>JAPCWY010000011.1:36280000-37557500 GCA_028455895.1 Rhodomyrtus tomentosa | reverse complement strand
GAACGATTAAGGAATACATTGCTAGCGTTATACGATTGGAGCGCGGGTGATGCCGTTTAACAAATGTATAATTTGCGAAATTTTCCTAAATCAAACGATGACGATCGAGACCGTCGGAGCTAGTAATAGAACCTCGCAATTACATGAAAACCAAAGTTGCCATGAACTAACGAGCCCTAAGCATGATGAGAATCACAGAGTCGATACGCGTTAAGCCTGCAAGAACCGCCCGTTAGTTCAAAATAGTCTAAAATTTCATTTGATAGATAAATAGCCCAGAGACGAGTCTCAAAATTGAAAAATGGAAAATCAAGAGTTCCAACATTATAATCGGATTGGATGTCACCTCATCGAAGAAAATTTGAATTAAAAAAATGGAGTTCCAGATGACGAGGATGAAATTACCGTTTTGCCCCTTAAGCCTTGCCCTTGTCTTCATAATTGAGTGAGGGCATTTTGATCATTAACCGTCCCTCATGGCTGCCGAAAAGGGGAGTGATTTATGGCGATTGGATCATCTAATTAATGGATATGGGACAAGTGTCAATGGATGTCTTAGTTGGCATTAATTAAACACCTTTTAACATATCATTATACTGTGTTTGACCAAGCCAAGTTGGTGTATACACCCCTTCCTCTCTTGCTCAGCCGAAACTCTCATCTCCATAGCCATCTTCATTTTTTTCTTTTTCTTCTTCTTCTTCAAGCCGTGAACGCCACCGCCCGACTAGACCGAACCGCCAACTTCGCCACTTCCGAGTGCCACCTCCAACGACCTCCAGCCCTCGTGCCGGCCACCAACACCTTCCTCAACCTCTTGTTGACCAGCTTCAATTGGAATTTTGGCATTTGGCCACCTGAGGAGCTCCGGCTAGCCGATCTCCCAGAAGTCGACAAATTTAGTCGCAACAGGAGGTAAGTCGTCGTTTGACCTCCATAGGATTTTGATTTGCTTCAAACTTCCGGCCAAATTTCGTAGACATGTAGGACACTTGTTCATTGAGCTGTAGTGAAAAAATTGGCTAAGTTTGATGGAGTTTTGATGCCGAATAGGTGTTGTGTTTGAAGGGCAGAATCTAACTCGGCGAAGATCGAAGGAAACCGAACCTGTTCGTGGACTTTCCGGCGTCGCTTTGTCTTCAAATTTTCGGTGAGGATCCTTAACACCTAGGACTATATGTTGGCAAGTAGTTTAAATGATAAATTAAGGTTTAATGATAGTTTAGGGGCTGTTTAGCTGGGTACTAAACAGAACCAAATATACCATGTTACGGTTCTGTGCCAACCGAGACCTTAGAGGTTGTTAAGGGTGTCGCCGAGCTCTAAATTCATCGTAGAGACGTACTAGGATGGCAATTGATGTGTTATTGAGGTGTATGCCCCGTGATTTGATGAATTGGGTGAGAAAATTGATGAAATTAAATGGATTTCCTTAGGTTGCGCGGCTGACTTGTTCTTGGGCTACTAGAATAGAATTATTGGTGTGCTTGAGAGGAAATTTTTGCTGAATTAAGCCTAAGGTAAGGAGTCCCTAAACCTTGGCTAGACGGATAGACCTCGACTAGATGAATTGGTTGTGAATTTGATGAATTTTTTGTGAGATTATTATGTGATTGTCCAATGTTCGTCATTGTGAATTGATGAATGCTTGAATGCTTGCTAAATGCATATGCCATGAGTTGATTGCCACATTTGAGTGATGAATTTGATTGTCTCGCATGCCGCAGACATTTAGCTCGTTGCATGGGCTTGTACTTGATCATGAAGTCTTGAATTGAAATGAAGTTCGGCATGCTTGGGAAACTCGTGGTACCCCGATGCGTTGAGACACGAGGTTGTGAGAATTAATGTCCCGATGCATTGAGATACGGGATGAGATTGATTATGTGTCGACACAGGCCTAAAATGACGTTTGAAAACCTGATGCGTTTAACGCGGGTTTGTCAATTTGACGATCCGAGGCGTAATGACGCAAACCGAGCTTGAGGCGTTTTATACGCGGGCATGAATTATGAGGAAGTTCTGAAGGGTGGAATGTATGGTTTGATTTTATATTCTATGCCTGACTTGATTGATGAGTTATGATGACATTACTACTTGATTGTCAATCGCTTGTATCCGTGTGGCATTTTTGACTAATGAGTGCCTTATATTGTTGAGTGCGTATTCTTGTTCATTAGTTGCATTCATCTGGGTGTACTATCAGCCTGACCTAAGGTTAGGACTTGTCTTACTGAGATGTGAATCTCACTTCATCGTGGGATCATATTTTTCAGACCCTAAGCCTTGAGAATGCTACTGACTCTATTAAGCGATCCGAAGAAAATGACCACCTATTTTGATGAGTTCCCGGACGGTCGGGGTACCGTATATGTGAGAAAGTATTCAGTGATCTAGGTCGACGAGGGTGGTAAGGATTGGAAGCCACATAGGTTTGAAACCTGGTTTCATAGAGTAGGTGAGACTACTACTGATCCGCTAAAGTCGACGGAGTTGCCTCGAGGAGTCATCCCCAGCTAGTGTCATCCCACTCGGGATTCTGTAGAGGTCGAGGTGTCTATAGCCGGCTTGAGGAACATACCGGAGAAGACCCCAACTCTGGAGGGCATAGTGGAGGTGATAGAGATTGATGCCTCGGAGGACGAGCTGGAGTACGATACGATGGATGACACTATAAATGTGCGCTCCGAGACCTTCTCAGACTACGAGCCAGATAAGGACGCAGATGAGACTGATGATTCTAGCGATTCGACCTAGGGGCTTCCTGACTTGGTTTGTATTCTTTTGTTGATGACCTCATCGTTCTGTTTCATTTTGAGGAACTTAGATATGGATTGTCTTTTAATTAAGTTCCGTTGTCCTGACCTATAAGCAGGACTAGCTCACCTGCACTTTTATATGAACTCTTGATGTTATATGTATATATGTTATGTTCTCATTACCTAGGTCTCCATTGGTTTTTGTACGGAGGAGTTGTTTATTTCGTTTCCGCATGCTCATTACGTTATGTATCTCTTGACAAGTGGATCCTGGGACTCGAGAGCAAAAGTTAAGGGAGTTGCGCACTCGTGCCCTGGGTGCGAGGCGTGGCACAATCTGGTTCTCTTTGCTTTGGCTTTGGAGCATTTTTCAAAAGATTTCTCTAAGTACTAATGATATTTTTCATTTGACTTTCTTGCCCTTGAAAACTCACTAAAATCCCACTTTAACCCCTAATACTACGTTTGGCAATTAGGATGTATTTGGTCCTACTCATGATAAGATATAGCGGTATATAATGAGGATATAGCTTGGATATAATTATCTTAGGGGATAGGTGGGATAAAGGTGAATATGATTTTTTTTGTTTATGGCATAAAAATTATTTATCTGAAATAAAATTAAAATAGTATTTATTTTTAAATAAATTTGAATTCTAATGTTAGAAAGAAAAATCACAATAAAAAATAATTTTTATTTTTATTTTTTATAAATCATATTTATAATTTAATGTCTTTCTTCTTTATAATATATAGTTTGTATATGTACGTACACACACTTAGTATCTATATCATTACATATTTTAAGTATAATAATATAGTTTGTTATTTAATGAAAAAAATTATTAAGAAATGATGGAAAGGAGTCAAAATAATAATAAAAAGAGATTTATACTTAAAAATTAAGTAAAAAAATGAAGTAAAAGAAACTAGATTTTAAGTAAATATATTCAAACTTGAAAATAATTTTTCTAATTCTCGAAGAGAAGGAGTAATGAAATTTCTAAAAAAACTAGCATTTCATCTCCGACTTATTTATATCTCTAGTTAATGTGAAAGATTTATGGTTGCTTTATAGTTTTTTAGTTTATTATAAAACTTTACGAAAATAGCAAAATATTTGAAATTTACTCTCCTTGTTAGCGTTCCAGTTCATATCAAAAGTATAAGAAAAGCAGAAATAGAGTCAAACCCCCTTCTCTGCTACAACTATGGTTTCATGTTGAGATTTAATGAATGTCGCGAGAAAGACAAAACTTTTCAGCAAAAGTTGAATGTCTATATTTTCTTTATTTTACTAGATTCAACAGTGAATTATAAGAGATTCTTATATTTTTCAATTGTGCTTTTTTCAAATTCATTTTATATCGATATATCGTATATACTAAAAAATAAATATGATATGAAATGATATGAACATACTTGACTCTATTAGTGCGATTCACCAAACACATGATAGGATATGACAAAATCCCTAGATTTCATATCCTATCTTATCCAATCCTATCCTGACTGAAAATTCGGGTGACCAAACGCAGCCTAAAATGCTCTGGCCGCGCCACAAACTCAAGTTTAACCGGCCTAACGGTGGACACCCCGTGTCTTCGGCTGCCCAAGGTCTGCCTTCAAGTGCACCACACAGTCAATGCCGGCGGTCGAAGCCGAAAAAAGGATTTTCCGCTTCGAATTTAGCTATAAAATTCCGTGAATCAGGAAAATAATTACTATTGTCGAGATACTTCTAGATGTCATCGTACGCTGAAAAGCAGGGAAAAAATGTTTTCGAGAGATTTTTTTTAGGGGAGAAATGTTTTTTCAAGCATAAAAAATTCTCGCTCAAAACGAGAAATCTGGCGAGGCCACCATTGTTGAAACACGTTTGAAAAGGCCCACATACCGAATTACGAAACGTCTTCAAATCCCACGATTCGAACGTATTCCCGAAATCAATGTCCATGCGAGACAGAAAGAGGAACAGCTATTTAGGAAAACGACCGTGCACGTCCAGACCTGACCGAAACCAGAAGGGGCATGGCCCATATGACATTGGACAAGTTAGGCTCCGTTCGCAATTCGAAATCTCGTGTTGAGATCCGTCATTTCGCCTCTCCCCCACAGTTGTGGACCGTCGGTCCTGTCGTCAATCGATCATGTAGCATAATCAAATATTTAAAGTATTAATCCAATGTTTTATCCAACATATTAAACTTTTTAGAACAGTTAGCAGTGGACCTCGTCAAATCTCATATAATATCATAACAAGATGTCATGAGTTCGACTATTTTCGACCAACTGTTAATGAGTTGTTCAAGGAATGATGTCGTCTCATGGGCACGCACACAAGGACTTTTGATTTTGAGAACCATCACACCTCCTTTGTATCCTGCCATTCAATTTTTTTGGGGTCACTATTAATTGTTTTAAAAGTTTATGATTTTAGAGAAAAACATGTTTCGGTGTTTAAATACTCGTGCATCCACGGACCGATAAAGTCTAGACATTTAGCTTATACAGATGAACCCCAGAAACGGTCCGGACGTTCTTTATAAGACGGGTGATCTCCAATATCTAAGTTAAATGTTCTCTAATACCCCAACCAACCATCCCAACCCGGGACTACAAAGACAACTATCTTCTCACGAGCACGCCAAATGTCACGAAACAAGAAGTTATTTTGCATCTTGAGTTAATTTATCGTATCAACTATCAATCTATACTTGATAATTAGCTACTACATGAATTCACACTTCAAATGGGTGATCATTTTTTGTCGTGGGAAAGGGTACAATAACACACATGTAGTAACGATCTTTTGCTCAAATGTTTTTGTGAAAGGTGGGATAAGTACACTACGAGTGCCATGACTTTTGTACAGCGCTCACTTGAATTTCATAATAATTTTTTTGCTCAATTGAGTGCCACATTAAACACTTCAGTGCCGACGAAAATCGTTCAGTTGAGTGTCACTTCCGACGAATCATTCTATGTGGACTTTTTATTAAATTTTTATTTTTTTTGTTGGATCTCAAAGGCGCAGCACTCTGATACCGAAAGGTTTGAAGAAGAAAATCTAGAAATGAAGTTTATTCACTCATTCATAAAATGATTACAAGACACACATATTTATAAGCATAAGATAAGACTCTACGTCTACTCTAGACACACGAATAGACACGTCTAGATACATAACATTCAAAGTTATCTTGAAAGATTAGCAACAATAAATAAACATAATCTCCTAGATAACAACTCCTACATTCCAAGTATCAAGGTGAACTTGGGTCACGAAGAGTCTCATTGAGACCTGAAAAGTCTTTTGAGATTTCCAACAGTCTCCCTTAAATCGAGCTCATCTTGACCATGCCGATCATTCTCTTGAACTTAAGGAAGGATTCTGTCTTCAACGGCTTCGTGAACATGTCAGTCACTTGGTCTTCTGACTTACAATAGTGTAGCACAATCTTCTCGAACTTCACTAGATCTCGAATGAAGTGATATTTTATATCGATGTGCTTGCTTCTTCCACGAAAGACCGGATTCTTTGTAAGGGCAATTGTTGACTCATTATCACAATTAATTACCGTTGAATGCTCCTGCTTATGGTGTAGTTCAATGAGCATCGAACGTAGCCAAACTGCTTAAGTAGCACAATAAGCCATTACTATGTATTCTGCTTCTGCACTAGACAAAGCAACCACCTGTTGCTTTTTCGAAGACCAGGAAAAAATTCCATTTCCTAAAGAAAAAGCATAACCGGAAGTACTTTTCCTTTCTCCAATATCATCTTCCCAATCACTGTCTGTATATCCCACAAGCTGAAAATCATTAGAAAAAGTGTAGAATATACCATTATCCATAGTACCTTTAATGTATCGAAGAATCCTTTTTGCCGCCTGCAAGTGTGATTGTCTAGGAGTTTCCATAAATCTGCTTACCATCCCAACACTATAAACAAGATCTGGCCGAGTAGAAGTCAAATATCGTAAACTCCCAACTAACCTATTGAAATATGTGGGATCGACTTCGGAACCAATTTCGTCTTTTGTCAACTTCAATCTTTGCTCCATATGAGTGCTAATTGGTTTACAAGTAGCCATCCTGAAACGTTCAAGAATATCATTGACATATTTCTGTTGACAAACAAAAATACCATCCTTCGATTGTGTAACTTCAAAGCCAAGAAAATAATACATGAGACCTATATCTGCAATTTCGATATCACGGGTCATGACCTTTTTGAAGTTAGAAATCATCTCTTGACAATCTCCAGTAAATATGAGATCATTAACATATAAGCAAACAGTGAGCATCTCACCATTCAAGCCAACCTTTAAATATAAAGTATGCTCATAAGGACAGTGGATAAAATCATGATTCAAGAAATAAGAATCAATTCTGGTATACCAGGCTATTGATGCTTACTTGAGACCGTAAAGAGCTTTCTTCAACTTGTAGACTAAGCCATTGTGTACTTTCTTGACATAGCCCTCTGGTTGATTGTCACTCCCCGAACCCAACGAGCTCGCGAAAATTTCACTGGCCGTACTTAAGTTATGCCATCCAGGATCCTTTGGCCCTCATCATTATGTTATCTTACACATGCGGAAGCAAAACACTACTCCGTTCACTTATTAAATCAAGATGACTTAGGACGGAAAAACAGTATACCTCTTGTATCTATATAATACACCTCAAATTTCATGAATGACCAAAACTAAAGATTTAATTTCTATATCTACCAAACAATATATATTATCTCCAAAGTCACCCAACGTATAAATACATTTGATCAACCACTACATCCAATGCCCGTCCTTGGCAAATTCGGGATTCCATCACTTGGGACCTAAAAAAGTTAAGCCCCCACTAGGGTAAGATATAAATCTCAATAAGTGAAACATAAACCTAGACCTGAATACCAATCCCCCATACTACACTCACACATGCTATCAGATGCAGGCAATCAACAATAGCACATGGCATCAAATAAACAGGAATATCAGCAGCCAAGCATGGATGAGCAATACAATAAATCACACTCAATTTCAAGGTCTCAAACTTTGTGCACAAGGACATGCAATTCAATACCCAACTTCTACCACTTTCTCATCCACCGACACACTCCTTTGACACTTTTGTCATCTAACATTACTAGGGCCACAGGCCAATCGATGTCCACGTACCATTGGGGCCACAAGTCAATCGGTACATTCAAGGCTCGCAGCCATTCAATGCCACTAGTGCCACAAGCCAATCGATATCCTCAATATCTTTCAAGCTCACCACCATTCAATACCACTAGGGTCACAAGCCAAACAGTATTTTCATCATCAAGACTTTTAGTCAATTGGTACCACTAGTGCCACAGGCCAATCGATACATCTGAGCTTACAACCAATTATCATTTCAAGGACTCACAGCAAACGCGGTTTTCGGGGCCACAGGCCAACAATCATTAGGGCACCATAGCCTATTCATAACATACAGGTATTATAGCCAATTCAATACCACATGCACTATAGCCAAATTCAATAACAAAGCATCATTGTCAATTCATGAATACATGGCTCAATAGCCAAATATGTCAGCAAGGCCTATCACAGTCCAATTGTCATGCTATGCCATTCAAACCATGGAATCCACTACTCAATCAAGCAATTCAAGGCATAGGCTTCATAAAACAATCAAATCACTCGGCCACTCTATCTAGTAGTGTCATAGTTTTCAAGTAAGGGTTTAGGAAACACTTACCTCTTCAATTAGAAAAATTTCACGCCAAATGATCCTTTTCAATACCACAAGTACGCAACCAACCAAGGATCCCTCGTCAACCTAGAAAAGCTCACCAATTTCAAACCAAAAGCTATTGAATGCTCACTTCTATTAAACCAATTCCCCCCAAACCATTAAAATGGCAACTCAAGATGTCTTATTGCTCAATTGACTACATGACAACACTCCCACGGATCTTCAATTCATTCGGTTCACATAGCCATATACAAGGTGGGATACAACTTGGAGTTTTATGTCCTAAATGACCCTTAAATCACTTCTAAATTCAAATCCACTTCACATACTTTTCATTAATACTGCACATCACGTCTTATGGGATATTACGAGTCAATTTAAAGTCCAAATACCCTTTAATCAACCCCAACAGAATCGGCCAGAATAGGGTACACCACAAAACAGAACTGATTTTTTGTTTCAACCGTTCAATCAAGCCATAACTCAACTTTAAGCCTCAATCCTTCACAAAATCAACTTGTCATAATCATAATCTACATGTTAAGAGATCTCACCGAAGATTTGGAAGCAAAATAACACCTCAAAGACCTTTGAACATCCTAGTTTCTTCACAATCCTCACACAGTCAGAATTTGTCCGACTTTAATCACCTCTGTTCAGTCATGAAAACAGCCTAAATCCTCAAGAAAATAATCATAATTTCTCAGTCAACTCAAGTACTAGATATTATGAAGATCTCACTAAAAATTTGAGGCCATTTGGAGTTTGGAAGCTCCCAAAAACGCAACCTCTTCAAAATCGGGTTAGATTTTGACCTTTGCCCACTCAAACAGACCTACGGGACAAACGGCTAGGATAAATTAAGTTCAAAATATCTTTTTAGAATGGCAAGAGGATAATATTTAAGATGGAGGTGATTTTACCTCAATCCGAAGTCGGACGAAAAAGTTATGACCGGAATAGTGAAGCCGTTTTTCCTTGTTCGCGAGAAAACTACTCGGTCGAGACACCAAAGGGAGAAGAAGAAGAAGAAAAATGAAGACAAAAAGTGAGGGGGAAGGGAGTCACGGCTGAAGATATGCATAATTGAGCTTCCCTCAAATAATTGAGGTGAAATTGACAAGATTGATTTAGGTGAGGTAATTAATGCAAGAGGCTCCCATTAAGTGACACATGACATAGCTTCTAAAAGGCCTTGATTTCATTTGACCTTATCCTTCATCAAATTTTGGCAGCACATAGAAGTCTAAAATGATTAAAATGATCTTCTAAACTTCTTAAGGCAAGGCCAAAGGTCGAGGGGCAAAATGGTCATTTTGTACTTTTCGTCTAAACTTTCATTTTTCCAGTATAAACCACCCTCGATGAGGCGACGTCCATTTCAATTCAAATGTTTGAATTCCTCAATGTCTAATACCCAAATCTCGAGATCTAATTTCATGTCAAACTCTCATCGACTGTAATTCCAATTTATCTCAAACAGACAGGCAACTCTTGCATGCGCTACGCATATCGACCTTGGGATTTTCTCAAGCCGTGGTGACTTTGATTGTCATGTAATTGCGAGGGCTTATCGTTCGTTTCGTCGATCCTGATCATCGGAATCCGATTTAGGAAATTCTCACAAATTACACATTGGTTAAGCGGAATCACCCATGTCCCAACGTATAACGCTAGCAAGACATTCCATGATCGTTCTTAGATCGATCTTGGCTAGCCTAGGATATTCCCTCGACAATCCTTATGGTCAAAATATCATTTCTCATTCAAATTTCTCAGGTTCATGTACCCGACTCCGCGTTAGTTTTTGCACTTTCGGTCAGATATCTCAAGAGTGGCCAACTTCGAGCGAGTTATAACTGGGATACACAGATCGATATCCTTCCTAGAAACTTTACAACTAAGGAATTTTACCTTATCTGGTCCGCAACTCGTGTGTTTCACATTTAGCACATATCGAGCATCTCCTTAGAGTCCATAGCATACTCTCGAAGGTTATTCGTGTTTCTCATGACTCCTTAAATGAGTCCAATCATCGTCTCTCAAGATAGTAACAATCAACTCAATCATTCCTTGGACACTCAATTCGACTGTTGCCAACTTCTTTCTACCAGGTGTCGAATCTTTCAAACTGTTCATCATATTTTTCACTTGAGAGCTCAAATATTGGCTCTCTATTGTCACGGGTCTCCACTAAGACCACACAACATTTTATTCATTTTTATCGTTCTTCCTTAAGGAAGCACTCTTATCTTAATCGCTGGTTTCCATAACCAGTCAATGCGACTTTATCCCAGTTCCATTTGTTCCACTGAACATCGACATCATCCTGGAATTCAACATTGTCTACTAGACAGTCTCTTAGACTTTACTTTCAGGAATCCTTCAAGTTCTGCGCCTTTATTCTCAATCTAGACGCCCCATCTTATTATCAAGGCAGTTAAGGTTTCATCTTCCTTCCACACTAAGGTCTCTTTCCTTATGAAAGAAATTATACACTTCAGTAGTATTCTCTCACTTCGAATCCACCTCGTCCTTCTCATTTCATAGGATGTCAATCTTGGAGTCTGTGCCAATGGCTATACCTTTACTCCAGGATTCAAATGTCACCAGACCTGACGTTCTTCTTCCAGTGACTTAGTCACCCCAATTAACAAGATCCGTTCGTCCTTAGTCTTCACCAATTCACGTATCGAATACTCAACTCGATTACCTCAAATTATTCTGTAATTACACTCTAAACGCTCTTTTTGCTTACTCAACCATTCACAAAAATTACAAGTCCTAGGACCACCACATCCATTCATCTTTTCTTTTCATCAACGACCATCTCATGATCCAATCATCATTAAGGATAACGCTCTATTCTTTAGGGGATAACAACTCATGATTCCATTTCTAACGATTCCAGTTCAATCAACCAATCTTAGGGAATCATTAAATCAAGGCAAACTAGCATGCCGATTTTCTTAACTCCTTTCATAACAGAAGAGACAGACTACCCATTTTCCACCATGGATCTTACGCCCAGGTAATAGCCGTTTCTCGCAAGCATGTTCCCTATTCCATAATGAACATCTCTTTACTCGTAATCCATGAGCAGGGATTCTCTTATTCATAAGTCTTCCGATCATTCTCTCTTTTACTGAGTCCTATTACCATTCCTCAACATCAGGAATAACAACCAGCCATAAGGCTTTTAAATTTCAATCCACTCAGGGATTTACTTATCTTATTCAAGGGTTCTTGACCATCTTTACCATATACTTAAACGACCTTGAGAATTCTGTCTCATATTGGCCGATCATCCTCTGATCCTTACAAAACTATCAGGATCCCAACAACCTTTGTTCTCGAGCAATCCCATGAGGATACTTTCTGTTGAACAACTCAACAGGGGTAGTCCAGGTATATATCATACCTTCGAGAAAACCCTTTCTCTGATGACCTATCACCAATCATCAATAGCCTCTTAAGGCTAAAACTGCCAGTGTTATTTTCTTTCATCAGTGTACCCAAAACCTTTAAGGTTTCCTTACCAAGATCCCCAATATAAAGGAAGACAATTTTAAATCCCATCCCTCCATCAAACTCAGTCAATCTCAATCTTATTCATAGCTTCACAAGCTTTTCAAAACTTTCGTGGTTCTTCACACGCATTCACCTTTCTCGTGAATGAAATAACTCAGAGTCACTTTTCTCATGACTTCTATCACTTAATTCCTCAGCACTAGCATCGATCGATTCAGCGACTTAAGTAGCAATGGCAGCTCCTTCTCGAGCTTGCCTACCCAATCACTTTTCTTATTTCCGTTTAAAGTTCTCACGACCCCTTATCACACTTGGTTCTCGCACGATTAACAAATCTAGCCATATTCTCTTTTAGTACTCATACTCCAACCGCTCATCTTTACTCAATTCTCATGATCCATCTCAGCTCTTGGATCTTCTCATATCTTACATATTCGAGCCAAGCACTCCTCTAGCAACTGTACTTTGGTCGTTCAACCTTATTAGGTTCTCATGTCACTTGAACCACTATGATTTCCTCTAGGAATTAAAGACTTAAGTCCTCTACTCAAGTCTAGCAGTCTCAGGCTGCTCATCTCATCATTCATCATTATCAATCTTACAGTGGTCCCCAAACAACTCTCAACTAGTTGTCCACTGCCCAAAGATTCTAGATCCTTATCAGTCAATGATTATTCAATAGGCCAGCCTCAACAAGGTAATTTCTCAATTAACAGCCATTTACTAAGTAAGCCTCATCTAGGCAACTATCAAACAAGTATCAAAACAGCAATTCACTAGGTCAATAGCTCACACTTTAAGCCTAGAGGTATATGCCACTTTGTCACAAACACGACAGGCTATCTCATTCTCAACAGACATAAGTTCAACGGGTAGAAACCCCATATGCCATCTAATCTTTCAGTTAGACCTTGACCAAGCCAATCACATAATGTCAATCATAAAACACGCCCAACAGGCCCATCACAGACATCATTTTTCTTTTTCAAACGGCATCCACTGTCAAGCACAAAACTCTTAACCATGCCACTCACAGGCGTCATTGCAAATGCCATGCCACTTTCGATCATTCTCTTCAAGAATCAATCCCATGCCATACATTTCTTAACCACAATTGGACTCAACTTAATACCTAGACTTTCCCTTTTAAGTTATGACTTGGGTCATTCCTGCCTCTTGCCATCTTAGAATCCTACCAGGAGCCGCTCCTTGCCCGGACCTTTCTGACCCGGCGATCACTCCCCGCCCTCATCAGACCCGGCTGTTGCAGGTTGTCCCAAGTCGTACATCTACGGAGAAAACCTCGTTCCACACGTCTCATACCATGGTTCATTACAGTTTATAAGTATCACATCCACTTGTCCCATACCAAGCAACAGTTTATTAAGTCCAACAGCGATAAGTTCATGCATGCACCCTCATCGGCTTTCATTTCAAAGCCACAAATACATGTACAACATGTTTGTTCTTACCACTTGTCATACCACAATCGTTTCTACATCAAGCCTTAATTATAGAAAACCTCTGGTTCCATCAATAACCGTCACATCTTACAGATTAATTGCCTATATTCAACCATATGCCTCAAGTTTAATTGTTATTCCAATCAATCCACATGCATTCGATCACAACTGGTCTTTAATCCAAATATTCCTTATCTGCTCTCCTGTATGCATCTCATCTCATATCATCTCAAGCTGTCAATAGTAATCGATAGCTAAACCATCAAAATATCACGTAATTCAAGCCTGAATCCACTAATACCAGTTGCCTTTTTATAACTCATATTCCCCAAATTGGGTCATCGACAAGTCACGATCACAATCATATACTACAATTGACCATTCATTTATAAGCTATTCTCTAGCAACCTCAAATTCAAGTTTATGACTCTTCAATCTCTACTCACTTACTTGTGAGCCTTATTCATAAAATCACTTGTGGTCATCAATCGAAATCAACACTAGAACCATTATGGTGCGCATAAGTTCAACCTTATAATCCTCAAGATTTAACAATCCATGCTTAACCATAAAGGTTTCATTATCTAATTGTCCTCAAGTCATTACTCATTATCACTCTAAACCTCAATCACAAGGGATCGAGCTGACCTTGCTTTGATACCACTTAAACGGGGATGTCACGACCCGAACTCGACGAGCTCATGAACATCCCACTGGCCGTACTCAAGTTGTGCCATCAGGATACTTCGGACCTCATCATTATGTTATCTTACACACGCGGAAGCAAGAGACTACCCCATTCACTTATTAAATCAAGATGACTTAGGACGAAAAAATAGTATAGCTCTCGTATCTATATAATACACCTCAAATTTCTTGAATGACCAAAACTAAAAATTTAATTTCTACATCCACCGAACAATATATATTATCTCCAAAGTCACCCAATGTATAAATACATTTGATCAACCACTACCTCCAATGCCAATCATTGGCAAATTCGGGCTTCCTTCACCTAGGATATGAAAAAGTTAAGCCCCCACTGGGGTGAGATATAAATCTCAATAAGTAAAACCTAAATCTAAACCTGAACACCAGTCCCCCCAGACTACACTCACACGTGGTATCAGATGCAGGCAATCAACAATAGTGCATACCACCAAATAAACAGGAATATCAGCAGCTAAGCATGGATGAGCAATACAATAAATCACATTCAATTTTAGAATCTCAAGCTTTGTGCACAAGCACATGCAATTCAATGCCCAACTGCCACACTTTCTCATCCGCCCACATACTTCTCTGGCACTCTTGCCATCTGACATCATCGGGGCCACAAGTCAATCGTTATCTACGTACCACTGAGGCTACAGGCCAATCAGTACATTCAAGGCTCGCAGCCATTCAATGCTACTAGATCCACATGCCAATCGGCATCCTCAATATCTTTGAAGCTCACCACCATTCAATACCACTGGAGCCACAGGTTAATCGGTATTTTCATCATCAAGACTTTTAGTCAATTGGTATCACCGAGGCCACAGGCCAATCGACACCTCTAGGCTTACAACCAATTATCATTTTAGGGACTCATAGTCAACGCGATCTCCGAGGCCACGTGCCAACAATCGCTAGGGCACCATAGCCCATTCATAACACAAGGACATTATAGTCAATTCAATACTACATGCACTATAACCAAATTCAGTAACAAGGCATCATTGTCAATTCATGAATACATGGCTCAACAGCTAAATATGTCATTAAGGCCTATCACAGTCCAATTGTCATGCTATGCCATTCAAATCATGAAATCCACTACGCAATCAAGCAATTCAAGGCATAGGCTTCATAAAGTAATCAAATCACTCGACCACTCTATCCAGTAGGGTCTTAGTGTTCAAGTAAAATTTAGGAAACACTTATCTCTTCAATTAGCAAAATTCTACGCCAAAATGATCCTTTTCAATATCATAGGTATGCAACTAACCAAGGATCCCTCGTCAACCTAGAAAAGTTCACCAATTTCATACCAAAAGTTATTGAATGCTCACTTTTATTAAATCAATTCCCTCAAAACCATTCAAATGACAACTTAGGATGCCTTATTGCTCAATTGACTACATGAAAACACTCCCACGGATCCTCAATTCATTCGGTTTACATAGCCATAGATAAGGTGGGAAACAACATGGAGTTTTATGTCCCAAATGATCCTTAAATCATTTCTAAATCTCAATCCACTTCACATACTTTTCATTAATACCTCACATCACGCCTTATGGGATATTACGAGTCAATTTGAAGTCTAAATACCCTTTAGTCAACCCCCAACAGAACCGGCCAGAATAGGGTTCACCACAAAACAGAACTGATTTTTGGGTCCAACCGTTCAATCAAGCCATAACTCAACTTTAAGCCTCAATCCTTCACAAAATCAACTTGCCATAATCTTAATCTACATATTAAGGGATCTCACCGAAGATTTAGAAGCAAAATAACACCTCGAAGATCTTTGAACAGCTCGGTTCCTTGACAATCCTTACACGGTCAGAATTTATCCGACTTTAATCACCTATGTTCATCCACGAAAATACCCTAAATCCTCAATAAAATAATCATAATTTCTTAGCCAACTCAAGTACTAGATGTTATGAAGATCTCACCAAAAAGTTGAGGCCAACTGGAGTCCGAAAGATCCAAAAAACGCAGCCTCTTCAAAATTGGGTCAAATTTTGACCTTTGTCCACTCAAATAACCCTACGGGACAAACAGTTGGGCCAAATTAATCTTATAATACCTTCCTAGAATGGCAAGAGGATAATATTTAAGATGGAGGTGATTTTACTTCAATCAGAAGTTGGACGAAAAATTTATGGTCGGAACAGTGAAGCCGTTTTTCTTTGTCAAATGAGAAAACTTCTCGGCCGAGACACCAAAGGGAGAGGAAGAAGAAAAATGAAGAGAAAAAGTGAGGGAGAGGGGACACATGGCTAAAGATATGCATAATTGAGCTTCCCTCAAATAATTGAGATGAAATTGATAAGATTGGTTTAGGTAAGGTAATTAATGCAAGAGGTTCCCATTGAGTGACACATGGCATAACTTCTAGAATACCTTGACTTCCTTTGACCTTATACTTCATCAAATTTCGGCAGCACACAAAGGTCTAAAATAACCAAAATAACCTTCTAAACTTCTTAAGGCAAGGCCAAAGGTCGAGGGGCAAAATGATCATTTTACACTTTTCGTCCGAACTTCCATTTTTCCAGTATAAACCACCCTCGATGAGGCAACGTCCATTTCAATTCAAATGTTTGAATTTCTCAATGTCTAATACCCAAATCTCGAGATCTAATTTCATGCCAAACTCTCGTCGACTGTAATTCTAATTTATCTCAAACTGACGGGCGACTCTTGCAGGCGCTACGCGTATCGACCTTGAGATTTTCTCAAGTCATGGCGACTTTGATTGTCATGTAATTACGAGGGTTTATCGTTCGTTTCGTCAATCTTGATCATCAGAATCCGATTTAGGAAATTCTCGTAAATTACACATTGGTTAAGCGAAATCACACGCGTCCCAACGTATAACGCTAGCAAGACATTCCATGATCGTTCCTAGACCGATCTTGGCTGACCCAGAATATTTCCTCGACAATCCTTATGGTCAAAGTGTCATTTCTCATTCAAATTCCTCAGATCCACGTATCTGACTCCGCGTCAGTCTTCCCCTTTTGGTTAGATAACTCAAGAGTGGCCAATTTCAAGCTAGTTATAACTGGGATACATCGATCGATATCCTTCCATTTAATAGCCTCGAGAAGAACGGAATTCGGAATGTCACATTGATCCACATACACCTCCTCCTCAAGTACGCCATTGAGAAATATGGACTTGACATCCGTTTGGTGTATCTTCCAGCGCCTTTGAGCTGCTAAAGCAAAAATCATACGAATAGTATCCATTCTTGAAACCGCAGCAAAATAGTCAATCCCGAGTTTTTGTTTGTAACCCTTGAATACAAGACGAGCCTTCAACCGATCGACATCACCATTTGGCTTGTACTTGGTCTTGTAGACCCATTTCACGCCGATGGACTTCTTACCTTCTAGGAGAGACGTGAGTTCCCATGTATCATTCTTCTCGATCGCATATATCTCATCATCCATGGCATGAACCCAATCATCATCTTGGGAAGCCTCCTTAAAGTGTGTCAGATCATAATCTGCAAAGAGAGCATAATTGACAATTTCTTCATCATAGGGATCATCATCATTCGATAAAGAACAATCCCTCAAACGAGCAAGTAAAACTCATTCTCACCGTAGATGTGAGGACGTTTCGATAAGATTTTTGACAAGATTGTCGACAGAATTTTTGATAGGGTCTTCGACAGGATCTACCGTCGAATTAGGTTGCGTCGAACCCGCTGCTGGTTTAGATTGACTATCTGAATAGGGTTGGGCTGACTCCTCCTTATCTAGGATAAAGTGAAACTGTTTCTTCTCTGCCGTGTTCCACGCCCACTCAACTTCCTCATCGAAGGTGACATCTCGACTGATAACCACCTTCTTCGTTACAGGATTATATAATCGACAACCCTTTGTGTCATTGCCGTAACCGAGAAAGATACACTTGTCGCTCTTCTCATCAAGCTTCTTACAAAGCTCATTTGGCACATGAGCATAAGCAATACACCCAAATGCACGAAGATGCTGAACTGAAGGGATTCGACCACTCCACACCTCTGCTGGAGTCTTGAACTCAAGACCTTTAGTAGGACATCAATTTAACAAATAAACGGTACAAGCAACCGCTTCTCCCTAGAAATGCTTGGGCAAATGTTTGGAATGGAGCATGGTACGTACCATATCGACAATTGTGACATTTTGATTTTCATGTCATTTTGAGACTTATCAATGAAGATTTATCTTTCGATATATTTCAGTCTTATCGCTCGGATCTCATCAATCTTGAGTTAACTGACAAAAGGGAAATGATAATGCGAGATAAGGTATGCGGACATAGGGAATTCGAATAAGAAATGGTACTCTGACCATAAGGATTGTCGATGAAGTATTTAGAACTATTAAAGGCCGATATAAAAACGACTAGGGAGTTCATTGCTAGCGTTATACGATTGGAGCGCGGGTGATGCCGCTTAACCAAAGTATAATTATCAAAAAAATTTCAAATCGAACAATGATGATTGAGACCATCGGAGCTAGTAATAGACCCTCGCAATCATATGACAATCAAAGTTGCCATGAACTCACGAGCCTTAAGTGCGATGAGAATTACATAGTCGATACGAATAACGTTTGGAAAAGCCGCCCATTAGTTCGGGATAGTCTGAAATTTACATTTTACAGAGAATTGACCCAAGGACGAGTCTCGAAATTGGAAAATAAAAAATGAAGAATTTCAACATTCTAATCGAATTGGACATCGCCTCATCGAAGGAAATTTGAGTTGAAAAAATGAAGTTCTGGACGACGAGAGCAAAATTACCATTTTGCCCCTCAAGTTTTGGCTTGGTCTTATCAATTGAAGAAGGGCATTTTGGTCATTGTCCAATCCCCCTGGCTACCGAAAATTGAAGGGTATATTGGTCATTGAGTTGGTTATTATTGCTATAAAGACAAGTGTCAATAGATGGTGTTATGGCATTAATTGAACATCCTTTTAACCTACCATTCTAAGGTGTTGACCAAGTGTGATCAAGGCATAACCTTTTCTCTCTCTCCCTCTTGCTTCAGCCGAAAATCACCCTCCTCTTGCCATCATCATCATCTTCTTCTTCTTCTTCTTCAATCGAGCTGCTCCCGCTCAATCAAACCGCTGCTGCAGCTTCGCCTATCTCGATTGCCTCCTCCAACAACCGTCCAGCCTCATGCCGGCCACCAACTTCAACCTCAACCTCTTCCCAACAACATCCAGGCGGTATCTGGGCTGTTGGACGCCGAGTAGTCTCGACCAACCTTGTTTCCAAAAATGAACAGATTTGAGTTCAACGGAGAGTAAGTCTTTGTTCGGCCTCTTTAAGACTGCGATTGCTTCAAATTTTTGGTGGGGACTTCTTAACATATTGTACTAGGATTGTTTGAGCTGAGATTGTAAATTTGATGGAGTTTGGAAGGATGATCATGGTTGTTTTGTAGTGATTTTTTCAGGACAGGTCTAACAGGTGGCAGGATAGAGGAAACTGGGGCTATTTGAAAACTGTCAATATTTTTCTTTTAATTCTCTTGTATTTTTTACCTCATAAAAAGGCCAAATTCAAGTTCAATTTTATGTGTTCCTTTGTTACATGTATGATTGAATTTGATAAAAAAAAATGTCAATTAGGTCTTTTAATTTATAATTTTGGCATTTTTAGGGTCTTGACATTCAATGTAATTGTACTTCATTACAATTTAGCCCAATTATTGCAAAAAATTGCTCAATTCCATAAATTAAGTAAAATTACATATTTAATTACAATTTAGTCCTTTAATTTGGGCATAATTGAAATTATTTTCGATTCAAAGGCTACCTTTACAAATTGAAGCCATTGCCCAATGTATTTCATCATCTTGAACCGATTGGCATGGGTGATTTGGTCCAATTTAACCGTTTGAGCCCTCAATTGCATAATTTTTCGATTTGTAATAAAGTGAAAATTTGAGGTTTTCATTTGACATGAACTTTTGGGCAAAATCAAATTTTTCGATAATATTCTTGCCCTAAGTTCGATTCTGAGGTTTAATTTATAAAAATTCCACACGAATTGGGGTTAATTTTGAAAAAATCAAGTTAGGACCAGTTCCAACAAGTTAGACCACCCGGTTGAACCGATCCGCTATAGTGTTGTCTTCTTCCCTAGGCACCCGCGATGATGAACAATCCCCCAACCGATTTTAACCCTCAAATTAAAGATCAATTCGCAGATAATCGGACAAGCAATGGTGGGCGTATTGTCACCCTCGCCCTTCCCAGTCGATTAACAACGGCGACACAATTTGACATCGTCAGAGTAGAGAGCAATTGGCCGGTCAAGCTTGCTAGACCTGCAAAAGTCAATATTTTCAAAACACAACTTAAATCCATGCCAAATTCATAAGAGATTAAACCTACCGGAGAACCAAACGGAGTTAGACGGAATGCCCATCATCTTCGACGTCGTTTGGACCTAAAAGCATGTGGCCTCACGTGCGATTGAAGCCGGTATACACTACATCGTTCGACGCCAAAATTTTAAAAAAGGGTATATAGCCTTTAGAGGCTTTCGAGAATATAAGGCTGTCTCATTTTTGTTGGAAGAGCATAACAGAATCGAAAGGAAGATAAAGAGAGAGAGAGAGAGAGAGAGAGAGAGAGAGAGAGAGAGAGAGAGAGAGAACTCGCTCTCCAATCCCCATTGTAGAGAGCTCGAGTTCGTACTGGTAAGGCATTAGTTGGGCTGTTTTCGGCTAAATCGAAGCTAGAGAAGGCCACCAAAAGCTCGCCTGGAGTAGCAAGAGTCGATCGCACCCGGTCAAGCCGCCTTTAATCTCAAAAAAGGTGAGTTCAGTCTTGAAGTTTTCGTATTGTGCATCAATGGCGGATTTGGCATCCAACCATCATTTTTCGATTTCATGTGGGCGTTTTATTCACCGAACATTACTGACCACAATCGCATCTCATTTTTGTCTCGATTTTGTATAATGATCCTTGTCTGAGTCTCCAAACTTCCCACCATAAATCGAGAACTGTTCACTCTTGCCTAGCCCAATCTAGGTCAAGCGAGCTCAATCGGAGCTCGAGGTAAGTTTTCTAAACATCGAATGATGCTTCTATGTTGATGAATTAGTTCAAAATGCCACGAATCATATGATTAGAGTGGTTATACATGTACTGGTTCAAACTTGATTGTGTTTGATTCAATGTATGAAATCGTATGATTCTACGATATGCTGCGTGCGACGATGAGACGAGTTGATAGAGCTGGTCTCGAGTGATTTCATCGAGGTTTCACCGTTGGAACGTCACCGGAGATTCATAGCCATTCGTTTAGGTTATGCCAGGAGGTTGAAGATGACGTTGACGTGGCTGATCAGAGAGTCAAAGGCCTAGGTGTCGTTTTATGATAGGTCCACGGGTTTGCCTAGTCAGCAGAGCCGTTGGAGTCGAAAGTTAGTTTGTTAGTCGATTTAACGGCCTAGGTTGCATCGCGTGTTGGCTTGTTGTCCGTTTGATTAGTTACATAAATTCTGTTCATAAAAATCGATTTTTCAAAAATAAAGAAAATAAATAGTTTAATCAAACGGTCGAGGATTAACCGAGTCATTCGATCTTGACCATAGATCTAAGTAATCAGATCGAATGGCTGAGGGATAGTTAACTTTTCATCTGAGCCGTAGGTTTTAGTCAGCCGATCTAGTGGTCGTGAAATAGCCACGTGGTTCAATAGGAACCATCGGATTAAATCCGAATAATCAGAAAATTTAAAAAAGCGAAACGGCATCGTTTTTGGACATAGATCATGCGGGTCTGGGTATTCGACCCGAGTGGATCGGGTCGACCCGGTCCGAATTATTTTTTAATTAAAAATTCAAAAAATCATTTTTAAAAATAAAAAAAATCCTAGAAAATTTCAAAAAAATGTGAAAAAATGTGAAAAATTCCTAGATATTCCAGAAATTTTCAAAAATTGAGGAATGATTACAGACAATTGGTCAATCTTATTTTTGAGATTTTCTTATCCGTTCTTCTGAAAATTGAAGATATCACCCTTTAGGGGTAAATCGCTCATGCTTTGTATATGAGATAGGTCGATAATGCCAAGATAAGAATTAGGGTCGGTTAGGCAACCAATTCTTATGCTTGGGTTTTTGAATCTTGTCATTTTCTTGAAAATGACGATTTTACCCCTTAAATGGTATATCGCCTTTCATATTCCAATCGAGCCATGGAAATTGCTCAAAATTAGGATTTGGCTCTGGTGGTCGATCAATCCCTTTGTTTGGGATTTTCACCTCTCATCACCTTATGTAATGACGATTTTACCCCTCAAAGGGCAAATCGTTTCTAAAATTCTAGAAAAATTTTGAAAATTCCCGAAAAATAGGAATGGATTAGTTTGGTGACCAATCCTATTTCCACCATCTTTTGACTCAACATTTCATATGAAATGATAAAATTGCCCTATTTTGGGCAAATTATCTCAAAATTTTTCAAAATTACGATTTTACCCCTCAAGAGTAAATCATGCCAAAAATATTCCTGAGCCTTGAATGATATTTCTCTAGGATAATAAGGCCTTATTAGGGATGCCACATTGCTTTCATGTGATTTATCCACACGTTTTGGATCCTTGATTTGCGCATTCATTTTATTGATTGCGAGTGTTTGCATGAATTTCTAGTTTTAGGGTTCACGCCTCATTCATTTGCAAGAAATCTTAGGTTAGATAAATCATTTAACTTAGGTGCCGAAAGGGCGTCAACTCTGGCAGTTGACGTAATAAAGTCTCCGATTTCATTTCTCTGATTTTTTGCAGAATTGAATAGAATGCTCCCAACTATTCAATAAGGTTTCCAATCGTACCCTCCACAGAACGATTGGTGGCGACTCCTTAGCATGTACATGCATCACATGTCACCAGATCACACCGAAGGTCGACCACATATACCGCCGTTGCGACTTGGATAACAGGCCTTGGGAGAGGCCCGCGTCTGACTAGACAGGACAGCCCATTAGCCCTCGAAATCGCGAGAGGGTCGCATCAGACTGGTGACTCCATTGACGACTTTATTCCAAATCAAAATCTCTAGTTAGGAATTTTAGAAGACTTGAGCAGATTAAAAAGTTGATTAGTTTATGTAACCTTGTTTACTGTAGATGCTCTCAAAGGTGAGTTACGTACCATAACCATTGTGTTAAGTATTTTTGCAGATTGGAGAAATAAAGGGTGAAGTATTTGCTAACATCTTTCCTGCAGGTTGGATTTGGGATTGTATGTTTATTTTTATACATGTACTAAAGCGATGTTTGATACAAACTGCTTCATGCTGATGAGGGAGAGGTGTCAGCTGAAAGAAAAAGGTTATGTATTGTCAAAATGATGAGCCTAGGATAATGTCAAGCATTGCTGATGAAAAGTTTGAAGGAATTAAGGCCTCAGTGAACCTACAATGGATTCAGTTTGTGGTTGAAACCGAACGAGGGAATATGTGGAATGTCCCACATAAAATTTTGGTAGGCGACGTAGAGCTGATTACCGAAACAGAAGAAGAGCTTAATGAAGACGAATTAAAAGCTACCAAGCGAAGCCTGGCCGATCGCAGATTTGTAGCCGAGGCACTAGAGAAATGCAAGGTCATAGATAACCTAGTTGAGGATTCTAGTGGGTACAACTTTAAGGTGAAGTACTCTGCTTCACTCAATTTCTTCTAAAGAATGGAGGATATCATTCCTGATGGATGGGGAGATATGGATGATCATGTTCAATCAGAAATCACGAAGGCAGTGATAGAGCCTTTTACAGAAGAACCAGAATCATTACTCAACCGAATGATATCAGAGCATTTTCTACGCATAGAAGAACAAGTGAGTGATCTCTTGAGAGAGATGGAGGATATGTCATTTT
The DNA here is from genome assembly GCA_028455895.1 of Rhodomyrtus tomentosa. Taxonomy (NCBI): domain Eukaryota; kingdom Viridiplantae; phylum Streptophyta; class Magnoliopsida; order Myrtales; family Myrtaceae; genus Rhodomyrtus; species Rhodomyrtus tomentosa. Next base: position 37,533,387 of record JAPCWY010000011.1, on the reverse strand, counting down.
AATTGACAACGTGCGGTCATCCTCATATGACAAATGACAAGCTTAACACCAAGCAATATGTTAGGATGGACAAATTAACGGCCCAGTGACAAAACCTGACTGAACTATTCGAAAGAATAAGAAGACACTTGAAGATCACAATGTTAGTCGAGTTAAGTGATGTTGATAGATACCACCAATCAGAGTACGGAAACTCACCTGAAGACTTGAGCGACACAGCGGCAATGAATGAAACTGCTACGACTGTGGTGATTAAAATAAATGAGTTTGACAGCCTAAGCCAAGAAGATGATTATTTGGTGAAACCTGTGGTAATGCACCTACCAAGAGATGAGTTTGATGATGAACTAGAGACATCCCACTGACGATGGTAACCATACAAGTCCCGCCAATAGAAATCTACGATTCTAAGGCAGTTCATTGGGACTATGGAACGGGAGAAGTAGATGTCGTGATGAGGTCCGGACAATTTTACACCCCGAAGGAAGGCGAATCTGAGAAGAAAGAGGTATCAAAAGAGGATGCATAAAAACTCTTATCCATCGTCAAGACCAGCGAATTTGAGGTGATAGAGCAATTAAGAAAAATATCAGCCCAAATATCTCTATTGGATTTGTTCATCAATTCAGAAAAACATGAGGATGCGCTATGAAGGTGCTAAATAAAGTGCAGGTCCCCAAAACCATCAACAACGTACAGTTGGGAGATTTTATGGGGGCATTCCTTCTTAAGGATCAATTGAGCTTCTTAGATGAAGATTTCCCCATAAAGGGAAAAGGGCACAACTAGGCCTTATACATCATTGCACACTTTAATGGATAAGCTTTTAACATCTGCCCATTGGCTACGTTGAGGAATTTGGACATTAAAGAGAAAATGATTCGAAGTTCCAAAGCAGCCGTTAGAGCCTTTGATGGGATGAGGAAGATAGTGGTAAGCGAGATCGAGCTGGATGTACTCATAGGCCCAACCAAATTCTCCATAAACTTTCAGGTGCTGGATCTACCGAGCGCATTTAGATTCCTGTTAAGGAGACCCTGGATCCACATTGCCAAACCCGTACCTTTAAGTTTACATCAGAAGGTACGATTCGTGATCGACCAGAAAGTAGTTACCGTCCATGGGGAAGTTGACCTCCTTGCATATCAAAATAACACTTCCCCTATATCAAACTTAAAGTTAAGCAAGAAGCTAGCTATCATACCTTAGAGCTAGTGGCAGTAATCTACACTTCTATGGGGGCGAAACTGAATGCTCCTTTCGTCTCTGAAGCTGGAATTTTACCAACTAAGATGTTGCTAATATATGAGTTCAATCCAGGAAAAGGTCTTGGCAAGCATGGTAATTGAATCAATGCTCCTCTATAGTTAAAATCCAATAAGCATAAGATAGGCTTGGGGTATCATAACACTCGTATTGATGATTTCACCTCTAAGACAGTATGCCGAGGCCGAGGCAAGAGCTGTGGACGCCAACGAAACCAAAAGGATTCATTCATTGGTTCTTCAGTCTAGAAAGGCAAATCTAAGATGACCAGCAGTCTTTTAAACAAGTATTTCAGCAAAGACTCTAAGTGGCTGTCAAAAGAAGGGATAACTCCGTCAGCAGAACCAGATCTAGCAAATCATTTTCTGATAAATGACTCTGTGAACGTCATCATAGAGTGACTAGATGATGAAGCCACTACTTTTGAGTAAAGAGACTTCTTCGTTGCTTTTAATACTGCACTTAAATTCCTGCACTTTTTTCTCACTATCCATTTTTGTTGTTTGAAGTAAGTGTAGAAAAATGTCTTTGGATCTCCGACCGTTGGTCCAAACATCATACTTTGTAATGCGGTCCATTTTTGCATTCAATAAAATACACAAGTTTTATTAATGACATATTGGACTACAAATCAACCCAATGATGATTCTAGTCTTCCTTATGGGAAGCTTGAGGCCTGATTTGCCATGTAATTCCTCATTTTCAAAAGATTTTCGAAGAACAAGGATGTCTGAGGATATGATAACTAGTTCCCTTTGTGCCTGCACTTATTTTGAAATCTCTTTTGAAAAGATTTTTCACACTAATGCATCACATTTTGCATATAAAGTAAGGAATAACCATTCTTGTGACATTTCAAGCATATCATCTCAAACATGCATGCTAGGTTATTGTACGAATCATATCACCAAGATGATTACTTCTGCGATATTGAGGAAGACGCAGGTGAGGGTTATGCAGCTATCCGTAGAGATTGGAGTGCCTTTGAAAATTCAACACCTCCCACTTCAGAAGAGCTAATAGTCATTAACTTGGATAATGCTGCATATGTAAAAAAAGTCAAGATTGGTGGACATCTGTCCCGAGCTGAAAGGTTTAGATTTACTGAATTACTTAAAGAGTATTAGGATATCTTTGTATGGTCGTACACCGATATGCCTGGTTTGGATTCAAGAATTGTGGAACACGCGTTGCCCACAAATCTCAGTGTTAAATCTGTGAGACAAGGCAACCGACGGATGAAAGCTGAGTTAGAAGACATAATTAAAGAAGAAGTAATGAAACTTCTTAGAGTAGGCTTTATTGAAACTATCCCTTACTCGGATTGGATTGCAAATATAGTCATTGTCATGAAGAAAGATGGCAAAGTCCGGATCTGTATGGATTATCGAGACTTGAATAAAGCAAGCCTAAAAGACGATTTCCCACTCCTCCACATCGATATGCTGGTGGATAGTACAACAAGGTATGAATTATTCTCATTCATGGATGGATTCTCTAGATATAATCAAATCCTCATGAAGTAGGAGGACAAGCCGAAAACTATGTTCACCATCCATTGGGGAAATTTCCGTTATAAAGTGATACCCTTTGGACTAAAGAATGCTGAGGCAACTTATCAGAAGGCGATGGTCATCCTATTTCATGACATAATCCATAAAGAGATCGAAGTATATGTCGATGACATGATCGCTAAGTCCAAAAAGGGACAAGATCACATTCAAGTCCTAAGAAAGCTGTTTGAGCGATTGCGAAAATACAAGTTGAGGTTGAACCCTAACAAATGTATTAGGGGCGAAATTAGGAAAACTTCTTGGATTCATGGTCAGTAATAGGGGCATTGAAATTGACAATTCAAAAATTCAAGCTATTTGTGACCTAGCAACTCCCTCAACGGTGAAAGAAGTAAGAAGTTTTTTAGGGAGATTAAATTACAACACCAGATTCATCAATCAATTATCAGACGTGGCTAAATCAATTTTCAAACTGCTCAAGAAGGGCACGAAAGTGACCTAGGATGCTGAATGCAGTCAGGTATTCCGGAAGATTAAAACTTATCTAGCCATTCTACCAGTACTTGTGCCACCCATCCCAGGTTACCCTTTGGCTTTGTATTTGACTATATATCAAGAATCTTTGGGAGTCTTACTTGCTCAAACAAGGCCTATGGATGGTAAAAAAAGAGCCATATACTACTTGAGTAAGAAATTCACCTCATCTAAAGTAAATTATGTGTCTGCTGAGAGGGCTTGTGTAGCAGTAGTGTGGGTACTTCACAGATTGAGACAGTATATCATACATTACCACATTTATCTGGTGATGGAAAATGATCATATCAAATATCTCTTGGAGAAACATGTCTTGATAGGAAAATTGGCAAAATGGCAAGTGTTGTTGTCTGAATTTGACATCAAAAGCTCTCTAAAAAAGTTTGTAAAGGGAAGAGCCATAGCTGATATGTTGACAGAGAACGCCCAAAATCGCACATCTTTTGAACAGACAAAGATAGAAGATCAAGTTCTAAATCTGACAGAAAACAAATGGGTCATGTATTTTGATGGTACCGTTAATCTATCGGGAGCTGGCACAGGAGCAATGCTAATATCCCCTGATGGTGAACATTATCCTGTTGCAGCAAAATTGACTTTCCCTTGCACCAACAATATTTCAAAATACGAAACATGTATTTTGGGCATATAGTTGGTCATCTCCATGAAGGTACCTAAGCTGCATGTTTATGGAGATTCTATGCTCATCATTCAAACACAGAGGGAGTGGAAAACAAAGGACACAAAATTCATCCCTTATCATGAGACTGAAAGAGTTGACATTTAAATTCGAAGAAGTGTCATTTGAATACATGCCAAGAGCGCAGAACCAATTCGTAAACGCGTTGGCCACACTAGCCTTCATGTTGCAGATAGCTTATGGATTAGAAATATAGCCATTAAGGATCGGCATAATCAGAAAATCGGCTTATTGTATGATGGTCGAAGAAGAATTTAACGGAGAACCATGGTACCACGATATCAAGAATTATCTCTTGAAAAGAGAATTTCTTGATGGATGTCAAGTAGGAGACTGAAGATATATAGCTAAGATGGCTAATAAATTCTTCTTCAGTGAACAAATCTTGTACAAAAGGTCATTTGGTTCCACTCTGTTGAAGTGCGTAGACGCTAAAGAAGCAAATACTCTCATGAGGGAAATCTATGAAGGTATATGCGGACCACACATGAATGGCCATCTCCTCACGAGGAAGATCATGTGACTTGGTTATTATTGGATGACTATTGAATCAAACTGTAATCAACATGTCAGGTCATGCCACCAATGTCGAGTATATGGCAATAAGATTAATGTGCCCCCGAATGAACTGGATCAGATGTCTGAAGTTTGGCCTTTCTCTATGTGGGGAATAGACATGATAGGGTCTATCAATCCAGCAGCTTCAAATGGCCGTCACTTCATTCTAGTTGCAATTAATTATTTCACAAAGTGGATAGATGCCAGTTCTTACACAAATGTCACTGTAAGGAGTGTGGCAAAGTTCATCAAGAGAGATATAATTTCTCAATATGGTATCCCTCGGGTGATCATTACAGACAATGGGTCCAACTTAAATAACAAGATTGTCAATGATCTACTAGATCACTTTGGCGTTCAACATCTTAATTCTTCCCCTTACCGCCCATAAATGAATGGAGCAATAGAAACGACAAACAACAACATAAAAAATATTTTGGCTAACCGAGAATTACAGGGATTGGCATGATAGGCTACCCTTCACCTTAATGGCATATCGAACTTCGATTAGGACTTCTCTGGGGCAACTACTTATGCTTTGGTATATGAGATGGAGGTTGTCTAGCTTGTAGAGATTGAGATTCTGTCTTCAAGAATATTATCAGAAGTGAAACTCTCCAAGGCAGAGTGGATCAAACATAGATATGAACGGCTAAATCTGATAGACAAGAAGCGCTTACAGCAATTTGTCATGGCCAAAGCTACCAGAAGAGGGTAGCTAAGTCATTTAATCGAAAAGTCAAACCCAGTAGTTTCGAGGTGGATGACCTAGTGATAAGGAAGACTTTGTCGAATGCTGCTCATCCGGGAGACAAGTTTACGCCGAACTATGAAGACTCTTACGCTGTCAAGAAAGTCCTTGTGGGAGGGGCTTAATTCTTATAAATTCTGAAGGAGAAAATTTGTGATATCCTGTAAATTCAGATGCTGTGAAGAAGTATTATTCTTGAAATGAAATCAGATGATGGTTGCATGACTTTATCTAAAACGATTCAAGTCGCCTTAGTAATCATTACATAGGCATATCATCATCCATGCATACATGGCATGTGTTATGTTTTACAGGATTCCAAGAAATGGACTCATAATCAAACTCGTTCAGATGGAACCAAAAACAGAATAGCCCCTGACACGTAGAGTCAAGTGATATGTATATGTTCCATCAAGCGTTAAAATATCCCCCACTCATTGGAACTTCTGTTCTCTTCATATAGGGATGCTCGATGAAGACAAAAAGCAGCAATGGAGGAATACCATAAAATTTCTCACTTTCTTGTAAGAAAGAAAAAGTCAAAGATAAACATGCATGTGGTCAAACTTTGGAATGAACCATGCTTTAAAAAGATAAACTTCTAACACTTGTTGCACGCATGTTAAGGTTGGAGGTTATCCAGACATGACTGAAGTACGCATGGTGCGTCACTAATTCCCTGTGAGGTGAAATGTCTGAAGAAAAATAGAACGATTTTTTCAAAACAGAGTTGTTTAGGCTATTTAGTAGGAATTTTTCTTTAGATAAGAGGTAAGCCTAATTCAAACATGTCCTATACACACCAGAGAGATGATAGGAGTGTAAAGATAGAAAAGCGTGAACCTAGGGATGTAAGGGCTATTCGCATCGATTACATGGAATGAGATGACGGAGGCATTCATTCTTCTCCATAAACACTACAAGCGATTATTGATAAACCCTTTAAGCGGTGGTCTTCAATTGTTAACCTTGTCAATCGGGGGCGTATAGAAGCAATCTAGTAGCATGAAAATGGTTAGAAATCTTTTTGCTCGGACTAACATCAATCTTCGTGTGTTGATATGCATTGATCCAGGCGCCATAGAATGACGAAGAAACGTTCATTTCTCTATCTTAAACACTTATACCTATTGCATAGCCAATTTGAGCCTACATATTCGTTTCATATACCTTCATTGGTGATCATTGCACAACACCCAGACGAAGGTGGCAAAGACACTTGCAGACAGAGAGATTCAAGAAGTAAGAGCTACATGAGATTGCCAAAACAAAATGTTCGAGACAGGATGAGACTCAAGTCACATACCATACACGATCATCAAAAGTCCTAATTCCTAGATAAAGAAAAGGAAAAGCCGGGATCAAAAAGAGAAAAAGCCGAATCTCTATGCTTTAAAAAGAAACAAAAAGCTCGACAAGAACAGGACTGACGCTCATTGAAATGATGAAAGTCGTAAGACTAATTTTGGGACATCAAGGGATTACCAGATGCCCCAACCCTTAACAAGTTCTGAAGTAAAGAATGATCCTCAGAAACTGTGCAGCGAAAGACCACCCTCCAAATGGAATCATAGCCAACTGACAAAAGATACAGAAGTTCTTTCAAAGATCAGACATGTTCTTAATAAGACTAGAGATGTTATTCAAAAAGTTGTCAATTAGAGACAAAACAGAAGATTGATCAGCAATGATCACCAATGTCAAACCCCTTGTGATTCCGGGCAAAAAATAAGCCTTTTTTTTATCCCTAATCCTATTGACATTACAACCCTTTGCAGTCTTTTCTGACTGAGACGCCTAAGTAAATGTATACCTTAACTCGAAGAGTTGCGAAAAAAATTATTTCTTTATCATTTTGCAGGGTTTTTGACTTGTAAACCCGAAACATATGAAAAAAACTTTCATTCAAAAGGTCTGACTCAGAGAGTGAGTCTTCCTTGGAAACTGTGTCCAAGCCCAATATTACGGTCCCGTAAAAACCTCCTAATTGATCGAATTGTATGCGCTATGAATATCCCCGAAAACCTAAGTGTAAGCTATTAGAAAATGCGAATGCTTTCTTCGTAAAAGACCAAAGTCGAAGAATTTGTGATAAACCCTCTTTGACGAAGACATTCCAATAGAATGCTTAAAAATGAGCTTTGTTGGAAATTTCAAATTGTTTGATCCAGGATTTCCTTACATGGATTTCTAATCATCATTGCATGCCTTAAGATGTCTTGGATAACCTCCGACGTCATAAGTTATATTGCATGATTACATAGGTCAAAGTAAAGCTTTGTATACATTATAATTGCCATTGCCTCGAGATAATGAATATCTTTGATACGGAATGAATTCTCAAGTTTGAACTTCTATGAGACAAATGGCATCCCCGGGTCAAAGAAGAATACCTTGCTCAACAAGAAAGAGCATCAGAATTGTTTTTATGAGAGATTTCAGATTTGAGCTTTTTGCAGGATCCTTGGAATCCTCCAAGTCCCAGAATAGCGCCTCACTTGTCAAAATGACAATCACTGAAATTATCTTTTTGAGAGATTTCAAGTAATCCATAAATCCTGGAAGAATCTTGTTAACGAAAGTTTTTGCAGGTTTAAACTTTCTGCAGGATACTTGGAGTCCCCAAATCCCAGAATGACACCTTGCATGTCAAGAAGACAACCTCTAGAACCAGCTTTCTATAAGGTTATAAGTAATCTCTAAACCCTAGAATAGCTCCTTTGGTAAAACCTAAGAGTTTGGTATACCTCATTTGTATAAACCTTCGTTGATTCCTCAAAGTATAGGAACAGTAGGGTCTTAGACAAACCCTTAAGAACGGGTGTGTCACCTTTAGGTTCCTGGTAGATGGGAAACCTAGTATCCGACAAACCATGAAGAACGGCTGCATAACCTTTAGCTTCCTGGTGGATGGGAAGCCTAGTATCCGACAAACTCTAAAGAACGAATGTGTCACTTTTAGGTTTCTGATGGATGGGAAGCCTAGTATCTGACAAACCCTGAAGAACGGGTGCGTCACCTTTAGGTTTCTGGTGGATAGGAAGTCTAGTATCTAACAAACCCTAAAGAACGGGTGCGTCACCTTTAGGTTCTTGGCTAATAGAAAGTCTAGTCTCGGACAAACCCTAAAAAACGGGTGCATTATCCATAGGTTTTTGATAGAAATGAGTACTATTCGAGGCCCAATCCTCCATACGGATTGAAACCTTTAACAATCCTTAAAGAACAGGTGCGTCAACCATAGGTTCCTGTCTGATAGGAATCTCATTCTGGTTTGGCCTACCATACGGGTTAGAACTTAACTACCCTAGGACGCTCAAGAGACGCGTTCCCTAGATACCTACTTGAATCCGCCATATACCACATATGCCGCTCGAGTGTCAGACGGGTAAGTAACAGGTAGGTATCTCTACTTCATCTTTCTCTCACCTCAGTTAAAATGGAATGAGCGGAGTGTTTACCAATAGGATAAGAAAGATTAAATGTTAGGATTTATTTTTCTTTTCCCCAGTCGAGTCAGTTTAGACTCGGGTGTCACCTATCTTTGAGTGAAACCTCTCACGAGATTCCTCTCAAAGAGGAACAGCTGTTGATACTTGATTTTTGGATTTATCTTTTTCAGTTTATTTTAAAAAAATTCATAAAAAAACTCCATAAAAAGTTGAAAAATTGAAAAATCAACTTTGATGACCTTGGCCAAGCTCAAGGAACCATTTTTGAACAAAAAATAATTTTTCATATTTTTCACATTTTTCAGTATTTTTAGAAAATAGGAAAATACTTGAAAAATCAAGAAAAATAGCATTTGAGGTCACAAAAATATGGAACAGTAGTCAATATTTTTATTTTAATTCCTTTGTATTTTTCACCTCATAAAAAGTCCCAAATTCAAGTTTAATTTGATTTGTTCCCTCGTTACACGTATGATTGAATTTGGTAAAAAATGTCAATTGGGTCTTTTAAATTGTAATTTCGGCATTTTTAGGGTCTTGACATTCAATGTAATTGTCCTTCATTGCAATTTAGCCAAATTATTTGCACAAATTGCTCAATTGCATGAATTGGGTAAAATTACATACTAAATTGCAATTTAATTCAAGAATTTGGGCATAATTGAAATTACTTTCAATTCAATGGCTACCTTTACAAATTGAAGCCATTGCCCAATGTATTTCACCATCCTGAACCAATTGGCATGGGTGATTTGGTCCAATTTGACTGTTTGAGCCCTCAATTACACAATTTTCCGATTTGCAATTAAGTGAAAATTTGGGGATTTCATAGAAATTGACATGAACTTTTGGGAAAAATAACATTTTTAGAAAATATTCATGCCCTAAGTTCGATTATGTGGTTAAATTTATAAAATTTCCACCCGAATTGGGGTTAATTTTGAAAAAAAATCAAGTCAGGATCGGTTCTGACTGATCAGATCATCCGGTCGAACTGGTCCGTTACAGTGTTGTCTTCTTCCCCAAGCGCCCGCGCTGATGAACAATCCCTAGACCGATTTTGAACCTCAAATTGAATATCAATTCGCAGATAATCGGATGAGCAATGGTGAGCATATTGTCACCCTCGCCCTTCCTTGTCGATTAACACCGGCAACACTATTCGACGTCGTCGGAGTAGAGAGCAATTGGTCGGTCAAGCTCACAAGACCTGCAAAAGTCAACATTTTCAAAACACAACTTAAATCCGTGCCAAGTTCGCATGGGATTAAACCTACCAGAGAACTAAACGGAGTTGGACGAAATGACCAAACGGAGTTGGACGAAATGCCCATCATCTCCGTCGCCGTTTGGACCTAAAAGCACGTGGTCTCACGCGCGATTGAAGCCGGTATACACTTCATCATTCGATGCCAAAATTTTAAAAAAGCGGTATATAGCCTTTAGAGGCTTTCGAGAATAGGAGGCTAGCTCATTTCTGTTGGAAGAGCATAACAGAATCGAAAGGAAGAGAAAAAGAGAGAGAGAACTCGCTCTCCAATCCCCATTGTAGATAGCTCGAGTTTGAACTGGTAAGGCACTGGTTGTGCTATTTCTAGCCAAACCGAAGCAAGAGAAGGCCACCGGAAGCTCGCCTGGAGTAGCAGGAGTCGATCGCTCCCGGTCGGCCGCCTATAATCTCAGAAAAGGTGAGTCAGTCTTGAAGTTTTCGTATTGTGCATCAATGGCACATTTGGCATTCGACTATCATTCTTCGATTTCATGTGGGCATTTTCTTCCCCAAACATTACTGACCATGATCGCATCTCATTTTTGTCTCAATTTTGCATAATGATCTCTGCCTGAGTCTCCAAACTTCCCGCCATAAATCGAGAACTGTTCACTCTTACCTAGCCTAATCTAGGCCGAACGAGCTCAATCGGAGCTCGAGGTAAGTCTTCTGAACATCGAATAATGCTTTTATGTTGATGAATTAGTTCAAAATATCATGAATCATATGATTAGAGTGGTTATACATGTACTGGTTCGAACTTGGTTGTGCTTGATTCAGTGTTTGAAATCGTGTGATTCTACGATATGATGCGTGCGACGATGAGACGAATTGACTGAAGCTGATCTCGAGTGATTTTGTCAAGGTTTCACCGTTGGATCATCGCCAGAGATTCATAGCCGTTCGTTTAGGTTACGTCGGGAGGTTGAAGATGAAGTTGACGTGGCTGGTCAGAGAGTCAAAGGCCTAGGTGTCATCTTAAGATAAGTCCATGGATTGCCTAGTCAACAGAGCCGTTAGAGTCAAAAGTTAGTCTGTTTGTCGATCTAACGTTCTAGATTACGCCACATGTTGGCTTGGTGATCGTTTGATCAGTTACATTAATTCTGTTAATAAAAACCAATTTTTTAAAAGTAAAGAAAATAAATAGTTTCATCGAACGGTCGAGAATTAACCGAGTCATTCAATCTTGACCGTAGATCAAGTAATCAGATCGAACGGCTGAGGTATAGTTCGCTTTTGATCTAAGCTGTAGGTTTCAAACGGCCGATCCAGTGATCATGGAAAAGCCACGTGGTTTAATAGGAATCGTCGGATTAAATCCGAATAATCGAAAAATTAAAAAAAGACGAAACGGCGTCATTTTTGGGTGTGGATCGCGCGAGTCCAGGTTTGGGCCGAGTATCCGACCCGAGTGAGTTGGGCCGACCTGGTCCAAAATTATTTTTTTAAATAAAAAAATCAAAAATTTGTTTTTAAAAATAAAAAATCAGAAAAATCCTTGAAATTTTGAAAAAAAAAAGTGAAAAATTCCTAGACATTCTAGAAATTTCCAAAAATTGAGGAATGACCACAGACAACTAGTTAGTCCTATTTTTGGGATTTTCTTTTCCGTTCTTCTAAAAATTGACGATATTACCCTTTAGGGGTATATCGCTCCTGCCTTGTATATGAGATAGGTCAATAATATCAAGATAAGAATTAGGGTCGGTTAGGCGATCAAATCTTATGTTTGGGTTTTCGAATCTCGTCCTTTTCTTGAAAATGACGATTTTACCTCTCAAAGGGTAAATCGTATTTCATATTCCAATCGAACCATAAAAATTGTTCAAAAGTAGTATTTGGATCTGATGGTCGATCAATCCTTTTGTTTGGGATTTTCACCTCTCATCACCTTATGTAATTATGATTTTACCCTTCAAAGGGCAAATAGCTTCTAAAATTTCAAAAAAATTCTGAAAATTCTCGAAAAATAGGAAATGGATTGGCTTGGTGACCAATCCTATTTCACCATCTTTTGACTCCACATTTCATCTGAAATGACAAAATTGCCCTATTTTGGACGAATTGTCCCAAACTTCCTCAAAAGTACGATTTTACCCTCAAGAGTAAATCATATCAAGAATATTCCTGAGCCTTGAATGATATTTTTTTAGGCTAAGAGGGCCTTACTAGGGATGCCACATTGCTTTCATGTGATTTATTCACAAGTTTTGGATTCTTGATTTGCACATTCATTTTATTGATTGTGAGTGTTAGGGTAGCTACTCTTATTTGCATGAACTTTTAGCTTTAGGTTCGCGCCTTATTCATTTGCATGAAATCTTAGGTTAGATAAATCATTCAAATTAGGTGCCGAAAGAGAGTCAACTCTGGCAGTTGACGTAACAAAATCTCCGATCTCATTTCTCTAGCTTTTCGCAGAATTAAATAGAATGCTCTTAATCATTCGATAGAGTTTCCAATCATGCCCTTCGTAAAACGATTGGTGGTGACTTCTTGGCATGTATATGCATCACATGTCACCAGACCGCACCAAAGGTCAACCACGTATACTGCCATTGTGACTTGGGTAACGGGGCTTGGGACAGGCACGCGTCCTACCAGAAGGGACGGCTCATTAGCCCTCGAAATTGCAAGAAGGTTGCGACACTCCTGGGTAACATCTCCTAAATTCCAAGTATCAAGATGAACTTGGGTTACAAAGAGTCTCCTTGAGACTCGAAAAGTCTTTTGAGGTTTCCAACATTTTTCAACGATACTTGGATTTTAAAAAAAAAAATTAGCATTTTTCGGAATTTTGTATTTATTTTGATGTTTTTATTTTTATTTTAATTATTTAATAGTAATAAAAACCTTAGATTTCCCCCTGGCCGGTGAGGGCCGCCGATGACCTTCACTAACCAAGGGAGAAAAATAAAAATTACAAAATCAATAAAAAAAAATTATGAAAAAAATCCACGTGTACATTAAAATATTGAAAAGAATCGTTTCGTTGGTGTGACATCGGCTTTTCAATGTCCACATAATTGATAGCAATGAAGTGATCGACTTTCAAAATTATGGCATTCAAGTGAGTAAAAAAAAAATTTAGCACTTAAGTGAATATCGTACAAAATTTATGACATTTGTAATGTATTTATTCTGTGAAAGGTTATGGTTGTTCTTTTGGGTCCATACTATTGCGAAATGCATGACTCATGAAATAAGATCCCGTTGCTTTTCATTGTGGATCTATCTTGATATCACACACCAATTTCTCATGAATGGCTCGGTTTTATTTCAAATTGCAAGTTCAAACCAGATCAGACATGTATGGGGAGGAGTAAAAAGGAACTTGTGAAAAATCATGGGGCATAAATATAATTACCAAAAAATTTAGGGGGCTCCCGACACTCTGGAGTCTGGATCTGTCCTTGGAGGTATGCCATGTCTGGTTGGAACGAAACCATTACGCTAGACATAGAACCGCCGATTCCGAATCGGAACCGGTGGTTCTGAGCTAGTTTTTGGTTTCGGTTCGGTTTCAAATTTTTAATTTTATTTTTAAAATAATAAAATAAAATAATTTATAATTTAATTGTACATTGTAATAACATTTGGAAAAAGAGAGAGATGAGGAATGGGTTTGAACATAATGAATTATTATTAAGCGCCTACATATCTTCTTGGGGATAGAAAAATCAAAGCTCATGTAGTTCTCTTACTTTTGGTAACCCCAACTTAGCTCATCGTCAATCATCACTACCCGTTATTATAATGGCGGTAGTATCTCAACAGTCATCACTGAAGAATTTGTGTTCTCAATCCAGCTCTTGTTGTCAAAGTTTAGCTTTTGTCCAATTATCGATTCAAGCTTGAATCTCCACACTTTTTCGGACTTAATCTTATAAGGCAGGGGTCCAAAATTAATCCTCAAGCACTAAATGTTTGTTCAACTGCCATTGTTGAAGAATGGGTCAATAATATTTGTCTTGCGATAAGGAAGAGAACTGAAAATTGAGTTGAATAGTTTTCCACCACTCAAAAATCTTGAAATCTGCGTTGTGTTCGGAATCATTAAACTTAAAAGCAATTATTAAATAATTTCTAATTCGAAAATACTACCTGTTGTCCCTTTCTATTTTTTTACCTAGTCATGAGCATTTTATACCCTCTACTAAGTGAAAAACTCGTGTCGCTTTGTGAGACATTATGTTGAGCAAATCCACATCCACTGTCGCTTAAATCATATCTACTATAAAATTCATTCTATAATGCTACTATAATTTCTTTAACCTTTACTTGTATAATTGAAATATTTATTATTTCATCCACATGTAAACAATCATAATAATAAGCATTCAGATAATCTAATAAATTATCTAATTTAGTACATGGATTGAAAATAATATCAGCTAAATAGGCAAGAGGAATGTTAAAATAATAATGCAACCATTTTTCTTGCATTACTAAAATACTCAAAATTAATTCAGTATCCTTTTCAGATTCATTAAAAACACTAGCAATATTAAAATACTCTATTAAAAATAAATGCGTAGTAGGATAATAAATACCAAATAAAGTATTAATAGCATAATTAAAAACTTTTAAAAAAAATCTTCTTTTTCTTTTTTGCAAACGTCCCAATGTTGCGGAAGTAAAGCAATATCGGGAACAATATTCAAAATAAAGTAACACAATAAATCTTTATAATCAAAAGTTTATAGAAGCATCCCGTAAGTAGAATTCCAACGAGTCGGAATATCTTTTGAAAACCTTTGTCTTTATCTCATTTTGTTTACAAAATTTTCTCCATTCTTTCATAAGTTGAGGATGTCTCCATAAAAATCTAATTGCACTATTTATTGGGTGGAAAGAAGTCACAAGAACTCGTAAACCATCTTGTACACATAAATGCAAAACATGGCAAGTGCATTTCATGTGAAAAAATTGTCCGCCAAAAAAGGGTTTACAAATTTTTTCTAACTCGGGAATGGAAGCAATATTTGCGACTGCATTATCAAAACCAATTGAGAAAACTTTATTAATCAAATCATATTCGTCTAAAACTTGCCTAATTAATCGATAAATATTATGGGACATATGCCTGTCAAGAAAAACTCAAAATGCAAGAAGTCTTTTTTTAATAACCTAATCATCACATATCTAATGGCATGTGACACCCATATAAAAATTAATATTTCAAGAATCACTCCAAATATCACTACCTATATGTACACATCCATTGAATTCCCAAAAAAAAATTCAAATCCTTTTTTTGTTCTATATAAACTTGTTTAAGTTTGCGTCAAAGAGTAGTTTTCGAAATAAATGATACTTGCAAAGCCAGCACAGTGTTTACCAAATATTTTAAATTAAAATTTTCGCAAGTATTAAAAGGAGCATGCTCAAGGGAAACATATTCAGTTAATGTTTGTTTATAAAGTGCATTAGTGATACGGAATAAAGGATGAGGTTTAAGATTGGTGAACCCGGAAATTTGTTTTTTTAGCTAGTGTCGATCCCCACTTGCGTTGGATGTATTTTCGTCAGATACCAACGAAATATTCCGTAGCCATATCCTTTACCAAGTTTATATGTTTGCGGACAATATTTACAGCTTATATCAAACTTGTTTTTATTTTCATTCCATACTTTGTTGAAGTGTAACCATGAGTCGGATTCTCAACTCTTCCGTCCCAGCTCCTTTGCTATCAACGTTTCTTCGACACTAGTAAGACTATAAAGACTTTCTTGCGTTGGGATGTGCTCAGCGTTGGGATTGGAAACCTCGCCGTCTTTCCAACATACATATTCTCGAGGATCATATTCACAAACAAGATAATCGGATTCTCCCATCGGGCTTTTTCCTTTTCCAGTATTTTTACTCTCACTTGCCATTTTTTGAGAGAATTAGTCGAAAAGTTAATTCAAAGAATTAAGACGGAATTGAGAGAGAATAGAGGATTGAGAGAATTTGACGAAATTTGACGAAATCTAAGACTTGAGAGTGTTGGAGAGAATTGAGAGAAATTGTGAGAAAAAATAAAGAGAGATTGAGAGGTTTTTATAGAATTTAAAAAGAAAAAGAAAAAGAAAATTGCAATGGCCATTTATATGGTGCAATTTCCAATAGACCTTTGGGTCATTACAAGAGCCAACGACTCTTCCCGGGGTACGAGTGGGCCCTGAGGCCTCGCCCCCTAGGGAAGAGCCATTTGGCTCTTCCTGAGAGGCAAGCGACCCCACCCCCTGGTCCCCCCCCCCTCTCTTTTTTTTGCAATTCAAAACTGGCAGTTTCGGGCCGGTTCAGAAAAATTTGGAATCGAAATCGGCCCTTGAAGGTCGGTTCGGAACCGTGGACTCGATCAACGGGCTGTTTCCAGGTCCGCGGTTTCGTTTGGCCATGTCTACATTACGCTATGTTTTCCCATCAGCAGGTCTAGTGAAGTGCATGGTATGGCTCTAAGAGAAACAAGAAAACTTTAGTGATTCTTTGAAGAGGTCATCTGTATATTAGGGGTGTACAGCCGGACTGGATTTACCTGAAAATCGGATCGGACCACTCGAAAAATAGGTCCGAAAATTAGCTCATGTTCAAACCAGTTTGTGTACAGGTTTTATTTTTTGAAAACTAGTTGGAATTATTCCAGTTCTCCAAGACCCTTCCACGAATCAGACCAGTTTTGAAATCGATTTTTAGCTACTATTAAGGAAAAAAATCTCGTTCGCCTCACCTTCTTTATTTTTGGTGGAAAATTTTATTGCTCATATTAGTGATTGTTGCTTTTGGAGAAAAATAAGCTTATTATTCATCTTTTATTTTGAATGGTTTCATTGCCACTCATATTATTTTGCTGAAAAAAATAAAATAAAAAGAGGGGAAAAAAGAAAAATAGGTTCATGGATAGACCCTGAAACCGGACTAAAAAAATCCAAAACAGGTTCTAAAACGAAAATGATAGGTTATAAGTTTCAAAAACTTGGAACTGGTTATAATGGGTAGGTTTCAGATCATAAGTCTAGAACTAACCCACCCCCAGACCATGCTCTCACCCCTACCTTAAATAATTCAAGTAGCTCAATTTAACCAAAAAAAAAAAAGTAGCTCAAATTTTCGATTTTTCTCGCTAGCTAATTCAGAATTTTCATATACACAATTTTTTAGATGGTTTACTTCAGGATTTCCGAATTCTATGTAGTTTCTACACTCATTATATTTTCTTTTCTTATCCTGGTTTGTTTTCCATATTGAGTTTCATTCTTGAATTTTGATTAAGAAAAGTACCAAAAAGTTCATAAACTTATTGCATTATTCAATTCTAAACTTTGCAACTTGATCAATTTTGTTTTAGACGTTTTAATGTTTTGCCAATTAAATCTATCCAAAAATTGTTGACGTGAAGGCGATCATCTTAAGCAGCACGGTTGCCGCTTACATGGAAATTCTTTCTCATTTTTTTTCTTATTTCATTTATTCTAGTGAGGCGTAGGTGGCCGCAGCCAAAGGTGACCTCGCCTGCAGTCAACAAGGCAGGCTCCCCCATAGCTGCCTAGCAATGATCAAGGAGAGGCCACCTATGCCCCGGCCACCTGTACGTCACCTAGATCTGGGCAAGGACGAGCAACGGTCACAACCTTCCCAGGAGTCAGCAAGCTCTAGTGACCCTCATCGACCATAGTGCAAAAAAAAAAAAAGAGAGAAGAGAAGAAAATAAAAAATAACTTAAAAATAAAATTTAAAAATAGTCTAGGTTAGCGCCATCTGTGCTAGTAAACGACATGCGTTCAAGTTAGTAATTTTCGGCCAAAATTTGCTGGATGGACTCAATTAACAAAAACGAAAATTTTAAAGATAAGATTGGTCAAGTTAAAAGATTCATGACTAAATTCATACCAATATAATATGTTTAGAACTTTCTTTCTTTTTGTACTTTTCCCAATTTTTGATTTATGGCATCGTGTCTTTCTTACATTAGTAACTCTGCAGACACCTTGAAAGCCAAACAGGGATAATTACAAGACAAGGCCTAAGACTTGTTAACACCGAGCAGCTAAGTCCCAAATATTTTACTTTGTTTATTAAGTCGTAAACCTTGCAAGATGCACTATGAGTCATTCTTTCCGTCGACGAAAAGACTAAGTTGGACCAGAAATTACAAATATTCAGTTCTGAAAGTGTATGAAATGGACGTTTTAAGACTCAAGTACACGCGGTGGACAAGCTTTTGGAGTTACCCCGCAATTATACATGGCCAAATACGTGACAAAATGAAGAATACGTGAACTTATAACTATCATTTCGAAGCCAGTTCTGACCGAGTTTCTCTCTCTCTCAGTATATGCCATCTTGTTGTTTAAGTCACTTTCATATAAACACCCAAAAAAAAGTTCAACACATCACCACAGACCTCTATCTTTTTTGAAGTCTCCAGAAATTTGGTCATGGAGTTCAAAAAAAATAAATTTTTAATCAAACTCAAATACCAAAACAGGATAATCCCCTCCATTCCTCCCAACAATAAAATGCCAGCTAGGTCGGCAAACACTGAGGCAGTAAAAATTCCATTTTGATAAATGTTCTTTCTCCTCCATACTAAAGGGCAGGACAACCGTGGTGCCACTGCCCTCTTTGATGTAACATTGTTGTAATGTTGTGTAGGATTCCTTCATGTGTCCCTCAGAGATAGAGATAGAGAGAGAGAGAGATGTGATATGGTCCTGATTTGCACACAAGGCCAAAACATTGCTGGTTGGAAGGCCAAATCCCAATTGCAAATCTTATCAACAGACCACATCAGGCGTCGTTCAGACTTTTCCGGGCTCTTCCACATTGCACTCACCTTCCTGCAACTCCCCCATTTTTTTTCTTTTTTGCAGGGTCTCTACAAAAAGTTTGGAAAGAGAGGACCACCATCTCCACCACCTTCTCTCTCTTCCACACCCACAACAGAATCATCAAACCATATTTGCAAAATCTTGCTCCTCTTTCATTCTTTATTCTCCTCCATTGCAAAGCCACACCCACCTTTCCCCCTTTTTTTTCTCACATCTAAATTGTTAACCTAAACAATCCCCTCCTCCTCCTCCTCCTCCTCCTCCTCCTTCTTCTTCTTCTTGTTGCAAACTTGTACATGGAGCTGAAGTTTTCTTCATGCAACGTTCAAGTGAAGAAGGATTCCCGCCAGAGCAAGAACCAGCACAGAAGCAGACATGAGCACCATGAAGATGGAGATGACTCAAGTTCGACTAACTCCCTCAACTTGAGGAACCTCTCCAAGCTCATCCTCCCGCCGCTCGGCGCTTCGACTTGCAACCAGAACCAGGTCGAGTCCCGAGGATGGGTCGTCTCCCCAATGGACTCGAGATACAGGTACTCCAAGACCGCATCTCCAGGACGGCTGAGAAACGTACATTTCGATCATGTGTGTAGTTCTTGAATTATGCAGGTGTTGGGAGACGTTCATGGTGGTGTTGGTGGCGTACTCGGTGTGGGTGTTTCCGTTCGAGGTCGCGTTCCTCAGCTCGTCGCCGAAGAGAGAGCTGTGCATCGCGGACAGCGTGGTGGATGCCTTCTTCGCGGTCGACATCGTCTTGACATTCTTTGTCGCCTACATCGACCATCGGACTCAGCTTCTCGTCCGCGACTCCAGAAGGATTGCCACCAGGTACCCTACCACAAAGATCTTCGCCAAGACGTTAAGTTCCATTATTATTAGCTTTCTTGAATCCCGCCAGGATTAGCTTAGCGACCGAGGAACTGAAGTTTGATTCTCCGTATGATTGAGTTCAAACAGTTGTTATGTTTCAGGGTGTGAATTGGGTGGATTCTACTTGGAAATCAACCTGGTCAGTTCAGTTCCAAGCCTGTCTCCTAGAAATCGATCTCCTTACTAGTTTTAGAAAGTTAGAAAACTGGCCTAAGAGATTAGTAGGACTATTTCGATTCCTGGTGCTAGGCCGAAACCAGTTATATTGAGTTAATCATATATTCAACTAAGCCTTAAAACTTACCACGAAATGATATAACTAAGTTCTAAAATTTCCAAAAAAAATGCAATCAAGTCCTAAAACTTGTCAAGTGATCCAATAAGTATTCAAACTTGTGAGCATTTTTCATTTGTCAAGTTGGATGAAGTTAATTAATGAAAAGACTTGATTGCGGAAACTTGATTGTTTTAGCTCTTAATTACACTTTTTGAAAGTTTTAGAACTTAATTGTACTTCCTTGACAAATTCTTACGAGTTAACTGGACTTTTAGAAAGTTCTAGGACTCAGTTGTACTTTCAGTACTTGCAGTATACTTATTTCAATTACTTAATAAGCAATGAGCTTACCTATTTAGGTGGGCTTTTTCATAATTAAAATATCTCTCGGCTCTCATTGTTGCATTATGACCTAAATTTATAGCACTTACTTGAAGGGGAAAATATCCGGATGCATGAATGATTTACCTGTCACCCTTAGATATTATACGCATGTTGGACAAACGGACGAATCTAGAAACTCCAATGATTGATATAATTTTGATTGCCATAGTTAGGTATTAATCTACAGAAAATTTCTATGTGGTCGAGAATTTAAAACTCAAAGATAATCCTAGTTGGTCCCACCCCGACCACATTTTTCTTCAAATAATTGAACGTTATAGTTCAAATCGCTTGATTACAATTTAAAAATCGCTATGCTTAGGAAGAGATTGTTTGAAAGGTGTCGGGTGCACAAATCAATAATATGGACATCGAAAGGAAACAGAAAAGATGGGGGTGATTGGTTCGATGATAGTTCCAAATTAGAAGTGATTGGTTCTAGGCTATGTATATGGATCAAAGTACCAGAAACTTATCCTGTTAGAGTTGGTTCCCGATTCCAATCAGAAATCAAATCGATTCATTCTAGGGTCAGCCCGAGAATCAGCATAACGTTAAGTAATACAACTATCATTCTAGAAAAATACGCTATATGAACAATTTATGGCATAGTAGTCAAGGCATTGGTAGATCCTACTAGAGAACCTGGTATAAAATCGAGAATTGAATCGGTGAAGACTGGTTTCTCAATTTGTTTTTTTCAGAAACGTATCGAATTCTCGTGGGAACCATGAAATCAATCGGGTAAGGCCAATTTGGTTAGATTCCCCGGTTGAACCGGCCTAATTTCTCACTCTAGTGTCTCAATCATAAAGCAACCTTAAATGCCGGCTATATCTATAAGGTTAAGATAACGCAAATTCTGTTCATGTTAAACCAAATGGCCGACCCAACAGGTGTACGGAAGGAAATGGTCGGGCCCACTTGATTGTGGGCTGCCCTCAAAAGGACATCAAATTGTTAATCACTTCGTACTAAGCTGAAAATCCACGTATTGATTCGGCATGACTTTACCATCTATTGAAAAGACATCAATCAATTATAACTATAGTGTAAGAGATTACGATAGTATTGATCTTATGATGATGTAATCCATTCGACACAATCAAGTTAAATATTCCGCGATGAGAAAAATTTGGCTTCAAAAATAAATTCAATGAGGGAATATAGACACCAAATTGCTCAGATCGAGAGAAGATGTGGTGATTTGATTTTGGTTGTGCTATGATGTTATGACATGTCCGTCTTTGTTGAATGAACGAGTCTTTACAAAGTTAATTTATCTTAGATTTATTTGCTTTGTTTGATTTGCATCTTTATCTTGAAGCTGTGTACATTTTTTTAAAGTAAAATAAAAAATTTCTTGCCAGCCAACAAAACAAAAATAAAAAAAGAAGAAGAAAACAATCAATTACGACAATGGTGCCAGAAATTAAGATACTATCTATCATATTTATTTCTTAGGATAATGTAATTCATTCGGCATAATCAAGCAAGATACTCTGTATTTGATTGGAAAATACATGTCGGTCAAGAGAAAATTGTAATTAGAAAATAAAGTTCGATGAATGAATATCAACATCAAATTCCTCAAATCGACAGAAGATATGGTGTGGTGATTCTGATTTTGGTTGAGCCATGACTTGTGCATAGGTATCTGTCAACATGGTTCTTGATGGACGTGGCCTCAACGCTGCCGTTCGAGGCATTGGGCTACTTGTTCACCGGCAAGCCGAAGGTGGCTCTATCTTATTCCCTCCTTGGCATCCTCCGGTTCTGGCGTCTCCGCCGCGTCAAGCAGCTCTTCACCAGGTTCTGGCTCATTCAACCTCATTTACCACAGAAAGGTCCCTTCAAAGAATTCACCGTAATTCTTGTTGCTGTGTGTGATCTCTGCAGGCTTGAGAAGGACATCAGGTTCAACTATTTCTGGGTCCGTTGCGCTCGGCTTCTTTCGGTACGTCGGATGAATAATAAGGTCACGTTGAACTCACTATAGGAGATGTGGTGCGAGAGTTATATACTAGTAAAACGGCATCTGTGGTCCGCCGGTCCCTAAAGTTTGGCAAATACTTGCAATTTTATCAATGTTCTTTAACGGCCGAGAATTTCGATCCTACAACTTCATCCTTGATCAATTTTCGGGTTAGTAGCTTTCAGTAGCCCTTGAATATGATCAACGGTTGGGATATCTGAAGGGAATTGATTTGATCTAGTCGCATGAGTTAGATTGACACTGAATGTTTTGGTTGTGTGCGCGTGGTCTTAGGTGACGCTGTTTCTAGTGCACTGTGCCGGCTGCCTCTACTACTTGCTGGCCGATAGATACCCGCACCAAGGCAAGACATGGATCGGCACCGTGAATCCGAACTTCCGGGAGACCAGCCTCTGGATCCGCTACATCTCGGCCCTGTACTGGTCCATCACCACCATGACCACAGTTGGCTACGGCGACCTCCATGCTGTCAACACTGTCGAGATGATCTTCATCATCTTCTACATGCTCTTCAACCTTGGCCTGACCGCTTATTTGATCGGCAACATGACCAACCTCGTTGTTGAAGGAACCCGTCGCACCATGGAATTTGTAAGCACGACCACTTTGATCAGTATGTACATGGCGCCAAATGTATATAGTTGTCAACATCAATCCTATTTGGTTAAAATGATTGCAGATCTAAGCAAGTTTAAGAATCGGTACTGTTATGCCAAGGAAATTGATGTTTGCATGATTTGGTTTTTGACATGCGATGCAGCGAAACAGCATCGAGGCGGCGAACAATTTCGTGTGCCGGAATCGGTTGCCGCCAAGGCTGAGGGAGCAAATACTGGCTTACATGT
Source organism: Rhodomyrtus tomentosa (assembly GCA_028455895.1). Lineage (NCBI taxonomy): Eukaryota > Viridiplantae > Streptophyta > Magnoliopsida > Myrtales > Myrtaceae > Rhodomyrtus > Rhodomyrtus tomentosa. Next base: position 37,510,148 of record JAPCWY010000011.1, on the reverse strand, counting down.
GCTTGAGGTTTAAGGCAGAGAGCTTGAATCAGCATCAATTGATAGAGCAGTTGCCGAAATCGATCTGCACGAGCATTTGTCAGCACCTGTTTCTGCCGACGGTGCAGACAGTCTATCTGTTCGCGGGTGTTTCTCGCGAAACGCTCTTGCTCCTGGTACGTTGGGCGCTGCTCAGGATGCGAAATTGGCAGAAGTCTTTCTGTACTTTTCTTTTGCTGCATGCCAGTTGCCCTGAAAATCTAATGTCATCGGGGTAGGTGGCCAAGATGACGGCCGAATATCTGCCTCCAAGAGAGGACGTCGTTATGCAGAACGAAGCTCCTGAAGATGTTTACATCATCGTGTCTGGCGAGGTCGAAATAATCGACTGCGAAACAGAGAAAGAACAGGTCGTCGGGGCTTTGCAGTCTGGGGACATATTTGGAGAAGTCGGTGCGCTCTGCTGCCGGCCTCAGGACTATACTTACCGGACCAAGTCCCTCTCCCAGCTGCTGAGGGTGAAAAGGAATGATCTCATGGAAGCGATGCACAGCCACCACGAAGACAACATAACCATGATCAAGAATTTTCTGCAGGTTCACCGCTAGCATAGCACAGAGTCCGCGATTCATTTGTCTAATCATCTTAGGCTTATGCTATGAAATTGTGCGACGCAGCATCACAAGAAGCTTAAGGATCTGTGCATAGAAGACTTCCTCACCGAGGGAGGACACGAGCACGACGACCTCAACTTGTTGACCGTTGCAAGCACCGGTAATGCTGCTATCCTCGACAAGCTTCTCAAGGCGAAGCTGGACCCTGACGTTGGGAATTTGGAAGGGAAGACCTCGTTGGTACGTCTTCTTCTTGTCCTTGTTTGTAGAACATATGCTTCGACTCAGATTGAATAATGATCGCATCACAGTTGATTTCCAAACAGGAATGCCGCTTAGGCATAGACAACATCGGTTTCGGTTGTCTGTAAATGGAAGTAATCTTTATTTGGAATGCTCAAACATGTCAATTTACAAGTTCACTGCTCATTTGATTCTTTAGGAGATGTGAATGTACTGAAAGTTGTTTCTTGCTCTTATCACTCTGCATCAGCACATTGCAGCATCACAGGGCCATGAGGACTGTGTCTGGCTACTGCTAAAAAATGGATGCAACATACATTTACGAGGTAATGCATCATCGCGTCGCAACCTTGCCGACTGTCATAGATATATGTCCTGAAAATTTTATCGCATACATATGCAATTCATGAAAAGATAGCATGATGTCCTGCACAACAGACCGGAACGGCAACAATGCTCTGTGGCACGCAGTATCGTCGAAGCAACACTCGATCTTCCAAGTCCTGTACAACTGTGCCACCTCTTCCGACCCTTGCACAGCCGGCGACCTCCTATGCACTGCAGCAAAAAGGAATGACCTGGAGGTGATGAAGGAGCTCTTGAACCACGGATTGAACATTGACTCCAAGAATCACCAAGGCTTCACAGCTCTCCAGATCGCCATGACCGAGAACCATAAGGACATGGTGAATCTACTCGTGATGAACGGAGCCAATGTCACCGGCTCGAACTTGCCAGATTTTCCTCCGGAAGCACTGGACCAAATGCTGAGAAGGAGAGAGACGGGGCACCGTGTTGCTGTGCCAGACAGTGCGACATTGCCGGAAATGCCAACTAGAATGCACGGAGTAGAGCGAGAACCGACTCGGGAGATCTCGGACGTGGCAATTTGTGCGAGGGTGAGCATTTACAGAGGCCATCCAGCGGTAAGAAGAGAGACCCGTTGCGCTGAGGCAGGGAGGCTCATAAGATCGCCGGCTTCCATTGAGGATCTCAAGAGCATTGCAGGTGCATTATCATTCTTTCCTTTCAAAGAAAATGTCTAAGTCTGCTGGCGAATTACAAATCAGGACTGCTGAGAAAAAAGTCTCAAGTCTCCATTAATCTGCTAAGAGTAACTTCAAGAACTCCCTTGTTTTCTCAGGTAAGAAGTTTGGTTTCGATGCGACGAACGCCATTATAGTGGATGAAGAAGGCGCAGAGATAGACTGCATCGAAGTGATTCGAGACAACGACAAGCTTTTCGTGGTCGAAGATCCAAATTGTTAGCGTCATTACATGCTTTGGTTTGCTCTTCTTGTTTACTAGGATGTTCAAGTATATCATCAGGCAATTCCCGTCAATCCACTCCCGAGAAGAGGTTTTTCTTCTGGTTCATCATATTGTGGCGAGGGATCCGTCTCTTGAGCTTCCAAGAATGTGTGTAAAATTTTATGGATAATGATTTCCCGACAATACTGTCAGAGGCGGCACAATCTCAATTGTAAATCCACACAACATCACCGCTAGTTTTGCATAAAACACACATTGAATGGAATATCGTGTGGTCAGAAATAACTAGTGAGATTGTCGAGTTACTAGCTTCCTAAATAAGAATAAAATATTTTCACAATGGTCCATCTATAAAAAAATGAAATATGCTTCCATAATAGTTTTCTTTTTCTAGTGAAAGATTTTGATAGCATTTTGTGAACTACAAATAATAAAGAATTAAAAACTATTATTATGTACACTCTTTCAAGAATTTGTGGCTCACAATAAGCTATTATTATCGGTCACTAAAAAATTATTATGCTAGCAAAGTCATAAAAAATTTGCTTATGTCAAATTTACACTATGCTCTATAATTAAGGGTGTGTTCGTTGTACTGCAAAATTCTTGTCACTAGAAAATATTTTCAGGAAATTCAATTACGAGAAAGAAAAACATTTTTGTGTTTGCTTACGCTGAAAATCTATTGAAAAAATTGGTTTTATGGTACTTGATTTGAAGTGAATCCATAGAGGTAGCTTGCATCGTAGAAAATTTGAAATGATATGTAATGAGTAACAAATTGGAATTCAAAAAAAAAAACAAATGCTACAAAGAAATTAGGAAAGAAATTATAATTGTTATAAGGGAGTTACCGGTCTGACGGTACTACAAGGTATTTTTAGCTACATAATCTCTCAATCAATAAGTGTTTTATATAAAACACATGATAATAGCATGCGAATCTACAGTTGACATTATACCGTTAGTACTGTTAGAAAATCATTTCTCTTGTTATAATCGTAATCTGTTGTTATACGTCATGGCGGTTTTCAGGAATGTATAATAACATAAGCATTAATTAAGTATGTTCAAGATATAATATCCAAGACCAATTCTAAAAAAAACAAACAGGTGAGAATTATAGGAAAAGAAACCATGAAAGGTAGGAAATAGTTATAAAAGGACAATGGGAGTCATCAATCTTACAGACCTACCGCTCCTCGCTATGTACACACACCATGATTGACACTTTTCAATGGAGACGGCTATCCCAGACGCCGGCGCAAACTTCTTTCTTTTGGGGGAAAAGCACAAAAACAAAAAAGGAATAATAATCCTATTTTATTGAAATCAATTATCATAAACATTTTAATTGAATTAATTTAGTAATAAAACTTTTATATTTGTGCTAGTCGAATTCATCTGGCCAATATTAACCGAAAAATACTGACGCAGACGCCGAAAGTCCTACGTTGTCTGGCTGGCTCCGACGTGGATATTTTTGATAACTTTTTTGAAAGAAATTGAATCTTCAATTTATTTATTTCCTTGTTTCTTCATTTTGGCATGCGATGGCCAATAAGGGTCGCCTTGCCCGCATCCAGCGGGGCCACGATGGCCTTACGCGAGGGCAGTAAGTCCTCACCCAAGGCCCGTGATGGCCTCTACTTGGACCTTCGCAACCCTGCTTGCTGTTGGTAAGGAGGCCCTCGCCATTTACAATGAATTAAAAAAAAAGAAATGAACATAAAAGTTACTAAATTTGTAATTAGTTAGAAAATCAAGAAATATATCCATTTTACGTACAAACCCTTCCACGACCATTGAAATTTGGAATAGTGCATGGAGTGACCCAAAAGGAATGTGTGGTCATGCTCGCATTGACCAAGTGAACGAGCTTCCAAAGTCGGGTCTCTCCGCTTCAGCACCTCCCTAATCTTGCCTGTCCAACCTTTGGCCAACGGTAAAATTGTTCAAAAAATCGTCACCCTCTTATGCAATGGTCAATTTAGCTTCAAACTTTTTAATTATATCAATTTAGTCCTAATTTTTTTTTTGCAATTTTCTAATTATAAAATCTTTTTAACTACGCCAATGTAATTCTAAATTTTTTGAACGATTTGTCAATTTAGTTCTAGGTCTTTTGACGGTTTGTCAATATAGCCCTTATAGCCAACTATCCCAACAACAGGTTTGTGATTAAAATGGAAAATTCTCATAAGATTTAGGACTAAATCGATACATTTAAAAAAAAAATTAAGAGATGCTGTAATATACTCTTTCCCATAACTTCTCATACCAGACCAACCGTCTCAGACGTATGGGTCACGAACGGTCTAACACAAGGAAAAAGAAGAGAGGAGCGGCATACCGAAAAAAAGAAAAGCGTGGGAGCAGCTCAAACAAAGAAAGAAGAGTCTGGTCTGAATTCAGGCCCGTCCCGGCCCACTATTGGCCAAACCACCTGGGCACTAGGTCCAATGTGAGTAGGGTCACTTAGCCATGCTTCATAATTGGCTCAGAAATTTAGGCTAAGCATTAAGCATGTCCCCTACCTGAGTCCCCATTAACCGCTCGGGCATCGACCCAGGAAGAATCAATTCTAGGCTTTTTCTTGGAGATAATTGTATTTCGATTGAGTTATTGTTATTGATAATTGATATCCCTTAAAAATGAAAAAAAAAAGTAAGGTATACCAAAAGCCGTCAAAAGGACTTTAAAGGAAGAGTATGCCCTGCCTTTCCTTTCCCGATTCCCGCACGATACACTTTGAATCAAAAGAATTTCACTAATTCCATAGCAAGTAAGCAGCAAGGTTCTCCCTTTAGGACCGACTACAACAAGCTCGCGGCAGTGGATTGTGAATCCACCACGCGCGGGTTCAATCCCCGTCGTTCGCCCATCGAAATTAGCAAGTCATCAAAAAATATATGATTAGATTAACATAATTAAAAAATTTAAAATTAATACAATTAAAAAATTTATGATTGAACTAATCACCGTACAATAGAATTTTGACTTTTGGGGCAATTATTCCCCGTACGAAGAGTTGAACCAGGTCCGGAGCTCGAGCTCCGTAGAGGCACTGAGCTTGAGACGTTCTCATGAGTGGGCCCGACGACATTTTTCTTACGTGACGTTAACTTGATAATAATGAACTTAAACCTAGAACAATTTTTTTCGAAAAAATTTCAAGTCCGACGTGACAATGTGAATGCAAAACATGACAAAACGGCATACTAAATTAACCCAAAACGACAACCCGTCAGAACAAGAATTAATGGAGGGTAAGTAGTGGTTGTATTCACTCTCTCTCTCTCTCGCTCTGTCCCATTCTTTCTCAATCTATGGCCACTTGGCCAGAGATTGAACGCGAAAGAGGATTGATTATGTAATGGTTTTGGATGATTATAATACTAACAATCTATTTTGAGCTATAAAAAATAAATAAATAAAACTAAAATTATTATGTGATTGATTTTTTTAAGAGTTTGTGATTCACGATATACATCATTTTCACAATCACCAAAAAAAAAAATCGTCATGCTAGCAGAACTTGTATCATTCCATGGTCTTAATTTCCTCTTGAATCTATCGATCAATGGCTAGAATTTTGTTTACGTAGGAGTTGGTTAGTCGTGGTTGAGTCAATGGGGGATAACGATGGAAGGGCATTGTACCTTGAGCTAAAATTCAAAAATCAATTTGAATCAATTAAAAGTTCATAAACCATTTGTATAATTATATCTTCCGATATTTGGATAAAAGAAAGCTAATTGGTATTCGGAATAAATTTTTCATGAACTGAAAACGAGTTTTGTTTGGGAGAAAACAACTTCCCCTTCTGGCAAGTAGGAGATCACATTCTCTAAACCACCAAAGAAATAAGAACTAAAAGTTTTCCTTAAGAATGATTTTTCCTTGAAGATTTCAGTTAAACAAATGCTCAAATTTTCTAATGCTTCGTTTGAAAAAACTGAACTGATAACTTTCTCAATATCTTTGCCGTCCAACCAAAATAACAAACGAAAAATATTTTTATTTGTTCATTTTTGTAAGCAATACAAGCGATCATTATTATTTAAAATATTTTTCACATTATTAATTTTACTCAAGGGAGTGAATATATCTATAAATTAATGAAACTCAAGTTTTAAGCGTGGTAGAAATTCACGAAAATTGTTATCCCATGTACAAAGTGCAATCTGAATAATGGAGAAGAATGAAATACAAGTTCACATCATGGGTTACATCATGTGTGGCGCTTGATGTGGAAGGCAGAGGGACATGTGAGTGAATTGATTGATGGTCCCAAAGGACGAGGCACTGCGCAAAGACCCACTACCTCTGTAGGATTCACCACCGAGAGGAAAAATAAACAGCGTGTGGGATTGGATGCTGTGAAATCATTGCCACCATGTCCCATGAGAATATGCAAATGGAACTTCCTATTCTCTCGCTCAGATTTCACTCTCGAGAACGCTTTGACATGTTGATCTGATTGAGGGCGACTTAGTGGGGTTCTCCCATGGTTGGCACTCTTTTGCCTTCTTTTGCTATCAAAAAGAGTATGTACCTACTTTTGCGTTGTAGAACGAGAGTGATTGATTGCAGGGCGAATAGATTCCGTGAAGGATCGATTTTTCGGGTTTTTTAAACGTGGGATGGAATCTACCTTGTTAACCGTTGAAACTATCCTCTCTTTTTTTTTATCTCAGTATTAGGGTCTACACGTTAAAGTGTGATTTATACTCCTTTGTTATATAAATAAAGCCACATAGGTTCGGCTCCATGTCGAAGAGGCAACGCCTTCTGGATACCAAAGAGTTTTTTATGATTCAAACCCATATTTCTTCATTAGTAGTTTGGGTTTGAGTTCATGAATAGTTACCGCTATATATACTATTTTTAGCTTGAATTTAGTAATGTAACAAGAGGTGCGAGTATTGATTATAGTAAAATCATTTACTGGACATAACCCTAGTTTAAAGGTAAATCATAATAAAATCTCTTGTCTCGATTTCTCTTTCTCGCTTTACATTTTCCTTTGATTTGATTGTGCGCCGAATCCTAATACTACCGAGAATCTATTTTTCCTTCATATTTTTTTATTTCATTTTTATAGCAAAAATAACATGACCAACAAAACGGTTCAAAGTTAAAAAAACGAACGAGTGCAAGTGAGCAAAAGCGAATTAAGAACGAGCGAGGGTTGTGAGTGTTGTCCACTAAGAGGGTAGAAGTTCTTATATTAAGATTATTGTCGCCTATAAGCGATACTTGATGAAGTATAGAAAAATTAAGTTGAAGACAAACCTGAAGCCAATGCAAGTAATTAAAAAGAATATTGATCTGAGCCCAACGAAATGACGTTGTGTCCTTAAGACGAATTTGCCTCCTCAATCAATACCCGAGAACGTTGGACAAATGTCTCTTAGAATAGAACGAATCGCGTTCCTCTGAAATGGTACTTTTTCAAAAGACTCCTTCGAATGCAAGTTTGCAGAATAATAGCACAAATGATAAAGATGATGAATGAATGAAGAACATAACGATTGTATATAATGCTTTTGTCTAACACTCGTTTATAATGCAATGGTCAATGCTATTATTTATAGACAATAATACGAAAAGTCACGAAATAGAAGTGAAGAACAAAGAGTCACTAATATGAACAGTTCTCTTTCAAACAGATGAAGAGTCACGAAACTGAATAGACATCTTCTAAAAGAATGAAGAGTCACGAAGATATATAGTTTCGTCGAAATGGTTTGTCAATGCAAAAGCACAATTTCATTGAAAGGATTCGATGAAACGTCACGAAGTAGTACAATTTCGACGAAATGTTACGATGTCGATGAAATGTCACGAAATCATATAGTTCAAACGAAATGTTACGATGTCGTACAGTTTCATCGATGAAGGGTTACGAACCGAAACAACTCTTCATTTCACATTCAACTTCTTATGGGATTTTGCGAAAATGTTCCAACAGTGAGGCAGGCTCAAACGAATGAGGTCAACCCGCAGCATAGCGAGGAGGAGGGTGAGTCAAGAATGAGAGAGAGAGAGAGAGAGAGTTGGCAGTATCTAAGTGACGTTGGAGAAAGCATAGAAAAAAGAGACAAAAATGCGAAGAGAAGAACTAAGAATTTTAGGCTTTATGAAATCGGTTCCATATCTGTTTAGGTTCCGGGGTAGTTCTTCACTCGGAACCGAAAATCGGATAGGTTCCAACTAGAATCTAGGACTGGACCAATTGTCGGGGTGGTCCGATTTGATTTGAAGATAGAATCGGGCCGGTTGCTCAACCTTAATAGAATGAGAGATTGTTTATTTGGACTCAACCCAAACCCCCACAAAAAAAAAAAATTACTGTATCGTAGGAAATTTAATTAGTATGCTTACATAAAAGATTACAAAGAAAATTGTCTACGTACCTAGGCATTAATATTCATACGCGCAGCAAAAGTTTCGGATGTTTCGAATTGAAGACAGAAGTCACCACATATGTTTGACAAGATTTACATACATTAAGAAATTAGAAATGAATCTAGACCCACTTTATGTTTCCCCTGTACAAGCCCACTTCAAACTTCTTCATAAGGGACATACTTTCCATCTTTTCCTTGGGAATTAAGGCCGGATGGACGCGGAAAAGTGAGATGGTTAATTCAAAAATAAGCCTAATAGGTCTTAGTCCCTTTTAAATTTGCGTGCCTTGGGCCCCTATGTTTCGCTTTGACACCTCCTCCTTTCTTGGTTGGTATTTTCCTTCGATAACCTCTTGTTACCTTATGTCCGTCGTTTAGGTTGATTTGTTCATCTCTGTTAAGGCGCGCGCGAGGGTGTGTTAACCAAACGGAATGTAACATTAGGTCGTGGTGTGAAATAGAGCATTTAGTATATCACAGTTGAGCTGTGACTCATTGATTTAAGCTTTTGAAAGAATGTAGGTTTAACTAAATATGTTAATGGGCTCCGATTTGGACTATCCCTTGGTGATTTCCTAAGTGGCCAAGTGTGCCTCCAGTAACCACAAGGAAATGAACGTCGAATGTGACTCTAGATTTAGGTTGCGAACAGTGTGCTCCTTCTAAGCTTTGGCCATGCCAAGGCGACTGAAGAGGAGTCAAAGTAGCTGCTGTGTTCCTACCCAACATGGCCGAGCCAAGGTGGAGATTCAAGTTAAGATAACATTGGTGTCGAAGTAACCTGGATTGAAGAGAAGCAATCCTAACATAGAACGTTCACACGTCGAGAGGAGATCTGTTAACATACACGTTGGGTGCCAGTGGAAAGAAGACCCACATCAAAAATATGGTATTACATGGATCAATGAATATACTTTAATTAGTCCATAATCCATTGATTTAAGCTTTTGAAAGAACGTATATACAACTGGATATATCCACAAGCTTGGATTTGAGCTTCCTTACGGTGATCTCCCAAATGAAAATATCGAACTTTCGTTGCGGACCCAACAACGTATTGCTTTCAATAAATAAATTTAAAAAAAAAAAAAAAAAAAAAAAAAAAAGAAAGCTGAATGGGCGCAGTGGGATATCTTTGCGGGTACGGTTCATATCTGCTACGAGGACCCTTCTTTGTGGATTCAATTGCCTTGCCGACGATGCCAGCAATTTCCATGGGGAAATCTCTAAGCACTAGTAATGCTGAATTCCAACAAAGCCTCTATTTCTGCTTCATGAACAGAGGGTCCCTTTTTAGAGACCTGTTTTTCCTTTTTGGAAAAGTTGTCCTCCTGGGGACTTCATTTCAACAAACTGAGCAACTTTTTCAGCCGTCCAAACCCTAAAAATCTCTCTGACCTAAAAAAGAAAAAAACACTAAAATTCTCTCATTTAAAGTCTCATTCATCACCGGATTGACTTTGTATTCCGACCATGTGTTTTTTTATTTTTTGAATCGGGATCCTAATGTCTTCATATACAAATGATCCCACGGGAGCAGGACTTTTATTGAAAATTCAAGGAATTTCGTTCTGATGAAATGAATTTCATGAACCAGAAGGACAAGATGACCCTGTTGGGTTTGAAGAGTTTCAACGACCCACATTGTGGCATCCCCATTTCTAAATTGATTTGGGATATTTTTGTTGCTGTTTTATTGGGTCTGGTCTTGGTCTGTGTTGGGTAATCTTGAGACTCTCTCAATCCAAAATCTAATTCAAAAATTAAGGTTTCCTCTCACATTTATAAACCGACCATTAACTCCTTCCACAACCGATGTGAGACAACCCCAATAATTTTCCCATCGCACATCAGGTCATGGGTTGGAAGCCGCAACAACCCGTATCTATCCCGAGTAACTTATTTGTCTAGACTTGTTAGTAATATGAGCTCTGATACTAGTGTGGGAATTGTCTCACATCGGTTGTGAAAGGGCCTCGTGGTCGGTTTATAACTGTGAGGAAAAATCTCAACCTTTGAGCTATCAAAGCCGATGGTTGATTGATGGGCCTCTGATCTATTATGATGGATATCTCAAGAAGGAATCCGGTAACCAACGCGGTTTCCGAGCCGATGTACGTTGTGTTATAGCAACGTGGGCCCCATAGGCATTGATAAAAATTCAAGTTGAGATAAATTAATGCGGAAAGATATTTGAATTAAGGGAGAGTAAACCTAACACTAGAACTCACACACGTGAGGGGGAGATTGTTAAGATGCATGTATAAGTTGTGCTAGAGAAGTCCCATATTGAAAAATAGTTAATGTGGTGTTGAGCAATTAATATATCTAAGTTGGCTCATAACTCATTGGTGGTTCATAACTCATTGACTTAAGTTTTAAGTAAAGGTGAATCTAACTGGATATATTGACGAGCTCGAACTTTCCTCATGACGATCTTTTCAGATGAAAAGTATTTGACTTCCACTGCGTGCACCCAACAGCCTGTAACTTCGGAAATCGATCAAGTCGAACCATATCGATAAGTTAAGTAAATAATTTAAACTTCCTTTTAACAAATAAAATTTTGTAGTTTAATTGAACAAAGTAAGTTCTTATTAAGTTGACCAAGAGCTGGCTATGATTTTTATTGTTCTTACGTTTTCGGACAATCTTTACATGATTGTATTCCTGTGGTTCGCTGGTATTTTTTATGTTAAATTCTGCTGATCGTCGAAGATAGGCAGTTTAAGTATGTGGTTAATTCATAATTATGTTGGTTTTGTTTGGATTTGAGTCGAGATTTTTCAAAAAGGAAAAATGATATAAATGATCCGTAAACTTTGGATCAATATGTAGTATGATCTCTAAACTTTTAATATATTCAATGTGATTCATGAACTTTAGTTTAATGTGCAATATTGTCCCTGAACTTTTAATTTACTCATCGTGGTCCTTGAATTTTTTATACATCTCAAACTAGTCATTGGACTATGTGAAAAATTCAAAGTTGTTCCTTGAAAACATTGCATATTGAGTTAAAGTTTACAAATCATATTGAACAAACTAAAAGTTCAGGGACAACATTACAAACTGGGCTAAAATTCAAGAACCATTTATGTCATTATCGCTTTTCAAAATCGATGGGTGAAAGGTACTTGAAACCGAACCGGACCAAATCATACCATAAACATCCATGCTATTTGTCGTATAGAATAAAACACATATGTTAGTTTTTCCTTTTTTGGCCGCACAGATACATGTTAATAAGTAGACGTTAGCCAAATAATCGTCAATTTAGCTTTATAAGTACAAAACCTAGATGAACTCTTAATCTCCTACGTTGGCGTTTGTAATCTTAGTCTTAAGAATAATAAGGGCGCCTAATGAACAAACATACTTCTGTTATGAGAGAAAATTACCCAATCAGTTCTAACCTATTATACGATTATCAATTCAATCCTAAATTTTTAAGTTTTATCAACTTTATGGCGGTCCAATTATTGCCAGATGTCTTACCTTGCATACAATTGCATCAGTGATTTTTGACGAAAATTGACCTAAAGATCTACATTGGAACTTTGTATAAAGATTCGTACCAAAATGGACAAAATTGAAAAGTTTAAAATTGAATTGCATCCTGATTAGTTTAGGATTAATTAGATAGTGATCCCGTCTATAGCGTTTAAGGAAAACTTGTTGTCCATCTCTTTTTTTGGGTTTTTGTTGGGTTATGTTAGAATAATACTAATCCGAATAGTCTTAATTGAACCTTTTTTTTTTTGTTTTTTTGTCTGTTTGAGCCAAGTACGAGAAAGAAGAGATATGAATCGAATCCAATATCCCTCTTTGAATTTTGATAAGGATTTGATCATCGTGGAGTCATAAATCCCTTTTCCTTAATCACATAAGTAATTAAGGAAAATATTTCAAAAAATGACCCGAAGTCCTCTCATTTTCTCAAATAAAGGTCCAAGTGAACCAATTTCAAATAAGGGCTTGAAATACCCTCATTTTATCAAAGAAGGATCTGAAGTGAAAACTATTTCAAATAAGGATCTGAAGTGATCAGGAAATCTAAAAAAAAAATAGTTTAATTTCAAGGGAATTCTCATCTTTTTATTTATTTTTTTCTTTTTTATTAGATTTTATTTTATCTATGTTCTCAAAAATTAACCCAAAAAAATTTAAAAAGAAAAACAAAATACACAGGCGAAACGAAGACCAACAGGGTCGCTGGCGAAGGCCCTTGCGAAAATCGAGAGAGAGAGTCGAGTTGGCAACCTTGCCCAGGTCTGGGCGGAGCGAAGGTTGTCGGCCCTCCCCTGGTCAGGGCAGGGGCCAGCAACCCTCGCCCAGATCCGAAAGAGGGCTCAACCCTCTCCTGATTTTAGTGAGGGCCAGAGACCCTCATATCTAGTCGGCAGGGTTGTCGGTCTTCACCAAGGTGTCGGCAACCCCATCAACCTTCGTCGTCCTTGCCGACCCCACCAACGATGGGTCGGCGGCCACAGGTGGGAGGGGCACCCCTCCCGTATGTCTGGCTTTTTTTTTAGTTAATACCGTGAAAAATCTCAAACTGGGACACATATTTAACCCAAACTATTTTTTTTAACCACCAAAAATCTCAAATTGGTACACTTGTGACAAATTTACCTTTAACTATTTTTTTTACTACCAAAAATCCTAAACTGATACAACTTTATAAATTACTCTAAACTAATTTTTTTCCATAAAAACCTCAAATTAGTGCACATATAACAAACTTACCCTCTGTTAATTTCTGTTAAATCTAGTTAATACCACGAAAAATTTCAAATTGATACATATGTAGCAAACATAAGGTAACGTGTACACCTAATAATTGACACATGTCATCTAACTCAGTAATTTGATGGTAAAATTTAACGAAAACTAGCGGAAGTTAAATTTGTCACGGTTATACCAATTTTGGATACATTTTTCATATGTGTATCAGTTTGAGATTTTTCATTGTCAAAAAAATAATTTGGACTGAAACTGTCACAGATGTACCATTTTGAAGTTTTTGGTCGTATTAACACTTTTTTAACTTTTACAAATAATGAAAAAATAGAGAAACAATGAATAAAAAATCAAAATATAAAATGACCAAAATCCCTTTAGGTTAGACTCTTTTTTGAAACACTATGGTCATTTTAAGCCCTTATCTGAAATATATTATACCACTTTGAGTCATTATTTGAAACAAGGTTTATTTGGAGCCCTTATTTGAGAAACCGAGAGGGTTTCAACCTTTATTTGGAATTTTTTCTTAATTAAGATAATCGATTGTTATGATTCCAATTTTCGGAAAGTGAACTGAAAATTTTACTTTTGCGCGCTAGACGTATCTGATGTCTAGATAGACGTAAATTGTCTTGGAAGCACAGTATGCTCTTTGAATTAATATTTTTTTCAATTTAACTTTAGCTAGTTAAAAAGTGCCTCGATTGAAATGTTGTGTACAAAACGAAGATCATTCCACATTGAAGAAATCATCCAACTTCGATGCACAGAGTCCCATCATTGGTACATAGGAATTTGATGATCTCTCTCTTTCTCACTCTCATCATGAGAGAATACCAGAGTGTTCATTTTGCCTTTCTCCAACTTCTAAGCATATGCACTTTACGATTTACTAGGTTGCAGTGTCATGATTCCGACCTGAAAATTACCCTCATCAATCCTTATCCTCTTTTATATATATATTGTTCTTTATTTTTTAAAAGTTATCAACTTAATCATGCGTAATTTCAATATAATTATTTCGATAAATTGTAAACGAAAATCTGCTGACATAGTGGTTCAGTCATCACTGGCCGTCCTACGTGGGCACACCGTTACATCGATGATTCCTGAGATAAATTAATCGAAATGACTATATTGGGATTTCGCGCAAAAAAAAATTAGGACTACTAAATTGATATCCATATAATATATTTAGGGCTGATTGTATAATTTTTTTCATTTTAGAACAAATAATTAATAATAACAATTTCTTTTGATGAGACGTTAGTTTTTGGAATGTAAAATCGAAAGAATTGTACCTCGAATTACTACAGCAGCTAGAATTGTATTTAACCGTTGCTAGCGTGTTCATGTAAATGTTAGAAAAGAAACCAAAGAGAACTATTTCACTAGAAGAAACCCTCAAACTTAGTTGTGGGATTCGATTAGATCATATTACTTTGGTGTAAATTATGCTTTTTCAAAGCATGTCAGAGAAGATGAAATTAACCGATAAACGAAAAATTATAAGTTTAAGTACATTGTCACCCTATAAATCCAAAAGGATATATAGTATATTCGATTTGGTTGCCAATCAACCAATTGTTTTCTGAAGGAGTTACCAATTTTATGACTCTCAAATTGAGGTATAATCAACCCCAAAAGAAGTTTCATTGTGTTGATGAACACTCGTTTATTCTCCAAAAATCATATCATCAAAGGTGATGAAGAAATAATTCCTTGATTCGGTGATAAACTTGGCTTATCACCAAATTAAGTAATTTGACAAGTTAAGATTTGTTATCGTCTTTCGAAGACAGATGAAGGGTACTAAATATTTTTTAGAAGATCTTCTATTAAATGATGTTGTGTATATCACAAATGATATGTTTAGATTAATTAATTAATAATTTTATTCACTGGTCACATAATTTACTAGATGAAATTTGGTACTTTATTTTTAACACGTCAAGACACATTACTCTATTTGAAATGTCCTCAACCCAAGAAGCATTAAAGTGGAATGATTTCGCTCTCGTACCTATTCAATCACTCACTAAAGGAATGGTCTCGAGAGATTCCCAAATTATCATTCCCTCCACTCCATGGGAAACACCCATTATTGCACCCAACGATTTAACCCCATTTTAACATAGAAACATGTGAATAAATCTCTTTTCTTTCAAAACACTCTCTCTCTCTCTCTCTCTCTCTCTCTCTCTCTCTCTCTCTCAAAAATAACCTATATATATATATATATATATACACATACTGAAATAGCTCGGTTCTTTGAACACTTGTTCAGATCATGCTAGGTAACTTGATGTTGTAGTCTTAACTTATCACTTATATGGCGTAATTTTATCAGTTCAACAATCGATTCGAATGCATGAATAATATAATATTGTAATCTTGACATGTCTTTATTTATGCGTAATCCTATCAGTTCACGATGCACATTAGATTCACAATATATCCGTACACATGATTTTCCTTATAAATACGTCTGTCCATTGTTGAAGTTTGTTGATAAACAGACAAAAAAAAATTGTCTTTTCCAATCCCACATAATATGAAAAGAAGAGTACAAGTTTCTTTATTAGTTAAAAGGTTGCTATAGTCTTTCAAAACAAAGAAATGGACAATTGGGCTAGACCTCGCTATTCCGCAGGCGGGTGCACGATTATTAGACGCACTTTGCATGCTTGTACGTCGCGGACAAAATAAGCATTAATCAACAATATTTTTTATTTCAAAATTATTTATTTTATAATTATATTTCATCATTTTTTTATTATGACTGTTCAGACACGAACAATTATGTCTGAATGGTAGTTATTAGATCAAACAGTTGTGCCTGAATGGTAGTTATCACACATGAATGGTCATATTCGAATTGCAATTTTTGGAAATGAAGAGGTGCGATTTTTCTGATATGTAGAGGTGCGTTTGTATATGGGCAATTCGGACACCAAGATGTGTGTTCTATTAGCATTATATAATAGACCGTTCTATTCATTTTCGGTAGTTACTTTTCATTTTTTACATTTTCCTTCAAAAGAGAAATAACCATATTTCCATTATTTCACAAGAGTTTCGGGAGATTTAATGTAATTGCTATATAATATTATCACCGTGACTTTGTTGTATCTTGAAAGAAACTTACCAGAAATTTATAAACAACTTCGAAGGGCAAATTGATTTTAAAAAATAGTTATTACATGCTTCAAAGTCCGACCACATTGTTACTCTATTTCCTCCGATAATTTCTAGGATAAATTTCACGGAACAATGGAGTCGAAAACCATCAAAGTGATAAATCGGAATATGATCAAATTGGATCGATTCGACTACAACAACTTCACTTGTGTCTACTTACGGCTTTGAAGATATCATATATATTGGACCCGAATTTGGCACCTATTGAGGATCCTATTCCTACTACTGAAGAAGAAGAATCAAAGGCCAAAGAAATTGAGAGGGCGAACAAGGCAAAGAAGAAATATGAAGAAAACAAACTACTCTATCGCGGGCACATTCTGAGTACGGTATCTGATTGGTTGTATGACTTGCTCACAGATATGAAGACTGCAAGAGAAATCTAGAATGCAGTCGAATTCAAGTACAGAGCATAGGAACAAGGTACTAACGAATATTTGATTGCTAAGTACTTCGATTTCAAATTCATTGAAACAAAACTCCTGCTGATTTAAATCCATGAACTACAAGTTCTACTGAACATAATCTGTGCTCTCAAAATTGACATACCAAAAGCATTTCAAGTTGGAGCAATTATTGCTAGATTGCCATCAAGTTGGAAAAACTATGGGAAAAGGTTTAGGCACACGACAGAGGACATAATTTTGGTATAACTCCAAAAACATCTTCGTATTAAGGAAGAGTCACGCTTGCGAAAAAATTCTGGATTATATGAGACTAAAGTGAATGTCTTGACGGGTAATGGATTTCAATCCAAAAATCACCCAAACTTGAAACGCAAGAGAGAGCAAAATTTAAAGAAGGCATAAAATAAAAAGGAAGGAGATTATATCATTTGCGGCAAAGGGAAGCATTTTGTAAGGGGCTATAGGCACTGCAACAACAATACTTCCAAGGAGAAGAATACACCAACGACAATTGTGAAGGCGGATTCATAGATATCTATTTACGATCTTTATGGATTAAGAGTTTGACTTCAAAATGCTCACTAAAACTTCCAGCTCATGAAAACTTGTCTTTTTTTCACCGCCTAAGACTGAATTCACTTGCTCCTGCTTATTGCATATCTCCATTTCCGACCTGGATGGAGTGTTGTCAGCTCTTTCCTTCTTCGTTACGCCTACTTCATTCCTAAGCATGTAGCATTCTTCGACTTTCCAAAAATGGATCACATTTTAACACTTCCACTTAAACCATTTTTGTAATACTCCGAGCATACTTCTCAAAGTCTCAACTTGTTGTTGGTAGTGCTTTAGTAAATATGTATGTAATTTGATCCTCAATCTTGCAATACTTCAGCTCATGTATAAAGTGATATTTAATGTCGATATGTTTGTTCTTCCATGAAAGACTAGATTTTTCGATATAGCGATCGCAACTTGTTGCTACAAAAAATCAGAGTGGGTTCTATATATGATTCACCAATATCTTTTAGAATTCTCCGAAGCCATATTGCTTGACCGGTAGTAGTGGTAGCTACGGCATATTCAGCTTCTCCACTTCTTGCTCCAAAGAAGTGGCATGAGAAATTTGATTCAGTTATATTGTCCAATGGTTTCAAATATAATAGTACTTATAAGTGTATTTACTCTAAGTTCACTAAAGACTATGGGATCTTAGTTTGCTTATACGTTGATGATATGCTTATTTTTGGAACCAATATGACTAAAATCAATGAGCCTAAAAGGTACATAATTTCGAATTTTAAAATGAAAAATTTTGATGAAGTAGATACTATGTTGTGCATCAAAGTTAAAAAGCATAGTGGGGGTTACTCTTTGAGCCAAGAAGATTATATTGAAAAAATATTAAATAAATTTCAGCATCTTGGTTACAAAGCATCAAGTACTCCATTTGATCCCAATGTGAAGCTAAATTATAATTTTGGTAGGGCAATGGCGCAACTTGAATATACGAGTGCTATAGGGTTTTTAATGTATGTGATGCATTATATTAGACCTGATATTGCATTTTTTTTCGTGCGTTTGTTGAGCAGATGAACTAGTAGTCCAAGTATAAAACATTGGAATGTTGTTGCCAGAATTTTTTATCATCTTAGGAGAACAAAAAATTTAGGATTATTCTATAATAATTATCATGTACTAGAAAGATATACGGATACTAGTTGGATTACAAGCATATGAGATAAACATTCCACCTCTTGATGGACTTTTATATCAAGAGGACGTGTTGTATCTTGGGCAAGAAAGAAACAAACTTGCATATCTCACTCAACGATGAAATCAAAATTTATTAATTTAGCAGGAATGGGAAAGAGGCCAAATGGATTAGGAATTTGCTATTGGACATCAAATTATGGCCTAGTCTTATGTTTCCTATTTCTATCCATTATGATAGTCAGGCTACTTTGGCAAAAGCTTATAGTAGCACATATAATGGTAATTCTAGGCACATTAGCCTAAAACATGATTACTTAAGACAATTGATTAAGGATGGTATCATAACAATTGTCTATGCAAGGTCAAGCAAGAATCTGGCCAACTCTTTGACAAAGACACTACCAAGAGATGTAGTAATAATGAGCTCAATAGAAATGAGGTTGAAACCGTTAACTTAAAATCACCAGTAATGGTAACCCGAGCAAATACTAGTACAACACTAATTATATGGCTTAATGGGTAAGAACAAATTACTGAAAATTATTGTATAATACCAACAAGTTACTGAAAGTGATTGTATAATATCAATATTAGCTTCAATATGAGAAATTAGTATTGTCTGTTACGTTTTAGAGGCCGAATTACATTCTTAATGAAGTATAATATATTAATGTATCATGTTCATTAGTAACAGAAACGCATGATATACACTTCACCTATATGAGCTTAGAAGTGGTATAGCTTTTTATAAAAGTTATGGTTGATTTCTAAAGAGCTCAAGTAAAAGTACAAGCATAAGGCTATCACAATGCTAAGTCATTGAAACAAGATATTAGTATATGTGCAGCATGTCTAGTATTATTATTAAAAGTAAATTTTAGTTGTGTCTTATTTTTTTAAAATAGAAAATATTTATTTTACAGACAAAGTGAGGGATTGTTGAAATTTGTTTGTAAAACAAACAAAAAAAAAGTTACCTTTTCCAATTCAACATAGGATGGAAAGAAGAGTGTAAGTATCTTTATTAGTTAGAAAGCTACTATAGTCTTTCAAAATAAAGAGATGAGTAAATAGGTTAGACCTCACTATACCCGCGTGCGGACGCGTGATCATTAGATGCACTTTGCGTGCCCCGGACAAAAATAAACCTTAATCAATAATTATTTTTTATTTCAAAGTTAATTATTTTATAATTATACTTCATCATTTTTTTTATTGTGACTATTCGGACACGAACAATTGTGTCCGAATGGAGATTATCAAATACAAACAATTGTGTCCAAATGGTGGTTATCACACATGAACGATCATGTCCGAATTGCAATTTTGGAACATGAATAGGTGTGATTTTTCAGCATGAATAGGTGCGTTCATATATGGGCAATTCGGACACTAAGAGGTGTGTTCTATTAGCATTATATAATGGACGATTCTATTCATCAGTTTTGTTCTCATTGTTCCGCGGAGAGTTTCAAGAGATTTACTGGAATGGTTATCCAGTATTATCACCGTGGCTTTGTTGTATTTTAAAGGAATTCGTCAGAAATCTATAATAATTTCATGAGGCAAATTGACCCTAAAAAATAGTGATTACACACTCCAACTATATTGTTACTCCATTTCTTTCGATATTTTTCCAACGTCCATCTCCATCAAACTTTTTTAATATCTTTTCGCCATCGTTCTCTCGCTCTCTCTCCCTACAACCTCAAGGATGAATCGACACTCACTATCATCATCATGGACGAGGACCACCCCTTCATCGGTCAGTGGCTTCTACAACTTCCTCACACAAGCACTCGACGACTTGGATTCTTCTTTCCTATCCTCATCGCCGTCCTCTTCGTCATCGACCTACGGCAACAACTTCATGTCGGTCCAATTCCTGCAGCAAGTCCTCCGCTCGCTCCGGTCAGTCCACTCGCGGTTGACCTCTCTCGTCCAAGAGCTCCGCCTCCCCGTGGGCGAGAAGTGGCTCGACGAGTACATGGACGAGAGCGCCAGGATCTGGGAAGCTTGTAACATCATCAAGTTCGGCCTCTCTCGAATGGAGAGGTACTGCGCAACCTCTTCGAATGCCCTCGGCTTACATGATCATCACTTGGATCATCTCCAGGTAATTTCTCTCTATATATATTATAAGCATGTTGAAGGAAATCGATCATCTTTCTCTTTTTTCATTATTCACAAGGAGTTCTTCAAAATTTTGTATTTTTCGTGAGTTTAAGATAATTTGTACCACACCATGACAACCCCATCAATCTTCTATTTTCTTTTTCTAATGGTCGTTCTTTCTATGTTGAGGGTATTTAGATATATTCTAGAGATATTTAGGGTATTTCTTCTTATTCTATATATTACTCTGAATTATGCATATATTTAGAGCATATTTAAGTGTCCTTAACATTTTATTTTTTCTGAATATTGAAAAGGTGCTTCGGGCTATCGATGAATGCAGAAGAGAGGTGTTGGTGTTGGAGGTGGAGAACAGGCACTTAATGGAAGCAAGAGTTCAACCACTTTCGCTATGCTTCAATGAGAACATCCCGTTGGAGTCCAACTTCAATGGCTTCAGTGGCTTCAGGGGTGCTCTCTATGCAATGAGGAATGTGAGCTCATTGCTGTTGGCGATCCTCCTCGCTGGCCTCGTCTACACATGGCCGGACTCGCTCTTCCACCATGGCGTGTACGAGGACCACCCCGTGTTTGGTTCGGATTTCATGATCTCGTCGTCGAGGATCCAGCGAAGGATGGCCGGCGAGATCGATCGGATGAGTTTGCGGTCACAGCCAGCGCCGCCGATCCTCCTCTACGAGTTCAGGAGAGCGAGGCAGGGCATGGAGGAGCTGAGGGGGCAGTTGGAGATGGGGGGAGAAGAGGCTGAGCATCATCATCATCAAGTGGGGCAGGAACATGTGCAAGACAAGGTTGAGAGTATGAAGGGCTTGATTGGGTGTTTGAGAAGTGGGGTGGAGAGTGTGATGGTACAACTTGATGATTTGTTTGATGAAATAGTTGAGGCAAGGAAGAATCTTTTGGACTTGTGTAGTCGTAGATAGAGAGAGAAGAGAGAGAGATATTGCTTTCAAAATTTCAAACATGTGAGGCGATCAATTGATTGACATAGAGGAAAAGATGCAAGAGGATCATTAGATTCCCCACCCAAGGAAAAAAAAAAAGATAAAAGAGGGTAGGATGAAAGTTTGTCAAATTAGTTTGGTTCTCTTTTTTCCTTTTTTGTAGTTTTTTTTTGTTTGTTATTATTCTTACTTCTGAAAAGTAACGGATAGCCTCATAGTTTAAAAGTACTATCATTTATTTTTAACCACACGATCTCCCAATCAATGAGTGTTTTATGCAAAACATACGGTGATGTATTAATCCACAGTTGAGATTATATTATCCCCGACTCTTCCAGTTTCTAGAGTTGGCAAGCAAATCGAGAGAAATGGCTAGAGGATTTCATGCCGGAGCTTCCTTATCAAGAAAGCATTTCACTTTCTCACATTTGCCTTATAAACGATGAAGGTGAATCAAATTTTGTTGTTTTGAATTGTGTTTTGCTGCATGCTAAGTGTTTATTCAATTCATCACATGCAAACTATGATTGTGCAGAGTGACCCATGTAGAGAGGACATAGTTATTGTTATGCGTGATCAACAACGATTGAGAAAAAAGCAAAAAATTCACGACTTAATTTTCATGAGTACATCACTAGGATTTCTTATCTCAAAAGCATAATTCAAGTAAACATAAGTGAAAATCACGAAAGAAGAATTATTATCCGATGCTCTCTCTCTCTTAATTTGCTTTTCTTTTTGGTTGATATTATGTAGGTTCCCTTTGCCTTCTGATTTCATTGCACTTCCATTCGAACAAGAATAGGTTGCTTTTGAAGTATTGACAGACTTTCTAAGTTTAGGATGTGGCAGAAGAGTGTTGGGAAAATTACAAAAAAATCCTTAATCATATTATATTGAGTGTCACTTTAGTATTAAACTATCAATCTGGTTCTAAATCATTTTTGTATTAGTATGAATGGAGTACATTTTGAATATTTTTAATAACTTTTTTGTTTTATTCTTTTTTCTTTATATTCTTCATTTTTTTTTTCTTAGGCTGTAGGCCCCTAGCGCCTCAACGGTCATAGGTGAGAGCCGGGACACCCTCACTCGATCCGAGCATCAGACTCACCCAGATCAAGCAAGAGCTGTGATGTCCTAGTGATAGGCTGATGAGAGCCAGAGCGCCCTTGCTTAGCCTAGATTTGAAGAGGGCTCAAGTGCGGGCCACGCAAGCCCTCACCTTAGTAACTAGCGAGTTGCATCACTCGTCCAGACCCGGCAAGGGTCAGCCGAAGCCTTTCCCAGCCCGCAACACCAAAAAGAAAAGAGTAAAGCACAAAAAGAAAAAAGAACCAGAAAAGTTACAAAAGAAAATCAAAATATTATTAAAAATATCAACGTCAACGCCGACAAGGCCACCTAAGATGGCAATATCCATGTCAACGATTTTCGGCTAAAATTAGCTATATGAACTCAATTATTATCAATGCAAAAAAGGTTTAGGATTGTTTTGTTACTTTTCGCAAGAGTGGCCCTAAAACATTTGCTAAGTAGCTAATAAAGGATACTACGCAATTTGCAATGTATCGTCTTTCTTTACTTATAAGTAATAAGTGCATTTTTGGCACTTGCTAAAAAGATCCCCGTTTAATATATCAAGCTAATCACATTTTAAAAAGCAAAGGTACGCTAGTAGTGTCAATATTTGTGTATGACGCTTATTTTAGTGCCAATTTTTCCTATCTCTTAAGTGCTATTTAAAAAAAAAATGGTTATTTCAGTGTCAATTCCGATAAGTTTCTTGAAAATTTGATATGATATCTATGTGGCTCACTGGCTCTTCCAAGTCATCAATAAAAAAAGCCAAAAATTAAAAAATTAAAAACAAGCTAAAAAACTAAAATAAAAAAATAAAAAAGGAAAAACTTTCTGTTAAGCCGCTAGGGCGGGGGATGGTCGGCGGGGGTCGCCGAGTACCCCCGCCATCCATAGGCAAGGCCTTGCCAGGGATGGCGAGGCCTCACTGTTGCAGGTCTAGCCTCGCCATGCGTGGGCGAGACCAATCTCGTCCATCAACGACCTTTAAATGATTATTTTTTTCTTCGATTTGGCGCTTAAGTGATCCAAAAACGATATTAACACTAAAGTAAGCTTCATACACAAATATTAACACTTCTGATGTCATTTTGCCCATTCTAAAGTTCCATCGGACCTACACTTGGCTTCCTAGAGAACACAACTCCTCATGCAGTTTCATGTATGTGTTCTCGAGTAAATGTCTAGATTCTTCGGAAACAATCATAATCGTCAATTCCAAGATGACCACAAGAGTTTAAATGTATTACCTTAAAAATTTTACACAAGCAATTTCTGTTTCCCTTCTTCCCTCGCTTTATAGATACTGCAACTAGAATCCACGGTATTCGACGCTACACAAGGGGAAAAAGATATCCAATGTGGAAAGATCTCTGCAAATTCTTGGCTTTGAAGAGAAGCAAGGTGACTATTCCAAGTAAAGAAACAAAAGGAGAATATCTGATCTGCATTGCATTTGTTTTACCGCAAAGTAGAATTATCCCATCAAAAGGACAGATTCCTCTCACCTTTTACAAGAGGAAGGCGATAATGATTCTCCTTGTTTGCTGAGAAAACACATATTTTTATATTCTCCTTTTGATTAATGTTGGTGTTATCCCACATCGGTTGTAGAAGGCGCTAATAGTACGTTTATAAATATGACGGAAAGCCTCAAACTTTGGGTTAAGAGATACTCAAGACTACCCAGCAATGATATAAGAGCAGGAGATCCTAAGTTCAAATCTTTTCTAACTCCTATTAAAGCACGTATTTTTCTAACAGTTTAAACTTTTAGACTAGTTAGTAATCTGAATAGTTGATAATGGTCTCACCAAATCTCAAACTATTAGAAGAAGTCTTCATCCCACCATGAATAGTTTGTAGTGATCCCACCAAATCTCAAATCTCACAATTGATATGGTGTTTTTTCATTATTTTCACTAATTTAGATATTCTTTTTTTTTCCCTTTCGAGGACAGTTTTGTGGTTCGACCATAGTTTTGCTTTTGGCGGCCAACATCTTCGCAACCTTGTACGTTAAAGTGATCTTTATAGTTCTCTGTAGCGTAGCAATATCATCAGATTGCTAATCTGTTGAGACAACGGGTGGTTCCGGTTCATTCTGCTGCCAATGTCCTTTCCAGTTGTTATAGGCTTAGGTTTCGTCTAATTTTGAACACTCGGTCAACCTGGTCTTTATTGACAGCTGGTAGCTTGTAATAAATAAATAAATAAATAAAACAAAGAAAAAGAAAGAATGCAGAGGAGGGGGAGTGAGCGAGTTGTCGTTATAACTGTTGTTGCTTCAAGCTTAATCGTCACATGTGCTTGTTTCGGCATATGCAATCCTAGCCGAGATGCAATCCCGAAGCCTATCATTTTTCGCGATAGCAAAGTTCCATTTCCCCCTGCTAACATCTAACAAGAGTTCAATAAACCGGTTCAACATTAAAAAGTAGTGGAGATTGTACAAAGTAACTCTTAAAAGTCCAATCAACTCGTCTTTAGTGAGCTCGCCAATGAAAGCAACTTCTTGAATAGACCTTAGACCAGCTAAGTCGGCAGTAGTTAAGTTAGTTTATGACATGAGTGGTCCACAGGACGCTATAAATTAAATAGGTGGAACAATGATTCCCATGACAACGATAAGCCAAGTTTTAACTATCTCGTGTTCCAGGCATTTACAACCATGCTCAAAATCACCAAGCAGGTTCAAATTTGACACTACATATGAGTTCGCCTTCCACTGTATTACAAAAACCAATCAGATATATACATATTATTAACTAAGAAAAGTTCAATACGCTCTGTGAGACAATACAAAGAGAAGAATTGTTTAAACCTGTCTGAACTCCCATGCTGCACATTCTCCATCTTCAAACGGCTCCACTTTTCACTGGAGGAAATCTGTCAAGTTAGCACACAGAAAGGCCCAGTCGTCTCGACCACCACTGACCTCAACCTGACCTGTCAATTCACTGTAACAAAAGTTAATAAATGCACACATTTAAAAATTGCACCTCTTTGTGGGTATTGTTCAGTATTTGACCTATCTAAAGAGCAACTTCATTTCCTCCAAATGAGTATAACCGTCATGAGGTTTCTCTGAGATTGCCACAGACTTGGATTGAAGTAGAATAGCCAAGGTGAGGCACCAAAACTTGCTTCCACTAGCGAATCATATTACTATTGCCCTTATATTACAACAGAAACTATTGATCTGAACAGCCTATATCTCAAAGCTGCCTACATGTCTGAATTTTTCTCTTCAACTCATAATCTTAAGAGCTTTTATCAGTGTGGAAACTCAGGACTTTGACCATGAAGGCAGCATTCTTCCAGCACCGTTGACGTTTGACACATCAACATCGACATTAAAGTCAGAATCCTCAAAATTCAAGTCATCAATATATGCAACGTCATTGCCTGGCTCCTTGCCATCTTGATTATTGTAATTTTGGGCCTCCATTATCGTGGCTCTTTTCTTAGAGCGCCCAGTGCTTCTTGTGAAGTCATCATCCTCTTCGCAATTGGGTTTCGTGCCTCCATTTGCCTCTCTTCTCCGTTTCATGGAATCCATACTATCATTGCTACTGCTGCTGTTTCTATTATCTGTTCCCTGGTATTCCCTAACGGTGGCTTCTATGGTTTCTAGCAACCGATCTCCATACTTGCTTACCTTTGCCCTACACAGAAACATAAGGGTTAATTATCTGCTATTAGTGGAGCATGTGAGATAAAGTCTCCTCATAACTTACTTGCCAATGCCATTGATTTCAAGCAGTTCTTCCTTTGTTCTGGGAACTTTTTTGCTGATATGCTGAAGGGTAGCATTGCTGCACAGGACCCAAAAAGAAAAAAGCGAGGGCTCGATGAATATTCACTCAATAGAACCACAAAACAAACAATTTAAGACTTAACTCATGAATAAGATGAGCTCACCCAAATATGTGATATGCCATGACCCCATCCCCAGCTTCCTTAACAAGAATAGTCCGAAGCATACGCAATGAAGTGTATAATTTGGCGGACAGGATCTGAAATACGAGAAGTTCCACAAGCGGTCAAGAGAGATAAGCAACCTCATCTTGTTCTTAAGAGAATAGACAACCTGGAGACTTGTGCCTATGCATAAATTCCCATACCAGATCTCCTTGAGCTTGAGGTTGAGCAGGACTGTCTATTTGAGGACTCAATTTCCCAGATGTCAACAATGCTTTGGCAGGAGTCACGTCAGATTTGCTGGACTTAGACATCTTTGCCAAGGAAGGAAATCTGCAAAATATAGTGGCACTACAGTCAAGCAAAAGTTGCTTTGCTATATTTTTCCTCGTATGTAACACATTAACAGACACAGATATCAACCTCTCAAAATGATCAAACAAATATTATGGACGTGGCTAAATCTCCTAAGATACATAGCTACTCAAAAGGCTTGAGTAATGTTAGAAAGTCTAACTCAAAAACTTAAGCTTATAGATGGAGGGAGACAGATGAATATAAAGAGCGGCACGTGGAAATTGACTAATGGGGGTGAGACCATATACACGGAAAGGAAAAACACCGGCCCAAATACCATGTTAGAAAGTCCAACCCAAAATCTTGAGCTTTTAGAACAGTTGAGAGTGATCCTACAAAATCATTCAAGCGCAAACCCCACCCACAGTCATTTCATAGGTTTGTTATGGGACAAGTATGAGCAATAGTAGCAACAATACGTTTGACAACACAAAGGGATCCAACCTTGCCAGAGTGACCCTAAAGCTTCAAGTTCTTTTCTTGAAAAGGTATGAAAGGGTACTGCCTGATACAGAACGACATCCAATAGAAGCCACCCATATTCAAAATTATGCACAATTCTAACATTTTTGTTGAAGTTATTGTTGTTGTCCTACATCGCTTGTGAATGAGTGTTGTATGTTATTTATATTCATGTAGTTCTCCACCTAATAGCTTGAGCTTTTGGGTTGAACTTTCTAACATGGTATCAGAGCCAGTGTTATTTCCTTCCGCGCATGTGGGCCCACCCCCCATTAGTTAATTTCCATGTGCAGATTGCTTGCACGTGAGAGAAGGTATTGAAGTTATTGTTGTTGTCCCACATCGCTTGTGAATGAGTGTTGTATGCTCTTTATATTCATATGGTATCCCTCCACCTAATAGCTTAAGCTTTTAGATTGGATTTTCTAACAATTTTCAACAAATTTGATGTATTCGACCAAAAAAAACGAATTTGATGTATAAAACTGAATTTTCCTGCTATACCGAAAGTGTAGAGTATACAACTGATTATACTTAAAAGAATCCCAAGAGGATTCAACTCTTCTGAAATGCCCTTTTGTTTCTCTTTCCTATTAAGCCAAATGCCTAGAAGAGGAATCATCAGTTTCTTTCAACACGCAAAGCTCCAAACCCACAGTTCGTATAGCACCATGCTTGAGGGCAGCAAATTTACTCCTGCAATTGCAAAAATTGTTGTCCAAATCTTTCTGATCCTAAAGCTCTAAGTTCTGTCACGCGATAAACCATATCATCCGTTTGCATCTACTGATAGATCAAACAGGTTGAATATATCATTCAACCATGTGTCAATGAAAAAGTGTCAACTACTGCTAATTTGAACTCAAAAACCAGTCACCATCTGCAAGAATCATGTAGAACTTACAATCTAATAGCAAGAAAGATGTCAATCAGGATAAAAGAGCAGCAACAGCGGCTGCAGGCCAACCACAACAAATTGTTTTCTCATGCCGCTGCTCTATTAAGCATCATTTTGTCTCTAAGATTATAAAGTCAAGATTTCTTAGACCTTTCGTAAGCATAATATCACATTTTAAACCGCTTTAAATAGGTATTTCTGATCTAAATTACAATGGAAGTGAACCCCAAAATTCTCATGTATATACCAATTCTCCCAGTCTTATTTCAAATTCCCAGCTATCCCAAAAGCTCCTACGCTTGAATGCATATGCATTATTTTTCCCATATGAGTCAGCATAGAGTACATTTTAGTCATAAACATGTTGCAACAATTACTTTGCTCGAATAAAGATTGCATCCTCTAACAAACGCCACTTGACAAGACAGGTATGATGGATATGAAATTAAGGATCTAAACTCATTGCAACCAGTGACTTAGAGAGAGAGAGAGAGAGCACAAATGTGAGGGGCATTCGGGGAAAGGAAAGACCTTGGATTAGATGCAAAAGCGAAACACTAAAGGTTGGATGAGACAATAATCAGAATCTACCATAAAATTTACAGCAAATCCTGTTGGCCACTAGTGGTTAGAATAGTGGGGGACAATAGATAATAGCAAATAAACACCCTCGGAAGTGCTTTTTCATTTTTTTTCCAAACACCCTTTAAAGTCCATGACCACACCATACCTATAATAAATTGTTGCTTCAATAATTAAGTCCTTAGTAGACCCACAAGATGCTTGCAACCGATATATGTTGATTGTCATCGAAGGCTAGAAAAGGTTATTTTGAGATATCTTTTTGTTAATTGGAAAAAAATGGCAAGGCTAAAACTCCACAAAAGCTGAGTAAAACATATGTGAATGCCGTGTTAATTTCAATAGAGATGAGAAGATTCAGATGAAGTGTTTCCTATGTGTCTCTACGACATGAGTGCTATTCAAGCTAAAATTATGGAACAAAAAAATTCCTAAAAAATCAATTCAACACCCTGTCAGAGTAGAATAGCAGATACATAAGGGGGCACATGGTTAATAAGCACCATGAGAGGCTGATGATAAATTTTCGACATGAAAAAGGATAGATTTTCTCCCAGAGCAACGATTGTACGCCTTGGGTTAATTCACCAACTAAAAAACAGTAAAATATATGACAAACCTCAGTGTGATAGATTGTCTCCCAGAGCAAAGATTGTAAGCCTTGGATTCATTCACCTGAACAGAAATCAACAAACATAGTTTCTCGTCTCAAAGAGGAAAGCAAGCATCCAAAAGGAGGGAGGAAAATTTTCTTCCCAACTCAATGATTAATTATGAATTTCGTGGCCTCACAGAGTCATAGGAGCGATATTTACCTTCAGTATTGATGACAAAGATCCATAAAGATCACTTTTCCTAACATCTTCAACCAGTAAATCCTCAGTAACAAGATGCCGTAGCACACGGGAAGCTTCTCCCTTTGATAGATGTTTTCCAGCTCCATGCAAATTCAACTTTTCATGCCGATGCTTTTTGACCTGATTTAACACTCTAATTTAAGAATCAAGTGGACAAAGACCAGGACGATCAAAAGAAAACATCTAAGTTACTTTCTCAACATACATATTGACTCAAAGAACCCCTGTAAACTTCTAATAGGTGAGCCGAGGAAAACTGCTGCCCTGTTAATTTCACCAACTCAACCTACACAATAGTAATTCCACATTCGAATATGAGCAATACAAAAATCTTCGCTTGTGAGAGATTAGAGCAACAGTAACTGAAAAAGACAAATACAAAGCATTCCAACCAATTGCTTTGCAATCTCAGTCGCATCCTTCTCAACAAAACTTTTGATCTTGAGGCAATTGTCGCACGTATTTCTGCAATTATTGGAATCAAATTTTTCTCCAAAATGAACAAGCTGCAGGAGACGTCGACAGTCGACATCATTTTCACAGTAACTGACCTGAAACAGTTGCATGACATTCAGAACATCTTTAGAAATTGGAACTTTAGAAAGCATCATTTTTTTCAGAAAGCATGATTTGAATCAGTACAATACCATGCGCAGCAGATTGTCAGTATTCGTTTCAAGTATCCTTCCTGAATTAGCCGTATTGATACGGTTATAACCATTTGAGAATGGATTTTGCTCTGCTACTCCTTGGCTAATCATATGCTTTACACGTATCTGTCAAAGCAAAATATAGAACACATAAAAGTTCTGCTATTATTCCCTGACGTGCCTTAATGTACCAAAGAGGTTATGCAAAAAGAAATGGTCAAAGCAATTTGAAGTTTTATGTACTTCAAAAAAAAAAAAATTCACAACATTAACCAACCTTCTAAATTGCAAAAGCGAGCATGAATAAGAAAAGTACGTATGATAAAGTCTTGAGAGTTCTAACTTCAGAAACATGCTAAAAGATGTAGAAGAAGGACAAGGAATTGAAGTGCATAAATTCAAAGAAGTATCGCTATCAGCATGCTTACATAATCACTGTAACTGTAGTACAACACGCAAGACGAACGCTGACCATCTCGTCCAGCACGACCACATTCCTGTGATATGGTCAAAATCCAGAAATATCACCATGTCACGTGCTACACCCAAACCATATAATCACACACTCATTTTTTTAATGTTCAGCAATTGAAACTTCCAGCACAAATGCTTGAGAAAAGCATCATCATGTCCCATAATGTACCTGGTGATAACCTTCAATTGATTTAGGGAGAGAATGATGAATTACAAAGCGAACATCTGGCTTGTTGATACCTACAAGGCACATTGTCCATAGTCAAAATGCTATCGCATTTGATTACCACAATCACAACTGGTTAGAAAAGACATACCCATTCCAAATGCTACCGTGGCGCAGATTATATTTATCTCATCTTTGCTCCACTGCTTTTGGACAAATGCTCGCTGAGCAGAATCCATGCTCCCATGGTAAAATGCTGCTTTATGTCCATATTCCTGGCAAACATATGCATTCTTTTAAAATATTGTGAACAACTGAAGGATCTCTTGAGTGTTAGCTTTTATTCGAGCAATTTATCTAACAAAAGAAAGGAATGTATAAGAAATCTGCTTTGCTAGTGCAACCTGTGAATATAGGAAATTAAGAAACATTTGTCGAAGAATTTGAAATGTCATTTGTGTAATTGAAAAACAGAGAGAACAAATTATGGAGCTGGAAGCATTCAGTGGAAGGGTAAGTGAACCACAACATCTAGAGAGGAATGATATAATAAATAATTGCTGCATAGCATGTGTAATATAGGAAAAAGCAAGATGTAATCTTCCATGAATTCATGGGACAAATAAGAAAAACTCATAAAAGATATGAAAACTGACAGAGTATTAAATATTAAATCATGAATTCATCTAACAACTTAAGTTTTTTTAGGGAAAATTTCAAAAAATGGCCTGAAATCACCCTCGTTTTCTCAAATAAAGGTCTGAAGTGAACTTTGTTTCGATTAAGGACCTGAAGTGCTCAAATTATTTCAAAAGAGTACCTAGTCGGAGGAATTTTTGTCTTTTACTTTTTTTTATTTTTTAATGTTCTTTTTGCATTTTCTTTTTTCCCCTTTCCTCTCCTCCCCTTCCCTCATGTTCATCATCTTCCTCCCTGCCCGCACGTCTTCTTCAATGAGACGTCCCCGAAAGGTATGCACCCGACACCTTTACCTGTCGGAGCTACCTTCTCCCACCGTCAACCAATCACCACGTCCACAAACGCTGGGCAGGGGTCGATTAAGGGCCCCTCGCCTTGCTGGTGACGATGAGTTCCGGCATTGGAACTCACCTTGCTGGTGACGAAGGATGCAAAATGACAACGGAGGATGCCATGGATTGCAGTCGCGATTCGAGCTAATGCGGCGTTGAAACAAGGAGACAGATCATAAAGTGACTGAGACGATAATATATGGTCCTTGGCGAACAACTCGGCCACAGGAGGTGGGTTATGAACGGGGCTCACGCTCGATTTAAGAGCAAATAACATGTAATCCATCCATTTCTGCTCTGAATTACCCTTGGGGTTCGTCACGGCAGACAAGCGCGTCAGGATCTCCGAAGCCTCGTCTGCTCTGCCTCGTATATCGCCTTCGCAGCCTCCATAAGCGACTGCTTCGTGCAGATGGGAACCAGCGATGCCCCGGACAACAAAGACAAAGGTGAGGACAACGAAGAAGACGAGGTCGGCAACGGAGATATCTGCTTCTGACCAGGACTTATGATGCTCTGAATTGCCTCGGACCACTCGATGTTAGTGTTAGTAATCACGGGGACAGCGTCCCAGTCGCAGTCCTTGTCATCATCCAAGAGCTGCTTTTTGAGTCTTGCTCACGATTCATCATCTTGTTCTCCGTCTCGGCTTGGTTAGGATTCACTCGGTTCTGGAGCGCGTTCGGGAACGAAACTCCCGCCAGACACTGATGACGGCTAGGGAAGTCGCACCCTGAGAAGAGGAACTCCTTCGGGAAGGCGACTCCGCACTTCTTCAAAGAGGATGAGAGAAGCTTCGAGAGGTGGGACGATCGGGATCAAGCTCCCCAAGCAGGAGCTTATGCGATTCAAGGTATTTTACCCAATGTTGAGGACGACAACAGCGGCAAAGCGAACAGAGTTTCACAGGACCTGGGTAGCGACTAGAAGGTGCCGGTCTTGCCGGACCTAATCAATACGTTGACGGCAGCAGCCCATGAAGAAGAAGATGTGCGTGGGGAAGATGATGAACAGGATGGAAAGGGAGGGGGCGGGAGGGTAAAAAGAAAAATGTTAAAAAATAACCAAAAAAAAAAGTAAAATACAAAAATACCTTCAATTAGGCCCCTGAAACAATTTGAATAGTTTAGCGCCTCATTTGAAACAAAGTTTACTTCAAATCCTTATTTGAGAAAATGAGCAAACTTCGGACCCTTTTTTGAAATTTTCTCAGTTTTTTATAACAATTGATAGTTGTCCCACAAATCTCACATGGTATCAAAGAAGAAGGTACCAAGTTCAAATATTTCCGGGCCTCATTTGCCTCCCAATTAAATATGTCTACAATTAGTGCTAGACAAAAAGACCAAACTAAATGTGGGGGATAGAGTATTTAAATATCAACTCATGCCTTCATTTAACAGTTTAAGCTTTTAAAACAGTTGGCAATATTCCCGCAAATCTCACAAACCAAGCATCAACGATGGAATAAAATTAGCATAGTTCAGCTGCAGCATGGAGCTATCTTATGTACACAAACAAAGCATATTCAAATATCCTCGAAAAGTAAACACCAACACATGTAAGCATGTACATGAGCACGCAGGCACATACACACAAGTAAACAACTGAACATGAATCCAATGCATGTGGTGAAGACACACACAGATAAGGGAAGAAAATCTACATGCAATGTATGCAATGCCCCCGCAATGCATACAGAGCTTCAAGAGTCCTACACTCGCCAAAAGAGAGAAAATCTCCATGGGGCTTGGTTGAGCAGAAAAAGATAGTCAAATCAGACTTGTATGGAAAGTGAACGTTTTTTGGATAAAAGGGGAAGTGAGAGAGGGGATTTCAAGAAAGGAGAAGGATACAATTTCTTTAACAATTCGGAAATATTCATATATAAACATCAGACTTAGTGAGTGACAGTAGGAAAGCTCGGGATTGTTTTTCATCCTTCGAAAATAAATAGTCCTCTCGATTTGCCTTTCATCCGTTGAGAATAAATAGTCCTCTTTATGAAATAAAAAGTTAAAATATGGGAAGCTAAATGATATGTGCTACATAATGGATCTTGTAAGCACTACTGAACAACCAAAACTTGTGATTATATCCAAGGTGTCATCTTTTTTAGGCAAGAAATAACTTTCACAATGTTAACTCTATCCAATCACAATAAGCGATCATGGCATGTGATCATATGCAGATGAAGTTAGGCCGAATTTCAATCAAGGGAACCACCATCTAGACGAGTCCGAATTACATCAATTTAAGTCAATATCAAAGTGCATAATAACAACATAATTCATATCAATATCAAGCATGGAAGTTTAAACCCTCATGTCTAATATTTATTCAAAAGGATGTGATAAATTGTGTTGTTACCATGCTAAACATAATGCTGTCAAAAGTTTCAGTGGTAATTCAGTAGTTTCGTGTAAGGTGTAGTACTGAACTCTGGTGCCAGATAATTCCAACCAGTTGGAGTTCTAGCCTCAGCAACAAGTCTTTAGTTCAACAAATTTAGTAACTTGGTATTTGAAAAAAAAAAATCAAAGCAGCCTCCTCATGAATATCATCATATACGATCAAACAACTTAAATATGGTTGCAAATGTCATCAAACAGGACCAACCTGTAACTTTTCCGCAACCTTCTCGCAGTCCATTCTTGAAAGACAATAAATTATCCCGCATTCATCAAAATGGTTTTCTTTTATGAATTTGTCAATGTCCTCCAGACACTTTTTTGTCTTTGGAATGACAACATACCTGAAAACTTCCCCAATCAGCTAAACTTTCCACAGCTGAAAGATAAATGTCTCACTTAGATGCTAACCATAAGTTTGGACGATTAAAACTCTGCCGGAAAATAATGCAGTTGACAAGAGAAAGAGCTCGGACAACATCTTCTTTGACACTGGCTGTTGCAGTAGCAGTCAAAGCTAACACTGGAGTGCTAGGGAACTTCTGCTTCAGAATACCAAGACCCTGCATAACATACAAGATGATTTTCATGCAAGATGGAGCAGTGTCGATAGCATAAAAATAAAAATAAAAACTTTTACTGCCGGACCTGATAGTCGGGTCTAAAATCATGACCCCATTGGCTCACACAATGAGCTTCGTCAATGACAATCCTAGCGAGAAGTTCACGAGCATGCAAGCTTTCCAAGTGCCGCAACAAGACGTCACTTCTGCATTCAAAAAAGAGGCAAAAAAACTTGCTGAAATATTTGGAAGAATGTAACCAAATATGTTATTAACTACTTGGAGGACAAATGCTAAATATACTATTGAAAATTAAAAATAGTAGATATTCAAGTATTAGATGCTTTATTTAGATATTTCAAGAGAAACTTGCGTCAGACAACAAGCATCAAACTATATTCTAGATGGTCAAGCTATTAGATGAGATGTCCTATAGAGTTAAATGCATTAACAGTCCCCTAGGCTGGACTTCTCCGAAGAATTAGGGTGGAAGTTGATTATGACTGGGGAGGTAAAGCAAGGGCCAGAGATTTTTGAACTCTGGATCCCACTCTAGTGCCATGTAAAAATTCTGAGAGCACTTCCGACTTATCTTAAATATTTCGCTGCAATGTGATTTATCTATTTATAGATATGCATTCAGCCCTCATCAGCTATGTTGAATTATGAGCCTTATCGTAAAAAATCGCAGCAGCACCATTAACAGATCTAGTCCATCTATTGAGTGATACAATTTTATGACTTTTCAATTTGTCTTGAGTTACCCATAACTTTTAATGTTTTTAAATCTAGATATGTCAGAAGCTGCCTCTTAGCCATGCTACAGGACTTTGAAACCCAAGTTTGCTTGCGTCATTTGTGAGTGGCATGACACTCACTTGGCAACCTTCTCAGGCGTGACATATAGGAGCTTGAATTTGCAATAATCAGAATTGAGTTCTCGAAGGATCTCCTGCTGTTCACTCCAGTCCATGTTAGCACTTAAGTAAGTAGCAGGTATATTAGCCTACAAGAAAAGAGTACAGGAGAGCATCAGAGAAACATTCCCGAAAAAACAGGATAAATGAAGCTATATAATGTAGATAAAAACGTGGTAATCCAACAAGTTACCTGCAACAAATGCATTATTTGATCTTGAATAAGTGAAACAAGGGGTGAGATAACTAATGTCACCCCTGGACATATTAGAGCTGGAAGCTGTTAGGGGAAAAAAAAAGAATTGTAATGTACAAGCTTTGAAAATCTTGACGTAATGGAATCACAAGCCATCATACATTCCAACCCATGCACATCAAAACAGGAAGGTTGTGTACTAATGTCACATGGACAATGGGACTAAAACAGCTTATTGAGAGAATGTCTAGTAGCTCCATTTTTCTATGGAACTCAAGGGCAAATGAAGCAAGAGCACTTTAAGAACACAAACAAATACCAATCCTAATACTTAATTTACCTGGTATGTCAAGCTTTTTCCACCTCCAGTTGGCATTAAAACAAAAACATCACATCTACTCATGGTGGCATTTATGATTTCTCTTTGGTTTGGGCGGAAAGAATGGTTCCCAAATACTTTTTTGTTATGATCCTGGCAGTAGAAGTTAGTAAGCAACAAGAAGTACGAGATCTGCAAATAAAAGCTAAGTATTATGCGGCCAACACCTCCAAGCTTTTTGTCCATGGGAAGCTCCTACTGCTCCACTTCTTGTCAATTGAACCTTCGATATAATTAACTTCCACAGGCTTTTGAATGTAGGAGTCTCTATCCACAGGACCTGATGAAGCAGGAAACTTATCTGAAGTGAAAGAAACTGATGGCGAGTTCCATCTGTCATAACTGCCAGGCTCATTTTGTGGTTGAACATGGGCTTCTAGTCTAAAAGGTTCTACCCTAGATCCAAATGATCGAGGTGTTTCATGTAGAGAAGACCTTGGAGGCGCTGCGGATGCAGATAAATGAGACTTTCTTCTTTCCTCATCAACCGCGAGAGAGCAAAGATGATTCTCAAGCTGCTGAATTTGCCTATTGAGGTGTAACCTAACAGAAACTGGAAATTATAACTAACAGGTTGCCATTTCCCCATTTTGCATGCATTAGATTCCAGGCAAAAAGGAATTTACAAAGAGACAGAAGCTGGGTAGGAGCAGACCTATCATGACGAAGCTTCTCCACCACTTCTGGAGTTAGTTCAGTCACATTGTCAAGGAGCTCATTGGATATTGCAATTAAATCGTCCTTGATTTCCTGCAAATGATTTGCAGCATCTGGGCAAAGGCCTAGCTGCATTCATTACAATATGAGCATATTAATCGCAGAAGAAAACAATATATAGCATCTTAATGGGACAAACGAAAGTGGCCAACACACCTTTAACCCATGACTGCAATTCAAACGCAGCTCCTCAGGCAAACAACTCTCATCTTGTTGTAAACTATCCTTTTCCTCATTTGGAGTTATGGGTGGAAGCTTATGGATTGATGATTGAGGTGTTGAAGAAGATTGATAATGCTCCATTACAATCTGGTCGACATCAATACTCTGAAACCCACCTCAAATTAATGAAGATACATGATGAAGGCACTAAGATAAATGCCAATCGTAGAGATACCAAATCAATTAAACTAAGGCATGAAGTGTTTGATGGCAATTGTACTATGGCAAGAAGATGGTTTATCAACTGACTGAACAAAAAAGAAAGCTTTTCAGATTTCTAATAATATCAGTGATCCAATCATGAAATATTAATCCAGCATTCCTTAAAGATCATATAGCTGAACTTTTATTCTTTCGTCCAACACACTAATGAATGAGATCTAAACCTACTTAGAGTCAAAATTAGATCACTCTACAGCCTTTAATCAACTCAAGTAACAAAACTGAAAAGTAATTCTTATTAGAAGAAAAAACTAGTCCTTTTCACAAAGTTTCAGTTTGATCAGTAGCTTTCCATTCAAGGAAAGAAGTACCTCTAGAATGTCATCGTCATCTAGCTCATCAGCCAAAGCTCCCCCTGATGATTTCATATGCGCATTCGGCATACTGTCTCTGTTTATTGCTGCTGCAAAACCTTCACAATGTGCTTTATTAACCCCTAAAATGCCATTTCCAATTTGCCTAGCTGGACATCCCCCTTCTGCAGCCTCATAATGGGCCAGAACAACTGGATTTGACACATAACTATTTGACGAATCAATCCTGGCAGTCAATCCATTTAACTTCTTATTGCTTTTCCAAGAATGACAAGGTTCATTGCTATTGGTTGAATTCTTTAAGACAGTTCTGCTAACTTTATCAGAATGGTCAGCATTATCATCCTTGACCGGTAAAGTCTTCCCAGGTGTTATGTATGTCCTAGAAGATATCTGAAGACTGGAAAGAGCATGCCAAGCCTGCAAATTAACATGCCACGGTTGCCGTGCAAATCAAAACTTCAAAATATCACAGATAATTGCTTCCTTAGAGAGCTAAAGTTAGATTTGCAGTTTAAAACATTCAGCATAGCTATTTACAAACGCATAAAACTATCCTCATGCACAAATTCTATAGCCGTAAAACAATTTTAAGAATAAGGGGAAAACTGAAATTAAAAAAATTACAAATACTGGAAGTTTGATTAGCATCTCACATTACATTACGCAGATAAATCTGCTTAACAAGGTTACCTTCTCAACTTGGTTACTGGGTAATCGTTGGGGATTAACCATGGAGAAGACCATAGACCTAATGAAGAGTGTGTACAGTCATTAGGAGACCAATATAGCTCAAAAAAAGTGCATAAGCAAACAGCAAAGGCACAGGGCCCTTACTAAGGCTAAGGCAACTGTACATGGTTATCGTACAAATCAGCCAAACAACAATGTCGGTGACAACCTGAGATGTGGATTCCAGTAACTACCTTCCAATAAAGTAACACTATGCTAGAGAATGAAGTTGATACAGATAAATTATAGAAACTGTCCGCGAAAAAGTTTGCGTGGAGCACAGACAAACAGTTCTAAGCAGCTGGGATTTTGACCTATAACTTTTCTAGCTCCATATACCATAGCCACCAAAAGACCTCCAAGTGTATAAATTCTGTCATTTGGACCAGCAAAACAACTACATTAGGGAGAATCTGCAACCTGACTGTCAGTATTCCATTCTTAATGGGAAAAGAATTATTGTACTTTATCTCCGTATATTGTCCGAAAGAATAGTAACT
The DNA here is from genome assembly GCA_028455895.1 of Rhodomyrtus tomentosa. Classification (NCBI taxonomy): domain Eukaryota; kingdom Viridiplantae; phylum Streptophyta; class Magnoliopsida; order Myrtales; family Myrtaceae; genus Rhodomyrtus; species Rhodomyrtus tomentosa. The sequence continues at coordinate 37,470,823 of JAPCWY010000011.1, read as the reverse complement.
TGTTGACTTTGGATATTTGTGAAGTAGGACAACTTAACCTTGAATAGTTGTGACATCAGCAAAAAGCTTCTTTTTCACCAAGTTATTACAACCGAAAGAGGACTAAGTTTGTTTCTACTAGCAAACAAGGACACGTTAACATCAGGAGAATCTCTTCAACGATAGCTATGCAAATGTTTCAGTTGACTCGTCATTACCGTGCCACAGTAAACTAAGCTGTGATAAGTAAGTACCTCGAGACCATTGATTCCTCAACAGGAGGCTTCTGGTTTGGTAATGAGTAGAGGAAATTCGAGCTCAGAAACTTATATTGGTTGGAAAAACTCTCGTGTGCATTCGCATGCTGCGACCAATTTACTTTCGGAAGCTCATCGTCACCCAGGTCTCTTCTACTGAAGATAAGAGAAACCCAAGCACTAAAACACAATGAAAAAAGAAAACCCAGGAAAGAGTAAAAACAGACAGAAACATGAGTTGAAGCGAAGTAACTCTTACCGCGTTTGCATCTCATCGGTCAACAAATCCGCATTACTCCCCTACTCCCAGCACGCGCTGCGAAGCGAAGCTGTCCCCAATACCAAAACCTTCGTGATTCATTCGAGAGCAGAATCCCTAACTTGCTAATAACAACGAATACGTAGGGAGAAATCGCAAACGAGACACGGATTTGAACCACGAATCGAATGTTCCCCAGGTTCTTAATCGAAATTCACAGTTGACGCACACTCGGAAATGACAGAGAGAGGGATTGATACCGAAACGAGGTAAGAGAAGAGACGGTTCCATGCTTCAATGGGCTCCGATGCTGCTCAAGAATTTTGAAGAGACGAGCGATTCGACTGGCTGCTCTCGAATTTCTGCAACGAAGTAGAGAGGGGGGGGGGGGTGGTGGGGTGTGGGCGAAGAGAGAGATTCAAAGAGATGAGAGTGGAGGGGACGATGGCGGGATTACATCATTTCGTTCGGCTAAAAGCGGCAGTTCCAAATTTCGGCGACGGGCAAAATTATTAAAAGAAATTAAAAAATTAAAAAGTAAAAATAAAAATATATTTTTCAGTCTTTTCTTTGTATTTAAGAAAAAGGGAAAATTATTAGTTGTTCGCAAAAAAGAAAAGGAATGTCAAATAAAAATGATTTTTTTTTTGTTTAGACCTGTCACAAAAAGGTACAATAGTGAAATTACAACATGCCGAGCGGCAACCCTATGCATTCAAATTTAATGGAACGAGTTTTTCTCTTTTCCAAATAATATTTTTATGAGTCATCTGGAAAAAAGTGAATATTTAGGAAACTTTTTTAATTAAGACTCAATTGGTTACGTAAAAAATAAATTATTTCAAAAATATTTTTTTTGAAAAGGGTTAATATTACTAAAAACTCAAAATTAGTATATTTATGATAAATTTATCACAAAATAATTTTTTACTGCTGGAAACTCCAAATCGGTACATATATGACAAATTTATTTTCGGTTAATTTTTCGTTTAAATTTTACCATCAAATTATTGAATTAGATTAGAAGTAACAGTCGACGGGTGTACCAAATTCAATTTCTACTCTATGTTTATTACAAATGTATCAATTTAAATTTAGAGGGTAAATTTATCACATATGCACCAGTTTGAGGTTTTTTTTATAACAAGATATTTAGGCCAGCTTGTGTGCACCTCGACTATTTCTCGGGAGGACTAGCACAGCAACCCACCACCATGATCTACCAGTTTGATATTTTTTGTGGTAAAAAATATTAATTTTGGGTAAATTTATCATGAACGTATCAGCTTAGGCCACTCTTTGTGGCCAAAAAACTAGTGTGGGGTAAATTCATCATAAAAATACCAGTTTGGAATTTTTCGTTATACTAAACCTTATGAAAATAATCGCTTATATCGCCCAAAATCCATTATCAACAATAATTTATGTCAAAACAATTTCATGAACAATGAAAAATACTTATCGTTCGTTTATTTTTGTTAGCAATACAGGCAATCATTTTTAAAATATTATTAAATTATTTATTTTTCATGAAACAAACGAACATATGAAAATGAGATGACATTTTGAAAAAAAAAACAAATCAAGAAATTTCTTTTACCGATTAACAATAGTTATAGGTTTTTCCATAATATTTAAAGTAATACATGGTTATGGACATTACATCTATTGGTGATATTTAAAGTAAAGCTAATAACATAAAAAATCTCAAATTATACACAAATGATCAATCTGCCCCAAACTAATTTTGTTATCACCAAAAATCCTACAATGGTTCATTTGTGACTAATTTGTTCTCTGTTAGTTTTCGTTAAATTTTATCATTAAATTACAAAGTTGAATGACACGTGAGAGTTGACGAGCATATTAGTTTTGAGTTTTTATCCTTCGTTTGTCATTGGTGTACCAGTTTAAAATTATTCATTGGTATTAATCTAAATTAACGAAAACATGATAAATTTATTACAGGTGTACTAATTTGGAATTCTTGGTGGTGAAAAAATTAATTTAGAATAAATTTATCACATATATATCAATTTGAGGCTTTTGTGTAAAAAAAAAATTTAGAGTATAGTAAATTTGTTAGAACTGTATTAGTTTATGATTTTTCGTGATACTAACCCTTTAAAGTAGTAGGTAGGGAACATTTGGGGAACTACTTTCCCAAGTACCTTTGGACACCCAAAGTCATTTGGACTAAGGATAAAGCGTTTGGCAATTTTTTTGAAAAACTCTTTGGCTCAAAGTGAGCCTTCACAAGGCTAAAAGCCCAACTTAGCTTAAGGCTGCCTTAACATTTCAGCATTTTCGAAAAACCCAAGGTACTGTTCAAGTAAAAATTATTCATCCGAAACTACCTTGTAGTATGGTTGTAATGCAGCACGTATGAAAAAAAAAAACTTGTATCTCAATGGAATAACATAGAGAAAAAAATTGACTTTGTCATCTGCAATGGACACTACGCCATAGGTAGTTGGGTTGCTCCAGTGCTATCCAATAGTTTAAATATAGTAAAATACAATATTTATTAAATGTTACTTAATGAAATAATTATTATTCAACACAACGGCAAACAATCGAGTCAAATAAAATAAAAATGCTTCATTTTGAATTGTTTTGAATCTATGCCCAAGGCAAATGAATGTATAGCAATTCAGTTACTTATCAAATAATGTCGTTTCGCCGAAACGATGAAATACTTTAAAAAAAAATGGATAAATCGATATGAATTGATAAAAGCCGTGGATGGTCTTCTCTTGATTTTAGATGGGAAAGTAAATAAGAAGGATTTTAGAGTACGAAACCTAGGTTGATTGCCATATAAAAATCATAGGAAAAGTAAATTTGCTTAAAGATAGATGGTAGAGAACATGAAGAAGTCCTTTTATTGATTGTCCGATAAACTTAAAAAGAACAACAACGTATGTATTTTTGGGCCACGATGGACCGTTATTTACAAGCGGTTATTGATTTTGAATCAACAAGTAACTTATTAGTACTAGCTGCGGTTATAAAAAAAAAGTTACATTATATTATATCCACACTATCCAATTTTATCCCCCAATGATTATTTACAATAATTTACAAGTTTAAAAATTCCACTGCTTGACAGCTACGTTTGCTGAATATGATGTCTTGTGTTGTCGATACCCAACAAGTTGACGATTGTTCTGTTCATTGATGACTTCAGTTTCACCAAACTCTATTATTATCATCTATTAATCCTATCACTTAGCAATAATAATTAAAAGTTGAACATTTTTTTTCGTGTCGCCAGATATATTTACATGCCATTATTTTACGACATTTTTGTGTGTGTTTGTGTGTGTGTTTTTTCCCCTTTCAATATGCTCATGACAACATTTCGCCAGAATGCATGATTTTGGGTTCTGATGTGTTATTTTAAAGGTAGATCAATGATGAGTGAAGTGAATTGTAAAATCCAATGATTCCAATGTCTGATCTGAATACTACCCTTTCTACACGCATGTAGAAAGACTTGCCTATGTGAAGGCGCTCATGGTAACACTTCTACTCCATAAATCAAATTCCGATCAGAAATTGATTTTTCCGCTTCTCCTCAAAAGCAGAAGTCAAATTTTCTACTTTTGCTTCAGAAGTTATTTCTGATTAGAGAAATTTGTTTGGAAACGATTAAAAATTTCTACTTCTGAAACATTATTAACACAAAATCTTATGCGAAAAATTATTATCGGCGATCATAGAATTTCTACTTCATCTTCAAAGTTTTTATGTTTCTTTAAAAATAAAAAATTATTATTATTTTTTTACTCCAGAGGTGGCGTCTTAGCAGCAACAATCAACATGGTAGTCGATGGTTGGTGGCAGGGACAGTGGTTGCGATGATCTTAGCCACAAAGGTCGACGGTGGTCGACGGCAATGACGACCAGCGAAGGTTGGCGGTGGTTGGCAATTGACGGCAGTCGTAATAGGCAACCGGTGGAGTTTGGCTACTGGGGGTGATTGATGGGTGGTGGCGGTGGCGATGGACAGTGGCTAGTGGAGGTCTGTGGTGGCCGGGGACAAGCGATGGTTGGCAATGGTCATAGGCAGCGGCCGATGGTGGCAAGCGATGGGCTATGCTAGCAAAGGTGATTATGATCGAAAAGAGGGTAATTATGTAATGAAAATAGGGTGGGGCGAGAAGTAATTCTTGAGTTGGAGAATCTATTTTTTTAACTTCTCGAATTGGGGAGAAAATAACTTCGGAATTGGAATTTCACTTCATAAGTGAAAATTTCTTTCAAAAGTAATTTTTTTTTACCAAATAAATTTTTGCTTCAGAAATTACATTACCAAATGGATATGAAAATTTCTTTCAAAAGTAAATTTTTTTTCTTTCAATGTGGTGCCTAAACTTTTAATTTGTACAATGTAGTTTATGGACTTTTGGTACAAGTTTAATATAATTTTATAATTATATGAAAATTTTTAATGTAGTCCTTCTATCGATTAAAGAATGGGAAAAATCTTGCATATTTTCATGTAGTCTAGAAACTAAATTGAACAGGTAATAAAAAGTTCAAAGTCATCTATCAAAGTTATAATGTTAAATTCGTTTTGTCTAGTAGAAGAAATGAATTCCATTTGTATTTGTGTTTCTAGTAAATAGTGGGTACTCTGTCATATTACACGGATTGAGAGCGGTCGAAAAAGTCAGACCTATTACAATATTGGAATCTCTTTGAATCCTAAATATGATTAAACCAATAAATGCAGCAATCCAAATCCGTTTCTCTCCCATCAATCAGCATTGAATGAGTCAATGGTAATGGAAATATCGTGTTTCCCGGTAATCTTTTATCATTTCCAATAGCAAGAGTTCTTTCAATTTTATGAATTTTTTCCAGAATACTTTTTTCTTGAATATTGGCAACAACAAAAAAAAAAATCAGATTGCCTTGTCTATATTATTGAATGGATTTACAATTTTATGAGAACCCAATCAACTATGAAATAAAATACCTAGTACCAAATGTTCAGGATTATTCATGAATATTTTCATATAGTTCATAGACTAAATTGAACGTATATAAAGGTTCAGGGATAAGCAAATTAAAAGTTTAAGAACCACATTGTACATTGAGCTAAAGTTTAGGGTCATTTGGTCATTTTTCCTGGTGATTATATATATCTATACATATAAATTTATACTTCTCTTAAAAATTCGAAATGTGCAGTAGAAGTCCTAAAATTTGTTATGAAAGTATAATTGAGTCTTAAAACTTATAAAAGTGCAATCAAGTCTTGGAATTTGTCAAATTAGCGCGATCGAGCTCTTCAATTAACTCAATCTATTTACACTAACGAAAAATGCCGACGCAGCTTTTTTTAATAGTTTCGTTCATGTGGCGGTGATGTAGTTAAAACATGAAACGTAAGGTTAAATCAACATATTTTGGCATAAATTATATTTTTTAACCAAACTACTAATAATATTAAATTAGAATATTTCAAAAATTAAAAAAATAAAAAAATAAAAAGAAAGAAAGAAAAAGAAACACAAGAGACAAGGGCGATGCCGCCCCGTCGCTGGCCCTTTTCGAAGACGGGAGCAACAGTGGGAAGGGCCTATTGTTTGTGTGTTTTTAAAATACTTTTTCTAATGTTTTAGTTTACTTAGTTAACATTTTGGTTAAAAATATAATTCATGTCAAAACATCGTCGTTTTAGCTTTATGTTTTATGTTTTAGTCACATAGGCGAGTGAAACTATTGAAAAAAAATCACATCAACATTTTTTGTGAGTCTAGATGGATGGAGTTAATGGAAGGACTCGATTACACTAATTTTACAAGTTTTATGACTTAACTACACTTTTTGTAGGTTTGAGAGCTCAATTGCATTTTCGTGATAATTTTTAGGAATTCCGGATGTGCGTATCCCTAAAAATTTATATCTATAATTCTATACTGTATTTTTATGTGATCGAATCCATAATATCCTTTGAAGGAGAGATTTCCTTCTTCTCTTTTTGTCCACTTTTTAATTCACTTATCTTCTAAATCTATGGCGCATGTACGGATTTTAATCTAAATATAGGAACCTGAAAAGACGGTGAAATGTTGGGTTGAAAATCACTTTCTTTATACATGGAAATTGACCATCCATTCTCTGTTTTCTCATTTCTTTCTAGGGTTTGCATTCAACAATCCCTCCCTCTCTATTCTTCGTCACCATCCTCATCCACTCTCCCATGGCGGATCCTCGCTCGCCGACGCCGACGACTACCGATCTCTCCACTTTGCTCGGACTCAACAACAAGAGCTCGTCGGGCGTCTTCCACATCTCGAAGGCGCGCAAGTTCCTTCACCTGAAATGGCACCACGATAAGAGCCCGTCCAAGAAAACCGAGGCCGAAGCCGACAAGGTAACGAAACCCGAGTCCCGCCGCGTGCCGACATTGGCCGTCGTTAATGGCGTGATTTTTCATTCCGTGATCGATGTTTTCGCGTTGTTTCAGATCTTAGATGCGAGAAAGAACGATGAAAGAGTCGCGAGCAGCGACGACGCGACCACCTCGGGCGGATCGTTGCTTCCCAACCGCAGCGTCGATGACAGCTTCTTCTTTCGCCGTTCGTTGCTATCAAAGAGTTTGAGCAGGAGGAGCAAAACGCCGAATCCTTCGTTGTCGAGGATGAGGAGCCGGATCAACACGTCCCCGTCCTCCTCGGATTTCAGTACTCTCTTACGGAGCATGAGCAAAAAGGCGGGATCCGAAGCCGAGGCTCCGGCCACCCTGTCGAGGAACATGAGCCGGAAAGGAAGCACTCCAATCGTGTTTTCGCACACGGCGGCCCGGCGGAAGCCCACGCCCATCGACAAGAAGCTGGAGTGCACGTTGGAGGAGCTGTGTCTAGGATCTGTTAAGAAAGTTAAAATCAAACGAGATGTGATCAGTGACACGGGGTAGTCATTTTTCCCCGTCAAATCATCATTTCCATTCTATCCAGCCTAATTAACATGGAATTGTATCAATGATCTAAACAGATGTCTGAATTTTGCATCACGCAGGATCATCCAAGAAGAGGAGACGTTGAAGATCAACGTTAAGCCGGGATGGAAGAAAGGGACGAAGATCTCGTTTGAAGGGAAAGGGGACGAGAGGCCGGGGTACCTGCCGGCCGACATTGTCTTCTCGATCGAGGAGAAGAGGCACCCATTGTTCAAGAGAAGAGGGGACGATCTGGAGATAGCAGTCGAGATCCCGCTGGTGCAAGCCCTGACCGGATGCACGCTCTCCGTCCCGCTATTAGGGGGCGAGGACTTGAGGGTTTCGTTCGACGAGATCATCTTCCCCGGGTACGAGAAGGCCATCCCGGGGCAAGGCATGCCGAACCCGAAGGAGAACGACAAGCGGGGCAATCTCCGGCTCAAGTTTTTCGTCGAATTCCCGGGCGAGTTGGATGATGAACAGAGGTCCGAAATCTGTAGCATTCTTGAGGATTGTTGTTATACATGATCTTGTACATCTAGGGTTGCTTCTTTCTCTAAATTTCACACTAGGATTGAGATTCTTTATATACAATCAAATGGGAATGGTGATGCACTTGTTCAATATATTCGTGTCATTAATTTTAGTGGGCATGCATATAATTAGGTTATGCATGAGATGACCATTGATTTATACAACAAGTTCCTATCCATCTCTAAATCAAAATTAATTAGTGCAAAATCCTAATTTTGTCCATAAAAAATTCCCCTTCTTCTAGTGGAACTTGCAGTTCTAGCAAATAATAAAACATATATAACGTGACTTACTGCAAGAAAAAATTCATTTTTTCTCGCAAATTTCTCTATTTCCGACCACCTTTGATCGTCATGGACGGGAGATTTTCAAGGCACGATAAGCTGAGGAGGTGGCCAACATGACTGCATATAAATTTATAAGGATCTCGAATTTCATGAGCACCTTAGAAAGTTCTCGAGGGTATCATGGGAAATAAATATTTGTGTTTTATATATAAGCCTGATTCCTCCTCATTAATGAGGTCAATCAATTAGTTTAATTTCCATATCTATACATGTGTAAACTTGGCTCCTCTTTTTGACCCCCCCCCCCAAAAAAAAAAAAAAAAATTGGCTTCTTTTTATTAGGTCAATTAAAGCCTCCTTGCAGAAAGTGGTGTTTTCTCGAAAATGGCACAGAAAGGGAAAATTATCTAGTATATATTTACATATTAACTAAACGAAATAGATAAGGCCATCTTAGACTCATTTTATTTCGTGTTAAAAGAATAATTTGATTTATTTTAAAAAATAATTATTTAATAAGATAATAAGTTCACGAGAAATAATTTCATTACAGACATGAATTGTACTTAAATATTTTCTTGGACGATGAAAATATTTTTCATTCATTTATTATTGTAAGAGATATAAATGATTATTCCATTTTTCCCCCAAAAACGACTCACTTTTTGCAGAACAACCCGAAAGAAGAGAAAAAGAAGAGGAAACTCTCTCCTTAAATATTGGAGAAACCGAGAAAGTTATACATAATGCTTTCAAGATTGCGTAATTAAATGTTTAACATTCACTGCTTAATAGAGAAAGGAAATTTTTACAATGGTGTTTATGGGAGAGAAGAATGGAAATTTCATGTTAAGTAAAGGAATTCCTCTTCCATGATGTAATCGATACGTGCATCATATAATTCTTATTTTTATCAATTGAATCTTCAGCTCATAAAAAACGCAAAACTCAACGGAAATGAAGAAGTCGGGTAGATCCATATAATGTAAAAAAAAATAAAAATTACTGAATTAATCAGCTATTGCCATAATGGATCTCCACCCAACTAATGCATCGATGGTCCCTAAATTCTAGTAATTTCCTAACCAGGTCATGGAATTGCAATTAATCATCGATGTAACAAATTTTCAATCTCGCAATTGAATGCCCTCTGTCGAGATAGGCCAATCCCGATTTAACCGTCGATATGGTGATACCCGAGAGTGGCCGTGGGCGTCGGATCTAGAAACACTGCCGCAACGTCTTCCACGCTAGCGGTTCACCGGAAATCTGCCGAAGCACCCTGTCGAGGGCGAAAAATCAAAACTTGAGCATATCTACGAATTCTAATGAGTTCCAACGGGCCAGGAGGAGTAGTGTCTGTAGAAACTAACCTCTCTTTAATATTTTTAGTTTTACCATCGATTCTCTCTTTAAAAAGTAGGCATGTTAGGTTTAGTCAACCGCGTACACGCTTCGATAATATGAAGGGCTATAAATGCGACCCGGTTTCAAATCTTTGGGATGCCGTAAACGTTCGCATTAATTCGTTCGTGGGAACTTCTCCATTCCGCAAAAAAAGGGAAGATATACAGAAAGAGAGAGAGAGAGAGAACGCGGAAGGAGAAGTTGGCTGGCTGGGAGGGAGAAAGAGGAGAGGACGACGAAGGGAGGAGGCGAAAGAAACGAGAAGAGAAGGAAAAAAAATGGCGGAAAGAGGCGAGACGAGCTCGACGGGAGGGAGCGATGGAACGCAGGATCCATTCCCATCTACCAAGAAGATCACCAAAAGACCCAAATGTATTCTCCTCCTCCTCCTTCTCCTTCTAATGGTTTTGATCGTGCAACCCTTGTTTTAATCTTGGGTTTTTCTTGATCTCTTCTGATGATGGGAAATCTCTCAATCCTCGACTTCTTCGTGGTTGGGTACAAACCCTTCCGACAATTCTCAATGCCATGATCATACATAGGATTCCCATAATTTGTTCGTCGCATTTTGGGCGTTGTCTCCCGTCTCTCTTTGTTCATTCAATCTGTGTTTTGAGTGAATTTATGCTTTTTGTCGTATGTACTGAGTTGGGTCGTTTGTACATTGACAAAACGAAAAAGAACTCGCGTCCTCGTGTTCGTCGATTCGTGTCCTTGGCCTTGTGATCATACACAGGAGGTGACTGCTGGGAAAGTTCAAGAACGACACTTTTTATCTTTGCAATGGTTTTAAGTTACATCAGATCATGAACATTTGCGTTAGCTTTTGAAGGAATACGCTGTTGGATGGACAGGCCAGTAGGTTGACGTTCCTTTCTTCTGTTTCATTTGAGGTTTTGGGAGGGCGCAAGTATGAATAGATGTTGAAGTGCTTATTCAGCCAACAAGAAAGAGATGGTGAAGTGCTTTTGATGTTTACATTGCTATGAAATATATAAGACATTTTCGCGGTGCGGCTTAACTCGAAACTAAGCGATGTCGTACTGGGAAAACGTCTTTACATTGTCTATGTGCTCTAATCGATCTGGTCTGAGGAATCGCTTTCCTTTTTCCTGTTTTGATAATTTAGTGGTTGATGCTGAAGCATTCGAGATGTTTTCAGGCATCCTTATCAAGTGATGTTGATAGCGGCAATTATCTTGTAATTTTTTGACAACTAGAATTTTTTAAGGTCAAATTGCATCATCTGATTGTCCTATTGATTCAGCTTGATACACCAATTACAAAGGTTTATACTTATTAGTGTTTGTATTATCAGCTTTGATGCGTTTGTCCGTGTCTTTGTTTTTCCAGATTCTAGGTTCACCCAGCAGGAACTTCCTGCTTGCAAACCGATTTTGACTCCCGGTTGGGTACAATCTACAATTAGCATTATTAGTTCCTTTTAATCTCGTCAAATCACAACATATTACTGGAGCAAAATCATCCATGGCTTCTCAGAAACACTTCATTGTCTCAGGTCATTACAACTCTTCTTCTCGTCGGTGTGATCTTCATCCCCATTGGTCTCGCCTCCTTGTTTGCCTCTCAAAGAGTAATGTTTCAATTTTTTATGGTACTTTGTCCTAAAATTTGTTTTCCTTGTTTCTTTGATTGTCAAACACTCGATTATTCCTCTGGACGTAGGTTGTAGAAATTGTGGATCGATACGACGAAGATTGCATTCCTGCAAGTTTCAAGGACAAAGCTCTCGGCTTCATTCAAGATGATAATACTGATAAGACTTGCATTAGGAAGCTAACTGTGAGTTCATTTTCTGCTTATTGCGAGATTTTCCTTTTGTTGCTGCTTATCTCCATCTTTATGTGTGTTCTAAAAGAATCAATTGCTCCACTCCACCGTTGCAGGTCCCAAAGCTAATGAAAAGTCCCATTTACGTCTACTATCAGCTGTCTAACTTCTATCAGAATCATCGGCGGTACTCAAATTCATGTCCAGTTTCAATTCCATCTTTTCTATAATAATATGCACAAACGCTGATTGGAACTTTTCTGCATGATGTCTTTTCTAGATATGTCAAGAGTAGAAGCGATAAACAATTGCGAAGCAAGGCAGATGAGTTGAAAACAACCAATTGTGAGCCGGAAGCGATCGCCGGAGACAATCAGCCAATCGTTCCTTGTGGCCTCATCGCATGGAGCTTGTTCAACGACACTTACAAGTTTTCAGTGACCGATCAGCCGCTAGACGTCAACAAGAGGAACATAGCATGGGATAGCGACCGAGAGCATAAGTTCGGATCCGACGTCTACCCGAAGAATTTCCAAAGCGGACGTCTAATCGGCGGCGCAAAACTCAATTCGAGCATCCCTGTAAGCGTTGGATCGTATCCGTCTGTTCCATTCAATGGTTTGCAGAGTCACGTCCTCTTTCTTTCTACGATTAACTGACTCCATTTTGCATTCGACAGTTGAATGAACAGGAGGACTTGATCGTGTGGATGCGCACCGCAGCGTTGCCGACTTTCAGAAAACTATATGGGAGGATAGAGGTCGACCTCGAAGCAGGTGAGGAGATCACGGTCATGATACAGAATAACTACAACACCTACGATTTCGGGGGCAAGAAACACTTGGTGCTATCGACCACCAGTTGGATGGGTGGGAAGAATGACTTCCTGGGAGCGGCCTATCTGGCTGTTGGAGGGATTTGCTTGTTCTTGGCAGTAGCCTTCATAATTGTCTATGTGCTCAAGCCAAGGTGAGTCTCAATCGTTCAAAACACGATTGTTGCAATAGGGTGTTTGAGAAGATTAGCTTGGGGAATTCCGACCAAATTGATTTTTGTTTTATTTTCTTTTTCCTCGTCCTTTTTTTTTAAAAAAGTTTTTAATGTTTGATGATCTGGGCAGGCCTCTTGGAGATCCATCTTACCTATCTTGGAATAGGAGTCCCCTAGGACACTTGAACTAGTGCCTAAGCCTCAATTAATGCCATGCTCTGGAGGATTCATGTCATGTATGGTACTTTGGTTTCGTGGCATCTAATACCCTACTATTCAGCTGAGTCATTGTAAAGGAGACTTCCTGTTTTGTAGCTTACTAAAACTTGGGATGAATCTTGATCTCTGTCTATTATGAGTTTGTACCCATCTCTCATTATGGACGTATATATAAATGTATGTGTTCACTTATGACCCACAAAACAGATAAGCAGATTTACCAGTTGTGCGGGAAACTGTGGTTCAAGTTAGTAGAGGTTATTGGTTCCCGATCCGGTTTTCAGGCACTCCAATGGCCAATCATTGGATTGGTCACATTTTTTTGTGATTTGCTATGAAATTTTTCTTTCTAATGACAATTTTACCAACCACCTCTCTTTAATTGCATTGTATTGCCGTAAACCTAAAAGTCATACTAAGCTTCCTAAGCATCTTAGATTTAAGTTTAGGTTTACATTTAGGATTTCTTTTTTTCTTTTTTTTTTTAATATTAGTCGGTTTGATTCGGTCTAGTCAATCTGGCTACCTCGGAACTGGGTACCGAACCGACCCTAATAGGTTTCAATTTTATGGATGTACCGGACTGGTGCCCTCAAGGACCTAACCGAACCGAACCGGTTCCGTCCGGTGCGGGCGGATCTCGGTTCTGATTGGTCAATGATGCTTAGCCATACATACAAGTCAGCAATGAATAGAGGTGGTAATTTAGATTGGAATAGTCTTTCCTTGTATGTATTGTCCTGTGTAGATGGCCGAAACCAGATGGATTCGCGCGATGAATTGATAGGGTAAGACAAAAATAAGACGAGCCGATCGCAGATGCGAGTGCAAGTCATTTTTCAAAGTTTTGCAAGACTGCATAGGCACAAGCACGACGACATGCATGTGTTTGCTCCGAAATGTCTTCATTAGGAGCAAAGATGATTACCAACAGTCATGACATGAGTGTGCTTGCACTTCGTTCCACCTCCGGCAAAGCGTCCTTAGTGCTACAATGATTTTCTTCTTTGGATAATTCAGGGTTTGAAACTTGAAACTAGAGGATTTGTCCTTTTCAATGAGTCATGAGGCACTCTTGTTCAGCTATTTGAGATCTTAATGTTTCCTTCGATAGGATCCATCCAGTACCAAGATTTTCTGATTCTCAAACTTGTACAGACTATAAAAGTTGTCTGCGACAAATATGAGGCAAAATGGAAGTCATTCCAGATGACAATAAGAACCAAGATCCACAATTCATGCCAGGCCACCGTCTAAGCCTGTCAACGGAAAATTCAGAGGCAAAACATCGCGAAAACGCCGGAAAATCCATGAGAAAGGAATTTCTTTCGTTGCAAAAGTAAATTTTCTCCTCGATTGGAGAGATAGTTTCAAGAAAGATGGGAGATAATTGGGCTTGGCATGGTTCCCAGGAGTTCTTCTGTCCTCTTGGAAGCGTTAGGGCATATCTTTGGTAATAAATGTAGCTTCTTTTGTTAAAGTACCAAACACAGACGGAGCCTTTTTCCCATCAACAAGGATAGGGCTTTCAGGCTTTGCTGGATCCTTCAAATTCAGATGCTCCATAACCTGTTAGTAACCAACAGAATCATAAAAATGAACCTGCCGAAAGTTCGAACGTCATGTCTAAGTTCATCGGATAGCCCAGATACTTGACTGGTCTTAGGTGATCCCAAAAGGATGAAGAAGCTTGTCTGCTTGGTGATGTCTGTGATCTTTACATCGTCAGAGAAAAATGTGTAACTAAACAAAGTTCAAATGTTTAGATAATACTCGATATAAAGAAAGATCCAGTGAAATGCATCAAACTTCTTAGTTAATAACAGATTTCGTTGCCCAATTCCGTGATCGTGCCAGAGGCTCGAGTTTGAACGGGAACAAACAACAAGCTAGGCAGTGTTTGAATGTTATGCTTTGACAGGTGACGGGGAGACCACCAAAGCTATAATTGTTACATTAGTCAGGGCAGTCATGACTATTATCTCGACTTCAGCCGGAGGAAAAGAATGCATTGAGGAACAAGAAGCAAGCAAAGCACCGAGCATAGCTGGCGCCAATCTTCCGGGCTATTAGGTTACGTTTGGCAGTCAGGATATAAGTCAGGATATGATAAAATTTATCCTATCTCGTGTTTGGTTCCTACTCAGGATAGGATATGGCAGGATATAAATGGGATATAACGTGGATATAATTATCCTAGGGGGAGGTAGGATAAAGGTGGATAGGATTTCTTTTTGTTTATGGTATAAAAACTATTTTTCTGAATAACAAAGTTCTTATAAAATAAAATAAAGTTGGTAATTATTTTTTTTAAAAAAAAATTTGAATTCTATAGAAAGAAAAATCAAAATAAAAAAAAAACCCTCCGGCTGGTGGCCAAGATGGTTTGCGCTCAGCTCCTTTCACGAGAGGTCCTGGGTTCAAAACTCCTTGGTGCCAGTGTCGTACCTGGGGGACTGTGGTGGTGGGGTCCTGCAGTTTACCCCCGAGGACTAGTCGTGCTTCACCGCTGGTTTGAGCGCAAGCTCGCCGGCCGCGCGGACACCTCGGTTATCAAAAAAAAAAATCAAAATAAAAAATATATTTTTATTTTTATTTTTTATAAATCATATTTATAATTTGATTTCTTTTTTCATTATAATATATAGTTTGTATATGTACACACACTTTTAGTATTTTAAGTATAATAGTATAATTTATTATTTAATAAAAAAATTTATTAAAAAATGATGGAAGGGAGTCAAAATAATAATTAAAAATATTTATAATTAAAAATAATAAAAATGATGTAGAAGAAACTAGATTTTAAGTAAATATATTCAAACTTGAAAATGATTTCTCTAATTCTTGAAAAGAAAGAGGAATGAAATTTCTAAAAAAAATAGCATCTCCATCTCCATCTCTCTAATTCTAGTTCATGTGGATGTTTCATGATTACTTTGTAGTTTTATAGTTTATTATAAAAATTTACGAAAATAGCGAGATAGTTAAAACTTAATCTCCTTAACTTTCTGGTTCACATCAATAGTTCAAGAAAAGTAGAAAGAGAGTCAAATCTCTTTCTCCTTCATAACCTTGTGTTTCATATTGAGGTTTAAAGAATGTTGCGAAAAATGTTAAATTTTTCAATAAAAGTTGAATGTTTATATTTTCTTTATTTTATTAGATTCAGCAGTGAATTACAAGAGATTCTTATATTTTTCGTTTGTGATTTTTCAAATTCATTTTACATTGATATATCGCATATACCAAACAATGAATATGATATGATATGAACATATCCGGTTCTATTACTGCGATTCACCAAACACGGGGTAGGATATGGCAAAATCCATGAATTTCATATCCTATCTTATCCAATCCTATCCTGACTAAAAATCTGGGCGACTAAACATAGTTGTCACTAAAACTGCGTCTCATCCCTACCGATTTGCCATAGACATTCCTTTAGCAACGCGGGTACTTTGTGAGACCGGGAAGCAAAGGGAGTACAGAGAGCCTGGTGGAAAAGAAGAGCATTGCGGGCGTGCATGTCCTCAGCCTCTCCCTCACGAAGGCATTCGACGTTTCCTGTGGTCTGATTATGACGAAATGAGAGACGGTCTTCTCCACTGACTTCACGTGAAGTGCACTGATAGAAATAAGCGCGAAAGCAAAGACGATTCAATTTTTAATTTTTTTTTTTTATAAAAGTTCAACAACTAACTTAACAATTTAACGTTATTCAATGGAAACTAATAGCGGGACTTGTTTGAAGTCTTTTGTAGACAATTAAACTGGGAGTAAATTTATCACAAATGTTAATTAGCTTAATATTTTTCATCACATTAATCTTAATTTTTTTTTAATTCGTCCATCGCTCTTGCCCATTTATTTATTCCTATAGCAAATATATTAAAAATGAAAAAGAAAGAAAGAAGGAGCATTGCGATTCTGTGTCCCTCTGGCGTCTCCCTTCATCGTCGGAGGGATTCAAATAAACTACTACTTCCTGTCCGTCGCCATGCGATAGGCCATTTCAAAATTTCGCACCTGGAATAGATTGACAAGAACCCTTTTTATTGTCAAATCACTATATATTATTCGAGCAAATCATCGGTGGCTTCTCAGAAACACTTCATCATTTCAGGTTATTACTACTCTTAATTGCCGTCGGTGTGGCCTTCATCCCCATCAGCCTCGCCTCCTTGTTCGCCCCTCAAAAGAGTAATGTTTCATTTTTCTCATTTCATGACATTTTGTCCTAAGAGTGTTTTTTCTTGTTTTTCGTCTGTCGAAGACTCGATTTTTCTCTGGATATAGGTGGTAGCGATCGTTGATCGATACGGCGAAGATTGCATTCTTTCAAGGACAAAGCTCTTAGCGACATTCAAGATGATAATACTAATAAGACTTGCATTAATAGGCTAACAGTGAGTTCATTTCCGCTTTATCTCCATCTTTATGTGTGTTCGAAAAGGCTCAATCGCTCCATCGTTGCAGCTCCCACAGTATATGAGGTATCCTGGGTAGACGGCGAAACCCGGTGGATTCGCACTGAGGACGCAGGTACGAGTGCAACCTATGTTTCAAGGTTGACAGAAAATCAAAAGCTTAGGCAGATAAAGAATTTGATACAGATGCAGTACTTCAGCAGAAATGGCTCACACACATTTGTAATCATATCTCGAAATTTCTTTTTAGGAAAAGCAACATTAATCTATTGACCATATAGTCTCATACTACACAACATGCCACACGAGCAATAGAAACCGCGTTACGCACAAATATGGGGGCCAGAGAGGGGAAAATTTTGCAAAATTCAGTGACAGTCGAGTACGAAAATCTAAAATGTGGACTTGTGGGGGGGGGGGGGGGGGGGGGGGGGGGGGGAGAACACGCAACGTACTCTTTTACTATGACCCAACAAAGTCAGTCCATAAACCTAAGCATAACCATTGCGACAGAAAGTATGGAATGTCACTCCATCCTCCTTTTACCTGAAAGTGAGCCAAGTGAGCTGAACCAAGTTGACATGCCGTACTCTAGAAAGCACCTAGAGAAGCTCAAAGTTCATCGTGCATAGGTCTATCCAATGGAAGATCCAAATTGGGAATTACATTATCAGCGATATGGGGGATATTGATGCCCTCTTGGTTCCCTCTAAGTCCAACCTCTGCTTGTCCTGCCATACCAGCCTTCAGTGCAGCTGTGACCTTCCTCTGCAATTTCAGTAGCCCAATGCGCTTTGAAACGACATATAGAACAGCACATGAGAACAGGATAAATCCAACAGCAATTATTATCCTGTCAATCGGAGCCAGGTATAAGCTCAGGGCAATTCCAGGTAAACATCACATATGAATAGCAATGAAAAATCAAAGAAAATTTGTCCAAATCCAGACCTGTCAATCACATCTTGACGTCGCATTGTAGAAAGTAGGCCTCGGGTGCGCATCAACAATGAACGGTGGCCCTTGTACTCACTTTCAGCCTTCCTTAGAACTCCAGTCGATTCGTCTGCAAAATACACCATGAAAATTATACATTCAAGTTTCTTCGTAAGTCATATTCATCTATCTGTAGAGACAGAATACAGGAAAAAAATAGGTTTTAATGAGGCGAAGGTGCTCAATGTTCCAGAAAAAGAAATTAACCATATCCGTGTCACTATAGATAGATGTTGCGCATACGAAGGATAAAACTACCAAGTACAATAACTGTTAAAGCTATTAGTGTCTAAACTTCAATTCTCTTCAAGCTTCCAACCCAAGAAGTGGAGTTAATAGTTTCCTCAAGTTAAACTGGCCTCTAGTCCAGTTAATGTACAGGAAGTTTCTTTGCATGCGCTAAACATCATGTTTCCACAATTTTACTGACAAAACTGTATGCGAGTGAAATTTCACTTTGACGCAGGAAGTTCAAAGCAGAATCAATGCTCCAAAATAAGAATAAAATTCCTTGTTTCTTTTTCAGTATTTGACATAAAAATATCACTCGACAATCTCAGGAATCTCTTACAATAAGTGTTTATATGCCTAATGAAGGTTTTGAATAATGATAACAGAACAAATACGAAGTACTGGAACTTTCAACCTCCATTACAGACCGTTAACGTACTTGGACTTGCAGATTATTTTTCCATGATCACAATTATATCTTGTTTGTATTAAGACATGTTTATACTTGAGTACCAACTCCCCAACGAAGTATCGAATATTAGCTTAACGGCAAGGGTCTAAAAAATATTAAATGATCAATAAACATGTTTGAAGTAGGATATGTCTCATGATTATTTTAGTTTGATTATCGATACTACATGATCATATCAAGGACACACAATTTGCTAGCCTTAAATGTCACTTAACCAACCATTGTATCATAATGTTCTTAACCAACCACTGTCCCATAATGTGCCTCTTCCTATTTGCAGAAAAGATACAAAGTTAAAAGCCTACGAGGAATACACATCAAAATGCAAATCTTAGCCAAGTACCTCATATGGTAGAAAAGTGGGGTTGCTTTGGGACTATACATCTTTCCATTACTAATCTTAGCTTGGGGAGCACAGTTCCAAAGTGAAAGAAGAACTCAAGTCAGAGCACATGCATCTAAACGAGAGACAAAAGCCAACCCACAACGATTTGTGATAACGAAGTGATGAGAAAAAAAATCCAAAGCTTAGAAAGAGCTAGCACGATGACATGCATTTGCTTCAAAATCTCTTCATAGGAACAAAAATACTCACCAACAGTCATGAGTGTGCTTGCGGTTCGTTCTACCTCCTGCAAAGTGACCTTTGTGTTACAGTGATTTCCTTTCTTTGGACAATTCAGGCTTAGAACTTGGAATAACATTAAATACTCATGATACAGCCATCTAAAAAGGGACAGAAGATTCACACAGCCAGCTGACAACTGACCTGGACCATCAGTTGACGAGTGCGGCGAAGGCTATCCGTGATGCTTTCTGCAGCAGATGTCATTCCAGCCTTTGTCCTAATAATTAGTGGTAAATCAACAACTTGTAGGTTGTATAACTATAGGCAGCAGAGATTAACTGCATGGACGTCTGGAATTCCAGATATTCCCGGCAAATACAATCTCGCAGAAAGAAATATATTGCAGAGTTCAGAGACAAGGACATGATGTCAAACATACTGTAAATTGCGTCTGCGAATTGTTGATTCTTCTCCACCGCCAAGAAGCAGTTCCCTCTAAAATGCATGAAAATAAAGGAGTTCATCTTCCTGAGTCCACATTTGGAACTCATCACAGAAAAAGTCATTGAATGAGCAAAGCAAAGACAAAGCATCACATAGAGGAGACTGTGCATACCTCTTCTTGTGCAGCCTTCCTCAGATTAGCCTTTGCTTGCAAATTAGCATTTCTCAATCTCATTCGCAAGCTGATTACAGATACAATCTTTGAGAATCTTCTACATGTTGGTGTATGCACAACTAGTTTGGTCATATAGAAATATTTCCACTCAGATTATTCCAAATGCACAAGCATTGGATGTCAAGCATATATATGAACTTTAAGAGAGTAAACAAGCTAACTACGCCGATATTGGACCAATAAGACTGCAAATCTCTTCTCGGCTCACAAGAATGCAATCTGGGGCTCATTCAGACTACTCGATCAAGTAAATCCTTACAATTTAAGTTAAACAAGTCCTAACAGGGCCAAACCATTTCTTTCAAACAAAAAGAATCCACAGCAACAGAAATTCTACAAACAAAAAATGTTATTAGCTTTCATCTAAACAAGAATTCTTCCTCCTCTTCCACACTTCCTGACATCCTTTCCCAAATAAAAGGTTTGACACACAACTATAAGTTTCACTTCAGCAGCTAATGAAACTATGAAAACAACGAGCAATCATCTTCCAGTGTTTACAAAATTCCGCACGTCAATTTCAGGTCAATCAGTTAATAATAAAGAGCTTACTTCTGGCACTGGGTTTTCCAAGACTCGAGCATTGACTTGGCAGATTCGATCGAATCGATGGCAGGCAGCTGCGGGGCGAGAAGATCGAGTTTAAACTGCAGCGAATTCAACAGAGCCAAGCCGTCCTGTGCCAGACCGTTCAGCCTCCGGAGGGAAATCTTCTCCTCTCTTGACTTACCATACTCCCCAATCGCCTTTATATGCTCTTGGGTTTTGGCATACGCCTCACCCCATTCCTTCTTGACTTCCTCAACAGCCTCCACTACCTTGTCCATTCTACAAACAATTCCACCCCCCGACAATTTGCTCAAATCGAAAAATGGAGACGTCAAACGAATTAACAGGATCCCATCTGACCAGGATCGGAAAGAAACTCCAAATTCACAAGCTTTTTCACAATCAATGACAGCAATTTAACTCCTCAAAAAGACCCACTTCACCATTCTCGTGCTCCAGCAGCTCGAACGAAAGGAAATCTGAAGGAACGCCTCAAAGCCTCAGAAGACGAACTCGAGTTGACATTAAACTTACAAAAAGAAAGCCGTAGCCAACTCACCTTCAATCATAGACGATCGTCGACGATCGTTTCAATCGTTTGCGCTGGAACAGAGTGGGCTAGACAGATCGCCGGGAGGTTCCGGTGGTGATCGAGGGGAAGAGAAACGCCTCGGAATCAAAACCGACCCATCAACAACCCGACCCGGAAACCGCCCCGAGGAAAGTGACAAACTTCTTTTCTTCTTTTGAATCCTCGAAATTCCGGATTTGTGATTTTCTTTACCTCCAGAAATGAGAAAGGGGAGAATGGAATCTACTCTGTCCACAGAGAGAGAGAGAGAGAGAGCAGCTATTGATTGCTTTTTGACTGATCCCTTTCTCCATAGAAAGCGAGAGATCAGAACACGAATCGGAGCCGAAGCAGTAATGGCGTCTGGTAATTCACAGGCGACGAAGAGTGAAGCCGTCTCCAATTACGGATTGGAACTCGTTTACCCCTGTCAGCGAAAGGGAAGCTGAAAGAACAGAGGGCGAGACAGGAATCGGACCGAAATCAGGAGTGAAACGGAAATCACCATTTCCAATTTTATGAAATCAAAGTCGGACCGGCGCGGCCGAAATCGGGCGGTTCTCGTTCTGTTCTCATCGGTTCTTTTTGCGCATCCCTAATTATCAATGATTTAAAAATGCTCTTGAGTTTGGATTACATCATCTTCTAAATAATTCGATACGCATAAGTAAAATTTTGATTTATGGTGTTAACTATATGGTATTGACCTATCAAATATTTCAATAACATGTACATACATGGGATTCTTAACCGAATGTACAAAAGGAAAAACAAAGCTCCAATAAAATCTAATAGGTGAAAGTCCAATTAGGCATTATCTTTTTTTAAAAAACAAAAATATTTGACCACTAATTAAAGGTGTATACATTTCCTAGGAGCCCATTGAATTTTGAATTGGAATTATTGGGCGCTTGGTCCCCTAGGGTTCAATTTCTAATTTTGTGCCTAAACATTAGACAAACTCGAATGCATTAAAGTGCAGGGCCTGGATGCAACTAGGTTAAAGTCGTGCCCATTAATAAATACAAGGTAAGAACCCGTGCGTGCGCGAAGTACGTCACTAGATAGTGAATGTTGAATGACCTATAATCTATGGAAAATTTCGGTCCACCCTAATTCATTCATTTTGATAATTTAAGTGTCACAAAATCAATTAAATGGTTGAATAGCTTGAATAGCCATTTTCTTGTCTAAGTCCAAATATGATTGAAATTGACTATGTTAACGTGGTTAATCTAGTTGCCCACCCTAATCCAAGTAACGTAGACGGCCAGATTCCGGCCCAGCTATGCAAACCAAGCCTTAAAAACCGACCCAAATGGATCGCTTTAGTGCTGGCCTTCTTTTTTTATTGGGAGAATTATTGAAAAAGTTCTTGTTTTTTTTTGCCATTTCAGTCATAAACGTTTTTTATTTGTGTCAATTTATTCATTCCGGTCAATTTTGATCTAAAATAGCTGACATGACCAATTTTAAGTTATATTTTTTTATTAATTTTTTTATATCTTACAAGTCAATGAATGCAAAAAATTTAGGATTGAGTTAAAAAAAGAAGAAGGTCCAGGACTGAATTCATATAATTGCAATAAATTTAAAACTTTTTTTGGGTTATTTTTTAGTTTTTTTTATTGGTATTTGGTCACAAAAGAAATTTATTCATTTACCAACTAGGATTTTTCTTTTTTTGGCAAAGACACCACACGCGAGAGTCATAAAATGATTGCACAAAAATAAAATCGAATGATGCTAGGTTTGGAATATTAAGGTTGTGCGTACAAAATCTGTTGAAAAATACTGAGAAATTCCTCGTGGAAGAGAGCCAAAATTGAAGAAGAGGTTCGGCAATGCCAACGTGGGTATCATAATCACCCTCAAAGCCCGAAGGACTCTCTACTAGAGGCTTTTTCATTTGTAGGTTGGTGTTTGGTTTTTCTTGCGCATAAGAAAATATTGAGAAGCCAATAATACGTTGGCTGAGTTGATGAGATCCATGAGACTTAAACACTTAAACTGATAATGTCTTAGATTTGAATTTTCTCGATCTCATCTTCGATCTCATCTTCTCAATATGCATAAAAAAGAAAGAATGTCGACTTTTCTAAAATTTTCAAAATTCAAATCATTCAGAATATTAGCGCAATTAAAGCGTACTGTGGATGTACAATACTTCCCTTCAATTCAAACTATCCAATGTCCTACCATCAACTTGGGTTGGGCCAAGCCTTTTCACTCAACCCCAGGAGTACCCAGATCTCCACATGTCACGTCCCGACTCTCGAACCTACAACATCTTTTGTCAAATTACGACCAGGTTATAAAAGATAGCGTCCTAGGTAACTGCTATAAACCTAAAAATGTACAGCGCATGCGGAACGTGCAATCTTCCATACAGTAGCGGAACGTGCAATCTTCCATACAGTAAAATCAACGTGAGATAGATAAGTAGATAAGCCAGACAACCACACCCAAACATAAAACTGATAAGAACAGATGATCTATAACCTTATAAAGCCAACAATTGATAAATATAACCCCATGTTTCGGGGTGGCCCTCTAGGACTCACAAAAAGATACATGAGTTAGGTAAGGTTAAATCTCATTTATTCCAAAACAGTACCCCCACAAAAAGACGCCACTAGTTCCCTGATCACAAAAGAAAACCTAACACTATATTGGGTAAAAACGGCATCCAGATCGTCGTAATCAATCGGGGGAGTCGAGTCGTTACAGAAACTCTAACTAGAATGTACGGAGGGGGCTACGAACTGCTCAGTCTCGAGCTCGAGCTGCATACCAGGTGCGGGATCCACCACTTCCCCATCAGGCGTATCAATATCCATCGGATCCCAAGTAAGGACATTAGGAACCCCCTGAATAGGTGGCTCTTTAAATCATCTGAGCGGACCAAAGAGATCTACCTCATCATGAAGATACCAGACCTTGAAAAGATGCGCCATCAGTTGTGGCATCCCCTCATCAACTCTTTTCGTCGTGATGTGGAATTCCCACATCTGATTCGTACCTGGTATCGAGTGGAGAGTGACATCGGGTGATGAGTGGGTAGATGTACCGAATTGCACCGGCCGCTCCATTACTTTGGACCTGAAAGGTTATCCCACGACGAGGTGAGAACTCAATCTCAATGAATCAAGTCTAAGCTCAGTTAGGACACTGATTCGCTCAGGATATCCTCAGCACAACAGTCAATCATAAGGTATAAACACATATATCAATAAAATATATTCACCAAATAATCAACCAATCAAGGCATCACCACTTAGGCGTACACAATATGTCATAGAAATCCATTATTTAACAATGACCCACGCGACTGGCGTGATGAAAACATCAATAGTGCGATCCCGCACTCATCTAATAGGACTAGCCTACGTCCACTTTTACCCTCTCAGCGACGGATACTACAAGCGGTGTATACAGTGCACTTGGCATGGCACTGCGAATAGGTATTTCTTAAAAAGAAGCTTCGGTCCGTCACAAGTTGCGACTGTCATTCGATAATCCCTTAAAATCGTACGACTGGCACATGACATGGATTATCGTGCTTCTGACAAGTCGCAAGTTTCCATATAATAAGTACGGCATGAGTACCACTGGTATAATGCGAACTTGTCAGGAAATGTCATTGATCCTTTAAATGACCATACAATTCATATTCGGCAATCACCCATTGTTTATCTTTGATTAATGTCAAAATTCATACAGAAATGCAACAGACTCGGCCCAAGGCTAACAAGACTCTTAGTTAGACATTTCAGCGAGACGACCAAACTAATAAGGTAATTTAATGCACTCGCGAGCAATTAACTCAATCAGGCAATTTCGAGCTCAATTCGTACTATATCTCTTATTTCTCAGTCGATTTATAAATTCAATCGCTCGCTTGTCTCTAACTTGTTGCTCGCTTGCAAATAAACACAATCAATCAGTCGGCTGATAAATTACCACAGATAGCCACAGACAATATAATTGATCAAACTAACCTAATCTATCGATCATTTAACCTAATCATCGTTTCTATCTAAACCGATCTCGATCGTGTGCCTAATTAATTTTTTATAAATAAATAATTAATTAAATAACTAATCCTAAGCGTAATTAGCGCCCTAACTAAGGTTTAGGGTCAACTCACAAAGTGAGTTAGCTCGAGTGGCCTCGACGAATGGTGGCGGCGAACTCGGCTACGGCAGCGGCGGCGGAATTAGGGTTTATAGCATGGCGACCCGAATCCAAACTTTGGCGACACCCAGAGGAAGTTCGGCGAGGTCGCCCGAACAGGTGGCCGGCGACGGAGCTCTGGCGGATGGCGACGGAGCTCCGACGGGCGGCGACCGGAGGCCTGAAACAGTAGCGGTCAGTGGCGAAACCGACAAATCGGACTGTTTTGGAATGTTTCTCGGTGTCACGGGTCGAGACAAGGCCGATCGAGGCTCGGGAACTCACCCAGGGGTCGGTGGGTGGTTTTTTGGTGGCTCCGACGGGCGTTGGGCGGTGCGGCTGGGTCGGGGTGGTCATGGGAAGGACGGTGGTCGACTGTGGGGTGGTGGTCAGCGCCGGTGGCGGCCAGAGGAAGTAGCAGAGTCCTCGGGTCAAATGACCCAAGAATAGGGCAGGGGCTCCTCGAGTCGTTTCTCGGCCGTCCGACGGTGACAGCCGTCGAGCTCGAGTCAAGGCGGAGGCAGGAGGTTGCTGGGGTGGTGGCCAATGATGGTGAGGGGTGGTGGTTGCTTAAAACGTCAGTGGAAGGAGGAGGAGTGGCTTGGTTGAGGGGTGTCCACGGTGAATAGAACGAAGAAAAAGGAAGAAGAAGAAAACGTAGAAGAAAAAGAAGAAGGCACAAGAGAGAGGCTGGCACAAGAGAGAGGCTGACGTGAGAGGAGCATGGGGAAGAGAGTTTTTGGTGGGGCCCACCATGACTTTGGTGGCAAATTATTTTTGTATTACATACACAAATGATCGAGGGTACTATTGTCATTGGGCGCGTCAGGACTGAAACGAAATTTTGCTATACTGAACAAAGGGTATTTTCGGTAATTTCACCAGTCAAGTTCTGTCGGGGTTAGGCTCGATCGTGAAAACGGCAATTCCAATTCCCGGCGGATAAAATTCGAAACCTAATACAAAATAACCTAAACTTTAGAATTCGTCCAAATTTTCGTCTCTTCAGTCCTTATAGTCCAAATTATATGTCGACTATGATTAAATTTCCATATACTTTTTATCGACTTCCGGCACTTACAAAAGCTGAATTTTCAGGGCGTCACACCACATCCCAGCATTAGCCTGGCCCATAAGCATCGACCGCCAAGGTTCACCATCTAGTGCTACCGGCGGTGGCACCGGCCACCGAGATGTGGGTCTCGTCGGATACCTCATCTCTCGACCTCCGGCAAACTTGTGTCGTCATTTATCCCGCACCGAACTCGACTCGACGAGGGTCAGGAGGATTGATTAACGATTAGAGTGTAATTCGATCTAAGTTTTATGTCCTTTCTCATACTTCTTCTTTTTTACCCCTAACATGCATGCATTTTATGTGTCCATGGTGTGCAATGATACGGCATTCTCCAAAATGTTTTTATGGGGCCCTGCATTGTTTTACTTAGAATGGTTTCACTGTTGAAGGCTCGGTTTGTAATGCAAGGAGTACTAATTTTGCTTTTGGAGGCCAATATTTGGGGTTAATTGATGTTCAATACAGATGTAAACGGGATAGACAGCCCTAGCTAGAATTTTTGGCTCAGCTGAATAGACTTTACTCGACTTTTCAAGGGCCGTTTTGTAGGTTAGGTGACATGGTAAAATAATTCGGTCGGCTTCCCGCGGGATTGTCTATTTTTATTGCAGAGCAAGCAAATGGGGTATAATGGAAAGCAACTGTATTCGAACTAGTGTGCAGTCAAGCCCTAAAACTTGCCAAATCAGTGAAATCAAATCATTCTGTTGATTGTCTCGTTTGAAAGTTTCTGAACTCGATTACACTTTCGCGACAAGTTTTAAGATCTGATTGCAATTTTTGAAAATTCGAGGACTCAATTATATTATCTTGTTAAGCTTTAGGACTTCTAATGCACTTATTTCAAAATTTTATATGTTGGCTCACTGTGACATGATTAAAAATTAGGCTATATCCATGAATGATATACTTGTCTGCTCTGTGGTTTTTGTGCTAAATAAGAAAATCATTTCTTCATGGAATGTGGAATAGCTGAAGAAGTCTTGGAAGAGGATGCCTGAGGAATTTGGCATACATAAGAGGTTTGGTGGATTGAGATGATGAGCTACAATGGGCATGTGCTGCTGGGAAGGGAAAATTTGTTCACCATCTCATCTTTGAAGCTTGCCTGGTGTTCAGTGACTTCTCACTTATGGACTCATCGAGATGATTTATTTATTTATTTATTTATTTATTACAAATATTTCAATTGATGTCACATTCGATGGCAACACGCAGGTGCGAAATTGGAAAACAAGTGAGCAAAGAAAAGCGACGAATTATTCGACCTGAAATTATAAGTTAGATTATTACCATCCGATGTGCTCGATTAACCGGTACGATTAAAGGAAATTGTTATTACCCAAGGGAAAGATCTTGTTTGATGTCTCTCTCAGCGTCGTTGAATGCTTGTGGAAACTATTCTCGTTCTTCTCCTACCTCCAGCGGTAGAACTCGTTCTTCTTTGTCAAAAAGCTGCGCCCCAACCACTGAAGTCGATCCTCTTCACCATGACGTGGGTGCGGCTGAGTTTGGTCTTTCAACCGATTTACGAATGCATTTGGAAATTTTTTCTTTCTTTCATTTATACCATAAAACTACGAGGATCATCGCGTATGTTTTACTTTATTTTTCCTTCGGAAATGTCACAAGCGATGAGGGATCTAAATGGCGGAATAAACAATTATTTGGCCGAATCTAGCCTCGACCCGAACATCATCTCTCGTAAGGTCATCGGAAAAATTACCTAAAGAGTACTAAACCTTTTACATCTGTGTCAATTCAGCCATAAACTCTTTTTTTTTTGTTTTTACCGATTCAATCCTAAACCTTTTGCAATTGTGTCATTTAAGTCCATCGAACGAATTTTGACCGGTCGGCGCTGATGTGAACGTCAATCGTCCGGCGATCCAATATTTTAATGTTTTTTTAATGATTTTTAAAATAATTTTAAGGAATTTTTTTTTCTTTTTTTCATTTCTCCTCCCACCTCCTTCTTCCTCCTTTGCTCCAGACCGTCACTCCTTCTTTCTCCTTACTCCAGGCCGCCGCTCCTCCTTCCATCGATGGCGCTCTGTCCTCCTTCCTCCGACCGCCCGGTAATGGCCATGACTCGGCCCGGCAAGCTCGAGGCGACTGGTCTCGACAATCTCAAGCTTGCTCGAGGCCGGCGAGCTCGAGCTTGACCATGGCTGGCGAGCTCGAGACTTGCAAGATCAACAAGCTTCGAGCTCGGCCGAGGCCAGTGAGGTATGAGTTAGTCGGCCTCGATCGAGCTCAAGGCTTGCCATTCGATCTAGCGAGCTCGAGCTCCACACTATGGGTGAGCTCGCTTGGTAAACCTCGAGCTCAAGCTTCCCGCGACCGTCTACATCGACCACCACCTCCATCGACACCCTCCCTTGGCCATTTCTCGAGAATCTATCTCTCAGTGCACACTCTTCCGATCCAAATTCTAGGCCTGCAACCGTCGTTGCTTCCTTGCCATGACATGGTGAGGTTGAGCCTCGCCATGGATCGGCCACGGCAAGGCTCGACTTCCTTGTCGCTGCCTCGCCCGACAACGGTGAGGTCAACCCCTGCCATGGTCGGTTGAGGCTTGACCTCGTCGGCCCAGATCTAGGCTAGCAAGGCCGAGGCTTGACCTCGTCGGCCCAGATCTAGGCTTGCGAGGCCGAGCCTTGCCCAGCCATGGCGGGGCTGGACCTCGTCGTCGCTGCCTTGCCCAGCAACGGCGAGGTCGAACCCTGCCATGGCCCGGTGAGGCAGCCTACCCGATCGTGCCTGTGGCCAGTTGCCGAACTATGGCGGTTGGCTAGAGTTGTAGGAGAGGGGAGGGGAGAGAGAAAGGAAAAAAATAAAAATAAAAAGAAAGAAAGAAATCCTAAAAATTAAAAAAAAATCATACAAATTCAAAAAATATTAAAGTAATGGGTCGCCGGTCGGCCCACGTCTACGTCAGCGCCGGTAGGTCAAAATTCGCTAAATGAACTTAAATGACATAATTACAAAAGGTTTAGGACTGAATCGACAAATAAAAGATTTATGACTGAATTGACATAATTACAATAGATTTAATAATTTTTTGGTAATTTTCCCGAAGATCATCTAACGACCGAGAAATTGGTGAGGGCGGCTACTTGAGGTGTGGCCAGATCACACCACATACATGAGTCTCGACCGCACCTCGACCAGTGCCCCCCACCCATCTTCCTATCACCGAAAGTTCAACGATCGGATCGCCTGAGAGAAGCTTATTTCTATAGCGACCAAGCTAGGCCAAGTATTGTCTTAGTCTTATGCTCGTAACTCTCATCGCCGTGTCTAAATCCGGAGACAAAACACAAAAAAGATACACACAGCTTCGGGTTCCATGCTGCTTAGGTACGGAACCTGGAAGTATTATAAACTACAAAAAGTCAAAGCACGCGACAAAGATGGATGCGAGACATCTCATACATGGCAGAGTACATGCAACATCCCCATCAGAATATGGTAGAAGTTGAATTTTTCACGAGACTGACAAGTGAAACTAAGACATAAAATTGTCCCAAGATATACAATGAAGCTGCGTAACGGATTCCAGCACTAACCCTAAAACAAAAACATTAAACTTGATTAGTGACCTTCAAACATGTCTCGAAAACCCTAATGTTTAGGCAAAACACTTGTATCTTCGTTCTTACCAACAATGAAAAGACAGTTAATTAGAACATTCATACAAAAAGACATCCAAATACGAGTTAAACCAAAACAGCAGGACGCTAAAGCTGTGCAACCTTCAAAGTTCAAACATGGTCCTAAATCCCAGCAACTTCAAACATCTAACTAAGTCTAATTTTACCCGAAGCAAACAGGTAAAAAAACTAAAGAAGAAATTACCTGCATTTTCAAGCTCCTCTCCTTAGGTCAGACCTGAAAGGTTGACGGGGAAATCCATTATAGAGGGACAAATGAAAAGAGGAATGTAAACCAAAGCAGGAAAAAAAAAAAAAAAAACTTACAAATCGGTACGAAATGCTTAGTTCTGGGCTAGGCTACTTTATTTGTTTGCCATCTCACTAGTTTTCAGATCGATTCACAGAAAGAGAGACGCCCATGCGTCGAGGCTAGATTGAGGGCCAGCATGGACCGAGGGCGGGTGGCGGAGGAGGGGAAGACATCAGAAAGTTAAATTTTGGTTTTACAATTGTGGCAAATGGGGCTGCGGAGGAAAGGATTAGGGTTTGGAAAAAGCTTAAATAGTAGAAAACGAATGAAGTAAAACAGGAAAAATAATTTAAATTCAGGGGGAATGACTGAGAGCCAGTCAAAGAATTAGAAAGAATTGAGGAGAGAGACAAGGAGAAAGGAAGAGCTTGTTGAGAGAGGAAAGCAGTAGGAAGAGATTGCATTGCTTGGGGCCACACACACAAGGTGACAGCCCACGGGATGGTTGCTGCCGTGAAGAGAAGGAAGAGGAGGGGGAGCAACGTTGAGGGGTTTGGAGGTGGGGGTTGCTTGATCAATGTGGATGCGTGTGGTGATTGTGGCTCTACACGGCATGGAAATGATCCTACGGATGGCAGTGGAACTATCTCTTTCGTGCCCCATGTGAGGAAGAATATGGATTTTGGCACAGGTGCTTGCTTGTCACCATAGCGAGGTTTAAGACGTAAATCTCTGATGAAAGAGGATGGAGTTTTACAAGGTTAGTGAATTAGGTCAGATCTTGACTCAGACAAATAAAGGAGTTGATGGTTACATGCCACCACTACGTAATTTGCTCAAAAATCGACGAAAAAATGTCCAAGAAATGTCTAGACATGAACACATAGTTATCTTAGACACACAAAGAAAGCTGAAAAGAATCATTGTGGAAGAACTGACATTTGACCAGAACATTATTTCTAGTGATCAGGCATACATAACAAGAACTGCATTTGGAGGATTTCTCTTTCAAACTGAAAAAAAAGAAAGAAAAAAACTTAGGGTCTCCACAGAACTCATATGGGAAGCATTAGGCAATAAGCTGCTTAACAGAGATTCCGTAAAAAAAAATCTTATTCCGTAAAAAAAACGACAATTTTACACATCCTCAAATCACTTAGGACCACATTTACAAAAATAAGCCGCCTCTTCCTGGCGAGTATGTGTACTAAACCACCGGCCCATCTCTCTCCAGTAAATCAGATGTATACACAGGTACATAGAGATGATATAACCAAATTACCTCAGGAACCTGATTTCTTCCCGAGTGGATGTTGCTTAGCAAGAAAAGGAAGATTCACTACTCTCCCAACAATGTCATCTCCAACAAGAACAGTGCTTCCTTCTGAGGCAGCTTGTCGCTTGATGTATCCCAAGCCAAAATACCCAGGTTCCCTTGTTGATGTGCAACTCGTCAGCTTTCCAACCTACATGGTCCATCCAGCACCAAAATTGTCTGATTCTCAAACTTGTATAGACTATAAAAGTAGACTGTGTCAAATATGAGGCAAAAAGGAAATCATTCCGGATGAAAATGAAAACAAAATCCATAATTTATGCCAGACCACAGTCTAAGCATGTCAGCAGAAAATTCACAAGCAAGACATTGCAAATGATTCATTAAGCGCTGGAAATACATAAGACATGAATTTATTTCGCTCCAAAAATAAATTTCTGATCGATTAGAAAAATGGTTTCAAGAAAGAAAGGAGATAATTAGCCCTTGCTTGATTTTCAGTTATTTTTCTGTCATTTTGAAAAACTTGGGCATATCTTTGGTTATAAATGTAGCTTCTTCTGTTAATATTTTTTCAGTATTACGTCACTATATGCCAAACGCAGACTGTACCTTTTTCCCAGCAACAAGGATGGGGCTTTCAGGTTTTGCTGGTGCAGATAGCTGAACACCCCATAGGCTCTGTTTGACTCCATCATAAGTTATCAGCCTAGATATTGTCTCTTGCCCCTTATAACAGCCTGAGAAGTCAAGATATTGTAAATCATCTAGATTTCTTTAAAAACAGATGTGTTATGGTAAGGAGATACCCTTATCTAGTGATATAGAGTTCCAGAGACCAGCTTCTAAAACGTTGTACTCTTTCGTAAGCTCCTTCCCAGGTGCCGGTCTTCCTGCAAACAACCATGTTAGACTAATGAGATCAAAATCTGAAGAACGTGATTAGAACCGGCTGATTGACAGCCTCCTCGACAGTGATTTCTTATAAACGTCATTAGTGGCAACCACACCTTGCACATTTGGAGCATGCACACACACGGTAACCATGACACGACAATGCCACAACCAAGATGCTCTCAATAAAATGAACTTTTCCTTTTGTAAGACAGACCTAGTTATGTCATCGCATCACAAACGCCATTATACTTTAATGGACAACGACCGTAACAAAAGGTGAAACTATAGATCTCTTGTTAATAAAGTTTCAATCATTGAACAACAGATAATATCCTGCCAAAATATACAATACACAAAAAAGAGTATCCAAATCAGATGACACCTCCCAGTGGAACATAAAAAACAGCGAACTATAGCACCAATTTGATTTCACGATCTTAACACTTAAGCATAAATCAGCCCACGGGCAGCAATACTGAAAAGAAGCTCTAGTGACCAAAAATACCACAAATAGGTTATGGAAGATTATAAGTGACACCTCAAAGCAAACTCCACTGTTAGAAAAGTGCCTCAACAAATGCATTTGCTCATCAGGATCCTGATCCCCATGTATCTAACCATAGAAGGGGCCAAAGTATTCTGCTCAGTGGATGCCATCCTAGAAAAAGTCCCAACAAAAACCAAAACATACATGTCCACTACAAAAAATAACGCCTTGAAACCATAGTTCCCATTCACTCACGCTAAATCACTAACTACCACATAAATTCATCCCGAGTCTTATCGAGCGATTAGGAAAAAATTCCAAACAGTATGCATATGCTAAAGTATCACTTTACATGAAAACTAATGCATTTAAGCAAGATAAATTGACCTCGCAGAGTCCTTAGCCTTTCCCATGCATTAGCTCCCATCAGGATGGCACCATGAGATAACAGGATATCCCAGACAGTTGTGGCAGCAGCAGGTGACATCAACATAGAATAACCTTCTTCAGAAACAAGATTTCCAACTCCCACCGTTATTGGCATTCCGTTTATCTGCAAATGCAGAACAATCTGTCAATTGCATGTCCAGGCTATATCAACTTGACTCTCATCACACTTTTTGAGCATCAGAGAGAGAGATCAAGAACTTGCAGGTTACGACGATGAAAAAGTTATAATGCCTAAGCCGTAGATATGACGTCAACAAAATTACATCAAATCTCTTTATTGTCAATAACTGCTGGACATGAAACATATGGATGCAGTGTTCCTGTTAGCAGTCTTGATAGACGATGTCCTAAAGAGCACATTGCATTCCATACTCAGCAAAAACACTATAGGTTGCAATACTTGGGCACTTCTTTGCTCCATCACTACATTCCTTTTCACATAATAGCTAAGGGAGGGAAGTTGCTACAAATTGAATATGCTCAAGTTCACAGGAATGTCAATTGGATTATATACAATCATACGCTATTCCCTCTAAATCAGAAACCAGAAGGATTTTAGTAGGAACATCCAACAAACATTACACTGTAATGTTTATGTGAGCCATATGGTTGTCCATCCAGATCCTTCAAATTCAGATACTCCATAACCTGTTAAAATGTCAAAACATAGCCAACACAATCATAAATATGAACCTGCTGAAAGTTTGAACATCATGTCTAAGTTCATGGGATAGCACAGATACTTGACTGCTCTTAGGTCCTAGAAGGACGAAGAAGCTTGTCTGCTTGGTGATATCTGTGATCTCTACCTTGTCAGCAAAAAATATGTACCTAAACAAAATTCTAATGGTTAGATAATACTTGCTTACCGAAAAACCCACTGAAATGTATCAAACTACTTCGTTAAAAACCAATTTCGTCTATTGACTCCATGGTTGTACCAGAGACTTGAGTTTGAATGGAAACTAGAGAGAGAGAGAGAGAGAGAGAGAGAGAGAAGCATCATGTGAATGTATGAACCATTATACGAGTCCAGTTTTTGAGAAGAGTCCATGACAAAAGGACATACTTTGTGAGCATTTCTGTAATGCTTTGACAGGTGACTGGGGAGACCACCAACATGATAGCGTTTTTCTGTTACATAATGCAGTCATGACTACCAAAAGAGAATTATCGTAACTGCAGCCAGAGGAAGAAAATATATTAAGAAACAAGAATCAAGCGAAGCACTGAGTTTTACCATGATCCATGCATAGCCAATATCGATTGTCCGTGCGGTTGGTGTCACAAAAACTGTGTCACATCCCTAATGATTTGCCGTAGACATTCCTTTAGCAATGCGAATATGAGACCAAGAAACCCGAGAGTACAAAGAAGAGCATATTGTGTGTGAAGGTCCTCACCTCTCCTTCACGAAGGCATTCAAAATTTGCTGTGGTCTGATTATGAAGAAATGAGACACGGTCTTCTCCACTGACTTCGTATGAAATGCATTGATAGAAACAAAGATGAAAGCAAAGAATATTCAAATTTGAAGAAAGTTCAACAAGCACAAGATGCAATGTATTCAACAACTTAAATGCCCTAGAAGATTTGGGCAACTAGCCCAGCACCACATCCTTATTGAAATGCACCATAATTTCAAACCAATGAAGGGAGAATGAAGGAGCCAAATAGAGTGATAATTATTTAAGACAACAAATGCAGTGGCATCTCAACTTTCCACATGCACATCATTTTAGAGGAAACTGTTTCTACTAAAGAAACGATGAGACTCATTTGCTTAGTCAGAATATACCAATCGATTATCATTAATAGGAGTTTACAAAAATAATTTCGACAAGATATGTAAGTTGTTTGAAAGATATTATGGGAGCCATTATTACTAAAATTCCTGTCAGAACATACATATCATGCAAACTGTGAAAATGACCTCCCATAAGAAGAGATTCATACCTCTTATTCGTCCAAAGTGCGACAAGTCCACAACCTAGACCATCACGTGTATGAATCAATGAATCAAATCTGACAAAGCAAAAATGGCAACTAAACAAATTAAGAGGGAATAAGTTGCCGTTCATATGTTCAGCTTAAGAATAAATTGAAGACCCAATTAAGCAAAATCTTAAGCTTATAGTGCAGAAATTGGTCTTGTGTCACACCATCATGAACCAAACCAAATGACTAAGGAGTCACTGCAAAAGTAAAGTCCTGCTTAATGGTATGGAATGTGAAACAGTCAATGTCTAACATGTGCAATCAATGTTAAATAGAATAATCATCATCTTGTTCTCATTGAGGGGACTCCGCCTACAATTTTCTTATTAAACACCCTCCTCCCCAAATGCACATCCATGGATGCATCCTCACGTCAGCTTCTCAGCTTGATAAAATGCAAATGAAAACCAGAAACAAGGACCAAGTACAAGTCGGATGGTTGAGATTATCTCATTTCCTGGACATAAGCTTGAGCTTATTGGCATCAATACAGTAGGATGGATTAGGTGGAAGTAACACTATCTTTCATCCCACCACAGTAGATATAGCCTTGTGAAAGTCCAGCCAACTAGAGAGGCAATCAAAGGGTCCAACATATAGGCAAAGGTGGACAAAAAGAGAGACATACCAGGACTTCCGTCCAAATCGAATCATGCTTTTATTGCCCTTATTAGCAAGAACGGCAAAAAGGAAAGGACACGTACCGCAAGACCGTTATCAGCTGCATCCAATGCTTCATCATCGTTGTCAAAAGTCTCCACAACCCCATCGGCCGAGACCTTCCCTCCAGCCACCATCATGGAGTGCTGCAAAGCGTCCCAACACAGCAACTCACATACCCAGAAGACACCCAGCACAGAACAGATAAAATAAACCGTCGACAACGAAGACCCAACAATGACCAAGCGGAATTCATCTCCTCCACCATACAATGGGGGCTCACCGCGAGGTCGTGGTCGACGGGCGGAGGAGACAGGTCGAAAGGGGTCGCTGCAATTGGACAGAGACGCCTTTCCCTCCGTGTCCCGTTCCGACGCCGTGGACAGAGGGTGGGAACGAGAGTCGTCGTGCTCCTGATGGAGGAAGGACGTGGAATCGCGCATGGAGGAAAATGAAGCGCAATTGTCGACGAGGAGGACATCGTTTGGGTGCAAGCGAAGTGAACTCGCTCGGGCTCAAAGAGTATCCTGAAGCGAACTCACCGAGAAGAAGAACAAAGAAGATTCCCAAGAAAGGATGGCTGCAGGTGACGGTGCAAATTGGAGCTTCGTACCTACTCTGTGTGACGTGGCAAAAACAACCGATCAATTAAATGTCAATTAACAAATAAATTATAAGAGGGGGTTAAAAAATAAAAAACCCAAAATGTAAAATAGATCAGATGAAAATAAAACAAAATTGAAAGTACATTTATCGCGAGCGTAATATAATTAATCAATCTATACTAACCTCGTGCCTATTTAGTTTTGCAATTAAGTGCGTCGAATTCCACCGAGCGTGGCATTCATGAGGATAGGGATTGAGCAAGTGACGTGATCATTTTTTTTTTTAGACGCGCATTATTTTTTCAACATGTTTCTAGAGTTTATAATTTAAATAATTAAAGACTTTAAATTTCTGTAAAAAGAATCATGATGTTAGTCTCTAAATCTCTCCTTTCAACAAATTGTGGCCGGCTTATTTTTCACCCAAAATGCTCACTTATGGGGGTCATACGCATAGCATCGAAAAGACAAGAAAATAAGAGTATCGAGACCGTTTAAGAATGAAAAGGGTAACTATAATTACCATATTTCGCTTTGGCCGTTCGCAAATTTATGATTGCAAGATCATAATTTCTTCGATATCCAAATAATTACATGTAAAATTATTAAGCACTTGCTTAAAAGTTCTTAAATATACATAATAATTTTCGTCTCTAAAATTTGAAAGGGAAAATGAAAATCAGGTCAATAATTTCGGTTCTTATTTCTTGGAACCATAGACCGGACCGGTCACCTTGAGAAC
Source organism: Rhodomyrtus tomentosa (assembly GCA_028455895.1). NCBI lineage: Eukaryota > Viridiplantae > Streptophyta > Magnoliopsida > Myrtales > Myrtaceae > Rhodomyrtus > Rhodomyrtus tomentosa. The sequence goes on along the minus strand of JAPCWY010000011.1, from coordinate 37,433,368 downwards.
TGAGAATCGGATCGGACCGTCGGTTCGGTTCTATTCCGATCCGGTTCCAAGAAACCAATATCAATAGAGAGATTTTGCAATCTGAATGTGAAAGATTATTTATTAATGCTTGCCTTAGAAATATCATATAGATTTCAACGCAAGCTACTTGGGTAATATTTTGGGATACTGCTCCACAGTTACTCGAGATCAATCTCTCCAATTTTAACTTGTCTAGCCGAGTTTGAACATCGTCAATTCTCAATCGATCAGTTTATGGTGAGTCTACTCATCAGTTTCTTTCATGTCCTGCTGCGAGTGCAAAAGATTATGCTTTTTTTGAATCCCACCCACCATCATAGATATCAATAGAGATAAACCCTTAATAAAATTTGATCGGTCCGGTCCGGGCAGTCCGGTTCAGTTTTATAGATCTAGAATCGAGAATCGGATCGCCCGATCATCGATTTTAATTTTAAAAATCGAAAATCGAATTGACACTTCTAAAATCGAGAACCGGACCATCAATCCTGATTCGTCCCAATCCGATTTGGTTTGAGCGGTACGATTTTCCGACCCTCGATAAACTCGTCTGGTCCACAAGAAGAGAGGCTGATGATACTCTGAACTTTGCTCTTTTCTTTCGCCTCCTCCTCCTCTCTTCCTCTCTTGACCGGGATTACACCAGCATGATCTCGATCTCGATCTCGACTGGACTATTCTGCAAGACCCATTGTCATTGCTCACCGTTGCCCTCCAGCGCCACCGCGAGTCGCCGACGACCATCCAGGACGGTGACCCGTTTCGGCCCATGCCGGTCAGTGGACGGAGCCAGGAGGCTCGTGGTCAGAGGTTGCAGCGGCGGCAATGACCCAGGAGAGAGCGAGGCCGAGATGACGACGAAGACGGCGGCCGAGAGGCGAAGCTTCTTAACGCTCGAGGAGGCCGGCCTCGTGGAGATATCCGGTCTGAGCACTCACGAGCGCTTCCTCTGTCGCTTGACGGTGGGTAACGTTTCCCCAAATCTTCTCCCTTTCATCACCATATTGGAGAAAGCTTCGTTTTTTTTTCGGATTGTTGAGGAAATTTCCTTCATGGGTCGTTCGAGAAATCGATGTGTAAGCGGCGACGTTGGTAAACGCAGATATCATCGTTGAATCTGCTGAGAGTGATAGCGGAGCAAGAAGGGTGTTCGATCGAGGAGCTCAACGCTGGGAGGGTATGCGACTGGTTCTTGAAGGACAAGCTCAAGCGAGAGCAGAATCCCGATTCCGCCGTCCTTCAGTGGGATGATTCCGACTTCCAACTTTGACTTTGCTCTTGAATTCTTTAGTTTTGATGAGTCTGTCGTCCAAGATGCGTTCATAACAAGGCTTAACCATTCCGGAAAATCTTCAAAAGTGTAGCAGAGCCGGTCTCTCAAAGTAGATATGTATGTACTTGAGAGTGTACCAAACGAAGGCGAAATCTCAACAATTTTGTTCTGCATTTTGCATCCCAAATGAGGTTTTGATATGGTTTAAACAGAGTTAAACAGAGTCTATGGTTGCCTTCCTGGGTAAGGCAGAATCAAATTTCGATGCATTCAGTAGTTTCAGTTGCAACTGCTGCACAAGAGGGATGGACAACCAAGTTCTGTACTGGTCTCCAGACGATTGATGGGTTGGAATGGGGCTGAAACCCAATCTTGGATCGTCGAGGTGGCAATAAAATGTCTAAAAGCATCAACTTCAACAACAACACCTTTGTCCAAAGTTGTTGGGATCGGCGGTCAAAATGTCTAAAAGCATGATTTTTTTTTTCCAAACTCTGTTTGAACTTTGGACTAGTGTAATCCTAAATTTGGTTAATCACTATTCTAGTATACATGTAATGTGTAATGTAACCACAAGACAGTGTTTTTACCAACAGAATCACTGTGATCTTAATTGCATTGTGATCCTTCATATTAATTGCGATCTCTTAAAACATTATGTTTGGATTACTACCATAAGGTAAGCAAGAAGCAGGAGCAGGAAAAAGAGTGACAACTGCAATTCTTAGGAACAGTTCTAGTCATTATAAGCTGATGTCCTCAAAAGAAATTCCAAGCCACCACACGAGAGTTCTCATGCGTCTGTGTTGGAATATTTAAATACTACACCATGACTTCATGTGATAGTTTAAATTTTTAGAGCGGTTGGTTATGGTATCATAATATTTTCGTCCCAGCCTCCTCTATATTAAATTTATACTCATTAGCAGTTGGATGTGGTCGTGCATCGTTTTAGCATCTGATAAGGCGGGCTCAACATGTGGAGCCCTGTTGTCCCTAGCCGTCCTTCCTTTTAGCCGTAAAACCTCGGAGTCTCGATCGTATTTCTTGTTTCCTAGATCGAAGCGGCGAGAGCCTTTCTTCCGCTTCTTTGAGCAGATTGTCCAGGGAAGCAATTTGCGCTGACATTTTGTTCTCGTACTCCATAACCGGTGAAGGTAACAAATACTGTTAATCCTTTTGAACGAGCATAGTATTTGCTTTCTCATACATCAAGGAAGACAAATAGAACACTTTAGGCACAATAATGTTAATCCGTCTGAAGATACTTTAATTATTTTTAAGACATGGAAGCAGAGTTATATGCGTGTAGTAAATTTCAGTCTGTCGAGATTGAAACAAAAAAATCAAAGCATATTCACAAACGTATTAATTTCTACTCGAGCAGCTATTGCCATAGGCTCTTCCGTAAGCCCCCACCATTGTTGCTGAGTCTCCCTCTCTCCACCCCCATACGCCACCGTCGGGCTTGGGCTTCCAATGCTGGAGCCTAAGTGGCCTGACGACCCAACAGAGCTATCCCTCCTCGACTAGCCTAGCAAGCGTCGCTAGAGACAAATAACCAAATCAAAAAGTTTAAGATCGAATTAGCACAAATACAATAGAGTCCTCAGTCTTATCACATTAGTAAAAGTTTCAAGATTTTGGTGATATAATAAAAGTTTAGAGTATTGATGTCATAGTAAGCATAATTTAGAGTTTTAGGTTAATGTTAGAATTTTGGTGATATTTTTTCTTTTCTCAATACTTATTTTTATTAACTCGATCATCACATTTTGTTTTCTCTATTTAGGCCCAGGAGTTAATTCTTCCCCTTCACTGTCCATAGGCAGCAGTATCATTTGCGGCTGTAATAAAGCAAGTCGAACGTTAGGTATGGGGGACCTTTCCTGCTTTGTCCATGTCCATGTCAAATGAATTTTCATGTGTTTGTAAAGGTCTTATCAATGAATATCTCTAAAATATCAGTTAACAATGCTTAATGAAAAAAAAAATAAAAATCGATTTCCAGTATGCTGATTACACATAAAATAAAAAAATCTCACACAATCCGATTAGTCTGAGTCAAATTAATATAATAATTCGCATCTTTCTCGTGATGCTAAGTTATGGTTTGGCAACTTATGAGCAGCCGATCTATGAGAAGAATCACATGTCTAAAACATTATAGAAAATAAAAAGGAGTTAAAAGAATAATTGGAGAATAGTGTCCGAGATATGGACAATGAAGGAATCGGTGAATAGCAGGCAACAAGGACGTAAAAAAAAAAAAATCAATTTTTTGCCGGTTGGTCCCCTTCCAGAACTCCCCACGTTGATGATAGGGGCGATTAGCTCCAAGGTAGGCCGGTTCCCACACTAAAAATGGAAATCGAATATGAGCTCCTCACAAGCTCGGAACATGTTTCTAGCTTGTGGAACCGGCCTATTTGGTCCTGGACCCACTAGGGAACCGATCCCATTCGGCTCTCGGATGGGTCCAGGAACTAGTCGTATCACTTTCTTTTCTTTTTTTTTTACCGAGTTCAATGGATGACTGTAAGTTTTTTGCTTAGTCTAAACTACTCATGTTAATGGAATAAGTTCATGATAAGCTACAAAAATGGTGACGAACAAGAGCTATAATGATCGTGAGAGGTCGAGAGGCGTCGAACTGCGAGGGAGGCGTGAGAGTTGCGTGACTAAGACTAAGAGAACTGAGGATGGGAGGCGTGAATGACTATCATTGAGAAAAGAATGGGAATGATAGGCACAAAAATATATGATCCGATCCAGATGGTCCGAGTCCACACTTGGAACCAGGAATTGCCTAAAACGGTTCGCTTTGGTTTGGTTTTGTTGCTCACCTCTAATTGATAACACACTTAATCATTTTTTAATATTCCTTTACGTAACATATATTTGCAGACTGCATGAAATAATACTGTTACCCTTTTACCATCCAAAGAAATAAAAAAATGAGCACTAAGTCGCCGTGTCCAAACTCGACTTAAATACACTATAAGTGTCAAAACTTGTGTACGAAACTCGTCTTAGAGCCAAAATTATCAAAACGGTTATATATATATTTTTAAATATGAATACTTCAGTGCCAAAATTCTTAAAACAATTACTTAAGTGTCAATTTTTTTTAGAAAATGCTCATTATAGTGCTAACTCCGACAAGCCACATCATCTCAAATAGAAATAAAAAATAGGTCACCTCGGATTTTCGGGCGAGCACGCCAACTCAAATCGGAGTTTTATACCGAAGTAAGCGTTTTAAAAAAATTTGGTATTTAAGTGATTATTTTGAAAGTTTTGACATTAAAGTGATTTTTGTATTATAAATTTTGACACTTATAAGCCGTCCAAACTCCTCCGAGCAAACTTAATTTATACCAAAAAGGTTAGCAAATGCATCAAAAGCGTGTAAAAATCCACTGGTAAAAGGATAACACTTTCTTCCATGAGGTTGCAAGTTTAATTCACGCCGGTGAGCTTCGTACATTGACTAATCTCCGACCGAATATTACCAATAAAAAGAAGCTCAGCACTACTATAAGCATTGATTTATAGCTAATTTCAAGCAAAGTAAAATGAGCAATGCTACATGTATTAAGAGTTACTAACAAATTTTTACTAAATGATGGGACAACCCGAGTTTTGCCTTATTATTGAGCGTGTGTGTAAAAGCAATGATGATACATAGCAATATAAAAGGAATAAAATGCAAATTGGGAAAGATTAAGCTTAATTTATTCTACTGGAACTAGAATGCACAGGAATATCTCTTTTGTGCCATAACTAGTAAAATCGGTGAAAAATTGTCCAAATCGGTTTCAGGTTCCGTGTAGATTTCAGCTGGATCCCCGTAAAAATGAATTCCTCATTTTTTTGAAAACGGGAACCCACTTTGCATACCCTAAAACTTGAAATCTACAAGTCAAAACGAATTCCTCAAATTTTGGAACATCAAGCCCACCTTGCATACCTTGTATGCGTCAATCATATTTCCCCCTTTGCGACACAGTGTCCCCACTGTGCCCTCATCAGTGCAGCATAAGGCAACTCCTCACGATTTTGTTTCTCCGAGCATTGCCTATACAACACCTAGAAAACACGTCTTGCAAGTTTAAGGGAGTCCAAGGATTATAAGCCAACTTAGGGCTTTCCTTCTAGGCGATGTGGGACAGGGATGCTACACTCATGATCGGACGTCACGAAATATTGTAGGATCACGTGAAGATATATATCAAGAAAAATACAAAAACTTATTTCAAGTTATAATCTTTCAAGTTTCAGTTCCCACCTACCTGGAGCATGAAACTTATCTGTAAGAATGAGTTTCTTAATTTTTGGAAACCAAAACTTACCCTATTTATCTTGAGATCTGTAATCGAATATATTTTCGACAGGCATCGTTTTAAATTTCATGTTCTATTCTGAAATCATCCTCGTCCCTATGTCAGAGGGCTCCTATTGCAAGGGGGATATTTATGCATGGAAAGACCCTTTCGTATAAGTGGGAAAGAGAAGGAGATGTCGGGGACCAGACATTCTATCAGTCTCTCGAGCGAGCGTCCGCCTCATTCGGAAGATAATCTTGTTCATGAGAAGACAGCGGGAGACATTTCTCATTCAAGGCAACAAGCCAAACTACATGTGGAAGCCCCGCCAATCTCGCATAATTGGGAAAATTAAGAGGCGGGACCTCGCTCAGTCAAAGTTCATCACCTGTACTCTCACATTCAATGCAAGATGGAGACAAGATAGGATGTGGTTCATGGCACCAAAGATCAGGCCCCACGACCATCCTAGAGGACTAGGTTTGTTTTTGACAAAATTGTGGAGTGTAATTCTTGTCTTTCGTTCAGAAAATATTAATGTCAATCAAGTGTAAATTCTTTCTTTCCATGTGTTGTCCTGTCAAACGCAACTTTCAGGGCCAGAATCTGAGATATTGAGGGGTTTCCTTTACTTGCAATAAGACCAAACAAAGGCCTAAATCTTCCTAATTATATATTTAGAATATATGAACTAGAAACCCTAAAATTGCATTTGAGTCTTAAAACATTCAAAAATTACAATCATGTTTTAAATATTGGCAAATTGATGGAATCGAATCTTTTTTTGTTTAACTCCGTTCAATTTTGCTAACGAAAAATGCTGACATGACATTTTTTTTAATTACTTTTCCTCTTCTACTTGACATTGACGTGGCCGAAACAAGAAAAATAAGTCCAAAACGGCGTCATTTTGGTCCAAATTGATTTTTACTATAAACATTAGTTAAAAAAAACAAAACAAAACCAGCGAGCGTCCCTTGCAGTCGCACCCTCACCATCTTCGTATTAGGTTAGTTAATACAAAAATCTTTTGATCAAAATTAAGTCAACATAAGTTTTGAATTTTTAGGGCTTGGGAGAGGCTGTATTAGGTTAGTTAATTTATCTAATTAACCTATTAATCCATTAATCCGGAATTCAATCGAATTTTAGGTCGCGACAAAGATTACATTCAAAAACCTTACCTGGCGCTTTGAAGGGTGTGAAAAATATCAACAAGCAGAAACATACATGTAGTTTGCCTTCTCTACATCAAATTTCCTTGCTTTCAAGAATCTGATAAAGAAGATAGATGACTTGAGAATTTTAAAAACTGCAAAAAGAAAAAAAGTATAATTGTGTCGAATTGGGATTGCTCGGTCCACTTTAAAATATTTATGGAATGCCATTTAATAAATTGGGTCAATTGCTCGGTTCACTTTGCCATGATTGCGTCTTTGTGGGATGTCATTTAATCAAATCATATAACATTTAAAAAATAATATTGCTAAAATAATTTCATGCAATGCAAATTTAGTAAAAAAATATTATAATTTCTTTTACTTTTAATAATTTTTGTTATTTAACGGCCGGAGTATATTGGTGTTGGTGCCAGGCAATCACAAGCAGTAGTGGAAGGCGGTCACCGTGGCAGATTGTCTCCTTCTCATTTTGAAAAATACTTTTTTTCACTTTTGAAAGTGGCTAAAAACAACTTTTGAAGCAAAAAAATTGCTTTAGAATTAGAAAAATAGTATTGCATAATCAAATAGATTTTTACTTCAGAAATTACGTTGCCAAATGAATTTTTGATTTAAAAGTATTTCTAAAGTAGATATTCTTCTTCGGAATTGTTACCATGAGCGTCCTAATCCGTCTCTTTCACTGTCCATACGCAGAGGTATCATTTCCAGTTATCGAAAAGTAAGAAAAGCTACCGTCGAGCTAAAAGACAAGCAAACATAAATATAAGAAATTCAGATAAATATAATAATTATCTATAACATATGTTTTTCTTCTTTCTTTAGGTCAGATTCTGTAACATATGATTGACATAAGAGAATTCATAAGCTTCATATCTTATGCACATTTAATAGAATAAGTTACTTTGTGTATAGTCATATAATGTTCTTATAGGTAAATAAATTGTCGGTCACTACAAGATGCGTTGATGTTGGCATTTTGAGATGACGATTCATTCTCTTGGTGGGAAAAGAAGAAGAAGAGATGAATCATTCTCATATTTCTAATGTGACAGGGTTCTATAATTTGAAAGGTCAAGAGCGTGCAATCTTATGATTGAAGTTACTTTCTATACAAATTTATGCATATGTTGTCACACACACACACACACACATACATACATACATACATACATACTCGTGAATCTGTTTTCTATAAACTTATAAATGAAACTAGCGTGCTTATCGAGAGGACATGAGAGGCAAATTAAGGCCGTGAAACATTTCCTTATGCGTGCTTATCTAGATTAACTTTGTTTTTTTCTTTGAATTTTATGAAGAATATTGCTACCGAATAAGAGATATAAATTCACAAAACATCAAGATTGAGCTTATTAACACGGCAAAAAAACGATATCTTGGAAGAGGGGACAAAAAATTAAGTGAGTTGAGGCTTGTGACCGACTAATCAATTTGTTCAAACGTGATTCACGTGAATTTCACTATATCTATGATATATTGATCCTATATGGAGTGCGACATCATTTATGATGGGGTTTTATCATTATTCCCGGTTCTTTTGTCTAGTGGATCGATTTTCATCAATTGGTGGATCAATAATTTAGGGTGAAGCTGCATTCTGTGGAAAAAAATAAATAAATACACTTTTAGTGCTAAAATTTGTTATGGATACTACTTCAGTGTCAAAAATTTCAATCGAACCACTTTAGTGACAAGTTTTTTGAAAAACTATCACTTTGGTGCCAAACCCGAATTGTTCCGCCGGAATTCTGACAAGTAATTTTTTTTATTAATATTTTCGACTAACATGGCTCACCGGCGGTCCACCATGGCATTATTTTTAAGATTTGAATTTTTTATTTAACATAATTTGATAAATAAGTTGAAAATTTCAAGAAAAAAAATTTGTAGGCAACGAGGGCCGCTTCAACCCTCCTCGCCGTCGCCCCCGCTGCCCCACCATCGACGGCAATGGCCGTGGTGGTAGCCGAGCCTCGGCCAAGAGCCGGTGACCCCTGTCAGCCTCATGCGAGGGCTTGCAAACCCTCGCTCAGGGTCGCTGGTGGAGGCCCTTCGCCAGAACTAGCGATCGCCAGAACTAGCGAGGGTCAGCGAACCTTGCGCGATCTGGCTAAGGGCTACGACCCTCGCCCAAATTTGGGCAAGGGTCTGCAGGTACCTCACTTGAGGTCGATGACCCTAGTTGGGGCTCGGCAACCCCCGCCGACCATGCCCCACCTTCGTCAGCCATTGCTAGGAATGATGTTGTAGCAGTGGCGAGGGTTGTTGCCATTTTTCTAAAACTTATTTTAAATAAAGTTTTTATTTGAAAAGTTTTTTGTTTATTTTTTTGAATTTTGAAGTCTACGTGAAATCAACGTGGACTTCATTTTTTTTAAATGCCAATTAAAATTAAAAAAATAATTAAAATGCCACGTGGTAATTTTGACTGGAATTTTTGGTCAGAGGCACTAAAATGATCATTTTTTCTCCGACTTGAAACTAAAATAATCCGATCTATATTTTTGACACTGAAATGATATTCGTACACAACATTTGATGCTAAAAGTGTTTACTTTTGCCCAATTCTACGGTAGGTCGAAATTATTGAAGGATAGTCAATGATATTCCCTAAATTGATCAAAAGAGTACTAAATAGATTTGTTTTATCGAAGATGGAACGGACGGAAGCAATCATAGTGCAGAAATTATATTAAAACTTGTAGTTCTTGGAACGGTGAGCGCCACTGTTTTTGACAAAGTTTAATGGACAGAGACTTGACAACTTATTGGGCTGATCAATAATTGACTGTTGAGTCTAAAGTCAATGATATTGGCCGAGGTGAGTCTGATCGCGTACTGGCCTCTTGTGAAAACTTGACCTTTTAGGAGGGCGGGTTCCGTCTTCCTATGGCATGCTTTCTTACTCCGGAAGGGGGGGAACAGACCAAGGAAGACTCGCGCGGTCCGAAATGGATCACGCGATAAGCATCGACGGAATGGCAACGAGGGTGACGCCAAACGAAAGGCTCGAAGCTCTGAAGGCGAGACACGTCCCGACTCCAAATGATCCACAACCTTTGGGAGATGGGGATCTGGACAAATTTATGGATCAAGACCTATACGAAGCCGTGGAAAAAGGGGACGCCGAGGAATTCATCGGCGCGATAGAAACGGTGTCCGAGTCGAGGAAACTAGCTCCTTCACTAATCTTCGACCAAGTCACCCCCTCCGGGAATTCGTTGCTTCATGTAGCAGCAAGCTCTGGGAGAGAAGATGTGATGGAGCTCATTCTCTTTCATTACCCTTACCTCGTGACCCGGAAGAACTCGTCCGAGGATACTCCGCTCCATGTCGCCGTTCGAGAAGGAAGATTAGAGGCGACAAGAATGATCATTCGGCCGAGAAGGGACTCGGAAATTATTTACTGGAAGAACAAGGATAGTAAATCTCCACTGTATCTGGCAGTCGAAGCTGGTGATACGGAGATTCTTGGGCTTCTCCTGGAAGCTTCTGCTCGAGATAAAGATTATGCAGTCAAGATTCAGGGCATGTCACCTGTTTTTGCCGCACTTGAGGAGGGGAAATCAGGTAATGGGAACTTTTATATGCGTAGTAACACTCCACAAAAGCACAGAGGTAAGCAAATTGCGCTGCTTTTTGCTATTTTTCAAAATTCTTATTATTCCAATTTGGAGAAAAAGCGTAATAATAGCTTTTGATAAAAAAAAAAAGCAAATAAATCTGCAAGAGCTAGCAGCAACATTTAAATTTAATGCATAATTACACAAATGATGTATTGGCTCAAGATGCGATGTCGCCTTCAAATTTCTAATTTATTCAGCGTGGTCCTTAAATTTTTGGCAAACATTTAATCTAGTCTCTGGACTATATGAAAATATTCAATATTATCTTTCTATTAATTCAAGTTCACGAACAGCGTTTACACAAATCGATGGACTAAATAAAAAAATGTACCAAGGATCGTATCGAACAACTTAAAAGTGCAGAGATGGCATTGCGCGTTGGGCTAACGTTTCGGGACCATATTGAACAAACTATAAAAAGATCACAGACGATATTTCAGATTGAGCTGAAGTTTGGAGATTATTTGATCCGTTTTTTTTTTTTTTAGTAAATTGCACCCAACCGAAATGAGTGCTATGACCTGTGGTTGTCAGTTATACTGGAAGAGATTACAGATCGGCTTCCGAAGTTACTTCGCGCGCGCGGTGACGACGGGGGGACGCCACTGCACTTTGCAGCATCGGTCGGAAATGTCGCGGCGGTGCAGCTACTGCTGAGCAAGTGCCGTTACCTCGCCCTTCAAACGGACAAAAACGGCTCCTACCCGATTCACATCGCAGTCGCTTCTTCCAAAGACATCCGCTTCTCGACATTCAAAACGTTACTAGATCACACATGGCCCGACCTCGCCGAGATCAAAAACAAAAAGGGTCAGAACATTCTTCATGTCGCAGCCAAGGGCGGGAACGACGGTGGGGTTCGATACGTATTCGAGGAATGCGCCGAGCCCGTCGTCAAGAAGCTGGTGAATTCGAAAGATGTCGATGGGAACACACCCCTCCATTTGGCGTCGATGCACAACCACTGGGGAGTTTTGTTCTATTTGACGAGGGACAAGAGAATTGAATTGGAGCTTCGGAACAACGACAACTTGACCGCCCTGGATGTGGCCTTGGAATCTGAAAGCTCGTCATGGAAAACTCCAACGGTAGTGTGACTTTGGTTGCAGGCTGTGTTTACTGTTAAACTGAATCTACTTTGCTCATCATCGATGGACTAACTCTCTGCTTTGACATTTTGAAGTTACGAGGCAGTGAGCTCTTGATCGGAGCTGGAGCACGGCGAAGCAAAGTTGGACACATTAGAGAGCAAAGCTCTGGAGCAAGCAAGCCGTCACGCGCCAAATGGATCGACGACGAGGTTAACACGAGATTGGTAGTGGCCACGCTTGTGGCCTCCGTCACGTTCACTGCCGGCTTCACCTTGCCTGGCGGATATAACGCTTCCGGCGATCGGCACCCGGGAACGGCGACCCTGCTGCACAAAGGAGTGTTTCATCTCTTCGTAATTTCGGACTCGCTGGCCATGTACAACTCTATCCTTGCGGTGGTGGCCCTCCTCTGGGGTCACGGTAAGGATATCCACAGAGCAGAAAAATTTCACGAATTCGCATGGGGATGTTTGTACTGGGCTTTAATCAGCATGGCAGTGGCATTTTTGTCAGCCCTAATTGTAGCAGTGGGCAACATGGCGCTTGTTCTGAGCATCGCAGTGCTTTACATTATAATCATGCTGGGTTATTTGTCAACCTTGGAATGAGAACGCGACTAGTTAACTTTCCTTTTCGTTCTTAGACTAAATAATTTTTTTGGCATAACTTCTATTATTTAGTTTGCGTAATTGGCAGATTTTCCCTTTTCCCTTTTCCTTTTCCGCGAAGCAAATACTAATAAACTTTTGCATTGTACGATGAGTCATATTACGTAGGGGTGTCAAATGTACCCACGCCGGACGCGCCGGTCAGGCCCGAAAATTTTCTTACATTTTCGGGCTGGGTCTGGTACTCGGGCCGGGCTGGTGCCAAACTTTTTTTAATAAGCCTTGGGGGCCCTTAGACTTGCATGAGGCTTTTTCCGTGCTAAGTGCTCAGAAATCAAAACCGTGCGGGTTGCAAAGCCCAAAGCGGACAATATCATGTAAGTGGGACCCCGGCCGTTATATATTATGTACTTGAGAGTGTTCCAGATGAAGATCATATAAAAGCTAATGGGAAATCTTATCAATTTTTGTTCTTCATTTTCCATCCCAAATGAAGTTTTGATATGGTTTAAACAGAGTTGAGTAGAGTCTATGGTTGCCTTCCTGTGTAATGTAGAATCAAATTTCGATGCGTTCAGTAGTTTCAGTTGCAACTGCTGCATAACAGAGGAATGGACATCTAAATTTTGTAATAGTTTCAGTCTCCAGACGATTTGACGAGTCGGGATGGAGCCGGAAACCCGATCTTGGATCGTGAAGGTGGCGATGAAATGTCTAAAGCATGAATTTTTTGTGCTCAGTTTGGACCACAGTGTAAGGTGAAAGTTGGTTATTCACTACTTTAGCATACGTATGATATGTAACCACAAAGACACTGCTTTCACCAACAGAATCACTGTTGTTAGAGTAGGATAAGCAAGAAACAGGAGCAGGAAAATGGGTGACAACTGCAATTCTTAAGAGCAGTTCTAGTCATAACAAGCTGATGTCCTCAAAAGAAATTCCAAGCCACCTGGTAGTGCTTCCTGGGACACAGCATCCGAGCTCAATCGATTAGCCTAGCGGACAGATGTTACTCTGTACAAGCACAATATGAGAGTTCTCATGCATCTGACTTCGCCATGCCTTCATGTAATAGCTCAAGCTTTTCAAGCAATTGGTCGTAATACCACAATATTTTCGCCCCGAGTTCAAATCTTTTCAGCCTCCTCTATATTAGATTTCTACTCATTGGCAGTTGGATGTGGTCCTGCACTATTTTAGCATCTGATAAGGCGGGCTCAACATATTGAGCCCTCTTGTCCCTAACCGCCCTTCCTTCTAGCCATAAAACCTCTGAGTATTGATTGTATTTCTTCTTTCCTGGATCGAAGCAGCGAGAGCCTTTCTTCTGCTTCTTTAAGAAGATTGTCCATGGAAGCACTTGGTGCTGCTATTTTATTCTCGTGCTCCATAAGCAATGAAGGTAACATCTGACAGAGAGCAGCCAAAACAAATATAAAATGAGTGATAAAGCAAGTAAGATATGTTTTTTCAGCATAACAAAATGCAAAATACTATGTTCATCTCCGGTCAAGCAAATAAAATGTCTGGCAATCAGTTTTGTGCACCTGGAGAGATAAGGAAATGCATTTGGTATTATTATTAGTAGACATAGTTGCATGAAGACTTACCTCAGCTACACCGCAACTCACATGAGCAATATATTCACACTCCTCACAGTAGTAGACGGGATAGTCGGGGTTCCTTCTTCTCTCACAGGCCTCACAGTAATACTCACCCGAATCATCCTCCACCACTGACTCTGTCAATTTGAGCTGATGGTAATGCTTTCTGATTTTCACAGTTTCCGGAAATGCAAATGGAACACAATGAAAGTGAAGTGCATAGCCACATTTTGGAATCACACAAACAAAAACTGGTGACTTGCTAACCGGGTACCGATCTTGTCATGGCAAACGCTGCACTTGAAGACACAGTCTCTAAAGCTCACAGGGTCAGAGAGGAGAAGAAGATGATCAGCATGCCGGAGCTCCAAGACTGGAGTCAAGTGTTTGTCATCCTCATCTCTCTCAATATCTAGCCGTGGTGCCTCCAAGTTTGATGGTACTTCTTCTCTCCCAGGGTGCAAGGAAGCACCTATACTCTTTAGATCAGTCTAGTTCTTGTGCTCCTCAACTAGCGAAAGTAGTACCTGCCAGCAACCAAAGCAAAGGGAGACTGCCTTACACTACCAGTCATAGCCCATATGATGCAATTCCTGGGAAAGCTATTCTCTTTATCAGAAGTCATACATAAGTAGAGTAAAAACTGGAGTTTTACTTGGCAACAGCTGATTCAGCTCCTTATTTTGTACAAAAATACCGCTAATTATAAGGGTTTATATCATAAAAATAGCTCTTTTTTAAAACCGGTGTTAGAAAAGATGAAAGAACATAGATTGAGATGGTTTGAGCATATTCTTCGAAAGTCCCTAGATGCTTCGGTAAAAACAGAAATTTGCTATTGAAAGCACAACACAAAGAAAGAAAGAGGTCGACTGAAGCTTACTTAGGGGAAAGTAGTAAAACGAGATTTAATAGACTGGGAAATAAATTAGCGTACGGTTTGTCTTAGGACAGAGTGGAGGAAGGCTACTAGTATTGTGGAGGGGCAAGATTTCCATGTTCTCGACTATCCTTTTAAGTTCTTTCCCTATATATCTTTATTTATTTATTTTTACATATTTATCTCTTTTTCCTCGAACGTTCTTGCTTTTATTTTATTTTATTTTATGAATATTTGGGGTACATTGACCGTTGATCCCAACTAATTTGAGATAAAAATATTGTTGATGTTGACGTTGATATATATATATATATATATATATATATATATATATATATATATATATATATATTTTGATGACCGAGGTGTCCGGACCAGTTTGCGTGTATCTCGACTATTCCTCGGAGGGGCTAACACGACAAACACCAGCCGCGACGCCCACTTAAATCACGGAGCGCGAGTTGGGAGATTTGAACCAAGGACCTAACAAGTGTTGATGTTGATGTTGATATCACTAATTATAAGAAACGGAAATGTCTTGACAATATGCCTTGGCATTATCCTTGATGTTTTTTCCAGCCTCATGGGAAAAGAACTGAGCTATGGTTGTCTCCTGTAGCACAATTAACCAACCATCATTCAACACTCAGATTGGCATGTTGGTTTAAGTGTGTTGGAATATATAAATATTAATTCACGAATTCTTCTAACAGTTTAAGCTTTTAGAGTAGTCGGTTGTGATCCCACAAAATCTTGCAAAGTGAAATGAATAAGGGTTTAGATTTCCTAGATTACCTCAAGGGTCTATCTGGTTAGAAGGTCTTAGTTCACTCTTGTAAACTAGGAATTCAATTGCATCCAACGATGTCGCCAAAGAGATGTATTTAGTGCACAGCTAACTTACGGTAAGCATGGTTATAAGAAATTGGATTTATGCCCTGATTCCATGGAATCTCTTAAGTCCCCAAATCACATTAATTTGCGGCATCAGTAGAGAAGGAGAGGAGGCGCAGTTCCTGGAATGGCTTTTATCTAAGAGAGATGTGTAATTTACCTCAGGGATGCCACAACCGACATGAATAGCATAATCACACTCCTCGCAGTAATAGGCAGGGATCTCAGGGTTTCTCTATAACCCACAGAAGCTGCACCACTCCAGGGAACCCCTTCTTTCTCGAGTTGTGAAGGTCAGGTCATGTTGGTGACCCTGGTGTTGGACAGTTTCTGGTATGGGGAATGAAGGAGCGCAGTGAAGATGGATCGCATAAGCACATCCAGGAGTTACGCAAATGAAAATCGGAACGTTATTTTCATAGCCGCGAATGTCACAGGTACTGCATTTACAATCTGAACTTCCCGGGGAGATCACCTTCTGTAAGAGAAGAAGTTGGTGATCGGGATGCGGGAGCTGCAAAATAGGACGTATGGAAGCGCAGCTTATGTCGAGGGCAAAGTTGCACTGTAAGCATTCGTATGCGCAGCTGCCACACTCTTTTTGACAGCATGAACAGCATAAAGAATTGGCCTCTTCTGCCTTCCTGGGGTGGAGGGTCAGCCGGTGAGGAGAGTGGAGATGGTGTCGCAGAATCAGTAGGGGCAACTCGGCGCAGCCCTTGTGTGCTACGAAACTGCAGTCTGACTCGGTGCACCTGTAGGGGGGATCTGAAAAGAAATCATCACATAAATGACACCGAACATTAGAGTCGTAGCCAGGATCGCTCAAAGTTAAAGGATGCAGGTGAGAGAAATGCTCAATCTGCATCTTGAACTTGAAGATCTGCACTCCTTCTGAGCAAGGAAACAGAAAGAAAGGTTAGAAATCCGCTGCTTTCTTCGCGTCTGCCCCTGCAAAACTTATTAGTCAACGGCGCCCAAGAACATGCATCTCCAACTTTTGGAGCTCATTGTGAAAAGATATGAAGCATTTGCACAAAAAATTCTTGTTAGAGATAGCCTGGTCTCATTCAGATCTTTACAAGTACCCTCAACTTTCCAAATAACTCCCAAGAAACGAATGTTTGTTCAGAATTAATTATCCCAAGAAACGCCAAATGGTGCATGCTCTTCACCGTCCAATGAAGTCAGGTGAATATTTAATAGCCTTATCTTTATCCCGCAATTAGTGGGTCAAGTGGCACTGGAAAAGAATCTCTATAATATTGAATCCACCTTCACCAGTTGTACACCGACTTCTCCAGTCAATCTTCTTCGAGTTTGTTAATTTGAAGTCCTGCTGATTTGATCTTTCTTGCTTGCTAATCTCTCGTCTTGAGGGGAAAGAACCAGAGAGAGGGGTTATGGAGGATGAAGATTCAGATCCTTGCTATTACGAGAGTCTAGATTATAGCCACGAACATTCATTGATGGAGCGCAATGTTAAGAAAGGAATGGATGCGAGGTGCTACAAGTGCCACGGTCCAGTTGAAGGATCGGTTCTTGGCTGCAAAGAGTGCAATGGCTACTTCTGGCACAAGAAATGCTTGGAGGAATTGCCGAGAGAAATTCAACATCCTTATCTCCTGAACACTGCCTTGTCCTCCAGGAATCTGATTATGGAGGAAAGGTTTGCAAGATCTGCGGACCATTCATTCGCGGGTCCTACTTCAGCTGCAATGACTGTGAATTCAATCTGGACGCTTACTGTGCTTCCTTCTATTCGGCCCCTGAATGCGCCGGGAGGATGTTCCGCAATGGCAATCATCTTTTTGCCCTGAGAAAGCTGGAGAGAGGATCGCAAACTACTGGTGAGTGTTGCGACAGGTTGATGGCTGAGCCCTGCATCTTTCAGTGTGTAGAAACCAATTGCATGCGGAGGCTTCATCTCAGCTGCCCTCCATTTGCACCGTCGTCACCTTCATCCTCTCAACTTGGATACGTCGTTAGTTGAGGAGGAAGAGTATCCTAACGATGAGTACTGCTGCGACAGTAGTGAGAGTGAAAGAACCTCGAACCACGCCGTGTATCGCTGTCGTTAGTGTACTCCCAATTTTGTTGCTCATGTTTGCTGCGTTGCCTACGAGTTTTGTTCTCTCTTAACTTTTTAATGGAAATTGTTTTCTTTATGTAGCTTTAACTATCACATGATGTCTAATGTGCATCGCCAAACCCTTGCTCTTTTTCCATGGGTACTGAGTGCTTTATATGCAGTCTTGTTTCCATTCAATGGATAAACAAAAGACTCGCCAAATTCTGCAGAATGAAGTGAGTTCAGGAATATTCTGACGAATTAGCATAGAAGTATCTCTACCTTGCTTCGTGAATAGTAGTGTATCAGCAATATTTCGGGGACATAAATTGAACATGGTTGGTATTTCGCAAGGTACTTGCCATGCTTGAAATTTTCTCTACTAGAACACCGATTCTAAGTCTGTTGAGCTCCGAATCTCTCACGGCCACTAAATAACCTAGAACATACAATTCACAGTCCGTCCCTCTTGTCATTTTTAAGGTATCTATGCATTTATTAGTGGGTCTTTTGATCGAGTTTCACATGCTGTGTGCCAACATATTCTTTCATACAAATTTTGCAATTGCCGAACAGTTGCTGCCTTCCGCCATTAATTCCACATCAATTTGGTCATTCTTCGTTCACTTATCTGGTACCAGTCCCGCAATTCTTTCGATCACTTGATTGCTGTGAACAGTTGCTACCCACTATGGTTACGATGTTTGAAAAGGAAGTGGATCTGGTTGCTGTCTTTGCAAAGAAGGATGACTACAGGAATCCAAACAGAGAGGACGATGACATTCGAAGGGAACAACGGTCACTAGAACTGGAGCTAGAGAGACTAGAAACAAGTACAATTGCACTCGAGGCCATACTCGCTCGTTACAAGGACTCTAAACGCAAAGCCGACACCGAAGAAGCACAAATGGGAAGTGCATGCACGCCTTCTCTTGAACATTGATGAATGCGAACCCACCTGGTGTCGTTAATTACCGCTTCACTCTGTTTTCTCCATGGACAAAGGGTTGATCTCTTTAGATTATGACAGATATGGTTGATGTTGAGATCCTACCTGCATTCTTGTATGATGCAATAGATTGCCGAACTAAGTTAGAATTTTACTGAATGCAGGCATTAGATCATTCACCAGAGTACGATTCATGTTCAGTATTTTCTTCATTGTCAATTTTTCAATAATGTGCATATTGATTAATAGAGTCGACAAGTACATAGTTGCATCTTGCTTAAACAGAGGGTCAAACTTCGAAGCATTTCTGAGTGTAACCACTACCAATCGAGGACTATCAACTTCCAAGAATCGAAATCCAAATTCAATTGTACGTCAACGAAAAAGAAAGCGCAATTGCAGACAAAGCTGAGACCGTAAAAGATCTGAGATGAGAACCGATGCTGCAGCAGCCAAATTCAAAGCCCACAAGTCAAAACTTGTTCATCAGAAGGAAATGCTGACTGTCAGTCACTGAAAACCTAGAGCTAGTGAAGGATTTCAGAAGTACCCAGTTTTGTCTAACAGAAAAGCCCAATAATGGTACTAACTGGCCAGCTAGGCATTTTATAAAGGAAACGTGCAATATTGCTTGGAATGGTTACCCCCCACCTCCTTTGTCTGCACCATTAGCTTCTGTTGTATAAGTAAAAACAAAAACAAAAAAAACAAAAACAAAAAACATTTATACATTTGGTTTTGCTCATTTAAGTGGTTATCCGGATCAAATGGAGAAATTGCAATCTTTCCACAGTTATAGCTCCAATAAACATGACTAGTAATAGATTGTACTTACATCAGAACTCTCACAAGTTTAAAAAACAAACTTGTAGATGAAACTAAAGGGAGAATAAAAGCGACTTGTTCGTGCAAGTTCGGAGCCAACAAGCTAGTTGTACCAAAGAAATGTAGCAACTTTTTGGGTGCGTAACCACACTACTCCATTGACCTCCACACCTACTCTTAGGCTGTTGGAAGAACGGTTCCAATAGATTGCAAGTAACAGCGAAACTGCAAAAACCCATCCAAAGTATTAGGACTTCTTTGGGTAAATAAAATGGAAGGCATCTAGGCTTATCAGATGAGCAGTTGAAAAATTAAAACAGTGATGGCAGGATTCTATACTAAGAATTGATTAACATGTTTGCTGCAATGAGAGAGAGAGAGGGAGGGAGGGAGGGAACCTGCAACAGATTTTGCAAAACAAAGTTAAGACTACATCCGTTCACACTTCAGGGTAAGAGGAAAAAATAGGCTTCACTTCAAGCGAGAAAATGGCTTTTTAAAACACCAATGAATTTTCAAGATGTGATAGACTTAAGTAGTGTAGAGTCATAAGGATAATGTGATAGTGCACCTCTTTAATAGTATCTTCGCATCTACGTAATAGCTCTTGTTGTTCAGCTGCACAGGATTCTTTTATCGAATTTGTCCTCGAGGTAATAGAATCCACCTAAAAACTCAAATGACGGAAACACATGATCAACACTTGGAAATAATTCGAGGGAAAATCAGCTAGAATTATCAATTTCAAATGAGTTGTTTTGCAACATAGAAGAAGAATTCCAATGTCTGTGCTGTACCTCTGCAACCACACTTTCGACCTTCCTTTGTCTTGCCTCCAACTCATGTTTCCTAAGTTCTACTTCCGCTTTCACGTTATTGGCTTCTCTAGTAGCTTCCTCACATTTAGTATGACTTTCCTTTTCTTCCTGCTTTCTCAGTTCATCCAATTGTTCCACTGGCAGAACACACATTGCAGCTCAAGGTGTGTGGTGAAGATAAAACTATTGGTGATAAAAAAAGAAGCAACACAAGCACCTCTTCCCTGCAGTTCAACAAGCTTGGCATCAAGTGATTTATCCAAGACTCCATCATCACTTAGCTTGGACTTCAGCGCCTTAACATCTTTATCAATAGCTTTGGCAGAATTAACCTACCAAAAAGAACAATATCTCAAACCCCAGTTAAAAAGCCTACACGAACGGTGACTCTCAAAGAAAACCAGAAATGATTATCATGTTTCTCATTTTATAACATCACAATAACCAATGCTGGAAGACCCATCCATGGGTAGCTCGGTTGGTTAGGGCGCACTTGCGATTGTGCGATTAGGCGCACTGGTCCCAGGTTCGATTCCCCAAATGAGCACCCGTGATTTAAGTGGGGACCATGGCGGTGGATTGCTGTTCTAGCCTCCCCTGAGGAATAGTCGAGGTGTGCACAAGCTGACCCGGACACCTTGGTTATAAAAAAAAAAAAAAAACCAATGCTGGAAGATATCTTAATTACAGGGCCTGATATCACCTGTTCTTGTATCTTTTGCATCACTGTTAAGTGCTTGGACAATTTTTTGAACACCTGAAAAGAGGAAATAAAAGATAAGCAGAATTGGAACAATGCACCAGTGCTGAATCTTAAGATTATATTTATGAATTCAATCACTAAAATGTACAGTGAAATAGATATAGCCTATGGAGATTTATATGAAGACGACTTGCTAGCATGTAAGAAGCGAAACCAGATCACGTGACAAAACGTTAACAACCCTTTGTCTAGGTCAAGAAAAGACTTGAAAGCTGGAGTCTTTAACAATGTCTTAAGATATGCTCACAAAATTCCTCTCCAGCCACTTAGAGGAGAACAGAACTCAATAAGCACAGGGTGGAGAAAAATATATTGAGAAGTTGTGGATAGTACTCACTAGCTTCAAGAAATGGAAACGCGAGATTCTTCCCTAAGATTGCCAGTACCTAAGATAACTAAAGGAAAAATTTCTAGATAGCCTCTGCAAAACTACCGATCATTCAGAAGTTGATTCCCTCAACTTATACCGGAGGGATTGATGATTTAGAAAGTAATGCAAGTATGACAACAGAAATGCTCAACACCTAAGGAATACCCCTCTCAATTCATGGCATATGATAGGATAAATACTCAACCCTAACAAATCCACCTTGGGATTCAAGTCATGTAACTCATTACTCAACAGAATCCACCAAAGACACACAGAGGTAAAGAGAGACGGTAATTCACTAGTTCTTGTATGAAATAGCAATATTCCAACACTATTACACATACGGAAGCCTTAGGAAGTTTATGCAGACTCAAATTGTAAAAACCTTCCAAGCATAGACATACCCCAAGACACTATATTTTTCAAAATGAAGCCTAACAGTCTTGTTAGAATAAGGGTAAAATAGTCATTTGAGTCTTTATGTAGTCTGAGTCTTTTATATAGAGTGTAATTCTCTGTTAATGAAACAATCATCTTTCCCAAAAAATCCAAACATGGTATCAGATGAGAGTAAGGTACTTGATTGGCTTGCTAGAGATGCAATGATTCGTACCCTTTTATGGAATAGCATGTGTTTGATTTCAGAGAAAGGCAACGTGTTATTTCATTAGCAAAGGATTACAGGTATATATAAGAGCCTAGCCTCTTAACACCAAATGACTGTTCTATCCCTATCCTTAACACTTTCCCTCAAGTTGAGATGTAAATATTAAATAACCCTAACTTGTTACATAAAAAACTCACTCTACTCCCCCTTAGAGATTTAGTAAAAACATCTGATCCTCCGTCCATGCATGTTGAAGAATAATATCTTTTTTCTGAACTTACTCTCGTACGAAATGACAGTCAACCTCAATGTGTTTAGTTCACTCATGGAAGAGAGGATTATTTGCAATGTGAATAGCTTAGCTGATTGATTATCATAATATAGTATTGAGGGATCTGATGTTGGCAAACCAAATTTATGATAATAACATCCTCAACCAGAGTAATTCACATGTTACACGTGCCATAGCTCTATATTCAGCTTCAGCACTTGATTCAGAAACCACATGCTACTTCTTACTTTTCCAAGCGACTAAATTACCTCTAAGGAAACACAGTAACCCGACGTAGATCTCCTATCCATAGGATATCCTGCCCAGTCTGCATTCGAGAAACCAATAGTGTTCATATGTCCGTTATTCTTGAAAAGTAGCCCTTTACCTGGCTCTCCCTTTAAGTACTTGATTACTCTAAGTACAACATCCTAGTGAGTAGTATGAGAACTCATGAACGGACAAACCACGCTGACCGCAAATGATATATCAAGCCTTGTGACGGTAAAATAGTTGAACTTTCCCACTAATCTTCTATACTTCCCTGGATCATGTAATAGTTCTCCATGTTCGACATCAAGCTTCACGCTAGGTTCCATAGGAGTATCTACTGGTTTCACTCCAAGAAATCCAACCTCTTCTAGATGTCAAGTACATATTTTCTTTTAGATAAATCGATACCTGCATATGAATATGCAATTTCAATACCTAGAAAATACCGTAGATGTCCCAAATCCTTGGTACTAAATTCTGTGTGCAAAATTGCTTAAGCTGTTGGATACCATCTGAATCACTGCCGGTAAAGATAATATCATCTACATAAACCACCAAAAGGATACAGCCAGCTGAGGAGACAACTACAAACTAAATGATCTACTTGACACCGTTTTAAACCGAACCTGATAACATCACTAAATTTGCCAAACCAAGCACGATGAGATTGCTTCAGTTCATACAAAGCTTTAGGTAAGCGGCATACCAAATTCTCCCCCTGAACAACAAAGTCAGGTGGTTGCTCCATGTATACTTCCTCAGATAAGTCACTATGAAGGAAGGCATTTTTAACATCTAGCTGATGAAGAAGCCAATCAAAACGTACTGCAAGGGAAATAAAGACACAAACAGATGAAATTTTGGCAACAGGTGAAAAAGTGTCATTGTAATCAACACCGTATGTCTTGAGTATATCCTTTGACAACCAACCGAGCCTTCAATCGATCAAAGGTGCCGTCAGGATGAACCTTAATAGTGAATACCCAACGACAACCAACCGTTTGTTTCTTTGCAGGTAATGAAGTGAGTTCCCAAGTACGGTTCTCAATAAGCGCCTTCATTTCATCTTCCATTGCTTGCCGCCATCCAGGATGAGCAAGAGTTTCAACAACACTGCTAGGCACAGAAACAGAGGACAAGGATGAGACAAATATGGAAAAACCAGGAGATAAACGGTCATCACAAGAAACTTGAAACGGAATGACGAGTACGAAGGTGTCGGTAAGACACATCCACTACTTTCAGGAGTCACTGTAGGTTCTTTCTATGTAGTATAATATGGCTGATCCTAAAAAAATGTGACAGCCGCCGATACAAGCACGCGACGACAATTAGGATTATAACATTTGTAATCTTTCTGAGTTCGAGAGTATCTTACAAAGATACATTTCTCCGCACGAGAATCCAACTTATCAAGATCTGGAGTAAGATTATGCACAAAACAAACACAACCAAAGACACGTAGAGGTAATGCAAAAGGAGAACGATTAGGATGTAATATAGAGAATGATGTCTCTCCCACAAGAACAGAAGTTGGAAGCCGATTAATCAAAAAACAGGCTGTAAGAACAGCGTAGCCCCAAAAGGTTTTTGGTAGATGCATGTGAAACATAAGGCAACGGGCAACATCAAGAAGACGTCGATTTTTACGTTCGGCGACACCATTTTGTTGAGGAGTATATGAACAAGAAGTCTGATGGATAATACCATGAGAATCAAGAAAAGAATGAAAACCTGAAGTGACGACAAGATACTCTTTCGCATTATCTGGGCGCAAAGTTTTAACAGAAGTCATTTGGGAAAAATCATCCACGAATGTAATAAAATATCTGAAACCAGAAATATCAAAAACACAACACAGACCGCAAGCATCGGAGTGAACCAACTCAAACGGACGTGACACACGACTCTGACTACGAGAAGGAAAAGAAACCCTATGATACTTACCAAATTGACAAGCCTCACATTGAAAACAATTGACAAACTCAGACTCATGAAATAAACGCCGAAAAGTGTTCGGTGGTAGATGACCAGCATAACAATGCATCCTAAACACATCAGAGGACGTGCGTATTATAGTTGCAATAGCTAGCACCTTATTGTCTAGGTAATACAGACCACTGGATTCATGTCCCCCACCAATTATCTGTCCATTCTTCCGATCCTGAAAGATACAATGAGAAGCGAAAAAGGTAACTGGACAATTTAGCTCTTTAGTCAATGAACTAACGGAAATTAGATTATATGAAATTTAAGATGAAGAATAGACGACAAAGAAAGAGATGAACTCAAATGAGCAATTCCAGTACCAGTAACCTGAGATTGTGAGCCATCGGCTAATGTAACAAAATTTGACAACGCAGGAGATTTAGAATAAAGTGAAGACAACAACTTAGAATTACCGGTCATATGATGGGTAGCTCCAGATTCTATGACCCAAGAGTCGGATGCTGCTGAGAGTAAAAAAGACGAACTACCTTTTGATGTTTGCGCCAGAGTTGCAGTAGGAATTGAAGGATCTGTCACCTGTTGGGAGCGAATCCATGCGTCACACTCAGCGCCTGTCAATGTAATCGAACCACTTGTCTTCCACACATTATCAGAGTCGGATGGAGTTTATTCCACCTCTGCATATGCAATAAAATTAGGTCGAAGTTTTGGATGCAGTGTATAACAA
This sequence comes from Rhodomyrtus tomentosa, assembly GCA_028455895.1. Lineage (NCBI taxonomy): Eukaryota > Viridiplantae > Streptophyta > Magnoliopsida > Myrtales > Myrtaceae > Rhodomyrtus > Rhodomyrtus tomentosa. Next base: position 37,408,214 of record JAPCWY010000011.1, on the reverse strand, counting down.
TAAGCTTCTGTATGTCCAAGCCTTTGACAATAATTACAGCAGCGGGAGCCACGACCACCAGCAAAGCTAGAGGCACTACGAGCACCAATTACCACCATCACTACCTCTACTCTAAATAAAGCCACGGCCACGACCCCTGTAACTACTACCACGAGCTCCACGCGCATTAGTGCCATGAAAAATCATAGCACTTGTCTCCATACCTGGGGTTGAGATCTTTTCAGCAGGAGTCGAACACAGAGGTCGAGAGAAAATCTCATCCACGGTAGGAAGTGAACTCTAAGAAGTAATCTGTTGGCATAGTGAGGAATATTCAGGTCCTAATGCCTTAAGATATAATATAACTCGAAGATGATTATGTCGTTTGATAAGAACAGTCGGATCGTTCGGAGTTGGAAGATAAGTATCCAATTTCCTACAAAGTGACGTGAAACGAGCATAATGGTCAGATAAGGATTGATTCCCACAATTAAGATTAAATAAGGCCTCCCACATGTCACACACTCGTGTCATGACATTATCTCCAAAATATAGTAAGGCAAAATTTTCCCAGACTTCCTTAAGCAGATTTGCATTGAATGAAGTGAGGACTAATTTTGGGATCCATACTATTCCATAACAGAGTACGGATCACTGCATCTCGAGCAAGCCAATCAGGTACCTTAGTCTCATCAGAAGGGACCGTGGATTTAAGATACTCACTTTGTTTAGTAGTAGTAAGATAAACTTCAACGACAGTAGACCAAAATGGATAATTCGTTCCATCCAACTTTACAGAGGTCAATTGCAAGTGTGGTAAGCTACTTGAGGATCCAAAAGCAGCCATAATGAATCAAGGACACGAGAGAACCCAAGAACAATATCACAACAATCAATTTCTTAATTCCAGTATTAAAATCATCCACAAAGCAGACCAATTAACTGCTTATAACTAGTAGTTACCACACCATATGCTTCGTCACTTTCAAACTTCCACGAGTATTATCACAGGCTCCAAGGACTCATTGCCACTCAAACTCAGATAGCTATAGATCAAGAGCCAACAGAAAATTCCTCAACTTCAGCCCACTACAAGGTTTCAAATTCCATCACCACGCGCAGAACCCAAAATCCCAGAACCATGGGACAAAATTAACAAACCTCAAGGACTATCGTGAAGGAAATCCACTGGCAACACACACTGGTGAGGGCTGGACGACTTCAATTTCTGCACTTACAGGCATGGGCGACTCCGGGTGAGACACGAGGGCTGGACGACTTCAATTTCTGCACTCACAAGCATGGGCAACACCGGGTGAGACGTGTGGGCTAGGCGACATCAATCTCTAGACTTACGGGCATGGGTGACATTGGGTAGGACAGGCAAGGCTGGACGAGGTTGGATGACGTTAGTTCTGGGCTCTACGAGGCCCGGACGATGTCGAGCGACATCGATTCCGGCTCACTAGCCTAGGCGACGTTGGACGATGTCTGACAACGCAAGCTTTTGGGTCGCCTAGCCAAGGCGATAATGATTTGGTGTTGCACAGTCAGATACTTACCTTCCAGCTTCAAATGATCCGACTGTCCTGATTAAACGACAAAAAGATCTTCGAGTTATACTATATCTCAAGACATTAGGGTCGGAATATTCCTCACTTCGCCAGCAGATTACCGCTCAAGGTTCCCTTCCTACAGTGGATGAGATTTTCTCTCGAGCTCTTCGATTGAGTCCCGCTGAAAAGATCTCTACTCCATTTTTGAAGACAAGTGCTATGATTTCTCATGGCACTAATGCGCGTGGAGTTTGTGGTCGTGGTTATAGGGGTCGTGGACATGGTTTTGCTCAGAGTAAAGGTCATGAAGGTCGTGATGGTAGTATTGGTGCTCATAGTGCCTCTATTTTGGTGGTGGTCATGGTTCCCGCTATTGTAATCATTGTCAAAGAACTGGACACCCAAAGGCGTATTATTATACACTTCATCCGGAACTTCGACCTACCTTTACAGCTTATGCAGAGGCGGAACAGATTCAAAGGACTCTACAAGTGTGCGAAACACGAGTGGTTCAGTTACTAACGGGGGCTGAGCACGATGCTTGGTTTCGCTCCTAACAGGTGACAGACCCTTCAGCTCCGACTGCAACTCTGGCACAAACTTCTAAAGGTAGTTCATCCTGTTTACTCTAAGCAGTGTCCGACTCCTGGGTCATAGACTCTCGAGCTACTCATCATATGACTGGCAATTCTAAGTTGTTGTCTTCACTTTGTCCTAAATCTGCCGGGTTGTCAAACTTTGTCACATTAGCTGATGGCTCACAATCTCAGGTTACTGGTACTGGAATTGTTTATTTGAGACCATCTCTCTTTGTCATCTATCCTTCATCTTCAATCTTCCTATAAGTTAATTTATGTTAGTTCATTGACTAAAGAGCTTAATTGTTCCATAACCTTCTTCTCTTCTCATTGTGTTTTTCAGGATCTAAGGAATGGACAGATGATTGGTGGAGGCCATGAATCCAATGGCCTGTATTACTTAGACAAGAAAGTGCTAGCTGCTGCAACTGTGAAACGTCCATCCTTTGATGTGTTTAGGATGCATTGTCGTGCTGGTCATCCACCACCGAACATTCTTCGGCATCTGTTTCCTGAGTCGAGTCTGCGAGTTCTTTTCAATCTGAGGCTTGTCAACTTAGTAAACATCATAGGGTTTCTTTTCCTTCTCATAATCAAAGCCGAGTGGCAAGTCCTTTTGAGTTGGTATACTCTGATATTTGGGGTCCTTGTCGTGTTTCTAATATCTCTGGTTTCAGATATTTTGTCAAGTTCGTGGATAATTTTTCTCGAATGACTTGGTTATTCTTAATAAAATATAGTACTGAAATTTTTCACTGCTTTCGATTATTCTATTTTGAAGTATTAAATCAGTACCATACTTTAGTTAAAACTTTACGCTCAGATAATGCCAAAGAGTATCTTGTTGTTACTTCAGGTTTTCAGTCTTTCTTTAATTCTTATGGCATCATCCGTCAGACTTCTTATTCATACTCCTCAGAAAATGGTGTTGTTGAAAGTAAAAATTGCCATCTTCTTGATGTTGCCCGTTGCATCATGTTTCACATGCATCTACCTAAAACTTTCTGGGGACATGCTGTTCTTACAGCTTGTTTTTTTATTAATAGGCTTCCTACTTCTGTTCTTCAGGGAGAGACACCATTCTCTATGTTACATCCAACTCGTTCTCCCTTTGCATTACCTCTACGTGTCTTTAGTTGTGTTTGTTTTGCGCATAATCTTACTCCAGATCTTGATAAGTTGGATCCTCGTGCAAAGAAATGTATCTTTGTAGGACACTCTCGAACTCAGAAGGGCTACAAATGTTATATTCCTAATCGTCGTCGCGTGCTTGTATAAGCGGATGTCATATTCTTTGAAGATCAGCCATATTATACTACTCAGAAAGAACCTACAATGACTCCTAAAAGTAGTTGATGTGTTTTACCGACACTTCCCCCACTCACTTCCTTCAAAACCATTTGCAGGATTTCAATTTGCTGACCGCACATATCATTGGCGAGGTTCAGTCCCTACTATAGTGGTACAAATTTCACCAACAAATGATTCATTTGTTCCCTTATCAGTTACTGCACCATCCTCTAGTCCTGATGTGCGAATAGCTATTTGAAAAGGACACGTTTTTGTGTTGGTCGTCCTATGGATTGTTATGCTCCTTATACCGGTCCTTTCTGATTATCTTCGTACTCGTCATCCCATTTCAAATTTCGTGTCATATGATCGTTTATTTCCTAGTTTCTCCATATTTATCTCGTCCTTGTCCTTTGTTTCTGTGCCTAGTAGTGTTGCTGAAGATCTTACTCATCCTGGATGGCGGCAAGCAATGGAAGATGAAATGAAGGCGTTTATTGAGAACCGTACTTGAGAACTCAATTCATTACCTGCAAAGAAACAAACGGTTGGTTGTCGTTAGGCATTCACTGTTAGGGTTCATTCCGATGGCACTCTTGATCGATTGAAGGCTCGAGTGGTTGGAAAGGGATATACTCAGACATATGATGTTGATTATGACGATATTTTTTCACATGTTGCTAAAATTCCATCTGTTCATGTCTTTATTTCCCTTGCAGCACGTTTTGGTTGGCCTCTTCATCAACTAGATATGAAAAATGCCTTTCTTCATGGTGACTTGTCCGAGGAAGTGTACATGGAGCAACCACCAGGGTTTGTTGCTCGGGGGGAGAATTTGGTATGTCTCTTTTATATGGACTCAAGCAATCTCCTCGTGCTTAGTTTGGCAGATTTAGTGATGCCGTTATCAGGTTCGGTTCAAAATGGTGTCAAGTAAATCATTCGGTTTTTAGCTCTGTCTCCCAGCTGGTTATATTTTTCTTGTGATATATGTGGATGATATTATCATTACTGATAGTGATTCAGATGGAATCTAACGACTTAAGCAGTTTTTGCACACATAATTTAGTACCAAGGATCTGGGACGCCTAGATTATTTTCTTGGTATTGAAGTGGCATATTCACAGGCAAGTATCAATTTATCACAGCGAAAATATGTACTTGACATTTTTGATGAGGTTGGATTTATTGGAGCAAAGCCGGTAGATGCTCCTATGAAACCCAATGTAAAACTTGATCTAGAACATGGAGAATTGTTATATGATCCAGGGAAGTATAGAAGATTAGTGGAAAAGTTGAACTATCTTACTATCACAAGGCCTAACATATCATTTGATGTAAGTGTAGTCAGTTAGTTTATGAGTTCTCCCCGTACTACTCACTACTACTCACTAGGATGATGTGCTTAGAATTATCAAGTACTTGAAGGGAGCACTAGATAAAGGGCTACATTTCAAGAATTACGGACATCTGGACACTATAGGTTTCTCTAATGCAGACTGGGCTGGATGTGCTACTGATAGGAGATCTACATCGGGTTACTGTGTGTTCCTTGGAGATAATCTGATTGCTTGAAAAAGTAAGAAGCATGTGCTTTCCCGATCAAATGCTGAAGCAGAATATAGAGCTATGACACATGTATCGTGTGAATTACTCTGATTAAGGATGTTATTATCAGAAATTGGTTTGCCAACATCAGATCCATCGATATTATATTGTGATAATCAATAAGCTATTCACATTGCAAATAATCATATCTTCCATGAGCGAACTAAACACATTGAAATTGGCTGTCATTTTATACGAGAGAAAGTTTAGAAAGGGGAGATTATTCTTCAACACACAAGAACGGAGAATCAGCTTGCACATGTCTTTACTAAATCTCTTAGGGGGAGTAGAGTGAGTTTCTTACGTAACAAGTTGGCATTATTTGATATTTACATCCCAACTTGAGGGGGAGTGTTAGAATAAGGGTAAAATAGTCATTTGAGTCTTTATGTAGGCTAAGTCTTTTATATAGTGTAATTCTCTGTTAATGAATAACAATCATCTTTCCCTAAAATCCAAACAAGTCTCTAATCAAGAAATAAAAACACAAACACTGATTCTTGACATATCTCTAGAAATACAAAACGCTACATAGGACTAAACACTCAGAAATACTAAAAGACCCAATCTAGGATTTCCTTATCACCTTTCAGTATTTTGGGTTCAACTTCCTATAGAAAACTCCAAATTGCATCAAACTTAAATTTTTGAAACAAGACAAAATTGTGCTTTCCAACGTAAAAATTTTTACCACACTGAAGCATGAAAACCCTATCAAATATTAAAGCAAAGTAACCCCTAAAACTCTGCAAGAGATATGCACTCAACTACGACAAGCACTATGGGGGCTACTTAAATACGGAAAAAACACTCTGTCTGTGAGTATGGAGCCTACCCTGTTTTGCAAATCAATTTTCACGAGAAAAATTTTATGGCCTCTGTAAGTGGAAAGTGCAATAGCATCATAGGTTTCTATTCTCTCTCATTGAGACATAAAGTGTCATCTAATATCTCTTACAATGAATGCATCATATAGGAGCTTCTTTTGCAAATTCTTTGAAACTCGGAGAGAAGTTAAGGAAACTGGCAAGCATCAGACCTTTCCAGTAAAATCTTCTGTCTAACTTTGGACACATGAACAAGTGAACGAGAATGTTTTTTGTGTATAGATGGTCTTTCATTTGGTATTCAGACCAACTGTTCATACACACACAGAGGCACACATATGTTCACTCTGTAAAATCTCATGATTGTCTAATTGCATCAAAACCTATACGATATAGGTCAGTACACCAAGGAACCTTTCCAATAAATTAGACGATTGCATTGAAGTGGACAAGGTCGATACATGGCTAGGATCCAATAAGTGTCAGGATGCATAAACAAATCAGAAATACTACTAAAAGGACCAGATGTGTCAAATGCCTTTTGTCAGCAGTTAGTCATTCAGATCACAAATAACTGATTGAGCCTTAAAGACAACCCACATTACTAAAACGACTGATGAAGATTATGGACAAACAGCCAAACATGATCTTTGCAACATGAGCATTCACGGCTTTTAGGATAAACGCGAATATGCACTTTTGGGTTTGTTTTTTATCAGCATGATGAGACAAACTGCTGGAGGGAGTAAACTATACAGATCAAAACCTCAAGCAGGCAAACCTCAAGGATGATTACTATGGAAAGAGTGTCAATTACCTTTGTGTAAACCTCCATAACGGCATTCTTGTCCTCAAAAGATTGCTTTGCTAAGTTTTCAGCGTTTCTTGCCTCTTCCCGAACTATTTTTTTCTCTTCAAGAGAACCCTTAATGTAAAAACGACCAAAAATTAGGATCTCATGGTATACATGCAAAGATAAGGGTGAAGGAGAAAAGCCACAAAAAAATAACAATAAATAAAAAGTGGACATGGTATGATGGGTTCCTATTATGTAATCATTGCTACTTCAGAAGGTTATGAGCAGAATAGTACTTTGTAGCAATCAAGTCTTTAAAAGTGTTGAATTTCGTACAATCAAGTCCTTTCTATATCCACTCAGCGAATCTTGTTGACATGGCATGCAAAAACCTGACATGACACTTTCTTAAAGGTTGTGTATAAATGGCACCAAGGGCAGAATGGCCCTCAGCATGCGGGTGAGGACTTGCGGCCCCTCACACGATGGTGGTGCCATCACCGCAAGAGGGTGGACTGAACCTCCTCCGGCGGTCGCGAGTTGGCTTGGTGGTGGCGAGGGCCAGCGCAGTGGTGGCAAGGGTCGCCATTGCGCAAGGGCAAGCGTGTGGTGAGCTCCCATGCACCCTGCGACCCTAATGAGGGTTACTGACCCTTGCTGATGGCAAAGGGGTGACGGCTTAAACCCCCATCCACATCCTGTGGTGTCATTTCATTTCATTTCGCTTTTCATTTTTGGCTTTTTTTTTGCCATTTCCAGATTTGATTTCTATATTCACTCTGTTCATTTTTATTTATTTCCAGTTTTTTTGTCCTTTCTCATGTGGCGTCACAAGACATGGTCCTTTTAATTTAAACTATTGGGGGAAAAACTGTTAATAAAACTTGTAGGATTAAAAAATGATAAAAAAAAAAAGGCTATGTATGCATTTCCATTCACTTGAAACCAGAGGATTTGCCAGAAGGACTGAAATGGATGAACAGGTACTAGTTTCAGGATTTAAATGAATGAAATGAAATTTCAGATTTAGAGCGCACTAAGTTGACAAGTTTAGGACTTGTGCGGTAATTATCCTTACTTGTTTAATGAGATGTTGTCAAATTCCTGGCAGGGCTGGTATTTTACCAACCATACTAAAACTTTGAAAAAAGGGGGACAAAAGAGACTAGTTCATAGGCATCAGAAGCTTAATTATTAGAGATGAAATATATAACTTAGAATTGTTTCCCACCGCACCTGAAGCTTATCGGGTGACTGGACTACTTTCGAGCGTAATTCTGCATTGGCTTGACCGCTTTGCACAAGCTCATACTGAGCACTAAGAATCTGAAAAGTGTGAAAATAGGAAATAAGAGGTCAAAACTGTAGTACGATTTCTACTACAAGTAATCCTCAGGCCATAACTGAGAAAAGCAAACACAATTTCCATTTGTATACACATGCAAGCAAAACATATCATCAGTCTGCGATATAAACGCACGAGTCAACTTCGATATGGTACTTTTCCAATCCGAAAAAAAGGCTCTGCTACAGTAAGCACTTCATACACATACTCAAACGCAAGACAATGTTATTGCAGCATTGCACCTGGATTTTCTATGTGAGTAGCTGCTGCAAGACCATCTCCCCTCAGTAAATTCAGATAAAAACTATCATGCATTCATCGTGCAAATGAAGTGATCTGTCCCTATCCTAAGCAGATCGGGATTCGCACATTTCCAATTTCCCAAACCCTTAAGAAAAGCCGATCATACAATCGGTACAACATTAACAGACATTGAGATATCGATCAAGTCACTAACAGTCTTACTGCCTTTTCAAACTCCAAAGCACGTTACACTAAGTGAATTTAGACATAAAAAGACATTAACACATGCAGAGTTTATCTTTTTAAACTATCAAAATATGTTAGGTCAACATCAACATCAACAACACCTTTATCCCAAACTAGTTGGGGTCGGCGGTCAATGAACCCGAAAGAATCAAAATATGTTAGGTAAAGCTTAAAAATGCCTGAAGTCTCTCTTTAACATGCTCTACACATAGAAACAGAAGGCAAATATCACTTTCTTGTTACATAATACTACAAAGCAACTCCCTTTTTAGTGTGGAAACTCTAGATATTGGTTGCTAGGCATTCTGCAATTGCAACACACTCAGTTTTAGTCCTTTTGCTTCTGTTGTTAAACCATGATTCTGCTTACTGACGGTACCCCAAGACCAACATGTGACAGACTACCACAGCACTTCTGTAGTCAAATGTGGCGATCAACCTACAGAAAAGCCTGTATCGTGCTCCAGGAGTTCAAACGGTGTGATGACCAGGTTTATTGGACACGCTTTAATTTTCTCTAGTTAATTTCACTATGTGCACTTGATACTTACGGGTAGAAGGTTTACATTATGAATATGTTTTAGAAAAGAAAATGAAGCTGGTCATTCGTGGGGTTTGAAGGGAGTAACCCACTTTAAAATAAAATAAAAAAAGGCATAGATTATCTGGCGATGCTACCATACTGAAGGCGTCCACCAACTTTCGATGCATAATGGAACTGGATCCCTTTGGAAGCACACTTGTCTCTATTGACACGAATCAAGAACAGTTTTAGGGACTCGGACTATGTCTAACAACTTCTGCTTATCAAAGCAAGAGATGAACCCGCCGCAATCACAGGTCTGCTGACAGAATAGTCTCACGGGAAGTGGGATTCCCTAGTAACAAAAGCCTATGCACATGGCCAAATGACAATAAAGCAACTATTACATTGCCTCCAATAAGGTATTCCTTCAGCATGTTACATGAAGTTAATTCTCACTTTATTAGACACTTAGTGAGACTAAAGCTAATAATCATGACTTTTCTCTGGAGAAAGCATGTGGTGTCATTATATATGCACCAGGTGGATGATACAACAATAATATTTGTCATAACTTGGCCATGATTGATATCTACGCTCTAACTTGAGGGAAATGTCTAAAGCTTTATACTTCCAAAAATTGTACCAATATCATTACAACTTTGTAAGAGGAGTTATCTTGTCGAATAGCACTACCGCATTATTCTCGGCTTAGTTCTTCTGTTTCTCGCAACAATCCACCGTGCAAACATTTCATCAAAGTGAATCACCTTGAAAATCTAATATAAGGCATATGCAAGAAGCACCCCAAAAGATTGAAAATGTAATTTCTACAAGAAGAATGAAAAATCAAAAACCTCGTGGAAGAAGGGAGAAAGCTAGTAGCCAGAGTATTATGAGTCTAAACTAGAAATTTACATGGGTGCCATAACAACTTATATGGTTCAGACTAATCAAAGTAACAACTTATGTAGTTCAGAACATGTCGCTGCATTAACTTCAGTTTAGTTATTTGCATTGCTCCAGAACAGGAGATTTTAAATGAGTTATTGTTGTATGAAAGAATTCTCTTATTCATAAACTCTAGGGAAAGTGAAATACAATATATATATATAGAGAGAGAGAGAGAGAGAAAGAGAGTAGAGATAGACCTCAACCCTACGACATCTAAATAAAATAAACTAGGCCTAAATAACTAGGCCCACTAACATTAACAATAAACATAAGAGGTTTCAACACTCCCCCTCAAGTTAGAGCATAGATATTGAACATGCCCAACTTGCTGAGAATGGTATGAAACATGCGCCTGTTCAAGCCTTTGGTGAAGACGCCGGCGAGCTGCTCATTGGAGGCAACGAAAGACAAGTTGATGAAATTGTTGTCCAATTTTTCCTTTATAAAATGATGATCAATTTCCACGTGCTTGATGCGATCATGTTGTACTGGATTACGAGCAATGCTTATAGCAGACTTGCTGTCACAAAAAAGACGCATTGGCTGTAAAACAACAACTCCGAGATCAGTAAGAAGGGTTTTTAGCCAAAGTAATCCACAAACTCCTTGAGCTATAGCATGAAATTCTGCCTCAGCACTTGAGCGAGAAACCAGAGCTTGCTTTTTACTGCGCCAGGTGACTAGGTTACCTCTAACAAGAGTACAATAACCGGAAGTAGAGCGTCGATCATCTAAAGATCCGGCCCAATCAGCGTCTGTATAAAATTCCACAGAAAGATGACCATGAGGTGCAAATAAAATCCCTTTCCCTGGAGCAGATTTCAAATAACGGAGTATCCTGTGAACTGGTTCAAGGTGCGACGAATGTGGATCATGCACGTATTGACTCACCAAGCTCACTGCATAAGCTATATCAGGTCGAGTATGGGAGAGATAAATTAACTGACCAACCAATCGTTGGTAAATTCCTTTATCAACAAGCTTTCCTTCTTTAGACTACAAGTGGCCATTGGCCTCAATAGGAGTTTCAGCCGGCCTACATCCAAGCATTCCAACCTCAGTCAACAGATCCAGTATATACTTCAATTGGGAGAAAAATACCCCTTTTTCAGACCGAGCAACTTCAATACCTAGAAAATACCGTAGATCTCCTAGGTCTTTAATTTCAAACTCTCCCTAGATATTGTTTAAGACGAGAAATTTCTACTGTATCATTCCCAGTTACTACAATATCATCAACATATACGATGAGAACAACAACTTGAGTACCTGATCGTTTGATGAATAAGGTATGATCAGCATTACTTTGAGTAAAACCAAAGGCACTCGTAGCCTTTTGAAATCGACCAAACCAAGCTCTAGGGGATTGTTTTAAGCCATATATAGCCTTCTTGAGATTGCACACATGACCTTTTGTCTCCGGGCCAGAAAAACTTGGAGAAATGTCCATATACACTTCTTATTCAAGTTCCCCGAGAAGAAATGCATTTTTCACATCCAGCTATTGTAAGTCCCATTCAAGATTGACAGCACATGAGATAATAACTCTAATAGTGTTCATCTTGGCAACCGGTGCGAATGTCTCGGTGTAATCAAGGCCATAGGTTTGGGTTTAATCCTTGGCCACCAAGCGAGCTTTGTAGCGGTCAATAGTTCCATCAGCCTTTTGTTTGACAACAAACACCCACTTGCATCCAACGGTACTTTTATCTCGGGAAAGTTGAACTAACTCCAAAGTACCATTTTTCTTAAGAGCTTTCATCTCTTCTAACATAGCCACCGTCCACCTTTTGTTAACTAAAGCCTCTTGCCATGTTCTGGGAATAGTTGTAGACAATAGAGACAACGAAAAAGCACGATAGGATGAAGATAATTGATCATATGACACAGCATTGGATATGGTATGATGTGTACATGAACGTTTTCCTTTCTTAAGTGCAATAGGTAAGTCATCAGTTGTATCAGTAATCTTAGAGGAAATGTCATTACCCAAAACTGTAGCTGTAGGACTGGCAAGAGGAGATCTGTCGAAGAGTAGAGTAGTGATAGAGGGGGCTTTATGAACATTCTGTCGTTGAAACACAATCGGGTACCGAAACTATTCTTGAATCAGAGGAACCTTTGCTAAAGTTTCTGCATTGGCAAAGTCAGAATTTTCAGTACTTGTTGAGTCTTCAGTACTTGCCGCCAAGTCTGTTGGAGCTTCAATACTTGCCGCCAAGTCTGTTGGAGCTCTGTTTTCTGATTTGGCAACAGCTGTAGGATCTGAATTTTCACCCGAAATGTTCGAAATTAACTCCCCCTGAATGGGTATCACATCCAAACTAGAGGACACATCTTTACCATGAGTAGGCTCTCCCTGAAAAAGTGTCTGCGAGTAAAAAGGCTGAGACTCATGAAAAATAACATCCATGGAGACAAAATAGCGTCGAGTGGAGGGACAATAGCACTTGTATCCTTTTTGTGTGGGAGAATACCCCAAAAATATGCACCTGAAACTGCGAGGGGCAAGCTTACCGGCTGGGTGAGTGATACGGGCAAAACATTCACACCCAAACACCTTCGGAGGGACCAAAAACTTATGAGACCCAGTAAGAGTCTCAATTGGAGAGCGATTTTGGAGAATGCGTGATGGAAGACGATTGATCAAATAAGCCGCACTCAAAATGGCATCACTCTAATATTGAGCTGGAACATTCATGGCAAACATAAGGGAACGGGCCACCTCCAAGAGATGGCGATTTTTGCGTTCCGCCACACCATTTTGTGCAGGAGTATCAACACAGCTCGTCTGATATATAATACCAGGGTCATGTGAAAATGCTTGAAAATCTGACCTGGTGTATTCCGTTCAATTGTCACCTCGAAGGATACGAAGCTTTTCATCAAATTGTGTCTGAATCATTGCCAGAAACTGCTGAAAGCATTGGAAGACATCACTCTTCTATCGCAATAAATAAACCCAAGTAGTGCGGGTACAACAATCAATAAATGTCACAAACCAATGGTGACCCGAAATGGAGGATACACGAGAAGGACGTCAAACATCCGAATGCACAAGAGCAAAAGGTGCATCACTTTTATTACTAATAGGAGAATAAGTAACTCGAGTTTGTTTTGCTAGAACACAAGAATCGCAAAAGAAATCCTGACTTCTACATCTATCAACTATATCTGGACAATCCTTACCAAAAAAAAAAAAACTATATCTGGACAAATTTTTATTAAAGTTCCAAGCGATGGATGACCCAAACGGCGATGCCAAACATGTAACTCTGATAAGACTGCCGAGGAAGCTGGAGTGATAAGATGAGCTGATGGTAGTGAATCGAGCACATATAAGCCCCCCTTTACTCTACCACGACCGATCTCCCGACCCGTTGCCAAGTCCTACACGACACAATGAGATGGAAAGAAAAACACTTGATACTTCAGATCACGGGTCAAGGAACCAATTGATACGAGATTAGTGTAAACTTTAGAAACATGTAAAATAGATAATAGAGTAATATCACGGGTAATAGACACTGAGCCCTGGCCGGCTATAGAGGCTAAAGAACCATTAGCAACAGTAATACACTCACGCTTAGAAGAATGAGAATAATCAGTAAAGAGTGTAATATCACCACTCATACGGTGTGTGGCACCCGAATCAAGGATCCACGGCTGAGAAGATTTACACAAACCACCGAAAAAACCTGCCTAACTGTGCAAAATCAGAGGCCGATGATGTAATGGTGTCAGGATTGTCTCTGTTGCGTGCTAAGAGAAGACGCGGACTAGTCAACTCGGCAGTAGATGAAGAGTCCGAGGGAGCTGCTGGTGGCTAACTTGGAGCTTCACCCAAGTGTACCTGAGGTCCGATTCGACCCCTTCCACGACCACGGCCAGCATTAAAAGGACGCTCATGAAGTTTGTAGCAAGCTTCGCGGGTGTGACGTTCTTTTCCACAATAATCGCACTTCACAACTGGTCTGTCATTGCCAAAACGACCACGAGATTCACTTCCCGCCAAAGTGTAAAGGACAGAGCGCTCTGGAACAACAGGCTGATGCATTGCGCTCCGATGTTTTTCCTCTAGATAAACCATGGCATAGGATTGTTCCAAGGTCGGAAATGGAACACGACACAAGATCTGGGCCATAATCTGATCATACTCCATATTAAGACCAGTCAAGAACTCAAAACACGCGAAATTTGTCCACTCTCTTTTGAAAAGCAGCAGCGTCGCGGGGGTTGGTAGGATGAAAATCATCATAAAAATCCAGTTCATGTCATAGACTACGTAACTCAGAGTAATATTGAGATAAGGACAACTCCCTTTGCTTGGTTTCATGAATTTTCTATTGAAATTCATATATTTGGGCATCATTCCCCACTTGAAAATAAGTATTTTGAGCGGCCTCCCACATCTTTGCTGCTGTATCCAAGAATAAGTAGCCACGGGCAATAGTGTCAGCCATTGAATTGACAAGATAAGTCATAACCAAGGCATTCTCGGAGACCCACTTGCGGATAGCATCATCTCCAGTAGTAGGTTTCACGCTCTCGCCGGTAAGATAGCCGATAAGACCACGTGAAACAATGGTGAAATAACAAGAGCGAGACCATATCAGGTATTTGGAGTCATCTAACTTGATGGGACTTGTCGGAAATGAGGAATATATACTAGGAGCACTACGGCTCAATTCCCCAATAGTGTCCGAAACTTTTATTATCTCTGACATGGTCTTGGGTAATAAATTGTATCAAACAGACATGATTTAGATCATATAAATTGTATAAAAGAAAACATCACTATTGGTCGACATCAAAGAAGCTCTCGGAAGGCAGTGAACAGAGTAAGGAAATTGCCAACAGCATTGAGAAGGACAAAAATCAGTCGCAGTGTCTTGATAAAGTCAGGCGACTACTAGAAACCACCACACAAGGATTGTCGAACCCGAGTTACTTTAGATCATCACGAAAAAAGGGTCGCCGGATCAGAAGAGAGGGGTCGCCAAGTCTGTTGATGTCAAGCGACACCCAAGAAGAGGTCGCCTGACCTGCTTGATGCCAGGTGACACCCTAGAGGAAGTCACCTGACCTGCTTGATGTCAGGCGACACCAAGGAAGAGGTCGCCTGACCTGGGTGACGTCGGGCTCTGGGTCGCCTGGCCTGGGCGACTCAGATCGTGCTTTGCCTGGTCTGAATAAGCTCGGCCAAGAGTGTTGAAGGTGGTTTACGTTGATGTAGAGAGGTTTTTGGGGTTGAGAGGCTAATTGAGCTCTGATACCATGTTGTATGAAAGAATTCTCTTATTCATAAACTCTGGGAAAAGTGAAATACAATATATATAGAGTAGAGATAGACCTCAACCCTAAGACATCTAAATAAAATAAACTAGGCCTAAATAACTAGGCCCACTAACATTAACAATAAACATAAGAGGTTTCAACGGTTATCATAATTGCACCAGAGAATTCACTGACCCAAAACTTCTGCGCCAAAAATGAATTTTACATTCCCTCTTTGTGCTCTATCTCCTTTAAGGACTATCGATTGTAAAGTGAAAACATCTGAACCTAAAATGTAAATTCAGAAGAGAGTGTAAAAACAATAATTATGACACCTACAAATACTGCAAGAAAAACATGCAACATGGTGGGCTCACCTTGGCGTCCATTTCTTGACTCTTCTTCTCCAACTTTCGAGAAGAAGTTCTTAAGGACATTTGATGATTGTTAAGTTCCGATATCGTCTGGCGCAGTTCTTTCAGTTGTGTATCTACCTTTTGAACAAGAGGTAATTCCATCTCTCTGGCTTCATTAAACTTTGCAACCTCTGCATTCAACTATACCAAATGTATTGCATAAATTCGTTGTCAACTTACATGGAAAGTGCTTTCATCGCAATTGCTTTTCAGGTACCTGGGATAACTTATTCTCCCATTCCTTCTGTTGTTCGTCAAGGAGGTTCAATTCTTCCACTATCGGTTTTAAAAGATTCATTTTGTTGTCTCTGGAGACCAGTAGAAATGTGAAAGGGAAAACATGTATTAGCTGCACATAAAAGATAAAATTCCTCGAAACTCATTATCCAGCCGTGAGATATTAGAAAACTAATTGAGACATAACACTTTACGTACATAAAATAACGGGTGATTTTTCGTCGCACGTGAACGTAGTATACAAAAAAAGAATACACTGGGGTGAAAGATTTATTTTCTCTATCCCCATCTTTGTCAACTTTAAGTGATTTTCCTACTGCACTCAGCCATATCTCATAGCAGCACCGAAATTTGCAATTGACCAAGGCAAACACACAGTAAACTTTAACAAACAAAAGGAGGGAAATGCTGGAAGTATGACATAATCAAATTGTTTCTAACAAGCTGGAGAGGCCTCAATTCTTCTCACGATTAAACATCAACGCACGAAGTTGTTAAATGGTTTCCCGCCATAGTCAGTGCACCAAACTTACTTGTGGAAACAGAAATTGAGAATGGCGCTGACAAAAATCTCGGTCCGTTCGGCGCCGGGCTTCACCAGATCTTTCAGGTTAAACTGTGTGGGACAACGCAGAGAGGCCACGACCTCCTTCACTCTGCTGCACAGGTTCATTTTCCGCACCGACTCTAAGTGGAAGTCCGGATTCTCGAGCCGCTCAAGCGCCGCAAACTCCATTTGCCCATCTTCCCTGTAGAATTGGAGGACGAAACCCCAAAAAAAGGGAAAATGCTTAATCATTCGAACGCACCCCAACAAACGCGCAACAGACCGGGTCCAGATTATACTAATCCGACCCGCGGATTTTGAACTCAGAGAAACCTGGGGCGGTTCCATGAAAGGAGGGACCGAAAATGAGAAACTCACTCTTGGAACGAATCGAGGTAGATCAAGAGCTGGGTGTAGAGATCGGACACGAAATCCGGGGTGGGATCGGCGAGGTGCTGCGCCGAGACGTTGCTGAAGATCTGGGAGTCGACGAGGAAAGACAGTATCTCCGATCGGGAGAGCCTCGGGTACTCGAATCTCGACATCGGAGCCGCTCCGACTCCGAGCGAACCCTACGAACAGCGAAGCGAACACGAAGGAAGGTGGAGCTTAGAGAGAGTGAGTGACACAGAGAGAGGGATTGGGGTTTTCCCGCCCAAAAACCAGGGTTTTCTTTTCAATTTAATTTACCAAAATTTTTATTTTTATTTTTTATTTTTTTTTTACCGAACTTTTTATTTTATTTTTTGGTCGGACACCAAACTTTTTATTGAGTTACCGGTTTTGATTTATCATAATTACCTATATGTTAAATTTTACCAACTCTGTTCTTTCATTATCTACCAAACCTCGGTGATTATTAATTTTTCTCCAATTAAATTACCTACTTAAGTTACCAACTCTAATTGGAGTTTAACTCCCATGTTTTATTTATTTTTAAGACAAAAAATTCCCTTTTAATTTACCAACTTTTGTGATACTACCAAATTACCAGTGAATGATTAAATTTTCTCCAATTAAATAAAAATTAGTTTTAAGATACCAATTCTCATTTGAAATACTAATCATTATTTACTGGTTTTTTCGGTAAATTCGCTAACTTTTTCTGTCTTTTTTGGACGCAACTATTCCTATTGGATTGCCAATTTTACTTGCCTTACTTGTCAACCTTTAAAATTTATGAACTCGTTTTAGGATTTATGAATCTCAAGTGAAATGATTACTAGTTTTTCTTCAATTAAAAATACAAACTTATTTCACGTTACTGCCCTTTATTTGAGTTGGTTCCGAATGTTTATTTGTATTCTATTTACCAACTTCTTATCTCGCTCTTTACCCAAATTTTTTTAAACTTTACCCAAAAAATTTCTTTTCTCGCACAAAACAATAGGGATTGACGACTACGCCATTCCTCAGTACCGTTTTTGATTCGCCATACCTCATTGTATTCTCGAAGAGACGCTGATTTACACTGCAAAAGAACAGCAGCCAAAAAGCAAGAAAAAGATATCATTATTGAGCTATGATCCTGCATTTACTAAACAGGATTAATCAATTAGGAGATGTTTGACCAAAAAAAAAAACATTGGAGATGGGCCTAGTGATGCAACACAGGATGACTGCTCTTGCAAACCCCTCTGGAGAATAATTTACTTTGTGCAACAAAAGCACAGGCACATGCTGGAGGAAAAACTCTACACCAAGAACTGCTAGGCTATGTGCATTGCCGAGAGAATCCCTAAACCAAGGAAGTTCAAGTAAGAAAAATTCCGGCGAACAAACTTTGACCGATAAGACAGGGAGCTTGCTCTAATCATTCTCCTGCTACATCCAACTTCTGGCCAAGCACAAGTGCGTGCACTTATTGACATCAACATAAACCAGCTGCATCATCAAAGTTCTTCCATGAGATTTGTCATTTCTTGCAAAATCTGCAGGGGCAGGCACCACATACCAAGCAAGAGAGAGAACCTGACAGAAGGATTCAGCATAATGGTTAATGCATGAAGGACTGAAGTTTTCAACGTAGCAGAAAGCATCAAGCACCTCTATTACGGGCGATGATCGCTGCAGTAGGTCGTGTAGCTTGACAGATTTCCAGGGATACCGCTTTCAACAACTTACCACACCGTATAGGAATTACAAATCATACACAAAATGCAGAGGAACAAGTTCCCACAGAAAAGGTTAACTAGTAAGGAAAATGCAACATACATATAGTCCGCTGAGGATACTTCTCATAGATAAATTCATCAAAAGCGACAGGCCACCTTACTAGGCTTAAAAGGGTCGTGCTATCAACCTCGAAATGAAAGGTGTTTCGAATGACTATGAATACATTCGCCAGAAATTAAAATTGGTAACCACACAAATCAAGCAGCACAAATTTCTATGGGCTTAATGTCAAATCATCAGAAAAAGTGTGATGTGCAAAAATTATTAACAGCAAGAAATGCCCAACACCCAACTAATATCAACTACCAAAGATACTCATATTGGTTGCAATTTCTACAGCAGCTAGGAATGAAATTCAGAACCTTAATTGAAAACGCCATAGCAGATACAACCCCCTCTTACGAGAAATTGTGTAACTACATTGCCAAAATTTATCCCACAGTCAAAATAATTGTGCAAAATCTGCTCATCGACAGTAGCGAATGTGTTTGAAATTGAAGTAAACATGCAAAATCCCCCTTTCAAAAGTGCATTTGAATCCCTTCTTGCGTGAATATTCCCAGTCTTTATTCACGATCCTAAAAGCAATGTCCTCATATGGGGGCCCAGCGTGGAACCAGATGATACACGTCTCTGTGCTATTCCCATCCTTTTCAATGTTGTATGTTGGGGCCACAGTTTTGTTGACAAGGTCAGGGTAAAAGATATGGAACTTATACCCTTTCACCATCTTCGGAGGTGGATTATCATGATCGTAATGCATTCGATTGTACTTATTCCAATCATATCCAGTGTGGACTCGGTTGAAGTATTTTGGTTTTCTTGGTCGATACTTATCCTGCCACCCATAAACCTGTGAGTCCAGATTCACCTCCGCACCAGTGCCAAAAACTGCATCACCTTCATCCATGGCTCCCAGGGCTTTGATGGCCTTCATTTCAAAGTTATCTACTGATGGAGCTGGCTTTGATGCCATTGCTTCTTGCATCCTTCTTTGTCTTCGTTGTTCTTCTAGTACCACCATTCTTTTCCGTTCCAATGCAGCCCTGTCCTCTTCAGGGTCAACGGCCCCTTCAGTCTCATCACCATGCAGCAGTTGCGGAGAAAATGGCCCATCCTCCTCTTCTGACTCCATCATCTCTTCTTTAGGTAAGGGTTCTGGGGACATTGATCCTTGATCATCAGGCACACCATCTTCTTGTATAGGACTGAGTACAATATCAGTTTCTGGATCATTGACATCCACAGGCTGCTCCAGACATCGAAGATGCTCGTGCAACATTTTCGCATAAAATTCTCTCAAAAAAGCCTTTGCCTTGTATATGGGGATACGTTTGAGGATAACCTCCCAGAACTCCACAACCTTAGCTGCGCCAGAACGCAAATCAGTCTCGACACCAGTATGTATATCCTCCAATTCTCTCCAGGTCTTCTTATGCAGATAATCCCTCACGTCTGCTTCAACGTTAGGATGCACACCCCTTTCTTCTGCAAGAACCTCAGCAGGAGGCTCCTCCCCACGCGCTCTAGCTCGATTGAGTGCATCCTTTTTCCTAGCTTCTGCCATCTCCCAATCGCAAACCACTAGAAGTGCCTTCCAGTACTCAACACGTGTTGGTGTCTCTGTGTCCAAATTAAGATGCATTTTGATGTCATCACGAAGCTCTTCCGTTCCTTCCACTGTTAAACCCTCGAAGAGGACAAGAGGTTCATTCAATTCCATATCCAGATCATCTGAACCATTGAGCAGCTTAGATAGAATATCAATTGTTTTTGCACGTCCTTCACGCAATCTGATCTCTGACCTGACTTTGCTTTGATCAAAATGAAACTCATCTTCTTTCTTCTCCCAATCTCGAAACTCTGCTCGAGCACGCTCTCTGGCTAGCACTGCCATTTCCTCCTCATGCCGAGCCTTTTCAAGCGCTCTTTCTTCCCTCCTCTTCTTCACTCTCTCAATCTCTGCCATTCTTTCCTTCTGCCTCTTTTTCTCTGCCTTGATAGAGAAAGTGTCAAGATCCGCACCGCAGGCGACATCACGCTCGATCTTCTTTCCCCATACAAACTTCTCATCGAGGTTTGAATCGCCAAAAGGATTCGAAGCATTGGAATAACCCGGGACCCGCTGTGACTTCAACTTCTTCGCGACCCGCATTGCCTTCTTCTGAGCCCTCTTCGCTTTGTACGCCTCGATTTCTTCCTCCGTAATAACCCTCCTCGAGCTGCGCTCCCCGTCGCTTCCGCCGCTGCTTTCCGAGTCGTCAGAGCAACGCCTAGAGCTCCCGCGGCATCTCCTCTTCCGGTTCCTCTCCGAAGAACAGGATGCCTCTTTCTTGCTTCCACGCGAATGCGACCCCATCGACGCTTCCCGCTAACAGCTCCGACCGAGTCGCAAAAAGGCTGCGCCTTTAACAGACTGGGTCGAGATCACACGAACCCAACCCCCAGTTTCCGAACTTTGAGAAACTGGGGTTCGAGGAAAAGAGGGACTGAAGGCGAGAAACTCACTCTTGGACAGAGTCGAGGCAGGATCAAGAGCTGTGTCGCAGAGGTCGGAGACGAAATCAGGGGGTGGGATCGGCGAGGGCGATGCGCCGGGACGTTGCCGAAGATTCTGGGATTCGACGAGGAACGACGACGGTGTCTCCGAGTTGGTGAGCCTCGGGCGCTCGAATCCCGACACTGAAGCGGCGCCTCCGAGCGAACGCAGCGAGCGGCGAAGCGAACGCAGCGAGCGGCGAAGCGAACTGCGAAGGAAGATGAGCTCCTCCCGAGAGAGAGAGAGAGAGAGAGAGAGAGAGAGTTGTTTCCTGTCTTGTTCTCCACGTTTGGCAGTTATGTTCATTAGGAGTTGGTTTTTCAATATTTATTTGATTTGTTGCTTTAATTATCGATTTTTCCTGACTTTCCTTGTTCGTTGCCCAACTTTTATCTTGTCAACCAAGACTAGAATTAAGCATATTTTATATGGAAAATTACCAGCTAATATTTGTATTTTTTTTTATCAGATTGACCTATCTAATGTTAATTAGGATATCAACTCTCGTTTAAAATGCTTAATAAATAAATATTTTACCCGTTCCTTTTTAAAATCGTAAATTTGACGTGTTGATCTATCAATTTT
The DNA here is from genome assembly GCA_028455895.1 of Rhodomyrtus tomentosa. Lineage (NCBI taxonomy): Eukaryota > Viridiplantae > Streptophyta > Magnoliopsida > Myrtales > Myrtaceae > Rhodomyrtus > Rhodomyrtus tomentosa. The sequence goes on along the minus strand of JAPCWY010000011.1, from coordinate 37,386,493 downwards.
ATTAGACGTGGTTGCTAATCTTTAATATTTATCAATACTTTTCTTTTAATTACCAACTCTCTCTCTTATCAACTCACTTCGCGTCATTACTTCTTTTTCGAGAATGTTTATTTCCTCTCTCTTGAATAGCCAACTTAATTTATCTCTGGCCGAAAAAAAATTACTCACAAATAACTTGAATTTACCAATTATTATATGAAATTACCAACCGTTGTTGCATTATCTACCAGCTTTTTAAATTACCAGAGAGCTTTGGCATTACCAATTTTTTATTTGAATTGCTTACGGTCGTTTATTTATTAATTTCAAACTTGGCAACTTTCTATCTCGTCATCACGCTTCTTGACACACCTAGCAAGTTTGTAAATTTGCCAAACGTTTTTTTTTTTTTTCAGAAGTTACCAACCTCAATTAGAATTTCAATTTCCTTTTTTTTTCAATTAAGTTTTGTATAATGAATCCCTTTCGAGTCAGATATCGATATTTATTCATTTATTCCGTCAAATAACCAACTTTCTCTACCAAAAAAACCTTCTCTTATGTTTCTACCGACTTTGAATAGCCTTTCTTTTCAACACTCAAATATTTACTGGTGCCAAAGGGAGGTCAGGCCGTCGAATCAAATTAGGAAGTGGCTTCAAGCGTAGGTAGTGCAGTTTGGGAGAGCAGAGCAGATCTCGAGCCTCTGTAAAGAATGCATGCTCAGATAGAATGCCTTTGTACCCACTGCTCATATCCCAAATGCATCCTCAATAAATAAAAAAAAAAGGGACCGGCGGCTACGCCATCCCCAAATAACGCATTCGATTAGCCATACCTGAGTTGTATTCTCGAAGAGACAGTGCTCAACACTACAAAAGAACAGCAACCAAAAGCGAGAAAAAGATCTTATTATTATGCTGTGATCCTGCATTGACTAAAACAGGACTGATCAGCCAGAAGATGGGCATAGTGATCCAACCCAGGATGACTGCTCCTGCAACACCTTCCAGTTTCTACTGAAGAATAATTTACTTTGCACCACAAACGCACAGGCATACGCTGGAGGAGGAAAAACTCTACACCAACAACTATTAGGCTATGTACATTGTCTGAGATAATCCGTAAAATCAAAGAAGTTTCAAGTAACAAAATTCAGGCGAACTAACTTTAGCCAATATTCGACCAAAACAAAAAAATTCGGCCGATAAGACAGGGAGCTTGCTCTAATCATTCTCCTGCTAAATCTAACCTCTGGCCCAACATAAGCACATATACTTCGACAGCATCATAAGCCAGCTCTTTTATCAAAGTTCAACCATGAGTTTGTGATGTCTTGCATAATCTGCAGGGGCAGGCACAACATACCAATCAAGAGAGGTAACCTTACAAAAGGATTCAGCATAATGGTCGGTGCATGAAAGGCTGAAGTTTTCAACATAGCAGAAAACGTCAAGCACCTCCATTACGGGCAATGATTGCTGCAGCAGGTCATGTAGCTTGATGGGTTTGCAGAAATACCGCCTTCAACAACTGACCACCTCCTTTACAGGCAATGATTGCTGCAGCAGGTCATGTAGTTTGATGGGTTTCCAGAAATACTGCCTTCAACAACTTACCACGCTGTACAGGAATTACAAGTCATAAACAAAAGACAGAGGAGCCAGTTCCCACAGAAAAGGATAACCGGTAAGGAAAATGCAACATATAGTCCGCTAAGGATACTTCTTACAGATGAAATCATCAAAAGCGACAGCCACCTTACTAGGCTTACAAAGGACATGCTATCAACCTCGAAATAAAGGTGCCATGAATGAATGAATTCATTACACAAAAAATTAAGTTAAGTCACAACACAAATCAAGCATCACATATTTCCATAGGTTTAATGTAGAATTATCAGCAGAAGTGTGATACGCAACAATAAACAGCAAGAAATGCACAGCACCCAAATAGTATCAACTACAAAAGATACTCATGCTGGTTTCTAATTCTACAGCAGTCGGGAATGAGATTCTGACCTTAATTGAAAAGGCCATAGCAGATGCAACCTACTCTTACGAGATTTTTTTTTTTTTTGGTCGAAACAGGAAATTTAGTGCAACTACATTGCAAAAACTTATCCCACAGTAGTTCCTTTATTTTGCCCACCTATTTTGTTCTCTTGTTTGTGATTTTGATATGTTTACCATATCAATAAATACGCCACCTAGTTGAAAATTCCTAAACAAACGGACTCTGTGAGTAATCACAGCCAAAATAAGAATTGAGATGAATCGCCATCAAACCACAGTTTTCACTCAGTTTCGTTTCCAATAAATTTGCATAACAAATGGACTCAAATCTTACTGTTTGCATAGTGAACCTCATGACTTCTACAACATTACCAAAAAGGTGTTAGAATTAATGATGCTAACTACACATTATTTACCCGAGGACAAGGCAAGCTCTTCTACACAAGGTCACGGTTTATATAGGATGTAGGCTTCATCTAGGGGAGGGACCAAGCCCGAAGAAATTATGACTGCTCTTTTCAATGCACAAATGATGAGCTCCCAAGATAGTGTTTATATTCATCCCCCCCTGAGTAGATTTCAGGTTTCCAAAGTGTTTATATTCATCCCCCAATGAGTAGATTCCAGGTTTCTAAACCCTTACTTATGAATGAGAGCTCATAGGATACGCGGTGTACAGTAGTGTTTATATTCATCCCCCAATGAGTAGATTCCAGGTTTCTAAACCCTTAGTTATGAATGAGCTCCTAGGATACGCAGTGTACAGTAGTGTTTATATTCATCCCCCAATGAGTAGATTCCAGGTTTCCAAAACCTTACTTATAAATGAGCTCATAGGATACGCAGTGTATACCTTTCAAAGACAATCGAGTCTTTCTTTTATGAATAAAAGTTTCGTAAAACTATTATTGCGCTAAGATCTCAACCAACAAAAACCTTGAAACTGATTTTAATGCAATTGCACTTAGTGCTCTCTGTCATGTGTCAATCCCCAAGGAAGGACACATGTTGACCGGTTGTGGCATTGAGGACTATCAACCTGTCTCTATATCCCCAAGGGAGGACACACGTTGGCCGGCTCTTGCATTGAAGCTCTCCGTGCCTCCCTCCCTTCCTTTTACAATTCTTTTCAAGATTCATGTCAATCAAATGGAACTTCCACTTTAATCTGAGGATTATCTAGTCAAATATATTATTCCTAAGTACTTCATTCTAAAATAGTTGTTCTATGCAAGTCTAGTTCAATAAAACTTTGGTTGGAGGAGTGAAAAGTTGATCTTTAACAACAAAGAGCACGATCTTGATAACTTGAAATATCCAAACTTCTCATTTTATCAAATGAGTCATTTCATGATTCCTTCTACTTCTCATTTTCAGCCTCTATACTAGTTAAAGTGCTCAAACTTATAAATAAATAAAACCAGACAAACTAACTAACTATCTTAAAAAACAAATAATGATGTTAATTTTAGATGTTACTTAAGTTTTTTTGGTAAGGATTATTAATTTTTTTTTTGGTAAGGGATGTTACTTAAGTTCTAGCTTTGGATTATTAAGAATCAAATGATATGCTCTCATTCAAATATCATCAACGTTATTGTCTTATATACCTCATAAAGAATTCAAGTGGCTTGTGCACTCGGACAATAAGCACACAATCACATATATGATCAGACAAATGGGATGCATATGCTGATGCTACAGCGTGCAGTTTTTCATTAAAGAAGACCGAGAGTCCTTTAGGTGTAACGCAAAGAAAAGAGTACTCATGTAGCTTAGTGAACTACGTGAAAATTGATTCATAACACTAATAAGTCATGTATGAATTTGCGTTTATGGGGCCTCATAATTGGGATAACCTTGATTTAGAACACTGATAAGCGCATGTGCATGTGTTATTGGGCATCCAAAAATATATATCTGGAGAAGTCATCTGCAGAGTATCTTTGGGAAAAGATAGATAAGAACTATGCTCTACTTAGAGCGCCAATAGTCATTTGTCCATCATAAAGGGAAAAAAATAGTAGAATTACCTCAAATTACATTTCCTGAAATTCACTCCTTCCTCTTGTGAGACCCAACTCTTTTCAAACGTAACTGATGCTTGGACACTGCTTCCTTAATAAACTCATCACCAAAGAAGCGTGAATTTTTTAGAATGAGGTCTCTTGTTGACAAATCAATAGCATAACCATGACCAGACATCCACTGCAGTAGTTGGAGAAGCAATTCCTTCTTCTCAGGAAGAACAATAAATCGTGATACAGCCATATTAAATACTTTCTGCAAAGGAAAACACTATCATCAATAAATCTTGTAACTAGATATAAATATCTTCAAATTTTCAGGAACTTCTTTTCGAGCACAATTTACATTACTGATTCTTTCTTATGAACTGAAGCATCCCACCCAGAGAGAGAAATGAAAGCAAGAGAGATTATTTCAGAAATTGGAATACCAACTTATGCATTTTAAAATGTCAAGGCCCCAACATGCATAACCGGAGCAGAATGGAGTTGCTCTCACAATCTTGCAGGTGCTCAAACAAATTTTTGTAAGATGGGTCAGAAAGCAGAATGCAAATTCAGTCGCAGAACAAGAGATCAAGCGTAAGAGAGGAATTAAATTCTTATAGTGAATTGCTTAAACTAAGAGAGGCCTAGAAGGGAATTTTCTAATTCTTAAAAAACCACCAAAGAAATCAAAGCAGTCTTGCAAAAACAAAACAACTAAGCCGTTTTCCCCTCAGTGGGGTTAGCTATTGCCCTCTATTTTGAACCACATAGTAATATCCAGTTAATCAAGATTTTTACAGAAATACCGCGCATATCTTTTAGGTCTTCCTCTATTCCTGACCAGTACTTGCCCACATAAGCAAATTAATAAACTCACTTCAATAAGATAACTAGGGGAAAAGATTTTGATACATATGCTTTAGCTTTCTTAGTTTATTTGGCCCCAAAAAAGCACTTATCTCTGTTTATTTAGCACATATACTGACTGCTTGCCTGATCAATCTTATTGCTGGAGGCATGGATGACCTTCAACACATCATTTATCAAGTTGACATTACCCGACTTCATAAATGCAGTAGCAAACTTCTTTACTGCTTGCTTGGAGATTAATCCCACATTGTCCTACAATTGAAGGAAAAAACATATGTAAGTAAAGATGAAACCATTGAACACCCCAAGAAAGCAAATAAAAAAAGTACCTTGACGACAACATAAGCCTCCTTGTAAAGCCGTCCTGAAATCAGAATGTGCAGAATTTTCTCATGGAGAGCCTTACACATAGTTCTTTTGCTATACCTCAACATATTGTAAACAGAAAAAGCTTCTGAGTAGGCCTTCATTTTACCAAGTTGAAAGATTAGGGAGGAGCAAAGTCCCTGCAGTAAAAGAGATACTTCAGAACCCTTCAAAATTATTAGTAGCTTCATATCAGTAAAAGCAATTCAAAAAGTGGAGCCAAGGGGATGCTAACGCGTTTGCAAAACCATTTACAAGACAAACAATCTAATAAAAACAATACTAATACTAGTAACACCCAGAATTAACTGCTTGTTGTCGACATTTTTTCACTGGTAACTTTTGTTTTTAACTAAAACTGCTTTTCCATAATATCAGCAAGAATGTTTCTTTTCTCTTGAAATAGTAAAGGCACATTATTCATCGGCTTGGCATAAAAGGGATGCTTGCCCCTTCGCAAGTGAAGATTAAGAAATCTGGCCTCGACAATTGAGGTTTCCTGCCCCTTATTCCTCCACGCAAGCCGCAAAGAAACAAATAGGGGGATCTTCACCACATCTTTCACAGAATACCAGAATAAGCATTCGTTCATCCCCTATGAGTGTAGTCTACAAATATATTCTTATTCTCCTAAAGAACAAAAAAAACCCGAATTTGGTTAACCAATTCAGCCATTCTGTGGCAAATGATGCACCTTCTAACCAGAGATACTCCTCTCCTTAAAAAATCCAAAATAGTCGAAGTACTCCTCCCAAGGGTGACTTCCAATAAAAAAAAATGTCTACTTTTGGAACAGCAGATTTCAGTATCAGCGGCCAAAGGAAGCTTGCTCTCCCTACTCCTGAGGTAAACACAAGAAGGTTTTTTGTTGAAAGATTTCAATACAAATTGGTTGTTTCTGTTAAGCCACCATTTCACTAGATCTTATTGTCCCATGGAAAAATTAAACTCTAAATAGCTGGTCAATGTGAAGAATTTCCCTCGAACCCATAGTTGCTGATGTTTCTTTGAAGAGACGCTCCAAATGTTTCATCTTTATGGTAAATCAAGGACTCAAAAGGCTTCTTATCAAAGGGAAAAAAATGAAAAAGAACAAGCGATCGCTCCTTAAAAGGGGCCTACCAGACCACCTCTTATGCAAGAAAGTGATTGTATTGGCCTAAACAAGCAAAAAGTCATTAGAAAAATTCTTCTGTTCCTTTGTACTTTTACAGTGTCACAAGGCTGGCATCCATCTCTGCCTAGCTAGTTCAGAATTAAGCCATGACATTCTGAACCATAGTCTGTATCCCTAAAGTCTCACTTATCACGTCAAGCTTTATCAAAATTTGTATAGACTTAACCCACTAGCCCGTTGATTGATTTGAGTAATTAAATTCCTCATCTTAGGTGATTATCAGCATCTTCTAGAACAAATCTCTCTCGGATAAACTAATTAGACCTCCCATCTCGACAACTAACCGATATTTGTCGTTATGGCTTCATATTTGCATTAGAATTCGTTGAGCGTGTCTTAAGAAGATACCCAAAAACAAAAAAGTTGCCATAGCATGCTTATGTCAGAGTGCTGTCTCTTGGTTTGAAGATGTAATCACTAGTTCCAAAACGAACATAGATTGATCAAGCATCACAAAGGTGCAAGCATAGAAGGAATAGGCATTCGAAAAAACTCGTGGTTAGCATGCCATGCAAGAGCAATGGATCTAATTTAGGCTATGAGACATTAGGATATCATATCAGAAGTCATCATACCTCCTCTGGTTGGTGCCCCTTTTTATGCATGTCCTGCATAGTCCTGTAAGCAAGAAGATATAATCTCTCCTTAAAGAAGTATTTGACAAGGATATGAAAGGTGCTGTAATCAGGACTGATAGCTAGTTCATCCATCTTCTTCAATGTTTGCATGACACTCTCCATTTCACATGCTCTGCAATAGGCACCTAGCATGGTATTCAATATTACCAAGTCATATCTGTTAAATTTGGCTTCAAAGTCTTTGGCCAACAGTTTGGCCTCTTGTAGAAGCCCACACCGGCAAAATGCTGAAATCATGATGCAGTGCGCATAGCCATCTGCAAGTACAACATAACCATTATATCCACACATGAGCATTGCCATTATACTATAGCAATGATATGAAGTTCACACTGCAGGAAACAATTTGAAGTCCCCCACACCTTCCTCTCTGCACACTCGCAGACATTCGTCTGCTTGACTTACATTAAAAGAATGGGACAGTACGGACCAATTATTTAGAAAATAATAGCGAGAGATTTGCACAATGGAGGAGCTTATGCCACCAGATAGCAACCCAAAAGAAAACCATTTTACTAAGGACATCAAAGCTAACACAAGTCAAAGGATTAAATGATGCTGGTCACAGATCTCATTTAAAAACTGGAAAGTATAAAGAAACTCATTGGAATTCATTGAACTCATATCACCTTTTCTAAAGTGCAAATTAGGGAACTTTACAAAAGTAATTTTGCTTCTTTATAAAAAGAACGGTACATAACATAACCCGATAACTAATTGAAAATTGTAGTCATGCTTAATTACCAGATTTGACAGATTTTCGCATCATTTCATCAAACACTGATTTAGCTTCATCTGTTCTTCCAGCTTTAGCCAGGCCATCCATCAATAGACAGTACGAGATCTACAAATTAAGCACATAGCGTAAGTTAGCAAAAATCTGAATACATTAAATGATGGAACATCAATGAAAACAAATTACAGCAGGAGAACAAAAGGATCAATCCACAAGTTGCGTGTGACATATGTTGCTTCCACGTTTAAAATCTCTCATATTGGCGCCCCCAGCTCTTTGAGCTAAAAGTTGAGAATGTTACACATCAATAATTAGCAACCTACCTTTCTGATGCATTTCAAAAGTTAGCGGTTATCTTTCGAATTATTACGGAATTCCTACTACACAATACCTGATTGTTGCTCAGTGTCTGCAATTCAGAAGTCTTATCCCACAAAAATGCAAACATCATAGTTAGCACCATAACTAAAAATAGGCCATCTACACATAATATACATCTTAACAATGAGAAGATTTGATGGTTATATGCCAGAAAGATTAAGCATGCCTGGTTTCCATATTCTCTACTTCAAGGATAGTAGAGAGCAACATTGAGCAACTAAAGGAGCCTCTATGATTTTCTTTGCAGATTTCTCGGTCAAATCCTAATTATCAAAATCTTGACACTTAAAACTACAGAAATAAATGAAAAATACATATGAAATTCCTTTGGGGAGTTCTAAAATAAAAAGTCTAAAAATTGCCAGACATGTATTATGGAGCTATAACTTCCATATGGCCCCATGAAGTTATGCGGGGATCCTCAACTACAAAGCCCAAAATAAAAAGTCAAACTTTGAGCCCTCATCTTTCCACTTTGATGTCGATCAGAGATGTTATTTCGTGAAGCATGATTTGTGCTGTTGTATGAGACTAGAGGGCAAGATAAATAGCTTTATGAGATAAACTGCCAAGCAATATGAGTACCAATGGTAGCAAAATCAGACTAGTTGGAGGTGTGAATGCTTCGTAGTAAAGATATTCATAAAAGAATAGATACAATGACCATATTTGACAAGAGAAGATGAAACGCAAGAAACTCAGTTAAAGAGAATTGAAAAATGAAAATATAACTCAAGATGTTACGAATCAGTACAATTTTTCAGAGTAGGAAAAGAGTGTTGTATGGGAGGAGAGGCATAATAAAAACACAAAAGGCAGGATCTTGAAAATTGCTCTTCTAGAGGTTATCTCACTAAATAGAGCTGACCATATAGTCAACCATCCTTGGGAGAAAACAATTTTTTAGAGTAGGAAAAGAGTGCTGAATGGGAGGAGAGACATAATAAAAACACAAAAGGCAGGATCTTGAAAATTGCTCTTCTAGAGGATATCTCACTAAATAGAGCTGACCATATAGTCAACCATCCTTGGGAGAAAACGGTTTGTTCGTCATTTTTTTTTTTTTGGGGGGGGGGGGGGTAAGTGTTCGTCATTTTCATCCTCACATAAAACAAAGACTATGATGTCTGCAAAGCATTGCGATAAAACATGCAAGAAACAATCTTCAAAGAATCTCTTATTGAGTTTATGATTTCATATTGTGGCGCATCAGCAAAGGGATGTGGTAATATATGAGAAATCTAATACAGAGAATCCTTCCAAAGTCTATAATGCCTAAACTGTCCTGACCAGCTTCTGTCCTTTTGACTTCTGAGGTCTGATGAGAATAAGATGCATATCATTTGTTTCAAGTACATATATTTCGAGCCTGTTATAGCTTTGTTGAAGGACAATAATATACCTCATCTTTGGCATGGCCTAAGAGTTCCAGTTCAGCCAATAATTCTCTCGACTTATCAAATAAGCCTCCTCTGACGTAAACCTTCAGCAGAGTAGTCAAAATTACCTGAAAACTTTGCAGTAGTGAATGATGTCAACACAGTATAAGCATACTGTACATGTACTACAAAAAAAAGTAATGAAAATTTCTGGTCATACAAATTCAAGTGAGAGGGCTATGACATTAGCCACTAAGGAAGCAGCTAGTATACATGAAGTGGGTAAAAATGTTAATGACAACTGGGAAGCCTTAGAAGGCACGTCCACTCCACAATCATTTAAGAGGAAGCTCTAGCAGTAGGAATAATACTTGAAATGGACATTTACTCCTTTTATTTTGTTAGTAAATAATTTAATCAAACTGCCAGAGCTCAATTGTCATCTTATTGAGCTACTTAGATCTATTTAACTCTGGGGCGGAGATCCATATCATCAGTCAGACCAGCGCAACGTAGTCCAAGGCACTCTAGCTTCACGGAGTGAAGGAATCTCGCTTCTAGGATGTAAGTGCACCGGGCTTTCCACAAAGCCCACAACTTTCACGCATAAGGCATGAGTCGCAAATAGAAATAGGCACAAGGAGGGGTCCCTGCCTTAGAGGAAAATTCCAATAATATGGTTTTTAGCAAAATATGTGTACATATCCCCATTTCGATATAATAAAAACAATTATTGTAGTTGTACATTCTTTTGCTAAGATTATTTAAACAATTTTTCAGATTATTTAGCTAAGGGGTATTTGTTCTTCCAAGAGATACTTTTTGCAAGAAAAATCCGCTCCATGCAGGTCGGGGCCCAGAGAGGTGACACTCCCCGTGCCTATCCTAGTTGTAAAGATGCTCTCCCTTCTAAGAACAAGGGGTTTTAAAACCCTGAAGAAGTGGTAAGTTTTTGCTTTGTTTGAAAAGTTTGACAACAAACCAAAATAATAGTTTGAAGAGTAAAGATCTATTAGACCTTAGGAGGAGGAATTGCGCAATATTTGGCAACTACCTTTGAAAATAAAAGTTTCAATCCCACAATTCACATTACATTCTTCAAAATTGAATGCATGCAATCAAATGCATCTCATAAATAAAATAAGAGATGAAGTTCAAGACGAACCTTATTGATAACTAAGCCTGCAGATTTCATATCCTGCACCAAGGTGTCGGCCTTCTTGTAATTACCATCAGCAGAGTATGCATTTAATAAAGAGCTATAATGGAATTCATTGGGTGCATGGCCTTCATTCACCATTTGCTTGAAGAAGCGCTCTGCATCTTCACAATGATTGTTTGAAGCACACACAGCAATAAGAGTCCCATAGATTACACTATCCATTTCGAGACCATTATTCTCCAGTTCCTGTATCAGTTCCAATGCCTTGGTGTAACCATCATTGACCTTCATGCAACCTGCAAGCAGCTAAGGATAATGAAGAAAGTAAGGATTGCTAATGCTCAAATCATGAACAGTACCAAGTAAGACCGCAATCATGTTCTAACTATATTACTTCCTTAAAAATTAGAGCAGATCAAACATGTAATGTAGATGAAATTGGACTCATTCATCAGCAAAGAAACAAGTTAGATTTGCTTAGTGGGGCTTTATCAGAGCCCAATGAATCTGGCAAGAAGTATAGGAATCTATCCATTTAAAAGACTCCATATTGCGCGAGCGAATTTTCAACTCTAACCTTGATCATGAGATCTTTGTACATAATTAATCGTTGTTGCAACAAAATGAGATACTTTGTTGCAACATAATAAAAGGAACACCTGTCAACTTTGAGCGATGAAGCCATATGTTATAAGCATGAGCAAAATTAGCTGGTTCGATGATGTTAAGTCATATAATTCAGGACTAGAAACCATATGGTCCAATTTATCGATAGATAATCGTGTCTAACAATCTAAAGAGACTATATCTTAACAATCCCTCTCCTGTATAAGTGAGGCCTTACATGTGAAACATGGGATGTGACCATAGTAAACCAATTAAAGACAATCACAGACCGGAACAATAAAGCATGAAAGGAGATGGAAAAACATACAAAATAATATAAAGGGAAGTATTTCGGACATCAACACTTCACCTGTGCTCTAACATATTAAATAATCGCTTTCCCCAAAAGCTTAAGCTGTTAGGGAAAGGCCAACAATGTATACAGCATATCTCTTCACATAAATAAACAATTTCCGCAGTTCACGTATCAAAAGCCTAGATATTACATAAAATTTAGATTTTTATTGGTCACAAATGTATTTCCCACAAGTTGCTGATTTGATTGCTTAGAGAAGGTTAATCAAGATGAGGTTAGAGTTGCGCACCGTACTATACGTAACAATATCCGGTTTGAGCCCATCCTGCTTCATTTGTTGAAAACATTTCATGCCGATGTCGAACTTGCCATTTCTGACGAGGCAACTAAGAACCGCATTACTTATAAAGACATTAATTCTCATTGAAGCATCCGGAATACTGTTATAGATTTCCAGTGCATTCAAAGGGTTGTGGCTTGTCCCTATGAACTTTATATAACTGCTATAGCTTGAAGAACTGATCTTCTTGTGCTTCTGCATATACTGAAAGAGCTGTGACAATTTCAACAGAAAATTAATAACATCTCTTCATTAGGTAATTAAAAGAAACGGACAGAAAATGACAAACTGTCTCCTAAGCAAGAAGAGCCATTGCTAGCCATAATTTAGCCTGCCAAATAAAGGGCGAGCCAGAGACAAAGGAATGAGGCAGGAGAACAGATAGATGAAAATGAATTATCTTAAGTTTCCAAATCATGAGGGTAAAGCTAAAATCAATACAAAAAATCTAGTTGAGCTTCTAGTTGAGCTGTTTGGCAGAATCAAATTTCTTATAAGTGAATCCACGTGTAGACATTTATATAGTATGAAAGCTTCAGATGCTTAAGATTAAAGAAAAAGTCAAAGTGCTTGCAATAAAAGATTAAAAAAATAAAAATAATAATAAGTAAAAGCCAGTCCAAACACATTCTAAACTTATGGCGGTTTATTCTCTTCTTTTTTCGTTGTAGATATTCATAAAGATACATTACTGCTTTTATAAACATTTATTTCCAAGCACCATCAAGGCAATGATTTTTGTGAGCTGTTCTTAGTTCTTGACAAAATTGAAGTGTAAGCATAATTCAGCCACTTCGCAATGAACGCATAATGGAACAAACCACATGAATTCCTTGAATCCATGACATTGAATCATGAACGAAGCATGAGTTGAAAAGTTGGCTTGAGCATATAATTTCATTCACTGATAATAAATCTAGTCCACATTCAAGAACAATTTAATTTTATGCAATGAGAGGAGACACTTAAACTAACTTGACAAAAAAGGTGAATAAAACTTTGGAAGCTTCAAAACCTGGGAGATATCTTGCATGCGGTTGAGCTTCCCGAAATACCTCAAAATGGAATTCAAGTCCTGCACCTTCAGAACACCACCAAACCTGCACAGGCACAAAATTAGGGTACCTTAATCTCCTAAGAGATATTCAGCAGAAGAAGGGAATGAAGTAAAGATGAGGAAAGAGATATCGTTACACCGAAAGCAGGGTGATGCACGATTTCAAGACGACCATCACATTACATGTTGAGAGGGAATGTATGAACTTGTGAAATTTGATTTCATGCAATCATCCAAGATTGCCGAATCCGAAGGCCGATGCTATATGCATTGAAATTTTCGTTTTTTTCCCTCAAAACATACAAAATTTCATGCTCTATGACATTTGAAAGATAAGTCTAGCAACTGAAAAGGTCGGTTCCCTAAACCAGGCGCAAAATTCCATTTGGGATTTATCCTAAAATGTTGCATGTAAAGGGAACAAACACACCGGAAGCACACATACAAAATACACTCAATGCCACCTTCAAATGGTGCAATTAAATTCTCAAAATTTAATCTGGATTTGAAAACAAACATGCCGCATAGCAAATTAAACAAGCAAAGCACTTCACAACAACATCGAAATAGTGGCGCAATCACGTTATCCATTCAGTCAGGACCTTTCGAGAGCGGCGTCCAAATCGGGCGACCGCTGGATTTCAAGAACAGCGGCCTGCCTGACCAAATAAGACTTGGAGTGATGCTTCCGGGCAGGGGCGGCGGCGCCGGCAGGAGTGGGGGCTGACTTAGCTCGAGCCGGCTTGACGAAGGCAGGAGCCGGAGAAGCAGAGAAAACTCGAGAGGACCTAGCGGTTGTCGAAGGAGGAGGAGGGGACAGCAAACAAGGGATTGAAGGAAAAGGGACCGACGTCTGGCGGGAAATGATGTTCGGAGACGAGACGACGAGCGCAGAAGAAGAAATCTCCATAGCTGGGTCTCTCTAAGCTCGAAGAGAAGCGCAGAAGAGGAGCGAGAGATGGCGGAGGAAGATGGAAGTGGAAGCGAGTGTTTCCTTCCGCAGAAAAATGGTGGGAGTTCTTCTCTGCTCAATCTTCATATGTTCTTGACCATAATAATAATAATCTTTCTCATTGCTAAAAAAATATTCTTCATATATTTTGTAATTATTCGTCCTAAAAAAATTATAAAAAGGAAAAACTATTTTTACAAGTAATTTATTATTTTACTTAAAGTAATTAGTCAATAAAAAATATTTATCACTACAGACAACAATTAAAATGTTATCACCACCGACAATGTTTTTTGTCTAAATATTTTTGTAGACGACAAAAATAATTTCCATTGATCATTTTTAGGAAAATGTTATCCAAGTTATTCATTTTCGTGAAACAAATGGAACCGAAGTTTCATTTGATTATGGAGATTGATTGAATATAAAAATATTTTCTCAAAAATGATCGATTGTATCGCTTGAAAATATTAGCCAATAGATAATATTTTCGTTATCGATGAGAATATATGTCTAATATTTTTTTCAATGATGTAAATAATTTTCATTCATTTATTTTTATAAGTTAGCAATGCAATTGATCATTTTTAGAAAAATATTTTTTAAATTATCTAAATTTTTTTTGCGAAATAAACGAAGCCATAACTGGAGGAGAGCACATGACCGGTTTAAGCAGAAATTAAATCAAACCGATCTAAACCGACTTCTAGGGACGCCGATTATCACTCATCAGAATTCACTAGCAAAACTGCCGGTTCTACCCGGCTGTCTATAGTCGAGTCATTCTAAATTGGTTTTGTAGCACAATTAGGAAAAACAAAATATGTACCTTTTCACCCATAGAAAAAAAAAAAAAATTGGACGTTAGCAAATGACATCGTGAGCGCTTTACTAGCAATGTGTAATCAAATAGTGCAACTTTTATATCACGAAAAGAATTTATTCTTTTTTTATCCAAAACATAAGATGGGCCGGGTTTCCGGGTAGAACCCAAAATCAAAAAGGAACCGATTGATTCAAGCACCAGCAGTTCCAAAATCGACTGGATCATTTCTCGTTTCCAAACTTTTTTAACAAGAAGAATCACAATTTCTTCTCTTTTCAGGTTAAAAAAAATGAGATGAGAATCAACTCACCTTGAAACCGATGGTCCCTAATTTTCATTGATTGATGACTGCATCTATAAATTCTTATATGTTCAAGGTCTGTCCATGATGTAAATATCACACCATAAGAAAGATTGTGGATTAATTTTTGTCACATTATTTTTTAATCTAGACAATACGATATGCAAGCTTTTATCTTTTTAAAATCCGAAAAGCTCGCAACTCTTTCAAAATACATATACTTATAAGTAAATTTATAGAGTATGGCACATTTCTTTTTTACTTAAACTGAAGTAGATCGACGGTACTAGCTTTGCAAACTACTGAAAAGTAACTGACAAAATCATTTTCTTGATTTGAGAGAGGTCTCACATTGGAACACATAGTTATAGATCCGAATTCATTAGTATGGAACATTTTCTTTTCCAATTGGAATGTCCTGGTATATAAAAGGGTGAAAAAGGATGTCTGTAAGTGGTTGGTAGCTTCCTATCTGATAATGCTTCAAGTTCAAGAACATAGATCAGATTTCATGTGCTCCATCAATGAACATGCTTAAGTTTCATCGAGGAAATTAATCAAACTGATCCGTGCGACCTTATCGAAGCGCAATGTCCGCAATGTCAAACTTTCAATTTTCTGTATTACATACATAATCCCGTTCAGTAATTTGACCGGTCCTTTCCTGAGTTCGAACCAGGTCGGGAAATTTGAAATGAATTCGCTTCAGTACCTTGAAGATTCAACAGCAATTTTATGCCAGACTTATTGCCATTTATACATGTACATTTTCTTTTACAGACAAGAGGAGTTCCAACTAGCGTCTACAGCCTGAATGATCCTTTCGTGCAGTTTGGCTCCGGAACAGGAGATTATACCTCGATCGAGACCTTCCAGGTAAATTCCCTTTGAGAAATCAAGGGGACGTCCCCTCGCATCCGTCACGACGCCACCAGCCTCTTGTATTATCACGACTCCGGCAGCGTGGTCCCATATTTTCTCCTTGTAACCCGCCCTCGCAAACTTCATGAAGACCTCCGCATCTCCACGAGCTATGGCTGCATATTTGACCATGCTGTACACACGCAATGGCTGCTGCCTGCAGAAACAGAGGTATGGGGTGCCTCAAATCATAGAGTCCGCTAGTTTGTCAATTTCAATGATTTTCTAGTTTAGCAGCATTCAGTGAATATCTGTTATTTCGCATTATAAGTTGTGCATCCTTTGTGAATCCTTCACTAACGCTCAAATGGAGCTAAAATGTACTCCATTCTGTTCGCATCACTGTGCAAAGCGGTGATCATAGGGGGGATAGACAAATACGCACCTAAGCCCGACACTATGAGCTAGTCCAGCTGTGAAGGAATGACTTGAATTTGTCTTCTCAACTGGTTCGCAGAAAGTTGCTAATGCTGGATTATCAATGGAAGAGACACGAATGGGCACTGCAGCGTTTGGCCACTCTAACATCTTGTTCTTATGGAGCAATGGCTGCATCCAGGCCTCGCCACTGCCTTCCCTGGCATAAAGTATGCAACCCCGGTCCCAAGATTCCGCTGCCGGTGGGGTCAATTTGGTGATGATCCTATGGTAGCGATGGTGATAGCTTAGCCACTCCTTCTTCATTGGGTAATTGGGGCAGCCAAGAACTCCAAGGACCACTTTCCCATCTTCTATTAGCGAAAGAGCAACAGCGTACTGATCACCACGCACAAACCCCAGTGTGCCATCAACAGGGTCTAGTGCCCAAAACTTTCTATCTAGCCTGCCACCAGAGTTGCAACGGCCAATAGCCTCGAGAACTTCCTTAGGGCCGAGGTTCTCTTGTGGACACATAAGCCCGAATCGGGGCGCCTCAGATAGGGCATCATTGACTGTTTCCACAACCGCTTTCAACAAGCCGGCTCCATCAGCCTTGGAGAGAGCATGTACGTCCTCTTCGGCGACAATCGAGACATTGCTAGTTCCGAAAGACTCAGAGAGCAACCAACTTATCGTAGCTTGCACACTCCAGTCTGCTTAGATGCAAGATCAAGAGCATTAGCCAAACCACTAGGTGAAAAACGCAACTGCATCATAGAAAGCATGAACATGAAGAACTAGGTGAACATATTAAAATCAGATTGGTTGAGGCCATAAAAAAGGCCTCTCTCTAGGATCTAAACAATCAAGGAAGCACTTGCTTCTTATAGAGCATAAATAAAGATTATAAACCAAAAGTAGCACTCTGTGACTGGTACATGCGGAAAGAATCTCATGATTAAATCTAGTGACAGAAATATATAATCAAAGAACCAGCAGATTTGATATATAGATTAAAAAAAAAAGTATGATAGAGAAAATTATAAACGGCACGTATGATACTGCAGAATTATTTCAAGTGAACGGACAAAGAAAAGGAGCAACATGCATAAATTTGCTTATGAGGGAAATAACCTAAGGTTCCACTTCATTAGGCTTTAAGGTTTTAATTTCCTCTGCAGAAAAAAGACGGATTGTCTTAATGGATGATAGATTGGAGATACTGTCTTGGGGAAAAAAAAAATGTGTGTGTCAAAGAGAGAGGTTTAAACATGTATGCTATCATTTGGTAGATATAACTGAAAAAAAAAATGCACTTACAACCACATAAACTCTAGGATGGAAAATTCTGATGTTACAATTGCAAGGGAAAAGAAAGGAAAACCCAGCAGCTACTTCACGACATAAGTACATCAGAAAGCTAATTTAACCCGCTTCAGAGAAAGTAAAAATTCTGTACTGCGTTGTTGCGTCAACACGGCAGACTAACATGAAAACTACTATCGATACCGCAGAGAAGTCGACCACCCTGCAGAGAAGTTTTTGGGAACCAGTTTTCAAGATAAAGCCCTTACTCGATCAAACAGTACACTCACAAAATCTCAAAAATACAACTACAATTGAACCACCTCCTCCAAAGTATATGCTAGTAAATAGGTTCTCCAAATTTGTAAACCGGCATTTCAGTTTTCTTAGGCTAATGGTTTTAACAATCAAACCATTGTTTGCCTCGTTTAGAATGGGAACAGTAAGGCAATTACATTCGACCGCAATTGAACAAACAGGAAAGGGTACCCTTCTTAGACAACGACTTCACGTTAAGACTGACTGCAGCTTCGAGTACTAAACATTCCACCAATTTCCCTTCCCAGTCAGGAGCTAAAAGGTCTCTTCGTCCAGTCATTTTTCGTCACTAACATTTATGTGCGCTATGTGATGGAAGATGTAACCATCTCACATTACTCACCTGTAACAGCTATTTGCAAGTGAGAATGTACAGTTCAAGAACCACAAAGAGTAAAGTTATGTCCCAGCAATTAATCCAGAAAGCCCCTTAATACATGACATAAACCAAACTCATAATCAACCCATAAGATCACTCATCAAAAACAAACAAACAGGATTCACAACCAACACCCAACTTGCCCAATCCAAGAACTGTACAACCCAACAAAAAGTAAACAGTAGTAGTTGGCTTTTCTTTTTTACCAGCAATAGTGACTGGAGAGTTATCATCCTTAGAGTGAACTTGCTTCCCATTGTTGTCACTGCTGCTGTTGTTGTAGGCCTTATAGACTAAAGTGTCTTGCACTTTCTGGCAAATACAACATGCCATCTGCACGGCTCTCACTGCAACACCCAGCTCTCTCGAGTATCTCCCTCTCTCTGCTTCACCATCTAAAGAGGAAAGACTCAACCTTTCGGGGTCCTCCATCAAAGGGTGCGAAGGGCTTGTGCTGAAATTGGATGGAGAAGCAATCTTGAGCTCATGAGACCTGCTCTTAGATGAGCAGAATCGTGGGTCGTGGCTCTGAGAGGAGGGGGAGACGAATCTGGCTACATGGGTGGACGTGAATTTAACACACCTCCCCTGTCGCAGCACAACTTGCGGAAGCTTTCCACCAATTCTTGGGCAACTCAAAGGCATTTAAATTCAACACTACCCTCTCTCTCTCTCTCTCTCTCTCTCTCTCTGCGTAGATTACAGAGTGGTCTGCTGTGATGTGGTTCGTGGGCGAAGTGACAATTGGAGGGATGAATTATATAGAGAACAACAAATCTCAAAGAAGAGATGCTATGAAATCTTCTTTTCTCTCAATCCTTTGGACAAAGAGAAGCTCCGATTCATTACACATAATTGCTCCGAATCCCCTCAATTTTGACACCATGACGCAATACTTCATTTTGATCAAGAAAAGAAAAAAAAAATGACATAGTCCACTTCCACGCAGCATTGATGGTTACGAAGATAGAAAAAGGACGATGCCATCTCTGTCCCCATATGATTGAATTCATCCCATTTTTTTAATCAAAAAGACAAAATTGCCGTAAATCATTCAATCGCAATAGAAAATTATAAATTGGTGGCTCCGAATTTATTTACTTTTTTTGTTCTTTAGTTGTTTTTATTGCTATGTAGAATTTAGTTACCAAAAAAGAAAATATTTTTTTTACTGAAAGATACTTTGTCCTTTAAATTGTTAGAGTGTTTTTTTTTATAACCAAGTTGTTTGGGTCAACTTGCGCGCACCTCGACTATTACTCGAAAGAGATTAGCACAGCAACCCACCGCCATCACCCCCCACTTAAATCACAGGTGCTCATTTGGGGAATCGAACCTGAGACCAGCGCGTCTAACCACACAATCGCAAGTGCGCCCTAACCAAATTTAATTGTTAGAGTTTACTTCCATAAAAGTTAGCTCCGTCGGAAAAATGAAATTTTCAAGAAACCGAATCCTCTTTATCGTCTATCGCAAAATCTAGCGATAATTCAACATAGACAAATTGTATATAAAGTCCGTATGAAATGATATCAAGATGTCTCATTGTGCATATATTTTTGGTGTAGTCCAAGATAATTCTAGAACCTTTCATACTCTATGTAGAAGTGTATAGCTAATAGCAAGGAAAAAAATATCAATTCTTTAATATAGATAATCAATAGACTTGATATATATTTTTGACTAACGAAATTTAAAATAGAATATTCATCAAGAAAGTGAGCTTTTTGAGGTGAGAGAGAGAAAAAAAAAGATAAGTTATTATAAGAACAATGGTGAAAAAAAGGATTTTAAGTTTTTTCCGAATGGAAATTAAATTCTTTTTTCCTTATTATTGGCGAGATAATTTTCATACCGAGCATGTAAAACGTTTGTATGAATATCTAGGAGTACACTAAAAAAAAAATTATCTAATGCACTAAAAAAAAGCATGCGAAATGCTTAATTATAGCAATTAGATCCTAAATCAAACTAAAAAAAATAGAAAACGGACCATCACTTTGCAATTGAGCGATTGAGTTCTATTTTATCTTTTCTTGTTAATAGGGTGGATTTAGTCATATACAATTTTTTTGGTCGAACGGTGGATTTGTCATATAAGAAATGAAACAGCGCCGCCTAGAAAAACACTACAACAAAAATCAAATTTTTGAGGGGTAATCTGTAACTTTTCAAAGTTCGGGAGCTATAAATTACAGAACGTAATTTGTAGGAGTGTATAAAAGAATCGAAACCAGATCGGACCGGCCCAGGATCTGAGATTGTTAAGGAAAGGTCCAATTCCCAGTTCCAAACGCTCACCATCCACTCGGACCAGCCTGGTAATATACTATGTGAATATTATGTTTATAATTTATCTTTAAAAAAATAAAAAAAAATCCCTAAATCCCTAATTCTTACTTGGTGTCTTCATCTCTGCCTTCGTCTCAACTCCCATCAACTCAAGTCACACATCCGACCATTCACCACCTCTATGTCTCTCACTCTTGATCACCTCTATTTGCTATAAGTTTGAATCCCTAATCTTCAAACTACTCACCAAATTTCTCAATCTCCATTTAATCGGTGAAGCTTAGTGGGACCGATTCCATGGAGCCACCAGCGATCCGATTCCGAGGTGGATCTATGGAATTAACGGACAGTTCCCAATTTCAATTTTTCGAAATCAGTCATTAGCGAGCGGTTCTCGATTCTGAAGTGAGAACTGTTACTGGGACCTTACTCCTAGTAATCCATAACTTCTTGAAATTCGAGTACTATAGCACAAGGGTGCCAAAGGTTAATAGAATTTTGATTAATTATCCCAATAATGACCACCGTTGAATCACGAGAGCTCCACTTGAGAAAAGCATCCGATGATTGTCATGCATGAGGCCCAAACCAAATCTATGTACGGGATAATGACCTTTTCTTGGATGGACTTTGCGTGACCTTATTAATTATACAATAATGATTAGATTCTACCCTTTTCCATCGAACATTTAATCCCTTCTTCCTTTTATTGGGATTTTTCTCTTAAACAAACATGCATGACTGCATCCAAGCACAATCAATGAGAAAGTATTTCGAGCATTGACATTATTACCAATTACGTCAATAAAAAAAATATTAAAAATACCAATAAAGTGTTAAATCTATTGCATTGGTTCTAATTCGGTTATAAACATTTCAATTTGACCGATTTAGTCTTACTTTTCACTTTGTTGAGATTGACTTGGTCATCAATCTACCAAAGTACAAGATCAAATCGAACCCTATAGGCGGCTAAAAGCATTGTCTTCAGAAAGAACATGTTGTAATATCTTCAAGGCTTTTTTTTTTCAATTGACTCCATCCAATTAAAATTTGGGTCTGTAATTGCTGACTGGACATCAATTATCCTACGTGGCACGACTAGAGCTAATGTGAATATTTTTTTAATATTTTTTTGAATTTTTATGTTTTTGTCTTTATTTTTTTCCATGGTCTTTGTTGGGCAGTAAGAGCGAGCGTTGGCGAGGCCAACCATCATTCAAGCGATGCCTGGTGATACCGCCTTAGCCTAGGCGAGGGCAAACCTCGCTAACCATTGGTATAGGCCATGAAAGAAAAACAAAGAAAAAATTTGTAAAATTATTAAAATTTTAAAAAATAAATATCCAGCTCAGCGCCAACTGTACTAGATGGGATGATCGGCATCCACATTCAATAATTTTCGGCCTAAATTGGGCGAAAGACTAAATTGAAAAAACGCGAGAAGATTTAGAACTAAATTGATCCCAGTTAAAAAGTTTCCCAATAAAAAAAGCGTTGGAAATCAATAGTTCTCTTCCTTGATATGTAACGACTTCATTGAAAATTAATTGATTTACTTTTTCGCCAAATTTATTCATGCGATACTTTCCCGCACTCATAGGCAACATGTAGCCCCAAATGACATTTGAAGTTTACTAATGGAATGGAATGCATCATATCTTGAGCCAAAGGATGAGAAAAAGAAGGGGCAACGATTTCTTTCTCTCTCCTGTAGAGACCCTTTCCTTGTATAATTGTAGAAGGGTTCAATTATATATATGCATATTTTTTGTCTGTTCTACTTCTTTGCAGAGCGCGAGAGTCGAACCACGCACCTGTGATATTAGCATCTCTATCTTCCAATCATTTTATCAGCAGGGTCACATGCCTATTATCCAGTTACATAGAAAGTGGAATATCTCAATTATGATCTTCGCCATCACTGAAAAATCATTGTTATCTCTCAAAATCTCTTGGCTATTGTGCTTTAATTGCATCACCATGAGATCATCCACACGTAATCTTGAGATTGAGTATGAGTTCCAGCACCACTGAGCTTGACACAATTGCAATTTCAAAACAATCATTCACCTCTTAAAATTCTGGTGAGATTTTCACTAGAGCAATTAAAAGTTCCTTGTTAGGCAGAAGCAAATCACTCACAAGACCATTCACGAGTTTCGAGTGGATAGATGTCATTAAGAGTCAAGGCATTTATCATGCTATCAATAATGATGTGTGACTAATCAGATGCTTTGGATAAGGGAGAGATCAATTTGGCATATTGTTTTCCCACTTTGGTAAGCTGTAAGTGCTTTTTTTTATACCTCCTGTTACAAAATGAAAGGGATAATTATCTAAAGAGTGCTAAGTACAGGCTAATTTTATCCTAACTTTTTTAATTTGGCTAATTGAATCTTAAATTACTTAACGATTTTATTTGTACGGAAATCGCTGATATGGACTTCGACTATCCTATGAGTCACATCGGCATTTTCTAGATTTTGTTCTTTTTTTTATTTTATCTATATTTTTTTATTATTTCCCTCGGCTTGTCCAAGGCCTTGGCGATGGCAGACAAAGACAAGGAAAATCAAAAGAAAAAACTCAATTTTTTTTATAAAAAGAACTAAAAAAAATCCTTGTTGGTGCTCACATGAACACATGTAGGATGGTTGGTATTCACATTAGCGATTTACGACCAAATGATTATATTGACAAATCAACAAAAAGTTTAGAGCTAAAATAGCCAAAATGAAAAGTTCAAGCTGAATTAGCTATCAATCGATACACTCAAAAAATGTTGGACAATTTTTCCCATGGTAAATAAGATGAATAAAAAAATGCATGGGCTGCGTTGGTAATGGTGCTTGTGTGCTTCGCATCTACACGGGCAGCTAAATTCAGTTATCAACCTAAAATGCATGAACCATATTCTTGTCAGAATTCAGCATGACCACAATAAAGTAAACCGTAAAGCGAGAAAAAGAAATCGACACAAGTTTTATCCTGGTTCACCCTTAAACTAAGCTTACGTCCAACAAAAGATTCTACTATAATTAGCATCTCACACCTCTTGTTACATCACTCAATTGCAAGTAAAAAAGAGTATATAAAATAATAACTATTCATGTGCCTAAGCCCAAACTACCAATGAAAAAATATGGACTCAAACTATAAAAATTCTTTGGTGTTCATGGGGTGCTGCTCCCCTGTACCGCCCCTTACTTTCCTATCAATGGAGAGTATAAACTATACCCCAACGATTATTTCACTTTCTCATAACTACAAATTGAAGAACTTTAGGGTAATGAAATTCTTTCTTCACATCTTCTTCATTGTGTCACTCTAGTCTATATATGCAAGAGCGACAAATGGATTGCACTATTCCGAGGCTAATAAAACTCACAATCCAACCCTCAGATCGAAATTAGGAAATTTCTTCCTAAAAATTCACTATATTCACTGCAGTTATTATGTTAAGTTATAGTTGAACCACTTGATATTTGGATAGAGGTGAATTTTTTTTTGTTTACATATTGACAAAAATGGTCAATGAACTTTAACTCATTGTGCATACTGTCCGTGAACTTTTAATTTGTTCATTGTGATTCATGAACTGTAGTCCAATATATAATGTCATCCTTGAATTTTTAATTTATTCAATAAGATCCCTGAGATTTTTGTACTTGTTCAATTTAGTCTCAAGACTAAATGAAAACGATCAATATTATTCTTAGGCTTGAATTAATAGAAGGAGAACATTAGATATCTTCGTATAATTTAAGGATTAGATTAAATAATTATCAAAAGTTCAGAAATCATAATGAATAAATTAAAAGTTTAGGGGCGATATTGTATATTATGTTATAGTTTAAGGATCTCATTTAATAAATTGAACGTTTAGAGACGATTTTACATATGGCGTCAAATTTTTGTATTATTTGTAGAACTATCTCATTGTCTTTCTTATAAGAGCGAGTACTTCAAGAATATTATCAAAGTGTAGTCGAGCTGACCACAACCTAATGTGAGAATGACGCAGAGGCTCACTACTTGGGAAATTGAAAAGGATTCCACTTTAGTTGCCGACCCTTTATGCCTCGCCAATTGGCCAATCAATCATGTGGCAGCCGCCAGCTTTGACTTGTACTTCGTCCGTTCGTCGGAACTAAATCTATTCTAACGGCGAGCGATGATTAAATGGCACGCCAAGAATTTTGACGGTAATTAATCGAAATAACTATATTATAATTTCGCGTAAAAATATAACGCTACATTATCAAAATTAAAAAGTTTAAAATTATAAAAAGAATTGCATTGAAATTTCAAATAAGAATTTAGGGCTACATTAGCAAAATCAAAAGTTTTAGGGCTGCTTATTCGATAGGTTTAAGAATGATTAACTAATTATTGCAATGTAAGTATATTGCTTATGCATTTAAAATTGCCTCTTCTTCTTAGTACAAACAAACGTATGGTCTTACAAATTAGCCATCCAAAATTAATCTCTAAAAACAATTGAAATCATAGGTAATGAAATTAATGCAATTAACCTTCTAAGTTGGAAAGCTTGTTAGGTCGTGAGATGATTTCGAGCTCAGAAATTAGAGGTCGCCCGCTCAAATCTCACCAATTGTTCGTGCTAATTGCTCTTTGTCGGGCCACCTTGACATATCAAAAGGCTAACCTCATCGGGTTTGCGGGTCCTTGCAAGTATTCCGGAGGCCTCCGAGTTGCCGGGTCTCTGCGTTCTTGTCCTAATTCATAAACACATGAAAATGGACTTATGAGAGCAAGTAACCCATGGGACAAGGTACAAGTTTTGCCTATTTGCACTCCTTCGGAAAACAACATTCACTGCGCATGATTGCAGTGCAACGAGTGATCACTGATCCGCGACGTGGGTCTGTACCCACTGCACATGGAAGAGTTCCCTTTTGAACCCGGAATTTCTCTACGCCTCCCCGTACATCTCCACTAAGTTTTAAGCCGTCAAAAACTTCAAAAGTCATGCATGAGTGGGACCCTTAATGATCACTAATTTTATTTGACAAGAAACCACACTTCTAAACTAGTAAAACGGCTAATGATACATATACATACACACACGTGTGTGTGTGTATATATATATATATATATCGCGTAAATCAGATGACCTGCAGGTCAATGCTGCGGTGGATGATCCTACGTGCGATTATTTTGTAGCCGATGACGAGGGCCGGACGTCACTCGAGTCTGTGTCGTGTGCTTATATTTTACCTACGTCCGTCTCTTGAGCGCTGAGCCGTTCATGCCTAAAAAGCGGTTTCTTTTGAAAATCTTCTAGGACTGTTCTGCAATCAGATTCGTGAACCCAAAATCGTCCCAAAGCTAGTGGAGAAAATGCTTCATGCTTGAAAAATTAGTAACTGAGCCGTCCTTTTAGAAGTTGAATTTCCTTGACAATTTGGGTAGAGAAGTCTTATTCAGGATCATGGAATCATAATGAGAAGCATATCTGCATTTGAGTTTTGAGTCGATTGACAAAAAATGGTTTACGGATTGTCAGTCAAATTTTCAGTTAAAGCCACAACACTTTGTTAAAAATAAAATCTTACCATAGTCAAAACCAAATGTAAAGAAAAGTTATGATCTGAATTGAAGCAACTTTAGAATGAAAATGGTGCTTGATGAAGGGAAATAGACTTGGTCCTAAGACCTTAAGAGGCTCCGCCTAAACTCTAGGATGTAAAAATTTGGGGGTACTCTGTTGAGTGAGGGAAGAAAAAGCTATCCTTCAATTGGGAACGCAGGACCTACGGGCATCGGTACATTAAAATAAGGAACGCATCTATGGAGTCCGATGTCCCCGTCTATCAAATGTGCATGCCAATAGTATATCACATAGGAAGAAAAATGTATTTTACATTGACCTTTCAGAAAACTGTTACCACAAGTATTCACTGTCCTACAAAAAATGACGGCATGAGAATTACTACTTTGGTCGCGCCCATTGTCAATCTCGTGCAATTGGCTCAGTAATTAAAGAACGGATATGGGCAGTATAGATGCACGAAACTTCAAATCTCTGTTGCAATTGCACTAAAATGCTTCATAAACTCTAAAGATCACTTATATTGGTTGAAATAGTTAGTTAACAAAAACTATTCTCCTTATCGACAACAATTTATATCTCAAAATTTTCGTAGTCCATGAAAATGTTTTTCGATTGTTCCTTTTGTATGTGATATAGGCTATCATTAGTTGAAATTTTTTCTCCAAATCACTCATTTTTCACGAAACAAACGGCGCCTAAATTTCCTTACATAGAGCTAATCATCATAATGAAAGGAAGCACTATTACACAAATCTTTGGTGAATTATCATTTCACTTTCAACATGTACAACAAATGTAAAAGCTAGAACATGATACTCTGGTTTTAATCAAATTGCCTCCGCAGCATTTCCCTTCTTTAAAATAAGGAGTCCAACACAATAAACTCTGTTTATAGCGTTCTTATCAAGAACCCATTTTTCACGGATCCTTGCTGCAAAAGATTTGAGTTAAAAAAACTCCCTAATATTCTTATAGCTAATGATAAAATTTTCAGACGTGCATCGTTAACTTAGTGACCGGTCACACATCGGTAAATTCAATGCTAAGTTGTTAATGAGTACCTGCAAACACGTCGCAAACCGATCACATATTACCATCAGACAATTGATATTTAACCATTCACAGACAACCAGCCTGGGATTCTATAACTGATTTCAATGATGGATCGGAATTTGCCCCAATTTTGCCTGTTGCCCAGCCCTAACATCCTTAAAGTTGCTCATACATCAAACTGCTGGAAGATGAAGACAGATGAACAAGAAGCAAAACCTCATGGTTCTTTCATTTGTTGGGTGATCAGCAACTGCAACTATCAAAAGACCACACTTCTATAGTATAAAGGGGAAAAAGAATCATCCAAGCTGGTCATCAGAGAAGAACTGATACCACTCCAATTCTATCTATCCATGTTTTTCCCCATATTACAGACACAAAAATGCGAAGAAAAGCCAAGTGCACATATGTAACAAAATATCTTCAATGATTTCATTTTGAGCCAAGAGCGAATGACAACTTGGGCCGCAATTTGTTCTTGCCCAAGACTTTCATCTGATTTAGCCGTTGCTCCTCCTCTTCCTTTTTCTTCCTCCGCAAAGCCTCCTCTTTCTGCCTCTGGAGCTCCTCCAGCTCCCAATACCGTTCCTCTTCCCTCTTCTGCTGCTCTAAAGCTTCCTTTCTCTGAGCCTCTTCTACTCTTCTCCTGTTCTCCTCCAGCATCCTTTCTAGTTCCTCTTTCTCTCTTTGCGCTTGCTCCTGCAACCGGTAGCTTATTTAAGCTCCAACAAAAGCAATAGGATAATAAGATCAACACAGTTACTCTCGGACTGGGCCCTCCAAAGGAAATGAAGCAGAACAGCTTGGATTTCCGAATTATCCTTCCGGCCACAGTTCCTTTGCTATTTATGCAATAACTACAATTTTGGCTCAAAATCCATCAGAGGTTTCAAGAGATTGCGTTAGCATATCGTGAAAATGCCGTCTATCAAAGGAAGAAGATTCCGAAAAACATAATAGTGCACATGACTGAAAGAGCAACAAAGCCTGTAACAATGAATACAAGTCTGATGAGACAAGATACACTTCTGATTAGAAACTGCAAGTTATTGGTACATTTCTACTAGGCGATGGCAGTAATCGAACCCCAAATAATCCTAGAGCCAGGCCCTATGAAATACAAAAGACAAGTCCAGTGAACTCTACCTCCTTTTGTCTGGCCTGAATAAGGGAAATTTCCTTTTCTTTCTCAAGCTGTGCTGCAACTTCATCATGAAGCCTTCTTCGGCCTTCCTCCAACCTTCTTTGTAGCTCTAGTTGGATCTCAGCAGAGTTCAACCTCTCTTCCACTTTCTTCTGGATAGCTTCCTCTATCCTCTTAGCAGTTTCCTCTTCGATTAATTTCAGTTCTGCCTCACGCTGACGCCTATAAAGAAAGAGAGAAGTCAACCAGGAAAAATGACCACCCACCAAGAGCAGAATGACGTGATGAAAGCTCAAACGATGAACAGATAACCAAATTGGGTATCCAATATTCCACACTTCCTCATTTTATTAACTCGACTATTTACAATGTGCAATGTAAGCGCAATCTAACCTTTATGACACCAAAGTCACAACAACACATGCTTGTGTTTTAAAGCATACCTCTAATTGATTCCAGATCCAAATAAATGAGTATCAAAACTGGAACAGTAGATAAACGAAGCACCCATCAAATACTAAGAACTTGACTTAATAGCAGTATCTTCCTCCAGAAAAGCCTGTGGAGAAGAATGTCAAGTAAAATGCAGCAAATTTTTAATCCTACTCAGAGAAATTCTTCAGAACCTGCACTAAAATACATTTTAGAGGAAAGATCTGCGGAGTCCTACATTGACACATTTTTATGCTTTTCCACCAAGGGCAACAAAATATAAATGGCAAGATATTCGTAACTCCATAGTAAAAAAAACCGTTAGGGAAAATTCTAAGCTCCATTACAACACAGCAGAAACATGACAGGCAAGATAACTGAATTAGAATTATGCCGTGACTGACCAAGAAAACAATCCTGATGATGCAAAGCATATGCAACGAATGTTCATATACGCTCTTGCGATTTGTTTTTGGCATCCACTGAGCATACAATGCTCGATAGGTACAAACATGGAGAACTATGTCATGACAGCTAAATTGCTTTAAAAATATTGATGTAACAACAATGTACAAGTCATCTCATTAAATCAGTATGAAAACACAGTAAGACATCCAATCAAGATCTTGTCAAATCATCAACTATCGAGTTAATCGCACGCTAAACAGATCGGATAGCAGACTGCTGCCCAGATAATAGGACGACCCTCACAAAGTAGAATAACTGAATCAAACTTTGCTTAACAATCATATGCAAACAATCAATAGTTGATGATTTGACAAGATCTTGATTCGATATCAAGTTAATAAGACAAAAAGTCCAAGAAACATGATGGTATAGAGTGACAAGGACAAAAATACTCAAGATCCTCAACAATCAAGCAGCTGTGCCTTATTAACTACCCCTCTTCTGATTAACAAACCCATACCGTTTTGATAGGACTGGATGATGCGATGATTGTAAACTGTGTAAACGTATGAACATCGTTTTCTATTTTCAGATCGCAATTGATGTTAATGCCCTTTGAAATCTCCCATATACCCTAACAATATAAACCCCACAACTAAGAGCTTCACTAAAGCAAGCATCTCTGCCATATGCATTACGGCTGAATTGATAGTCTTTCCTCACCAGCTTAAGCTGTCAGAAAATGTGTCCCCAATGTATATACCATATATTTCAACATTGTACACTGACGATTCTACATAAAAACATGCAACTTGGAAGTGTATACATCAAACATTAATCAAGAAACAAACAGGAGTAACAGACACAATCGCTCAAGAGAGTGACAAGCATATCAAGCATACATTGCTCTGTGAATTAACCATTAAACCCAAAAATTCATATTACCAGATTAAGTGTCCACAATGCATATCAAGGATAATGCTTGGAGATCAATTATAGAATCCCCGGAAATAACCTCATAATTGTCACCAACTCATAGTCAATACGTTGATCATGCAGTCAACTCCTTTCTTATGGAAGAAGTCATGCCCTAAGGCTTGGTCATAGTACCGCTACAAGAATAATTCACGAGAGAGAAAATATTGGTTATTCTCTAATGTAAATGATGTTTTGTCCCCATAATGAATCTCTTGTTGGAATAACTAAACTGTAGATGCACTTTCTTTGCATCTCTTAAATTTGAATGCAAACAAGTGACAATGAACCAAGGCATGATCAATGCCAACTCAAGAATATATTATGAACTCTTATATACTCGAAATTGGATGAGCTGGCACTCAACAGCATTCCAATGAAAAGTTAAAATCAAGATACTTTCTCAGCTGTGTACAACTGCAAATACCTCTAGCTGTTGTGCTTCTAGTTCTTCACAAACAACTCTTCCATAAAATTAAATCCTCAAACAATACCGCTGATACAGTTAAAGAAAAATAGACCCATTGATGACAAATAGTCACAACAAATACCCAATAAAATCGAAAAAGTCTCATTCTAAACACAGCTCATACAAGTATGAAATAGAAATAACAAGTCCAAGCCATTTTTCCCTTACTGTATGATTAGAAAATAATACATAAAGCTAACCCAACAAAGGGCATATTCTAAAAAAAACAAACCCTTCACAACCCCCCCCCCAAAAAAAAAAAAAAAAAAAAACAACAACAACGAACTCTCATCCAGATGGATAAAAAGATCAAAAGGGGAAAAACTCAGCAAAAAGAAAAGAAAGAAAGAAAAAAAATCACACTTAGAACACGGCAGGGAACATAACTTGACTGAGACCTACCTTTTCCTCTCTTCGTCTTCCTTTCTCAATTTCTCATTGGCACTTTTGCGCTCCACAGACCCAAGGCTTGGACTAGAAGAACTATGAGTAGGAGCCAACGAGGAACTTCTACTCTTTTGCCTTCTATAGCGCTTTGGGGTAGGGGAGCGGCTTTTGTGACGCCTCACTGTTGGAGAACGACTCTTGCGTCGCCGTGGAGAAATAGAACGACTTTTCCTTCTGTATATTACAATAAAAACTATTCAGCAGGTATTACAAGATCACACGTTACATATTCCTGTGCAAATCAAGTCAGCACCAAGAGACGATAAGCAGGAAACGTTTACAGTTACCTCAAATACTGTTAAGAAGCTCCATCTTTTATCACACGAAGCTAAAGTCAGAATCGAGCAACAAAAGCACACTGACCAGCATTCATAACCTGCTGACCTCCCACGAGATAGGAACAAATTGAATTTCCTTAATATCATGAGGAATGCTACGCCTCATCTTGTTTTCATTACACTGTCTATTGAAGCCCTGACGTCTATCTAAGCTTCCTTTTGATTTTCTGTGTAGAAGCTCCCAAAACCAAATACCCATCAGCCAGATCATGAATATTCACCAAATTCTTTTGTACTCTTAAAGCATCAGCTTGGTCATCAGGAAGTAGGTACAGACCAGGTAGAGTTTCGAAGCCCATACAGAGAAGTTGCACCTTAAACCCCACCAGCCAAAATTAAATAATCAAGCAAAGCTTGAATATCAAGTTTGCATATGCTCAAACCACTATGCCCACAAAATTGCATAACCAAGTGGCATAAACTCACCCATGAGGTTTGCATGCCAAAAATTTCTAAGAACTGCATCTTCATACCAAACCTTTTTCATGTTTTCACTAGAACATCTCATATAACATATACTTTAACATCTCGTAGTATCAAGCATCCTTCACATTCGGAGCTAAACCACATTCAGGAGAAATATGGGTGGAGCAGCAACATCCATAGAGGAAGGATGCGCCTCGTGCAGGCCAAATCGACGTCTTTGCATTTCATCTCAGCAAACTGATAAAAATAAACTACGCCAAGATATAAACGGGATCACCTGCTATAAGAATAAGATGAATAGGGAGAGCGGCTTCTGTCTCTTCTGCTCCTGCGGCTATACCTATGCCCCAAAGGAGAAGGTGAACGCCTTCGTCTATATGAAGGTGAACGAGACCTTGATATATCGCGAGGCATCTCCAGCAGTCTTAGCTCAACCCAACATGCAATTTCCTTTATTAAAGCTCAACAAAGCAACGGCCCTCTCCTGCAATGTCAAAGCATTACTCTCCTGCAATGTCAAAGCATTTGAAATTTACTTATCAAACACAATAAATGTCAAAATACTTCAATTCAGTATGTGAATAGTTTTTTTCATTGGAATGTGAATCCACAAGACAAAAATACAGGTTCCAGCCTATTTGTCCACATACCAAAGAAACTCATCAGCAGCAACCACAAAACTGCAGGTGACTCGAAAATCTGTCTCATTTTAACTAGTTGGTGACAAAAACCATCCGAAAGTTTCTAATGGCACTTGGAAATCGATGCTAAAGCACCATTTTGTGCATGTATTAGGGCATGGAAGGATCTTAATTGGCTCCAGCCATACAAAACCATGTAGCAAACGACAGAGGCAAAAAAAAGCAACACAATCATTCCCTTCCAGACATCTTTTGGCTCACAGAAAAGCACATAAAAGCTCAAACAGTTCTAATCGGCAGCTCATCAGTATCGCGCCTCAAAACTACCCTGCACAAATCTTAAAACCAGCACCCAAGAAAAAAATGCATCCACATCACTGCACTCCAAAAGGGGAGACTTGAACAAGTTGGGACAATCAATCAAATACAATCCACACAACCCGAGATTAACCTAAAACAACAAAAGAAAATTCAAATGACACAGCATGACATACACGATCATCGTACTACACGGCCATCGAGGTTTATTGTGCGCGATTGTGAGAGATTACCAAATTCAGAAGTCAAATTTTTGACCTAGCAAATTTACCAGTCAGAACAACGAGAAAGATCGACCGACGGCGATCTTCTCATGTAGAGGCCCAGAGAGAATCGGATTGACCTAAACAGGATTGGAGCTTGCAATGCAGAGAGAGAGAGAGAGAGTTTGGGGCTTTTGGAGGTCACAGGCCGAAGAACCCTGCAAGAATCGAGGAGAGGGCCGGCTCAATTCCTTTCATCGAACCGGTCCACTTCTGACAATTCCTATTCCTAACCAGATTAGTCGCCAGTTTTCGAACCGGTCGTCTGGAGTTTGAGCAGCATGGGAGGGACGCATTGAAATTCAGGAATTTTACTGCATCTTAACAATAAACCCAAATATTTCAAATATTAAATTTAGAAACTTCATGTCAGTCAACCTCATCATCAATGTCACCATCAACAACACATTTATCCCAAATTAATTAGAGTTGACAGTCGATAAACCCCAGAGAATCATAAAAATAAAAGCAGAATCAAGCGAGAGAAAAAAGATAAATGTATAATATATATATACACACACACTATCCCTCCATAACATTAATAGTATTTCTTCACTCTGTACTAAGCCAAACCGTACGTCAATCTATTTTTCACTTTATTAAATATTGATTTATTGCTTTCCTCCAAGTAATTTTCGACTGACCTCTTGCTTTCTTCGTGTTATGCTCTCGATAGCAAACTTCTGTTCGTACCGGTGCATTTAAGGGCCTTCGGATGATATGCCAAAACCATTTCAATCTATGTTCTCTCATATTTTTCGCCACCGATTCTACTCCAACTTTTCCTCGAATTTTTTCATTCCTTATCTTATCCCTCATTATATTACCACATATCCTCATTTTTGCTACTCTCATTTTATGCTCATGTTTCTTTTGTGCTGACCAACATTCAACTCCGTATAACATGGCAGATTTGACTGATGTTCTATAAAATTTTCCTTTGAACTTAAGAGAAATTTTACGATCACACAAAAATTTTGAAACACTGCGTCATTTCATCCAACCTGCTCGGATTCTATGACTTACATCCTCATCAATATCTTCCTCCTTTTGCAATATTAATCCCAGATATCTAAATGTATTTTTCTTGGGTACCTCCTGTCCGAGCATATTTACGGCTTCTTGATCCCCTCTTCCTGCCATGTCAAACTCACACTTCAAGTATGTCTTACTTCGACTTAGCATAAATCCTTTAGACTCTAACGTGTTTCTTCATACTTCTAACTTAGCGTTAACTCCAACCCTGATCTCATCAATAAGCACAATATCGTTAGCAAATAGCATACGCCACGGCACCTCATCTTGAATATCTTTTGTTAGTTTATCCATAATTAGAGCAAAAAGGTAAGGGCTCAAAGCAAAACCTTGGTGCAAGCCTACTATGATTGGAAAATAACTTGATGTGTCATTGCAAGCCTTCACACATGTAGTAGCACCGTCATATATGTCTTTGATTGCCTTTACATACTTTGAAGATATTTTTTTCTTCTCAAGAATCCACCACAAGACCTATCTTAGAACCCTATCATATGCCTTATCGAGATCAATAAACACTATATAGAGGTCCTTATTTCTTTCTCGATATATCTCCATCAATTGTCGTATCAAAAAATAGCCTCCATGGTAGATTTTCCTAACATAAATCCAAATTGATTGACAAAAACTTTGGTCTCTATTCTCAAATGATACTCAATGACTTTCTCCCACAGCTTCATTGTATAGCTCATAAGCTTGATGATTTTATAATTAGAATAATTCTGCATATCCCTCTTATTCTTGTATATAGGCACAAGTATATTTTTCCTCCATTCATCAAGCATCTTATTAGTATGGAGAATATTGTTAAAAATACTAGTCAACCAACTTATTGCTACATCCCCAAAGTATCTCCACACTTCAATAGGAATACCATCGGATTCCAAGGCTTTACTAGTCTTCATATTTTTTAAGGTCTCCCTAACTTCTCATGCTTTAACTCTACGCACAAACCTTCTGTTTGAATCATCAAAAGCATCTTTCAAATCCACCTCACTTCTATCGCTCTCCCCATTAAAGAGTTTGTTAAAATAACTCATCCACTTGCCCTTAACGTCTTCATCTCTTATTAAGAGTGTTTGATTTTCATCCTTGATACATCTAAGTTGTGTCAAGTCTTTACTTTTCTTGTCCTTTAACTTTGCAAGTCTATAGATGCATTTTTTTTCCTTATTTGCTTCCAAGTTTATTGTACATATCGGTGAAAACCTTGCCTCTGGTCTTTCGCATAGCTTTTTTGGCACTTTTTCTAGCCAATCTAAATTTTTGTAAATTCTCTTCATTATGATATTTGTGTGGGCATCTAAAACACTTATTCTTTTGCTTAATTGCCTCATGCATCTTTTAATTCCACCACCAGGTTTTCTTTGTTTGATGTACATTCCCTCTACTTTATCCTAACACCTCTTTTACCACTGCCTGAATGCAGTTAGACATCTTCTTCCACATCAGATTTACTTCGCCCTCCAGTCGCCACGATCTCCTCATGTAACTTCCACCATCTTACTCTGAGGTGTTGCACACTTCTCTTCATCTTATGTACTTTGTTATACCGAACTTCTAAGACCACCAACTTATATTGTGTAGCTACACATTCACCAGGGTATACTTTACAATATACATACGAGGCTCTATTCTCTCTTTTAACAAGAAAGAAATCAATCTGGCTATAATTTTAACCGTTGTGAAAATTGATCGGATGTGACTCTCTTTTTCTAAAAAAAGTATTTGTCAACATCAAATCATAAACTAATGCCACACTCAAGATGTCTTCGCCAGCTTCATTTTTAGTCTCATATCCAAAACCTCCACTACTATGATCGACATGCCCATTTAGATCTACTCCTATGAACACCTTCTTCTTGTGTGGTATCCGCCTTAAAATTTCTTCCAGATCCTCTCAAAATCTGCTCTTCTTGGATGCTTGCAGTCCAACTTGAGGGGCATACACACTAAGTATATTCAGAATCAAATCCCCCCATTACTAGCTTAACTAAAATAATCGTATCTCATGTTCTTTTAATATCAACAACTCTATCTTTGAAATTTTTTTCGATCAGAATCCCAACTCCATTTATACTATTTGTTGTGCTTGTATACCATAGCTTGAATTCGATGACATCCAATTCCTTAGCCTTCTCTTTTTTCCATTTAGTTTATTGCAGGCAATCAATATTTACTCTCCTTCTAATAAAGGTATCTGTCAATTCCCTCAATTTACCCTTTAAGGTTCCTACATTCTAACTCCCAAATTTAATCCTTACCCCCTGGGTTTTTCTTGCCCCCCACACTCGCCCGCTGAAGTGTGAGGACCTTTGATCATTTATCACAACATCCGGGTACCAATGTGACGCATCACTCTTGGAATGATGACCCAAGACTAGCTTTCTTACCCCCTGCACTTACCCATCTTGGTGCAAAGATCTTTGCTTATTTTTCGCTACACCCGGACACCGATGCAATACGTCGCTAAGAAGGGTATGCTCCAACGAAATATCAATAGAGTTCATCTCATAAAAATAGTTCGTTTTTTATAACCAGCTCGTTACGCCTAACGTAATCATCCTCTTTTACCTGACTTGGGACAGGCTATGTGACGATATAGACGGAGTTCAAAACTGCAAGTCAATGCAAATTATAAATATTTCCTTATTTACTGCTCGTGAAAGAACATTATTCTTTTCGTCATTACTTCCTAAATCTAAATAAAGGTGGATAGAAAAAGAGGAAATTTTAGAATCTGAGTTATTTTTGAAAACTAATCGTTAAAGAAAAAGTTACCACATTTTCCTAGCCCAGTCATCATCAAATTCTCTTAGACATCGAAATCACAATACATGACAACACTTTTGCTCTAGAAATCAACTTACGCTCAGAAGTTGATTTTTGTATTTCTGCTTATAAGCATAAATTGATTTTTCTACTTCATGAGAGAAGCAAGTGGCTCCAAAATTATTTCTGAAGCAATTTTTGCTTCAAAAGTAAAAAAAAAATGAAGTTGCGCAATCAAATGAATATATGTTCTAAAAGTTGCTTCAAAAGATTTTTGGAACAGAAATCCTACTCCAAAAATATTGTCATGTGTGCCAATTGCGTTTGCATATGCACTCAACAAGTGACATACTCCTTTCTCGAGACAAAAAAAAAATCCACAAAATGACATTTTACAATGTGACAACGTTCAAACATATGGGCATTCAATTACCAAAAAAGTGCACATTTACGTGATTAACAATTGTGCAAAAAGAACATTGTTCGATGTTGTTCGATGTCGTAAAACAACAAGGGACTACCCAACAAATCGGATATTTTCTGGCACCATTGACCATGCTTAAAAACCACCGCGCGTCCCAACTCACATTAATATTTTCTATGCATTCGAATTTGTTTCAGACAATTTGAGTCATCGTTTGTTAAAGAGGCAATTATGATAATCTCAACAAGCTTGGTTTCTAAAAAATGAATTTATGGCAACGCCTTTCAGCAGCAATGCACACTAGAGGTGAGCAAATCGGACCAACCAGATCCGAATCAGTTGTCCGGCTCACGGATCTAGAGGTCGGCTGTCCGATTCGCAGTTCTTAAAATTAGAACAGGTGATTGGACGGTCCGGTTCCCAATTGCATGGCATAAAATTAGACTGGACAGTCCGGACAGTACTGATTGAATTTTTTTTTTTAAAGCAACCCTAAACAAGAAACCTTCGATATCTTTCGGCCCCATAAACTTTGGCTTCTTGTTTAGATACATAACAAGTCAAGCCATCGAACAGAAGAGGAGATAGGGATAGATATATGGAACTTTAGCTTCTTGTTTAGCTACATGGGGCTGATAACATCTTTCAATCCTAAGCAAGTTATGAGAAATAAATTGGTAGTGAAACTAAGTTCTCATCAATACATCAAAGAATGGGGACTTTAGCATCTTGTCTAGCTACGTTGGGCTGATATATGATTTTCTCTTGTCTATTTTTTGCCATGCTATCAGTCCCAAGGGACCGTCCGGGAACTGGACCGGATAGACGGTTCGGTACGGTTCCCGATCCCTGGGTGGCCGATCCGATCCCCGGTTTCGGTTCTTGAGGATAATAGAATCAGACCAGGAGCCGATCACCCCTAGTGCACACCATAATCATAATTACCATATTGGTTCATCTCCACTAACTTCAGAATGCTGAGAATTTCTTTATTGCCATCGTGATCCATATCTCACGAGCAAAAATAAAAATAAAAATAAAGGAAAAACATAAACATCAGGCAATTACAGACCGGCTAGGTTTAGATGAGGCAAAATAAACAAAAACCCCAAAGGACAACCTTTCTCAAACCAACAAGCCAATTGAAAAGACAATAATGCGTCCTAGAATCGAAATGGGAAGAATCTCACAAATTCCTCACTAAATTGATCCATTGTCTTCGCCGGAAATGCACAAACGGCATGTAGCCGACCTTTCCTCACGACTCACTACTGAAAAAAAATTCCGAAAATGCACCACGGAAATGGTAAAAATCCTTCTTGATTCATTGCTAAAGAATCTGAAAAGTGCACAAATATCATCTTAACGATCAATCCATGATTATTGCAGACTCTTTCTCGGCTCTCTCGACCCAATGAAAACGAACTCCCAATACCAACTAAGGGTATGAGCTAAATCTTATCAAGCAACGAAGCTCATTGAAACGTTCCATAGCCACACAATTGACTACAACAAAGAAAGGTGAACAGGCTACAACCACATCGAAAAGATAGAGAGTAACCCAAGAATGACATGTCTGGTAAAAGAGAGGAAGCACGATCGTTCACCTTCGCAGTTCGACTCTCTCGCCGCTTTTGTGAAGTTTCGGCGTGAACTGGAGATCTCCATAAGAAAGATAGAATAGGGTTTTTTTTTTTTGAGAAAATCGCTTTTATACTATGAAAAGGAGAAATTCTATCCACCTTTACCTACAATCTACACGAGAAATGTTTCATCCACATCATATCCCTTTTTAACCATCCTTATCCTTTTGAGTCTCGAACCTTTTTTTTTTCCTTCACATATTTACGTGTTAAAACTTTCTCAATTATGCATTTTAGGACTTCCTTTACGCTTGTCCATTTTTGGGAAAATTTCAAATGAAGATCTGAAGCGTCTTCATTTTTTCAAATCAAGGCTTAAAGTGGCCATGTAAGTGTCAAAGAGCAGTTTGACCTCACTGGCTGGTCAAGGGCAATTTCATCCTTTGCTTTTGTAAAAAATTTTCCCCCTTTTTTTCGTTGTGGCGATGAGGGCCTGTGGACCCTCGTCGATCGCGAGCGATCCTCGCTCAGGCAAAGTCGACACTTGCTTATGGTTGGCAAGGGCAAGCCTCACCCTGTCTCTTAAGTGGCCGACCATCGGTCAAGACTCGCCACCAACGAGAAGGAAGGGAAAAAATGAAAAATGAAAAAAAAAATTAAGAAAATATAGATGATGAAATGCACCTGATCGACCAAACTATTCGGCCAATCAACTAATTCATGCCATTCTTTGACATTGGCATGGTCACTTTAGATCCTTATTTGAATAATATTCATGTTATGCCCTTCTTTAAAAAAAGGGGACACTTTTATTTGAAATTTTTTCTCAATTTTATTTTTTTAAAAAAAATTTGTGGATGAAAGATCACACAAAGTTTTTTTTTTATAAAAAAAATCTCATTTTGCTGTTAACACGATGATGGAGGCCACTCGAGCTTGAGACGGAGTGGTTTTTTTTTATATATAAAAAAAATTGCCAAATGACTGCAAATTAACAAAAAAAAAAGAGATAAAAAAGACTTGCGGCACCCATCCACACATGGCCGAGTTGGTTAAGAGATGTACTATACTTTGTTAGGTCCCTAATTCAAATCTCCCAACTCGCGCTCCGTAGCTTAAGTGGAGGTTGCGACTGGTGGTTATCGTGCTAGTCTCCCGAGGAATAGTCAAGGTGCACGCTAGCTGACCCGAACATCTCAGTCATAAAAAAAAAAAAGACTTGCAGCCTTACAAGCCTTTACCGAAAAAAAAAAACAGAGAGAGACTTGCAGGCCAAAGAAAATCCCTAGTGATTGAGGGGAGTATACACGCCTCAACACCAGTGAGGGCCAGCAACCTCTACGCAAGATCACCCTCGCCCATCACAAGCAAGAGCCGTCTGCCCCTCGCACCATGGTGGTGTCGTGGTGGCACCACCCTTCGTCACCACCGAGCGAGGACTTCCCAATCCTCTCT
The DNA here is from genome assembly GCA_028455895.1 of Rhodomyrtus tomentosa. NCBI lineage: Eukaryota > Viridiplantae > Streptophyta > Magnoliopsida > Myrtales > Myrtaceae > Rhodomyrtus > Rhodomyrtus tomentosa. The sequence goes on along the minus strand of JAPCWY010000011.1, from coordinate 37,346,038 downwards.
CAGCAGTAGCAAGAAGGTGGCACCACCACTGATCAAGCATGGGCGAGGGCTCCTGTGCCCTCGCATAGTTCTAGCAAGAGTTGTAGTCGTCGGTGTCTTAGCGAGGGTTGCCCATCCTTGCCCTGATCTCGACAAGAGGTCGCCGGCCTTCAACGACACGAAGAGGTCGGTGACAGCCATCTTTATGCACAGTGCCTCCCTCAATACCCATATCTCTTGTCTTTCTATATTTTTATAAAGGGATAATAACATAAATAATCCTTGAACTTTGACTTAATATGCATTATTGTCCATAAACTTTAAATTTGTTCAATATGGTCTTTGAACTTTTGCCTAATGTTTAATATGGTCCCTAAACTTTCAGTTTGTTCAATGTGGTCCCTAGACTTTTGCTACATATTCAATATGATCTATGAACTATATGAAAATGTTCTTTATAATCCTTCAATTAATTTAAGATCAGAGGCAATAATGAATATTTTCAATTGTCCAAGGACTAAATTGAACAAATACTAATAGTTTATGGATTACACTGAATAAGTCAAAAGTTTAGGGACCAAATTACACATTAGGCTAAAGTTGAGGGATTATAATGAACAAATTAAAAATTCGGGGTTCACATTGCACGTTATGTCAAAGTTCAGGGGCTATTTGTGTCATTTTTTCTTTTATAAATTTTCACAAAAACAAAGAAAAAATGATTAATAAAAATGCCACATAGATTTCTCGTCCGCTTGAAATTGATATATATAACGGAAGGGTGTTCAAATCTCAAACCCAAGCAAGTTTAGTATTTAAGCGTCGGTTCGACACAAATTTAGGACTGGCGCTGTCGTTTTACCGTTACATTATGTCTTAACCAGGAATTTTTGTGCGGCGTTTGATACACCTATCTGGGTGCAAAGATCTGACAGTTGATGGTCTGTGCACTTGTTTTTTTTTCCCCTCTTTCAAATTGATCCTTCTGTAACAAATTATTCAATATCGTGCCTGAACTTTTTTCTTTTACTAGATTCTCGAACTATGTGTTTACTCATTGACATAGCCAATGATGCATCGGCATCTTACGTGCAACTCAATCCCCGACGAGCGCGGCTGAACCCTCCTCGCGCTCAAGCGATGATGTGGCTAGGGATGGACCGAGGAGGAGAGTTGGGGCTGTGCCTCTCCTCTTCCCCTCAACACTTCCATGGCTTTTTTTTTTTTGCTAGAACACTTCCATGGCTTTGCTTGATGCTCAGAGCGTCTTTCATCCGATGCATACTAAAATCTCTTGCATATTCTCACACTTTACTAAGTTTCATGAAAAGTTAGTTAATGCAAACTTGACTACAAGCCAGCTAGATCCCTGCTCTTGTCACCAAGTTGGGCCGAGAGGAAGTGCCTTCGCGTGCAGTGGCGATCGCGCATTTTCTGTTTGCTAATCTAATTTTTCGGACGTGATAGACACTTACTGGTCTAGGGCTTGAAGTCTATGTAGATTTTATACTGCGAATGAAAGAAAAAAGAGATCGACCGTAAACAATGTAGTCTCACCTCTTCTGTAAGGAAAAAGGCGTAGAAATCTGCCTAAGAAAATTCATTTCCAGAAAAAGTAACCTTTTGGGTTAATAACTTAATATCACCAAAAATTCTGAACTAATATACCTCTAACAAATTTATCACAAATTATTTTTTTATCACAAAAAATCACAAATTGGTATACTTATAATAAATTTACCCTCGTTAGTTTTTGTTAAATTTAACAGTCAAATTACTTAGTTAGATATCACGTGGTAGTTCATGGGTGTACCAGTTTAGGGTGCTTACCCTCTATTTGTTACAAAGTTGTATCAACTTGAAAATTTTCGTGGTATTAGCACAATTTAACAAAGGGTAAATTTGTCACAATTATACCAATTTGAGGTTTTTTGTGATCAAAAAATTGATGTATGGTAAATTTATCGCGGGTGTACTAGTTTAGGATTTTTTCAGCATCAGCATCAGCATCAGCATCAACATCAGCAATACCTTTATATCAAATTAGTTGGGATCAGTGGTCGATGAACCCCAAAGAATTATAAAAATAAAAGCAGAATCAAGCAAGAGAAAAGAGATAAATGTAAAAATATAAATATATTTATTTATTTATCTACATACTACCCCTTCACAACACTAATAACATTCCTCTACTCCGTCCTAAGATAAACCATACGCCAATCTATTTCTCACTCCATTAAATCTTGCTTTATTGCTTTCCCCAAGTAAGTTTCGACCGACCTCTTGCTTTCTTCTGTTATGCTCTCGATAGCAAATTCCTGGTCGTACCGGTGCATCTAAGAGCTTTCGGAGAATATGCCCAAACCATCTCAATCTATGCTCTCTCATCTTTTTTGCCACCGGTTCTACTCTAACTTTTCGTCGAATTTATTCATTCCTTATCTTATCCATTATTGTATGACCACATATCCACCTTAACATCATCATTTTCGTTACTCCCATTTTATGCTCATGTTTTCTTTGTACTGTCCAACATTCAGCTCCGTATAACATGACATGTTTGATTGTTGTTCTATAAAATTTTCCTTTTAACCTAAGAGAAATTTTGCGATTACACAAAAATCCCGATGCACTGCGCCATTTCATCCAACCTGCTTTGATTCTATGGCTTACATCCTCATCTCTCTCCTTTTGCAATATTGATCTCAGATATCTAAATGTATCTTTCTTGGGTACCTCCTGTTCGAGCATATTTACGGCTTCTTGATCCCATCTTCCTATTGTGTCAAACTCACATTTCAAGTATTCCGTCTTACTTCGACTTAGCGTAAATCCTTTAGACTATAACGTGCTTCTCCATACTTCTAACTTAGCGTTAACTCCAACTCTGGTCTCATCAATAAGCGCAATATCGTCTGCAAATAGCATACACCACGGAATCTCATCTTGAATATATTTTGTTAGCTCATTCATAATCAGGGCAAAAAGATAAGGGTTCAAAGCAAAATCTTGATGTAAGTCTACTGTGATTAAAAAATAACTTGATGTGTCATTACAAGCGTTCACACATGTAGCAGCACCGTCATACATGTACTTGATTACCTCTACATACTTTGAATGAATTTTTTTCTTCTCAAGAATCTACCACTAAGACCTTTCTTGGAGCCCCTATCATACGCCTTCTCGAGATCAATAAATATCATATGGAGATCCTTTTTTCTTTCTCGATATCTCTCCATCAATTGTCGTATCAAGAAAATAGCTTCTATGGTAGATCTTCTTGGCATAAATCTAAATTGATTGATAGGAACTTTGATATCTATTCTCAAACGATGCTCAATGACTCTCTCACACGGCTTCATTGTATGGCTCATAATCTTGATGCCTCTATAATTAGAATAATTCTGGATATCCCCCTTGTTCTTGTATATAGATACAAGTATACTCTTCTTTCATTCATCAGATATCTTATTAGTATGAAGAATCTTGTTAAAAAGACTAGTCAACCGACTTATTGTTACATCCCTTAAGCATCTCCACACTTCAATAAGAATATCATCGGGTCCCAAGGCTTTACTAATCTTCGTCTTTTTTAATGTCTCCCTAACTTCTCGTACTTTAACTCTACGCATAAACCTTCTATTTGAATAATCATAAGCATCTTCCAAATCCACCTCACTTTTATCGCTCTCCCCATTAAAAAGTTTGTTAAAATAATTCATCTACCTGCCCTTAACGTCTTCATCTCTTATTAAAAGTGTTTGATTTTCATCCTTGATACATCTAACCTTTGTCAAGTCTTTAATTTTCTTGTCCCTTGACTTTGCAAGTCTATAGATGCCTTTTTCTCCTTCTTTGCTCCCAAATTTATTGTACATATCGATGAAAACCTTGACTCTGACCTCTCGCACAGCTTTCTTGGCACTTTTTCTCGTCCATCTAAACTTTTGCAAATTCTCTTCATTAAGACATTTATGTAGGCATCTGAAACACTCCTTCTTCTACTTAATTGCTTCATACACCTCTTCATTCCATAATCAGGTTTACTTTGTTTGACGTCCATTCCATCTACTTCTCCTAACACTCCTTTTGCCACTTTCTGGATGCAGTTAGACATCTCATTCCACATCATATTTACTTCGCCCTCTAGTCGCCACGGTCCTTCCTGTAGCATTCTTTCCTTGAATTCTGTTTGTTTCTCCTCATGTAACTTTCAATATCTTACTCTAGGGTGCTGTGCACTTCTCTTCATCTTCTGTACTTTGTTATGCCGAACTTCGAAGAACACCAACTTATGTTGTGTAGCTACACATTCACCAGGATATACCTTACAATCTACATACGAGGCTCTATCCTCAATATGGTTACAATTTTGACCGCTGCAAAAAGCGATCAGATATGACTCTCTTTTCCTAAAAAAGGTGTTTGCCAACATCAAATCATAAGCTAATGCCACACTCAAGATGTCTTCGCCAGCCTCATTTCTGGTCTCATATCCAAAATCTCCATGAACTCTGTTAAAATCTTCGCTACTTTAACCGACATGTCAATTTATATCTCCTTTTATGAATACCTTCTCCTCGTGTGGCATTCGCCTTAAAATCTTTTCCAAATCTTCCCAAAACCTATTCTTCTCAGATGCTTGCAGTTCAATTTGAGGGGCATACACACTTAGGATATTCAGAATCAAATCCCTCACTACTAGCTTAACTAAAATAATCCTATCTACTGTTCTTTTAACATCAATAACTCTATCCTTGAAATTTTTATCGATCAAAATCCCAACTCCATTTATACTCTTTGTTGTGCCTATATATCATAGATTTAATCCGACGCCATCCACTTCCTTAACATTCTCTTCTTTCCATTTAGTCTATTGCAAGCAAGCACTATTCACTCTCCTTCTAACAAAAGTATTTGTCAATTTCCTTAATTTACCCGTTAAGGTTCATACATTCCAACTCCCCAATCTAATCCCTACCGCTTAGGCTTTTCTTGCCCCCCATACTCATCCACGAAAGTATGAGGACTCTTGCTCATTTATCACCACATTCGGGCACCGATGTGACGCATCACTCTAGGAATGATGGCTCAAAACTAGCTTCCTTACCCCCTGCACCCACCTATCTTGGTGCAAAGATCCTTTCTCATTTTTCGCTACACTCGGGCACCGATGCAACGCCTCGCTAAGAAGGGTACGCTCCAACGAAATATCAATAGGGCTCATCTTATAAATGTAGCTTTTTTTTTAGCACTGGCTTGTTACGCCTGACATAACCCTACTTCTTTATCTGGCTTGGAACAGGCTATGTAGACGACATAGGCGGAGTTCGATTTTGGATTTTTTATAGTAAAAAAATAATTTGGGATAAATTTATCATGGTGTACCAATTTGGGGTATTTTGTGATCAAAAAAATAGTTTAAGATTAATTTTTCACGATGTATCTATTTAGGGGTTTTTGCCGTATTAACCTAACCTTTTTTTCTATAAGGGATATTTACATAAATGGTTCTTGAACTTTGATAGAATGTGCAATCTGATTTCTGAATTTTTAATTTATTCAATTTAGTCCATGAACTATGAAAAAATGTGCAATTTGATCCCTAAACTTTTGATTTATTCAATTTAGTCCCTAAACTTTTAGTGCATGTTCAATCTAGTTCCTGAATTCTAAAAAAATGTTCAATATAGTCCTTTTGTTAATTTAAGATCAGGGATAACGTGGAACATTGTCATGTAGTCCAGGGACTAAATTGAACATTTACTAAAAGTTCAGGGACTAAATTGAACAAGTCAAAAGTTTAGGGATCAAATTGCACATTTTACCAAAATTCATGGACTAAATTGGACAAATTAAAAATTCATGGACCAGATTGTACATTTTGCCAAAATTTAGGAACTATTTATGTCATTTTGACTTTCTATAATCGTTACCATCATGAATTTCAACTTGTAGTGAAACTTTGAAATGAGCAACCTTTTGGAAATTTTTTAAAACCGTCACAACTCTGCATAATTTATGTAAGGAAATAACTATTGCTTTGCCTTTCTCGTGTTGCCAGGTCGATCGCGAGTGTTGCGACTCGTGAAATGAGCGCGGTCGATAGCGTTCTGCTTATGGGGTGATCGATAGGCGGCCGGCTGGCTCGACCTGCCCAAGCTCGAGGGGTAAATGGGGTGGAGGTGGACTTGAGGCAATGTTCTTACATGAGAATTCTCCCACATGCCCATCTTCGATATTGGAACGAAACAATTTGGACTTTGCACTATAGCCAAGCAAAGGTGATTCTTAAGACTATAGTGTTGAAAAAATTGAGTAAGTCATTATCGATTTTTCCTTTTATGATCCAATGGTTATCGATTTCAAGAGTCGGATTCTGAGGATCGGATACTCGAAGACCCGTGGAATCGCCTCCACAACAATTTATTCTCCAAAAAAAAAAATTCCAAAAAGAGAGATTTCCCAAATCTTTATTGACCATAGTGAAGAAGGTACAAATTAACTTGAACATACAAGTAATCGATCCATGTTATTTCAAATTGGCCTTAAGGCCTAGCAAAGCACAATTGACGCAAGACGTAGTAGACCCACCATTGACAGTTGAATCATCCACCACCACATGCTCAGCACGACATCATCATCTCTCTCTCTCTCTTTCTCAAGAAGGATGAACCTTGTGTGATGAAATCCCCTTCCAAGCAGACTTCATGGTAGCAGTGGCCGAGTTGACAGCGGCCTCGATGTACTTCTTGGAGGCCATGGTCGCGGCCTTCTCCATCAAGCTCCCCATCAGCCTGGCCCTCTCTGCCGTCTCCACCAAGCCCTCCATCTCCTCCCTCGCCATCCGGTCCATCTCCTCCTCGAACCGCCGGAACTCCTCCATCGCGTCCTCCATGACCGAGTCGAGGTAGGCCTCGGCCTGGTCCACCTCGGCCTCGGCTGCCTCGGCCTCGGCGAGGTGGTCAAGCTCCATGGCCGCCCACGCCTTGTAGGCCTCGAGCTCGAAGAGCCTCATGAGGTCGTCCTCGATCGCGGCCGGGTCGAAGTTCTTGTCGCGGAGGGCTTGGTCGGAGAGGAAGGTGAATTGGGTGAAGAGGGCATCCATGGCTTGGGGTTTTGCCTTTGGGAGGAATTTGCAGATCTAGAAAGGGGGGCGGTGTGCAATGTGGGTGCAAGAAGGAAAAAAGTTGGGTGGATGGTGGAATCATATAAAAGCGGTGGTGGTGATTTGGCTTTTTGTGGAATTATGGATGCCACTCGATAGCAACTTTTGAAACGTACATGTTCCATTTTATTTTTTATTTTTTATTTTTTATTATAGAACACAGATATCGCTAACGAAGAGACCTGATTACACGAAATTTTTTTTCTTATAAACCTAATAAATCCAGGCTTTTGTTCTATATAGGCCGCCTTGATCCAGCATAGCTTGCATGAAGTCGATGAGATTCAAGCATGCATCCTTCGACTTTTGCTGGATTTTCTTTAGTTCCCAATCAACTATGTCAACCATGGTGTGAGGTCAGCCGATTTCCTTTATTTTCGTCCTTCCTTCTCACTTGAGCCGTGGGTTCGGATAACCAAATCTGAACATTTACTGTCCTAAGGTTACGAACCTCTGTAGCATCGATAATCAACTAATTTGATGAGACGAGAGCACTGTCAAATTCTATGACAATTAGTTGAATGCTGAGCTTCGAACACGCCATTAACATAGAAAATAACTCGAATTTCCGGATATGTTGTCCCACTTGGGTGCTTCAAGACATAAATGGCGTGGAAAGAATGCTCTTAATGTAGGCTTAAGATAGGAATGAAATGTGCTTCTTAATCCTCAAAACTTGGAAAGGGCTTTACGTATTGGACCGTTGGAACAGATCTCATCGTTTAAACAAGGGATGGTCCTCCTCTTTTCGTGTCTCGCATGAGGTCAAACAATTATTGGATTATTTGAACTTGTCGGATAGCTGACAAGCTGAAAGAAATATGTGGAGATGGGTTTTTAATTACTTCTTTAATTTTATTTTGTGTTTTGAAAAAAAAAAAATTCGACGAAAGTTCAACAGTCAACTTGAGCAGCTGGAACGGAATGACTTAGATGATTTTTAGGGTTCGTTGTGCACCATTTTCCTTTTATTGTTCCTATTATTCCATGAATTTCGTTTATGTATTGAAACTTTATCTCCGATTACCGATGTTCGGAATAGGAATTCTCGATAAAAATTTCAACGGACACGGGTCGAAAGGCAATATCCAAACATAATTATCATCGAAAGTAAATTGATTCATGTTACTAACTACAATATGTCGGGGTTCACTCTAAAGACTTGAAAGTAAAAGGATTATATGGGCAAATTTCGCATACATCATCTAGCACAATGGATAAAATAATTATGGGAAGCTTTATGATCCCTCGGGAACGATTTATATAGTATGGTAATGGGCTGTAACATATTATGCTTTGTTACAACCCAGTACAAAAATGTCATCGCATTAGACTTCATTTGTTGCGCATAAAATGAATGATGTGGAAGAAATTTTCCTAAAAATGATCGTGTTTTATTTCTTGAAATAATTAGTCAATAAAAATGCTTTCATCATAAAAAATAATTTATGTTCAAATATTTTCATGAATGATGATAATATTTTTACCTTCACATTTTCGTAAGCGATCTTTTTTGGGAAGATATTTTTTAATTCATTTATTTTTCGTAAAATAAACAATCCTTATTTTAGGTTGCAATAGGTCGTGGCCGACAACGATTTCATGCTCCAAAATTGAAAGTATTTATGATGAGAATCACTTTTTCTTGCGGGCTTTTACGTTAAATGATAATTTGTTTTAGAATTGTAATAACAGGAGGTAGTGATTCCTTCACGGATCAGCTAGGCGGCTAGGAGCAGTATTCACCTTTTTGAAAATGTCGAAGCACCGACTTTATAGTTTGCTTTGAAATTTATTGGCGCAAGGGGACTACTATTGGCTCCGGTTTCATTCTCACATGGGATTCGACTGTCCACGAAGGCTAATTTAATTTAAACCACATGTCAATTGTTACTTACGATCGTGTCATTCTTAATTGATAGAATAATTAAATATTAAACTACACATTCATCTAACAGATTAAGCTTTTAAAATAGTTAATCTCGATCCTACGAAAATCTAACGCTAATTTTGTCTTTACAAAATTGCAAATATTCTCGCCTCTAAGATCGGATTTGGGAATAGAGGATTGGAGAAGACACCATTAGGTCTTATATGTATGATGCACGAGATGAAAAATTACTCGATCGGTCTTAAACCTATTGGACGCATGCCCATTCAGTTTTAAACTTTTAGATTTTGTCAGTTAAGTGCTGAACCTTTGCATGAAATTCGATATAATCTTGCCAATAAATTGGTCTTGTTGAGCCTGGGCTCGAGCAAACACGGTGTCGGATTAAATCTAAGAGCGGAATAACCGATTGAGTATGAAATGGTTCGTGCCTCTTAAGTTTAAACAGAAGTTGGGCGCCAAGTCCTTCAACCGATTGAGTCGTGTTGGCTGGCCTGGCTCGTGGTCGGGCGGACGAGGAATTTCCACTCTCCTGCCGAGGGTTCTCAGTTGTGAGCTTATCGAAGGAATTGCGTATAGAGTACAATTATTCACTTGTTGATCGCATATGGTTTAGTAGTTTGATTAGATATTTTCTTGCCGAGCTCTAGCTCATTTCTGTTGGTGGTTGTTTTTCCTTAGTTGACAGTTATGCCTCTCACAACCCCGACTCCCAATTACATCCATGGCGCCGCTTCCGATTTCTTGTAGACCATGGAGACCATCATAGGGTCCAGGTGGCGCTGCTGCTCGATGCATCAGATTGATCACTGCGTTGGAGCTTGCTATGGAGTCCAGCAGGTTCGTGACATGGAGGTTCTTCGCCGACGATGGTCGACTGACAGGGCCAATTTCATTCGTCCATGCTAGGAGTGGCGGCTCAAGGTAGGCAGGTTGAGGTCGGAGTCTACGAGAGCACATATAGACTTTTGGAGACGATAGTTGCATTATGTTTATGAATTCTTTTGGTAATTCTCCTCTTCTTTCTCAAAAATGATTCCGAAACAAAGAATTAATTTTTTCTTTTATTTTTATTTTTGATCCAGATCTGTTCTCAAGAATAGAATCAAAGAATCTAAAAATGAGACTCATTTACGCTACAAAATAAGTTTTTTGAGAACAGAAAGAGATAAATATAATTTTTCCAGACCACGGTTCAATCCTAACGATCCAAGCCCCGTCTGAATTTTAAGCGGGAAAATCCCACCCGAACTTAAAAATCAAATTAATTTCTTTTTCTGCAAAAATTAAGAAAAAGGAAAAAGAAATTCATTTCCATTCTCCCAATTTGATCTGCCATCCGCCGTCTCGCTCCGTCTGCGTGAAACTGGAGGGGAAACGATGAAGAGCAGAGGTCGCGGCCGCGCGAAGCCGTCCTTCGTTCCTCCTCCTCCGCCGCCGGACCTCCGCCAGTTCGGCGGAGGGGGGCGCGACTCCGACGCCAGCTTCTCCAGCAGCCGCCCCTCCTCCGTCGGCGTCGGCCGCTCCTCCGCCGCCGACCTCGTGAACGACCGGTCCTACCAGCAGTCCGCCGTCCGCGCCATGAGCTGCTACCTCTCCTCTCAAGCCTTCCCTGTCCTCATCAAGACCGCCCTGCCCTCCGCTAAAGACATCACCGTCATCTCCAACTTCCTCATCTCTCAGCTCGACTACCCGAACCCTAAGATGGAGGACGACCTCCCCGTCCTGCTCCGATTGCTCAACTTCCCTTTCAAAGTCAATAAATCGGCTCTCCGCACGCCGGCCACTCCCCACGCCTGGCCGACGTTTGTTGCGGTCCTGCACTGGTTCGTTCAGATCGCGTCCTACAGTGAGCACTTAGCTTCTAGGTCTCGCGCGTTTGGGGTTAACAACACATGGACGAGTATGCACTCCAAAGCTACTTGCATTTCATAGATGGAGATGATGACTCTGTTGATGCTTTGGATATGAAGTTTGTGGAGAAGTTGGAGGAGGAGAGAAATAACCTCGCTGAGAATGTGAAGAGCTTGGAGAAGAATGCTGCAGAAGTCGAGGCAAGAGTGGAGAAGCTGCGGACAGGGCCGTCGGAGAGGGAATTGCGTGAGCAGGAGAAGAGCGTGCTTGAGGAAGATGTGAAGAAGTTCGATATGATGATAGTGAAGATCACGGGGAGGATCTTGGATTTGCAGGAGGAATTGGAAAAGAAGGAGAAGGAGTTGAAGGCCAAGGAGGAGGAGAAGGGGAGGATTTGCGTGGAGAATGAGGAATTAAAGAAGGCGATCCAGTTGCAGTCGGTTAATTCGAGGGACGTGGAGAGAATGAAGAAGGAGTTGCAGGCGGTGGAGGGGGAGATTGCTGATGCTGAAATTGAGAGGAACAGGTACGAGGAGAAGTGTTGGGATCTCGACAGGACCCTCGCTCTCAAATTCAAGGAGCTCGAGGAACTTGCCAAGGAATGTAACAAGGCTGTCCGGAAGTAAGTTCTAATTCTTGCAGTTGTTGCAGTCTTGTTAATTGTTCTTCTTTATTGGTTTCGAAGTTTTCTAAGTCATGTGGCTTTGCTATTTGGATGCCCTTTTGAAATCATCTAGTATTCATAAAGTTCTAGCTGGGTATATTTGCTGTTTTTGGTTATATACAATACACTGGTTGATATCTCATGGGATTCTTTAGCATCAACAGACTTACATTTTCATGTGTTTGCGTGTTTGTATTTCTTCAGTGCTAATGCTTGTGCCTATACTGATACAGTGCGAGATGAGTTTAATTGTATTTATTCCACTAAGAAGTGATCATGTTGTTTTTCCTTTCGTGCTAAGTTGTTCTGAGGTTAATAACGTAAATAAGGTGTTGAGTTATTCTATGTGCGCGTTTGAGTTTGTATATCTCATAGATAGAAAAATGCTTTCACATCTTCTTAATTCAAAATGGCTGGGGAAAGGAAAGGTTCCATTTTTGTGCAGGGTACTCGTGGGAGTGGATGGGGGTGGGCCTGCAGTTTAGACGATTAGAGCGCGTGGCTATGAAACACGGTGTCGGGGGTTTAAATCCCTCCTCGCCCACGACCAGCCCAGAAGTGGAAGGACCTTTTCCTCTGGGTGTAGGAAAATAATTACTGGGATAGCGGAATCAAGGCTGACTTCACTCACTTTCTCTCTCACTTCCAAGCTAGCTAGCTTGCCTTAGAACCCCCATGGGTGTTTAGAGTCTAGCCTATTTCTTGAAACAGATAGCTTGACAAGATCCAACTATAAAAACCATGGAGTAATTTCTTTCATTTTGAGTGATATTCTGTGGCTCTTCTCCTTCTACTTTGTTTTCTGTTTCTAGGTTAAAGCTTGGTTCAGATTACCAGCATGTGTTGAATGCAAAAGGATCTACACCTGCTGAGGTGATGGGCATTGACTACAAGTCCACACTAAAGCCAGCACTTGACTTGCATGCCGATGACATAAACAGAAGCTCGGTGGAGAAACTTGAAGAGTTAATCATCCATCAGCAACAGTCCAAAGAAACTGCTGCTAGAATCAAGGAGAAGAAAAATTGTGTTATGCGACTTCATTCACGTGTTGATGATGTAAGTACTTTGATCAAGTGCCAACCCACGATGTGTTCAGACTCTGCTTCTCTCTCGTAACTGAAAGCTAGTTTTTGCCTTCTTGATGGAACCTGTGATCGCAATGAAATTTCTGATTTGTTGGTGACACTGTAAGGCGAAGCTGGGGATAACATCCAACTTATTTGCTGGGGGGTGTATTGGCAGAATTGGCAAGAGGTTGGTAATGTGGACTTTTGGCTGCGGGAATTGAGTAGCAATAGTTTGTTCTGGGTAGTCAACAGCAGTTGAGAAAATTATTGCTTAGTATTGAAGAGTTACGATAAACTTTAGAACAGAATGGTCAAAGAGCTCATCATTACAGACATGGAATAGGATGCAGTTAGCGTCTGCTATTGTATTTCTTTCTGTTAATGCTCAACATAATTTGAAGAGCTGTAGAAGCATATGGTGTGGGTGTCCTTTGAGAACAAAACTAGCTAAAGGTTTATCGCTAGTGTCGGGAAAAATACTGTAGGTCAACGCATGCTGTACATATAGACGTGCTTAATCCAGTAACATCTGAAGGACAATAGCGGTATATTATATTGCGAGAGTTAGCATAACACAGGAATTTGTGGTCCATTTGTCGCTGTTTCCTTGTATTGGAAAAAGCTCTAATACAAGAATTTGCGCAGCTTGAAGGTCAAATGAAGCTACTGAAGCAAGAAATGCAAGACTTCAGTCATAGACATGCACTGGAGGTGCAAAGGATGGTGGAGGCTGTTGAAGTAGAAGCTCATAGCTTGGACATTGTGGAAATAGAAGCTGCAGAGATCTTGAAGGTATGGTATGGTCCAATCATTAGATTATGCAACGAAATATATGGCCAGAAATCTTTTGTGCCGTAACTAAACAGAAGTGAAGACATGCCATACAATTAGTAGGATTCCTCCTTTTGGGTTGTGGGGTTGTGATTGATTGATCTTCGGGTGGAATACTATTCCTGCAGAGCAATCATGTACAGTTTGACGCGGCAGCATATGTTTACACAACTTGTTTTTGCAGACATCTAAAATGAAGCAGCAGGAAGCCATTAGAGAAAGTGAGGGAGAAATCCAGAAGTGCGCTTTTGAGCTCTTTTCAGTGGTTGATATGGTGTCAAAGCACAAAGAGTATATGGAATGCGAAATCTCGGAGATGCAGACCCACCTCTCGGAGACTGCAAATGCTATCTCAGCGGACTACAGGGCCTCCTTGCCTGCACAAATGAGCTCGATGACTTGAAGTGGGCGAATAATCAATAACAAGAAGTTATTATAATAACAAGGTAAATCCTCGCTTCCTTGGTCTCTTTTATTTTCTGCTCAAGCTGCTTGCTTCTCACCCGACTGACTGGTCTCTCTGTGATTTGGGTACGCATTTGTTTTATAGTCTTGTTCTGATGTCCTCTTGCCCTAAGTTGTGAATGGATACTGTCAATCCAGTCAAACCTTACAGGCTTGATTTATTGCAATTTTTTGAGGCATTACGGTGAAATGCTGGAGGCGACGATTCTTCTAAGGTTCAACAGAGTTGACTGCTATCACGAGGCGGGGGCGAGAGAGAGAGAAGTGTAATTAGGATTAGGTTGTGATTAACTTGAGCCTTATTCTTTTTGGGAGGTATACTTATTACTTCAGATTGGTGTTTTGTGAGAAAAGCGAGAATTAAAAATGCATTTGCTCCTTCATCGACGAGCCTGATTATTGTCGGCACAAAATTTTCATGACGCGCTTATCTTGAGGCGACATGTCATTAGTAAAAAAAAAACTTGAATTTACCGGACATGCCTTATAACTAACAAGAGAAACAAGTAGCAGAGGTGATGATGAGGATATCCAATCTTGATCGATTGCTCATCCAGTAGAAGTCACGCGCACCTATTTATGCTTCCTGGCAGAAGAAAACCCATTGCCGGAGACGCCTGTGTCGACGTCAACATCTTTGTCTCCTTCCTTTCATTCTTAACGTGAGAATGTACAACACGAACATGCTATTTACAATTCCCAGATAAACAACGCGTGCTCATTTGGAGCAGACTAGAGACACCAGAAAATCAATTGCAGCCTAAGACTACCGTTCGCAAGGACAGCCAGATCTTTGAGAAGCTCCAATTTTCATAGATGGCCCTCACGGCCTAAGACATGTTATCTGACCAGAAAGAGGTAAAGCTTCGTGACCCCTTAGGAATGCTACTGATGTTGTCCACGAAAATTTTTATACATAAGTTGTTGCCACCGACGAAAACACTAAATTATTTGAAGCGATATAAACTATCATTTTTAAGAAAATGTGTTCAACATCATTCATTTGCTGCGTCATAACTTATAAGTTGGACCCAAGCAGGAAAAACTATGCTGACACCCCCAGCATTTTGGCTAGATTTCACAAAACGCTAGAGAAAGCTGAATATTGCTCCCTTCTGTTTTTCCTATGTGAATGTGAATGTCTTGGCCAATGAGCTAAACTTTTTAGCTGGAAGGACGTGATTTGCAGTCAAAACGCAAAAGGACAAATCTAAAAGTCAAGAAGTTTCACTATCAAGGTGGCTAAGAAAAGTCAATAGGCGACATGAAAAAATATTTAATATTCATCATGTCTGTGCCCATGCTTTAAAAACATGGGACCAGATATTTTGGGAGACAACACACTATTATTTTTTTTTAAGGAAAAAAAAAAGTAATGTGGTCAGTTGATGGAGGTATCTTCCCATTAGCCCAAAAGAATGGGAAAAGCGTAAAAAAAAAAAAAATCCTAAAAGTGCAAATTTAATCATACGCATTTTTTTATATCAATTTAGTTATAAACCTTATTTATGCTAATGGAGTCAATCTGGTCAATTTTGGCTGGAAATTGGTCATGTAGATATTGAATGTATTATGTTGCATGGCTGGCGCTGACTTAGATATTTTTTAATATTTTAAATAATTTTCAATTATTTTTTTGGTTTTTTAAAATATTTGTTTAAAAATTATTTGAAATATCAAAAAATATTTTCAAAAAATTTCACGCCAGCACTAGCCGTGTCACGTAAAATAACTGACGTCCACACTAGCGATTTTCGATAAAAATTGACCGGATTCAATAACACAAATGCAAAAGGTGTATGACTAAATTGGCACGAAAAAAAGGTTTAGGACTAAATTGACATAAATACAAAAGATTTAGGGCTAAATTGGCACAAAAAATATTTAGAACTGAATTGACACTAATGCAACAAATTTAATACCTTTTTTTTTACATTTTTTTTCCAAAGAAGAATAGTCCCACTAGCAATGCGACAACAAAATAACAAATGAAAAGTAAAATATTACCTTCAGAGCAATGGACCAAGATGGATGGCCTAGCAAAACCTTACGACCACATGTTGTTGAAACGAGGTGAAGCAAAGCGAGAAGAAGTGGATGCCTTCCTCACAAAGGGATGGTCTAGCAACTGTGCTGCAGAAGGACTGTGGCATCATGTGAGAATTAGTCGGATGCGGAGCCTCGGACACGCCATAGCCATTGACGTTGGAAATAAATTTCGAGATATGTCGTCCCACTTCCGTGCATCCAAGACATAAATGGCGTGCAAAGAATGATCTTAAAATGGCGTGCAAAGAATGATCTTAAAATAGGCTTAAGATAGCAACCTTTTTTTTTTTTTTTTGGGGGGGGGGGGGGCACAGCTTAAGATAGGAATTAATTTGCATCTTAATTCTCAAAACTTGGTAGGGCTTTAGATATTGGACCGTTGGAATATATCTCATCGTTTAAGCAAGGGATGGTCCTTCCCTTTCGTGTCTCATGTTAGGTCAAAAATTAAATGGATTATTTGAACTTGTCGAATAGCTGACAAGCTGGAAGAGATATATTTTACTTCCCAGAGGGGCTCTAATTGGAGATACCATTGTTTCTGGTACAGAAGTTCCTATAAACATATCGTCAAGTGTATCCATTCCGAATTTCATTCTAATCAAATGATCCGCAACTGCCAATATATCTCACGGTAATAAAAATATATTATTATGAGGTATATCAAGATTTAGTCTCCGATTCATATTTCGTCGGTCAATTTTTCCTAATTCACATCTTTGTTGAAAGAATTTCTCTTTCGGATAGGCCCTGAAAGGAGAAAGAAGGCTAGAATGCCAACAAGCGTTTAGTATTGAATTCATCCGATGCGATAGTACACATTTTGGGAACATCCAGTGCCAAAGTCACTGAATGGTCACCACCTTCCTTGACCTTCCAGCACTGGGCAAGCGTCAGCCCCCATACATGGTCTTACAACTTTGCGGAGATCTGTGTTTTTGGTAAACAGTTGCCGGGGCCTGGTCACTGTGACCTCCTTTGTGAGGAGGCTTTAGGATCTACTACTGCGTTTAGAAATTGGTTAATTGGTAAAGATACATGTACTTGATGCCCCGCCTAGGAAAGAGACCCAAGTCCTAGTAGCTCTGCTAAATAGTGATTCAACATAGATTCTACATCTTGGAATAAGGCCACTTTTGGAACAACTTTGTTATAATGAAACCAACCATCAAAAAGCATTAAGGCTGCAAAGACTAATGCATCAATTGCAGTACAATAGAGTTGTAATTCACTAGTTATTCCGGATGCTTGCCAAATCTGAAAAAATCTAGAGGTTATTTGTATTCCTTGGAAACCCTCACCCACATCGCCATTCAATATTTCTTGGCTTGCTATTGGCCAAACCACATGGGCACTAGATCCAATGTGAGTAGGGTCACTTAGCCATGCTTCATAATTGAAAAAACGAGCACCATGGAAATATATGCCCCTTAGCCAAAGGAACATAATGGAAAGTTGGCCAAAATAGGCACTAAATACTTTTCGAGAGATCTCCTTCAAATCATTGGCTCATGTTCTCATCATCTTCCGTAAAATCAAGTCCACCACAAAGACATTCATAAACTGCTCTACCGTAGTTCTTACGTATTTACAAAATACCGTCTCAGTTCATCCTATTTCATCAGATCCCGAATGTGATAAGTGAAGATGAGTTTTTATTTCTCTCTCTATATATGTATATATGAAAAAATTCTACCGAAGTTGGACGTGAGTTGCTGGATCGGAATGACTCTTAGATTATTACTATGATTTTTTGGTCGGAGGAATGACTCTTAGATGATATTTAGGTTCGCTTGTACACCATTTTCGTTTTACTGTTTCTATTATTCCATGAATTTTCATATATATCAAAACTTATACCCAATTGCGGATGTTCAGGCTATTAACATGCAGGAAATTCTTGAGAAAAATTTCATCGGAAGTGGGTTGAAAGGAAATGTCCAAACATGTACATCATAGGAAGTAAATTTGATTCGTGTTGCTATATACAATATATCGGGGTTTTCTCTACAGACTCGAAAGTAAAAGGATCGTATGAAAAAATTTGCCGTACATGGCTGGTTTTAGCAACTAGCTTAATGGATAAAAGACTTATGGGAAGTTTTATGATCGATCCCTAAGGAACGATTTCTCTAGGGTGGTAACATGTCGTAACTTCTTATACTTTTGTGATAACCCAATGTGAAAATGTCAACACTTATTTTAGGTGACAATATGTTGTGTTGACAACAATTTCACGCTCATTATTTGCCACAAAAATGAAATAAAGTAATATTTTTTTGCGGTCTTTTACGTTAAATAATATTTTGTATTAAAATTGTGGTAATATACTACGAGTAATGAATCCTTCATGGATCATCTAGGCTACTAAGAGCTCTCTATTCACGTTTTTGAAAAGGGCTAATGTCACGAAAAATTTCAAATTGGTACTTGTAGCAAATGTACTTTCAAACTAATTTTTTGACTATAAAAAATGCTAAATTAGTACACCTTGTGATAAATTTACCCATTTTTAGTTTTTCATCAAAATTTTGCCACGTGGTAGTTGCTTGGTATAGCAGTTTGGGGCTTTTACTCTCCGTTCGTCACAGATGTACTAATTTGGAGTTTTCGTGGTATTAACCTAATTTAACAAAAATTAACGGAGGGTATTTATTACATATATACCGATTTGGGATTTTCATGATTAAAAAATTAGTTTGGGATAAATTTGGCGTATATGTATCGTTTTGAGGATTTTCGTGGTATTAACTATTTTGAAAACATCAAAGCATCGACTTTATTATTTGCTTTGAAAAGTATGGGTGGAAATGGACTATGGTTGGCTCCTACCAAGTACAGTCACTCTCTGAAGGCCTCCGTGTCACGTGTCGAATGCGTGTCGGTATTGCACATGTGATAAACACGCTAGACGTGCCACCGACATGTGTATCCGGCTTCCGACGCCATGCGAGAGAGAGCCAAGAGGGTGAGGAGATGCAATTAGACCTTGGGCAAAGTGGTCGACCCTCTTTGATAGAATATTAGGATTTTGATATGAGGTGGACGCCACTAGGAGTAAAACTGTTTTAGACAGTTTTAGAATATTAAGTGAACACGATTAGGTCTTTTTGATAAATTTAGTGTATTACCCCTAAAATTTGCGGTCACAATGTAAATGAACGAATTGTTATACTTACCCACCCATAGGTAGTTTAGTTAGTTAGGGCGCACTGATCCCAGATTTGATTCTTCAAATGAGCACCTGTGATTTAAGTGGGGGGTCATAGCGGTGGGTTACTGTGCTAGTCTACTCCGAGGAATAGTCGAGGTGTGCACAAATTGACCTGGACACCTTAGTTATAAAAAAAAATCACTTGTCATATTTTATGGTGAAATGTGGATTGATTTTTTTCCATCTTATTGTTAAATGTTACATTTAATGGTGAAATGTAGATTCTCTCTCTCTCCAAGTTTTATGGAGTATTAGAATTGAAATTTGTCAATTTGAAACAATGAATGACATTAACAAATGGTGGATTAATGTTTTTACTGTAAACTCATTCTAGACTCATTTTTTTTTTGATAATCAAGGTGTCCGGGCCAGTTTGTGCGCACCTCGATTATTCCTCACGGTTCCTCGGAGGAGACTAGCACAACAAACCATCTACATGATCCTCTACTTAAATCACAGGTGCTCATCTAGGGAATCGAACCTGGGACCAGAGCGCTTAACCACACAACAACCCACCTCCATGATTCCCCGCTTAAATCACAGGTGCTCATCAGGGAATCGAACTTGGGACCAGAGCATCTAATCACACAATCTCAAGTGCGCCATAACCAATTCTAGACTCTTTTTTATTATTTATTTACTTATGAATTTGAATCAAATTAATTTGATCAAAATAATCCAAAAAATGATAATTCATTATGTTATAAAAACATAAATTTAATATTAATGTGTCCCAATGTGTAGAATTTCTCTATTTTTTTTTTAGCAATAACGTATCGCATCGGCGCTACGTAAGTATTGCCTTTGAATTAGCTCCCCCTTCAAGATACCAATTTGGTAAGGGAGGATTGAGAACACATCAGAAGAATGCGTTTTGGGCGGACGTGTTGGTCCTATCCGTTCCAACTCCGCACGATTAATTCAGATGCCAATAAATGCTATTGGAAAGAAGCTTAGATAATACCGACAATAAAAAATTATCCAATCAGTCCTAAACCTATGATATGCATGCTAATTCATCTTTAATCAATCAGGACTCGTTACAAAGAGAAGATCATGAGATTTCTCTCGGAAAGTTATGCAGAAACAAAATAAACATTGCCCAAAAAGGCAAATCATTCGGCAAACATGGCGTCAGATACGTGGACGTGGAGGGATTGATGCGGAAGCACGTAAGGAGATTCAGGATGGGTTTGGAGGATCAGAGCAGCGACAGTGAGCAAGAGGGAGGGGGCTAGACCTTATCACTTTTAATTGTGGGTCAACATGATCCGATTCAAATTGATCCATATAATTCTTTTATGACTTTTAATTGAAATCCAAATTCTTCGACTTATACCCGACCCGACTTATATTACTAAAACACTTTTATATCTAATTCAATTTAGGAATTGCTTTCTTTTTTTAAATATAAATTTTAAAAATTATTATATTGCTAAAACACTATGAATTTTTTTTGTAATTCTTTTAAAAATAATATGATTTTTTTCATTTTCATTTTATTCTTTAGTCTTTTTTTTTTAAAGTCAGGTGAGGGCAGCCCAACCCTTACCAACTATAGGCGAGGGTGAAGGTCAATACCTTGCCTAAATCTTGTGAGGGCCGTAAAGCCATTACTAGTCATTGGTAAGGGCTGCAATCCTTGCTTAGAGCTGGCGAGGGCCGCCAAGCATACAAGGGTCGCGGCCCTCACCCTATGGCCTTTTGGGTGAGGGTGGGGACCGTCGCCCATAGTTGGCGATCCTGCCCACTTCATAGAAAAAAAAAGTAAAAGAGAGGAAATAAAGAAAAAATTAAAAAAATTATATATGTGTTTAAAGACATCTTATTGACTCAACTAATAATCTTGATAAGTTAAATTTGTTCTAAAGGAGTGAAAGACAAATTCATTTGTAACGCACATATAATTAGACTTGCAACTTCAACCCATTAATAATCCATTTATTAAAACTTGACTAATTCATATGTAACCCATGTCATTAAATATGGGTTAAAATGGAGTTTCAACCCATTTGGACACCTCTAGTGAATGGAAAGTATGCTGATGAGAAGTACTTGAGAGAGTGAGCATGAGCATGGAAGGCTTGTAAGTTGAATGGCATTTCAAGCTTGTAGAAAAAGAAAAATCCGAGTTTCGGTTTTTTTGGGTCCTTCTAAGCAATATTGTAAATTCGAGGGGTATTTATTCTGGAGAAATGCTGAATCAGATGAACTTTTCTTCCTTTCCTTGACTAACGTTCGTAATTTTCCTTGTTTCTGTTTGCAAACAACGCTTTTCGATTCTGCTAATGAAGCTATGGAGAATTCTAATTTCACTACAGTCGTACCACGTAGGACAGTCAGCATCCACATTAGCTATTTTAGGTAAAATTGACTGGATATACGCAATTAACAAAATGTGTAAAGATTTAGGATTCAATTGATACAATTAAAAGATTTAGGATTTAATGGAAAAAATGCAATAATTTTAGAAGTTTTTGTCAATTTCCCCCTTTCTTGTGATGTGCATCTCAGCCCATCGAAGAGGAGCCCGAGGTCCTTTTAAGGCACCCACGCATGTTCTGTTCAATGACATTGGAATGACTTTCTGAACTTGCTAAGAAATGCCCTTACGCGAGAATTTTGTGTCGCCTATTATTTCCTTATGGAGGGACTACTGTCGATATTTCTCTATCCATGAATAAATTACGATCAGCAATCGGATCCGGAGTTATCATGATCCGATTTATGTGTTTTAGAAATAATTAACAAGCTTGAAGCGGAACTTGCTGGGCAAAACTGACCTTGGGACGACTTTATTAGGTGGGCCAAGCAACATCTACGTGGTCGAACATTTGCTCACCAAATTGCCAAGTTTTCTCTTGGCGTACTATGCCACATTATCTGGACTGAAAGGAACAACATTCTCTTCCGAGGTAAGATTCTTTTCGCACCGGCTATCATGTTGTATCTTACAAAGAAGGCCAAAGACATATTTCTCCCGTTTGGTCACATCGAAGACTACTCTCGCAATAGAAGAATACAAACAAAATGGGGGCTCTCTGCAACTATTTTTGCCGATCGTCGCATTTAGTTGCTGTTTTTTCATTATAAATTCTAGTTTCATGATTAGTTTCCTTTTTCCCTTTACGCCGTGTATATGACCAAGTTTTGGTGTTATTGTGGTGTCTTGGCCCTTAGTCTATAGTTGTGTCGCACATGATCCTTTAGGTCTGGTAGCATTGTTTGGTGGTCGGCTATAGTTGGACTTTGGCCGGCTATATCGTCAATCCATTCTTTCTTTGCTATGTTATAACCAAAAATTCAGGAGGAAGGTTTGGTTTCTTTGCTGCTACAACAAGACCAGGTTATTACTTCACTTTCAGGCCTTAGGTGGTCGGAGGATAAGCTATTGATGTGTTGCTGTCCAGTTTTGCTACTATGTCCCTATTTGGTGCACCCTAAGTCGATGGGTTCGGCTCCCTTTTTTGGCCGTCTGCTCGACTCATCTTTTATGCTTGCTTTATTTCTTTCTAGCCGTGTATTTGGCCCTATTTGATTTTGGTATGGCCATTTCCTGGCCTTCTGTTTTTGCTTGATTTACAGTGGTTTCATCCGACTTTGTTGGGATTACAGCTGCTTGGTTCTGTCCAGTTTCTCGTTGATAGGTCGGCCGACATGCTGTCAATCATGGTCTTGACTTCCAGCTACTTTAGTTGTGTCACACATGATCCTTTAGGTCTGGTAGCATTGTTTGGTGGTCGGCTATAGTTGGACTTTGGCCGGCTATATCGTTAATCCATTCTTTCTTTGCTGTGTTATAACCAAAAATTCAGGAGGAAGGTTTGGTTTCTTTGCTGCTACAACAAGACCAGGTTATTACTTCACTTTCAGGTCTTAGGTGGTCGGAGGATAAGCTATTGATGTGTTGCTGTCCAGTTTTGCTACTATGTCCCTGTTTGGTGCACCCTAAGTCGATGGGTTCGGCTCCCTTTTTTGGCCGTCTGCTCGACTCATCTTTTATGCTTGCTTTATTTCTTTCTGGCCGTGTATTTGGCCCTATTCGATTCTGGTATGGCCATTTCCTGGCCTTCTGTTTTTGCTTGATTTACAGTGGTTTCATCCGACTTTGTTGGTATTATAGCTGCTTGGTTCTGTCCAGTTTCTCGTTGATAGGTCGGCCGACATGCTGTCAATCATGGTCTTGACTTCCAGCTACTTTAGTTGTGTAGAGCTTCTATTATTTGGTCGTTGTGTAAAGCTTCTCTTATTTGGTTGTTGTTTTGACCACTTAAATTTGGACACTCCTGGTCCTTTTCTTTCTACTGTTTTGGGCCGCGTGTTTAGCCTTCTTTTAGATTGCATCTCTTGCCCAGGTCAATTTTCTAGGGCTGGTGTTGCTACATTTATTGGCCGCCTATTTGGCCGGTTCTCTACTGTTATGTTGGTTGACCCTTGGCCTCTAGGTTCGATGCGCGTTGCCGCGATGATGTATCTTGCAGACGATTCATCGTTGAACCCATTTTGGCACAACGTTGCTATTATTGGTTCATGATTTTTGTGCCTGTTTTCATCTTTGTACCTAATTTTTTGAAAAGTGTATACATACTTAACTTACCAAAAAAAAAAAAAAAAGCAAATAAATGCCCACACAAGAATTTGTTATTTCCGTCATTTTCTTATGGAGGGTTTACTGTCGGTATTTCTGTATCTATGGATGAATTATGATTGGTAATCGGATCTGGAGTTATCCTTACCCGATTTATGTGTCTTAGAAATAATTAATGGGCTTGAAGCGAAACTTGCTAAGAAATGCCATTGCGCGAGAATTTGTTGACGTCGATTATTTCCTTATGGAGGGATTACCATCGGCATTTCTCTATATATGGATGAATTACGATTGGCAATCATATTCGGAGTTATCCTTATCCGATTGATATGTCTTAAAAATAATTAACGGAGTTGAAGCGGAACCTTGCTAAGAAATGCCCTTACGCGGGAATTTGTTATCAACCGATTATTTCCCCGTGGAGGGATTACTGTTGGCATTTCTATATCCATGGATGAATTACGATTAACAATGAGATCCGGAGTTATCGTTATCCGATTGATATGTTTTAGAAATAATTAGCGGGCTTAAAGCGGGATTTGTTAGGAATAACATAATCTACTCTCTTAACCCTTTTCAATCGGTTTACGGTTTGCCCGTGTCCTTATGACACGTGGCAAACCCTAATTGGTTGGTGTCCTCATGACACGTGCTAGGTCGTTCCCTTCTCTTTGCATCTATATTGCCACATGGTAAAATCAAGGCCGTTAACTACTTAGCCCTATCACTATAAAAACCCGATGAATTTGTTCCTGGCATTTATGGACTTTTGGAGCGTGAATCATCAGTTATCCTCACATATAACTCTTCTTGTTTCACTTGACATCTGAGTCAATTTAAATCGCTTGCTCCTCCTATTATATTATAATTTCAATGTTATTTTGGGTGTTACTTTGCATGACAATATCCTATATAAAAAAAAAAATCAAGGAAAGCTTTGGAGATCTCTCCAAATTCTTTGGACATATTTCTCTGATCTCCACAGTAGTTTTCCATTTGTTCTCCAATATGTCCTACTCCAATATTCTAATCAATTATTAAGGAACATATCCTTCACTTCTAAACTCATAAAAATGGATAAAAAATATTGAGTGTATTTATGCAACGTATAAATTTTCATCCTTAAGTTGACTAATCCTTGGAAAAAAAAAAAAACCTCTTGCCAATCAAACTCTACAAGAGGAAGCATAAGGTAAAAGATAGTTGAAAGAAATAGTGACTATAGGAGAGAAGCCAATGAGGATGAGGCAGACGAAGATATCTCTTGTGATTGGACAAAACCCGAAAGCAAGAATTAAAGGGCAAAAAACCCACAAAAAAAAGGCAAAAGAAAGTAGCTCGGTTTCATCATTTCTTTTGACTTGATTTAATTCTCCCAAAGAAAAAAAAAGAAAAAAAAAGAGATTTTCATCTCAACAAAGTCGATGTATAGTATTAAACAGAGTATGAAAGATTTAACTAGCACAATGATTTAAAAAAGTACACCTAGCAAAATGATTTAAAAAAAGGAAACCTGTTGAGACTACTCTCTACTCTCTATACAAAGAGGAGGTTGCTCAAATCAAACATGAAAGCAATGCAAGAATGCGTAAAAAGATATGAGCAAAGAGGATGTGATTCAAGAATGCAAAGTGTTTAACATAGCTGGTCAAGAAACGACTTCTATTTTGCTTACTTGACTTTGGTTTTATTGAGCAAGCATAAAAACCAAGACAGAGCAAGAGGGGAAGTTATGCAAGCTTTCGGCAACAACAAAATTGATTTTGATTGGTGGAGCCGAATGAAAACTGTAATGATTCTTATCTTATTGCGTTAGATATAATGTTGATTAACCTTCCATATGAACGTGTCTTTCTTGGAAAGTTGGGATATTGTACATTAGGAAAACATTTTTTCCTTATTCTGCATATTTCTTTCTTTCATTAGCTTAACCTCTTGTATATAAATAGGATTGTACATAGAAGGTCTCTTTATGAGAAAGTAATACATAGATTTCCCAATTTTATGTTACTTTCCATCGTCTCATATCTTGACATATTGTAGTCTACTGTTTATCTCCATTTCAGCGGTATATTATTGATTTCAGTTGTTCCCTTAAACCAGAAAATATTTTGGCAATAATTATTCAAGTTTTGTTCTGTTTGTATCAGAAGTGAAACATATATATCGTACCTTCTCATTCGTAGTTACAACATAGACGACATAAAAAAAGTTAGGTTACAATATCTGCATATTTTTGGACAAAAATAGACTCACAATACATTGATTCATATGCAGGAAAGCATGAAACTGAATGAGGTGCTCATGTTATAGTCGCCTGCATTTATGCCGAGAGAAAAGTTCACAAGACAACCTAGTCAGCAGATATACAATTTACTCTGGACATTCTGCTTTTGTGTCCATGATCCTATTCCACCGTGATCCATGGATTTGGGGCGATGATGCTAGAGAGTTCAATCTGGAGAGATTCTTTGTGGGTGTCACAAAGGCAATTAAGAACAAGCTCTGCTTGTTCCATTTCAGTTAGGTCCTAGAACTTGCATTGACCAAAACTTCACTTTCCTGGAAGCTAAAGTTGCTCTGACATTGATTTTCTGTGCTCGTATTTGCTTCGTTGCATGCATAAAATGGTTTGTTCCGTTTTTGAGCATACAATTAAATTTATGTGAGCATATGATGCTTTCTTGACTTGACCTACACATACATTTTCCATCTTAATTCATGGATATAATCCTGATTTGGCCCCTAGAAAAAAAGATCACATTAGTTTTTTGCATTTCACATTTATGAGCCACGTTAAATAAAATTTTGGCATAGTAATGTGGTTAACCATTCCCTCGCATTATGTGACACCGGCATATTAGAATTATTAGAAAATCCAACATAAAACTTAATTGATAGGTGAAGGAATACAACATAAATATGAAGAGCATTTATGAGCGATTGTCAAGCTATATGAAACAATACTTCAACGCCCCCTCTCAAGTTGGATTACGATGTGGGACAATACTTTAACATCCCCTCATGTGCAATTCACGTGCAAATCAGATTACGAATGTCTCGTGGAATGAAAATTTCACCATGACATGTGGAATTTGACTTTCTCATGTGCAATTCACCTACATGCTGGATTACAATGTACGGCAATAAATTATATAAAAAATAAATAGAGAAGGAAGAAGGAGAGCCATGAGACTTAGGCTTCATTTGTTTCGAGAAAATAAATAATTTTTGAAAATAATTTTTAATAAATTATTGCTTGTATTACTTGAAATAATTAGTAAATGAAAAATATTTCATGATTGACAATAATTTATGTTAAAGAAATCAACTAATAATATACAGCTGAAATGGAGATAAACAGTAGACTAGAGTAAAATATTTTAGCAGCAATCATTCAAATTTCTGTCCTGCTTTTGACAAAAGTAAAACATATCCACCATACCTTCTCATTCGAAGTTACAACATAGATCACATGGATTTATATGCAGGATTGTGCTCATGTTATATCGGCCTGCATTTATGCCAGAGAGAATAGTTCACAAGACAACCAAGTTAGGAGATATACAAGTACCTCCGAGTATTCTGCATTTGTGCCCACGATCCTAATCCATGATCCGGAGATTCCCGGAGATTCGGGGCAATAATGCCAAAGAGTTCAATCCTGAGAGATTCTTCGAGGGAGTCACAAAGGTAATTAAGAACAAGTATGCCTTTTCCCTTTCAGTTCGGTTCCTAGAACTTGCATTGGCCAAAACTTGGCTTTCCTTGAAGCAAAGTTGCTCTGACCTTGAGTTTGCAGAACTTCCAGGTGTAGCCATCTCTTTCTTACAAGCATGTCCTATTCAAGCTGTCGTTCTTCATCTCAATATGGAGTCCCCTTGATATTGACTTCGAATTGGATTGAAGCTTAGGTTCGTATTTAATCAGATTCTGTGCTCTTATTTGCTTAATCGCATGCCTAAAATGATTTGTTCCATTTGTGAGAATACAAAGAAAGTTATGTGAGCATATGATGCATTCTTGACTTGACCTACACATATATTTTCCATTTTAATTCGTCGATATTATCATGATTTGGCCTCCAGCAAAAAAAAAAATCACACTAGTTTTTTGCATTTCACATTTATGAGCCACGTTAAATGAGATTTTAGCATTGTAATGTGCTTAACCTTTCTCTTGCAGCATATTAATCCAATCAAAAAACTTAATTGATAGGTGGAGAAATACAACATACATATGAAAAACATTTAGGACTAATTGTCAAGTTATATGGAATAATACTTCAACATTCCTTTTTACGTGCAATTCTTGTGCAAGGACAAATCTTTAACATCCTATCGCGTGCAACTCACATGCAAACCAAATTACAAATAGCGCGTGGAATGGAATTTTTACCATGGCACATGGAATTTGATTTTATCACATGCAATTCATGTGCAAGTCGGATTATGATGTGGACAATAAATGATAAAAAAAAATACAGAAGGAAGAAAGAAGGGCTTACGTGAGACTAAGGTTCCGTTAGTTTCGCGAAAAATAAATAATTTGACAAATATTTTCTAACAAATAATTACTTGTATCTCTTGAAATAACCATTCAATGAAAAATATTTCATTATTGACAATAAGTTGCATTTAAACATTTCCATGAAAGATAAAAGTATTTCTCGTTCATTTACTTTTGTAAATGATATAAATAACTATTTTTAGGAAGATATTTTTTAAATTATTTATTTATCACGAAACAAACATAGCCTTAAAGCTAAAAGAAGGAGAGAGATATAAATGGCAACATTGATTCCAGAGTGAGGAGAGATGAAGAGTTTGAGAAAAGAGAAAAAGGGGAAAATTGGTGAGGAAGAACGCCAAAACCTTGGCCAATCTAATTCGAGCATATACTCCCAAGGGCTCGAAATCATTTGCCATCACTTCCAAGTTATTCTCAACGAACCTCGCACATGGTCGACTCGCTATCTCATGCTTAAGTTTATTCAAAGTTCATTTCATGGTGTGAGCGTGCTAGCAATGCTTTACGCCTTTTGTCGGACTCCTTGGAACCTCACCTCAAAAGCTTCATGAAGTCCATCAACAACGTTATGAGACTTCCAAATGACCAAGATTCGCAGCTGATGGGGAGTCTTCCAGTCGTGCTTACATCTTTGTTGGTGACATCTGCTTTTTGTGATTCAAATAGATGTGATTCGTTTGGTTACTTCATCTTAAATTGTATCTTGTACTACCCTCTTTGTGTTCGTACTTTAAGTCACCTAATAAGTGGCTAGTGCAGCATGTTCTGAGGTCGTCCAGGCACCTTTCAGGGGCGCTTCAAAACCCCGGAATGGGCTGGATGCTCATCGCTCACTGTCCCGGCGGGTCTTCGGACACCGCGAGTGTTCAGCCCGTTCTCAGTCCATTCATGCCCTAACCAGTCCTCAACGCCTCCTTTATGAATCATCCGTCTTAACATCACACAGTGCAGGTTCAAGCAGTTCATATGGGACTGCTTGCAGTCTCACATTGAAATTACATGCAATGTCAAGAATTTATCCCCGGTTGACTCATGAGTCGAACCATTCGAATTCGCATGCATACCACCAGGCCTTTAATCTGAGGAGCAAGACATACAAGAAGCATGCCGCTGCAGAAAATGAGGATAACTTTTACTTGTTATGACAGTGAAATCTAGTCCTTTCCTGTGTCAAAATTTTTCTCCTCCTACACCTACAATAGCAACAAATAATCAAAAGGTCTCATATCCACTTTTGACTAGTGACGCACCTAGTCATAACTTAAATAAGCTTCTTCTTTTGGAAGAATCGCTTCAAGTACCAAATCTGAAAGGCCGAAACAACGATGCATACACCCAAGGACATTATACTGCACCAGGCCACTCTAGCATTGGTTTTTTCGCTTACCATCCTCATCTCCGCTTCTCTGTTATTACAGGCAATGATTAAGGGACATTACTACGAAGTGTGAAACGAGAAAAATCAACATCAAGTAGAAATACACAAATTACCTGCTCTTCAAGTACAATAGATTTTCATGTATGGCCTCCACAGCTCCTTCGAGCTTCCTGAGCTCAAGCTCAACGCCCTGTAGAACATTAAAGAGGAACATTGAGAAAGCCGCCGTTGGAAGAAAATCCCCAAAGGATTTAGGAGATTCAATGGATATCTCAGAAAAAATAAACGAAGAAAGGGCTTGAGGAGTATAGTTTATCGATCGTCTTGCAAAATAGAGATAGTCAACCTTCTAACAAGATTCACCACTTCACTTCATGTGGAGAAAAAACAACCATTGAAACAGTCACTTCTCCAAATTAGATAAACCATTATTAGAGGCATCACAGCATGCCATAGATGCCCCATACAGAGTGTCTCTCAGATTCAATGACATAATTCTTCATCAAAATGCACATTAAGAGTGCATCCTGAAGCAATTAAGAAGCTCCAATGAAAATTAGTACAAAATAAGTCAATTTGTGAGGACATTTTATTTGTCCGCATGTTGGAAACATACAGACAATGATGCAACAAATGTATAGAATTATTTTTTTCTGGAGACTAGGAGACAATCCAGTTAGTTGAAGATTCTCTTTCCTAGGCACCTAAGAGTAGTCCTTGTATAGTGGCATCACCTCCTAATATATACCTTTAGGATGGAAATACTGCAGGCCAAATAAACCAGAAACCATAGTCCTTACCTCAATCTTCTCTTTTCTTGCAACTGATTCCCAATCCTTCGCTGCAATTCCAGTTTTCCAATCGATATTGACACTTATTTCTCCACTTCCTTGATTATGACCATCTGCCCAAAAACAGGCCAAGTAGTTGCCAGCTTCACTAGTTGTGAATGCAAATTGACCATGAGTGACATTCTCTTGGTGGTGTAAATTGTTGCCATATGGTGAAGTCACCTACAAAGATAGAAGCCAAAATTTAACACAATGAGCTTGCCTTCAATGAAACAATTATCTAGTTCCCAAGTATCAGTAAATGTATGTGAGAAAAGACTCTTTCTCCCATTTGTTTGTGGAGAAAGAAATCAATTATTCACTTATGCAGCTCATGCCTTGGGCAGCATAAGGCTATTTATTCTACTAATGTTGAAGCACGCAATAGTGAGAGGTTGTGTATGAAGGAAAAAGGAAGCGTTTTGAGAGAAGTTGGGTGATTCTTTAATGGAGTAAATATACTGATAGTGGATAGTAAACAGACATGAAGTGGATCGTTACTTGATGAAACGAGTTCAGTGAGGAGCAAGGATAATATTAAAAAGTTCAAGTAGTGAGACAAACATAACTTTTCTCTTAACCAACAGAGTTGGCAGAGATGGATCATGACAAGAATGACACTGAGTTTGCCGAGACAGTTTATGCCTGCCAATAGAATTTGAAGACATTGACTTGGTGAAAGTCAAGATTAAGGCATTAAGGGGGCCCTCCTTGCACCATCTGTTGAAGCTCAGTTTCTCACCTCATATTTTTCCATTGCTTAAGCTATCTAATTTAACCAACTGGGTCAAATCTCCTAAATAAAAACGAAGGAGAGCACAAGGGGAAAGGTAAATCAAGTAACTGTAGGTTCTTCCGCTTTTCTGCTGTAGTACAAACAAGACAATTTTCAGATGAAAGCAAAAGAATTATCAGACTATTCTCCAAATTCCACTTAAAAGGCAATTTCAACTTTTATAATAGCTCAATCTTGGAAATCTAGCATAATCTCTGTTGTCCAATTACTACAACAAATACCTCCCTGAGAGAAACACCAAGGAACTTCTTCATATTCACATGCTTCATCAGTTTTGACAAAAAGGATCATGTGCACTGCATGTAATCTTCTACCAGATACTTTTCCACCTAAATCTCGTAATTCAATTTACTCATAATTCTCAAACCCTGAAATAAGACACTTTGAACTTTTACATTGGATTTTGAAATGACAATGATACCTTCGGTAAGTTAAGAACCATAAGTCTTTTATTTGACCTCCTATTCCAAACTTTCTATGTCATTCATATGGCCCTAACAGGGATATACAAGGACTTACAAAATAGTTTTTTTTTTTTTTTTGGTAAGGAGGACTTACAAAATAGTTGATTAACAGGAAAATGAAGAAACTTCCAAAGTCCTTCAATACACACGCCAAATATGTCCACATCTCTAAGCCTCAAACAACCGAGTAAACAGGATCTTGCAACTTGTGAAAAGCTAATGCCAAGACCTGTAAAACATCATTTGCACCATCCAATAGGGATTTGAAAATTTTACGGTGACAGCATACATAGCAATCAATTGTGTTTTTGTGTTCCGTGATTTAAATCTAAGTATGCAATCTCAAGTTGCAAAATTGCTTGGACTAGTCATGTTAATGAAAGAAAAGGTACTTTGGTTTATCTATATGCTCTATTCCTAAACAATTAATCAATGGATTTGCAGCTTGTTGAGGTGTAAAGTCGTATAAGAAACCCTATGAGCAAATTAGGCACCTTTTCTTTCTTTTTGAAACGATGTGTTCAGTTGGGGAAAAAAAAGTTAAGAACACTCTCCCAAAAATGAGGGCATAGCAATAAGATGAATATAGAATGAGGATTCGACTGTCAAGGAAGACACGGATCTATACGTTCAATTCTTTATGGAGGCGCTAAATCCTGTCCATGAGATAAACAAGTTAGATCTTAGGGATTTGCTGACTTGTTAATAACTTGCATACAATATGCCTTGATTGCATATGCAAGTCTTAAATGTAAATAATGTTCAAGAGAAAGGACAGCTGTGCTTGCTATGAACATTATACAAAGTTCAAAGAATGTCTAAGAAATTCAAACAAAGTTCAAACGAAAATCGCTGTATAGATAATTAGGAGGATCAATAAACATGCAAGATTTCGCAAGAATTAGAGGTTCAAAACAAATTGTCTCAGAAACAGGTTATGTTAACAAGAACAACTTTTTCTGAAGAGTAAAAAGGTCTTGTTAATCCTTACCAAAAAAAAAAAAAAGGTCTTGTTAATGATTCCATGGGACTTTCAAACATATCTTTAGCAATGAATGTAGCAACATAAGACTCACAACTACAGGGAAGAATACTATAGGGATTACATACGCAGATGAAATTGGCATTAAGCAATTGAATTTAGGCTACAGGCTCAGAAACTCGAGAAGGAAGAGGAAGAAAATCATTGTTGATATTCTGATTGTTTCCAGAAATGAGTTCAAAATTACTAGAAGATGTTCCCATAATTGCCTCTCTGCTTAATTAGAATAGATAAACTAATTATGCAATTAAGTAGCATCTGATGTTCCAATTTTCAATCAGTCAATCCCGTGTATCATGGAGAAGCAATAAAATTTACTTTTGCTAGTTGCAAATTTCTTATAAAGTGACACTGTTATAACAACAACCACACGGAAAATGGCGGAAGTTCACGTTTGAGCATACGATGTGCCACAAAATAAGCATTACCGGCAAGAAATATTAAGTAGCCAAAAACGCCACAGATATAGTCAAAGATAAGTGAATGCCTTAGATCTCTCAACCAGTAATCAGCTATACAGCTTGGACTTGCCATAGTAGTCAGTAAGGTAGAACTAGGATGACTGCTGAGGTAACACCTTTATGAAGTGATTACATTATTTGTGGAACCAAAGGGAGTTCAACTCGAGGCTCATAACCACCAATCCCCACACACCCTTCCCTTTTTGCCCCTTTCAGAAACCCCAAAATGAGGAAAAAGAAATCCAAAAGAGACATAGTGCCTCAAGCTGAACTTCATAGTATCAAACCACCAATTCGTAATTCACGAAATCAAACCCCCGTCGAAGAATGGGGATTGGTGGTGATGGTGGGAGGTCGCAGAAGGTTTATCTATCTTAAGCATTCAGATTGCAACTACACTAACTACCAATGAGAAAAATGTCAACAGCTACCGAGATCCGGGCCTACAAATGCTCACCCTACTGCTTCTCCCAGCAACAGCGAATCTATCACAAAAATTATGCAGCATATTCACATCCCCTCGCACCACATAGACCCAAAAATTTGACGGACTGAGCTCTAAAGAAGTATCAAATTCGCAGAATCCTCTCATCATCGAGTTGTTTTCTTCTGTCTCTAAAGCACCAAGTGCTCATCTGCCTATCAGTAACATTTACACTGCTAGTCTACAGAAACTTCAGCGTGTAAACATGCATGCAATCAATAACGCAAAAAAGCTCCAATAACTACAGAAAGCAATCGAAAATCCAAGGTCCTCTGCTTCAAACTTTTCGTGCACCCGACAAGTTTCATTTCTCAATAGGCTAGGTCACGCATATTCGACTCTCTCAGAATCTTAAAACGGGGGCAAAAAAGGAAAGAGAGAACGAAAACCGCGACGTTTCTTTTCTCCTTCCTCAAAACCCCAGCCGATCCAAGACGCAAAATTTCACGAAAGAAAGAATACAGAACGTGAATAAGAATTCAACGCGATAAAGAGAGTGGAGCGGGGTGGGGTGGGGTGGGGGGGGGGGGGGGGGGGGGTTGGGGTGTGACCTTGACGGAAATGGCGGGGATGTGGGAGTGATCGTCGGAGACGACGACGTAATCGGCCAGGACGACGACGTTGTTCTGGATTTCCTCAGACACGCACTTGGTGCCGGTGTGGGGCAGGGTCAACCAGATGGCTTGCCCCCCGTCGAAGGCGAACCAGAGCAGGATCAACGGCAACAACAACGCCCTCTTCGCCATTGAAGAAGATGGAGAGAGAGGGTACCCGAGTCTCCGATCGAATCGGTCTTCGGATCTGCGAAGAAGAAGAATGAAGAAGAAGAAGAAGAAGACGAAGAAGGAATTGATCACGAGTTCAGCTACTCCCCCTTCTGGTTATGGTCTTCTGGGTCGCTTTGCTTGCTTCAGTTTCTCTCTCTCTCTCGTTTCCTCCGGGATTTGATCCCGTGATCTCTCGGCAATCGTTGTTGTATTTGTTATTTCTCACTTACTTTCTCAAGGAAAATTAAAATCACATAAAATTACAAAACCATAAATTCATTTTCCCTTGATTTTTCAGCTTTTTTTCCCTTCTCTATTTGTAAAAAATATATATAAATTTTTTCCTAATAGCACCTTGTTTTACATTGATTTGGCATCTGATGTTCAATACGTCATTTTGGCATTTAAGTCATTTCTCATCTATAATTCGAGAGAATCAATCGAATTTAAATAAAATTTTTGAAAATCATATGATCATCCCATTGCAATTGACGTCAAAATCCTATAAGAGATTAATTATTTTGAACTGCGATCAAATTTATTGAAATTCCGAAGTGCAAATTAATCGCACTGGGCCAAGTAAGCACAAGAGCATGACATGATGATCTAGAGCCAAGAGGGCATGATCTAGGGGCACGAGGTGCTCGTGATCAAGAACAAGGGGAATATGGGAATAAGATCGAGTCGGTTGCCCTTATCCCAAAATCGATAATAACATCATTTAATCTCGTACTATACTTATTTAAATATTTAATATCACAAAAAATCTCAAACTCGTAAACTTGTGGCAAAGTTATTCCAGATAATTTTTTCGATCACAAAAAATTCCTAAACTGCTATACATGTGATAAATTTATTCTACACTATCTTTTTGATAACCAAAAACCCCAAACTGATATGACAAATTTATCCTAAACTAAATATTTTAACCATAAAAAATCTCAAACTGGTACACGTATAATAAATTTACTATCCGTTAATTTTCATTAAATCAGATTAATACTGTAAAAAATGTCAAATTAATACACCTGTGACAAATAGATGGTGAAACCCCAAACTTGTACATGTGAAAATTGTCGCGTTTCATCCAAATCAACAATTTGACGATGAAACCCACCAATGAGTGATTTAGTTAATTAGGGTGCATTTGGGATTGTGTGGTTAGACACACTGATTTCAAGTTCGATTTTCCAGCTGAGCACCTGTGATTTAAATGAGGGGGTCATGGTAGTGGGTTGCTATGCTGGTCTCCCTTAAGGAATAGTTGAAGTGCGTGCAAGCTGATCCGGACACCTCGGTTACAAAAACAAAATTGACGATGAAATTTAATAATAACTAGCGGATGGTAAATTTGTCAAAGTGTACCAGTTTGAAGTTTTTTATAGTATTAATCCCTTATTTAAATACATAGATATGTATAAGACATTTGGAACATGCTCAATTATAGTTTCTCCACATGAATAATCAATTAAGTGAATTCTTCAACATGTGAGAAAAAAGCATCTCCAATACACATTTTAAAAAACCGCTTAGCAAGTGGCTCGATCATTCGGAGCCTTCGAGGTTTTGGCAACTGAATTCAATCTTCGTGGTCCCGTATCACGACACAATGGAACCGGGCCAAACCAGTCGGGTCGGTTCTAAGCGAGTTCAGGCCCAACAAACATGGGCTTTGAATCTTTGTCCTATCCTCCCCCTCCCCCCACAAAAAAAAAAGAAAAAGAAAGATCATATGTACACACAACGTGAGGATAGGGCAAAGGTTGTCTGCCGCTCACATCTATCTCCACATTTTAAATGGCTACAACACTTCCTAATCTATCTTATAGGTTGTTGACACAAAAAAACAATAAAATAAAATAACTCGCCTATTGATACACGTGCCCGAGGCACGAAAGGGAAGGTTTTAGAGCAAAATTTCAGGATACGATAAAGTCACACCCGCGGCATGTGAGGAGTCCCGTAATTATCGATATGTTAGAGAATGTTGAATAGCTTATTGACAATGATATAAGTTAATGCCACGTGTACAGCCAGCAGAGCATGATTAGGGTAGTGAAATAATTATGGATTATGGCTCCAACAATAGATGATGCTGCCAAGAATTCGCGACGGAATTCGTCGATAGTCATCCTTTGGACGTCCGGCGGGAGAGTGACCATCCACAGTTACTCAAGATTTGATACAACCTCCTGAAGACTTTTGGTCATGAGATTCATGATGAGTGAAGAACGTTGGCACAACCGACAAGGATAAAGGAGCGAAGGAGCAAGCCATTTACTAGTCATTGGGGAACTATCGACGGTTACATGATCCATTGCGTGGGCTAGAAATCATTGCCCAAAGGGCGTGCTCAAGCGGTTCATGAAGAATGGCGAACATGGAAGCAATCGACGAGGATGCTTTGAAAGCTACGTCCGTCGAAGGGCAGTTATCTATTCAACTATCATAAATACTTGCCAAGCATTCATTAGAGTAGCCCCGAACAAATCAAATAAATTTATCTTTATGTTTACTTTTTGTACTGCATTTTTGAATTCCTTAGTTGTACCTTATTCTTGTCGTCGAGTTAAACTCTGACGTTTTATCTTTATCCTAGATGCTTTGCTGTCGAGTCAAACTTCGTTATAATGTCGAAGCGTATTCGGGTTTTGTCGTCGAGTCAACCTCTGGCAAAGTTTGTGTCCATTGGTTCGTTTGTAAAATTTACTCTCTAAACTTTTTCGTCGAGTCAAATTCCAGTTTAGTTTACTTTGTATAATCTTATTGAAGTTTCTACCCGTTGATTTCCTAATTATATGGATCACTCCTATCCATAATAGCCATAGATCACTTTCGTACATTTAAAAGTCAAAGAACTAATTTCGATTCAAGATATTTCGTCGCGAGAGAAATTCCAACCAATCAGAGGTGTAAGGTAATTTCCCAATTAAAAGATGTTCGATTTTCTTATTTCGAAAATAATTTGTGCCTTTTTCATTTAGTATTATATCACTAGAACTTCATAATTTTCAATCATGCCTTCTTGACTTACCTCCAACGATCCGAAGAGAAAACAAGTAATTACTATCATAAATAGAAATTTAAAAAACTTATTTAATTATTAAAAAAAGTACATTACTCATCTTGTGACGCCCCAGGAAATTCGTTATTTGTAAATCGATAAATTCGATAAAAGGGAATGAAATTGAATTTCAGTCGATACAAAATTTTGAACCGTAAAGAATTAAGAGACGAATTTTGGACGACCCTTGAAATATCAATCAGTTTAGATTAGGCTTCGTAATTCTTAGTCGTCGCGAAATAGGATTGAAATAGGATTGAAATCCTCACGTCGAGCCTAATCCTGATCGAGTCTAACCTGTGTAAATATCAAAATTTCCCTTTGTCAGTATACCAAAAATCAATTCCAGTCCCGATTTGTTGAAAGACCAAAAAGCCCTCCAATAATTCAATAGAGGACAAGACTTTTGAATTGTGAGATGACACAAGGTGAGCCCCACTTGTGTTGTCCCCAACCACCAATCACCTCACTCACACACTCTCTCTCTCTCGTTTGTTTTTTCCCCCTCACTGTTTGCTCGTGGACAACTTTCCCCCTTCAGCCGACCGCCTTCTACGTGTGTGATTTTCGAGCACCGCCACCACCACCGGACATCAACCTCACCTCCAACCTTTCTCGTTACCGTTGTTGGACCGCCGTCTGCCACCAGAAATAGCCCCTAGAAGCCTCGGATCCCGACTGCTCTGTTTTCGAGTTTGGGAGCACTTGGAGCCCTGTCGGATCTCGTGCCTCTTCTGGCTGCCACCAGCCATCGCCCTGTCATCCTCCGCCCTCACCTCGACCGCCTGCCTGCCACCGCCCAGAACCACCGCGAGGTTCTTGAGAATTGAGATCCCGTCGGTGCCCTATTTCGGACCCAAGGAGCTCTAGCCGTCCTCCGCCGCCTCCGCCGCCCTCCGCCGCTCACCGACGAGTCCCACAGACTGGCCTTGACTCCCTGTCGTCCCTCACAGTGGCCGGAGTCCAGTCGTGGCCGGTAAAGCTCGAAACAACCTCGACCCGAATCCCCTACTCCAGACCCGAGAAGAACCTGGTTCTGCTCGTGGCCGTTTTGCTGCCTCAGGCCGCCTCCAACCACCGTTGCCACTTCCCACAGCCACCTCGGGGATCCCCCGATGCTAGCCAACCCTCTTCTCGGCTTTAAGGCCACTTGAAACCCCTCAAAACCCCCAAACCGCCACTGTCCTGGCCTGTTTCCCCTTGACCTGAGCCTGACTCGCCGCCAGCTGCCACTGTTTCGATCGCCAGACGTCGCAACCACCACCTCCGAACTTGTGTTGCTGCCCTGGGGTGTTGTGGTCTTGCCGGACCACTTTGGTTTGGGTTAAAGCCTGGGAACCCAAGTCAGGCTGCGAGTTTTGTGGATCGCCGCAATCGTCGCCGAGGAACGTCGCCGCTCGTTGCCGTTACCGTTGGACTGCTCGAACTAATTAACTTAGTGAGTTAACCCCTAATCCTTGGTTAGGGCGCTAATTGTGCATAAGATTAGTTAATTAGTCGATCGAGATATTTAGTTAGAATAATTGTGGTTGGTTTAGATAGAAACCGGATTTAGGGTAAATAACCGTAATTAATTATGCTAGTAGATTTAGTTAGGTCGTCTGTGGCTAGTTGATTGTTAGAACTGATTAATTGATTGATTGGGCATTGATTGCCGTGGTTTGTTCGCGAGCGAGCGATAGTTGAGAACCGAGCGATTGATCATTAATTAAATGAAATCGAGATTAATAAATACCGTTTGATTAATTGAATTGGTTAATCGATCGTGTTTTGGCTACTTGACTGAGTGCAGTTGATTGATTATGATGTGATATGATTGAATTTATGAGTACTTCATCGTCCGTGTCGGACGCAAGCCTAGTGGTGAGGTTGTGCATTCATATGACCTGTGTGAGCTCAAACTACATAATTTACCATGAAAATGGCTTTTGGCCGAGTCTTTGAGCACGTTTGCATGAGCATCATACCTAAATCAAAGATGACAAAACTGATTGAATGTCGGGTGTCATGTGTGGTCATATGATGTGACGATGAGATTCCTTACAAAATTGTACCACGATGATCGGGAAAATACGACTTATTAGAAGCACGCCATTCTGCGATGTTAGTTTGGCGGATGCCGGTTGCAGCTTGTGACGAACCGAAGCCTTGGAAGGGATTCTTGGTAGCTATGTGCCTTGACGATCGGAATCACACAGACTACTGGAGGCAGTCGTCGGAAGTAAGGGATGATGCTTGGTGCCTCCAGAAGAGTACCAACTAACTAGTGTACTAAGCATCAACTAACCAGTGTGCCGGGCTGACATGCCCTATCTCATTAATAAAATGGACAACGTTTGACGCCATGTATGTTGTTTGATGTGATGCTTGCCTTGATTAGGCTGTTTGACTGTCATGTCGTGTCTGCATCGCATTATGTGTGGCTTCCTAGAGGATAAGTTGCATGTGGTTGAATCTGTATTGATTAACATGCCATGCCTGTTTGTTAGGATATCTTGGGTGAAACAACATCCTAGTCAAGCTTAGGCGTTGACTTCACTGAGATTTATTTCTCATCCTATTGTGGGACAATTATTTCAGGTCACTAGTGACGGAGTCTCGTGGACTTTGAGGCATGACTTTTTGGAGTTACCCTTTTGGAGTAAATATGGAGTTAACCCTACCGACTAGTGAATCTTTTGAGGTCTTAGGGAGCTGCCCCGAAGAATGTGGTTGTATGTTGTTAGCTCTATAAGGTTAATTAGTATCTGCTTTGCATGAGGATTTAAGTTGTCTTTTGATGAATTGATTGAATTAATATTCCTGTTGATCTATCCCATGCTGATCTCGTTGTCTGGGAGTTTGGCATGTTTCGCATGTGCATTTAAATTATAGGTCGATAGTGAGCCTGAGACGCTATCCTTCGTGATCTAAGGGTGTCAAGGTAGAGATGCCGTGTGCTCGAGCACCAGGGCGTGACATCCCCGCCCAAGGTGGTATCAGAGTAAGGTCAGCCTAATCCATTTAGTCATTGGCCTGGAGTAATAAGGAGCGATGGGAAATGAGATAGTTAGTAGGTTTTTAAGCTTGGTGCATGTGTTTGCTGCTTGGGTAGTAAGTAGTTGGGTTGCTTTCTGATCGCGTTTTTCCATGGGGTGAGCAGGACTCCGTAACTCACCTGCGAAATGAGCAGACGTGTCAGAAGAACTCTCCGAGCACCTCGAAGAAGGCCTGTCAGGCCAGTTGTAGAGATTGCAGCGGAAGAATGAGCACCTCGTGTCGCTGAACCTATTGGACAAGAGCCGACTATAGCTAATGTTCTTCAAGTGCTGAGAGCGTTGTGAGATAGATTGGACCAGCAAGAAAGGAACCAGGGTGCTCCTGTCGTCGTTGCTATTGTTTAGGCACCCTAAGGAAGCTTTGTGGTTGGAAATGTGAATAGAAATTGATCGATGCATAAGTTGGTGGAACAATTTCTCAAACTAATGCCGCCGAAGTTTGTCGGAGATGGAGATCCCGAGGCAGTTGCCTCGTGGGTCAAGGAACTGGAGAAAGTATTTGAGGTGTTGAAGTGTACCAAGGAGGACAATGTCACATTGGCCGTCTTTCAACTGAAAGGAAATGCAAGAACTTGGTGGGATGCATCCAAGGGAAACATCTTTCCTGGAAGGATCATTCCGAGATGGACTGCGTTCGTGGAAGCCTTTAATGGCAAGTATTTCTCGGACTGTGCTTGAGAACAAAAAGTCAATGAGTTCATGTGTCTGCATCAGGACCAAATGACTGTGGATTAGTATGAGGCGAAATTTGCGGAGTTGTCGCTGTATGCCCCAAGGATGATTGAGGATCCTTTAGATAAAGCTAAGAGATTTCGGGACAGATTGAAGCTGGAGATAAAGGACATCTTGGTGCCTTTCAACTTAAAGGATTACGATGGCATTTATGAGAGAGCTCAACTGATTGAGCGGAATTTGAAGGAAAGAGCTGCTGTCAGTGGATCAAGGTTCACGCCATGGAATAAGAATGATACCTGGAAATGCAAGAAGCTGATGACGGGTGGTAAGCACCACATTCCACCAAATCGAAAATGGGCGATCGGCAAGCTGATGCATCGTCAGGATGACATGTGCCGTCTATACCGTCAAAAGCATGGTTCTGCTTCGTGTCCGTATGGCGATGAAGCTTATTTTGGTTGTGGTTAGAAGGGTCACCGAGTGAGAGATTGCCTCCAAAGGCAACAGTTCAGGCCGCAGGGAGGTCTAATTGGAGGAAACGCACCACAAAACTTCTAGAATCGATCATCGGCGCAAGGACAAGTGTTTGCTATCACTCGAGAAGAGGCGGAGGATTTGCCGATCGTTACAAGTACGGTCTTCTTGCATAATCAAGTAGTTTATGACTTGTTTGATTCGGGTGCCACACATTCATTTATTGCCAATCAATTTGTTAAGCTGTTTGGAATGAACTTGAAGCCATTAGATGTTAAAGGATAGTGTGATAACTACAGTAGGCTGTCCTGGTTGTAGACTTGTTGGGGATGGCCATGAAAGTAATATAGATCTGATTGTGCGAAAGATGTACGATTTCGATCTGATCATGGGAACGGATTAGCTGACAAAGCAAAGGACCACAATGGATTGCTATCGTAAAACGATACAGTTTAACCTGTTGAACGACGTTAGTTATGAGTTTGTGGGCAACTGAGGAGGGACCTCGACTGTGGTGATCTCGTCGTTGGAGGCGACCCGTCCGTTGGAAAAATGATGCAAAGGTTATTTGGCTACTGTAATTGACGCCTTTGTTGGGGAACTTAAGTTGGAGGATATTGAGATTGTACGTGAGTTCCCAAATGTCTTTCCTCAGGAGTTACCTGGCTTACCCCCAGAAAGGAAAATTGAGTTTGTGATAGAGTTAGCACTTGGGATGGAGTCAATCTTTAAAGCGCCATATAGGATGGCGTTGTCGGAATTGAAAGAACTCAAGGTTCAGATGCAGGAATTGTTGGATAAAAGGTTTATTCGCCTTAGTACATCACCTTGGGGAGCGCTTGTGTTGTTTGTGAGGAAAAAGCATGAATCGTTGCCGTTGTACATTGACTATAGGCAGCTGAATCAAGTGACGATCAAGAATAAGTATCCACTGCCGATGATCGACGATCTATTCGATCAGTTACAAGGAGCATCTGTATTTTTAAAGATTGATCTACGATGAGTTATCATCAGTTGAGCATCATGAAAGATGATATACCGAAAACAACATTCAAGACGCGTTATGGACATTATGAGTTCATTGTGATGCCGCTTGGTTTGACGAATGCCCCTGCCGCTTTTATGGACCTGATGAATAGAGTATTCAAGGAATTCTTGGATCGCTTTGTGATTATGTTCATAGATGACATCTTGGTATACTCGAAGATTCTAGAGGATCATGAACAACACTTGAGAATTGTGTTAGAAACTTTCAGAATACATCAGTTATATGCCAAGTTCAGTAAGTGAGGGTTTTGGCTAGCTCGTGTGGCATTCCTAGGTCATGTAGTTTCTGGTGAAGGTATTGTCGTACCGTCCAAGATCGACGCCGTTATGGATTGGCCAAGATCGACGACAATGACTGAGATCAGAAGTTTCTTGGGTTTGGCAGGCTATTATAGACGTTTCGTTGAGAAATTCTCAGCCATAACCTCGCCTTTGACTAAGCTACTGAAGAAGGACATAAAGTTTGAATGGACAGACAAGTGTGAGCATAGTTTTCAATAGTTTAAGCATAGGCTGACTACTGCTCTTGTTCTGACAATTCTGTCTGGTCTTGAAGGATTCGAAATCTATAGCGATGCTTCGCTTGGAGGACTTGGTTGTGTCTTGATGCAGCATGGAAGGGTAGTAGCATATACTTCTCGTCAGTTGAGGTCACATGAGTTGAACTATTTGATGCATGATCTGGAATTGGCTGCTGTCGTGTTTGCTTTGAAAATATGGAGGCATTATCTGATTGGATAAAGTTTTCAGGTGTATATCGATCACCAGAGTCTGAAGTATCTGTTCTCTCAGAAGGAGTTGAATATGAGGCAGCGCTGATGGATGGAGTTTCTTAAAGATTATGACTGCGAGATCTTGTATCATCCGAGTAAGGCAAATAAGGTTGCAGATGCCTTGAGTAGAAAATTAGTGATTGCTCAATTACAAGTCATTAGAACAAGTGAGAGACTCCGACTTCAAGTTGGAAGTAAGCCGTTTGTCGAGCTTTGTAGCTATACTAAGGATTGAGCCGAAAGTGCAAGTGAAGATTTAGACCTTACAGTTGACGGATCCTACCATTCAAAAGATACTTCAAGAGGGCTCAGCTAAGCGAAGAGTCGACTTCCAAGTAGCCGAGGATGGGATACTGAAGTTCAGAGGACGTTTGGTTGTGCCTGCTGATGAAGGTTTAAGAGAGAAGATTCTATCTGAAGCACATCGTAGCAGTTATAGTATCCATCCTGAAAGTACAAAGATGTATTAGAATCTGAAGCAGCACTACTGG
Organism: Rhodomyrtus tomentosa; assembly: GCA_028455895.1. Classification (NCBI taxonomy): domain Eukaryota; kingdom Viridiplantae; phylum Streptophyta; class Magnoliopsida; order Myrtales; family Myrtaceae; genus Rhodomyrtus; species Rhodomyrtus tomentosa. Next base: position 37,301,951 of record JAPCWY010000011.1, on the reverse strand, counting down.
TAGAACGACATGAAAGTGGATATAGCCAAACATGTGGCTAAGTGTTTGACCTGTCAGCCGGTCAAGGCGCAGCACTGTAAGCTTGGATGATTGCTACAACCATTAGAGATCATCGAGTGGAAATGAGAGCATATCTCGATGGATTTTGTAATGGGATTGCCAAGGAGTCAAAGAGGACATGATTCAATCTGGGTTGTAGTCAACAGGTTGACGAAGTCAATGCATTTCATCCTAGTGAGAAAGGACTTTGCTTTAGACAGATATGCAGATTTGTATGTAAGGCACATTGTAAGACTGCATGGAGTGCTAGTGACAATCACATCAGATCGTGATCCCAAGTTTACTACCACATTCTGGAAGAGTCTGCAGACTGCATTAGGAAAGAAGTTGCAGTTCAGTATAGCCTATCACCCGTATACAAATGGCCAATCTGAAAGGACTATTCAGACTTTGGAGGACATGTTGAGGGCATGTGTTCTAGATTTCAAAGGCAACTGAGAGGAACATTTGCATTTGGTGGAGTTTGCTACAACAACAGTTATCAACAAAGCATCAAGATGACGCCTTTCGAGGCATTGCATGGTAGAGCCTGTAGGACGCCAGTTTGTTGGGACGAGATTGGCGAAAGAAAGATTACAAGACCTGAGTTAGTGGAGCAGTCGATGGAGGTTGTTAAAGTGATCAGAGACAGACTAAGGACAACTCAGAGTCGCTAGAAAAGCTATGCCAATAGGAGGTGCAGGCCTTTGGAATTTCAAGTTGGAGATCATGTTTTTCTGAAGGTATCGCCTATGAAAGGGACATCTCGCTTTGGCGAGAAAGAAAAGCGAAGCCCAAGATATGTCAGACCGTTTGAAATCTTGGAGCGGATTAAAAATCAAGCCTACCGTCTCGCATTGCCATCGAGACTTGCTCAAGTGCATAACGTATTCCATGTATCGATGTTGAGAAAGTACGAGTCGGATCTCGCTCACGTGCTAAGTTACGAAGAGATCGAACTGGATGAGCGAGCTTCGTACGTGGAGCGCCTAGTCAGAATCGTGGATAGAAAAGATCATGTACTCCGGAACAAGACAATTCCCTTAGTTAAAGTGGTTTGGCAGCACCATGGGACCGAAGGAACCACTTGGGAGAACGAGAAAGTGATGAAGACTAGATGCCCTGACCTTTTTGTAATTTCGGGGACGAAATTTCTTAAGGTGGGGAAAGTTGTGAAACCTTGAAAATTTGTCATTTGTAAATCGATAAATTCGATAAAATGGAATGAAATTGAATTTCAGTCGATACAAAATTTTGGCCCGTAAAGAATTAAGAGACGGATTTTGGATGATTCTCGAAATATCAGTCAGTTTAGATTATGCTTCGTAATTCTTAGTCATTGCGAAATAAGATTGAAATCCTCGCGCCAAGCTTAATCCTGATCGAGATGAGCCTGTGTAAATACCAAAATTTCCCTTCGCCAGTATACCAAAATTTCAATTCCAATCCCGATTTGTTGAAAGACCAAAAAGCCCTCCAATAATTCACTAGAGGACAAGACTTTTGAACACAAGATGGGCCCCACTTATCTTGTCCCCAACCACCAATCACCTCACTCACTCACTCACTCTCTCTCTCTCTGTTTTTTCTCCTCCTCACTGTTTGCCTGTGGACAACTTCCCCCCCTCAGTCGATCACCTCCTCCTCATCTCCTCTCCTTCTCCGTGTGTGATTTTCGAGCACCGCCACCACCACAGGACATCGACCTCACCACCAGCCTTCCTCGTTGCCGTCGTTGGACTGTCGTTTGCCGCCGAAAAGAGCCCTTGGAAGCCTCGAATCTCGACTGTCCTATTTTCGGGTTTAGGAGCACTCGGAGCCTCGTTGGCTCTCATGTCGCTTCCAGCCGCCAGCAGCCGTCGCCTTGCCGTCCTCACCTCTACCGCCCATCACCGCCCAGAACCACCGCAAGGTCCCTGAGAATCGAGATCCCGTCTGTGCCTTGTTTCAGACTCGAAGAGCTCCAGCCGTCCTTCGCTGCCTTCGACGTCCTCCGCCTCTCGTCGAGGACTCCCATCGACCGGCCTTGACCCCCTGTCGTCCCTCACAGCCGCTAGAGTCCAGTCATGGCCGGTAGAGCTCGAAACAACCCCCGACCCGAATCCCCTACTCTAGACCTAAGAAGAACCTGGTTCTGCTCATGGCCGTTTCGCCTCCTCCGACCACCTCCAACCACCGTCGCCGCTTCCCACAGCCACCTTGAGGATCCCCCGACGCTAGCCAACCCTCCCCTAGGCTTTAAGGCCACTTGAAACCCCTGAAAACCTCCAAACCGCCACTACCCTACCCTGTTTTCCCCTGACCCGAGCCTGACCGGCCGCTGACTTCTACTATTTCGACTGCCGGATGTTACCGGCCACCACCTCCGAACCTGCGTTGCTGCCCTGGGGTGTTGTGGTCTTGCCGGACCACTTTGGTTTGGGTTAAAGCCAGGGAACCCGAGTTAGGCCGCGAGTCGCTGAGGATCGCCGTCGTCGTCGTCGAGGATCGTCGCCGTTACTGTTGGATCGCTCGAACTAGTTAACTTAGTGAGTTAAATCCTAATCCTTAGTTAGGACGCTAATTGCGCCTATGATTAGTTAATTAGTCGATCAAGGTATTTAGTTAGAATAATCGTGGTCGGTTTAGATAGAAATCGAGTTTACGGTAAATGATCGCGATTAATTATGCTAGTAGATTTAGTTAGGTTGTCTGTGGCTAGTTGATTGTTAGAACTGATTGACTGACTGATTGGGCATTGATTGTCGTGGTTTGTTCGCAAGCGAGCGATAGTTGATAACCGAGGGATCGATCTTTAATTAAATGAAATTGAGATTGATCAATGCCATTTGATTAATTGAATTGGTTAATCGATCGTGTTTTGACTACTTGACTGAGTGTAGTTGATTGATTGTGATGTGATATGATTGAATTTCTGAGTATTTCATCGTCCGTGTCGGGCGCAAGCCTAGTGGTGATGTTGTGCATTCATATGACCTGTGTGAACTTAAACTACATAATTTAGCATGAAAACGGCCTTTGGCCGAGTCTTTGAGCACGTTTTTATGAGCATTCGGCCTAAATCAAAGATGACAAAACTGATTGATTGTCGGGTGTCATGTGTGGTCATATGATGGGATGATGAGATTCCTGACAAGATTGTACTGTGACGATCGGGAATATACAATTTGTTAGAAGTACGTCATTCTGTGATGTCAGTGTGACGGATGCCGGTCACAGCTTGTGACGGACCAAAGCCCTAGAAGGGATTCCTGGTAGCTTTGTGCCGTGACGATTGGAATCACATAGACTACTAGAGGTAGTCGCCGGAAGTAAGGGACGATGCCTGGCGCCGCTAGAAGAGTATTAACTGACTAGTATACTAAGCACCAATTGACCAGTGTGCCGGGCTAACATGCCCAAATTCTCGGGCTGACATGCTCTGGGCTGATCTGCCCTATCTCATTAATGGAATGGACTACGTGTAACGTCATGTATGTCGTTTGATGTGATGCTTGCCTTGATTGGGTTATTTGACTATCATGTCGTGTCTGCATCGCATTATGTGTGGCTTCTTAGAGGTTAAGTTGTATGTGGTTGGATATCTGTATTGATTGATATGCCATGTCTATTTGTTAGGATGTCCTAGGTGAATCAACGTCCTAATCGAGCTTAGGCGTTGACTTCACTGCGATTTATTTCTCACCCCGTTGTGGGACAATTTTTTCAGGTCACTAGTGACGGAGCCTCGCGGGCGCTAAGGCACGACTTTTTGGAGTGACCCTTTTGGAGTAGATATTAAGTTAACCCTACCGACCAGTATATCTTTTGAGGTTCTAGAGAGTCGCCTAAAAAAATGAGATTGTATGTTGTTAGCTCTATAGAGTTAATTAGTATTTGCTTTGCATGAGTATTTAGGTTGTCTTTTGATGAATTGATTAAATTAATATTCCTGCTGATTTATCCCATGCTGATCTTGTTGTCTGGGAGTTTGGCACGTTCCGCATGCGCATTTAAATTATAGGTCGATAGTGAGCCTGGGACGCTATCCTTCGCGACCTGAGGGTGTTAAGGTAGGAATGTCGCGTGCTCAAAGATCGGGGCGTGACTCATCTTCTTCATATCCATATATCAATTATCAAAATATTTGATCAAAATATTAGATTACTCGTCTTCTTCAAATCTATATATTCATGATCAAAACATTTGATTTATGTGTTTTACATCAAAAAATAGTTCTAGCCCTTGTGACCGATGATAATGTCCATATGTAAAAATTGAGGATTTGAGATTTGTTCTTTTCTTTATTTGGAGTTTTCCCTTTTTATTCACTTTTCTTTTGGCTAATCATCAATTAGGAAATCGTTTAAGGGTTATTGCTTATGCTGGATGAGAGTGTTGCCAATGACTCATCAATTTTTAAGATTGAGATGATGACACAAATCGTTGCAAACTTTGATTCAATATGTAATGTGTTCTTGAATTTTTTAATTTATTTAATGCGATCTCTAAAACTTTTGATTTATATTCAATCCGATCCTTGAACTATTTGAAAATATTCGAAATTATCTCTGAGCTTAAAATAATGAAAATACAATGTTGGATATTTTCATAAAGTTTAGTGGCTAAATTGAGCATGTATCAAAAGTTCAGAGGTTACATTGAACAATTCAAATGATAGGAATGGCATTGCGCGTTGTGCTAAAATTCAAGGACCACAATGAATAAATAAAAAATTCAAGGACTACTGTGTCATTTTCCCTTTAAAATTAAATAGGTTTTTTTTTTTTTTTTTTGGTGGCGATTCTTTGGAGACACTACAATTTGTGGAGAGTAGCCGTTATTTCGGTTGGCAGAATCAGCCACCCTAATTAAAAGATGATCGACATTCGTTTGTTTCTTCCACAGCAAGAACACGGCGGAGCCAAAACCTCCGCGGCCTGTCAATTGCCATGGCTGCCTCCACTCTCTCTTCCCTTTGTCTCTCTCACCACCGACAGGCCAACCCATTCCCTTATCTGACCGCCAAGCGCATTCCCTTCATCCCTTCGCTGCTGATCAAGAGCTCCAGCAGCAGGAAGGATGCGAACGCCTTGTCGCAGTCCGGTCTCCTCAGGGAACGTCCGAGCGGATCCAGCATCAATGGCGGCAGATGGGGCGCGAGGAATGACCGGAAGGAGAGGATTGGCGCTGTGATCAAGGATGGGATAGAGCCTGCTGTGGTATGGGAGGAGGGGATCAAGGATGTGGAGGCAGAGCAGAAGAGGAGGGTGGTGACTAGTCCTGGATTTAGCTTTTCGGCTGCCGGGCTCTTGTTCCCTTACCATCTTGGGGTCGCACAGTGCCTCATTGAGAAGGGCTATGTCAAGGTTCGATTTTATTTTCTAGATCTAGGTTACTTTGGCCCTTTGTTAGATTTTTCTTGGCTGAATGGAGATGCAAATGATATTGAAGTGTGCTTATTGGAAGTCGAGTTAGGTTTGAAGTTTGTCCGTGGCTTATGTCTTGGTTGGTTCCGCGCAATTCCAAGATCACCTTCTTCGTGGCTTCAGTGTGCCTGTAACTAATCAGGACAATGAGGAGAATATACTTGCTGATCGTTTGCACGACGATCCTCTTAATGGATTTGATGTGCCTGTAACTAACCCGGAAATTTAGGAGAGTATACGTGGATTGGCAATGTCAGATTGTTTGATCTGTAGAACCGTCGGTAATTTCTGACTTATGCGATCACTTTCCTTTTGCTTAGCCTAATATGGGCGTTTACATTGCAATAAGGTATACAACAGAAAACATTTTTCGATTCCTGTCCCGCAGTTGAATTCAGTTTGTGGCCCCAAATGCCATGAAACTATTGACTGAATCTATTAATTACCAAGTTACATTGGAACGCTCGTTTTCCCACTAGTCTATCAAACTCATATGAATCTATCTGTTCTACTTATTTCTGATATGTCACTCATCGAATCCTATAGTTTCTATCATGATTGTTTGTGTGTAGCAATTGAACAGTTTCATAGTAAAAGCTTATTTATTTATGGTATACACGACAATTTCCAATTCACTGAAAACTACTCTGGTTGACGACCTTCCAAAGTCCAATTCTCGTTTGAAACGAGTCATTTGTTTGAATTTCTGATCAATAGAAGTTCGCGACATATATGTGAACGGCATTATTCTTTTGTCACGAGCATCCTAATTACTTAATAAAGCCAAAGGGATTAATTAATATTATCCCAGGGAAATATCAGGTACTTTAGTGAATCTTATTTCACGACTCGTTCTAAAGCATCCTTTTGCGATTCATATTTTGATATAAAATCTGTGGTTTGTAGTTTGTACTGGTAGAGTCAACAGCTGTTAACTGTTCAGTCCTTTATTATGTGTTCTTTACCCTATTCTGCTTTAGTTACCGACAATGCACGAGTAGTTCACTAATATTTAGGATTGCTAAGAGGTTAGATACATCAATGAGCCAAAGTTTACTTTTTCTCTTGATTTATTCCCGTCTATTTTTTGTAATGGGCAGCTTCCCCATGCCTTGAATGGGTTTCCATGTACATATGATGCCACTTGTCTACTTAGAGACCAGGTTTAATTAGGTTAAATATGTTCTGTTCTGTCTTAGGAAACCACGCCATTGGCTGGTTCATCAGCTGGCGCCGTAGTATGTGCAGTGATTGCTTCTGGAGCCAGCATGGAAGAGGCTTTGATGGCTACTAAGGTACTTGCTGATGATTGTCGGAGAAGAGGAACCATTTTTCGGCTTGGGGTATGGACTGTACTTTTCAGATGATACTTATTTTATTTTATTTATCTTTGTATCATTTTCCCCAAGAGTTGAAGACATATCTTTTACTCCATACGTCAATAATCTAGATCAATTACTGATGCAGATCAATTTAAGGTGCTTATGAATGAGCCAAAATATGAGGTTTCAGCTAGTCTTTTGCCCGTTTATATGTGATCAAGACCATGTTTTGATTATAATTAGAATCGAAGCCACTGAGAAGATGGTTTTTCTCTTATCTTGTTAAACGAGGAGTCAAAAAGTTTGTGCAGACTTGAAAAATAATGTGTTCGTCATCATCTACTGTTTCTGCAAGATTCTATTTTGTCGTACATTAGCCCTGCCAAACAAGGCATTGATTTTCATTAATATGAAATTTAAGCATACGTACACCATAAACACAACATTTCTTATGTTCCTTGTCATAGGCTGTTCTTCGTGATGTGCTTGATAAGTTCCTTCCCGAAGATTCTCATACCAGGTCCAATGGAAGGGTCCGCAGTAAGTGGGAATTTCATTCATCTTCTGTTCTTTCTCTCTGCCTGCTGTTCTGTATGCTCTATCTAGCACTTTTATGTTGTTGTGTGACGGACCATTGATTTTCTGATAATGTGATCTTGAGCTTGCGTCAACTTATTGAAGAATACTAGTGACTCATTCAAGGGAGCAAAATATGAATGCTAATGCCTGATAATGGACAAAGAAATTAGGGAATTAGTATCACTTTAATTGACAAATGCCCATGCAGGAGCCAATCCCAGCCTCTTCCAACTCGATCCATAAAAGTCCAATACCTAGTCTTGCCATGTATGTTTTTTCTCTAAAATGCATTCATTTGGTCAAACTGCTTATGTTTTACATGTGCCGCTAGATATATATAGATAGATAGGAAGATAGAGATCTTGAAATTATGGAATTGTGGTGTTCATTGATATTGAAAATTTGAAGTTAGGAAATTGCAGCTGCCTAGGACTTTCAAGGGATGTGATGCGACTTTAAGCCATTTGGCATGTAGTGCTCTGCGTTATGGGTCGTCCCCAGTCCTCTTATTTGTTTTCAAACTTCTAAAAGCAGGAGGATGTCTTGTTTTCAAGCTACTCTTGCCTCCCCTTGTCTTGTCCATCCTACTTCGGTTTGAGATTAGGATTCGTCTCGCTAAAGCAGGGGCATTAAAATTCTCTTTATCAACGGAAATCCATAAAGGGAAAGTGGTTGCAGATTCTGCTTCTTCATAGGAGAAGTCTTGAACTGAAGAGTATTGTGAAAAGCAAGTGAAGTGGTCCATGTGGCTGGAAGATGGGTTGGATGTTGCAGCAGTTATGTCTTTATCTGGCAGCTGAGACTGTACTATAGGTAGAAGTTTGTATTGGACTCTTTAGGGTTACAGGACTAGATCGGAAAGAATATTGTGAATTTTGAGTCTGTTGTATGCAATTAGAGGAACTTGACTAGTTGCCTATGTTTGCTATATAGTTCATGAAAGTCACCACTTAAAATGACTCTCATACTGAGTTATCAATTTTTCCTTATTTAATTTCCATCAAAGTATCATTTGCAGCATCTTCTTAAGATTTTGGTGTTGCAGTTGCTGTTACCCAGATCCTTCGGAGGCCTAGGGGTTTATTGGTGGATCAGTTTGACTCCAAAGAAGATCTTATCAATGCAGTATTAGCTTCTTCCTTCATCCCGGGGTGAATAGTTGCTAAATTACTTTTCTTTGGAGTAAATTGCCTTCCCCTATGCAGCTCATAGAGAGATATAATCTGTTGCAGATATACCGCGCCACTACCAGCCACATTATTTCGTAACCGACTTTGCATTGATGGGGCTGCGTCGATGTTCATGCCACCTACATCTGCTGCTCAAACTGTATGCTCTTGAGATACTCTATTTCTTTAGCACGTTAAAGAGCGAGAGCTGACGTGTCTCGAAAAATCATGTGAACTTTTCCCTGTTTACTTGGCATCCAAATAAACTGCATGTTTCTACATCATAGCATCCAAATAGGAGACATGTTCAGGTGAAAGAGACCTATTGGGATTCCGTTGGGAGTGAAGAAAATGTCACTGTTGGTTTTGGAAACCGGAACTTCGTGTCGTGCTTGCGCTGAGTTTTTTCCCCTTAGCCTCACTCGGTGATGACTCTCCGTTTCAGGCCGTTGACATGTTTATCCTTAAGAGATGTCCAAAAGGTTCTTTGTTTGGTAGTAGGAAAAGGAGAATTTAACAGTAGCAATACTTCTTGTTGAAATTCTCTTTGCATATAGCTCTTTGGCGTGCAATTTATTGAATGGCTTCAGCAGTTGTTTAAATTTTCTCATTTTTTTTTTTAATCTTTTGAATGGCTTGTTTGACACATTCTGCATGACTCTTCAGCACATACATCTTGTTACTTTCTTGAACTGGGTGACCAGTAAGTATCATTAGGCATGGATCATTGTGTTTTTGGCCATAGTTCTAGTAGTGCAAATTGGATTTGCCTATATTGGAAAGTGGCAAGGTAAAATATTCTTAGGATTTGTTTAGTACTTCAGGAGAGAACATTTGCCTGTATTGATATGATGGTTATTTCCATTGGATGAGATGTTCTGTGATGTTCCAAGCTAGACATTCAAATTGGTCATAAAGCTACTCATGAGTAAGTCGTTCTCGTCCCTGTTTTTTCCGCCTACAGGTCCGTGTGTGCGCCTTTCCAGCCACCCAACTCAAGTTGCAAGGGATCGGGATCAGCCCAGACTGCAATCCAGGAAACAGGGGGAGCGCCAGAGAGGTAATCTCGGTTCCTGCAGTAAGTTTTGATCTATCCATGGCGAAGATAACTAACGATAGGATATCTTCAGGTTTTCAGCTGGGCGCTCAAACCTGCAGAGGATGATATCCTTGACAGGCTGTTTGAGCTCGGGTACCTTGATGCTGCAGTCTGGGCTGAGGAGAACCCAGTTGCGAAAGCAGCTGAAGACGATCTTCCTTCCGTTAAAAACGGTTCCGAGTAGCACCGGCTGATCGGTAAAGTGCTTGGACTAGGATCCTGACTGAAGATGCTAAGAAACACGCATCCAGTCGCGTCATGGCCGACCGAAGGACAGGATCAATCTTCTTTATTGTCTTGAGTAGTACCAGATCCGCATTGAGAGGATAAAAGTCACATAGCACATCAGGTTTGCACAGCAGTGGTAACATTGACTCATCTAGATAATGTGTAGAAGCCAGTTAAAAGGGATAATAAGAACAGAATCGAATACGAGACAATGCAGGTTTGTTTTTACAGAGGAAGCTCAATTTTTCGAGTCAGAATTTAAACTGTCCTCTGCATTTTTTTTTTATATATATATATATAAAATCTGCCTAGCCATGTTGATCTATCATCTGCAAGAGAGGGTTGAGCTCTTGTCTAGAAGATTTTCCTAGAAATGAACATTGAGATTTTTCGCCACTTTGTTGATGTGTGATTTACTTACTGCCTTTTGTAACATGCAACTCCTATATATATGAAAGTCAAATGTGGGATTTTGCTCAAATTTTTTTTTCCCCATATCAAATCTTTGTTCCAGGCATTTTAGTTCGAGCATTGCGCCGGCATTCGACTAGTAAATGAACGATATGGCACTTCATCCAAGAGCGTAATCACTCCTAGTCGGATCCCATATCGAAGTAATCTTTCTGATCGATGGCCTTAAATCTTAATTAGGTGTCAGGTGAATAATGTGTGGGTAAATTTAATGATTCCAAATTATTCTAATCATCATTAAGACATTACTTGAGACCAACCAATGTGTCGGGCTCTATACTTTAAACGTGCTTGCAGACAGGATGAAATTGCAAGAAAAGATAAGAGTTTCTTCAAATATCTCTCTCATGTGTACAAGCAATTCTCAATTGCAGTGCGATGATGTTTCTCATCATTTAAAAGTATTCTAGACATCAAGACACAGTTGCTCCTCATTTTTTGTTTACATCCCTAAATCTACTGTCTGTTCCGGTCCGACCAAGTCATGCCATGCAATCTGTCTCGGTCCAATACACATGGCTAGTCAACGTTGACCACTCCCTGTTCAGCTGATCCTGACAACAAATTTAGATAAAGCGTGCTGCCACAGCCGCCGGTGGTGGCAACTTCTAGATGAATACACCAACCGGGTTGATGTTGTTTGATTCGGTCTCCATCAAGACCCACCAGTACACCAAGCTCATGTTCCACATCCTCTCCAACAAACACTCGAAATCGGACCTCCTGGCCGGCTCCTCCGGTGACTACCAGCCCGATTCTCCACCGGTTGGACTGGTTTGGAACAAGCCGGACTAGAGGTACACGGCCATTATTTTGATGGACGGCAACAAAGTTGTGTGATGTGATTGATGTTTTGATAGCGATTGACATTTTTCTCATTGGTAGTTGGGGTAACTGCAATGTGAATGCTTATCGAAGTTAGAGTGGATAATGGTCATGTTTGATGTCTGCATGGGAAGAGAAATATGCGGGATCAAGTTTCAAGCCTTCTATTTCTTATGCATGATTAGTGCCGAGTGATCTTGGACAGGGTGTGCAATTGGACCAGATTTACTAGGAAATTGGATCGGATCACCCGAAAAATAGGTCCAGGAATCGGTTCCTGTTCAAACCGGTCCATGTACAGGTTCTAATTTTTGGAACCGATTGGAATTGGTCCGATTTTCTGTTCCAACTGAAGACCTACTCGGGAACCATACCAAATTTGGAATCGATTTTTAACTACTATTAAACAAAAAAACTCTAGTCTCGCGCGCCTCATTTCCTCTATTTTTTGTGGATTGTAATTCCTATTGCTCATATTAGGGATTGTTGCTTTTAGTGGATAGTGAGTTTTATTATTTAATTTTTTTTTTTACTTTGAATTGTTTCATTGCTATTCATATTATTTTGTTGAAAAAAAAATTAAAACTAGAAAAAGAAAGAAAAGAAAAAAGTTCTTGAATAGACACCAGAATCTTATAGAAAAAATGGGAAGGTTCCAAAACAGGTTTCGGGACAAAAATGATAGGTTCCAGGTTCCAAAAACTAGGAACCATTTATAACAGTATATGTTTCAAGTTCTAAGTTTGGGACCTACTTACGAGGACCATGGTGATCCCTAATGTTGCAAATTTGCGACTAGATGTTTAGATTTTAAATCATGGATCAATATAACATAATCGGTTGCTATGTGTACTCTCATTGGGAAAATTTATAAAACCAGATAGGGTTTGTGAAAATGAAGTTTTATATCTCAGCATCACGCAGTCTAGAGATATACATGCAATATACGCTCAATCTTGAGATATATGACTAATCAATAAAAATGCCATAATTATCTCTAACACAACAAAAATATCCCATAGAAAGTGCTAAATATCTCTAAGACCGCCATATATGGAATTTGGTTGCCATTTGATGTTTCTGAAAAATGGTTATTGCGGGGAAACTTTGCTTTATTTGATTAGAACCTATACCTATTCTGAACGTCATGGACTCAGGCATGTTGATGGATACATTTTACCGAGTAGTTCGAGAAGCTACATCCCAAGGTCCTTGGATATCTCTTAATTTCGGGGCTTCGGAATATTGAGCGCGAGAGATGGGAGAGACATAGAAAAAATCATTAAGCCGACTTTTCGTTATGAAAAGTTGAAGGCATTACTGCTTGGTGCTATTAGTTTCGTGATAATCATTATTGAATCAATTCTGCCGGTTTCGATCCGATTCTCAAGTGATGGGCTCATCTTGATTTGATTACCCCTAATTCTAGCTTTTAGACCCACTTTGCACAATTTTAGGGTATGTTAGAAATTTAAGGTAATTCCAACAATCTCCCAATTAACAGAAATTGAAATACCAGTGTTTAATTATGTTCATGAGCAAAAATTTCGGCTTATGTTTTTCACTTCACAAAATAGTCCTAGCCTAAGGACTAACGATAATGTCCATGTGTAGATATCGAGGACTTTGGGATTTGTTCACTTCTTTATTTCCAGTTCTCCCTAAATTCTCAAAAGCTATTTGTCGGGAGTGGCCGTTATTTCAGTTGGCAGAATCAGCCAACCGCCTCTCTCCTCCCGACAAAACCCAACACGAATCCCACCCCAACGTTCACGAAACTATTTCTCTGCAACATGAACACACAGCTTGTGGAGCCAAACCTCTGCAAACCTTTCATTCCCATGGCTCCCTCCTCTCTCTCTTCCCTCTGTCTCTCTCACCACCAAGCCAAACCCATTCCCTTCTCCGACCTCCAGACTCACCTTGGCTCGCTTCCCTCTTCGTCCCCAGACCCTTGCCTTCTCTCCTAAACTGTCCACCCAGAACCAGAACCAGACCCAGAAGCTCAATTCTTCTCAGCCAGAGGAGAAATCTTTTGCCATTGCCACTGGCGAGCTCTTCCTCAGCATAGCTTTGCTGCTGATGAAGAGCCTGCAACAGCAGTAAGGATGCAAATGTCGTGTCGGAGATCGGTTTCCTCAGGGACGCGATAGAGCCTGTTGTGATGTGGGAGCAGAAGATTAAGGATGTGGAGGCAGAGCAGACGAGGGGAGTGGTGGTGACTTGTCCAGGGTTCAGCTTCTCAGCCGCCGGGCTCTTGTTCCCTTACCATCTTGGGGTCGCACAATTCCTCATCGAGAAGGGCTATATCAAGGTTCAATTTTTTTTTTGTTTTGTTCTCTAACTCTGGGATGCTTTCGTCCTCTGGTAGATATTTCTTGGCTGATTGGAGATGGAATGACATTGAAGTGTGCTTATTGGAAGTCGAGTTAGGCTTGAAGTTTGTCTGTGGTTTATGTTTTGGTTAGTTCGGCCAAATACCCTAATATTGAACAATGAGGAGAGTACACTTGCTGATCATTTGCAAGATGATCCTCTTAATGGGTTTGAGGTGCCTGTAACTAATCAGGACAATGAGGAGAGTGTATACTTGGGATTAGCGATGTCAGATGGTTCAATCTGTAGACAACCTTCTGTTGCTGACAAAGTCCGATTTTCGCTTGCAAACGGCATTATTCTTTTGTCATGTGCCTCCTAGCTACTTAATAAAGAAAAAAGGATTTGTTAATATAATCTCACGGAAGTACCAGGTACTCTAGCGAATCTTATTTCATGATTCATTTTAGACCATCGTTTTGAAACGTGAGATGATGTCTGTGGTCTGTACTAATAGATTCATCATTCAACAACCTATAACCGTTCAGACTTTTATTGTGATGTTCTTTGCCATGGTCTGCTTTAGTTACGGAGAATGCACAGTAGTTTGCTAATATTTAGGCTTATGAAGAGATTAGAAACATCAATCAGCTAAAGTTAACTTTTTGTCTTGCTTTATTCCCATATATTGTTTGTAACTAGTAGCTTCCCTATGCATTGCATTGGTTTCCATGTACATGTGATGTCACTTGTCTACTCGGTGACCTAGTCTTTAATTAGGTTAAAGATGTTCTGTTCCGTCTTAAGAAACCACACCATTGGCTGGTTCATCAGCTGGCACCATAGCATGTGTAGCGATTGCTCTTGGAGCCAGCATGCAAGAGGCTTTGATGGCTGTTAAGGTACTTGCCGATGATTGTCGGAGAAGAGGAGCTGCTTTTCGGATTGGGGTATGCACTATACTTTTCACATGATACTTCTTTTATTTCATTTTTCTTCGGATCATCTTTCCCACAAGTTTTAGGCGTTACTTTTTACACGGTGCATCGGGCATCAATAATCTAAATCAATTACTGAAGCAGATCAATGTAAGATTGTTACGATTGACCCACAATATGAGGTTTCAGCCAGTTTTTTGCTGGTTTATATGTGGTGAGGACCTTGTTTTGATTACAGTTAAAGTTGCAGCCACCGAGAACATGGTTTCTTTTCTCTTACCTTGTTAAATGAGGAGCCAAAAAGTTTGTGTAGACTAAGAAATACCGTGTTCCCCATTATCCACTCTTTTTGCCGGATTTTATTTTATCGTCCAAGACAGCACCTGCCAAACATGGCATTGATTTCCATTAGTACGAAATTTTAGCCTACATATGCCATACATACAGCATTTCTTATGTTCCCCGTGCATAGGCTGTTCTTCTTGATGTGCTTGACAAGTTCCTTCCCGAAGATTCTCATACCAGCTCCAATGGAAGGGTCCGCAGTAAGTGGGAATTCCATTTTTTTTCCTCTCTTCTTTTTCTCTTCTGCCTGCTGTCCTGTACGCTATATCTAGCACGTTTATCCTGTTGTGTAGATGACCATTGATTTTCTGACAATGAGATCTTGAGTTTGTGTTAACTTATTGAACACATATTAGTCACTCACTCAAGTGGGCAAAATACGAATGCTTATGCTTGATAAAGTAGTGGACAAATAAAAGAGGTATTTGTGTCACTTTAACTGACAAATGACCCTGCAGAGCCTATCCCAAACTCTTCCAACTCTTGACGATCCTAGAAAGTCCATTAGCTAGTCTTACTATGTAAAATTTTTTTCTCTCAAATGCGTGCATTCCATCAAACTGCTTATCTTGTACACTCGTCGCTAGATAGGTAGATAGAAATCTTGGAATTATGGAACTGTGGTTCGAATGAGATAGAATTTTGAAGTTAGGAAGTTGCAGCCGCCTAGGACTTCAAAGGTATGCGATGGGACGAGTTGTTTGCCTTGTAGTACTTGGCGTTATGGGTCGTCCCCAGTCCTCTTGTGTGAGATGAGGGTTAGTCTCGCTAAAGCGGGGTCATTGAAATCCTGTTTATCGGCTGCCATTCGTAGGGGGAAAACAGTTTGCAGATTTTGCTTCTTCATAGTAAAAGTCTCCAACTGTAAGTGTATTGTGAAAAGTGAGTGAAGTGGTATCTGTGGCTGGAAGATGGGTTGGATGTTGCAGCAGTTATGCCTTTATCTGGCAGCTAGACTTTACTACAGGTGGAAGTCTGTGTTGGACTCTTAGGGGTTACAGGACTGGGTGGGAAAGACTCTTGTGAATTTTGTTGTACTCTTCTATATGCAATTGGAGGAACTTGACTAGTGGCCTAAATGTTTGCGATAGTTCATGACGATCACCACTTAAAATGAATTTCACATCGAGTTACTAATTTTTTCCTTATTTATTTTTCCTCAAGTATTATGTGCAGCATCTTCTGAAGATTTCAATGTTGCAGTCGCCGTTACAGAGTTCTTTGGGGGGCCTAGGGGTTTGCTGGTGGATCAGTTTGACTCCAGAGAAGATCTTATCAATGCAGTATTAGCTTCTTCCTCCATCCCAGGGCGAATAGCTGCGAAATGTCTCATCTTATTTGTTTGCCTTTCCCAATGCAGCTTATAGAGCGATATAATCTGTTGCAGATATGTCGCTCCGCAACCAGCCACACTATTTTGTAATCGACTGTGCATCGATGGGCCTCTGACAATGTTCATGCCACCTACATCTGCTGCTAAAACCATATGTGCTTGAGACATTATATTTCCTTTGGCACGTTAAAGAGCGAGTGCTCATTTGTCTCGGACAATCACGGAGACTTTTGATCATCCCTGGCGAAGATAACCGACAATAGGACATTATCAGCTTTTCAATTGGGCGCTCGAACCTGCAGAGGATGATATCCTTGGCAGGCTGTTCGCTCGGGAACCTTGATGCTGCAGTCTGGGCTGAGGAGAACCCAGTTGCAGAAGTAGTTGAAGATGATCTTCAAGGCAGTTCTGAGTAGCACGGCTGATTGGAGTGTTTGGACTAAGATCCTAGCTCAAGATGCTAACAAACGCGCATCAATCTTCTTTCTTGTGGAGTAACACCAGATGCGAATTGAGAGGATAAATTAACATAGCACATAGGAAAAATTACACCACCTGGAGTGCTTTAGCTTTCGTACGTTGTGTACTTAAGTGTCTTAACTTTCAAAGCGTGCACTTGAATGCCTAATATGAGCAAAAAAGTTCAGATGAGTGTCAATTCCGGCCAAAATTGTTCAACTAAGTGCTATTTCGCCGGAAAAAAGGTGACGTGAAATTTTTATTATTATTTTATTCATTTTCCGAGTGTCACGTGGGATTTCTTTACATTTTTTTAATAGTTTCTGATTTTTTTATTCAAATTTCATAAAAACAAAAAACAAAAAAAATAATAATTTTTTTTAAAAAAAACTTAGGATTTCTCTGTGGTGGCCAGTGATGGTCGCCTCCAGGGTTGTTTTTTTTTTTTTTTGTTTTTTTTAAATTCATTGATTTTATCCTCTTTTTTTTTGCCTTTTTTTTTTCTGAAACTTTAGAAACTATAAAAAAATGCAAAAAAAAGGCACGTGTACATTAAATATTCAGAGAAATCAGTTCGCCGGTGCCACGTCAGCATTTTCGGTGGCCACCTCACTTTTTCCAGCGGTCAGGTCAGCATGTGACACTTAAGTGAACATTTTTTTTTTTCTTTAAATTTTAGGCACTCAAGTACACACTGTGCGAAATTTAATGCACTCCAGGTGTATTTTTCCCTATCACATATCATTAGTGGTAACACCAACATATCTGCGACTTATATGTAGAACCTGAATTAGATCAGATCACATGAACACGTAAAAGTCAAATTTAGGATTTTACTCACTATTTTGTCTATCTCAAATCTTTGTCCAATCATTTTAATTCCAGCATCGCGCCGGCATTCGACTAGCAAATGAACGATATGACACTTCTTCCAAATGCGTAATCGCTCCTAGTCGGGTCCCATATCGAAGTAATCTTGATGATCTTAATCCTAATGAGGCCTCAGGTGAGTAATGCCTGGGTAAATTTGATGATGAGACCAACTAATGTATTGGGCCTCACACTTTAATTGTGATTGCAGACAAGATGAAATTGCAAGAAAAAAAGATAAAACCGAGAGTATCTTCAGATCTTTCTCCCGTGGACAGGCAATTCTCAATTGCACTGCAATGGCGTTTCTCGTCATTTAGAAGTATTCTAGACATCAGAATACGGTTGCTCCTTCTCAACATCTACTGGCAATTCATGTGTGGCGTTTGCTTCATAACTTGTGCCCCTTTTTGATTTTGTTTACAATTACATCCCTGCATCTACCGTCTGTCCCGGTCCGTCCGAGTCATGCCACGCACTCTACCTTGGTCCAACGCGCCTGGCTAGTCAACGTTGACCACTCCACGTTCAACCGATCCTGATGGCAAAGTTAGATAAAGTGCACCGCCATTGCTGCCGCCGGTGGCGGCTGGAGCTTCCTAGATGAGTACACCAGCCGGGTCGACGTCGTCTCTTTTCTCACCATCAAGACCCACCCGCACACCGAACTCATGTTCCACCTCTTCCCCAACAACCCCTCGAATCGGACCTCCTAGCCAGCCTCCTCCGGCAACTATAAGTCCGATACTCTTCCGGTCAGACTGGTTTGGAACGAGCCGGTCCAGAAGTACATGGCCCCTATTTTCATGGATAGCAACAAAGTTGCTGATTGATGTTTTGGCAGCGATTGACATTTTATTCATTGGTAGTTTGTGTAACTGCAATGTGAATGATTGAGATATAGAGAAACCTGCTTCAAGTTTCAACAACTGATTGCTATGCATGTAGGCGGATACGGATCTCCTAACATTACTTGGGGCTGACATGATCGATCCGGGCCGTCCAAATAAAAATGGACGGCACAGATTGATCCACATCACTTTTTTAAAATTTTAAAATTTCCCGCAAAAAAATTTATTTCCTTTTAAAAGGTGATATGGATCAATCTGAACCGTTCATTTTGAAATAATAGCTTGGATTCCATCATATCACCCCTACCTTCATGGTAGGGGATCTAATGTATGCCCTCATTGGAAAATTATATAAAACCAAATAGGGTTTTGCAAATGAAGTTTTACAGCTCATGTAAATTATCCGGACACACGATTTTGCCGGCTTTGTTTGGCGCATTTAATAGGCCAAGTTAGGATGTTTTTTGCTTGATGTACTTCAGCAACTAGTGCAATTTCGATAATGTTGTCCGTTAGGTGCGCATGGAGCATAATCACAGCCGTAGCGTCTCGCAGCAGGGAGATACACGAGCAATACATGTTTCATCTCGAGATATACGAAATAATCAACAAAAATACCAAAGTTATTGATCCAACCAAAAAAAAAAAAAAAGAAAATTGCCAGGAAGTCAACCCAAGTGATCATTGACTTTAAGAAATTATATGGCTAGAACTTCTGGATCACTGAGGTGTAATCGGATTTGAATTGTCTAATCTTTTCTCAAAAGGTTCTATGCCTACCATTGGGATTCAGACCGTTCGTTTTTGGACGGACGGTTCAGATCTTTTGTTTTTATGGGATAAATTTTTGAATTATATATATATTTTTAGTAATAATCTGGGACATCCATTCATAACACGGAAACCCCGGATTTTAAGGGTAGAGCCTAACCTTCTGAGTAAATGTTAGACGATCACTTTTCGGTGCAATCAACACACCAACACAACTTCCTTAAAAATACAAAAATATATATAAAAATTTGAAAAAATTAATAAAAATTAATAAAACAAATAAAACCCAAGAACTCCGTGTCTGATAATAAGAAATTACAGTACCTTCAATTCATTTGGCATTTTGATCGTTGAAACATTACATAAGGTGGTTATTGCATCATGTTCAAGTTGTGAGGCGATGATTAGAGGATGGGAGAAGCAAAGTTTGTCTGGTGAAGTGGATGTTCTCTAACGAGCTTTAGTATTTTGGAGAAAATTACGAAAAAAAATCCTAAACATATTGCAGTTTTGTCAGTTCGGTCATAAGCATTTTTTTTTTGTGGCCGATTCAGTCATAAACCTTTTGCAATTATGCCATTTCAGTCCATTCTGCGAATTTTGGCTTGTTGACAATGATGTGGATGCTGACAGGTCGACGATCGAATATTTTAATATATATTTTTGAATTTTTACACAATTTTTTTCTTTTTCCTTTTTTTCTACTCCCTCACCTCCCATCCCCTCACCACCTCCAGCCCATTGCCAAAGTTCGGCAATCGGTTAGAGGCACGGTCGGAGAGGCCTTGGTCGGACATGGTGAGGGTTGACCTTACTGTCACTGGGTGAGGCATTGACGGCGAGATTGAGCCCCCCCGTGGCCAGGCGAGGCTCGATCTCCCTGGCCCTGATCTAAGTGGGGCTTGACCTCGCTGTCGCTGCCTCGTCCGGCATTGGCGAGGTCGAATTCCGCCATGACTGGGCGAGGCTTGGCCTCTCAGGTCGCGCCTTTGGCCAATCGCTAGACTATGGTGACTGGATAGAGGTGGGGAGGGGAGGGGGCAGAAAAAAATAAAAAAATTAAAAATTAAAAATCATAAAAATTTAAAATATCTGGTCGCCTTCTGTAGTCCACGTTAGTGCCTGCAGGCCAAAATTTCTAAATGAACTGAAATGACACAATTGCAAAAGGTTTAAAATTGAATCGGTAAAAAAAAAAAAAGATTTAGGATTGAATTGACACAATTATAATAGATTCATGATAATTTGATAATTTTCCCCGGTATTTTATGGGCTTAAATGGTGGCAACGGCTTGCGGTAAATCCATTCAACAACATTCACATGTAGAGAGCTAACTGTTACGATCAACAGCTGCAGTATTATTGGGATAAGGGTGTCGAAAGTTCTAAAACTGTGCAAAAACATGGCATCATGCTTTTCCAGAAAAAGAGGATTATTGCTCAAAAGGAGATAGAATTTCTTGGCATGCACTTAAAAGGAACTTATTGTCTAGGTCCTCACCTTGCTTAAGGATTACAAAAATTCCCAAACGAAAATCTTACGATCGGTCAAGTGCAATCATTCCTTGGCATTGTAAATTATCTTAGGGACTTTGTTCCAAAGATATCAAGAGCCATTTATCCACTTCAAAGGATGCTAAAGAAGAATGTATCACCATGGGGACCAAAGCAGACAAAAGCAGTAACTTATTTGAAGGAGATATTGCAACATCTTCCTCCTTTGCAAATCCCATCTACAGGGAAAATGTGACATTCTGATTTTCCTTGTCATTTCCAAACTTATCAATGAGAATGTATCTAATGATATATTTCAGTCTTATCTCGCTCGAATCTGATCAATCTCGAGTTAACTGACAGAAAGGGAAAGACTAAGTAAGATAAGGTACGTGGACCTAGGGAACTCAAATAGGAAGTGACACTTTGGCCATAAAGATTGTCGAGGGAGTATTTAGAACCATTAAAGGCCGATCTAAGAACGATTACGGAATGCATTGCTAGCGTTATACGATTGGAGCGTGGGTGATGCCACTTAACCAATGTATAATTTGTAAAATTTTCCTAAATCGAATGATGGCGATCGAGACCGTTGGAACTAGTAATAGACCATCACAATTATATAACAATCAAAGTTGCCATGAACTGACGAGCCCTAAGTGTGATGAGAATCATAGAGTCGATACGCGTAATGTCTGCAAAAGCTACCCGTTAGTTCGAGATGGTCTGAAATTACATTTGACAAAGAAATGGCCCAAAGACGAGTCTCGAGATTGAAAAATGAAAAATCAAGAATTTCAACATTTTAATAGAATTGGACGTCGTCTCATTGAAGGAAATTTGAATTGAAAAAACGACGTTTCGGACGACGGGGACAAAATTACTATTTTGCTCCCAAGGTTTGGCTTTTGTCTTAATTAATGAAGGAGGGCATTTTGGTCATTGACCATACCCCATAGCTGCCGAAAATGAGAGTGAATATTGGCCATTGGATGACAAGAATTAATTGATATAAGACAAGTGTCAATAGATGGCCAAATGTCATTAATTATTTAGCTTTTTACCTACCATTCTCACTTGTTGACCAAGTCAATTTGGTGTATAGCCTCTCTCTCTCCTCCCTTCAGCCGAAGACACCCCCATTGCCATCTTCTTCCCTTTCTCTTCTTCAGCCGAGAGCTGCTCCACCCAACCAGCCGCTGCCACTCCTTCGCCGCTTTCGACGACCCTCTCCGGCGACCACCAGACCTCGCGTTGACCACTAGCCCGTAGCTCGCCTCTTGCCAATCATCTCCAAGTGGAAGTTTGGCATTTGGACGCCGGTGGAGCTCCAGCCAGCCATTCTTCTAAATACGGATAGATTTTGAGGCAGCAGGGAGTAAGTCTTCATTTAGCCTCATTAAGACTCCGATTCGCTTTAAATTTTCGGTAAAACTTTGTAGACATATAGTAATCTTGTATACTGAGCTAAGGCAACAAGTTTGGCTAAATTTGATGGAGATTTGATGATGAATTGTTGCTGGTTCCGTGAATAGAAACCGACCGGCGGTAAGACTCCATGAACCGGCGCTGTTTTGAGACTTCCGGGCGTCGACTAGCCCCAAAAATTTTGTTGAGACTCCCTTAGACCTAGAATTATATGCTAGCAAGTAGTTTAGGTGATAAATTAAGGTTTAAGATTGATTTTTGGGCTGATTGGTTGAGTATAGGGTAGAACCGAAATCCCCTGTTTCGGTATTGTGCAAATCGAGTCTTTTAAGGGCTGTTTAGGGTGTCGCCAAGCTCTAAATTCATCGTTGAGACGTACTAGGATGTCAATTGATATGTTATTGAGGTATATGCTTAGTGGTTCGACGATTGGACGAGAAAAATTAGCAAATTGGTTGGATTCCCCTAGGATATACGACTGCCCTGTTTTGGACACTTAGGACCGAATCCTTAGAGTGCTTTGGAGGGAGATTTTTGCTAAAACTAAGCCTAAGGTAAGGAGTCTCTAAACCTTGGCTAGGATGATAGGTCTCTACTAGATGATTTGGTTGTGAATTGAATGAATTTTCGTGAATCTGATGTGTGATTGTTCAATGTCTATCATTGTGGGTTGGTGACTGCTATTATGCTTGCTAAATGCATATGCCTTGTATCGAATGCCATTTTATGAGTGATGAATTTAATTGCCTCGCATGCCGTAAACTCTTAGCTCAATACATGGGCTTGTACTCGATCATGAAGTCTTGAATTGGAAAGGAATTTGACATACTTGGAAACTCTTGGCACCTTGAGGCGTCGATACGTGGTGATGGCTAATGTCCTGATGCGTTGAGACACGAGACGAGATTGTATATGTGTCGACACAAGCCTGGAATGTCGATAAAAATCTGATGCGTTTAACGCGGGTTTGTCAATTTGATGGTCTGAGGCATAATGACGCGGACCGAGCCCGAAGTGTTTTGACGCGGGCGTGAATTATGGGAAAATTCTAGAGGATGGAAAGTACGGCTTTTCCTTATGTTTCCATGCTTGACTTGAGATGTTGAGATGCTTGCATGATTATCAGCCGTTGTCTTCTTATGACATATTATGTCTGCTGTTTACCTTATATTGTTGAGTGCTCTTGCTCCTTGTCTGTTTTCATCTGGGTGTATTGTCAGCCTGACCTAGAGTTAGGACTTATCTTATTGAATGTCAATCTCAACCTGTCGTGGGACCTTACTTTTTAAACCCCAAACCCTGAGGATGCTACCGACCCGTTTAGGCGATCCGAAGGAAATGACCGCCTATTTTGATGAGTTCCCTGATCGTCAGGGTACCATTTATATGAGGAAGTGTACAGTTGTGTAGGTCGACGATGGTGGTAAGGACTGAAAACCGCATAGGTTCGAGGCCTGGTTCTGTAGGGTAAGTGATGTTACTACCGGTCCATTGAAGTCCATGGAGGTACCTTGAGGACTCATTCCTAGTTAGTGTCATCCCACTCGAGATTCAGTGGAGGTAAAGGTGTCTGTAGCTAGTTCGAGGAATATACTTGAGAGGACCCCAACCCTAGAGGACACTGTTGAGATAATAGAGATCGATGCCTCGAAAGATGAGCTGAAGGATGCCGAGATGGATGACTCAGTGGATGTGCGCTCTGAGACCTTCTCGAACTACGAGCCAAATGAGGATGCTGACGAGATTGACGGTTTTAGCAGTTCGACCTAGGGGTTTCCTGACTTTACCGAGTAGTCTTTTGATGATGACCCTCGCTGGTCTATTTTTTTTTTTTTTTTGGGACTTCGAACTTTGTTGTCTTTTAGTTAAGTCCCGTTTGCCCCGATCCGTCTGCAGGATTAGCTTACCTATACTTTTGTATGAACTCTTGATGATGTATATATATTGGCGTTCTCGTTATCAAGGTTCCCATCGTTTTGTGTATGGGGGAGTTGTTCATTTTCGTTTCCGCATGTTTAATTATATTATGCATCTCTCAACAAGTAATTCCTAGGCCTCGAGAGTAAAAAAAAAAAGGAGTTACGCGTTCGTGCTCGTGGGCGCGGGGCGTAACAAAAAAGGATCCTGTAGACAGATGTCAGTGACAAATATTGGGCAGCCATTCTTTTAGAAGAAATTGATGGTAAGCGTCGAATTTGTGCTTATTAAAGTGGACGCTTCACCCAGGCGGAGATGCACTATTATTCAACATTTAAAGAGATCTTAATAGTCAAATAGGAAATCAAGAAATTAGAATTACATCATATAGGACATCATTTCCTTGTTGAGATGAATATATCCTCTTTCCCTCATATGCTTAAATTCAAGCAAAAGCAAATTTCACATCCATAACTTCTCAGATGGGCAGAATGGTTTTCCAAATACTCTTTTGACGCCAAACATATTGTAGGGAAAAAGAATGTGCTTGCATATTTTCTTTCTAGACCCAAGCAACCAATCTCCTCGATCAACATGTATGTAAGCAAAGACACTATGCGTAATACAATCCGAGCAGTTGATATGTTAGAAAACCAATGGAACTGTCATAAATACACCCTAGAAGTTTCAAGGCTAATCCAAGCCAATGTTCTCAAACCAAACCTTCCAGTCTAGCTTTGGCATTACCATTACCACAATTTTAGTGATTATGGTGGTCTAATGTGACAGCCAAATGGCCTCAACTTTGATTACCCTTTATCCACCCACTTCAATGGTCACCAGGTCTTGAGTTTCTTGAAGAACTCAAATGGATGTTCTAGTATTTGTTTAATCTATATGCTGTTGCCATTGAATTTCCCACTTATAAGATCATCAGAGTTTTGTCTAAAGCCCTCATGGGAGACTTCCAAAACCAGAAGAACCTGACAAATATGTTGATCTAGTTCCAGCCCATTGCAGCATGGCGGGATTTGTTCAAGCGGCAGAGACGAATAGGAAGATCTGAACCAGAAAGACACACCACTGTGATCTTTCACAGACCTTGGATTTTTATTGGCCCTTCAAGAGATGCTAGGACAGATGCTGCACAGCTTTGTACATCCACTTATAAGCCCAAGCTTTATGAACAGACTGTTCATGTTCACATGATTTTGCCTAAGTCAATTATGGCAATACCCCATGAATACCGTGAACTCTAGAGAATTTCTGCCAAGAGAACCGCACTACTCCAATCTGGCCATACCATGTAACAAATCTTCCGTGGGACAAGACTTCATGCATACAAAAACCCATGAAGCTCTGGAAATATTTCAACAAAATCAGTCAGCTCAGTCCTCAATGGATACAAATGCACAAAACCCACGGGGAGGACCACTTTCACAAAACCCATATGAATTTTCCTCCAGCTCCAACTAGAATATTTCAACAAATATTCCATCCAGCTCTCAACCACCAAAGCACCTTCACAAACTTTATTAGCATGACCAACAGGACCCATGATGGAAGACATATTATCGGGTGAAAGACATGCTGCAGAACAAGCGGGCCCACAATATGACCCAGACCTAGAGATAAGATTGTCAAAGCTTGAAGAACAACAACTCCTGCATGCTTACAAGAGAGAGAGAGATGGTTCAGACAGCTCAGATTCAGACGATGCAAATTATTACCCATCATAATTTGCTTTGACTTTGTCTTTGTTGACCACATGTCTGTCATGTGTGTTTTCAATTATTAACCCTGAGGTGGTCAAAAAGTTGTTATCACAGAACTAGAAGAACTAAACTAATATGTTGATTTGGTTCCAGCCCATTGCAGCATGACGAGATTTGTTCAAGCAGCAGAGACGAATAGGAAGACTTGCACATCATACTACCAAATTAACAAGATGATTCTAAAGTAGAGGTACCATGCTTGGATGAGAAGAGGAAGAGGAGTTAGAAATTCATGGTATAACAAACTTCACACTAATATTCAGAGGAGGCTTGGTTTGCCTTGTTACATGCTTTCCTAGAAGAAAGATGATTATTGCCCAAAAGGAGACAAAATTTCTTGTAATGCTTCTTCTTCTTGTGACATGAACATGATGGGTTATTATAGTGTCTGGAACACTTTATCTTCAAATCAGGACTAGCATTACAAATGGAGGTAGAATTTCTTGGCATGCACTTAAAATAAGGCAGTTTTTGCAAATTCATAAAACATGCCAAATTGGTAGAATAAAGTCCTTCCGTTGATTGCATTTTTTGAAAATTTTATGACTCGATTGCACCTTCATGATAATTTTGAGAACTTGATTGCACTTTTTTAAATGTTTTAGGATTCAATTGCACTTTCATACTAGTTTCAAGACTTGATTGCTCTCTTTTAAAGTTTTAAAACTTGATTGCACTTTTGTGACGAGTTTTGAGGACTTTCAGTGCATTTATCCCTATATCATTATATTGTTCTATTTTGATAACATTTTTTTTTGGTCATGTTAGTTCATAAGTTTCTAAAAGCATGTGCGTCTGCGTGCTGAAGTTATTGATCGCCAGTTGTCTCGCTAACTTATCGACTCTTTATAAAATTACCATTTTCTTTTACTAGTATTCAGATAATTAACTTTCATTTGTCTTTCTTATCAACATAAGAAATTTACCAATTTCAAAATTAGAGTAATTAAGAACTTTTCCTGGTTAAATTATCAACTAGTTTTGCAGTACCAACTCGTTCTCAATATTTATCCGATTTTATGTTAGATTACGAAGTACTCTTATTTCTGATTTTTTTTTCCTTATTGTTCACCACTTTTGTTTGCCAAACTATCGATAACTTAAATTCCTATTATATGAAATTACCAATCTTAATTTGGGTGACTTAACAACTTTTATCGAATTATGCTCCAACTAGCTTTAATTTACTAACTCTAATTTTGCTCATTAACATTTTTTTAATTAATTTTTCTAGAATTCACAAGTTTTTTTAAAATTATTTCTTTTGTAAGGATCAACCATATTCTATTCAGAGATTGCTCCCTCTTTAGGCCAGCACTTATGAAGCATCTCCAGAAGGTTGTCAGAGATAAGGCCCTTACCTTTGATCAGGTGGAGGATTGCCCTCGGAATAGGCGCATGCAGGTTAATCGGGGCATTTCGGCATCTGTTTTTGATTAGTGGGCTTGTTGCCCTTTTCTTTTGTTGTTATATTTTCTCTCTTCGATTGTATTTGTGGCCGATTGTTGATATATGTTGGTTAGTTGCGCACGTGATTTAGGCTTAGCATTTGATGAGATGTAACCCCTTTGCACTCGCCATGACACATCCATGTGTCGTAATGGGGATAAGGTTTTTGTATTTGGCTACCCTCTGTAAGTTGCGCTATGAAAAACTAATATATTTCTTACTTTACCAAAAAAAAATAAAAAAGAGAAACTTTACTATTTTTTTTTTACCAGGACACACCACATGAGCTAATATAAAACATAAAATATGTGTGCCCATTACTTTTGTCTTTGAGTGACCGAGAACTTTTCCTTCTTCTTTGTGCGGTTAAAAATTGAATATTTATCCGATCGAGCCGGATTCCGTAAAACGACTGAAATTCGAAACATAATTTAACTGGAATATTGCAGAGCAAACCCGCTGAAAATCTGTCTTGTTGAAACAACTCGAATTCGAATGGTTTGAGTCATGAGTTAAATCGGAGATTAAGTCATTACACGTAATTTCAATGTTAAAGCCTTATGAATTTGCTCCCACATGAATTTCCTGAATATGTACCGACGAGTGCATAGATGGGGCGTTGAGGGCCGATTTTTGAGGGGTTGAAACTTAAAAAAATTTCTAAGAAAGTGTCGGTAACATTTTCAATGAATCTCGAGCTGCTTCGAGCCTAAATAAATTTCAGTTGGGAATGACACGTGTGCTTTCGAAATACTGCCATGTGGACTAGGTATTAGGATAATAAGTTGACTTAGTAAGGAATGTGCATGTCAAGTTGGCCACTACGCTTCAAGCCATTTGGCATGACACGTGTGCGCATCAATCATGAGGCGACACCCGATTCCAATAACCATACGCCGCATGGAAGATATTTGCCACGTCGCTATATGACAATACATCTCAACTATATTAAACTATATTTCTTGCTTTAACTTTCTAACCGATACATTTTCTATCGTGCAATGCCCAATTGAATTAGGTGACGTAATTCTGAGGATAAATAACGTCATATTGTTTTTTTTTCCGTACCAATAATTTGGAGCGAATTTAATGTCGTGATTAATAGACAACAAATGAGCAAACATAAGGACGAGATAAAATGCTTCAGGCTGAGCAATATCAGTTAATAAATTAGTTTATCACAAGATTTCTGTGTAAGCTATATTTGTTTCACGAAAAATAAATAATTTTGAAAATAATTATTTTAGAATGATGGATTGTATCTTTTAAGAAAATTGAATAAACGAAAAATCTTTCACCGTACACGAAAATATTTAGACATAAATTATTATTGATAATAAAAATATTTTAAGTGATACAAACAAAAATATTTTTCAAATTATGCATTCTTTTTTCGTGAAACAACCGCAGCCTTATATCCATCGTGCATCACTCCATTGTATGTGGCTCGCAAGTTGGGAACTGGAGCAGCTCTTCGAAAGTGTTCATGGCCGAAAGTGGCAAACCCAGCGCGACCATAACGCCCTTCCTCTCACTCCCTTCCGTCATGAGTGCGCAGAATATGCTCGGCAGGTCGCCGGTGCCGAAACTCCTTGGCTTTCCCCATCCAAAGTCCGCGGAGTCGTATTTGAACCTTTGCCATGAAGTTAGCACAAGCGAGCTCAATGAGAAAGTTTCAAACTGGTACATGTCCGAGAAGTCTATCCGCGACCGCACATAGTCCTCATCCACCCTCTCGATCGCCTTCTTTATTCTCCCCACGGTGGACGAGACTGGCTCGTCGGTCAACTCTCCCGCGGTGCAGAGACAGCAAACTCCGACTACTGCGTTTCCGAAGTATCCGGGCATCGACAGTTTCAGTTTAGACCGGACATCAACCGGAATAATAAGCTTCGACAGTTGGTGCGGTTTCATCTTGAGTGCCATGTTTCGAGCCCGCCACACCAGGGATGCAAGCGCTACGAAGCTGGAACAGCCGCTTATTACCTGTTATTCGCGTTGAATCGGGAGTTGTTTTTCAGGTTTTCGAAGTAAAACTCTTGATCACTTTGCTAATTAAATAGGTCAGGAAAATTTGAAAAATACATAGGAACACAACACCAAGAAGCGTTTTCACAAAAATAATGATATTAGTAGCTCATTTAAAAAGCTATA
The DNA here is from genome assembly GCA_028455895.1 of Rhodomyrtus tomentosa. Lineage (NCBI taxonomy): Eukaryota > Viridiplantae > Streptophyta > Magnoliopsida > Myrtales > Myrtaceae > Rhodomyrtus > Rhodomyrtus tomentosa. Next base: position 37,272,711 of record JAPCWY010000011.1, on the reverse strand, counting down.
CATAACATGATGGTCCATATTTGAAATATAAATAGTTACTAATGTATTACGGATAACATAAAAAAAACGAATATCAGAGATTACGTTGTTTTCACTTCTATCACTGCGAAGAAGATTATCATAAGTAACAATAGCAGATATAATATGATTAGTTTGAGGACAGCTAAAGAGTTTGTATTGATTTAATGGAAACAACGAGAATAACATTTAGATGACAGATTGTTGTTATAAGGAATGAACGTTTGAAGAGAGCGAAACCTATCGTGGGACTGGCTGATAGATAGGGGTGAGCACAGGCCGGGTGGGTAGGTTCCGGACGTAGAATGTGAACCCAACCTTATTATAACTAGTTCCAAAATTTTGAAATCTGGAACCTACAATGTTTGTCTTGAAACATGTTTGGGAACCTACCTTATTTTTTCGATTTGGATCCAAGGTTTACCCGAGAACCTGTTTTTCTTTTTCTTTTTATTTAATTTTTCTAGCAAAATAATATAAGTAGCAATGAAATGATCCAAAATAAAAGATGAATAATAAAAATCACTATCCATCAAAAGCAACAATCCCTAATATGAACAATAGAAATTACAATTTACCAAAAATATAGGAGGTGGAGCGAGCGAGACTAGGTTTTTTTTTTTTTTTAACCCTTGTTAAAAATCGGTTTCAAAACCGGTCCGGTTACTAGGTACTTGAAACTGAGAATCGACCCGATTCCTACCTTCCTAAAATTTAGAACAGGTTCCCAGACCGTTTTGAATAAGAATTGATTCCTGGACCTATTTTTCAGGTGGTCCGATCTGAGTTCCGAGTAAACCCCGCCCGATTGCACACCGCTATTAACTAACTCTAAAACTCGACTTACGAGAGATCTAACACTAGATGGAACTTCTTTTCTCAAGTACTTTCCCTTTGACTGCTTTACTGCTTAACTGGGAATTACTTATTAACTACTCTATAACTTTGTTGCTCTGGCTTCGATGACTTATTAGAACACCTTCCTTACTTTAGCTCCAGAACGAGAGAATATATAAATATATTATAGCAAGTACAAAAATAATAATAATTACATATTGTATATAGAAGAAACTTAATGCATAATTAGAGACACTTTGAACGAGTCAATTTTTATTATTGAAGACACAACATCTACCTTTCCATCAGCTGTTGCCATCTTCTTAAGGGTTTCCAACTTTTCCCTGTCAAAGTGGAAAGACTTCCATACAATCTGCTCTTCCTTGTATAATGCTGTCAAGTTTGATACATCACGCATGTGAACATAGATGTCGAAATTACCGGTGACTCGAGGAGGAACTCTTGACTTCAGAATGGTTCTATCGTGACTCGGAACGAGGGATAAATGTCCACCCCTTGCCAGTTCCGCCCACGAGTTCATGAAATTCACTACCGAGCCAAAATCGACCATGCAATGGTTGATTGCAATCCCGACGGTAAAACCTCCGCATCTAAACTTTGTTACCTTTTTAATTTGTCAACTGAGTTTACAAATATCCCGGAACAAAATGCTAACAAAAGGAATGTACATGAGTAAATTCTTGCATGGACTATTTTTATGGACTGATTCAATGAATTTGCAATATTTTATGTGATGGGCCCAATGTTGAAACTGGTTGGATCCACCAAATTCAACAATGGTGAACCAGATTATTAGAAAAGGAAGCAAGAGATTGTTCTTTACCTGTGCTGTTAAAAGGGGTGCAACTTCCACCATACTTTCGGTGGGATCTCTGTAAACAAGCTTTTGTGTAACATTAGAATGGAGAAGTCGCATGTCACCCAGACTTTCCATGTTGCAATTGGCTGATCCCTCCACAAATGGCACTCCTAACTTCTTTTTGCAGTCAACAGTCAACTTGCCTTGAGAGTTCTTAGCTCATCTCCCCGCAAGCGGGTAGTAAGGAACCAAAACTTTGGATAATGCTTGCTTAATGATGTCTACCACGCTGGCGTCGCCGCCGTCAAAAGAATAGACCGCCGACATGAAAAAAAGGGCCGCTAGATCGAGGTTACTTAAGAAAAGGGGGTCCCCAGGCGTATCTTCTTCTGGCACGACGGCAACAGGGACGGATCTTTCTACTGTTAAGGTGTCGTTCGTCGTGATTTCAGATGGCTCTGTGGGAGAAGTACCGGACTCCATATTCCACGGACTTACTGAGAGTAACAATGGAGCAACGTGTTCAAAAAGTCCAAACAAAATTGTTTAAGTTTCGGGCTATCGCATATAAGTAGATAAAGGAGTCATCAATCCTGTATGCAACCGAAATGTGATTTAACAAATCTGATGTCGCCCTGCGAACATGAACAGCATCAGTTCGTACGAATTAGGCAAACGAGGTGGGGTTGAGGAAAGCAAAAGAACACGAATATCGACAACAAGCAAGCGACATGAAGGCTCAAAACATGGCTGTCGGTTTCATTCATGGTGAGAAGTTAAACTCGAAAATTTAAACAATCTCGGTGGAGAAAGACAGAGATCCGAACGTGCCTTGTCGAACACAGGAATACCATGCAAAGCTTAGAGATGGATCGTAACCTTAAATTGGATTTGGCTTCTCTCCTTCGGATCTTGGGAAAGTGGCCATTCCTGCTGGCGGTTTAAGTAGACCTGGAGTTCTTGTTCATGTGATTTTTACATCAGTGATCCAGAAGTACTAATAATATAATTTCCAAAAGTCAAAGGATCATCCGGGTTGACTTCCTGGAAGTTGCAAGTGCCTGTACATAACAATTCTCAATGCACAGTTGCTCATATGATGTGACCCGGCTGGCACGCTTTCTGTCAACTGATTGAAAATGGCCTAGTGTTGCAAAAAATAAATAAAGAAGTTTGATCTAACTTTTAATTGTATAATTATTTTTCACGAATGATATCAACCGATTACTCAAATAGATCGAGCGAACGGCGAATATACAATAGCTATCTATTATTGGAACCATTCCAGGAGCAGGAGAGAATGATACCGGACGGATTCGTTTCGCACCGACCTAACCAATACGAATTTGCAAGCCAAGATAAGCGCAAACCGTTCGTCGAAAATGAAAGGTGACCGTGCCGTCGGATTGAGTTTCACAAACGAATATACGATAGCTATCGATTACTCTGTCAAGTGTAAAGGTATAGTCAACTAATCTTTTTCCAATATTCCCATCAATGAATCCGATCATTTCAGACAGGCAAAATGTCACCGACCACAACAAGACGTCGAACTCACATCTTTGGGCAAGAATAACCAATGAAGCGCAACGGCTCCGAATCGAAACAAGTTTTTGACGAGGAAGAAGACAACTATCCATCGTCGAATATTGGTTTCCTTTTGAAGAGAGTCTCTGGAAAAATGCAAGTGACTTTTTACGGAAGACAAAATTCCGAAAAGTAAACTATGTCGGTCTAATTCTAACTTAAAAGTAAACTATGATTATTTTTAAAATTTTATAGCCACTTCAGGCTCTTATTTGAAACATATTATACTATTTCGGGCTTTTATTTGAAATGAGGTTAATTTAAAATCCTTATTTGAGACAATAAGAGGACTTCAAGACTTTCTTTGAAAATTTTCCTAAAAAGAATAAACCAAAATATTATTGAGACAACATCATTTTCATTCAAACATATACGCTACGAAGCATCATTTTTATTCAAACATATAGCTAATCTTTTATTCAAAATATTATTGTGACTTGAATTTTCTTGTCGAATTTACCGATGAATTTTCAAAATTTAGAAACAACAAGTTTTACAGACGACGGGATTTTAAAAAGTTCGTCAGAATATCTCCATATCTAGCCGTTCTTTTTTGAGTTGTTGGGTGGCAAAAAGAATACGAAATGTGTCATCTTTAATGACTATATATCTCTTAATAAAATAGGGGCAGTAAAAAATAAAATAAAAATTGAAATTTTTTCATACCAGCTTTGCCGAGGTATAATTCATTAATGACGTGACAATGTCACGTAAGATTAAATAACGATGATTATAGATGGAAAGTTAACAGTGGTAAAAATGACACAAAAGTAAAAGTTGAGGGTTTTTTCAGTACTGAGCCGGTAAAATTGGAGATTTTGTAAGAAGAATAAGGTTAATAATCTTTAGATTTTAAATCCTACGACCATTAGCTTGTTCGAAATCTATTAACTTGACGGCCTGGATTATATCCTAGGTCTTGCCCTTATATACTCTATATATACCTCCTTATATCTTACGGTTAAGGGGGAGGTTGGCACTTGTGTGATCCATATTCAGAATTTTTTAAGAATTTTGTGAGAGAAGAGAGAGGAAGTTTCGCTCCAATTGACCGTGCGTCGCCGTCCGTGCTTCAATTAACCTGATCCAAACATCAAAACTTTCAACATTCGATGATCTATCACTAGCCACTGACAGAGCCTTGATCTAATATCGGAAATCACCTTTTCAATCCTTTGAAGTCGCGACTTTCCTGCCCGTCAGTAGCCTGGAGCAGTTTCGCTCTAATTGACAGTGCATTGCCACACGTTGTTCGATTGACTTGAGCCAGGTATCAATACGTTTAGCATTCAACGATCTATCATGAAACATTGATGATGTGTCGATCAGACATTGAAAATTTGCCATTGTAATCTGCGAATTAGGTAATCTAAATATATTTTAGATATATTGTTGCCTATTTTGAATTATTCTTATCTAATCATATCTTGAGTAGATTGTCATCTCTAACATATCTTGCAGAGATTCTCGCACACATTTCAAAAAGTGTCGTCTTGCAACATTGCGTTAGAGATGACACAATATTGCGTTATATCGTTATTCACATACTGACTAGATTTCTAGCTCAGATCTTTGGGAATGAGAGGATTTATCGAAAATCCAGAAATTAAGGTATATTATGCACATTTTCGTTTAAATGTGTTCAAATTTTTGTTGCTTTTATTTGTTTCTTTTTTGTTGCGTTTAATCCGAAAAATTCAAAAAAATCAAATCATTTTTGTATCATATGATTTCATGTCTCATTTTACTAAAATCAATCAAATCACGTCAATCATTCGAAAAGGGTTTTTCATAAAATTGGTACCGAAATGGCATTAATTTTCTAAATTAATATAACCAAGTCCCCGGAACTCATTTTCTCTAATTCGTTAAGATATAAAATTTCTCCCGCTATTTTATATAGATTTCTAATCAACTATTACAAATGATTAGTAACGACTCTAATTTAATAATTTTCATGAATTGAACCTAAGTTGTGTTTCGGTAGAATTTTGGGAGAGTTCGAATTAGATTAGTTAATTTAATTATCATGATAATCCATTAGCCTACTTATTTTTAAGTCATGATAGTCGAAACTTTTCTTGTAAATATTTTTAGTTTTTTCATAGGGTTTTCAAGCCAAAAGTAGAGTGGGTAGTGGTACTTGTCTTTAAATTTCCACTTTGTACCTTAGCATTTATATAGTATGAACACAATAATTTTAATAATGTCCAATCATTTTATCAAGTTCTTTTTTTTAAAATATCTCCCCCCACAAAGAAAAAGAAGAAGTTTAGCGTAGCTGTCACGTTATTTGGTAGTTTGTTCATAATAGGGAGGAAATATGGTCACGACAAAGCAAATGAATTACGCCCTTGAGTTGAGTACCATTAGAGTGAACTTGTATTATCCTCATCAATAAAGTGTACTAGGAGGAACAAATCAGAGATAAATTCACACAACAATCAAGTTAAAAAGATAGGATTTCACATCTAGCAAATCATAAATGCAATAAATTATATAAAGGACCGATTTGGTTTGGTCGATTGGATGGTTCCCATGCCAAATCGGAAATCGAATCAATACCGGTTACTTTTGGAAAATTGGAATCAAGAACCAAACCGTACCCACTGGTTACGATCCAAAATCAGTCAGTTGGGTATGGTTCGGGCTAGTTTGTTTGGATAATGATTATTTTGGTAACCCCTAACAAGGAGAATTGATGAGTCTCTTGGATTTAAGTTTAACGCATGTAAAATGATGGAACGATGTATAGATGGAATGATAAATATAGTGGGAATATTACCAAAAAAGTCCAAAACCTATTGCAAATACGCCAATTCAGTCCTAAATATTTTATTTTGTCAAGTCATTTCTAAATCTTTTGCAATTATGCCATTTTAGCCCATTCGACGAATTTTGGCCTATTGGCGCTGATGTAGGCATCGGTTGGCTGGTAACCTAATATTTTAGTATTTTTATGATTTTTTATTTTTTTTCCCTCATCTTCCTCTTCGTCCCCCTCCCCTAAACCCAAAGCTTCTAGCCCGTTTCCATAGTCTAGCAACCGGCCAGAAGGGCAGCTAGAGGTAGGCTTGCCTTGCCATAGCGGGGGTTGACTTTATCGTCGTTAGGCGAGGTAGCGACGGTGAGGTCGAGCCCCGCCATGACCACGTCAGACTCGGCCTTGTAGGCCTAGATTTGGGCTCGGAGGTCGAGCCTCACTCGGCCATGGCTAGGCACGAACTCTCTCGACTAAGGCGAGGTAGCGACGACGAGGTTGTGCCCCGCCACAACTGGACGAGGCTCAACCTTGCCATCCCAAATCTGGGTTTGCGAGGTCAAGCCTTGCCTGGACGTGGCGGTGCTCGATTGTACCATCGCTGCCTCGCCCGATAATGATGAGGTTGACTCCCTCCGTAGCAGGAGAACTGGCCACTACTGCCCCTTTTGGCAATCGCCGGATTATGGCAACCGGATGGAGGGTTTGGGGGAAGGGGAGAGAATAAAAACAAAACAAAATATTGGGTTGCTGGCCAGCGGCATTCGCGTCAACGCTGGTCGACCAAAATTCAACAAAATGATTGAAATTACATAATTGCAAAAGGTTTAGGACTGAATCAGTAAAAAAAGAAGTTTATGACTGAATTAACACAATTGTAATAGGTTTATGATTTTTGTGGTAATTTTTCCCAAATATAGTTGACATTAAAATAGCAGATAACTTTGAGGCTAAAATTCAGGGTGGAGTTTGGGGTGCTAGTTGGGGTGAAGTTGAGATTGGGGTTGAATCAAGCAATGAAGTTGAGACTGAACTTGTGGTTAGGGCTAGCGCAGGGCTTGATTATAGGGGTGCTAGCCAGAGTGGAGTTAGTGAGAGTGATGATCATGAGAGTGATTTATTAACTTGGACATATGATTAACATATCCTATCTAGAGATGAGGAAGGGATGTATGAGGTGGAGATGGTAAGGGATGCGACATTTAGAATGGATGCAGGACAAGAAGACATGAATGAGGATGAAAATGATGAGGACAACGAAGCACATGAAGATCTTAATCCTCGTAACTCTGGAGATGAGGAAGTGGTCATCAAACAAGAGCTTTGACTATTATATAAAAGTCTTTGGCTACCTTTGATATCGGCCATAGGATATACTATTGCCCCTACTATTAGTAGTCTGCTTTAAGAACCAATTAAGATTGATACTCTAACAATAGTTGTGGTTTACACCGACCTTCACTATACTTATGTAGTCATAATGTCATGCTAGAGACCGCTTATTACTTGTAAACTAAAAGAGTTTTGAGCACATTACTAACGTCTAGTGAACTTATAGGGTCTCACACAATAGTGAACTGATTTAATATTTTCTCTACGACGTGATCTATTTAAGAAGTAGATCTTAATTTATTCTTTTATTACGAATATCTATACGATTGTGCGCGTTATGAGATAACGATCAAATGCACGGTCAAGTGTGTTAGAAATTGTGTCTCGAGTTTAAGCTTATTAGATGAAATCCGTCCCAAGATGAATATTTTCTTTTTCAAATCTTGTTCGAGAATAGAAGTTGTTCCATGTTGCATTCGGTGATATATTTGCACGATGGGATCCAAAGATGTGTTGGATTGTTATCATAAAAAGAGAAGAATAATTAAAAGATTAGGAAATCTTTTAATTGATATAGATTATGATTACATAAACCAATGCATATGTTCTCTTTCTTCAAGTGGAAGTGACGTCCCTAATTGAAAAGCCAAACTTGGACTCCAAGACCAAGGTTCGGTCAATTGGTGGACATGCATTGATTTGTCTTTTTGTGCCAACTTGCATGTATGTAGATGAAAGTAAGGAATGCCAGAAAAGTAGTCGGGGAAGCCGTTGTTGTGCAGAAGGACATCACCGTGGGTATCTTGTCGCAGCAGGGTCTTCGTACGTAGAGAAAACGAAGACACGGAGCCTTGAAATGCCGAAGGTTGATCTACAGAGCGCGACTTTCTTGCATGGTATTGCCATTGGCGTCGAGAGGATTTTCTTGATCAGAAGATTACGAGGATCAAGAAGCGCCGCAAACATGAGTGCTTGTGCGTTTGGTCTCCGTGCTCGTCCGACGTGCTAATTACATCAAAGAAGAATTTGTGTTTTAGCTGAGAAATTCTTGTGGTAAGGATTTGTGTATAATTTCTTTTGTGAGATTGAGAGATTATTTTGCTAGAAATTGGGGGCTAAACACTGTGTGCGTTCTTAGATGTAATTGGGGCTGGAAAATACCAAGAGTGTGTTTGTGTAACTCAAGTGATCTGTAATCTCCGTGTATCGTTTGATCTATAGTGGAATTCGTTGCTGCTATCTCCGTGGACGTAGGTCTCTATGACCAAACCACGTATATCTGGTGTCCGATTTACTTTACCCGTTCTTTCGATTTTATTTGATCGATCGTTTGTTCTTTTGCAACAATTGGTGTAAGAGCTAGGCTTGCTTGAGTTGAAGTGAATCGATGGCGACTGAAGAAGCTAAAGGGAAAATCGACAGATTTGAAGGGAAGGACTTTGGTTTCTGAAAGATACAGATAGAAGATTATTTATATAAGATGAAACTGCACGAGCCCCTATCTGGGAAGAAACTAGAAACGATGAAGTAAACTGATTGGGAATTGCTAGATAGACGAGCAATGAGTGTTATTCGACTGACGTTAGTTCGTAACGTTGTGTTTAACATTATTAAAGAAAAGACTACTGCGGGTTTGATGAAAACCTTGTCGGACATGTACGAGAAGCCCTCTGCTATCAACAAGGTCTATTTGACGCGACATTTGTTTAATTTGAAGATGAGAGAAGGTGCGTCAGTTACAAATCATATCAATGAATTCAATGTGATCGTTTATCAATTTAGTTCAGTTGAGATTGACTTTGAAGATGAGGTATATGTGCTTTGATTCCATTATTCTCATTGCCTGATAGTTGGAATACTACTGTTACTGCTGTTAGTAATTCCTTTAGGTCGACAAGTTTGACATTTGATGAGATTCAAGATTTAATTCTGAGTGAGGATATCCATAGAAGAGAATCTGGCGAATCTATATCTGTTGTTTTAGTAGGTGAAAGAGGAAAAGCTAGTACTCGTAGTATGAACATGAATAGACGCAGTTAGTCTAGAACTGGTGGTGATGTCTGTTGAAACGGTGGTAACAGGGGGCATCTTAGAAGAAATTATTTTAAATTAAAAAAATGAAGCTGGTAAAGGAATTAGAGTTGAATCTGCCGATAATATTGCAGCTATAGCTGAAAATTCTGATTGTGTCGATTGTGTCTTGTCTGTCACTGGAAATTCATCATTTGACGAATGGATTATGGATTTTAGTTATTCTTTTCATACGACACCAAACAGGAACTGATTTACTTCTTATTGTCACGACCCTCTTCGAGCTGTCTCAGAGGGCTAATGGGCCATTTCGTCTGGTAGGACACAGGCCTCTACCAAGGCCCGTTACCCAAGTCATAATGGTGATATATGTGGTCGACCTTCAGTGCGGTCTAGTGATATGTGATATGTGTACATGCTAAGGAGACGCCACCAATCGTTCTGTGGAGGGTACGATTGGAAACCCTATCGAATAATCGGGAGCATTCTATTCAATTCTCTGGAAATCAGAGAAATGAGATCAGGGACTTTGTTACGCCAACTGTCAAAGTTGACGCCCTTTCGACACCTAAGTTGAATGATTTATCTAACCGAAGATTTCAGGCAAATGAGTGAGACGCGAACCCTACATCTAAGAATTCATGCAGATAGGAGTGATTATCCTAGCAAACACAATCAATAAAATGGATGTGCAAATCAAGAATTCAAAACATGTGGATAAATCACATGAAAATAACGTGGCATCCTTAGTATGGCCTTATTAACCCAGAGAAATATCAATCAAGGTTCAAGAGTGTTTTTGACATGATTTGCCCTTGAGGGGTAAAATCATAATTTTGAAGATTTTTGAGATAATTTGCCCAAGAAGGGAAAATTTATCATTTCAGATGAAATATGGAGTCCAAAGATGATGAAAATAGGATTGGTCATCAAAACAATCCATTTCCTAATCTTTGGGAATTTTTCGAATTTTATGGAATTTTAGAAGCGATTTATCCTATGAGAGGGTAAAATCGTCATTTCAGAAAGTAATGAGAAGTGAAAATTCCAAATAGAAGGATTGATCGACCTCTTGACCCAAATCCTAATTTTGAGCAATTTTTACGATTTAATCGGAATAAGAAAGATAATCTACCCATAGAAGGGTAGAATCATCATTTCCAGAAAAAGGACGAGATTCGAGAACCCAAGGATAAGAATCAGTCACCTGATTGGATCTCATTCTTATCTTGGCCTTCTCAACCTATCTTATATGTCAAACAGAGACGATTTACCCCTAAAGGGTAATATCGTCCATTCTCAGAAAAACAGATAAGAAATCCCAAAAATAGGATCGACCAGTTGTTTGTGGTCAAATCCTCAATTTTTGGGAATTTCTGGAATGCCTAGGAAATTTTCACAATTTTCTTACATTTTTTTTAGATTTTCTATGATTTTTTAAACATTTTTTTTAGGATTTTCTAAGATTTTTATGATTTTTTTTTTATTTTTTTAAATCATTTTAAATTTTTTATTAAAAAATGATTCGGACCAGGTCGGCTCGACCCACTCGGGTCGGATACCTGGCGCCGACCCATACCCACGAGACCCTAACCTCCAAAACAACGCCGTTTTGCTTTTTTTATTTTCTGATTATTCGGATTTAATTTGACGGCTCCTAATGAACCACGTGGCTATTCCACGACCACTGGATCGGCTGACTGAAACCTACAGCTCAGATCAAAAGCCAACTACTCTTCGACCGTCAGATCTGATTACTTAAGCCTACGGCCACGATTAAAACCCAAAACTCGATCTGGATCGTTCGTCCTTACTTGCCTAAACGACGTCGCTTGACCACTAACATAAACAGCGCCGTTTCAACATATTCTGATTTTTCAATTTTAGAAACAATTTCGAATATTCCTAATTACTAATCGTACGGCCACTAAAAATCACACTCGATTAAACTAAGCCGTTTGATCAAAACTGTTTCAAGCAAATAGAGTAACGGTCGAGCTGACTCGACATCCACGTGGACCAATCACACTCCACCACCTAAGCCACTGACTCGTTGACTCGCCACATCAGTTTCGTTTTAAACCTCTCAACTATGACTAAATAGACGGTTGAGACTTCTCCGACCCCGATGAACGACCAAACCTATATCGATTAACACGAGACTGATGCCATTCGACTCGTACTAGCCTCTAGTTTAGCATATTTGAGAATCACAACATTTCATCCATTGAATCACGTGCAACACGCAAAATACCGAGTACGGCCATAGAAGTTCAATCAAGCAATAGGGAGCATTTCGGGCCAATTCATTCTCATGATTGCTTCTAAGTGAATTCAGAAGATTTACCTCGAGCTCCAATTGAGCTTGCATGATCTAGATTCGGCTAGGCGACTTTGAACATTGATCGGCAATGGAGGTCGAGTTTGGAGACTTAATTCGAGATATTCAAGCAATATTGATGCAAAATGAAGATGCAATAATGGTCAGTGATGCTTGGGGAGTAAAACGTCCACTTTAACTCGAAGAATTATGATCGAAATTGAGCTCCATCATTAAAGCACAGTGAGAAAACTCAGAAGTTGAACTCACCTTTTTTGGGATTATAGGCGGCCCGGCTAGTGGCGATCGACTCCTGGAGCTTTAGGCAAGCTTCTGACGTTCCTCTTTGGCTTCGATTTGGCCAGAGACGGCTTAACCAGTGCCTTGCAATTGAGCTAGGATTCTCGACGGTGGGAGCTGGAGAATGAGCTCTCTCTCGCTTTCTCTCTCTCTCTCTCTCGATTCTGTTATTCCTCAGGAGCATAATGAACTGATCCCCTGCTCTTGAAAGCCTTCAGAGGCTATATTCCGATTTTTGGTTTCTCGCTCAAATGGTGGATGTTTGTCAATTTGGATTCACGTGCCGTCACGTGCCAAATGGCATGCCGACGGTGATGGAATCGGTTGGGAAATCATCCCATCTCCGTTAGGTGCTCCGGCAAGTCCTATCTGGTGCAAATTTGGCCGAATTTGGTCTGAGTTTGATTTTGTTGGCTTTTTACAGTCCCGAAGCTTGATCGGCCGATTTCTCTCTACTCCGGTGACGTCAGGTGGTGTCGCCAGTGTTGATCGACGAGGGACGTTGCGAGGAACAAAATGCCTCTTGTTTCCCTTCCAATTATTTGAGGATTGTTCTTTAACTTGACGATCGAAATCAACTCAGGAACTATTCATTTGCGTGGAAGCTCAGGGAAGAAGAGGACGCTGTTCAGACCAGTTCGACTGGTCCGACCGGGCGGTCTGACCGGTCAGAACCGATTTTGATTTAATTTTGAAAAGTAAGCCTCAAAATCAAACTTAGGACATGATTATTATCGAAAAATATGATTTTACCCGAAAGTTTATGTCAATTTCTATAGGCCCAAAGTTTTCTTTAATTTCAATTCGAAAAATTATGAAATTGGAGGCTCAAATGAACAAATTGGACCAAACCACCTATGCCAACCGATTCAGGATGGTGACATATATTGGGCAGTGGCTTCAATTTGTGAAGTTAGCCCTTGAATTGAAAGTAATTTCAATTATACTCAAATTCAAAGACTAAATTGCAATTAAATATGCAATTTTGTCCAATTCATGCAATTGAGCAATTTGTGCAAATAATTAGACTAAATTACAATGAAGGACAATTAGATTGAATGTCAAGACCCTAAAAATGTCAAAATTGCAAATTAAAAGACTCAATTGACATTTTTTAACCAAATTCAATCATACGTGTACTGAAGAAACACATAAAATTGAACTTGAATTTGGACTTTTTACGAGGTCAGAAATACAAAGGAATTAAAAGAAAAATATTGACTATTTTTTTTATATTTTTGTGACCTCAAATACTATTTTTCTTGAATTTTTGAGTATTTTCTTATTTTATAAAATACTAAAAAATGTGAAAAATATAAAAAAATTATTTTTTGGTCAAAAAGGTTTCCTTGAGCTTGGCCAAGGTCACCAAAGTTGATTTTGCATTTTTTTTTGACTTTTTATGGATTTTTTAATGATTTTTCAAAAATAAAACTGAAAAAAGACTGATAAAAAATCAGGTGTCAATAGTTGACCCTTTTTGAAAGGAATCTTGTGAGAGGTTTCTCTCAAAGACATGTGACACCTGAGTCTAGACCGACTTGACTGGGGAAAAGAAAAACGAATCCTGACATGTAATCTTTATTGTCCCACTGGTAAATGCTCTGCTAATTCCATTTTGGCTGATATGAGAGAGAGAGAGAGATGGAGTAGAGATACTCACCTGTTACTTACCTGCCTGATGCTCGCGCGGCATATGTAGTGTATGGCCGATTCAAGTAGATACATATGAAAAAAAAGTAGATACATAGAGACTCGTCTCTTGAGTATCCTAAGGCAGTTAAGCTCTTGCCCGTATGGTAGACTAAACTAAAATGAGATTTCTATCAGATATGAATCTAAGGATAACACACTCGTTCTTTAGGGATTGTCAGAAGTTTTGATTTGTATGGTGGATCAGACCATGAACATGACTCCTTTCTATAAGGAACCTATGCATGACGCATCCGTTCTTTAAGGATTGTCAGATACTAGGCTTCCATCTACTAGGGACCTAAAGATGACACACTCGTTCTTTAGGATTTGTAGGAGACTAAGCTTCCTATACACCAGGAACCTAAAGGTGACGCACCAATTCTTTAGGGTTTATCGAAGACTAGGGTTCCTATCTATCAGGGACCTAAAGGTGACAACCCATTTTTTAGGATTTGTCGAAGACTAGGCTTTCTATCCATCAGAAACCTAAATGTGATGCACCCGTTCTTTAGGATTTGTTAGAGATTAGGCTTTCTATCCACCAAGAATCTAAAGGTGACGTACCCGTTTTTTAAGGCTTTTTAGAGACTAGACTAATCCTACACATTGAGGAGTCAACGAGGGTCTATACACATGAGGTTTACCTGACTCTTAAGTTTACCAAAGGAGCTATTCTGGGGCTTAGGGATTACCTAGAATCTTATAGAAAGATGGTTCTAAAGATTATCTTCTTGATGTGCAAGGCGCTATTTTGAGATTTGGAGACTCTAAGTATCCTGCAGAAAGCTCAAACCTACAAAAACTTTTGTTAATAAGATTCTTCTAGGATTTAGGGGTTACTTGAAATCTCACAGGAAGATGATTCTGAAGATTGTCCTTTCGACAAGTGAGATGCTATTCTGGGATTTGGAGGTTCCAAGAATCCTGTAGAAAATTTAAATCTGAAATCTCACATAAAAGAAGACTTTGATGCTCTTCCTTATTGAGCAAGGTATTCTTTTTTGACCTAGGGCTGCCAAAAGTCTCATATAAGTTTCAACCTGAGAGTTCATTTCTCATCAAAGATATCAGGTATCTCGAGGCAATGACAGTTATAATGCAGGCAAAGTTTTACTTTAAACTATGCGATTATGCAAAATGATCTATGATGTTGGAAGTTATCCAAGACATCTCAAAACATGCGAAAATGATCAGATATCATTGTAAGAAAAATATTGGATCAAACAATTTGAAGTTTCCAACAAAGCTCACTTTTAAGTATTTTATTGGAATGTCTTCGTCAAAGAGGGTTTCTCACCGATTCTTTGACTTTGGTCTTTAACGAAGAAAGCACTCGAATTTCCTAATAACTTGCGCCTTGGTTTTCGGGGCTATTCGCATTGCATACATTTCGATCAATCGGGAGGTCTTTACGGGACCATAATGTTGGGCTTGGGCGCAGTTTTCAAGGGGGACTCACTTTCTGAGTCAGGCCTTTTGAATGAAAGTTTTCTTCATCTTCTTCGGGTTTACAAGTTAAGAACCGTGCAAAATAAGAAAGAAACAATCTTGCTCGTACCTCTTCTAGTTAAGATATACATTAACCTAGGCATCTTAATCAGAAAAGACCGTGAAGGGTTGTAATGTCAGTAAGATTGAGGACTGAAAAAGGCTTGTTTTTGGCCCGGAATCACGAAGGGTTTAACATTGGCGATCATTGTTGATCAATCTTCTGTTTTGTCTCTGGTTGACAACTTTTTGAAGAACATCTTTAGTTTTCTTGTGAACGGGTTTAATCTTTGAAAGACCTTGTATATCTTTTGGGAGTAGGCTATGATTCCATTCAAGGGATAGCTTTTCGCTGCACAACTTTTGAGGATTCTTCTTTACTTCAGAACTTGTTGGGGATGGAAGCATCCAGTAATCCCTTGTTGTCTCAAAATCAGTTTTACGACTTTCAGCATTTCAATAAGTGTCAGCTCTGTTCTTGTTGGGCGTTTTGTTTCTCTCTTTAATGCATAGGGATTTAACTTTTTCTTTTTTTGATCCCGCCTTTTCCTTTTCTTTTTCTAGGAACTAGGATTTTTTCATGATCATGTAAGGTATGTGACTTGAGTCTCATCCTGTCTGAACATTTTGTTTTGACAGTTTCATGTAGCTCCAACTTCTTGAATTTCTCTGTCTGCGAGTGTCTTTACTACTTTCGTCTTGGCGTTGTGCAATGATCACTAATGATGGTACATGAAACGAATATGTAGGCTCAAATTGGCTATGCAATGGGTATAAGTGTATAGGATAGAGAAATGAATGTCTCTTTGTCATACTATGGCGCTTGAATTAATGCATATCAACACACGAAGATTGATGCTAGTCTGAGCAAAAAGATTTTTAACCATTTACCTTTCCAAGCTGCTAGACTAGTTCTACACGACCCCAATGTGAGGCGGCTCTTGACAAGGTTAATAAATGAAGACCACCGCTCAAAGGATTTATCAATGATCACCTGTAGTATTTATGGAGAAGAATTAATGCCTCCATCATCCCAATTTATGTAATCGATGCGAATAGCTCTTACATCCTTGGGCTCAGGCTTTTCTGTCCTTACACTCCTTTCATCTCTCTGGTGTGTATAAGATGTGTTTGGATTAGGCTTGCCTCTTATCTAAAGAAACATTCATGATATATAGCCTAAAAAACTCTGTTTTAAAAAAATCATTCTGTTTTTCTCTAGACATTTCATCTCACAGGGAATTAATGACACACCATGCGTGCTTCAGTTATGTCTAGATAACCTCCAATCTTAACATGCATGCAACAAGTGTTAAAAATTTATCTTTTGAAATTATCGTTCATTTGAAAGTTTGACCACATGCATGTTCATTTTCGATTTTTCCTATCTTACAAGAAAGTGAGAAATTTTACGGCATTTCTCTATTGATGTTTTTATCTTCATTGGACATCTCTGTATGAAGAAAACAAAAATTCTAGTGAGTGGAAGATATTTTAACGCTTGATGGAACATATACATATCACCTGGCTCCATGTGTCAGGGGCTATTCTGTTCTTGGTTCCATCTGAATGAGTTTGATTCTGAGTCCATTTTTCAAAATCCTGCAAAACATAGCACATGCCATGTATGCATGGATGCCTGATATGCCTATGCAATGACTGCTAAAGCGACTCGAATCGTTTCGGAGAAAGTCATGTGACCACCATCTAATTTCATTTCAAGGATAATACTTCTTCACAGCATCCGAGTTTACAGGATATCCCAATTCTTCTCCTTCAGAATTTACAAGAATTAATGCTCCTTTCACAAGGATTCTCTTGACAACATAAGGGCCTTCGTAATTTGGGGTAAACTAGCCTTCCGGATGAGCAACATTCGGCAAAGTCTTCCATTTCACAAGGTCATCCACCTCGAAACTTTTAGGTTTGACTTTTTGATTAAAGGACTTAGCCACCCTCTTCTGGTAGCTTTGGCCACGACAAATCGCTCTAAGACGCTCCTCGTCTATTATATTTAGCTGTTCATATCTATGTTTGATCTACTCTGCCTTGAAGTGTTTCACTTATGATAATATTCTCGAAGATGGAATCTCAATCTCTACAGGCAGGACAGCCTCCATCCCAACACTAAAGCATAAGGAGTTGTCCCAATAGAAGTCCTGATCGAAGTCCAATATGCCATTAAGGCGAAGGGTAGCCTCTCATGCCAATCCCTGTAATTCTTGACAGTCTTAGCCAAAATCTTTTTGATGTTCTAGTTTGCCGCTTCTACTGCTCCATTCATTTGTGGGCGATAAGGGGAAAAATTAAGATGTCGGATGCCAAAGTGATCCAGTAGATTATCGACAATCTTATTGTTTAATTTGGACCATTTTCTATGATGATCGCCCGAGAGGTACCATATCGAGAAATTATATCTCTCTTGATGAACCTTGTCACACTCCTTGCAGTGACATTCGTGTAAGAACTGGCCTCTATCCACTTCGTGACGTAATCAATTGCAACTAGAATGAAGCGATGACCATTTGAAGCTGCTGGGTTGATAGGTCTTATCATGTCTATTCCCCACGTAGAGAAAGGCCAAACTTCAGACATCTGATGAAGTTCGTTCGGGGGCGCATTAATCTTATTGCCATATACTTGACATTGGTGGCATGACCTGACATGTTGATTACAATCTGACTCAATAGTCATCCAATAATAACCAAGCCGCATGATTTTCCTAGTGAGGAGATGACCATTTATGTGTAGCCTGCATACGCCTTCATGGATTTCCCTCATGAGAGTATTTGCTTCTTTAGCATCTGCACATCTTAATAGAGTGAAGTCAAACGACCTTTTGTATAAAGTTTATCCATTGAGGAAGAACTTATTAGCTGTCACGCCTCAACCCCGTCGAGCACGTAAGTATCCCTGCAAGCAAACCAATAATAATCTCTCGCGGTCCCAAGAACCAGACTCATCAGTCGAGAGATTATATATAAACATAAGCATGCAGAAGCCATACATAAACAATCCCCGTACAATACATAAGTTAAGTGGGACCTGGATAGCTTAATAACGTTCGTACATCATAGCATACTATTCATACCGACACTGGCTACTACAAGCGATAAGCGAAAGGGTGACAGGGTAAGCATACAAAAAGAACCATCTACTAAGTCAGCTGGAACCGGGTCAGGTCATCATCATAAGATCAGGCTACCAACTAGAGACTCCTAAGATGAGCTGCTGGAGTCCCCCATATCCTCGGTGTTCTCGGTCGGCTCATACTCAGAAAATGTCTCGGACAGGACCTCGACAAAATCCTTCATGGTCAACTCCAGCAACGGCTCAGCAAGGTCCCCCTCAGATGCTTCCAGAACTATGACCTCCTCTTCCTCCTGCTCTGTAGACTCTAAGGTCGGGATCTGCTCTGGCCCATTCTTAGACCCTACAACTAACCCCTCAAGCAACCCCTGCTCTGTTGTAGTTTGCCATCAATCGGGTATGACACCCTGAGGTACCTCGTGGGGCTTCAGCAGCCCTATTTGTGAATCTCCTTCATTCTTGAACCACGCCTCGAATCTATGAGGTTTTCACTCAGGCTTACCCTCATCCACCCATACAATAGTGCACTTCCTCACATATATGTTCCCCTGCCTATCCGGGAACTCGTCAAAATACGTTGTCATCTCTTTTGGGTCCCCAAATCATATCGGCCACATATCTAAGGCCTAGGATCTATAAAAGAAGAGTTTCCCAAAAGGGGTGAGATACACATCTCAGTAAGAAAAACCTAACCCTAGATCAGGTTGACAGTCCACTCAGGTAGTCTCATCCCTCAATAGATCCAAACTCATGAACACACAGGCATAACAATCACAATTTAATAAACAACAACATACAGAAGACAGGTATGCATTTATGATCTCGTATCACACTCAGATGCACATGTACCCTCAGCCTGCCACTTCACCACATCCTTCAATCTTCGCCTGCCTCATTCTCTAGCTTGCGAACTAGTCGCCTTAGGCTCGGTCTGCGTAAACGCATCGGACCGTCATCAGTGACCCGCGCAAACGCATCAGGTCTCGATAAATCTCCAGACAAAGCTCATTAACTCATACTCCGTCTTAGGAACAATTCACATTAGGATCGTGGTTATCTCAACCCCGTGACCTCGTCGCATCAGGGCGCCATGCAACCATAATTTCACCCCGCGATCTTGTCGCATCAGGGTATCAACTCCCGCCCCGCATCTCATACGTCTTAGGGTCTCGCCATGCCATGCTCATGCCATAATCAAGACTTATACTTTGACTTTCAATTCAATTGCACACTCAGTGCGAAGTGCCAATTCAATGCATTTCATAAATTCTGTGACATGCAAGCAAATCAGATGACATACAAACATGGAAACCACTCAAGCACAATGACGTCACACATAGGCATCCTATAATACCTTAGGGCGTATTAAAAACCATCCCTTGTTAGGATTTCTCATGCATCAATCCAATCAATTCTCGACCCACCTAATAGAGTCCAATCCCCCTAGCCTCGATTTAGGAAATCCCTTACCTTTGACTGGACAACACAATTTCTTCTTCTTGGATCACCTAGGGTTCGGCCAACCAAGATCCACACCCGGACTTGTCGCGCAACCTAGAATTTCAACAATTCGTCAAATTTTCGTATCCAATTCCTCAATCCATCAATCCCAATCGTCCATAATTTAACCCTCAACACCTCATCACATCATAATTATCAATTTGCAGCTCAAATCATCCATAATCGACCCTCAACAGAATCGGTTTGGGCCCGGCACCGAACAGGTCCTACTCAGTTCTGTGCATGCTAGGTCCAATCTGTCCTAATCTACTCCAAATCCATCAATTATATACTATCCTAACTCTTAGAATGTCTACCTAAGGGTTTAGGAGGCTCACCGGTCGTTTCGAGTCGATTGGTCGTCGAAAATTCGTCCAAGGTCGCCGAACCACCCACGGTTAGAACACCGGCAGATTCTGGGCAAAATGTACAAGGTCGATTCATAGTCAAAATCTTATCAAATCAAGCTTCAATTTTTATCATAGAATCCTACACATGTCTACTGAGTCTCTACAAAATTAAAGCCCAGAATTCCACCATTTCGACCATTAAAGGGACTAAGAACAGAACCTACCTCAGGTTTGTTCCGATTCTGTCGGCTTTCGGGAAATCTCTTGCCCAGAACTCCTCGGTGCTCCAATCAACCTAATTCTTGTTAGAGGAGCTCGACAAGATGTGGATCTTCGTCGGTGTGGTCGGCCAGCGGTCGAATGGTGGCCGGAAGGGCCGGTCGTGGGCGGCGAACAGCGAGTTAGTGGCTGATTGGCATCAGACAGTTTGAAGGAGGAAGAAGATGATGATGCTCGGTGGTTGGGGGGCTTGGTCTGGTCAAATGGGAGGGTGAGGAGAGAGAGAGGAGAGAGAATTGTGTTATATCCAAATTTTGATCAATGGTTTGAATGTTAGGTGTGCATAAAGGTTGATATGACCACACTTCACCATCTAGTGACACATGGCATTGTCTTTTCTCATGAAGATCCAATGGCTCTCCTTTAGTCTTCATTTTCGGTAGCCATGGGAGGGTGTAATGTCCATTATGCCCTTCTTTAATTGCAAGGGCAAAGTTCAAAGCTTGAGGGGCAAAACGGTCATTTTACCCCTGACGTTCCGAATTTCGTTTTTCTCGTTCCAGGATTATTCGATAGGGCGACGGCCGATCCAAATAACATTGGAATTCTTGATTTTTCATTTCAAACTTTTCAAGACTCGTTTCTGATAGCTTTCTCTATCAGACGTGATTCCAGCCTATCTAGAACTGACGGGCGGCTTTTGCAGACTTTACGCGTATCGATCCCGTGATTCATATCACGTTTAGGGCTCGTCAATTCATGGCGGCTTTGGTTGTTATATAATTGTGAGGGTTTATCACTAGTCCCTATGGTCTTGATCGTCACTGTTCGATTTGGGATAATTTTGCAAATCATACGTTAATTAAGTGGCATCACCCGCGCTCCAATTGTACGACACTCGCATGGTAATCCTTGATCGTTCTTAGATCGGCCTTTTGGTGGTTCTAAATATCTCCTCGACAATTTTTATGGTCAAAGCGTCATTTCCTTTTTCGAGTCGCCTAGGTCCACGTACTTCGTCTCGCGTTAGCCTTTTCCCTTTAGTCAGCCTACTCAAATTGATCAGGTTTGAGCGGAATACAACTGAAATACATCGATTGATATATATAAACTTCTCATTACTGAGTCTGAAGTTGATTGAAAATCAGAATGTCACATTAGCCATGTTGGCTATGTATCTTTGATCTCCTGCTTGGCATCCTTCAGGAAACTCTTTCTTCAAGTGGTTATTCTT
Source organism: Rhodomyrtus tomentosa (assembly GCA_028455895.1). Taxonomy (NCBI): domain Eukaryota; kingdom Viridiplantae; phylum Streptophyta; class Magnoliopsida; order Myrtales; family Myrtaceae; genus Rhodomyrtus; species Rhodomyrtus tomentosa. Next base: position 37,251,129 of record JAPCWY010000011.1, on the reverse strand, counting down.
GATATCTTAGTACCACGACTCTTCATCAAATTCTTAATAAGTCGGTTTTCTAATTAGGCCGATCCTTAGTGGCTTTATTTCTAGTCCATCAGTTATTTATAGCATGGAGGCTAGCGTGGGCAATGCTTCTGCGAACTGGTTTTGCACTCTAGGCATATATTCTAATGACACTTTTTTAAATTTAAGTATCAATTCTTCCAAGTACTCATGATAAGGGATGAGTTTTGTGTCATTTGTTTTCCATTCTCCTTGTGTTTGAAAGATGATGAGCATAGAATCTCCAATTGTAGGCCTATAATACATACTTTGTATTTTGAAATATTATTGATGTAAGGGAAAGTCAATTTTGCTGCAATCGAATAATGTTGACCATCAGGGGATATTAGCACTGCTCTTGCTAGCTCCTGACAAATTAACGGCACCATCAAAATACATGACCCATTTATTTACTGTCAGGTTCGAAACTTGATCTTCTATCTTCGTTTGTCCAGAAGATGTGCGATTTGATATCAAATTCAGACAATAACACTTGTCATTTTGCCAATTTCCCTTTCAAGGCGAGCTTCTCTAGGAGATATTTGATATTGTCATTTTCTGTTATCAGATGAATGTAGTAGTATAGGGTATACTGTCTCAATTTGCGAAGTACCCATACTGCTGCTACACAAGCCCTCTAAACACACATAATTTGCTTCAGATGAGGTGAATTTCTCACTCAAGTAGTAGATAGCCCTTTCTTTACTATCCACAGGGCTTGTTTGAGCAAGTAAGGCTCCTAGAGACTCTTGATGTATAGTCAAATACAAGGTCAAGGTGTGACCTAGGATGGGTGGCACAAGTATTGGTGGAGTGGCTAGATAAATTTTGATCTTCTAGAATGTCTGACTGCATTATTCATCCCAAGTCACTTTCACACCCTTCTTGAGTAGTTTGAAGATCAATTTAGCCACATCTAATAATTGATTGATGAATCTGGTGATGTAATTTAGTCTCTCTAGAAGACTTCTTACTTCTTTCACCGTTGAGGGGGTTTCTAGGTCACAAATAGCTTGAATTTTCGAAGGGTCAATTTTGATGCCCTTGCTACTGACCATGAATCCGAGAAGTTTCCCAAATTTCGCCGCAAACACATATTTGTTAGGGTTCAACCTCAACTTGTATTTTCGCAATTGCTTAAACAGTTTCCTTAGCACTTGAATGTGATCTTGTCCTTTCTTGGACTTGGCGATCATGTCATCGACATATACTTCGATCTCCTTATGGATCATGTCATGAAATGGGACGACCATCGCCTTTTGATAAGTTTTCCCAGTATTGTTTAGTCCAAAGGGCATCATTTTATACTAGAAGTTTCCCTAAGGGGTGGTAAATGCAGTTTTCGGCTTGTCCTCCTTCTTTATGAGGATTTGATTATATCTAGAGAATCCATCCATGAATGAGAATAATTCGTACCCTGTCGTGCTATCCACCAACTCATCGATGTGAGGAAGTGGAAAATCATCTTTTGGGCTTGCTCTATTCAAATCCCGCTAATCCACATAGATCCGGACCTTGCCATCTTTTTCATGACGGGAGCTATGTTTGCAATCCAATCTAAGTAAGGGATAGCTTCAATAAAGCCCACTCTAAGAAGTTTCATCACATCTTCTTTAGTTTTGTCTTCTAACTCAACTTTCATCCGTCGACTACCTTGTCTCACAAGTTTAATATTGGGATCTGTAGGTAACGCGTGTTCCACAATTCTTGGATCCAAACCCGGCATGTCAACGTACGACCATGCAAATATATCCTGATACTCTTTAATTAATTTGTAAATCTGAGCCTTTTGGCTCGGGACAGATGTCCACCCATCTTAACTTCTTTAACATCTGCAGCATTACCCAAGTTAATGACTGTTGACTCTTCTGATGTGGCAGGTGTCGAATTTTCAAAGGCACTCTAATTTTCACAGATGGCTGCGTAATCCTCATCTGCATCTTCCTCAATGTCGAAAGAGTAATCATCTTGCTAGTCCGATTCGCATAATAAACTAGCATGCATGTTTGAGATGATATGCTCAGAAGTAGTGGCTCCATCATGAAGCCACTCTATGATGACATTCACAGAGTCATCTCCTGAAAAAGGGTTTGCGAGATCTGGTTCCGCTGACGGCGTCGTCTCTTCTTCTGACAACCACTTAGAGTCTCTGCTAAAGTATTCGTTCAAAGGGCTATTTAACATCTTAGACTTACCTTTCCAGGCTAGAGAACCAATAAAGGAATCCTTTTGGCTTTTATGGCGCCCATAGCGTCCACTGCTCTTGTCTCGGCCTCGGCTTGCTGTCTTAGAGGTGAAATCACCAATGCGAGTGTTATGATACCCTAAGCCTATATTATGTTCGTTGGATTTTAACTGTAGATGAGCGTTGATCCCTTGACCATGTTTGCCAAGACCTTTTCCTGAGTTGAACCCCATATGCTAGCAACATCTCAACTGGTAAAAGGTTAACTTCAAAGATGAACGGAACCTTCAGTTTCGCCTCTATAGGAGTGTGGATTACTGCCACCAATTCCAAGGAATGATAGCTAGCTTCTTGCTTAACTTCAGATTTAACATAGGGGATATCGCTACTCTGATATGCAAAAAGGTTAACTTTCCCATGGACGGTGACTTCTTTTCCATCAATCACGAATCACACTTTCTGATGTAGACTTGAAGGTACGGCTCCAGCGATGTGAATCCAGGGTCTCCCTAACAAGGATTAAAATGCGCTCGGAAGATCCATCACTTGGAAGTTTATGGAGAATTTGGTTGGGCCAATGAGCACATTCAGCTCGATTTCGCCTACCATTGTCTTCCTCATCCCATCAAAGGCTCTAACAGTTGCTTTAGAAGTTCGAATCATTTCCTCTTTAATGCCCAAATTTCTCAACATAGCCAATGGACAGATGTTAAAAGCTGATTCGTTATCAATTAGCATGCGTGCCACTCTCTTTCCATTATAGTGTGGAGTGATATATAAGGCCTTGTTGTGCCCTCTTGCTTTCATGGGGAAATATTCATCTAAGAAGGTCAATTGATCCTTAAGAAGGATTGCCCTCATAAAATCTCCCAACTGTAAATTGTTGATGGTTTCGGGGACATGTACTTAATTTAGCACCTTTAACAGCGCATCCCTATATTTTTCTGAATTAATGAACAAATCCAACAGAGATATCTAGACTGACATTTTTCTTAACTGCTCTATCACCTCAAATTCGTTGGTCTTGACGATAGATAGGAGTTTTTTTGCATCCTCTTTTGATACCTCTTTCTTCTCAGATTCGCCTTCCCTTAGAGCGTAAAATTGTCTAGACCTCATCATGGCATCTACTTCTCCTGTTTCATAGTCCTAATGAACTGCCTTAGAATAATTGTTTTTTACTGGTGGGACTTGTATGGTTACTGTTGTCAGGTGGGATATCTCTGGTTCAGATTCATCATCGGACTTATCTCTTGTTAGGTGAATTATCACAGGTTTCACCAAACAATCCTCTTCTTGGCTTAGGCTGTCAAGCTCATTTAGTTTAATCACCATAGTCGTAGCAGTTTCAATCATTGCCACTGTGTTGCTTGAGTCTTCAGGAGAGTTTTCGTATCCTGACTGGTGGTAACTGTCAACATCACTTGACTCAACTAACATTGCAACCTTCAAGTGTCTTCTAATTCTTTCGAATGGTTTAGTCAAGTTTTGCCACTGGGCTATTAATTTGTCCATCCTGACATATTTCTCAGTATCAAGCTCTTCATCTGTTGTCTGGGGATGACCGCTCGTTGTCAGTTGACTTGTCACATCCTCTATTCCTCTAGAGAGATCATTCACTTGCTCTTTTATGTGTATGAGATGTTCTAATATCACTCGATTGAGTGATGATTCAGGTTCTTCTGTAAAAGGCTTTATCACCGCTTCTTAGACTTCGGATTGAACATGATCATCCATACCTCCCCACCCATCGAGCATAATATCTTCTATCTTCTGGAAGAAACTAGGAGGAGCAGAGTACTTCACTTTAAAGTTATATCCACCAAAATCCTCGCTCAGATTGTCTACAATTTCACCTTTCTCTAGTGCTTCAGTTACAAATCCACGATCTGCCAGACTTTGTTTGGTAACTTTCAGTTCGTCTTCATCAAGCTCTTCTTCTGGTTCAGTAATTAGCTCTATGTCACTTACCAGACTTTTGTGTGGGACGTTCCACATATTCTCTTGCTCGATTTTAACCACAAACTGGTTCCATTCTAGGTTCACTGAGGCCTTAATTCCTTCAAATTCTTCATCAGCGACGGTTGACATTATCCCAGGCTTATCATTTTTGGCAATACATAGCCTTTTTTTTTTCAGCTGACACATCTCCCTCTTTTGGATATGACGAGGCAATTGCCAGAATATTGGTCAGTTTAGGTACATTCACCTTCAGCTTAAGGTGATTTTTTTCTTCGTCAGCAAATATTGCACCAACTGCTTGGCATCGGGGAGTGGATTCTCTTGCATATTTGGAGTTATATCATCGAATTTCAAGATTTGAATGTCAATGAGAGCCTAAACCTTCAGCTTAAGGATGTAGCAATTATATATACATTGTGTCCTCTTTCACCCATATGATAGGTGCAAGTCTGACTTTAATCAAAATCAGGATATTTCGCCGGATTTGTTCTGGGATGTTCCTTTGCCACCAAGTGTTGCTCTAATAACATCGAGAGTAACTTAGATAACGATTTGGGAAGATAGGAGAATTGCTTCGAAGGCTGCCTCTTCTTGGGCTCTTGTCCTTTAGACACCGACCATAATGATCATCCTTTAGCCTGATTGGAATTAACGAACACCTTGGGTTTGTGGGAGTTAGGCACGAAGGCTATGTCAACTCCACCCTCTCTTTCTTTTCTCGCAGGATATTGCTTCCTCGTCGAAGTTTCACGTGACCTTCTTTCTCTCAAATCCCATTCCAATCTTTCAGCCACCTTTATCAAGTGTGTAAAAGTTTGGCATCCTGAGGTGTTCAATCTGTCGAAGTACTCATAGGGAAGTGCCTTCAAGAGCAGGCCAATCAAGTCATCTTCTGGGATTGGCAATTTTACTTGAGTTGCCAAAGCACGCCATCTTTGGTCATATGTTCTGATTGTTTCCTTCTTTCTTTCACTGTTTGCAACAGATCTTCCCTTGTCGAGGTCCTAGTTGTGCTAAACTTATATTGCCTAAGGAAATCTTCAGCCAGATCCTCCCATCTGTCGTAATCGTTGAGGTCTAACTTGATAAACCAAGCTAAAGCAGCGCCAACCAGACTTTCTTGGAACGTATTCATTAGAAGGGGAATATAATCAGAATAGTGTGCCATCTTGTCAAAATGGGCTAACTCGTAGCCCTAACTGCTCAAGCACTCCTTAATCTTGGCTATTCTCTTATTCTCGGCTTCAGTTTTCCTAGACTGCTTTCCTTTCTCCTCCTTCTCGAGGTTAATGACAACATGAGGCATCTTCGGTTGTGGTTGGACATTTGGCGCACGAATGTTCTTCACGACATGTTGGGCACCTTCAGTCATCCCTTTATCAGTTGCATCAAGTATTGAGGATTGACCTTAATCATTCAAGTTAGGTACCGCCGTCTGTCTGGCTTGGGAGACTTCCAACATGGCCTTAATTTTAGCTATCATGGTAGTCATGGTGGTTATCTAGGTCTCTAACATGCCCACCCGTGGAGTCAATTCCTGCTGTTCCATTCTTGTCTTAAGTCGAGTACGGAAATGATGTCTTGGTAATTTCGTGATTAGAGAATACTTGTTTATTTGAAAATAATAAGTAAGCATCTCTTTAAGACAGATAAAGAAAGTACCAGATTTTTTTCAATTGCATGCTTTCTATTGATGAATGAGAAAAAGGACTACCTTGTGAACCTTAGTCTCATGTGAACAGTTCCTTCAATCATTTTCTAAAGAATTCATGAAACTGAAAGAAGCGCAAACTTTGACGATAGTTTTTATGCGTCGACAAAACATGCTTATGCTCACACACATGTGCTAAAAGTAACATTTAATACAAATGAGTATCACAATGTTGATAAAATATCATAATGTTAACATGTTTTACACTTGATAGAATAATCTATCCAAGTTTAGGGATCTTAGGGTCTAAGTCACCCTCATCGTCCCAGCAAAGATCGAATCTTTCATTTTGAGAATCCTCGTCTCTTGAATATGACGGTGATCCCATGTCTTCAGGTATATACGGCTCCACTCCAAGTACGTATGGTACAATGTACTCAGGTACATAAGGCTCGACAAAGCTGCGTCTGGTCGCCTTAAAGCGGCGTCTGGTCGCCTCAAAGCGTTAGATGTATTCTGTAGAAGCTCTGTGAGTATCCATCTCGGGAGTCATATCATCTGACCATTCTATACTTCCATTTGGGAGTCTTTCAAAGTGCGTATGATGGACTCTACCTTAGCTTCGAATTGCTTTTCTTCTCCCCTGTGAGGATTTCTTTTGGCAAGTCAAACGAGCAGACATCTGATCGTGGCGATGAAGGAACCTCTTGAAATGCCCCATATTGCCATATGACACTCCTTGGATAATATGTAGTGACACCTGTGAACCCTAACAAGGGAACTGGATCTTCGCCATTACATGCGAGCCCGACTTTACCCAATGTTGGTAATTTAAGCCGCCATCGGAGTTGTTTTAATTTTAGAGTTCTAAGAAATTCCTTTCATTTTTTAAAGTTGAATTTAGGAATGCATGTATGGATTTTGACGAAAGTTCTAAGAAGATGGGCATCAGAGCTAATCTCAGTGAAACCCATACGGATATGAAATTATTTTACATGGGATGTGAACCACAGGTACAGGAGACCACTAGAGGCTCTAATAATCTTTTTCTTGTTTTTCCCAAAACGGTTGAGAGAGAGGAAGGTTTCAACAAGGATAAGGTTCGAGTAATCCCACCCATAACAGACTTGTTTGACCACTATAGTCATGATATGGTCAAAAGTTACGGATGAAATCGGAAATAGGACAAAGCTAAAGAACGTCATGACAAAAGCTCTAGCAAACTTAGTTTCTTTGCTAGCAGGGAGGTTGAGAAACCTGTCTAGGAGAAAGGATAGGGAAACTCGCCGAGAATTATTTTTGGCCCCTGCTTTGATTTCGTTGAGATTTGTATCTAGGAATATAGCTAGTTGACTTAAAGGCTCAAACCCTATAGGAGGTTGGACTAACAAGTGAGTAAACTCAACTCCAATGATGGCGCTATATTCCTCAAGGGTAAGAGTAACCTTCAATCCTTCTATGTAGAATGTCGCGATGGTTGGATTCCAATAGAGTGTTATGGCTTGAATAAAGGCAGGGGGACATTCAATCGTCAGCAGGTTCAACAGATATCCTAGCCGCGATCTGGCGTACTTCTGGCTAACTTCATCCATGCTCTCCCACCAAGCTAAGAGCTCAGTTCGAGGGACCTTGACCACTTGGATGTCATTTTTTTCCATCAAGTCTAAAATAGGCAAATGACTTTAAAAAATCAATCGCCAAAGATTACTTTAAATATGATTATGTAAATATCATGAAATATGCATGGACTGATTTAATTGCATATTCCAGTTAATGAAATGGAAATTAGAAATCCTTTCAGGCATGAAGAACCTGACTCAAGGTCTAATTTGAATTTCAAAGAAGTGAATTATGCAATTAGTCAGAATCATCATAGTGACTAAAGAAAATAACAATGTCACTTTTATTGGTTAATACATCAACTGTGAACATAATTATAAAAATTCCTTATTACAAAAAGGGTATGCTATGATAGAAACATTAAGAGGGGTCTTGAGAGGGGATGAGACACCAATCAAATTTATTCTAAAACAAGAAAGCCATAAAAGGCCCCTAGAATGTGGGATCTAAACTATCTTTCCCCAAGACCTAATATTCTAAGGAATGATGGTCTATCGGGGTTTCCTCCTCGATTGTATCTTGATCTGGTCCCTCTTTAGGACACAACTCAGCAATCAGGATTTCTTCCTTAGTTGAGCGTCTATTAGGTTGTGGAGAACAATCTTCAATAGGTTGATAAAGATGTTTTAGCTCTTCCGGCCACTCTCTGGTCCATGGTATAATGACTTCAGGGGTCTTATTGAGCTTTGTCTTTTTGAGTATGATGCGCCTTGACTTTATCCTGATTGTAGAGCGTCTTTTCTTTTCCCAAAGAGAGATCACCAGTTAGTTCTCCCTAGCTTGACGTTCCTCTTTTCGACGCACATATGCTTCTCTAACTAAGTTGTTGTGATACTGCCTCTTCACTTCTAGATAGTGCCTGAACATCTCGTCCGTCTGCCACTTAAACCTAAGGTTATCGACATAGTAACTAGTCTGGCAATCTTCAGTATATCCCAACTTACACCCAATCAACTCTCGACCATGCACAAATCTAGTTAAATGCAACATTGTGTTCGGCCTAGGACGAACGACTTTCCTTAAATATTCGAAGGTTACTGACTCCGTCGAACTTCTAGGAAACAGCGACATCCTATCCCCTATCATCGTTATTTCAATCAATCACTAGAATGATATAATGTATGCGATGCATGTAGACGTAAATGATATGCAATACATGAACATACTACAAAGTAGGGAGTAAGGAAATGCATCAAAAATAAATGCCTTACCAATCAAAACCCAGGGAACATGAAATATTTCCTTATAACAATTGATGGTTTTAGGTATACCAACCTTCCACAGACATGCGCATGAGACAAGTGGGAATATACTCTAGAAATAAAATCAGGCGAGGAACCTATGGCTCAGGCTTTCACGATCCAAATATGGCAAATTCTTCCCCAAGAGTACCCACCCTAGATGGTTAGATATCACCAATTTAGATTGTGAGAGGGAATGAACTTGAAAGTCTCAAGTGCCATCAAACATGAGATCCCTTCATACCCTTTCCCTATCTAAGATAACCTAGAGGTGGTTGCAATCGGGGTTTGACCGCCAGTATGTGAGTGTGTCGTGACCATCACACTGCAAGGTCATGCACAATAGTTTGTATCAAATATCGCTTCAATATATGCATAAAATAAACATACATTCCCAACTCCAACCTGCAGGAAAGATGTCAACAAACACTCCACCCCTTATTTCTCCAATCTGCAAAAGCATCTAACACAATGGTTAGGGTATGCACCTCACATTCGAGAGCATCTGCAGAAAACAGGGTTAAACAAACCAATCAACCTTTTAATCGATTCAAGTCCTCAAAAAAATCCTGACCAGAGATTCTGGTTTGGAATAAATCCTCAGCGGAGTCGCTAGTTTGTCGCGACCCTCTTCGAGTTGTCTTGGAGGGCTAATGGGCCGTTCCGGTTGGTCGGACGCTAGCCTCTCCCAAGGCCCTTTACCCAAGTCGTAACGACAGTATATGTGATCGACTTTTAGTGCGGTCTGGTGACATGTGATATGTGTATATGCCAAGAAGTCGCCACCAATCGTTCTGTGGATGGTACGATTGGAAACCCTATCGAATAGTCGGGAGCATTCTATTCAATTCTGCGAAAACTAGAGAAATAAGATCGGAGACTTTGTTACGCCAACTATCAGAGTTGACACCCTTTCGGCATCTAAGTTGAATGATTTATTTAACCTAAAATTTCAGGCAAATGAGTGAGGCACGAACTCTGCATCTAAGAGTTCATGCAAATAGGAGTGACTATCCTAGCAAACACAATCAATAAAATGGATGCGCAAATCAAGAATCCAAAACATGAAGATAAATCACATGAAACCAACGTGACATCCCTAATATGGCCTTATTAATCCAAAGAAATATCAATCAAGGTTCAGGAGTGTTTTTGACATGATTTGTCATTGAGGGGCAAAATCATAATTTTGAAGATTTTTGGGACAATTTTCCCAAGAAGGGCAATTTTTTTTTTCAGATGAAAGGAGTTCAAAGATGATGAAAATATGATTGATCGTCAAAACAATCCATTTCCCAATCTTTAGGAATTTTTCGAATTTTTCTGGAATTTTAGAAGCGATTTACCCTATGAGGGGTAAAATCTTCATTTCAGAAAGAAATGAGAAGTGAAAATCTCAAACAGAAAGATTGATTGACCTCTTGACCCAAATCCTAATTTTGAGCAATTTTCACGACTCAATAGGAATAAGAAAGACAATTTACCCTTAGAAGAGTAGAATCGTCATTTCCAGAAAAAGGACGAGATTCGAGAACCCAAGCCTAAGAATTAGTCACCTGACTGGCTCTTATTCTTATCTTGACCTTCTCGACCTATCTCATATGTCAAACAGAGACAATTTACCCCTAAAGGTTAATATCGTCCATTCTCGAAAGAACATATATGAAATCCCAAAAATAGGATCGATCAATTGTATGTGGTCAATTCTCAATTTTTTGGAATTTCTGGAATGTATAGGAATTTTCACAATTTTTCTACATTTTTTGGGGATTTTTTAAGGATTTTTTTTAACATTTTTTTAGGATTTTCTATGATTTTTATGATTTTTTAAAATCAATTTTAAATTTTTTATTATAAAAAAAAATGATTCGGACCTGGTCGACCCGACCCACTTGAGTCAGACCCAGACTCACGCAACTCTAACCTCCAAAATGACGCCATTCTATTTTTTTATTTTCTGATTATTCGAATTTAATCCGACGGCTCCTAATGAATCACGTGACTATTCCACGACCACTAGATCAGCTGACTGAAACCTAAGGCTCAGATCAAAAGCCAACTACTCTTCGATCGTCAGATTTGATTACTTAAGCTTACGGCCACGATTAAAACGCAAGACTCGATCTGGACTGTCCGTCCTTACTTGTTGCCTAAACGACGCCGCTTGACCACTAACATAATCGGCGCCATTTTAGCCTATTCTGATTTTTCGATTTTAGAAACAATTTTGAATATTCCTAATTACTAATCGAACGGCCACTAAAAATTCTACTCGATTAATTTGAGCCGTTCGATCAAAACTGACTCAGCCTAACAAACTGCAACATTTCTCTAATTATCTTTATTGTCTCAACTGACTGCTCCACCAACTCTGGGCCTGTGATACTCCTTTCTCCCACTTTATCCCAGCACAAAGGAGTTTTACAAATTCTACCATAAAGTGCTTCAAAAGGAGCCATTCCAATACTTTGTTGATTGCTGTTATTATACGAAAACTCCACTAGATGCAAGTGATCTTCCCATCCACCTTTAAAATCTAACACACACACTCGTAACATGTCCTCGAGCGTCTGAATTGCCCTCTCCGACTGCCTATCTGTTTGCAGATGATATGCCGTACTGAATTGCAATCTGGTTCTCAAGGCATCTTGAAGACTCTTCCCAGAAATTCGCTGTAAATTTAGGATCTTGATCCGACGTAATTGTTATAGGCACTCCATGAATTCGTACAATTTGACGCATATACAGTTTGGCGTATTTATCCATCGCAAAGTACTTTCTCACAGGAATAAAGTGTGCAGACTTGGTTAATCTATCCACGACTACCCAGATCGAATCATGTCCTCTCTAGCTCCGCGGCAAACCCATGACAAAGTCCATTGTTACCTGCCCCCATTTTCACTATGGAATTTCCAAGGGTTGTAGCAATCCTCCAGGTTTGCAATGCTGAGCTTTTACTTGTTGGCACGTCAAACACTTTGCTACATATTTAGCAATGTCTGCTTTCATTCCGTTCCATCAATAATGCTAGCGTAAGTTTTGATGCATTTTCATACTACCTGGGTGGATGCTGTAATTACTTCGAAGAGCCTCGGATATAATTCTTTCTTTAAGTGCTTCATCATTAGGCACACAAAGGCGTCCACGAAATCATAAAATTCCGTCCTCAGATACATGAAATTCGGCTTTCCTCTTTATCGTATCCATGCTTAAAATTTTCTGAATCTCTGGATCTGTAGACTGTAAGACTTTTATCTTTTTTTGTATCTCTGGTTCAATTCTCAAGGTCTCTATCAAACTCGATAGCTGGCTCGCTTCCAACTTAAACTCAGAGTCTCTCAATTTTTCCAGCACCGACCATCCTTTAACCATTAAATGCGCCATACTAGATTTTCAACTAAGCGTATCAGCAACTCTATTCGCCTTCCTAGGATGGTACAAAATATCGCAATCATAATCTTTAAACAATTCCATCCATTGACACTGTCTCATGTTCAATTCCATCTGGGGAAATAAATACTTTAAACTCTGATGGTCCGTATAAATTTGGAACCTTTCGCCACATAAATAATGCCTCCAAATTTTTAAGGCGAAAACAATCGCAGCTAACTCCAAGTCATTTGTCGGATAATTCATTTTGTGGGGTCTTAATTGCCATGAAGCATACGCTACTACCCTTCCATGTTGCATAAGTATACATCCCAATCCTTTTAACGAAGTATCACTGTATATCTCAAAGCCTCCAAGTCCAGAGGGGATCGTAAGTACCGATGCCATTGTCAAACGCTGCTTAAGCTCCCGAATATTCCTTTCATATTTATTTGTCCATTCAAACTTCGTATGCTTCTAAGTCAACTGTGTCAATGGCATAGCTATAGACGAGAACTTTTTTATGAAGCGTCTGTAGTAGCCGGCTAATCCTAGAAAACTCCAAACTTCCGTAACTGTCGTAGGTCTAGGCTAATTCATCACTACCTCAATCTTCGCAGGATCTGCGGAGATTCCTTCTCCGGATATTACATGGCCAAGAAATGTCGCCTTATTCAACCAAAATTTGCACTTACTAAACTTGGCATAAAGCGAGTGTTCTCTCAAAGTTTGCAGGACAGTTCTCAAATGTTTATCGTGCTCTTCTTACTCCTTGAGTAAATCAAAATGTCATCAATAAAGACAATTACAAAACGGTCAAGGTATTCCTTAAACACCCAGTGTATCATGTCCATAAATGCTGCTGGAGCATTAGTCAACCCAAAAGGCATCATTGTAAATTCATAGTGCCCATATCTCGTTCTAAAAGCCGTCTTCGGGATACATTTTTTCTTAATTCTCAACTGATGGTACCCCGTCCTCAAGTCTATCTTAGAGAATACCGAAACTCCCTGCAACTGGTCTAATAAATCGTCAATCCTTGGCAATAGATATTTGTTCTTAATGGTTACTTGGTTCAATTGTCTATAATCAATACACAAGCGCAAGGATTCATCCTTGTTCTTCACAAGTAACACTGATGCACCCCATGGTGACGCGCTCAGTCTAATGAACCTTTTATCCAACAATTCTTGCATTTGCACCTTCAACTCTTTTAATTCCTATAGTGCCATTTTATAAGGTGCCTTTGAAATTGGCTCTGTCCCAGGAGCTATCTCAATTACAAATTTAATTTCTCGCTTGGATGGTAATCCAGGCAATTCTTGGGGAAAGACACCCGGAAATTCACACACCACCGCTACATTTTTCAATTTCGGCTCCCGAACCGTCGTATCAACTATCGCAGCCAAATAAGCTTGGCATCCTCATCTAACAATTTTTTCGCTTCCAGAGACAAAACCAAAGGAATGGAAATTCCTCCCCGACTTCCCTTAACCTCAATGCTAGGGTGACCATCCAGAGAAAAACGAACTATTCTATCACCACAATCCATCATAGCCCTTTGTTTACTCAGCCAGTCCATCCCAATGATTACATCAAAGTCAAACATGGGGAGCAACACCAAATCTATCTTTTCCTCTCTAGCACCAAACACTATCTTACAATCCATACAGCCTAACGAAACTAGCACATTATCTTGTAATGAAGTAGTAACATGCAATCTCATATTCAATGGTTTCAAATCCAAATCAACCATATCAGCAGATCGAACAAACACGAAAGAATGCGAAGCTCCAGGGTCAAATAAGGCATAAACAGCTTGGTCATTCAAATAAATTATACCTGCGACCACCCCAAGCGCGTTCTCCGCTTCGCCTCGTGCCATAGCATACACTCGCCCTTGGGCTGGTGGTCGATTCAATTCATTCTGTGGAGTAGTAGCCAAAAGTCCTACTTGTTGTCGTGGTCCTTGAAATCTAGGTCCGGAAATTTGGTTGGGATAATTTCTCATCTGGTGGCCCAACTGACCACACTTAAAGCATGCTCCCGTTCTAGTCGAGCAGGGTCCACTCCCATGCTTCCTCCCACAAAGACGACGGTTCAAGTTGGACTGGTTGGCAGCTTCCCAATATTCTTCCTAGCGGGCGGAACAAAATGCCTATTATTGATCATTGGTCTCTTATCGAACTGGCGATTGTCTCGAAATGAGCTGAACTGCTATCCAGATGCGACATTTCTCTCTCTCAGGTCTCTCTCAATCATTTTTTCCCGTTCATATACTTCCTTGTACGTTCTTAAATTCAAAGCTATCATTTATTTGTGAAGTTCGGGTCGTAACCCGTCTTGAAATCTCCGTACCTTCTCTAACGAGTCTTCCACATACCTTGGCGTGTATCTTGACAACCTAGCGAATTCAACTTCATATTGATGTACTGTCATCTGATTCTTACGCAAATTCTAAAATTTCACAAGTTTCCTTTCTCGCGTAGTCTCTGAGAAATACTTATCGTTGGAGACAGCAGTAAAAGCAGCCAACTCAGGGCAATACCCTTAGGAAATACCCCATCCTTCGTAGCATTCCACCAGTCATTCACGGTACCTTCCAGTTGGTAAACCGCCAAAAGTACTTTTTCCTCATCACTACATCTTAGAACCCCAAAGATTTTATTGAGCTTTTCTATCCATCTAGGTGTCAACTCTGGATCACCCGTACCATTAAATTAGAGTGGTTTTAACTTCACAAACTGTTCAACTAGCTATCCCATTTGTCTAGTCACAAGCTCGTTACCTGATGCATTACAGCAGCCAAGGCAACTCCCACAGCCTGAGTAATGGCGGCATCTCTGTCTTGAGCTTGTCTATCTATCAAATCTCCAATTTGTTCCAAAGCTCTCAAGACTTCACTCATTCCAAGGTTCTTTGCTACAAGTGGCCTCGAACTAGAAGCTCCACCTCTAGGTCTCCCACGCCTGCCAGGTCGGTTGCTCATCCTTATACTACCTGTACCACTTTAATTCCACCGCGGAATTAACGACTTAGCTCATCTACAGAAGTCCAGTGATTTTATGCTATACAACAAGCAGCACTCACACTAATGCAACCATTCACCCAGTCATTCTCAAGAGCACAACAATTAGAAATGTATAATCATGTTTCAATTTCAAACACAATACTCAATATTTCATTAAGCAAGCATTCACAATCAATACACCCGCTAAGTACGAAGTTTGGTCACTATCTGGTTAACACAACTATACAATTTTCTCGATGTCAATCACATGCGCCACTTCATATGCAATGCATTTCTTACTTAACTCTAGCAAACATCCTACGGTATCGCTACCTCATCGTCTTGAATCTCATGCCTCCTTATTACTCCAATCCTCAATCAACTTAGATCGAGCCGACCTTGTTCTGATACCACTTTCACTACGATGTCACGCCCCGCCTTTCTTAATAAATGTGTCACATCCACTAGGGCCATAAACTCAACCCAGGATACTACTCAAATGACCTACATGAAATGAGGCATACACGCGGAAGAAGAAAAGAAGACTGTTACACCTTCATACAAAAATAAAACAAAGAATAAGACACGAAATAATAAAAAATATTTAAATAAACTCGAAAGATAGTTTGTGCAGATAGTCAGGGTCGTCTAACAAACAAAAGGCCAAGGTCACAGAGGAGTAGGGTCAATCAAAAAGCAACTACTAAACCCTTATGTCACCAAGGTTAAGAGCTCCCACAAAAGGAAACAACCATGCAGGCGGTCTTAAGACATCAAACTCTCTAAGTGGTACTATTGTCTTCATCTTGGCTCAGGTCCGCCTCAGGATCATAACCTGAGAACGTCTTCGATCAGACTTCTATTGTGTCTTCTTCTAAATCGTTTTCAGAGTCCGAAATCGCAATTACTTCAATGCTTTCTTTTCTAGCTTGGGTCTCCTCTAGAATATTTCTCGATTCTACAACTGAACCCTCTACCTCGATCTCATCTCGAGTCAGATGACACCAAGATGGTACAACACGTTTAGGAACCTCATGCGTCTTCAACGAACCATTGGTAACTGCTCCAATTCTCTTAAACTAAGCCTCAAACCGATGCGGCTTCCAGTACTTTCCTCCCTCGTCGACCCAAACTACAGTACTTTTTCTAACATAGACTGTACCTCTCCCATCGGGAAATTCGTCAAAATAAACCGACATCTCCTTGGGATCTCTTAAGCGAGTAGGTAGCATGTTCAAAGCTTGGGATCTGAAAAGAAAAGGATCCCATGACGGGGTGAGACTTACATCTCAACAAGCTAGCCTAAACCTAAATTAGATCATCAGTCCCACCAGACGAACAATCATAGCAACAACAAAGCAGTGACAGAAAGACAACTGGCATTTATACCAAAAGCATCATATCAAACGTCTTGCGAAGAAATTATACTCGAGACAAATATATAAAGAAAGTGACCCAAGCTTTCGTACTATCCAAGAACCATATCAACACCACAGGAATTAATAATCAATAAAATCCTCAATTCGCACTCAATAAAAAAGTCTGCGTTCAATGCATTAAACTACCAATACAAATAAACCCGCGTTAAGACGCGTCAGATTTATTAACTCATTTCCCAAATCTTGCCAACATGTACAATTTCTTATCCCGCGTTAGGATGCATCAAGATATCATTCAATCACAACTCCGCGTTAAGACGCCTCGGGGTATACTTAGGATGCAATCCCGCTTTAAGACGCCTCAGGATGCCATAGGCCTCAACAAATATCTCAAGTCAAGGATTATCTCAACAATCATTTACTCACAAACTCATCGAGAGAATTTTCAGAAAGTCGATCATAAATCGTTTGTTTGTCAAAAATGATCGTACTTTACCACAAAATGTAGCTCGAGAGTCGAATGACCTATAGTCACATATCAAGCAAGACGAACCAGCAAGCACCTCATCAATTCAACCAAAAGAACTATAATTTGAATAACAAGCGAGCGCTCATGGCTCGTTCCTCAACAATTCCATTCAATTTCCACTCAACTAAGCATAACAAAATCGTCAACTCATCAATTCCGCAATAAAACTATCTAGTTGAGTCCAAATGTTCTAATATAGGTTTAGGGATCGCTTACCTTCGTTCCAATTAGAAAATTTCCACCGGAAATCCTTTGTCAAGGCTGGCTTCAACCCCAAACACTGCAATCCAAAAGTAGGGCAGCAAGATACTTCAGCGACAAATCATCGTTTCAGTCAATTTCTCTTTTCTAACTTCAACTCCACCCATCATACACCTTATTAACACTTCAATCAACATTCTAGTATACCTTAGTAACACATTTAGAGCATGATAACCCCGTAAACAACCCCCAAAAGAATCGGTTTTCAAAAATCCAAAACAGAGCAGAACCGGTTCTGCTTCCTCATGCATTAAACAGCCCATGAATCATCTAAAACTCCAATTTATCACCAATTCCGCTTGCTAAAACCTCAATTAACATGTTATATAGTCCCACGATGAAATTCAAAGCTAAATAGCACTCCTAAGAATTTCAAACAACTCACTTCATCTCAGTCCCACCGGTGGTCAGATTTTGCTCTTAAAACCACCTTGATTCAACCATCGAAACCTAATTGAAACTTAACCCAATCAATGGTCCCAACTCAGTGAACATAGTAATACATGTCATGTAAATTTCATAAAAATTTTGGAGCCAAATGAAGTCTTTAAGGGGGTGAACCATAGCCCTCTCTCAGTTAGCTCAGAATCCGTCCAGTTTTCTTCCAAAAATTTCTATATATTAACCAGGTCTCCAAAAATCACAAAACTAATTGGAACTTGTCAAAGATAGGTTAAACTAACCTGTGGTGATTGGCGGCCGGCCAAAAATTCACCGGAGGTGGCGCTCATACTGACCGAACGGGACGGGCAGAACTGGTCGAGCAGAACAGTTTTCTGTTCTTGAGGAAAAAGCTCAAAATGAAGGTGAAGAAGAAGGTGGCTCATGAAATTTTGGGAAAAATGGCAGATGAAATGAGGTTTCATTCCACCAAGGTCAAGGTTCTAGAAGATTAGGTTAGTGGGAATTTAATTACTCTCACCCAAGTAATGACACTTGTCCACATATCAATAATACCGAAGCTCCAATGACCCCTTTGCTTCTCAGATTTTTGGCAGCCTCCTTGGGGAAGAAGGAAATATCAAATGACTAAAATGCCCTTCTCAAATCAATTAGGCAAGGTTAACTCTTCAAGGGCAAAATGGCCTTTTCACACCTTTCGTTCAAAATTTCGTTTTCCTGATATTTTTCACCCTCGATAAGGTGACGTCCAATCCATAACAAATGTTGGAATCCCTTATTTTCATTTTCAAATTTTGTGATCCTATCTCTTTATTAATTTTCCGTCGATCGAAATTTCAATTTGTCTCGAATTAACGAGTGATTCTTGCGGACGTTACGCGTATCGACTCTGTGACTCTCATCATACTTAGGATAACTCAAATTACGACAACTTTGATAGTCATGTAATCACGAGGGTCTATCGCTAGTCCCGACGGCAACGATCGTCACAATTCGATTTAGAAAAATTTCGCAAATTATACTTTGGTTAAGCGGTATCACCCACGTCCCAATCGTACAACACTAACAATGCCTTCCTTAATTGTTTTTAGATCGGCCTCGGCTCTAAATGTTCCCTTGACGAATATTATGGTCAATGTGCCGTTTTCTAATCGAGTTTCCTAGGTCCACGTACCTCATCGCGCGTTAGCCTTTCCCCTTTGGTTAATTGACTCGAGACTGATCAGATCGGAGCGAGATATAACTGAAATACTTCGATAGATATCTTACAGTCAAAGGTCTCGAAATAACAAGAAATTCAAAACGTCACATTATAAGTGTTGGTGATATTAAAAATCAGAATGCATGACGGTATTGTGAGAACATTGACTGGAGTACGACATGTTCCAGAATTGAAAAAGAACTTAATTTCCTTGGGTGCCCTAGATTCATCTGGATGTAGGTATTCTTCACAAGGTGAAGTTCTGAAGATTGTTCAAGTTGCCCTGGTGATAATGAAGGGAATCAAGCATGGTGGCTTGTATGAACTTCAAGGTGAGACATTGATAAGTTTCGCTTCAGAGACGTTGACTTCTGTTCGAGAGTCTAATGGCTACTCGAGGAAGGCCTGGGTATTTGTGCAAAAGCACAAGTTTGAAGTTGTTGTCAGGAATACGCGATCGAGAGCTTTGATCGGAGCGGAGAATGGTAAGTTGATCAATCATGTGCGAACTGACAGTAGCATGAAGTTTTACTCGAAGTTGGTAAATAAATTCTGCATGAAAGAGGGCATAGTGAAGTACCGCACTAGTGCCAGTAAATCACAACTGTTTATAGAATTGATGAGCATGACATTACCAGAGATAGCCCGTAAAAAGATCTCTAGTGTTGGTATGGCTAGGAGAATTACAGCGGATGTGCTTAGTATGACGGACTACCTAGTGAATAGATTCTCATCGACTGCGATTGGATATCGGACTCCCGAAGAAGTGTGGTCAGGTAATGTTGCCGATTATTCTAATTTTAGTATGTTTAATTGCTCATGTTATTATCGAGTAAGTGGTGGTAAGTTCGATGTGGAGGCAAAGTGTATATTCCATGGTTATGCATGAGGTGAGCGAGGCAATCAATTGTGGTGCCTGGATATAAATTCATCTGTTTGCAATAGAAAAGTTTCTTTTGACGAGTCTCCGGTACTTTAGGCTAGGAGTGATTATAGCAGTGTTCATACGGATCTGGACAGTATTCAGCTTGAGGTGGATTTGCAACCAGAAACTCTTGAGGTAGCAGGTACTAGCGAATTAATCGACACAGATGATGCTTATAGTGAGGTGGAGCCTATAGAGCCAACAGTTGCTGTAATTGTTGACATTGACAAGGTACGTTTTCGGTTTCCTGACAGATATGGATGCAACGATGGTTTTGTTTTATCTGTAATTAAGGAGCTTGTGTCAAAAATTCCTTGTGGAGTAGTTAAAGGTGCATGTTTAGTTGGTGTTCTGATGAGATCCTCGGTTATAGCGAAGTTCAACCACGGCTTGGACTTGGATGATGTTTATGGTGGTTGAGCCCATTGGGACTGTTGGGAGAGTGGCAGATGATGTTTGGATTATCAGCGAAGCGATTGTGACATAGCTCAAACATCGAGCCATGGTGGAGATTGTTAGAAATTCTGTCTCGAATTTAAGCTTATTAGATGAAATCCGACCCAAGATGAATTATTTTTTTTTTCAAATCTTGTTTGAGAATGAAAGTTGTTCCATGTTGCATTCAGTGATATATTTGCACGATGGGATCCAAAGATGTGTTGGATTGTTATCAGAAAAGAGAAGAATAATTAAAAGATTAGGAAATCTTTTAATTGATATAAATTCTAATTACATAAACCAATGCATGTGTTCTCTTTCTTCAAGTGGAAGTGACGTCCATAATTGAAAAGCCAAACTTGGACTCCAAGACCAAGATTCGGTCAATGGGTGGACATGCATGGATTTGTCTTTTTGTGCCAACTTGCATGTATATAGATGCAAGTAACGAATGCCAGAAAAGTAGTCGTGGAAGCCGTCATTGTGCAGAAGGACATCACCGTGGGTATCTTGTCGCAGCAGATCGTATGTAGAGAAAACGAAGACATGGAGCCCTGAAGTGCCGAAGGTTGATCTACAGAGCGCGGCTTTCTTGCATGGTATTGCAATTGGCGTCGAGAGGGTTTTCTTGATTAGAAGATTACGAAGATCAAGAAGCGCCGCAAACGTGAGTGCTTGTGCGTTTGGTCTCCGTGCTCGTCCGACGTGCTAATTACATCAAAGAAGAATTTGTGTTTTAGCTGAGAAATTCTTGTGGTAAGGATTTGTGTATAATTTTTTTTTGCGAGATTGGGAGATTATTTCGCTAGAAATTCAGGGCTAAACACTGTGTGTGTTTTTGGATGTAATTGGGGATGGGAAACACCAATAGTGTGTTTATGTAACTTGAGTGATCTGTAATCTCCACGTATCGCTTGATCTATAGTGAAATTCGTTGCCGCTCTCCCGTGGGCGTAGGTCTCTATGACCGAACCACATACATCTTGTGTCCGATTTATTTTACCCGTTCTGTCTATTTTATTTGATCGATCGCTTGTTCCGCACAATAGAGTGAACAGTTTAGAGGACGTTATAGGCCCAGACCATTAAGTCGTGGGGTCCAAATCGCAAAACATGGGTTATGAGTAAAATCCCTAGAGATGCTTCAAACCTTGAGAGGGTATTATCCCGATTATAAAAAGTGGTAGAGAACTATTATCTATTGATAGGTCTTCGAGAATCTCAAAGAGAAAAAGACGATTCGCAAGAGAAACTCAAAGATCTGAAAGCTAGTAGGATCGTTGGAGATCTCAGTTCATATGTGTGGATACTGGTAGAGGCGCAACACTTGGGGTACTAATCCAAACACAACTAACTGTTTTTTTGTCGTCGATCGCAAAAGGTACGTCTTAAATCTTTTCTGATTTCGATATACACATAGATCCTATTCTAGGGTCTTCGTTCCGCTGCATTTTACAAACCTATGAAACCCAACATTTATCCCCTTGCTTTCCCCCCGGCTCCCAACCCCGACTGATTCTACCGCATAGGCCAATGATTGAAAATAACTATCCAATTCTCTTTCCTCTCTATTTCAAGCACAAGCAATATTTTCAAAATAAGAATTAATTAGACATTATTATAGGGTCTACTTTTTTAAAAATTTATAGCTCGCAATAAATTATTGGGAGCTGTTACCCTGAAAGTCTGACAGTACTGTCATTATTTTTGACCTTACGATTTTTCAATTAATATGTGTTTCATGCAGAATACGTGATGATTGTATGTGGATTTCTGGTGAAAAATAACTAACAATACTGTACACCCTCAGGGAAACATTTCCAAGAGTATTATATCATGCTAACAAAGTCCTGAAATATAAGGAGGAGGTAAAAATGCTTGCTGCTGAGCAACACTTAGTAAATAAGTGGGTCGATCATCACTCCCATTCATAGACGAGCTCTAGTTCTCATAGAAGGTGTCTGTGGCTCGCAAATTGGGAACTGGAGCAGCTTCTCGAAAGTGTTCATGGCCGAAAGTGGCAAACCCAGCGCGACCATAATGCCCTTCCTCTCACTCCCTTCCGTCATGAACACGCAGATTATGCTTGGGAGGTCACGGTGCCGAAACTCCTTGGCTTTCCCCATCCAAAGTCCACAGAACCGTAATCGAACCTTTGCCATGAAGCCAGCACAAGCGAGGTCAATGAGAAACTTTCGAACTGGTACATGTCCGAGAAGTCTATCCGCGACCGCACAGAGTCCTCATCCATCCTTTCCATCGCCTTCTTTATTCTACCTGCGGTGGATGAGATCGGCTCGTTGGTCACCTCTCCCGCGGTGCAAAGACAGCAACCTCCGACCACAGCGTTTCCGAAGTATCCGGGCATCGACCATTTTAGTTAAGACCGGACATCAACCGAAAAAATGATTTTGTCAACTAAACTTTGTTAATTCAATCCCGACGGTAAAACCTCCGCATCTAAACTTTGTTACCTGTTTAATTTGTCAACTGATTTACAACTATCCTGGAAACAAAATGCTAACAAAAGAATGTACATGAGTAAATTCTTGCATGGATTATTTTCATGGACCGATTACATGAATTTGCAATATTTTATGTGATGGGCCCAATGTTGAAACTGGTTGGATCCACCAAATTCAACAATGGTGAACCAGATTATTAGAAAAGGAAGCAAGAGATTGTTCTTCACCTGTGCGGCTAAAAGGGGTGCAACTTCCACCACGTTTTCAGTAGGATCTCTGTAAACAAGCTTTTGTATAACATTAGAATGGAGAAGTCGCATTTCACCCAGACTTTCCATGTTGCAATTGGCTGATCCCTCCACAAATGGCACTCCTTACTTCTTTTTGCAATCAACAGTCAACTTGCCCGAGAGTTCCTATCTAATCTCCCAGCCAGCGGGTAGTAATGAACCAAACCTTTGGACAGTGCTTGCTTAATCACGTCTACCAGGCTGGCGTCGCCGCTGTCGAAAGAATACACCACCGACATGAAAAAAAGTGCCGCTAGATCGAGGTTACTCTATAAAAGGGGGTCCCCAGGTGTTTCTTCTTCTGGCAAGATGGCAACAGGGACGGATCTTTCTACTATTAAGGTGTCCGTCATCGTGATACCAGTGGACTCGGTCGGAGAAGTTCGGGACCCCATATTCCGCTCTCTTGCTGAGAGTAACAAAGGAAAAACGTGTTCAAAGAGTCCAGACAAAATTGTTTAAGTTTCGAGATAAAGGAGTCATCGATCCTGCATGCAAGCGAAGTGTGATTTAACAAAACTGATCTCACCCTGCGAACACGAACAGCATCAATTCGTACAAATTAGGAAAACGAGGTGGAGTCAAAGAATGTGAAAGAACACGAATAACTACCGCAAGCTAGGGACATGTAGGCTTAAAACATGGCGTCGGTTTCATTCATGGTGAGAAATTAAACTTGAAAATTCGAACAATCTCGGTGAAGAAAGACAAAGATCTGAACGTGCCTTGTCGAACACAGGAATACCATGAATAGGTCAGAGATGGACGTACCCTTAAATTGGATTTGGCTTCTCTCCTTCGGATCTTGGGAAAGTGGCCATTCCCGCGGGAGGTTTAAGTAGACCTGGAGTTCTTGTTCCTGTGATTTCTACCTCAGTGATCCGGAAGTACTAATAATATAATTTCCAAAAAGTCAAGGATCATCCGGGTTGGCTTCCTGGAAATTGCAAGTGCCTGTATTTAACAATTCTCAATGCATAGATCCCCCCTTATATGGGGGGAAGAATGGGGAGGATCCGACGGCCCCAATTGCAGGGACTCCCTGCCCCATTCCTATCATGTGACCCGGCTGGCATGCTTTCTGTCAACTGATTGAAAATGGCATCGAATGATTATTTGTATGACTTTTAATTGTACGACTATTTTTCACGAATGATATCAACCAATTACTCAAATGGATCGAGCCAATGGCGAATATACAATAGATTGAGTTTCACAAACGAATATACGATAGCTATTGATTATTCTGTCAAGCGTAACGGTACAATCAGCTAATCTTTTTCCAATTTTCCCATCAATGAATCTGATCATTTCAGACAGGCAAAATGTCACCGACCACAACAGGACGTCGAACTCGCATCTTTGGGCAATGAATAGCCAACGAAGTGCAACGGCTCCGAATCGAAACAAGTTTTTGACGTCGAAGAAGACTACTATCCATCGTCCAATTAGAAAAACGAGTTTTGGTTTTCTTTCGAAGAAAATCTTTTGGGACATGCAAGTGACTTTTTATAGAATACAGAATTCCGAAAAGGAAACTATGTCGGTCTAATTCTAACTTAAAAGTAAACAATGATTATTTTTAAAATTTTATGGCCACTTCAGGCCTTCATTTGAGACATATTATAGTATTTCGGGTCTTTATTTGAAATGAGGTTAACTTGAAATCCTTATTTGAGACAATGAGAGGACTTCAAGCCCTTCTTTGGATTTTTTCCTCAAAAGAATAAACCAAAATATTATTGAGACAACATCAGTTTTCTTCAAACATATACGCAATGAAGCATCGACACGCCAAACTCCTTGGCGTGTCGATGTCGGACACGTGTCCGACACGCGGTCAACACCAATGACTCTTTGGGGACACGTGAGTCGGCGAGGAAGGGGGGGGGGGGAGGGGAGGAAAAGCAGATCTGAAGGGCAGAGATCAATGGGGAAGGAGGGTAGAGAGTCTCAGACCATGAGAGAGATGAAGGAGGAAGCTGGCAATGCGTGGCGAGCGCCCGAGCAGAGTACGGCCTTCGTGTGCGCTGGAGGAGAGAGCAAGAGAACACCGGAGAAGAGACAGAGTAGCAAAAATCGTGGTGTTCGATGTTGTGGTTGGCTTCACGAGATAGAGAGGAGTGAGAGAGAGAGGATGTGAAATTTTTTCAAGAAGTAAAAGAGAGAGGAGGACGAGGGGGAGGAGGTAGGGGTGAGCATGGTTCCAGATAGAACTAGGAACCGGAGAATCGAACCGGGATTCTAGGTTCCGGTAAACTAGGATCTTGTTCCAGTTCTATATTTTTAGGAACCGCAAGTTCCGGTTCCGGTTCCCGATTCTCAATGGAACCGAATTGGAACCGGAATCGAAACTGAAACTCCAATGTCTAAAATTCTAAACCCTAGTTTCAGCTTTCTACTTTAATCTCTCGTTGTCACTCAGTTCACTTTTTCCTCTCAATGCAGTCCTCTTGATCTTCAAATCTCAAACTCTTGCTTACTTGGCTTTCATCGTCTCTTGAGTCTTCTTTATATCTTCACTCCTTGCTTACTGTCATTGCCGCCAACCTTAAAACTATTATACAGTGATCACTTTGTTGATAAAACTTTTCAAATGATCAATTAAATACCAAATATTTTGAAGCGATCACCCCAGTGTTTATGGCGACTTAGATTGTCGAGAAAACGGATGTGGCATTATTCTCACAATATAAATTTATAGGAGTTATTTAAAATGGACAATTTTTGAAAAGTTTTGGGCATTAAAACGATCTTTCATAAATTTTCGGCACTAAATCAATCCGTCGTATAATTGCGACGCAAAACTCTATATTAAGAGTGACCTGCAATCTTCGGTTCATTCATGTAAGACTTTTAATGCTGACTATCATGTTAACAACATTAATTTTTCTAAAGTTTCCTTAGAAACCCAACCGGTTTGTTTTTTCTCCAATGATACAAGTGGGTGGATTATCTGCTATCAATTGGGATTCAAATGATTTGATACATTGCGAAATATTGACATTGTTACATCCTAGAAATTCAACTTTTGTAAGCGTCGGAAGTCGATGAAATGAAATGAAAATATAATCATAGTCGACTTATACTGTGGAATATAAGGACTGACGAGACGAAAATTTGGACGATTTCTAAAATTTAGGTTATTTTGGATTGAGCTTCGAAATTGATCTGCGGTGAATTTGAATTGCCGTTTTCGCAATCTAGCCTAACCCCGACCGAGTTTGGCCGGTGAATTTACCGAAAATACCCTTCTTCCTGTATACCAAAATTTCATTTCAGTCCCGGCATGCCAAATTACCATACTACCCCCCACCCCCAATTTTTTATGTGCACAAGACAAAAAAAATTAAATTTTGTCCTTGAAAGTCAAGGTGGAACCCCACCTTTCCTCTGCCCCATGCTCCACATCGCTTCTTCCTACTCCTCCTGCTTCTTCCTTTTTCTTTCTTCTTTCTTCTTTCTTTTTCTTCTTCTTTTCCCGACCGTGGACGACCGAAGCTTGCCGATCCAATCCTCCTCCGTTCACCGTCGTTTTTGCGCGACCACACCTCACCACCATCAGCCACCGTCCTCAGCCACTCCCCGCCGCTGCCCTGACCCTAGCCTAGCCGCCGCCGCCCTCGAACGGCCGAGGAAACGCCGCGGCAAACTCGGCCCTATTTTCGGGTCAGTTGACCCGAGAATTCAGTGGCCTCCTCTGGCCACCACGGCCGCCATCGACGCCGACCACCGCCCCTCAACTGACCGCCGACCTCCCCTCGAACGATCCGACCCTGCCCCACCGGCCGTCCGCCGCCGGAGCCGCCGAAATCTAGCCCCGAAGTCCCGGTGCCCTGTTTTGGACCCGATTTGGTTCGGTCTTCGATCCAGCCACCACAGCCGCCGCCGTGCCTCACCGCCACCCCCGATTGACTCCCCTGAATCCCCTCTACCACCTCCGAGCTCACCACCACCAGCTGCCGCTCATGGTGCCCGGAATCCGCCGCCGAACACTTCCCCTGTTTCGGCGCCGGGAAGTGCCGATTCTGATCGCGACCGTTCGCTGCAGCCTTCCGCCACCGTCCACCGGTCCCGGCCGACTCCCACCAACCCCTGAGTGAGCTCCCGATCCTTGACCGGCTTTGTCCCGGCCCGTGTCTCCGAAAAACGGCCAAAATAGATTGGTTCGCCGGCAGAGGTCACTGTTTGTCACTATTTCAGGCCACCGACCGCCGCTCGCCGGAGCTCCGCCGCCGGCCACCTATTCCGGCGACCTCGCCGGACTTCCTCGGGGTGTCGCCAAAGTTTGAGCTCGGCCGCCGCGCAACAAACCCTATTTCGGCAGTCGCCACCTCCGCCGCCACCTCCGCCGTCGTCGCCGCCGCCGCTCGAGCTAACTTACGTTGTGAGTTGATCCTAAATCTTGGTTAGGGCGCTAATGGCGCTTAGGATTAGTTTTAGTTATTTATTTAATTATTTATTTAAAAAAAATTCGATTGGAACCGGTTTAGATAGAAACGATGGTTAGGATAAATGGCTGATCGATTATTTGTCTGTGGCTATTTGTGGTAATTTATCAATTGATTAATTGTGTTTGTTCGCGAGCGAGTGACAAGTTAGAGACAAGCAATCGATTGATTGTTATAATTCGACTGAGAATTAAGAATTATAATACGAATTGAGCTCGAAATTGCTGGGTTAAGTTAATTGCTCGCGAGTGCGTGAATTGCCTGATTGGTTTGGTTACCTGGCTGAGATGCTCGACTGAGAGTCTTGTGGACCTTGGGGCCGAGTTTGTTGCATTTCTGTATGGATTTTGGCATTAATCGTAGATAAACAATAAGTTGATTGCCGCATGCAATTTGTGTGGTCATTTAAAGGATCAATAACGTTGCCTGGCAAATTCGCATTGTACCATTGGTACTCGTGCCATACCTATTGTATAGAAATTCGTAACTTGTCAGAAGCACGATAATCCTTGCCTCGTGCCAGTCGTACAGTTTTAAGGGATTATTGGATGCCGGTCGCAGCTTGTGACGGACCGAAGCTCCTTTTTAAGGAATGCCTACTTGCAGTGTCGTGCCGGGTGCACTAGATACACCGCTTGTAGTAGTCGTCGCTGAGAAGGTAAAATGGACGTAGCCTGGTACTGCCAGAGGAGTGCGGAATCACACTATTGATGTTTTTATCACGCCAATCGCGTGGGTCATTGTTTAATAAAGGACTTGTGTGACGCCTTGTGTACGCATGAGTGGCGGTGCCTTGATCGATTGCTGATTTGGCGGATATATTTTATTGATATATATGTGTTTATACCTTGTGGCTTACTGTTGTGCTTAGGTTAGCCTGGGCGAATCAGTATCCTAATCGAGATTAGGCTTGATTCACTGAGATTAATTTCTTACCCCGTCGTGGGATAACTTTTCAGGTCTAAAATAATGGAGAGATCGGTGCGATTTGGTAACTCCACCCACTCATCACACGATGTCAGTCTCTACCCGGTGCCAGGTATGGACCAGATGTGGAAATGCCACATCATGACGATATGGGTCGATGAGGGGATGCCACAACTGGTGGTACACCTCTTCAAGGCCTGGCATCTTCGCGATGGGGTAGATCTCTTTGGTCCGCTCAGAGGATTTGAGGGGTCATCTCTTCAGGGGGTCCCTAATGTCCCCCCTAGGACCCGATGGACATTGACACTCCTGATGGGGAGGTGGTGGATCCCGCACCCAGTATGCAGCCTGAGCTCAAGCCCGAGTAGTCAGTAGCCCCCTTTGTGCATTCTAGCCAGAGTTCCTATGACGACCCGAACGACCCGGCTCCCCCAATTGGTTATGACGATCCGGATGCCGATTTTACCTAGTAGAGGGTTAGGTTTCTTTTGTGGTAAGGGAACTGGTGACGTCTTTTGTGGAGGTACTATTTTGGGAAAGATGAGAGTTAACATTACCTGACTCATGTATCTTTTTGTGAGTCCTAAAAGTCCGCCCCGAAGCATGGGATTGTATTTATCAGCTGTTGCTCTATATGGTTATAAATCATCTATTCTCAATAGTTTATCTTTGTGTTGTGTTGTCTGGCTTTTCTTCCTACCTATCCCATGTTAATTTTATTGTATGGAAGATTGCACGTTCCGCATGCGCAATATATTCTTAGATCGATAGCAGTTGCCTGGGACGCTATCTTTTATGACCTAGTGACAATTTAGCAAGGATCTCACGGGTTCGAGAGTCGGGACGTGACATCCCCGCCCAAGGTGGTATCAGAGCAAGGTTAGCCTGATCCGTCTGGTCATTGGCATGGAGTAATAAGGAGCGTTGAGAAATGGGATAGTTAGTAAGATTTGTGGTTATTATGCCTGTGATTGTTAATTTCGTGGTAGAAATTTAGGGCTGCCTTCTAACCGCGTTTTGCTATGGGGTAAGCAGGACTCCATATCTTTACCGCAAAATGAGCGGACGCGGTAAAAGAGCACCTCGAAGGAGGCCTTTAAGGCCCGTGGAAGAATTGGTTGATGTTGAAAGAGCACCGCCTGTAGTGTCCCTAATTGCACCCCCTACTGCAGCCTCTGCTGCTGAACCTACAGGACCAACTAGAAGGGAACCGACTATGGCTAAAGTCATGCAAGCCTTAGGCGCTATTAGAGATTTGATGGGGCAGCAAGTAAGGAATCAAGCTGCAGCTACTGTTGCTACTGCTAAGACTTCATCTGCGATTCCGTTTGCAGTTTCGTCAGTGAGTCCACCACCTGTACATGACAGTGAGGAGCGTAGGGCTCAAAAGCTGGTGGAACAATTTCTTAAATTGAAGCCACCTCAATTCACTGGAAGTGGAGACCTTGAAGCTTCTACTCGATGGGTCGAAGGGATGGAGAAAGCGTTCGATTTGCTGAGATGTTCAGATAGGGATAAGGTAACTCTGGCAGTCTATCAACTCGAAAGGAACGCTAGTACTTGATGGAGAGCTGTCAAGGGTAGAACTTTTCCGGAAGGTACAATTTCAGCATGAAATACTTTTGTGGAAGTTTTTAATAATAAATACTTCTCAATGACAGCTAGGGAGCAAAAGATGGCTGAGTTCTTCCGCCTCTGTCAGAACCAGATGACAGTTGACCAGTATGAGGCAAAGTTTTCTAAACTGTCCAAATATGCTCCGAGAATGATTGAGGTTCTGAAGGATAGGGCTAGAAGGTTCAAAGACGGGCTGAAGCCCGAGATTAAGAGTGCTCTGGCACTGCTCGACCTCCAGGACTATGATGATATCTACGCGAGGGTACTGATAGTGGAGCGGGACTTATCTGAAAGGACTACCGCATCTGGATCAAGATTTACGTCCCTAAATAGATTCGATAGAAGACAAAGGAAGAAACCCACGTTTAGCAATTGGAGTCACATCCCACCCAATTGTCGAGGGGCGATTAGTAAGCCAGCATTTTGTCAAAGTGAGACGTGTAGCTTGTGTCGACAGAGGCATGGGCCTGGTTTGTGCCTGTATCGAGATGGTGCCTATTTTGGTTGTGGCTAGCTGGGCCATCAGGTGAAAGCGGACAGGCCTGCCACAGCAGGGAAGGCCACCTAGAGGAGCTGTGCCGCCAAATTTCCAGAATCGTCCGCCGACACAAGGGAAGGTTTTTGCGGTCACTCGGGAAGCGATGAAGGATTCGCCGACCGTTACAGGTACGATCCTCTTGCATAATCAAGTAGCATATGCCTTTTTTGATCCAGGTGCTACACATTCGTTTGTTGCGGATCATTTCGTAAATTATCTGAATTTAACTTGGTACCTTTAGATATTGTGCTCAAGGTGTCTACACCGTTGAAAGATAAAGTAGTGGCTACAGTGAGCTGTCCTGATTGTAGACTTGTGGTAGATGGCCATGAGAGTAAAATAAACTTGATTGTACTGGAAATGTATGATTATGATTTAATTGCGGGAATAGATTGGTTGACGAAGCAAAGGGCCACAATGGACTGCATTAATAAGGTGATTCGATTTAATCAGATAGATGGTATTAGCTTTGAATTTTTGGGTAATCGAGGAGGAACCTCGACTGGGATGATATCGTCGTTAGAGGTGACTCAATTGTTGGAAAATGGGTGCCAAGGTTATTTGGCCTCCGTGGTGGATACGTCAGCTAAAGAATTGAAATTGGAGGATATTACGATTGTATGTGAGTTTCCAGATGTTTTTCCCCAAGAATTACCTGATTTACTACCAGAAAGAGAAATTGAGTTCGTGATAGAGTTAGCTCCTAGGACGGAGTCGATCTCTAAGGCGCCATATAGAATGGCATTGTCAGAGCTGAAGGAACTCAAAATATAGATGCAGTAGTTGTTAGATAAAGGGTTCATCCGCCCTAGTGCATCGCCTTAGGGAGCGCCTATTTTGTTCGTCAAGAAAAAGGATGGGTCTTTGAGATTGTGTATTGACTACAAGCAGTTGAATCAGGTGACGATCAAGAATAAGTACCCACTACCAAGGATTGACAACTTGTTTGATCAGCTGCAGGGAGCATCGATATTTTCTAAAATTGATCTACGGACGAGATACCATCAGTTGAGAATCAAAAAAGAGGATATACCGAAATCGGCATTTAGGACACGTTATGGACATTATGAGTTCACTGTGACGTCGTTTGGTTTAACGAATGCCCCTGCTGCCTTTATGGATTTGATGAACAGAGTATTCAAGGAGTTCTTGGATTGCTTTGTGATTGTTTTTATAGATGACATTCTGGTGTACTCGAAGAATTCTGAAGATCATGACCAACACTTGAGAGTAGTTCTGGAAACTCTGAGAATGCATCAATTATATGCCAAGTTCAGTAAGTGCCAGTTTTGGTTAGCTCGCGTGGCATTTTTAGGTCACGTGATTTTGGGTGAAGGTATTGCAGTGGATTCGATTAAAATTGAGGCAGTTATTAATTGGTCAAGACCAACAACAGCTACAGAAATTAGAAGTTTCTTGAGTTTGGCAGGTTATTACAGACGATTTGTGGGAGGATTCTCAGCTATAGCCTTGCCTTTGACTAAATTGCTGAAAAAAGATATGAAGTTTCAATGGATAGACAAGTGCGAGCGTAGTTTCCAACAGCTTAAGCATAGGCTAACTACGGCTCCTGTTCTGACAATTCCGTCTGGTCCTGGTGGTTATGAAATTTATAGCGATACTTCGATTAAGGGACTGGGTTGTGTTTTAATGCAGCATGGCAGGGTGGTAGCGTATGCGTCGCATCAGTTGAGAACGCATGAGTTGAATTATCCCACACACGACCTGGAGTTAGCTGCGGTCGTGTTTTCCCTGAAGATCTGGAAACACTATTTGATTGGGGAAAGTTTTCAAGTATACACCGATCATCAGAGTCTAAAGTACCTGTTCTCTCAAAGGGAGCTGAACATGAGACAGCGCCAATGGATGGAGTTACTAAAAGATTATGATTGCGAGATCCTTTATCATCCTGGTAAGGCGAATAAGGTTGTTGATACCCTGAGTAGAAAATCAGTGATTGCTCAATTACAGGTGCATGAGTGGCGTTTACTTGAGCAATTGAGAGACTCAGACTTTAAACTAGAGATAAGCCACCTATCGAGTCTCGTGGCTACCTTGAGAATCGAGCCGGAAGTGCAAGTTAAGATTAAGACCTTGCAGTCCACAGACCCCTTTATTCAGAAGATCCTTCAAGGAGACTCGGCCAAACGAAGGGTCGATTTTCAAATAGCTGAGGATGGGATACTTAAGTTCAGATGACGTTTGGTTGTGCCTACGGATGAAAATTTAAAGGAGGAGATTTTATCAGAAGCACATCGTAGCAGTTATAGTATTCATCCTGGGAGTACAAAGATGTATCATAATTTGAAACAACACTACTGGTGGAACGGTATGAAAACAGATATAGCCAAACATGTGGCTAAGTGTTTAACCTGTCAGCAGGTCAAGGCGCAGCACTGCAAACCTGGAGCACTGCTGCAGCCTTTGGAAATTCTAGAGTGGAAATGGGAGCATATCACGATGGATTTCGTGATGGGTTTGCCAAGGAGTCAGAGAGGGCATGATTCAATTTGGGTTGTGGTAGACAGGCTAACGAAGTCAGCGCACTTTATTCCAGTAAGAAAGGACTTCGCCTTAGACAGAAACGCAAAGTTGGATGTGAGGCATATTGTAAGGCTACATGGCGTGCCAGTGACAATCACTTCTAACCGAGATCCCAAATTCACTGCTGTATTTTGAAGGAGTTTACAAACTGCTTTACGGACGAAGCTGCAATTTAGTACAGATTATCATCCGCAGACAAATGGCCAGTCTGAAAGAACGATTCAAACCTTAGAGGGCATGTTGAAAGCATGTGTTTTAGATTTCAAAGGTAGCTGGGAGGAACAATTATGTTTGGTTTAGTTTGCCTATAATAATAATTATCAACAGAGTATTAAGATGGCACCTTTCGAGACCTTGTATGGCAGAGCTTGTAGGACGCCAGTCTGTTGGGATGAGGTTGGAGAAAGGAAAATAACTGGCCCTGAGTTAGTAGAACAGTCGATGGAGGCAATTAAGGTGATTAGAGACAGATTAAAAATAGCTCAGAGTCGCCGAAAAGTTATACAAATAAAAGGCGCAGATCTTTGAAATTTCAAGTAGGCGATCATGTCTTTCTGAAAGTGTCGCCTATGAGAGGAACATCCCGCTTTGGCAGGAAAGGAAAGCTGAGCTCGAGGTACGTTGGACCGTTTGAAATCCTAGAACGAATCGGAGTTTTGGCTTATCGACTCGCATTGCCGCCTAGACTTGCTCAAGTGTATAACGTCTTCCATGTGTCGATGTTGAGGAAGTACGAGCCAAACCCTGCTCATGTGCTGAGTTACGAGGAGATTGATTTAGATGAACGCGCGTCATACGTGGAGCAACCAATCAGGATCGTGGACAGAAAAGAGCAGGTACTCCGAACCAAGACGATTCCGTTAGTCAAAGTGGTTTGGCAACACCATGGTACTGAAGGAGCTATATGGGAAAACGAGGAAGTTATGAAACCTAGTTATCCTTTTCTCTTTGAATAGTCGGAAATGTGCTGTAATTTCGGGGACGAAATTTCCTAAGTGGGGGAGAGTTGTGACGTCCTGAAAATTCAACTTTTGTAAGCGCCGGAAGTCGATGAAATGATATGAAAATATAATCATAGTCGACTTATACTTTGGAATATAAGGACTGAAGAGACGAAAATTTGGACGATTTCTAAAATTTAGGTTATTTCGGATTGAGTTTCGAAATTGATCTGCGATGAATTTGAATTGCCGTTTTCGCAATCGAGCCTAACCCCGACCGAGTTTGGCCGATGAATTTATCGAAAATACCCTTCGTCTTGTATACCAAAATTTCGTTTCAGTCCCGGCTCACCAAATTACCATATTACCCCCCCCCCAATTATTTATGTGCATAAGACAAAAAAAATTAAATTTTGTCCTCGAAAGTCAAGGTGGAACCCCACCTTTCCTCTGCCCCATGCTGCACGTCGCCTCTTCCTCCTCCTCCTGCTTCTTCCGTTTTCTTTCTTCTTTCTTCTTTCTTTTTCTTCTTCTTTTCCCGACCGTGGACGACCAAAGCTTGCCAATCCAATCCTCCTCCGTTCACCGTCGTTATCGCACGAACACACCTCACCACCGTCAGCCACCGTCCTCAACCACTCCTCGGCGCCGCCTTGACCCAAGCCGAGCCGCCGTCGCCGTCCAACGGCCGAGGAAACGCCGCGGCAAACTCGACCCTATTTTTGGGTCAGTTGACCCAAGAACTCAGTGGCCTCCTCCAGCCAACACAGTCGTCATCGACGCCGACCAACGCCCCTCAGCTGATCTCCGACCTCTCCTCGACCGATCCGACCTTACCCCACTGGTCATTCGCCGCCGGATTCCAGTCCCGAAGTCCCGGTGCCCTGTTTTGGACCCGGTTTGATTCGGTCTTCGATCCGGCCACCACGGCCGCGGCCATGCCTCACTGCCACCGCCAATCGACTCCCCTGAGTCCCCTCTACCACCTCCGAGCTCACCGCTGCCGACCGCCGCACATGGCGCCTGGAATGCACCGCCGAACAGTTCCCTTGTTTCGGCGCCGGGAAGTACCGGTTCAAATCTCGGCCGTTCGCCGCCGCCGGCCGCCTTTCGCGGCCCTCCACCGGTCCCAATCAACCCCCACCGACCCTGGGTGAGCTCCCGATCCTAAGCCGACCTTGTCCCGACCCGTGTCTCCGGGAAACGGCCAAAACAAATTGGTTCGCTAGTTGAGGTTACTGTTAGTCACTGTTTCAGGCCGCCGGTCGCCGTTCGCCGGAGCTCCGCCGCCAGCCACCTGTTTCGGCAACCTCGCTGGACTTCCTCGGGGTGTCGCCAAAATTTGAGCTCGGTCGCCGTGGGATAAACCCTATTTCGGCCACCGTCGCCGCCGCCGCCGACGCCGCTCGAGCTAACTCACGTTGTGAGTTGACCCTAAACCTTGGTTAGGGCGCTAATTGCGCTTAGGATTAGTTTTAGTTATTTATTTAATTATTTATTAACAAAAAAATCGATCGGAACCGGTTTAGATAAAAACGATGATTAGGATAAATGGCCGATCGATTATTTATTTGTGGCTATTTGTGGCAATTTATCAATTGATTAATTGTATTTGTTCGCGAGCGAGTGACAGGTTAGAGACTAGCGAGCGATTGATTGTTATAATTCGACTGAGAATTAAGAATTATAATATGAATTGAGCTCGAAATTGCCGAATTGAGTTAATTGCTCGCGAGTGCGTGAATTACCTAATCGGTTTGGTTACCGGCTGAAATGCTCGATTAAGAGTCTTGTGGGCCTTGGGGCCGAGTTTGTTGCATTTCTGTATGGATTTTGACATTAATCATAGATAAACAATGAGTTGATTGCCGAATGCAATTCGTGTGGTTATTTAAAGAATCAATAACGTTCCCTGGCAAGTTCGCATTGTACCATTGGTACTCGTGCCGTACCTATTGTATGGAAATTCGCGACTTGTCAGAAGCACGATAATCCATATTCCGTGCCAGTCATACAGTTTTAAGGGATTATTGGATGTCGGTTGCAGCTTGTGACGGATCGAAGCTCCTTTTTAAGGCATGCCTACTTGCAGTGTCATGCTGGGTGCACTAGATACATCGCTTATAGTAGCCGTCGCTGAGAGGGTAAAATGGACGTAGCCTGGTACTGCCAGAGGAGTGCGGAATCGTACTATTGATGTTTTTATCACACCAATCGCGTGGGTCATTGTTTAATAAAGGACTTGTGTGACGTCTTGTGTACCTGAGTGGTGGTGCCTTGATCGATTGCTGATTTGACGGATATATTTTATTGATATATATGTGTTTATACCTTGTGGCTTACTGTTGTGCTTAGGTTATCCTAGGCGAATCAATGTCCTAACCGAGATTAGGCTTGATTCACTGAGATTAATTTCTCACCCCGTCGTGAGACAACTTTTCAAGTCCAAAATAATGGAGAGACCGATGCGATTTGGTACCCCCACCCACTCATCACACGATGTCAGTCTCCACCCGGTGCCATGTACTGATCAGATGTGGGAACGCCACATCACGACGATTTGGGTCGATGAGGGGATGTCACAGCTGGTGGCACACCTCTTCAAGGTCTTCGCGATAGGATGGAGCTCTTTGGTCCGCTTAGTGGATTTAAAGGGCCACCTCTTCAGGGGGTCCCTAATGTTCCCGCCTAGGACCCAATGGACATCGATATGCCTAATGGGGAGGTGGTGGATCCCGTACCCGGTATGCAGCCTGAGCTCAAGCCCGAGCAGTCAGTAGCCCCCTCTGTGCATTCTAGCTAAAGTTTCTATGACGACCCGGTTCTCCCGATTGGTTATGACAATCCGGATGTCGATTTTACCTAGTAGAGGGTTAGGTTTCTTTTGTGATCAGGGAACTAGTGACGTCTTTTGTGGGGGTACTATTTTGGGATAGATGAGAGTTAACCTTACCTGACTCCTGTATCTTTTTGTGAGTCCCAAAAGTACGCCCCGAAGCATGGGGTTGTATTTATCAGCTGTTGGCTCTGTATGGTTATAGATCATATATTCTCGATAGTTTATCTTTGCGTTGTGTTGTCTGGCTTTTCTTTCTATCTATCCAATGTTGATTTTATTGTATGGAAGATTGCACGTTCCGCATGCGCAGTATATTCTTAAGTCGATAGCAGTTGCCTAGGACGCTATCTTTTATAATCTGGTGGCGATTTAACAAGAGATGTCGCGAGTTCGAGAGTCGGAACGTGACATACCTAATGTTAGATAAAAACACCAACCCGTACCTTTTGACGAAAAGTGTTGTGCCCTCAAGAAAAAAAATTAAAAACCCACGTTAAAACGACTCACAAAAAGGCGTGAACTTTTGCTGGAGCGACAAAGATGTCAACCATTGGTTTGTCCATCCAAAGAAATTTAACCGGTATGCAACCGTGACGTGACGGACGGTCCGTGTACGATAGACATCTCAACTAAGCCAAAACAACACCATTTCGCTAAGAGCAGAATGGGTTATTTGCTTGATTCTCTTAAGTAGGGATTCTCCAGAACCTTAATTTGCAAACTCGAAACCTTAACCAAACTTCTCAATTTTTCCCCAACTCCACAAAATAGCTCCAAGTGTATGTTTGATACAACCCTAATTTGCGGATTCTTCTTGCAGCAAACCCCTTGCCATCCGATCCGCTAATTCGATTTGGATTTCTCTATCTGTTAAGTAAAAAGAATGAACCAAAACTTTTGTCGTTTTCATTTAAAGGTATACGGCGCTGATTTAGCCGCATATGCCTCCTTGTCGTAAAAGCTACTTGATACTTTCGTCGCTCGAGCAAAACTTTATGCTTTTTGTGGACCATTTGAAAAGTGGGTTTGATTTGTCCTTTAAGTAAAAGCTCGTGATGCTTTTGGATCTTTGATAATTGCTGTTATGTTTGCGTTGAGAGCACAAATTCATGAACAGGAATAAATCTTATAGAGCAAGAAATGTTCTTTTCTTTTCTTTTTTCGAAGGCACCAAAGAAGGAGTAAAACACAATTAACTAGGTCGATCCAAGAATAATATGCTGGCGAGCAGGGAAGAATTAAGAAAACGGACGTACAACACAATCAATGTTTTTTTTTTTTTTGGGTCGAACACAGTTAACAAGTTTAGGAACCACTTTTATAGTCAAGAAGGCATCATATGCTTGTCTATGACTTTTGGTTTATTCTTTAACAAACTGAACAAACCATTTTATTCGAGCAAGGAAGCAAACAGGAGCACAAAATCTGATTAAATAAGAGCAGAGGAATTCGATCCGATTCCAGTCAAGATCAAGGGGACTCCATACTTGGGAGTAGGAGTCAGCAAAGCATCAGGGGCATGCTTGTATGAAGGAGATAGCTGCATTGAGAAATTCTGCAAAATCAAGGTCAAAGCAACTTTGACTTCAAGGAGAGCAAAGTTTTGGCCGATGCAAGTTCTAGGTCCCCAACTGAAAGGGAAATAGCAAAGCTTGTTCTTGGTTGCTTTTGCAACTCCCTCAGAAAATCTATCCGGATTGAACTCTTTGGCATCATCGCCCCAAATATCTGGATCATGGTGGATCAGGATCATGGGCACAAGAACCACAACTCCTGCGGGTACTTGGATATTTCCCAACTTGGTTGTCTTTTGAACAGTTCTCATCGTCATAAATCCAGGTGGATATAATCTAAGTACCTCATTCAATATCATGCTTACCTGCATATAAATCAATTTGTCGTCAGCCTGTTTTTTTTTTTTCAAAAAGACATTGAGAATGCAATGATTAAATTATCTAAACCGTGCCTAGTGGACCAAACTTATCAAACTCAACATCATTCACGTGATTTATGTTGTGACTTCTGTCACTAGCATAAACTAACTTGAGTGACTATCCCCTAAATACTCCCCTCCCCCCCCCCCCTTTTTTTTTCCTGGTTTGAGGGAAGATTTAGGGAAGAAGAACAACGGGTCAGGTGCTTACAATTGCTTCACTCACTTTTCGTTTGTTCTTTCTTTCTTTCCTTTTGTTCTTTTGTAGAAAACCATTTAATATGAGGTGAATTTTGAAAATTAGGAATATATGTCATGAAATGAGATAAACAGTGGACTACAATACGACGAGAATCCTCACTATGTTTAGTCGGCTCAACCCATCAAAATCAGGTTTGTTGTCTCCAAAAACTCGCAGGACTTCATCCCTTGCTCTGTCTTGCCAGTTTTGATATTTGCTCAACAAAATCAAAGTCCAAGCAAGCAAAACAGAAGTCGTCTCTTGACCCGCAAAGTTAAATGCTTTGCACTCTTGGATCACATCCTCTATGCTCATGCCCTTTTGATGCCCGGACTCTTGAATTTCTTTCATGTTTGATTTTAGCAATAGCCCCAAGAGATCATCCTCATGTACTCCATGCTTCATTGCCTTCTCTCTTTTGATCAATATGTCTTCCAGCGATCCTTTTATTTTGCGGTCATTTTCTTTCATCCTCCTCTGCAGCTTGTTTGGCAAGAGGCTGCAATATACAAATCAACTTCAAGATCAAAACTTTGCACGTTGATTTTTTTTTCCCCACAGTATATGCTTGTTTTGCTACAGTAACGCACTCAACCATTCTCATCCATTCTATTGAGTATAGAAGTTGGAAAACTCGATAACAGCTTGAGAGATTATTTGTGTTTGCTAAACATAGTTTTGACAGGAAAAAATTGCAACGAGCCCTACATGCTACCTTGCAATCACAATTCAACCACTATCCGTCATTTGCAAAATCATAAGAAAATTGTCTTCAGAAAATTTTCAAGTTCCTTGTGTGGCAAGATGCTTAAAGATTGGCACATGATTTGCAAAGTCATAAGACAATTGTGGAATGTTGCAACTGACCCCATGGATAAGGATTGAGGAAGTGATACTGAAGTTTGTCACTCTTTTTTTGTCATATGGTTTTGAAACATTTAAATATCTTGGGACATATTATTGCTAAATCAATCTCGACTTACCTCCACCCTGGGATAAACGCGAACTGCATAATCTTGGTCATGAGGCTAATTTGTTCTTGTTGAAGAGGGAGGATGCTCTTGACTTGGCTGTAGGTAACACCGAAAGCAGCTCTACAGAGTACATCACCCGTCAAATGCTGAAGGTCAGGCCAAACATCTACTTCGCTTGCCAAACTTTTCTTCTTCCATCCCTTAATCATCTCCTCGCAACTTGAGCATGATGCAGTCACTACATACTGTAATAAATCAACAATTACAGCTAAATGAGTCAAATGTAAAAGGTGTTTTTTGATTAATTATAGTAAGTTCCATTAGATGTTGCATCTTGTCAGGAAACTATTAGCTGCCTGCAGTAATACCTTCAACTTCTCATAGTGAAACGCCGGGTTGATGATCTTTCTATGTTTGACCCATTTCTCACCCTCAATTGTGATGAGCCCCGATGCTAAGAGATCTACAGTGCCCTTGGGATGTGGCTTTTCGAACTCATCGATCCTCGAAAATATTTCCTTCAACATGTCTGAGTCCATTATGTTCAATACAGGCGTTGGCCCAAGCCATGTAAAGCAAAGCTTCCCTGCAATAACCATATTTTGCAGATTTGTTTTTAATAAGACGTGAAATGGAAACCGTTTAAATGGATACAAGATACCATATATCACCCAATGTTGTATGCCAATTGCTTAAACTAGCAGATATATTGTAAGTACCCGACTTGAAACTCGTCTAGCAGATCAATTTGCACTAGAAAATGAGCAGTTTTAATAGACTTTGAACATTCGGTTACTGCATGGCCGTCAATTCACATGTCATGTGACTTTGTCCCTGAAAGTGACACCAAACGTTGTAAAATGCAACGTATACCGGATTTGGTCGACTTGGTTTCCATGAATTTATCTAGATTAAATTGCTGGAAAGGCACCCGGAATAAGGAAATCGAAATTGTCAAATCAACGAGACAATGCATATGGCTAAAAAGTTCGACCGTATCTCAACTTTGATGGCTCGACGTACCGTATTTCTTGATGGAGTGATGAAAGAAAGGGAGCAAGCGAGGCGCAATGTCGTTGGAGAAAGGAGTGATGGGTTGAGACTGAGCTTCCTTGCTCATTCTCATTTTGTCCCTCAGGTCTTGAAACAGAAGCGTGTAAGGGGTTCCATTTAGGCCTTGCCGTCTCAGACATCGTTCCAGCTTCTTCGGCTTCAGCCAGAACAGGCACAGCAGTTGCCATGCACAAGTGGAGAAGGTGACCAGAACAAGGGAGAGGACAATCGAATGAGCTAGGGACAACTCCATATTCTACGCTGAACATATGACGCGCTTGTCTTGTTCCCACGAGAGGGATTTAAATAGGACTCTCCAGAAGCAGAAAGACATTA
Organism: Rhodomyrtus tomentosa; assembly: GCA_028455895.1. Classification (NCBI taxonomy): domain Eukaryota; kingdom Viridiplantae; phylum Streptophyta; class Magnoliopsida; order Myrtales; family Myrtaceae; genus Rhodomyrtus; species Rhodomyrtus tomentosa. The sequence continues at coordinate 37,209,771 of JAPCWY010000011.1, read as the reverse complement.
AAAGTAAAAAAGTAAAAAAATCTTGCTTTTAATAAAGGATAATCTTCACCTTGTTTCCTTACCCAAAAAAAATATATAAAATATATATATATATATATATATATATATATACATATACATATCTCCTTACCCAAAAATCGTCACCATGTTCTAGAAAAGTGAAGTAATGCCTGAATAGGACGTGGCCACGTCCCACCGGGCCAGTCTTATATCCTGAACCCACAGACAAACTTCTAGAAGACCAAAATTTAAAAAAGAAAAAAACTACAACTTCTAGAAGAGGGACACGGTCCGGGGGAGCCACCATGAAAATTCTTTTATTGCAGTGTAAGCAAGTTTTAACGGAAGGATAGGCGACCGGAATTTCTTGTGAAAATTTTGGAAGATGACGAGGAGCAAAGGAGCAAATTTCAGTCAAGCTACTTCTAGAAGAGAGGATGGCCGGCCGAGGAAAACTGGTACGTTCCTACCTCGTGAACGACCGGAAAGACACGGGCACACGAATTTTCTCACTAGGATTTTCCCAACGGTTGCAGAGCAAAAGAGAGTCTGAGAGAAAGGAGGAGGGAGGCGAAGTGATTTTCCCTCCATGACTCGTAGAAAAGGGGAAAAGAAAACACTTAATTTTTCTTTTCTTTTCCATTGCAGCACAGGTGCGAAAAGTAAAGGGAGGCAGCGGCAGAGGAAGAGTCACGGACTCTTACCTTCGGGAAGAAAAAGAGGAGAGAAACCGGGGCCCGTCTCTTCTTTGAACATTTGTGGGGTCGAGCCCCCGTGTCAGTTGGTGTCCGCCACAATGTCAGGATTCAGCGCGCAGCGACGGAGTAGAACGTAAAGAACGGGAAAGAGAAAACGGAGAAGATAAAACGATACACGAGATTTTATTTCGATTCATATTTAAATTAGATTTACGTATAATAGATGATTTCACTATAATTAGCACATCGCATTTACATCGCTCGATTACAAGGAAAAAAAGTGTATATATGCAGGTATCTATTAATTGGCTTAAATCCAAACCACCCATGAAATATCATGGGCTTAACCTATAAAAGCCCTCTGGCGGCTCGGGGACGCTGCCTTCGCAATCCCGCCGGAGTAGGATCCAAGTGCATTTTTGTCGATAGGAAGTTTGAACCACATCTCAACATTCTACCAATTGACTCGTATAACTTTATTTTGAAAATGATTATCTGCTTTTAGGAGCATATGCACTTATAAATGTTTGAAATCCAAAGTTTTGGCACGTAAGTAGTTATTTATGTCGAGAAATAACATACACACATTTTCCGTGATTTTATATACTGAGATACATCCTTCTCAACGTGATCTATATATTTGATTGATTGAATATTTTATCACATTGCAAGGTTGAAAGATGGTAGTGAAAACACTGTCAAGTTCTTAATCAAGAACAGTGGGTTTCAAAATGAAGAGGAACTACAAGAGTTTGCCTCTAAACTGACAGAAAATTGAATAGACTGCAGCGAAACTGAGCAAGAGCATTGGTAGCAACACTGCTAAGGTCGAGAAGATGCTCTCGAGAAAGGGGAGTGAAAAGATAAGGGAACTCTCAATGGCCAAGGGAATCCACCAAGTTGATCCAGAGAAAAGTGCCGAAGAACAAAGGTTTGAAAATCCCAACAATGAACACTGCAGCATTCAAGAACTCCTACAGTAATGTGAGCATGGCAAGGCAGCCATGGCAGGGGCTGACTATGCAAGAATTGTTGGACATTTCGCTAGTTTTGAATTATTTCGAAAAGCTTTGATAGTAGTTATGATCGACGACTATAAAGTCTTCATTTAGTAGCGGTTTTCTAATGACTAGCTCAGGTGTTGGCGAGCTCAGACATTGGTGAGCTCAGACTTGGCGAGCTCAGATGTAGAAGCCATTGACATGAAAGATCAAATGGCATTCCAATTTCAGAAGCTGAATTCTTACACCAGATTTGCTTCTTTGGAAATGGAACAACTTGGGAAGAAAAAGGACAGAACGAGAGTTGCAGTTGATCGGAAGTTGAAAAAGTTCTCAAAATTTGCTTTAGTTCAACTTCCAAAAGACATTGCACCCTCACCAACTAACTCGAGCTCCATCCACATCTACTCCACTCCCAACCTCTCCCAACTAGAAACTCATTTATTCTCTCATTTTGTCCAAGTTCGGAATTGTTTTCTAACTTGGATATTTTTTCTATTTTCTGTTTGGTTGCCTCTTGTGCACAAGAACTATTAACTCTATATTGATCTGATTTTGGTTCAATAAATTCTTGGATTGATCATTGCCTTCGTGTTGATGACAGAAAAGAGGGAGAGACGCTATTTTTGCAAGTACAGATTTAAATTCTGGTACTACAACAGGCTTATATGGTAATACTAACCTTGTCCTTCTACTGTAAGAATATTTGCAAGTGCAAGTTCAAATTCTGATACTACAAATAGGCTTATATGGCAATACTAACCTCGTACTTCCTGCAGATTCAAGTATTGTAAGAATATTTGCAAGTACAAGTTTGACACCGGTCCAATGTTGAGAACAAATAAAACTTGTTCAATTTAATACAGGTTCTAAACGCAAAACTAAACCTAAATCTAAGAATGAATACAAATTCTGAATTCATTATAACTCAGAATTTTTTCTTTCTAATGTATTAATTGATATATCATTTAGAAGCAAGTGATGTTTACTTACAATTCTATACAAAATTAATATATTCATGTGGATAGTTTTGCCATAAAAGAGGGGGAGATTATTGAGAAAAGCCTAATTGATTTTGATCAGCAATTAATATATTCCGCCGTCGGAGTCGCCAGAAAAGCACCCCGAAGCCCCGGTGCCCTGTTTTGGACTCAGCTTGGTTCTATCTTCGATCCGACCAAACTGGCCGCCGCCGTGCCTCACCGCCACCGCCGATCACCTCCCCAGAGTTCCCTCTAGCACCTCGGAGCTCATCGCCGCCGGCCGCCACGTGTGGCGCCCGGAAAGCGCCGCCGACCACCTCCCTTGTTTTGGCACCGAGAAGACCCGATTCTGTTCACGATTGTCGCTGCCGTCCATCGGTCCCAACTGATCCCCACCGACCCCTGGGTGAGTTCTCGAGCCTCGGCCGGCCTTGTCCCGGCCCGAGACACCGAGAAACACTGCGAAACAACTCGATTTGTCGATTTCACCACTGATCATTAGTGTTTCAGGCCGTCGCTCGCCGAAGCTCCATCGCCGGTCCCCTATTCCGGCGACCTCGCCGGACTTCCTCGGAGTATCGCCAAGGTTTGAGCTCGGGTCGCCGCGCGATAAATCCTATTTCCGTCTCCACCGCCGTTCGTCAAAGCCGCTCGAGCTAACTCACTTTGTGAGTTGACCCTAAACCTTGATTAGGGTGCTAATTGTGCTTAGGATTAGTTTAAATTATTTATTTATTATTTTAAAAAAATTACGATCAAGACCAGTTTAGAAATGATGATTAGGATAAATGGCCAATCGATTAAGTTAGTTTGGTTGATTATATTGTTTGTGGCTATTTGTGGTAAATTATCAGCTGATTGATTAATTGTGTTTGTTCGCGAGCGAGCGACAGGTTAGAGAAGAGCGGGCGATTGAATTTATAAATCAACTGAAAAATAAGAAATATAGTATGAATTGAGCTCGAAATTGCTCGGTTGAATTGATTGCTCGTGAGTGCATTAAGTTGCCTTATTGGTTTGGTCACCTCACTAAAATGCCTAACTGAGAGTCTGGTTAGTCTTGGGCCGAGTTGTTGCATTTCTGTATTGAATTTTGGCATTAATCAAAGTTAAATAAGGGGTGATTGCCGATTGTGAATTGTGTGGTCATTTAAAGGATCAATGACATTGCCTGGCAAGCTCGCATTGTACCATTGGTACTCATGTCGTACCTATGGTATGGAAACCCGCAAGTTGTCAAAAGCATGATAATCCCGTGGTAGTCATACAATTTTAAGGGATTATCGAATGCCAATCACAGCTTGTGACGGACCGAAGCTCCTTTTTTAAGGAATGCCTACTTGTAGTGCCGCGTTGGGTGCATTGGATACACCGCTTATAGTAGCCGTCGTTAAGAGGGTAAAAGTGGACGTAATTTGGTCCTGCCAGATGAGTGCGAGATCACACTATTGATGTTTTTATCACGCCAGTCGCGTGGGTCATTGTTTATTAATGGACTTGTGTAATGGCTTGTGTACGCCTGAGTGGTGGTGTCTTAATTTGGTTGCTAATTTGGTGAGTATATTTTATTGATATACGTGTTTATACCTTGTAATTAACTGTTGTGCTTAGGATATCTTGGGCGAATCAGTATCCTAACCGAGCTTAGGTTTGATTCACTGAGATTAAGTTCTCACCCCGTCATGGGATAACTTTTCAGGTCCAAAGTAATGGAAAGACCGGTGCGATTCGGTACGCCTACCCACTCATCACATGATGTCACTCTCCACCCGGTACCAGGTACGGACCAGATGTGAGAACGTCACATCACGACGATATGGGTTGATGAGGGGATGCTACAGCTAGTGGCACACCTTTTCAAGGCCTGGTATCTTCGTGATGGAGTAGATCTTTTTGGTCCGCTCAGAGGATTTGAGGGGCCACCACTTCAAGGAGTCCCTAATGTCCCCGTTTGGGATCCGATGGATATAGATATGCCTAATGGGGAGAGGGTGGATCTTATACCCGATTCGCAACCCGAGCTCAAGCCTGAGTAGTTAGTAACCCCCTTTGTATATTCTAACCAGAGTTCCTATGATGACCCTAACGACCCAACTCCCCCGATTAGCTATGACGATCCGGATGCCGTTTTTACCCAATAGATGATTAGGTTTCTTTTATGGTCAGGGAACTTGTAATGTCTTTTGTGGGGGTACTGTTTTGGAATAGATGTGAGTTAACCTTACCTAACTCCTGTATTTTTTTGTAAATCCTAGAGGGCCGCCCCGAAGCATGGGGTTGTATTTACTAATGTTGGCTCTGTAAAGTTATAGATCATCTATTCTTAGTAGTTCTTATGTTTGCGTTGATTTGTCTGACTTTTTTGCTTATCTATCCCATGTTGATTTTATTATTTGCAAGATTGCATGTTCCGTATGCGTAGTACATTCTTTGGTCGATATTAGTTGCCTGGGACGCTATCTTTTATGACCTGGTGGCGATTTGGCAAGAGATGTCACGGGTTCGAGAGTTGGGACGTGACATCCCCGCCCAAGGTGGTATCAGAGCAAGGTCAGCATGATCTGTCTGATCATTGGCCTGGAGTAATAAGGAGCGTTGGGAAATTGGATAGTTAGTAAGATTTTTATTGTTATGCCTGTGATTGTTATCTCGTGGTAATAATTTTAGGGTTGTCTTCTGACCGCGTTTTGCTATGGGGTAAGTAGGACTCCATATATTTTCTTTACAATGAGTGGACACGGTAAAAGAGCACCCAAGCACCTCGAAGGAGGCTTGCGAGGCCAATAAAAGAATTAGTTGATGTTGAAAGAGCACCGCCCGTAATGTCCCCAATTGCACCCCCTACTCCAACCTTTGCTACAAACCTACTGAACCTATTGGAAGGGAGCCAACTATGGCTGAAGTTATGCAAGCCTTAAGGGCTATTGAAGATTTGATGGGGCAGCAAGTAAGGAATCAAGATGCAGCTACTGTTGTAGCTATTGGGACTTCATCTGTGATTCCACTTGTAGTTTCGCTAGCAAATCCACCACCTGCACCTGATAGCGAGAAGCGTAGGGCTCAAAAGCTAGTGGAACAATTTTTCAAATTGAAGCCACCTCAGTTCACTGGAAGTGGAGACCTTGAAGCTGCTACTCAATGGGTCGAAGGGATGGAGAAAGCGTTTGACTTGCTGAGATGTTCTGATAGGGATAAGATTATTTTGGCAGTCTATCAACTTGAAGGGAACGCTATTACTTGGTGGAGAGCTGTCAAGGGTAGAACTTTTCCTGAAGGAACAACTCCGGTATGGAATACTTTTGTGGAAGTTTTTAATAATAAATACTTCTCGAAGACAGCTAGAGAGCAAAAGATGGCTGAGTTCTTCTGCCTCCGTCAGAACCAGATGATAGTTGATCAGTATGAGGCAAAATTTTCTGAACTGTCCAAGTATGCTCCTAGAATGATTGAGGATCCGGAGGACGGAGCTAGAAGGTTCAAAGACGGGATGAAGCCCGAGATTAAGAGTGCTCTGGCACCGCTTAACCTTCAGAACTATGATAATATCTGCGCAAGGGCGCTGATAGTGGAGCGGGACTTAGCTGAAAGGACTACCGCATCTGGATCACGATTCAAGTCCCCAAACAGATTTGATAGAAGGTAGGGGAAGAAACCCATGTTTAGTAATCGGAGTCACATTCCACCCAATCGCCGAGGGGCGATTAATAAGCCAGCGTTTCTACAAAATGAGACATGCAGCTTGTGTCAACAGAGGCATGGGCCTGGCTTGTGCCCGTATCGAGGTGGTGCCTGCTTTGGTTGTGGTCAGCTGGGCCATCAGGTGAAAGACTGTCCGCAGAGACAAGGCTGGCAGGTGCCGCCACAGCAGGGAGGACCGCCTAGAGGAACTGTACCGCCAAATTTCTAAAACTGTCCGCCGGCACAAAGAAAGGTTTTTGTTGTCACTCGAGAAGCGGCGAAGGATTCGCCCACCGTTACAGTTATGGTACTCTTGCATAACCAAGTGGCATATGCCTTGTTTGATCCGAGTGCCACACATTCGTTTGTTGTGGATCAGTTTGTTATATTATCTAAATTGAACTTGGGGCCTCTAGATATTGTGTTTAAAGTGTCTATGCCGTTAAAAGATAATGTAATGACTACAATGAGTTGTCCTGATTGTAGACTTGTGGTGGATGGCCATGAGAGTAAAATAGACTTGATTGTGCTGGAGATGTACGATTTTGACTTAATTGTGGGAATGGATTGGTTGACAAAGCAAACGGCCACGATGGACTGCTTTAATAAAGCAATTCGATCTAATCCGATAGATGGTATTAGCTTTGAATTTTTGGGTAATCGAGGAGGAACCTCGACTGTGATAATATCGTCGTTAGAGGGGACTCGATTGTTGGAGATTGGGTGCCAAGGTTATTTGGCTCCTATGGTGGATACGTCTGCTGAAGAATTGAAATTGGAGGATATTGCGATTGTATGTGAATTTTTAGATGTTTCCCCCCAAAAGTTACCTGGTTTGCCATCAGAAAGAGAAATTGAATTTGTGATAGAGTTAGCTCCTAGGACGGAGCCAATCTCTAAGGCGCCGTATAGAATGGCATTGTCAGAATTGAAGGAACTCAAGGTCAGATGCATGAGTTATTAGATAAAGGATTCATCCGCCCTAGTGTATCGCCTTGGGGAGCGCCTATTTGTTTGTCAAGAAAAAGGATGGGTCCTTGAGATTGTGTATTAACTACAGACAGTTGAATCAGGTGACGATCAAAAATAAGTATCCGCTACCAAGGATTGACGACTTGTTTGATCAGCAGCAGGGAGCATCGATATTTTCTAAAATTGATCTACGAACGGGATACCATCAGTTGAGAATCAGAAAAGAGGATATACCAAAATCGGCATTTAGGACACGTTATGGACATTTCGAGTTCAAAGTGATGCCGTTTGGCTTGACGAACACCCCTGCTGCCTTTATGGATTTGATGAACAGAGTATTCAAGGAATTCCTGGATTGCTTTGTGATCGTTTTTATAGACAACATTCTAGTGTACTCGAAGAATTCTGAAGAACACGAGCAACACTTGAGAGTAGTTCTGGAAACGCTGAGAGTGCATCAATTATATGCCAAGTTCAGTAAGTGCGAGTTTTGGCTAACTCGCGTGGCATTCTTAGGCCACGTGATTTCGGGTGAAGGTATTGCGGTGGATCCGATTAAAATTGAGGCAGTTATTAATTGGTCAAGACCGACAAATGCTACAAAGATTAGAAGCTTCTTGGGTTTGGCAGGTTATTACAGGCGATTTGTGGAAGGGTTCTCAGCTATAGCCTCGCCTTTCGCCTCTGTTGCGAAACTTCAATGGAAGGAAGAGTCGCACATGCTGAGGTAAAGGAATAATCGGATGATTACTGTAGTTTCGCAACAGAAGCAGATGTAGTTCCACTCCCTGAGGTCTGAAACTCCAAGTATCAAGCATACTACTCTGGACTCATTGTGATAACTTTTTGGTACATAGACACAATTTCAGATGCAACATGAGTAGATGTGGTCTGTGAACCAGAAGCTGCCTGTACAACTTGTAACTCTCGACAATAGCTGCGAAGATGTCCAACAATACCACAGTAATTGTAAGTACGAGTCTCCCAACCACAACCAACAATGCTACCATGACCTCCTCCTCGGTCACGGCTTCCCCTACCACGGCCACCTCCTCTGTTCATATATAGAGCAGCAGCATGTTCACCAACTTCTGAAGGGACAGATCTAACTTCCTCATGACTTTCGGTACGAAGAATACGGCGATAAACTTCTCCAAGAGAAGGTACTCGAGCATCTGAAAGAATTTGTGATCGAATAGTATCAAACTGAGCTCCCACTCCATTAAGATAGCAGGTGACCAGAAATTGATTTCGTTGTTCTTGAAAAGTAGCCCGATTAGATGTAAACGGGACTAACCGATCAAACTAATCAGCAAAGGATTTAAATTCCTCATAATATCCATTCAGAAGCCGACCAGCAGGAGCTGACTTTAATAACCCACAAACGACATCATAGAGTCGCAAAAAATCATTCAGATATGAGTATAAATCTGCCAAAGCATCCCATAACTCCTTAACAGTATCAGTATTACTAACAACAGTATGAGCAGAAATATCCATAGCATTCAACAATTGACTATAAATACGACAATCAACAGTGTACCATTTATCATAAGTTGGGTCATCCTTGCTCGGAGGAAGTTGGGTAAGATGATAAGATAGCCGCTGTCCGTATAAATTCTTAAAGACATTCTTCTTCCAAAGTGTGTACGTAGACTGTCCCGTCAAAACACATTCGATAAGCTTAGATGAAGTAGATATAAAGGTCGGAGCTTGTGATCTCATTATATCAGATTCAGTCGCACCAGATCTATTCATGGCTAATCTAGTCTCACCGGATTTAGCAGCAGCTATTTGAGTGTCTGTATTACTCATGACAAAAATTTAATCTAGACACTAAATTAATCAGAAAGTCACAAACTCCATCATTTCATGGATCCGATTAGATCTAATCAGACCTCGACATGTAAATCAAATTCGAACGGCCTGGGACATGTCCGACCAAGTTGGCCAAGAGCCTTGGGTCGTGACCGGCCAAGATGGCCGAGGGCCTTGGGATGTAGCCGGCCAAGATGGCCGAGAGCCTTGGGACGGAGCCGGCCTGGCCTGCCAAGATGGCCGAGAAATTTGGGACGTGGCCGGCCAAGTTGGCCAAGATCTCTAGCCGAGAGAGTAGGTTAGAGAGAGAAGCAAGGGCTAAATGGTGGTTGCGCTGATAGTGGGTGTTGGATAGGATTTAGATTGGGGCGACTAAGGTTGGCTCTGATACCATGTCTTAAGAAGAAAAAAAGAGAAAAATGATATGAATGAATTGTCTAACCCTCTAGGTTAGCATGCTCTCATATTTATAATAATGAAGATGATATATAGTAATACGGTGGGCATTTCCACACATGATGATGAATAATAAAATAACTTATGACATTCTGTAAGTCAGTTTCTTAAACTAGAAGATATGTTGTAAGTAACCGACTTGAAACCTATCTAGTAGATCGATTTGCACGAGAAAATGAGCAGATTCAGTAGCCTTGTCACGGTTACTACAAAGCTGTCGTTCACCTGTCATGTGATTTTGTCCCTAAAGTAACACTCAATCTTGTAAAATCGAACTTATACGGGACTCGGTCGACATGCTTTCCATGAGTATACCATGACTAAATTGCTGGAAAGACGCCAGAAATATTTTTCTTTAGCAGGATTTTAGCCAAAATTTACAGCTCCTAGTTAGTTGGATTTCTATATTGTTTAATACCAGGAAATCGAAATTGTCGAATTGATGATGTTATGCATATGGCTGAAACGTTAACCTGTATCTCAACTTTCATCGCGTGCATGCCGTGTTTCTTGATGGAGTGATGAACGAAAGGGAGCAAGCGAGGCGCGTGATATCGTTGGCGAAAGGAGTAATGGGTTGAGATTGAGCTTGCTTGCTCATTCTCATGTTGTCTCTCAGGTCTTGAGACAAAAGTCTATAAGGGGTTCCATTTAGATATTGCCGTCTCAGACATCTTTCTAGCTTCTTCGGCTTCAACCAAAACAAACACAGCAGTTTCCATGCACAAGTGAAGAAGGTGATCAGAACAAGGGAGAGAACAACTGAATAAGCTAAGGACAATTCCATGTTCTAGACACGCTTGTCTTATATCCGTGAGAGGGTATAAATAGGACTCTTGGTGTTAGCATTCCCAATAGGACCGAATCAGGACTGGACCAGACCGCTAGTCTTAGTCCGATCTCTGGTCTCGAAAATTTGATAACTTGAACTATTGGTCCAATCCCCGATTCCATATCGAGATCAGACCGGCTCGGACTATGCACATCCCTAGAAAGACATCATTTTTTACGAACTTTGTTTGCGAATGTTTCTTTGTTTCTAAATATCACTTCTTTTTTACATGATATTGTAAGGAATTCGTTGACTGCTTACATGTCCCGCGAAGCATTCTAGAATGAGGCTTTAAAACAAAGTGGTTTTAACAGCAAATGTCTCCAAACCTAATCTCCATTTACTTCATGGAAAACAACTTATCGAAAAACATTTTTCAATATTTTCGACATTTTGTTTCGCGAAAAATAAATTAATCCCGGAAAATATTTTCCCCACGAAAAAAATCTCTTTCCGGTCACGGGCGAGGCCTGAATTCGCCGGCCTCGAGCGAGGGCAGGCGAGGCGTCACCGGCCTTGAGTGATCTTCCGCCAATTTCCATCCTCATGTCACGTCATCTTCATACATTTCTAAATCGGACATCATGCAGAGGCCTCCACGAAACCCATGACGCTTTATTTGCCCCCAAAAAATTACAAAAATTACAACATTATTCCGTGTTGATCATGAGAACTTCAATTACCAATTTACAGACCAGTTGGGTGTCAATGATTCGCTGTTGCATATAATTTATTAAAAAAAACTACAAATTCAGCTCTAAAAGTTTGGTAAATGAAATTTTTAATTTTGCTTATGTAACCTCCAATCTTCGCGCGAAATTTTAATGCAGTCGTTCCACCCGATTGCTGTCGAAAATATTTGATGGGACAACTCAAGTAGGATATCATTTCAAGTAAAGTTGACCACGTCAGAGTGTCACATGACGACCGACGAAAACTAAATGCCACGTTCGGCGGTAATAGCCCAAAAGGACTACAACAGAATCTCGCCAAACGCTTAGAACTATGTGGTTGAATTGAAAAATTCTAGGGCTGAATAGAAATCTGTACAATAAGGATATGATTAATCCGGTATTCACGCCCAATTAATTCAATGGGTATCGGTTGTCCGGTAACGTAGATATGGAGGACAAAGTTAGGGAAACGATCCGATTTTCGTTGACCGACCCGTCAACATTTAATGCGACAGGGAGGAAAAGGGCAATGGGGACAGTCAAGTTTCTTTGTCAACTTCTCAACCGTGCACGATCAAGCTGAGTTGCACTAAAATAGCAAAAAAACATACGGGACTCATTCATGCTTTGTGACCCGCAACAAACTTGATTTGATACTGGGAATCCAACCCACAAAAATGATAGCAACAGTGGCAAAACTATTGTACGGAGTCGACTATGGTACCGTATTTTCGGAGTATTATTATTATAATTATTTTTTATGATCGAGGTATCCGGACCAGCTTGCGCGCACCTCGATTATTCCTCGGAGGGACTAGCACGTCAATCATCAGTCGTAACCTCCACTTAAGTCTCGGAGCGTGAATTGAGAGATTTGAACCAGGGACCTAATAAGGGATATTTGAGTTACACAACTTTCAAAGGACGATCACTTAAGTGACTTCGACGACTTAGATTGCCGGAAACTTGATATATCATAACTTTAATAATAAAGGCTCGCCGGTGTCCCTTATTTTCATGGTTTTAAAAATATTTCGGCACTAAAGTAATCCCTTCGTAAAGTCTTGACACTAACTTGATTGTTGATAATGATTTGGCACTAAACTAAGATGTTAGTATTATAGAGACCGATACTGCACATTGTGCCACTTTATTAGGTTGCTACATGGCATTTTGATACTCCATTTTTGGAAACGCACGAAAATTAATTTTCGACTAACACATCCCTCACTTTATGATATTGATCAAAGCGGTTGATGCTTCTCCGAGTGGAGAAGCAGCTAATATTCTACTTGAACTTGAAAGTAGTAAAGCCATTATTTCAAGTTTTCCACCAAAAAAATTGCTCATATGTCAAATTGAAGAATACTTGATAATGTATCGTGGAATTCGATGAAAGATTTAAAAAATAATTTTCTTTAAAATATTTGCTTATATCGCTTACAAAATGAAATAATGAAAAATATTTCCATCATCCACGAAATTTTTTAGATATAAATCGTTATGGATAATGCAAATATTTTCCATCGACTAACTATTTCAAATAACACCGACGATTAATTTTTGAAAAATATTTTTCAAATAATTCATTTTTCGCGAAACAAACCGAGGCTAAATAGTCAACAATTATGCCGGTATCTTTCTAAAACCTAACCTGAATCAACCAGTAATCGAATGACAATTGTTCTGCGATATCCGGCGAAAATCAAAAGAAATCGTCATCTGTAAGTCACAGAATCGTCCGAGACGATTTCCTTTTCAAGCGTTATTGTCTTCGTCTTTCAACAGCTGTTACTTCGTGAAGTTATTTTCTTGGGTTGACATCAAGCGGCTTTGATGTAGTTCACCTCACATAAACTAAATCAATTCTGCCGACCAAAATTAGAATTAGATCCGACGTGGCTTATTTTATGGCGAGAAAGCGTCGACCGTTGTATTTGGTAAGAACAATGACTGTACATTTTTTTCAAAATCTTCTAGAAAGTCAAATGACTAAATTTAAACATTTAGGACTCAATTGGCCTGCCAATGCGACGTGTAGGATTTCATTGTAGTTGGGCCTAGGATGGGATACGAAAGTTGGCACGTCTTGTTAACCTAATTTCTATCCAATTGCGTGGTAGGATTTCTTAAATTAGAAAAAAAAAAATCAACCAGATCACAAATAAGCGAATGAAAAAGATACTTATTAGCATCGACCCAGGAGTGGAAAACACCCATGATATAGTGAAATGAACACAGTTATCAAAGTTAAAACTTTATATACCCCAAACGTAAAAAGTAAAAGTCCTTAAGTATATAGAGAGATGCTAATAAGTGCCTTCGTTAGCAAGGAACACTTGTAAATTACATGAAGCGGTTAAATGGTTAAGTACTAGGGGAGAACATTTCCCGGTCCGGGTCTGTTCCCTCAACAACTGGGACCCGGACCGGTTGTCTTGATTAACATTTTTCAAAACCGGGAATCGGACCGGACCGGCTCTCGAGCCGTTCCAAGGAGCCAACTAGTTGAAGCTAAATTGTTTAGGGACCATAACACAGAGTCAACAAAGTTTATGGGTTTACCCGATTTGAAAATTCCGCTGATGCAGCCATAGCTTGTCACAACTAAATGGGTTCAAGATGGGGAAGAAGATATTGACCATAAAAGTGGCCAGAAAAATGCAAATTTTTGGATTATAGCATTTCGAGAAAGTAGCGCACCGTAAACAAGTTTTGTTTCGGAAAATGAAGGTCCAGAATGACCAATCCAGTCCGATATTGCTTAGCGTTTCTTGTTTACAGTGAGCTAATTTAGGGTTACTTCAAATATATATAAATAAAAAAAATCGGGCTGTCCTATCTGGGCAATCCGGTCTGGTCCTATGTCCCTAAAACTGCGAATCGGATCATCCAGTCACCGGTTCCAATTTTAGAAACCGAAACAGGACCGGACCCCTCTAAAACCGAAAACCGAACCACCGGTCTCGGTCTGATCCGGTCGGTTCGATTTGCTCGCCCTTATTAAGTACTCACCGCCTTTGTGCATAATTAACGAAATTTGAACAAATTATTTCTAGTTTCTAAGTTGGAAATTTCCTGGGGCCGTGACTAGTTTAAATATGGGGAAGTGAGACAATATTGCATCACTATATTTACAATTATTGTTTTTATTGATTGCGATATAGCTGTTTTTCTTATTTTTGGGTGATATTCGTCCTTTAAATAAAAATCAATGCTCTCTCTCAACATTTTTTTTTTCCTTCCGATTGTTCAATTCGATGAACGTGATACATGAGATCCAAATTGCCCCATTATTAAAGATAAAGCAACGGTGCCATAAGGCTAGCAATGTTTTTAGCTTTTCAATGCTAATATCAAATAGAATACATTTTTCTCCAGCATTTGTTTATTTCACAGAAAATGAATCATTTAAAAAATATTTTTCAAGCACTTATAAAAAATAAATAAACAGAACATTTTTTTCATTCTCCATGAATATATTTAGCCATATATTTTTAGCGATAATTAAAATGTTCTTCATTGACCAATTATTTCGATAGCACCATTGGGCTACGACAAGGTGATTCCCTCTCTCCAACCCTCTGTCCTGGTTATGGAAATTCTTAACAAATTGTAGATGGAAAAGTTTATGTCTTCCTTTTAAGTTCCATTGGCGTCGTAAAAAATGGTAAAAGTCACTCACTTATGCTTCGTAGATAATTTGCTTCTCTTTGCTTACGACGATGTAGATTATATCCCTTGACCTTTTGATACACAGGATGAATTATGCAGCTCTCAAAGGATTGCAGTTTAACCCAAATGTCAAATGCTTTTCTTTAAGTTGATTCAAGATGGAAAGCTCCACATTTTAGATCACACTTCTTCCTTCATAGGTACCCTTCCTATCAGATTCTTTGGCAATCCTTCTAGTTAATAGAAGACTCAGCACGTTGATTGCACGAGTCTAACTGACAAAATCTTCAACAGGATAGAAGGATGGGGGATGAAACACATAAGCTTTGCAAAACGTCTCCAGTTCGCGAAGCCAGTTGATTCTAATCTTCATCTGCACTTATTGGATGCGAATGTTTCAATGCCATTAGATCTGTCAAAATGGGTCAGAAACTCATTTTTTTTTTTAACCCATATTATATGGGTTGAGTTGTTATATGTGTTAGTTATGTTCAATAAATGAGTTTCAAATGATAATGCCCAAAATAATATGTGTGTTACTCTGACTCCTTATAACTCTCTCTTCATTATTTCTTGCCTTCACTCGATCTAGTGTTTACACCTCAGTTTAAATATGAGTTTTTATAGATTGAGTTCAATATAGAAGGGTTTTATCAATGTGAGTGTAATCAGGATATGTTCTATTTGATATGAATTGCTAGATTTATATTGTATGAAAAATATTAAAATGGATTAAAACGGCCCAAAAATGTTATATGTTCTCAGCCCCCGCACCTCTGACGGTGGCCCCAACAGGGTGAGGACGTTGATTTTGTGCATGTTTCCTTTCTTTTCAAGTTAGCCGATGCGTTCTACATGTTTGATAGAATGCCCAGGAGACAAAATGGCATGTTCTGGGCAAAGATATAGCAACATTTGGTTCAGCATTCTCAAGGAGCATTCAGCCCCCAAAGCCCATTGGGAGAATATTGAGCATTTGGTTCAGCTTTGAGTAAGGATTTGAACAAATGCTGGCCTTGAGAAAGCCGAAAGCCCAATGCTATATATGCTGGTAGGGACCAGCATTGGGCTTTCAGCATTTGGTCAAATGCTAATAGATTTTTTTCTTTCTAAAACTAATCCCATCAATTCTCTGTTATTTCGATTTTGCCCCACTTTTTGCTAGTTATCTTCTTCTTCGGTCCGACAAAAGGTAATTTTTTAATTAAAAATTTAAAAAATTTCATTCAAAGCTCCTTTGGAATGTTGTTTTTACCAAATATCATTCAACCTAAAGCCCATTTTCAAATGATATTTTACCACACGCAATTAGCATTTTCCTAAACCCATTTAGATTGAAAGTATTTGCATTTCCTTAAAACTCATTTCAAATGTTGAACCAAACCCACCCAACATTAATGTGCTATTCATCAGAGGGTGCGATTTTTTTGCCAAATTTATTGCAAATCTAGGGGGAGGTAGTGTTCGGCCCTCTCTGTGTGGGCATCTATGCGAGGAATGTTTATACATCGAGGCTAAGGTTGCAACGTCCCTCTCTGTGTGGGCATCTATGCGAGGAATGTTTATACATCGAGGCTAAGGTTGCAACGTCTCACCGCGTGTTTGCAACCATTGAGGTAGCATTGGCAGACGATACGAGCCCTCTCTCTGCCCCAGAACCGTAGGTGTCCATTGCTTGCTCCGGCGAAGCAAGCTCTTACTTTTCCTGAATCTAAGTAAGCCCGTTCCATTGACGAGCTTCGGCTGAGCGAAGAGCTTGAAGATGATCAACAATAAAAGGAGCTCTCTCAGAGCCGAGTAGAAGGAAAGAACAGAAAAATCAGATAAATAGGAAAAAAAACAAATAATAAAATCAGGAAAAAAAAAACAAAAGGAATCACTTCGCTCATGTCAGATTGTCAACGGCCAGCGATAAATGAACCGTCAGTTCAAGAATCACTTAGAAGTTTACGATTGCATCCTACTGTCGTATATTGGACAAATGTCGAATAATAGCACCAACTTACACTTCAAGACAACCATAGTTTCAGTTTTCAAACAGAAAAGAAAAACTCATGAAACCGGTATAATAGAAGACTTGGTCTTCTACTCAAGCAACAAAAAATGTCCACCGTTGATTAATGATTGTAAGTGTATAATAGCATTTGCATTTGCATTTGCATTATAGGAGCACTTAATTGTGATAGGGCCACATAAATTGCATTTTAATTAGCCCATGCTAAATAGGTATTTGAATTGTCAAGATTGAGCCCATGAGAACATGAAGTTCGGCCAAGCCCATTGAATGCCCATATGGCCCAAAATTGCATGTGCCGTGCACAGGGGGAGTTCCAAACTCGGAAGGATTGCAAAATTTAATAAATTTTGGAGGAAATAAAGAAATTATGATCGACGGTCTCAATTAAAAAAAATGCTTCTATGACAGTTTGACAATATTATCTGTTATTTTTTACCGTAGACACATACATCATCACTGCGTGCTTTGCATAAAGCACTCATTAATTGAAAAATCATGGGATCGGAATTAATGACAGTACTGTCAAACTTCCAAGGTAGTACCTCCCTTTCAATTATATGATAATAATAGGGAGTGATATTTAAATTTCCTAAGATGAGAGCATTGATATACCTATTTGGTCTAAGTTAGGAAAGTGATGAGTCATAAAACCCTAATCCATTGCCTATAGAAAGGTCTGACGCAGAGGAAGTATAACTTGAAAAATAATTTCAAAAGATAACTGAATTTAATAGAATGATATCTTGTCAAAATTACAAAGGGCGGACGTCCTTTATATAAATAGAACTCCTTAAGGAATTAGAATTACTCAAAGATAACATTAAACGAATCAAATCAAATCTAATCAAATGGAATATAAATCAAATATTGCAAATCAAATTTAAAGATATCTCAAAATGAATATTAAAATCAAATCTAATCGCAATCCGGTAAATTAGAAGCTCGGTAAATCGTCTGCAACATGCTGAAAATCAAACTTGGTAAGTGAGAGATTCGGCAAGATAAGGTACTATTCAGTAATGTCCCGAATTCGGTAACATCCTAATCAGTGAAATCGCCTGATTTTTGCTGATCATGCTTTTTAAGATAATTATGCGTCAATTGTTCTACATTATTCTCTTCTTCAAGAGAACTCGTCCTCGAGTTAGTATCAGGATATAAAGGAGTATCGGGAGAATGATACTCGAATAAATCTGCCATGTTAAATGTTAACAACATAGGCATTATCATTGATTTTCTTCGGAATTCGGCATGGACCAACCTTCTTACATTTCAACTTGTGATAGGTACAAACAGGAAATCGCTTCTTGCATAGAAAGACCATTACTTCATCGCCGACTTCAAAAACTTTTGAACGACATCACTTGTCAGCATCAACCTTATGTTTTGCAATGGAAGCGACAAGTTGACGTTCAATATTAGTTTGAACCTCCATAATTTTGGATACCAGATTTTCTATCGTCACACTATAACTAGGAATTTTAGGCAGAGAAACTAAAATCAAGAATATGCTGTGGAGTTCGCCCATAGATGACTTCAAATGGAGATTTACCAGTGAAACGATCAACGGTGTTGTTGAAAGAGAACTCAACAGAAGCAATATCGATTCCACTGCTTGGGCATGTCACGATAGAGACACCAGATAATATCCGCCATAGTCCGGTTGATGACTTCCATCTGACTATCAGTTTGTGGATGGAAAGAGCTACTATACTGTAAATCGGTCCCAAATAAACGCCATAAAGTTTCCAAAAATGGCTCAGGAACATGGTGTCGCGATCAAAAGTGATTGTCTGGGCATTCCATGCAAGTGGACTATTTCACGAAAGAATAAATTTGCCACATGTGAAGCATCCGAAGTTTTATTACAAGGAATGAAATGCGCCATTTTCGTAAACCTGTCGACAACCACAAAAACATAATCCAAATCCCGTTGGGTTCGAGGAAGTCCCAACACAAAATCCATCGAAATGTCGATCCATGGACCCGTAGGAATATACAGAGGACTATAAAAACCAGTGTTCTGAAAATGACCCTTAGCAGTCTGGCAAATTTAACACTTTTAACAAATTCCCCAACATCTTGCTTTAGTTGAGGCCAATAGTACCGTTCCTCCATGTAACGCCCTGGACCCGACCTTGGCGATGTCCCATGAGAGAATTCATGTCAAGTGGAGCTAGAGTCAATTTCGGCCTTAAGACCTAGGCGTAAGCGAGTGAGATCTTATGACGTCCCAGGCGCATTAACCTCGACCGTCCCACTCATTTTAAAATTTTCTTATTTCACACAAGCAACTCATAGAGTTTATCTCTAATATCATGGAACCTCATATCGTTTATATAAATCGAACTATGTCGCCACATTAGATTAGGCATCTACATACAAAACATAAGTTCACGGTACGGGGCAAGAATACGCTTAACTCCTCTAGTGGCGTGTACATCTAGCAAAAATTTGCCCTTCATGTATCCTCTAGCTTCACCAAAAAGTATGTCCTTCCAAACACTTCCTGCATCACGGTCGTCTCCCTCCATTGTTAGAGCTTGATGGCCCATTAAATTCCCTTAATGGGCTATAAGTTCTTCATCGTGAAGCAGATGCCATGCCACGTAATAGTGAGGGATCCAATAGCCGGATTCGTCCTCCACAAAAATAGTAGATAGGTAGCGACGATAGGTTACATCTTCCTCAACATCTGTAACACCGACATATATTATTTCTACGATCATAACTAGGCCAAAATAAGGAAATGAGCTGGTAGCCATACCTACAAGTCTGAAAAATAAAGGGGTGAGAACAACTTCTCAGTAAGTGAAAATCTAAATCTATAATAGGAGGCTAGCAAACATCAAACTTAAGAATCAAACAGCAAACATATAAACATAAGTCATTCAAGACCACATCAAACCATTTGGCCATCTAACTTTTCTGTAGGTAAGCATGCAACTTCCCATTCTTTCTTTTCTTTTTTTTTTGTATGTCTCGCGCTTCTTTCAGGCCCACCCATCCTTTTCGCAGACGAGGTATCTCGACGTGCACTTTCGATATACTGAGGCATCCCATAGGGCAACGCGAACATGACACGACATGTGCTTCCATCGTTCTATTCGATTTGTCCTCATACCAAACCGAATAGTCAAGATACACATAATCGCGCATGAATGAGACATATCATATCGTAAGCATCTATATATCGAAAATTGGATCGAGCTCTGAACTTCGATGGATGCGCCGCTAATAAGAGCATGTTCGCATTTAACTCGATTTAAGGTCGGAATCACCCATTCCTTTATCAAGTATCTAATTGGAACACAATTGAGGGTGATCAGTCCATGCTTCGTAATTCCACATGTTATATTGCACAACCGAGTGTGATCAGTCCGCGGCTGGCGCGTGCCTGGGTACGAAGTTCCATGATTGTGAACTAGCTCTTTTCCTGGCATCTACGACTTTAGTCTATAGCTCATTCCATGAGAGTACCTAAGGAGGCCCTAAAATTTTGGATGTCACAACTCCTCCATACAAAAAATTTCGTCCTCGAAATTCTATGGCGTACCTGGTTATTGGAATAGATGTGCGTACTCTCATCACATCTGTTCTTCACTCCTATGTAGTCTCTTCTATGCCACGATATTACCATAAAACTTTTATCAAGGGAATGGTCTTATTCCGCAAGACTTAATCTTTTCTATCCACGATCCGCACAGGCTTCTCAACATATTCCGTTCTGTCATCTATTTCAATGATTTCATAATCAAGCACATGTGTCAGATCGGGTTCATATTTTCTTAACACAGAGACGTGAAACACTTCATGTACATTAGCAAGTCGTAGTGGTGGTGCCAATGTATATGCCAAATCCCCGATCCTTTTCAAGATTTCAAATGGTCCTACATATCTTAGACTCAGTTTACCTTTCATGTCGAAGCCAGAAACGCCTGTCATAGGCGACACTTTTAGAAACAATTAATCGCCTACTTGAAACTCTAATGGTATCCGTCTCTTATCTGCGTAACTCTTTTGACGGCTGTGGGATGTTCGAATGCGATTTCTAATGACATGTATAGCTTCGGTGGTTAATTGTACTAATTCTAGGCCTATCAATTTCCTTTCCCCAACTTCATCCCAATAGCCTGGAGTTCTACAAGCCTTTCCATATAATGCTTCAAAGAGAGCAATTCATATACTCTGCTGGTAATTGTTATTATAAGAAAATTCTGCTAAAGGAAGATGTTCATCCCAACGTCCTTTGAAATATAGGACGCATGCTCATAACATATCTTCCAATGTCTGAATTATTCTTTCTGTTTGCCCCTCAATCTGTGGGTGATATGCCGTGCTAAGCTGAAGTTTAGTTCCTAATGCTTTCTAAAGACTTTGCCAAAAAGTTGTGGTAAACCTATGGTCACGATCCGAAGTAATTGAAATTGGAACTTCGTGTAGACGAATTGTCTGCTTGACATATAAGTCCGCATACCTTTCTAGTGAATAATTTTTCCGCACTAGTAGGAAATGAGTTGATTTTGTCAATCGATCCACGATCACCCATATTGCGTCATTTCCTTTTTGTGTTTTCGGTAAGCCCATTAAAAATCCATTGTAACATGCTCACATTTCCATTCTGGGATTTCAAGTGGTTGTAATAATACTTTGGGTTTGCAATGTTGTGCCTTTACTTGTTTACAACTTTGGCACCTGGCAACAAACTTCGTAATATCCGTCTTCATTCCACTCCATCAAAAGTGTTGTTGAAGGTTTCAATACATTTTAGTATTCCCAGGATGGATACTATAGTGATTTCGATGTTCCTCAGATAAAATTTCTTCTTTAAGTTTATCGTCATTAGGCACACATAATCGTCCATGAAATAACAAAGTTCTATCTTTTGCTAATTGGAATTTAAACTCCTTTCCTTTCTCAATCCTTTGTCGGAGTTTGCAATAATTTCGCATCCGACGATTGAAAGGATTTGATTATTCGTCATATATTCGACTCAATTCGCAATGTAGCAAATCGTTTACACATATCTTCCTCATCAAATTTAAACTTCGATTCTCGAACTTCAGTTAGTAACATCCACTCTTGAATCATTAAGGTTGTCATTGCGAATTTGCAGCTTAAGGCATCGGCAACTTTGTTCACCTTTCCAGGACGATACATGATCTCACAATCGTAATCCTTAAGTAGTTTCATCCATCTTTGTTGTCGCATGTTTAATTCTTTCTGAGAAAACAAGTACTTAAGACTATGATGATCAACCTATATTTCGAATTTTCCCCATATAAGTAATGCCTCCAAATCTTTAATGCAAAGACAATGGCTGTGAGTTCTAGATCATGAACTGGATAATTAAGTTCACACGGCTTGAGTTGTCTTGACGCATAGGCGACTACTCGGCCATGTTGCATCAAGATGCAACCCAATCCCTTATGCGAAGCATCACTATATACGACAAAACCACCTGTCTCGGATGGTATTCTTAAAGCAAGCGCGGTTGTCAGTTTCTGCTTCAGTTCTTGGAAGCTTCATTCACACTTATCCATCCATTCGAACTTGACATCCTTCTTCATTAACAGTGTCAACAGAGCGGCGATACTAGAGAATTTCTCTAGTATCCGGCTAATCCCAGGAAACTATGAACTTCCATTACTGTCGTTGGCCATGACCATTTTATAACGGCTTCCACTTTGGCCAGATTGACCGATATACCTTCGCTCAATACCACATGGCCTAAGAATATTGCACGGTTTAGCCAGAACTCACACTTACTAAACTTAGCATAAGCCGCACACACTTCACTTTGCATATTTAAACTTCAATAATATACCCCATATTGTGTAGTCTCTGCCTCCTTATTGGTGGTTTTTATGATAAATATTTTATTTCTTTATATATATATATATATATATCATCTGTTATCACATTTATATTATACTTTCTGCAATCTTTTATATACAAAGTTGTTTACTGCTTGTGACTGGTTTTATTGATTTTTGTGAGTGGTTTCTTGATATATCTGTTAAACAACTCTTTCATACATATTTTAGTCATAAATAATGTTGCTTGTGCTTATAATATATGTTGTTATTTTATATTTGCTATCGTAATATTATATCATCTTTTTGAGTGTTTACTTAATGCTTTCTAAGTCATATCGTAACTACTGGACTAATAAACTTAAGAGACGTCGCTTTTAATCTTCTATAATAATTTCCCCTCTATTTCTATAATTTCCGATCTTGTCCCCTCTATTGTATCAAAGCCAGTTGGGAGGAGAATTGGTTGTTCTTTTGAGAAACGTTTTGTATAAATTAGCTTTTGGTTGTTCTAAGATCGATCTTATTTGGAGCCACAAAGCCTTGGTAAAGGTAACGTAAGTCCAGTTGGCGTGGTAGCAGAGGTCAAAAGTGAATAACTAAAATCAATTTTATACAAGATGGATCTTTTTAGAAGAATTAATTCTTCCTCAAATAGTTCTATATCTAAGTTAAGCCAGATCTCAAATCCTTTAAATAGATAAGAAATTACTCTTGAAGATTTTAACAAGTCAATTAAGAATTGGAAGATTCCAAAAGTTAAATATGACCAAATTTATTCTGAATCTAAGTTTAAAAAAAATTTTAAGTCCAATGATTATGTCATTACGACTGAGGAACGTGATATACCTTTTTCTTCCTCATATTCTCTAATTCCCCTTTTGAATAAGGATTCCTTAAAGAAACATGATTTGAAGTACAATTATCTCCATTTTGGTATGGTTCAAGTTGGTATTAAACCCCTTCTAAAAGAAGGTCCAAATAGTTCAATCCTTTTGGTTTTAAGAGATGCAAAACTTTTGAGATACGAGAACTCTCGTCTTGCTACAATAGAGACGAGTCTTTGTAGTGGCCCCATTCATTTTGATTGCTATCCAAATTTTTCAATTTCTTTGAAAGATAAAAACATTATGAAGTCACTCGTTTTGCAGATCAAAAATCATAATTATAGTATAGATGAAGGATCCATTCCACTCTCCCACATCTATAAAGTACACTATAAAGCTATGAGTTCTGCTTTTGATGTTCACTCATTGAATGATGCTCCGAAAGGACAAAACCTTCTTTTGCAGACTGATATTTCTTGCTCAACTTCCATAATTCCAAAGTCTATTAGTTGGAATGATGTTATTCTTCTTGATCAATGGAAAATTGAAAATCTCATTCCTCATATTTCTATTAAGAATAACACACCTACTAATGTAATCCAACATCCTGAAGAAAAAGTTACAATACAATTTCCCAAGAGATCTTTTGATACAAATTCTTTCATTTCTGCAAGACCTTCCCTCCATGGGTCTTCTTCTTGGAGGTCGGTAGATCTTCGTCCAAATCTGCCTCCTGTAATCACAATCCCTGTGAGCAGTCAAGGTAGTATCAATATTTCAGACGTCATTCCTACACAAGTAGATGCAACTCCAAGTGCACCTCCTTTAAATCTTTCTAGTTTGGATACTAATTCAGGAATCTCTAGACCTGTCTATCAACAACAAGGTCCCGAAACCCCTGAACCTACTCAGTCCTAAATGGAAGATGACGATCTAGAGTGTAATATGCTTGAAAAGAATTTCACTCATGATCGCAAGTTTTTGAATAAAGAATTTAATTTTGAAGAAAATTCTGAAATCAGAAAATGATTTTTTGATCATTTCAAACAATATGCTAAGCAAATTAAAGATCAATTTTATGAATTTTTAGAATAAATTGGAATGCACATATTTTTCTTTGATTGGTTTAAGAACTATTTTCTTGAAAAAAGAGAAATTTATAATCTGGAAAAAGCTTTTAAGTGGAAAGTTGATGATGATCAAATCATTGAATCAAGTCATCCTCCCTTAAAAAAATTAAAATTTCTCATCACGAAAACGGCATATTAAAAGAAATTTATAATATGCCATTTTCGTGATCGAGCCTAACCCCGACCAAGCTTGGCCGGTAAAAATTACCGAAAATACCCTTCGTCATGTATACCAAACTTTCGTTTCAGTCCCGACACGCCAAATGACCATTTTGCCCCTACTTATACATATAGGACAAGAGTGATAATTGGGCATATAGGACAAATTGCCACAAAAGTCTTGTGGGCCTCACCAATTTTTCCCTTCCCCATGCTGCCTTCACGTCAGCCTTCTGCCTTCATCTTCATCTTCTTTGTTCTTCTTCTTCTTCTTTGTTCTTTGGCCATGGACACCCTTAGCCGATCCATTCCCTCGCCTCCATCGACGATTCCAGCGGCCACCACACCTCACCACCGTCTTAACCCGAGCTGAGCCGTCGTCGCCGTCGAACGGCCGAGGAAACAGCTCAGAAAACTCGGCCCTATTTTTGGGTCAGTTGACCCGAGAACTCAGTGGCCTCCTCCGGCCACCACAGCCGCCACCGACGCCGACCACCGCCCCTTAACTGACCAACGTCCTCCCCTCGATCGCCCCGACCCAGCCCCACCGGCCGTCCACTGCTGGAGCTGTCGGAAATCAGCCCTGAAGTCTCGGTGCCCTGTTTTGAACCTGGCTCGGTTCGGTCTTCGATCAGACCACCGCCGTGCCTCACCCCCACCGCCGATCACTTCCCCGGAGTCCCCTCTACCACCTCGGAGCTCACCGCCGCCGGCCGCCGTGCGTAGCGCCCGGAATCCGCCGTAGATCAACTCCCCTGTTTCGGCACCGGGAAGGGCAGTTTTTGATTGCGGCTGTTCTCCGACGCCGGCCACCTTCCGCCGCCATCTACCGATCTCCACCGACCCCCACCGACCCCTAGGTGAGCTCCCGAACCTTGGCCAGCCTTGTCCCGGCCCGTGTATTCGGGATACGCCCAAAACATTCCGGTTCGCAAGTTTTGGTTACTCACCTTTACTGTTTCAGGCCGCCTCTCGCCGAAGCTCCATCGCCAGCCACCTGTTCCGACGACCTCGCCGGACCTCCCCAGGGCATCACCAAAGTTTAAGTTCGAGCCACCACGCGATAAATCCTAATTCCGCCGCCGCCGACGCTGTTGCCGCCGCCACCGCCTTCGCCGCTGCCGTCGCCGCCGCCGCTCAAGCTAATTCACATTGTGAGTTGACCCTAAACCTTGGTTAGGGAGCTAATTGCACTTAGTAATAATTTTAATTATTTATTTAGTTATTTATTTATTTATTTATTTAAAAAAAACTTCGATCAGAACCGGTTTAGATAAAAACGATGGTTAGGATAAATGGCCGATCGGTTATTTATCTGTGGTTATTTGTGGTAATTTATCAATTGAATGATTGATTGTATTTGTTTGCAAGCAAGTGACAGGTTAGAGACGAGCGAACGATTGATTATTATACGACTAAGAAATAAGAATTATAATACAAATTGAGCTCGAAATTGCCGGGTTGGATTAATTGCTCACAAGTACGTTAATAGGCTGATTGGTTTGGTTGCCTGGCTGAAATGCTCAATTGAGAGTCTTGTGGGCCTTTGGGCCGAGTCTATTGCATTTCTGTATGAACTTTGGCATTAATCATAGATAAATAATGAGTTGATTGCCAAATGCGATTTGTGTGGTCATTAAAGGATCAATAACGTTACCTGGCAAGTTCGCATTGTACCATTGATACTCGTGCCGTACCTATTATATGGAAACTCGCGACTTGTTAGAAGCACGATAATCCATGCCCCGTGCCAGTCGTACGATTTTAAGGGATTATTGGATATCGGTCACAGCTTATGACAGACCGAAGCTCCTTTTTAAGGAATGCCTACTTGCAATGCCGTGCCGGGTGTACTGGATACACCGCTTGTAGTAACCGTCGCTGAGAGGGTAAAGTGGACTTAGCCTGGTCCTACCAGATAAGTGCGGGATCGCACTATTGATGTTTTTATCACGCTAGTCGCGTAGGTCATTGTTTAAAAATGGATTTGTATGATGTCTTGGGTACGCCTAAGTGGTGGTGCCTTAATTGGTTGCTGATTTTACGGATATATTTTATTGATATATATGTGTTTATATCTAGTGGCTTACTGTGGTGCATAGGTTATCCTGGGCGAATCAATGTCCTAACCGAGATTAGGCTTGATTTACTGAGATTAAATTCTCACCCCGTCGTGGGATAACTTTTCAGGTCCAAAATAATAGAGAGACCGGTGCGATTCGGTACCCCCACCCACTCATCACACGTGTCAGTCTCCAACCGGTACCAAGTACGGACCAGATGTGGGACGCCACATCACGATGATATGGGTCGATGAAGGGATACCACACCTGGTGGCATACCTCTTCAAGGCCTGGTATCTTCGCGACGTTGTGAATCTCTTTGGTCCGCTCAGAGGATTTGAGGGGTCACCTCTTTAGGGAGTCCCTAATGTCCCCGCCTGGGATCCGATGGACATTGATACGCCTAATGAGGAGGTGGTGGATCCCGCATCCAGTATGCAGCCCGAAGTCAAGCCCGAGCAATCAGTAGCCCCCATCTATACATTCTAGCCAGAGTTCCTGTGACGACCCGACTCCCCCGATTAGCTACGACGATCCGAATGTCGTTTTTACCCAGTAGAGGGTTAGGTTTCTTATATGGTCAGAAAACTAATGATGTATTTTGTGGGCATACTGTTTTGGGATAGATGAGAGTTAACCTTACCTGACTCATGTATCTTTTTGTGAGTCCTAGAGGGCCGCCCCGAAACATGAGGTTGTATTTATCAGCTGTTAACTATAGATTATCTATTCTTAGCAGTTTTATTTTAGCGTTGGGTGGTCTGACTTTTCTTCTTACATATCTCATGTTGATTTTATTGTATGGAAGATTGCACGTTTCGCATGCGCAATTTACTCTTAGGTCAATAGCAGTTGCATGGGACGCTATCTTTTATGACCTGGTGGCGATTTGGTAAGGGATGTTGCGGGTTCGAAAGTCGGGACGTGACACTGATCACCCCCGGTTGAGATACATGTGTGAGTTATGATAAATAAATCTCACAGCGAGCTTATATAGTGATAAGCAGTTATCCTCGTTAGCCTGCAACTCATTGGTTTAATTTTTTAAGCGAAAGTGGATCAAACTGGACATGTTGACGGATTTGGATTTGGGCTCTCTCTTAGTAATGTTCCCATACGAAGATATCAGACTTATTCTACCCATTCCCAAAAACGTGAATTTGATCACTTAGAAAACTTTTTTTTATAAGCCACTGTCGGGCTGATTTTTTGGCATTGAAGAATTATCATTATCAACATCAGCAACACTTCATCCCAAATTAGTTGGGGTCGGCGGTCAATGAACCTCAAAGATAGACCGATCGAGGCAAAAGAAATAAATATGTAAAAATAAATAAATAAATAAAATATAGATAAATATAAAGAACTGTCATTATGAATAAATAAAAAAATCTAGGTTGATTGCCATGACGGTGATTCAAATGGGAAGAAGTGGCGTGTTGTCTGGTATCAAATTTGACACGAGCAAACAAACCCAAACCATTAAAAAACAGGAGTAATGCCAGCACTCGTGGCTCAGGCATAGTAATAGATTTATCATTGGTTGTCTTTGCGTGTACTTCAATATATCTCATATCTCTTCGGCTAAAGTTCAGGAGCCAAAGAGAGCGGCAATATAAAAATCTCTTACTCTGTGTTTGCGCTGAGTTGTCGATGTCTTCCGGCTCAAATGAGCGATGATGCGTCTGTATGTCTCTTTCTGACAACATCAATTGTTTCAGAAAATGAAAAAAAAAAATCGGAGAAAAACGTATTATATATTTCACATATTTTGTACATGTATTACAAGCCTATTTATAATACAAGAAAGATGTATAATAGGAAAGAATATGTGAAATGACATTTCTTATTCTATATTCCGAATATCTAATCTTACGGATTGACCGGATCAATTAACCCACAATTAGAATAAACAGAATCGAATCATATGAGAATCAAATCATATCTCCTATTCTTATACTCCCCCTCAAGTTGGTGAGTGCATGAATGTCAACAACTTACCCTTGAAAGAAAAAAAAAAAAAAAAGAGATCACTAGAAACGGCTTTCGTGAGTAGATCCATGAGCTGGGAATGTCTAGGCACATGAAGTGGTCTAAGTGTGCCATCCTGAATTTTTTCACGAACAAGATGGCAATCAATCTCAATGTGTTTGGTGCGCTCGTGAAAAACTGGATTAGTAGCAATGTAGATAGCCGCTTGATTGTCACAAAAAAGCTTGGCAATAGACAACGGGACGGCGAGATCGGTGAGAAGCATGTGAAGCCATGTAATCTCACAAGATGCAGATGCATGGCTCTGTATTCAGCCTCGGCTGAAGATCAAGCAATAGTGTGCTGTTTCTTAGAACGCCAAGAAATAGGGCAAGAGCCAGGGAGCATACGGTAGCTAGAAACTGAACGATATGTAGATGAACATGCAGCCCAATCAGAATCAGTGTATCCCTCTAATCCAAGGGATGAGTCGGGCGAAAAAAATATTCCAAAACCCAGATCAAATTTCAAATACCGGACTATCTAAAATGCAGCTTGCCAATGATCGTCACGTGGAGCATGCATAAACTGGCTAAGATTCTGAACATGAAACAGAATATCCAGGCGAGTAGCGGTGAGGTACAAAAGACGCCCAATTAAGCGACGTTAAGGAGCTGGATCGGCTAGCTCAGGGGACTCACCGAACCGAAGGTTCGGTTCCATGGGTGTGTCAACGGGATGCCCGCCAATGAGAACGGTATCAGATACAATGTCAAGGGCATTTTTCCTTTGAGAAAGATAGATGCCCTTTTTTGATCGAGAAACTTCTATGCCCAGAAAATATTTAAGAGGACCTAAGTCCTTGATGCTAAAATGAGCATGTAAAAACTACTTGAGCAAATGCATGTATACCGCATCATCCCCTTTAATTACCAAATCATCAACATAAACAAGAACCACAGTAATAAGGGAACCGTGTGTAGCAATGAATAAAGAGTAATCCGCCTTAGACTGACTGAAACCAACATCAAATAAAGTAGAGGAAAACATGGCAAACCATTGGCGGGAGGCATGTTTAAGTCCATAAAGAGACTTTTTTAAATGACAAACCAAGTTCTCCCCCTGGGTGTGAAGTCCCGAAGGTAAATTCATATAAATCTCTTCATCAAGGTCGCCATAAAGAAATGCATTATTAGCATCAAGTTGATGTAAAGGCCAGTGGCAAATAGTGGCTAAGCAATGAGAGTTCTTACTGTGACCATTTTAGCAACAGGGGCAATGGTGTCATGATTGTCAATCCCTTCTACTTGAGTATAACCTTTTGCGACTAAAGAGCTTTATATCGCTCAATGGTCCCTTCGGATTTATACTTGGTTGTCTTTGGCATCTACGCTTATGTATCTCATATCACTTGCGCATAAAGTCTCTATATATAGTTGTCATTTCTTTCAAGTGGAACTGTTGAAAATACTGAAGTTTGGATAAGCCTTATTTTGAATACCATCTGCAATGTTTAAAGTGATTTTTCAAATGGTATACGTCAGGTTCGCTCCGGATGTATCCTAGACAGTTTTATCTCATCAAATGAGTAGGATAATTATCCAATTCGGACAGGGGAAATAGAACTCAAAAGAAACCATAAAAGGGGAGAGGCGAAGAAAGGAAAGGGAGATGTTGCACGTTCAGCTAAAGTTCAGGAGTGAAACGGAGCGGTAATATAAAGATCTCTTACTCTATGTTTGCGTTGAGTTGTCAATGCCTTCCGGCTCAAATGAGCAGTGTTGCGTCTGTATTTCTCTTTCTGACAACATCAATACTTTAATGGCAACGAGCAGCACACCACGACCGCGGGTATAAGTGATGCATCAGAAGAGGAACCATTCGCCTCAGAGAGTACAAACCCCAAATTTCCTCTCACAACCCCAAATTTCCTCTCACTTTCCCAACCTCGCCGAACCCTAAAATTCGTCTGCAATGGGTTGGATATAGTTCAATTTCTGGAAAACAAGACCATACTGGTTACCGGGGGCACCGGCTTCCTGGCAAAGAGTACTCATCTCTATCTCTCTCTCTCTTTCAGAGCATACGTACGTATGTGCGTATGTACATATATATAATGCATGCTTGTACTCCCGTCTGCGTGTCTTATAAGCATAGTTACTTGATAATGTATATTACTCTTGTTGTGAGGACCTATCTTCTGTGAAAGTATTTGTTTGAGTTGCACATGAATGAACAAGAGTATATAAAGGATAGAAGACTACTGTAAGGTATGCGACTACGAAGCTCCAATCCGTATAGGTGATTGCCTATGGGAAGGACCGAATGGCGGGCGCTACGTGACTTTCTTCGATCCTGATTGGAGAAAACTAACCTGAATCTTGCACGCACAGGGACGGCCCCTTTCTCTTCCTATTCCATGTCTCCTCTGCAATCCATTGCCCGCCGCCGCTGCTGCATCACCATCGACCCCGACAAACTTCGAACTCCAATCACCTTGACCAAATCTGATGACTTCTGATAGTGATGGATATCCAATGACTCGGGAAAACACCTGCCTAACATTCGTAGTTGCCATCACAGAAATCATCTTGTTTGCAACCGAAAATTTACTTGTTTGCATCTTTTTTCTTTTTTTTTGTGTCCTAGTTTTTGTGGAGAAGATACTCCGGATTCAACCAAACGTGAAGAAAATGTTCCTCCTCATTAGAGCTGTGGATCAACAGTCGGCCACGCATCGATTGCATGAAGAGGTAATAAAAATTCAGGGATAAACCCTAAGTTGTGATTTTGGCATGACAAAGTTAGTTCATTATAGAATTTGATTGAAGTATGACTAGAATATCCGACACGAGTGACAAAATGGTGCCAAGCATTTTTGACGGATCTGACGAGAAGTCAATGGGGTTCCCTTACCCTTTAATGCATGCGGCAGATTTTACATTTATGGAATCAAGAAAAGGCGAGAGTTGCTCGCACATGCCGTGATCTTGAACAACGGTGCCAGCAATAAATGTATATATTTTCTTTATTGCAAAAGGCACCAAAAACTCCAAATTATGTACATTTGTCTTAAATTTTTCTGTGACGCCAAAATCCCTAACTTGTAACTGTCTGATACATTTAGCCTCCGTCAGAATTCCATCAATGAGAACCGCTAAAAATCTGCCTACATAGACACCGGAAAGTAAACATTGTTGACATGGCATCACTTGGCTTAAGTGAAATAAAAACAATATTGTTTTGGCTGAAATTTTGTTTGACCGACCATTGACGGAGGATAAATATGTCAAGTTGGTAAAAGTTGGGGATTTTTTATGTTTAAATGTGTTATATTGAACATAGTTTGGGGTTTCTGATATCACCAAAAAAAAAAAAGAGGTTCGCGATGAAGGTATCACAAAATATATGGCTTGGAGTTTTTTGTGACTTCTTCACTTTTCTTTATTGCTCCAACAACGGCCCTAACAACTAAAAATTGGTAAGCCACAGTAGAATAGATTAGAAAAATTCCAACATTGACAAGTAACTTTAATTGGAAAAAATAGGTAAGTTATTCAACTAAAGATTGGTAAAATTATATAATAGTAAGTACATTTAAGTCTGTAAAAAAAAAAAAAAGAGAGAGAGACAATTGAAAGTTGTTCAAAGAAAAGAAAAATCGGTCACCTGCATAATGTCAAAAAGAGTTCGTAATTTCATAGAAATGGCAATAACTTAGCAACAAGTTACAGGAAAATAGGGTCACCAGTACTAATCAATCCTAGACCCACACCACTATAAATCCATTCAAGTTTCTAAATTCTAGGTTTGCAAAAATGAAAGACTGAGATATCTGATAGACAACTTTCCTATACATACATATGAGGAAAATTCACTCTCCATCGTCCTAGATATTGCATTGTTGGATTCGCGATATGTGTTGTGTATTCGGTCTAATTTTTGCATCTCGTCCCAAACAGATCATAGAGAAGAAGTTATTCGACGTTGTAAGGCAAAAATATGCACAGAACTTAAGCTCCATTCTGGAGAAGTTGCATGCAATTCCAGGCGATGTTTCGAGTGAGAATTTGGGAGTGAACCATTCCGATTTCAGGTCCAATTTGTGGACAGAAATCGATATCATCGTCCATTCAGCCGCGATTACTGCATATGATGATCGGTACTTCTATGAATTAGCTAGTTTTGAATCCGCTCAATTTTTCTGCAATCAATGATTCATATTTAACTATTTTGCTAAGCTTTTTACCATGCAGGTATGACACTACTCTGGCCATCAACACGTATGGAGCTAAGCATGTCGCGGAATTCGCTACAAGATGTATCAATATAAAGATGCTACTCCATGTATCAACTGGTGAGTGATTTTCACGCTGCGGTCGTTCTCAATATTTCCCTCGTTCTATAGCGCATCACTTGGTAGAAGTATCTCACATTAGTCGCGTAAACTAATTTAGCAGACCGATCAATAGTAGAACATCTATATTGAGGTAAAACTAATCAAAAAGTCACAAACATCTTTCATTTGTGCTAATTCAATCATTAACATTTTAGCTGTGCCAGTCAGTCTTAAATCTTTTGCACTTGTTTCAGTTGAGTGTATCCGGCCAATTTTGACTGGAATTCGTTGACGTAGACTCCGTCCGTCCTACATGGCATGATCAGTGTTGAGGTGTATATCTTTTTTTGCTTTTTTAAATGAAATTAAATTCTTAATAAATTTTTTTTTTGGCCGGCGACAGCTGCCCCTTGCCAACAAAAAAAAAAGATACACAAAATAAGAAATAATTTTCAAAAATAATTTTTTCAAAAAATATTTATAATGGCCACGTCAGTGCAGATCAAACCACATAAGATGAACGACAATAATGTTAGCGATATCCAGCTAAAAATGGTCAAATAGAATCAATTTGCACAAATAGAAAAGATTTAAAACTAAATTTGGCGCCATTACAATAGATTTAGGATTTTACTTCTTCTTTTTTTTTTGGTACTTTGCCCTAGTATTGACCATATTTATTGATAGTCACAGTACACGTAATTCATTTTCAGCATTTGTATGGGCCCGTGAGGATAGCGGAGTTATTCCAGAAAAGGCATTTAGCATGGGCGAGACGCTAAGTGGATCAAGAAAACTGGACGTCAATGAGGAAAAGCTCTTGTGCGAAGAATTGATTAGGGAGCTTCGAGAGAAGAATGCCTCAGAAGAAGAAACCACCATCGCCATGAAGAATTTGGGCATGCAAAGGTTTGCTTTACGTATTATTGAAACGTACATAACTAGGGTTGATGATCATGAAATAATCTAGACAATTACTTCTTTGAAATGGGAAAATCAAAGTCGTCCGTAAGTATTTTTCATATCTTGTTGAGATCACTCGTTACGTAAAATCCTAAATGTTCCGGATCTGATGAGTGTGAGTACTACATCTTTAAGATTGGCGAAGGAGGTGGACATGTCGGAGAGGCTCATGAAAGCCGATCCCAACACCCACCCAAATAGGGAGTGTCAAAAACATTAACGTAAATCATGAAATAACCTTAGAGAATTACCTCTTTGAACTAGAAAAATCGAAGTCGAACAGAAACCTTTAGGAACCTATTTATGAAAATGGTATTGGCTTAGATTAACAAGGGAGCTAGTTCCCCCACCTCTCACCACACCACCATCTCTTCCGAGGTTCAAGTCCTATCGACAGCACTCAATGAGTAAAATCCTAAGTACACCGAACATGATGAGAGGGAGTACGTCTATAAGACCACCTGAGGAGGTGGACTTGTCGAGCTGCATGATACCCACCTGACCATATAGGAAAATAATCCTCATTTCTTATCGCAGGGCCAGGCTGCATGGTTGGCCAATCACATACACATTCACGAAAGCGATGGGAGAAATGATGATGAGGCATCATCTCGGCCGGAATGTTCCGCTTGTTGTGGCAAGACCAACCATGGTAACCAGCACGTACAGAGAACCTTTTCCCGGTTGGCTCGAGGGTTCCACTTTCAGGTTATCCCACCCACATACTCGCATTATTTTGTTTTAATATACTCGCGTTAATTCATCGGTGTTCTTGCAAGCAAAACTTTGTAGAATAGTACCGTCACTTGCTTTTATCTGATTAGTTGTATAGCAGGAAGTTTCCGAAGTCCATGAAGCACTTCTTCTTCTTTCCTAAGCTGTTTTCTCATGGAGAATGTTAATTACACAGAAATATGGATAACATCGCCATCAACTATGGGAGAGGAAAAATAAATTCTTTCACCGGTGATCCAGACGCTACACTCGACTTGGTAATACCTATTCAAAAACATAATCCTCATATATTAATTCAATCAAAATATATCATCTTATATATATAGTGAGCACTATGGTTCACTAACTATAGAAAAGACTAGACTACCTTTTTAACAATACCTAACTATCATAGTATTCATTACCGTGGCCTCTTCGCTCTCAATTTCTATAAATCATTGTAGTTTCTCCTCATGGAAGCACATTGCCCGAGCTTCCCATTTACCTTTCAAGCCCGGCCGCGGTTCAAGTTGGCCGCCTGCCCCTTGGTTGCATATGAAACTTTTTACTCGGATTTTTTCCAGTGCATTTTTTGGTTTTAACATATGAGACTTTTTTTTTTCTTAATTTTGTAGATACCAGCTGATATGGTGGTAAATGCCATGATTGTGGCCATGGCAGCGCATGCAAATCAACCTTCATATGTGATTTATCATGTGGGTTCCTCAATGAGTAACCTCCTGACATTAGCAGACTTTCAAGACTCCATTTTCAAGTACTTCAGAAGCAATCCCTTGACAAATGAGGATGGTAAACTGGTCAAAGTTGGAAAGTTTGTCCTACTAGATAACCTGGAAAGCCTTCAGAAGCATTTAACCCAATTTCACGCTCTCCAATCAAAGGTTTGTCTCGTTGACTCAAATTGACTATCATAGCCATGTTCAATCACATGTTCATAGATATGAATGAGGTTGTTAACACTTCTCATTATTTGCTGTAGGAACAAAATAGTTTCCAAAGCTTGGCTGGAAACCTGAAAAGGAACATCAGCATGGCAATGCGAGTGGCACAACTCTATGCACCTGCCACTTTTTTCAAGGGCATGTAAGTCTCAAATCTGTGATCGGCTCACTAATTAACCCACTTATAGTCATGGCTAGCAATGATTCGAAACGAGAATTTTAATTGTCAGTTCCCTCTTTTGAACCGACCCAGCTTCGACGATGCCAATACAAAAGCTTTGAGAGGCACGGCCGCGAAGAATGGAGTAGACTTGGAAAATGTCTTCAGTTTTGATCCGGTGCAAATCTGTTGGAAGGACTACTTCCAAAGAGTTCATTTGCCAGGAATTTCCAGTGCCTTCAAGCTTAAGCGAGCAATGCTCTAAGATATAGTAGTTTGGACAGGCAACATGTGGATGTAATCGGTTGATTATCTAGTACCCTACAATAATTTGGAAAAGGACCGCGACAATTTAGCATGCATGCGTTATTCGTTTTCCGTTCATGACAGACACCAATGCCATCCATAATTTGTGGCTCTTCCTCAATTCATCGATTCAATTGAAGAATTTAATTCTCAGTCAGTATGAATAGTGAGTTAGCCACTAACTCTCTTAGAAAAAGGGAACCCTAGAGTTGGGACATTGGAGGATTTCCAGCTCATGAATTGAAGATCACCTATTTGAATCCTAATAATTGCGTGAAATCTGCTATGGTGCACAGGCCAAAGGCCTGGACTTAATCGGTAGGACTTGCAGGGTGATTTAGGAGCCTTCAATTAGCCAGGCCTCCACACCCATGCCCTCGATTATTAGGAGTCTTCACTTAACCGGTAGAGCTTACAAGGAACTCTTGTTTGCACAAATCTTCTGTGTTGTATCCTGGAAATTTGTACATTTAAGATTGCATAAGCAGGAATAATCTTATTGAGTATGATAATGCAATCATGAGAAGAAATAATATATTTGGATGCGGTCCTCCTTGTGTTTAGTGAAGTACAATTAGTTTTAAGCAGTAGTCCTCCTTGTGTTTCAGATAGGAATCAGATGTATCATTTATTTTTTTTGGGCTAATGGTGGCAAGCAATATTTGGTGTGGGAACAACTCTTTTTGAAGGTTATCAAAAGATCACGTACTATTGGGGGCATAGTTCATACTCTCCCGCGATAAGAAAGCACGTGGGTCCTGCTTACGCTAAGTAGGTTTAGATCCGAAAGAGCCGTCCTAGCTAGGGTCTCAAGGAGACAGAGCCCCCCGGTACAATAGAGTTTTTACGATTTAAGCTCATAATTTTTCATTAGTAGTTTTGGATTGGGTTCATAAATAGTTATTGCTATATATATATATATATATATATATATATATATATATATATATATATATATATTCTTTTTCGCTTATAATTGAGTGATGCAACAAAAGATGCAAAGTGCTATTGGGGCTACAATGCACCCTCAAACTTTTGCAAAAAACCAAATGCAACAAGAAAAAGATTGGGTGAGCAAATGTTTCATTAAACAGTATCCATGTGTGTGCAAGCAGATATATGCAATAAAGAGATTGGCACACTAGATACATCATGATTCGACTTATATACTAAGCCTACGTCTACTTCACACAACTAACAGCCACAACGTAGGCTGGAATGCACTAGTAAACTATCTCACAATTTTCAAACAGTACATAAGTTAGTCTTTCACACGATAGAACACACTATCTTAATATAGCCTCATTACTCAGAGATGTATATTTGTTTTGCACGATTACAAGGCTATTAGATGATCATAAAATCTTTTACACTTATTCTTTTCAACTAGAACAATTTTTAGAGCAACAATTGGAAGAGCAATCAGATTTTCGTGCCCTGATTGGTTCTCTTTGGCCTCCACGATATTCTCCTTTTATAAACCTCGGCAAAATAGCCGTTGGAACATCTTTGGAGGGGCAAAAGAACCGTTGGAGTTCGATGTGATGGTTTGTCTTCGCGTTGAAACTGCTTTCTCCTTGTCAAATAGGACTTTCCTAAAATAGGTGTTGACTCGCTATTCCGCACTGACAATTTCAGCTTTTTTTCTGAACGGCAGAGTACTGTTATCGTGATGACTAAAATCATCCCGTTAGGCTTTTTCATCCAGTGTGGACAACTTTAGCTGATCTTTTCAAAACATTGGCATGGATGAACTTTATACTTCTGTTTTTACCTGATCTTTTAATTTACATATCAAATTGCAGTGAGCCCTATGTACATCTTGCAATCGCAATCCAACCACTATCCATGGTTTGATGGAACAAACTTGAAGGAGGATGATGCTCTTGGCTTGGTCGTAGTTACCAACTTACCCCCAAAAGCAGTTATGTAGAATTAGAATACATCACAAATTTAATGTGTTTTGATTCACTTTCATAGTATTTACCTTCTGTTTATCCGATGAACAATTTGTTACCAATTGTTGACATTATACTGGCATAGCATGTTCCGTAGCAACTGTATCATATTCGAAATCGTATATGCTAATCTTATGTTGAGTGCATGTCTTTCAAGTCATCTGCATACTTCTAAGCTTGTGCATGAATATGCTCTCTTATTTTATTTTATTTTCGTTTTTTAGCTTTCTTCACCCGATATATCATTTATCAATTTAATTTGGCAAAAGGAAACTATGAAGATCATTTTGGTGCCAAAAGTTTCTCTCAGATCACTTTAGTACCAGTTTTTTTAAAAAATGGATCACTTAAGTGCCAACTCCGATATTCTTCATTGGAAATTTGACGTGGCACTTTTTTATTAATATATAACGCTGACTTCACTTGTCGGAGGTCCCCAGTGATATTTTTTTAAAAAAATTAAAAAATTTAAGATAATTTCAAAAATAAGCTAAAAAATAAAAATAAAAAACTATTCTACAAAAAAAAGTAGGGCTCGGAAGGGCGACTAGGGCCGTAGCCCTGCTGCCGCCGCCCTACCACCACCTACAATGGCTGTCAAGGGTGCAGGCAGTGGTGGGGCATGACCAGCGAGGTTCGCCAAGCCTCGATGCAGGCGAGGGCTTGTAGACTAGTGGCCGCCCTCGGCCAGACCTGGGCCAAGGACGACGACCATTGCCCGATCTAGGATGTCAATCCTCGCCCAGATCCTAGTGAGGGTCTGCAGGCCCTCGCCTGTGGCCCTCGCCTGTGGCTGGCGATGGTGGGCAGTAACAGCGAGGGTTGCAACAAGTCCTTGCCGCCTAAGCTACCTTTTTTTTTTTGCAACTTTTTTAAATTATTTTAATTTATTTTTAATAAATTTTTTTATTTGAAAATAAATTTTTATTTTTTAAATATCTAATTTTTTAAAATTTTTTTCTGAATTTTGAAGTCCACGTGGAACCCATGTGGACTTTTTTTAAAAATACCAATTATAATTCGAAATTTAATTAAAAATGACAGATATTGAGAATGGCAAAAATTTTTTGCCGAAGGCACGAAAGCATCATTTTGTCTCCGACTTTGCACTTAGTGATCCAGTTGAAAATTTTGGTATCAAAATGATATCCGTACACAATTTTTAGCATTAAAAGTGTCCTTTTCCCATTTAATTTAATAGCGTTTCAAATTTTTAACTATGTCTCGATTATTAGAGATTTTTGTCCAAAAAAATAACAGAAAAATTTACACTCAATGTATTTATACTTATCTCACTAATGAAAATAAAAATATATTTTTTTTATAGCGTCACGAATACTGAACATTTTCGGACAGCAGTAAAAATGTGAATGGACCACATAGAATGCTTTCCCACTGTTTATTAGAAGATTGTACATGGTACTAGTGGTGAAATGTTTTAGGGATGATTGTATGCTTAAACCCAAATTTGCAAACTTCAAACACTAACCACAATGTAGCTCAAAATCCATATTTAGTCAAAATCCTAATTCGCGAACTCATCTTGTGGCAAAATCCTACCCATCCAACGTGCAAAATTGATTCGTTCCTAGCCTCAACCAAAGTCCTAGCCCAACAACGTCATTCTTTTCAAAAGTATAGGCATCACGTGACCAGTGTCAAAATCAACGTTGTTAGCTATTGCCAGAAAAGCTAATGGATACTTTTGTCCCTCGAGCAAAACTATGTGCTTTTACCAAAATGAGCACGTCGAACTCGATCAATTCCATCTGACTCTACGGCTTTGCGCGCCTATGCATTTTCTCCGTGTTCATTACTGAATAAGAATTTAATGATAACACTGAATAAGAATTTAATGATCTGTCGCCTATTTTGATGTGAAGTAGTTATAGGAGGAGAAGTGTTAAAAAAGTATTAAACCTATTGCACTAGTGCCAATTTAGTCCTAAATCTTTTTTTAATGTCAATTCAGTCCTAAATATTTTTCATTGGTGCCAATTAAGTCCTAAACCTTTTATTGGAGCTGATTCAATCCTAAACTTTTTGCATTGGTACGTGCCAATTCAATCCTAAAATCTTTTGTATTTATGTTAATTGAGTCAATCTAACTAATTTTGATCGAAAATGGCTAACTTGGACATCAGTTATCATATGTGGCACGATAAATGCTAACTTGGATATTTTTTCTAATATTATTCTATAATTTTAAATAATTTTTAAACATTTTTTCAAAAAATATTGTTAAAATTATTTAAAATATCAAAAAATATATATATTTAAAAATATCAATGTTAGCTTAAGTCGTGCCACGTAGTACAATTGATGTTCGCGCCAATAATTTTCAATCAAAATTGATGAGTTGACTCAATTAGCACAAATGCACAATATTTAGGACTAAATTGACACTAATGTAAAAGATTTAGGATTGAATTGACACCAATAAAAGGTTTATGACTGAATTGACATCAATATAAAAGGTTTATGACTAAATTGGCACCAAAAAAGGTTTAAGATTAAATTGGCACTAGTACAATAGATTTATGACTTTTTTTACACTTTCCCCTAGTGATAGGTGTGAGCTTTGAGCGTGCAATAGGTTTATTTAAATTATGATTAAATTTGATCTTAATATTTCGTTTAGGGTTATCTTTAGGGAATCTTTAGGTTATCTTTATGAAATATGGAGTCTTGTCGACGTACATCTCTTTTGTAATTTTAAGACTTCTATCAATTGAATTTCATATTTGCTTTGGATTGATTTCCTATTATCGCTTACCTTGCGTATTTGGTATCAGAGTCGGTTTCTTTTGTGGCGATGGTGAATAACGTGAATGCCAATCTCTCCGTAGCTTAGGGCCGTGAAATC
Source organism: Rhodomyrtus tomentosa (assembly GCA_028455895.1). Lineage (NCBI taxonomy): Eukaryota > Viridiplantae > Streptophyta > Magnoliopsida > Myrtales > Myrtaceae > Rhodomyrtus > Rhodomyrtus tomentosa. The sequence goes on along the minus strand of JAPCWY010000011.1, from coordinate 37,168,733 downwards.
GAGCCTATTACACGGGTTGAGTTCAATCAATTCGTGGATCAATCAGATCAGAGGTTTCAAGAGATTCTTGAAGCCATCTAGCATTTGTCCACAAACCAAGCACCTGATGCTCTTCCAGCCGAGCGAATTCTAGTCGCTCATGATCCTGAAGTTACCATGAAGCATGGACGAAATCCCTGACACAGGTGACAAGACTATGTCGAGGATTCTGAAGATGAAGAGGATTTTCAAGACATGCCTATTCGTGGGGGTCGCCGATATAGAGGATTCCAGGATGAACATGTTCGTAGGGGTCGCCGACATAGAGGTTATTGACGAGATCCTAAGCAATTTCAATCGAAAGGTAGATTTCCCAACTTTCAATGGCAATTTAGACATTGAAGATTTTATTAATTGGCTCTGGGAGGTTAAAAAAATCTTCGAAGCTATGGGGATCGAAGAGTATCGCCAAGTGAAACTCATGGCATATAAGTTGAAGGTTGGCGCCTCAGTCTGGTGGGAGCATATGCAAATTTCCCAATGCCGACGAGGAAAAACTCTCATCAGAACGTAGAGACAGATGAAACGAATGCTAAAGGTTCGATTACTTCCACCTGAATATGAGCAAGACTCGTTAAATTCAAACCACTCGCTAGATTTTTTGTGCCCTTCTTTTCTCCAATTTCCCACCATAGCCTTCGAAACTCCTATCAAGGACAAGAACCAGCTTTTCGAGAAATTAGAGGAGGAACCAAGGTGGAAGAAGAGACGGAACAAAAGAACAAGATATCATTCCCGAAGCCGAGGCTTCCGTCGAGAAACCGGGTGAACAAAATGAGGATGATGTCCAAGAAGTGAAGAAAAGCGAAGTTCTCTACAAATGTTACTTGCTAGACAAGGCCCGAATAAATCGATTACGGAAGATCCGACAGGAATTGTCTAATGATATTGTCTAAAAAGGTACAACATTATGATTTGTCAAATATAACAAGTTCTTGATGGAATGAAGAAACCATGCGAGATTGAAATTGTCTTTTATTCATTGACACTTGGTTATTCCTACTGGGGTGGAAATCGTCTATTGAAGCAAATTCTCCCACCCGAGATTGAGGAAAAGATCAACAACCCATGGGATTCCTTGAAGTTCCAGAAAAGATATCGGATGAGGAAGAAGAAGAGGAAGAGGCATTAGAAGTATAAGAGGAAGCGGATCCAAACAAGACGAACTCAAGGACGAGTTCTTCTGAAAAAGAGGGAGGAGAATGATGTAAGACAACTGACGTCGTAATTTTGCGTTAAGCGTTTTTCAATTTTAGGAAACTTACGATATAGATTAGGTTAGATATTTACAATATTTTATTTAAATTCTGATTAGAATTGATCTTAATATTTCATTTAAGATTATTTTTAGGGTATCTTTAAGTTATCTTTAGGTTTTCTTTATGAAATCTGGAGTCATATCTATATAAAGTACGTACATCTCTTTCGTAATTTTAAGACTTCTATCAATTGAATTTCAAATTTACTTTGAAATTGATTATCAGTTATCACTTGCCTTGCGTCAAAATCTCTAGATCATGGTGGATCAGGATCATGTGTACCATAAGTAGAACTCCCGAATTTACTTGTATATTTCTCAATTTGGTTGTTTTACGAACTATTCTCATCGCCATAAATCCACACGGATGTAACCTGAGCAGCTCATTCAATATCATGTTTATCTGCTTATAAATCAATTTGTTGTCGGCCCTTTTTGTCCAAAAAGACAGTAAGAATGCAACAATTAAATTATCTAAACCTTGCATATTAGACCTAATTTTTCAAACTTAATATTGTGAATTCAAATGAGAAGGTACGGTCCGTATGTCTCATTTCAGTCACTAGCAGAGTAGGAACTAAATTTCAAGTTATGCGGTTACAATTTTCTTCATTTTTGTTTTTTTGTTGACTCTATCTTTTTCTTTTTCGTTTTTTTCTGTTTTTGCATAAAGCTGTTTATTTGATGTGAGTTTTGAAATTCAGGAATATATCTCTTGAAATAGAGATAAACAGCAGACCGTGATACAACAAGAATCCTTACAGGTTTTTAGTTGGCATCAAAATCAGGTTTGTTATGGCCGAAAACTCGTACAACTTCCTGTCTTGCCTGATTTGGTACTTGCTCAAATAAATCGGAGTCCAAGCAAGCAAAATAGCAATCGACTCTTGACTCAGCTAGGTTGAACACTTTGCACTCTTGAGTCACATCCTACATGCTCATGCCCTGTCGCTCAGATTTTTCACTTTCTTTCGCGTTAGATTTTAGCGACAATCCCTAGAGATCGTGGTCATCTACTCCTCCTTCCTTCATTTCCTTCTCTCTTTTGGTCGCCACGTCTTGCAACAATCTTTTTAGTTTATGGTCAATTTCAACTAACCTTTTCCGCAGTTTGGTTGGCAAGAGGCTGCGCTTGTTTCTCAACATGTCAACTTCAAGACGAAAGATGTATACTATATTGCAATCGCAGCCTAACCACAATTTGTGATTTGCAAAATCATAAGAATTGTTTTCAGAAGCGTTTCAAGGTCCTTACATGGCAGGGAAAAGGGCAACACTAAATCTCATAACTTTCGTAAGGCGCTTACTGGAATGTCATAACTTTATTTTCGATCACTTGAGTTCCATAACTTATATACGACCTTTACTTGAGTGACACAATTTTTTAAAAAAAAAAAACATCAACCCAAGTGCTATGTCACATTGGATTTCCAGCATTTTGGTGAACATTTCTAAAAAAATGAAAATTAGTACTTAAGAAATTGATCGAAAGTTATGGACTCAAATGAATATTTTCTTATAGTTGTCGCACTTAAGTTATCAAAAGATAAAAATTGATATAACCCTCAAATGAGCATGATACGAAACTTGTTTTCTAAATGCTCTTGCAACAGTTGAAGATATCAGGATGAATTGTTACTAAATTAATCTAGACTTATCTCCACCCGGGGAAGAACGCAAACTGAACAGCTTTGAAAGTGAGGCCATTTTGTTCTTGTTGAAGGAGGAGGATACTCTCGGCTTGGTCGCAGGTACTACCGAAAGCAGCTCTATACACCACATCCCCCGTCAACTACTGAAGGTGAGCCACACATCCACTTCCCCAGCCAGACTTTGCTTCTCCCATCCCCTGATCATCTCCTTGCAACTCAAACATGTGAAACCTCATCTCAAGCTCGTATATAGTTTTGTTTGGAAGTAAGAACATTTGCATCCAATAAGCACAAATGGAGAGAAGGACTGATTTAGTTAATTGTAGTCGCCCTGCATAACTCATGTGTTTCATGCCCCAACTTTCAATTTTTTAAAAGATCTTCTCAGAAAGACTCTTGCAGTCCACGTGAGTGAATCTTCTAATAACAAGAGAAACACCCAGGTATTTGATAGGGAGGGTACCTCTGGAAAAAGGTACGTGGTCCAGTATAAATAGCTTCTCATCGTTCAACCCAGAGAAAAAGATTGGGCATTTGTCAGGATTAAACAGCAGTCCGGTGTGAGCTGCGAATTCTTAAAGTGCATCTACAAGGCAAAGGACAGAGTCTACATCTCCATGGGAAAATAGGAACAACTCATCTGCGAAGTATAAGTGAGTAATCCTTTGTGTTTTGCAACGCCAATAATATTTGAAAGAAGATGCAGCAACTCTCGCTCTAACAATTCTGTTGAAAATTTCCATAACCAGGACAAAGTGGTATGGAGAGAAAGGATCATCAATACTAGCCTGGAGTTGTGGCTTTTCAAACTCATCAATCCGCGAATATATTTCCTTCAACATGTCTGAGTCCATGATATTCAATGCCAGCCTCGGCCCTATCCTTGTAAAGCAACGCTTCCCTGCAATAGCCAGAAGGCATCAAATGGCTACTGGATTCCATACATCCCCCATTTGTGCATGTCGGTTTCTTCTTAAACTAGCATATGCAGCGTAAGTACCCGACCGAAACCCATCTAGCAGATTGATTTGCATATCAAAATGAACAATCTTAGTAGCCTACCCAGAATTGCTGACTACTTATCTGTCACCAATAAGGTCATGTGAATTTGTCCCTAAAAGCAACACTCAAATGTTGTAAAATCTGCCCTTTAGCGAGTTGAAATTGTACATCTCCTTTTACCAGGAAATCGATTTTGTTGAATCCCCCAGCGTTATATCATAATCTAGAAATTTCAACCGTATCACGACTTTGATGGCATGCGTACTGTATGTCTTGATGGCGCGATGATAGAAAGGGAGAATGTAAGGCGCGATGTCGTCTGCGAAAGGAGCAACGGGACGAGATTGGGCTTGCTTGATCATTCTTGCGTTCTCTCTTAGGCCTCGAAACAAAAGGTTGTAACACTTCTCCTTCTCCATTTCTCTGCCGAAAGTCAATCTAGCAGAGAAATCCATTTGATAAAAATCCTATCGAAATAGAAATTCGTTTGGTAAAAAATTGGCTTATGGTAAGATTTTTAACTTCCGATAGTATTTTCAACTTCTGATTGGGCTTTTGGCCAACTTTAAGAAGTAAAAAAAAATTATTTATCAGCTCCAAAATCACTTCTTCGACTACACCGACCTCCGTTGACCACTGCCGCCGCAACCGCCGCCCCCCTCCTCTGCCGCCGCCGCCGCCGCCCACTGACCATCGCCAACGATTTTGTCAATAATATTTCAAAAGCATAAATTTTCAACCATACCAAACGAATTTCTCTGATCAGAAGTCAATCTGGAGTAGAAGTAGAAAAATCAACTTCCATTTTTTAGGAGAATTAAAGAATCAACTTTTGGTTGGTTGAGAAGTGTTACCATGCGTACCCTTAACTACCGCGAAAGTGACGAGGAATCGGTCATCCTATGTGGCGGACGTCACTAACTTGAAAAGATTTTTCTATTTGTAAAAAAAAATTGAATTTTTCAATAATTTCTCTTTATTTTTTATTTTTTATTTTTTTTCACTTCTTGTTTTCTTCTTTCTTTTTTAATTTGTTCATCAACCATTCGCCGGATCTGGCGAGGTGAGGCCCAGCCTCACCTATGGCTGATGTCCGGTAGAGGAAGTAAAAAATATATATAAAATAATGTAAAAGAAAATGAATGTAAAGGAATTGAGTGAGCAAAGATGAGGAAAATATATTTATCTTCTCAAAAAGAAAAAAAAGGTTTCCCCAATTTTAAAGGAGTTTTTTCCATGCGCGAAAAATATTGTTCTAGACTAACTTTTTTTTCGCGAACCACACGCCGAGAAATTCGAAAATTATTTTTCTGAAAATGATTTTCGGTGAAACAAACTAGGTATTAAAATTGTGGAGTAGAGTCATTAACTCGTGGTCGTGGCTCACGGCTAAATTAACCTTTCGTCCGTCCTCATTTCGATCCAAAGGACTCGTCTAAATTAACTTCTTCGGAGGCTCATCTGAAACCTTTTTATACAACCGCAAGCCACTGTCAGGTTTGACTTTTGGGAGCCGGCTTCAATGCAAAGATTTTTACCGACATTCCTTCTTCGCAAGATTTGAATGCTCGAGATTTCACGCAAAGAAGCAATAATTTAAAAAATACTTCTAAAATATAATTGAATTTGATAAGTGATAATGCGCAGATTATAAAAACGGACGTCCAATATATAATGACACGACTCCTTTAAGAAATAGAATTAGTAAAGACAACATTATCAAAATCATATCTAATCTATCCTAAAAGAATTCGAATGAAGTAAATTGCCTAAATCAGAAAACTGTTTGAAAAGTGGTCTAAACTACTCCAAAACGCTAACATCCGTCGTATCACACGACAAAACCGTGATTTTAAATCAGACATATGTTTCGCTTCAACCAAACGAATTTGAGCGCGATCCTAGATCATTTACCCAGAATCAGTGAAATTTTTTCCGATTTCCGCCGATCATGATTTTCAAGATAATTAAGCGCCAACTGTTCTACACCAAGATTAATTCCAAAGTAGCTAGCTTTGGTGGGATTGATATCTTCATTCTTCTCGAAAGGAATACGATTAAAGAAAACGCGGGAATTCGGAAATTGAATCGTCACGGGCACTAGAAAAGAGGCTTGAGTGACCGGATCAAGCTCGTCTGTCTGAATAAGATTGAACATATTCCGCCACCAACAAATTCTTTGAACTGTTATAAATTGCTTGATGGACTTGATTGGGGAAAAAGAAGCAAGCTTAGCAAAGTAGGGTTGGGGGATTTACGTCGTGGAGCTAGGCGATCTTAGAGGAGGTAGATCTTCGGAAGGGAGTCAATGGTTCCTTCCTCTCAGCACTGTTGTATTACCAAGCTCAAAAATATAAGCTTGGTATGATCCGATGGGGCCGGTCCGCGAATGTAAAACCATAGACTGGAAAGGTATCAAACCTGTTAAACGGGCGGTCCAATCAGTTTTGGATAGGTCCAAATATGGGTCCTATCCGAATCATACACTACTACTTTTGAGAAACAATCAGCAATTTACATTTCGAACCAGCGTGATTTGGAGATTTGATGAGGACGTGCCGGCGATTCAACGATGTTCCTAGGTGTTTCCGCAGCCGCGCATCGAAGAGGTCAGTAGAATTTCTCGATATATAATTTCCACGGTAAGTGATCAACGAAATTGGTTTCTTCTTTCGAAGAATCACAGCACGGGCTTGATCCGATCCGCCAGGATCCCCGCGTCCTCAACCTCCTCCGCAATGCAGCCAGGCTGCCGTCGCCCACTCCCACGGAGACCCTCGAGCGTTATTTTCGCATTGACCTTCTTAATCAATTCAACATCTCACGTGTAAAACCAGCATCATTGAGTTTCGCATTTGTTAAAAATTGTGCGATGGCATCGGGTTCTCCCACGGAGACCGAAGCGTCATTGTAAGATTGCTCTGAGAACAGGCGGGAACGACTTCTTTTTGTCCTTTGTGGGATAGGCTTAGTCGGCTCGCGAGATCCTCATCGGTTAGTTATCTGTTACGTGGTTTAATTATCCGGGATGAATTGAGTGATGCGTTCGTTAAAAATTGCTCACTGGACTGCCATCGACGATTTGTCTCGTCGGAAAATCTGATGTGGCATTAGTGTATTGCGTCACGCCCGATGTGGTGCAAGATAAAGTCAGAAGGTGAGCTTCTAAAACGACGTGGTTTAAATATCTTTTTTGCCCCAAAAACCAAGGAATTGGGGCAAAATCCAATGGATTCTTCACTCAATACTAGAATCACAATTGAAACATCCGAGGCTGCAAGCAGTTCATGTACCTGCTGACTATTCTTAATTCTTTTTTGTGCGAAAAGAAAAAATAATGCCCTCTCACTGTTTGTTTGGCAGCTTACGGTTTCATGTTCTATTTCACCCATTTTTTTTTTCCTTATAATTCGATAAAAAGATTCATTTTCTTCGTAAAACCATAACCTCAAATTGGGCCATAATCACCTTACCAAATTTGCAATGGAGAACAGAAGCGGGAGAAGCGGCTCACAATCTTATCAACAAAGCCAAAGCGACGGTTGATAACATCTGCTATTGTCGGTCGACAAAGAACATGAAGCAGCTTTTAGAATCTAAATTTATTGACCTCACTGTAAATTGTTAAAAAGGCTATGCTTGTAAAATCGAAGAACACTTGATGATCTATTATGGAATTCGAAAGTGATCAAATCACAATTTAAAATTACTAAATGGCCAAATCTACTAGTAAAATAAACATAAAGAGTAGTTTTTTTTTTCTCTTTGTTCAAACGAGCCACGAAATTTTTCAAATTATGCAATGAAGTCCTTAACTCATACTGCTTCCGACATAAAGGAATAACGGCACCCCTCGGTGGCTCACACATAGTAATACTTTCATCCTTTATTGTCTACGATCCGTTATCTTAAATAAAGGAGATTGACATATTTCGCTTTGATCGATTTCGGATGTCCGGTGCTTCTTCAAGAAACTTTCCGATTTGCTTCTCTCTTTTATTTTCCCTTTCCAATTCTGAAAAATCAGTGAATGCCAAATCTTTGCAGCCGTGCTGAATCAATGTTGCTTCGCAACAGGTCAAGCTAGTCAATTTGACAAAGTCGGTTACTACTTTCTACTTCAGTAGTGGCTGTCCTTTGAACTCAAGTAAAAACATGGTTGATGCGTCGAAAGTATTGGTAATTTAAGAAATGGGGAAGTGCTTGGGAACCAAATTACGGGTACTTTACAAGAAAGAATTACTTGTTACAATAGAGGGGTCCATAACTTCTATTATCTATCAATGATTCGCCTCCTTTCAATTGGGAAGCAAACATGTGCTTAAGCGGATGAGCTTAAAGACTTGGAAACTTTTGCTTAATCACGAAATAGTCTCCCAAATTTGGATAATTGAGATTCAGTCCCTAGAGAAGAATTTCTCTTTTTAAATTTGATCCTTGAAGCATTTGGTCAGCCCATTAGATGGGCTTGGCCAAATATTGGCCCTTCTGTGGGCTTTTTGTCCTTTACGGGCTTTTTCTAATTAAAAAAAAGATTTAATTAAATGCCATTTTAATTAAACGACTTTAGTGGGCTGAATTAATCTCCAAATAAGCCCTAAAGGCCTCTCTAATTATAAGCACACGTGTCCCTTACGCTGGCCGAATTTCTATGATGGGTTCTGGCCCGTCCTCATCAATTTCGGGTACGCTTCTACCGCCAGTCTAATTAAATGTAGATGTAAATGTGTTCTGAAATTGAATTAAACTAAATTCGAATTATATGGAAAGTGATTCAAATATTTTTTTTTTCTATGGAGTAATGTTAATCCTAATCTTTTATGCAATTTTTCCCTAAATAATTTAGCCAAAATTTATGTATCAACAACCATTCTTTTGGAAGCCACCAAAAGAATACGCAAACCCAGTTAACTAGGTCATTTCAAGAAGAGCATGCCGTCAAGATGTGAAGATTTCAAAACGAAACCTTATCATTAAAAAGGAATAATATACATATTATGCACGCAATGAAGGAAACAAGAGGACAGAAATTGATCAATTAGCAATCAAGGGATTTGATCTAATTCTAGTCAAGATCAAGGGGGCTCCATATTGGGGAAAAAGGGTGAACATAGGGATAGGGGCATGCTTGTAAGAAGGAGAGATTTGCACTAAGAAACTCTGCAAAATCAAGGTCAGAGCTACTTTGGCTTCAAGGAAAGCAAAGTTTTGGCCAATACAAGTTCTAGGGCCCGAACTGAAAGGGAAAAAGCAGAGCTTGTTCTTAGATGATTTTGAGACTCCCTCAAAGAATATCTCTGGATTGAACTCATTGGCATCATCGCCCCAAATCTCTTGATCATGATGGATCAGGACGAAAGGCACAAAAAGCAAAACTCCTAGAGGAATTTGTATATTTCCCAACCTTGTTGTCTTGTGAACTGTTCTCATCGTCATAAATACGGGCGAATATAACCTAAGTACCTCATTCAATATCGTGCTTACCTGCATATAAATCAATTTGATGTCGGCCTATTTTTGTCCAAAAGAAATTCGAAGCTCAACTAATTGAATTAATGAAAACTTGCCTAGTGGACCAAATTTATCAAACTAAATACAATTCATGTGATCTATGTTGTAACTTCAAATGACAACCCCGTACCCATGTGTCTCACTTATGTCACTAGCGGTACCTAACTTGAGAAACTAATGCCTAAAAACTCCCCCCCTTTTTTGGTTTTTGGGAAAGCAAGAACAACTGGATTTCAGGTTAGGAGTTTACAATTTTGTCCTTCATTTTTCGACTTCCATTTTTCGTTTGTACTCTCTTTCTTCTTCTTTGCGAAAGCCTATTTATTTGATTTTGAGTTTTCAATTTTAGGGATATGTCTCAAAATGGAGATGAACAGGAGATTACAATGCGAGAAGAATGCTTACAATTTTTAGTCGGCTCAACCCATCAAAATCAGGTTGGTTTGTTGCCAAAAACTTGCGGAACTCCCTCTCTTGCTCTGTCTTGCCGGTTTTGGTGCTTGCTTAATAGGATCAGAGTCCAAGTAGTCAAAATAGAAGCCGACTCTTGACCCGCCAGGTTGAACCCTTTGCACTCTTTGAATCACATCCTCTATGCTTTATATTCTTTTGATGTCCAGATTCTTGAATTTCTTTCGTGTTTGATTTAAGCAGCAGTCTCGACAGATCCTCGTCACCTGCTTCTCCTTCCTCCATCACCTTCTCTCTTTTGGTTACTACGTCTTCCAACAATCTTTTTTACTTTACGGTCAATTTCTTCCATCCTCTTCTGCAATTTGGTTGGCCAAACTAATGGAGATGAATCTATGTCAAAGCTCCGCTCAGCACATTACGTGGTGCAGAGTGAATAAGTCTCGCCCGAACTCCCTGTTCAAGTTATTGCCAAGTCAGCAAGAAGGCGGTCTATTCCGATGACAGCGCTTCCTACACGAAAAGGCAATACAGAAGAAGGAGACTCTTGGGCTACCACGGCCCACGTATAGCGGCTGGATAGCCCAAAACGTAAGTGGGCCCAAATGAGGGCTTGGAAATGGGCCGTATCGGTTCGGCCCACTTCGATTGAAAGCTTCGGCCGTGACCCGAAAGCTTAATTGGAGCTTTTGCTTTTTACTTTGGAAGAGTCACGGGAGATGGTATATATGCAGCGAGTCATGGTAAAACCAAGACCAAAATAGACCCGAAAAAGTAGATTTCAAGATTGACGATTCTCGACATGGACATGCAATTAAACAGGTCCGGGTGTGATATAACCGGATTCGTGTCTGAACGGGGCAGGCCCAGCCCGTTTACGATCAGCAAAAAAAAAAAAAAATCTCACCTTACACGTGGCTAATGAATTTTTATTTTATTTTTTTGGTCGGAACGTGGCCAATCACTTAACCGGTTCAAATACGAATGAACATTTTATCGTGGAGACGCGTCATTGGTGTTAAAAGGATAGGACATATATATACATTAATATAAGGTTTGCCACTTTTGGTGCTTCACGTTTAGAGATTATTTCATCCTTGATAATTGACAAAAGTAAGACTCGTGTAAAACGAAAAGTAAAAGTAAAAAGCATATTTAGGGACACGAAAGTCATTAAAAAAAAAACGAAAAAAAATAAGTCAATCATATTCCAAGTGAATTTACACGTTTTTTTTTTTTTGTCTAGAAGCGTGTTTAAGCATGTTTAAGTGCGTTAGCCCAAGTCATCATGTTCAAGCATGTATACAACGTGTTTTGTACATGATGTTATCATCTTCTTCTTCTTTCAGTAAATAGGTTGATTCATCGAGTTAAGTCGACCCTTCACATGATAGGTTCGAAAATCATGTTAATCGTATAATGTAACATCACGTGATCAATTTTTATTAGGCGTGTTATGTTTGCATCGACGCAATTCAGTACATTTTTTAAACGCGACGCATTCCGGTTAGTCATACTCATATCGTACTTGTATTTCCACATGATACGAATTGTCGACTCCAATTGTAAGGCCGGAGCCCCAATCCGGCCCTGCTATTTATGGCCCTTGCAAAGTCCCTTCAGATTGGAAAAAAAAAATTTATTATTCATTGAATTAAGGGCCCACAACTGTCACCGCACATAACATTTATTATGTGAAAAAAAAAATTAAAACTAGGGCATCAGATTTTTCAATAAATCCATAAGCATGATGTGATAAGAAAAAATTTAAAAATTAGGACATGCTTGATTGACGCCGACATGATTGGATTATTTTCGAATTCCTGGTCTAGGCGAGAGCCCATGCCGTGAATGGCGCTAGAACGAAGTCAATTTGTTTGAATTTAGGGCAATTATAGCATAACATCCCAATTAACATGGATTTGAATTTGCGCGCATTTAGCACCGTACGATCTTGATGGATTGATCTCCACGGTCTGATCAGATCGTGCAAAGAAACAGATTACCCTTTTTGCTAGTTCTCAAGTCATTTTTGCTGGACGAATTAGTAACTTTGAAATGAGAATTCGAAAAATTATTGAATGCACATGTCTGTACTTGCTTTTCAAATATGTAAGTGAAATTATTGCTATGAAATTTTTTACCGTTTATGTAATTAGTGGAAAATCGTACTTGATTTTTGTGGGAAAAGTCACTAACTAGTAACTACTGGATTCAAATCAGGGGTGATCGTTTCTCGATTCGGTTCGACTCAAGAATCGAGAATTAGACTGGAAGAACCAGTTCCCTATTGTGGGGACCGAAAATCGAACTAGCCAACCCGATCTTATTCTTGGGCGGTTGTCATGTCCTGACTCTCGAATCCGCGACATCCCTTGTCAAATCGCCATCAGGTCATAAAAAATAGCGTACCAGGCAACTACTATCGACCTAAGAATATACTGCGCATGCGGAATATGCAATCTTTCAAACAATAAAATCAACATGAGATAGGTAAGAAGAAAATCCAGACCACCCAACGCTAATATAAAAATGCTGAGAATAGATGATTTATAACCTTACAGAGCCAACAGCTGATAAATACAACCACATGTTTCGGGGTGGCCCTCTAATACTCACAAAAAGATACAGGAGTCAAGTAAAGTTAACTCCCATCTACCCCAAAACAGTATCCCCACAAAAGACGTCACCAATTCTCTGACCACAAATGAAACCTAACCCTCTACTGGGTAAAAACGGCATCCGGATTGTCATAACCAATCGAGTAAGCCGGGTCGTCAGGGTCGTCATAGGAACTCTGGCTGAAATGTACAGAGAGGGCTACTAACTGTTCGAACTCGAGCTCGGGTTGCAAACCAGGTGCGGGATCCAACACCTCTCCATCAGGCGTATTTATATCCATCGGATTCCAGGCGGAGACATTAGGGACCCCCTGAAGAGGTGGTCCCTCAAATTCTCTTAGCTGACCAAAGAGATCCAGTGCACCCGGCACGACACCGCGAGTAGGCATTCTTTAAAAGGAGCTTCGATCAGTCACAAGCTGCGATCGGCATCCAATAATTCCTTAAAATCGTACGACTGGCACGGGATATAGATTATCGTGCTTCTGACAAGTCGCGAGTTTCCATATAATAGGTATGGCATAAGTACCAATGGTACAATGCGAACTTGCCAGGTAACGTTATTGATCATTTAATGACCACATAAATCGCATTCGGCAATCAATCCATTGTTTATCTTTGATTAATGTCAAAATTCATACAAAAATGCAACAGACTCGGCCCAAGGCCCACAAGACTCTCAGTCGAGCATTTCAACCAGGCAACCAAACCAATCAGGCAATTAACGCACTCGCGAGCAATTAACTCAACCCGGCAATTTTGAGCTCAATTCATACTATATTTCTTATGTCTTAGTCGATTTATAAAAATCAATTGCTCGTTCGTCTCTAACTTGTCACTCGCTCGCGAACAAACACAATAAATCATTCAATTGATAATTTACCACAAATACCCACAGACAATTTAATCGATCGGCCATTTATCTTAATCATCGTTTCTATCTAAACCGGTCCATATTACAATTTTTTTATAAAAAAAATAATATTAATTAATTAATTAAAACTAATCGTAATCGTAATTAGCGTTCTAATCAAGGTTTAGGGTCAACTCACAAAGTGAGTTAGCTCGAGCGGCGGCGGCGGCGGCGGAATTAGGGTTTATCGCGCGACGACCCTAGCTTAAACTTTGGCGACACTCCGGGGAAGTTCGGTGACGTCGCTGGGACAAGTGGCCGGCGACGAAGCTCCAGCGAGTGTCGATCGGCGGCTTGAAATAGTAATGGTCAGTGACAAAATCGGCGAACCGGACTGTTTTGGAGCATTTCACGGTGTCTTGGGCCGGGACAAGGGCGGCCAAGGCTCGAGAACTCACCCAAGGGTCGGTGGGGGTCGAACGAGACCGGTGGAAGGCGACCGACGGCAACGAACAGCTGCGAACAGAATCGGTCCTTCCTGCGGCGGCTCTTTTTAGGCGTCACGCGCGGCGACCGGTGGCAACGAGCTTTAAGGGGTAGTGGGAACTTAGGGGAGGTGATCGGCGGTGGCGATGAGGCACGGTGGCGACCGGTTCGGCAGGATCGAACACCGACCAGAACCGGGTCCAAAATAGGGCACTGGGGCTTCGGGGTGCTGTTCCGGCGGTTCCGGTGATGGACGACCGATGTGGCTGGGTCGGGGTGGTTGAGGGGAGGACGGCGGTCAGTTGTGGGGCGATGGTCGGCGCCGGTGATGGTCGTGGTGGCCGGAGGAGGCCACGAAGCCCTCGGGTCAAATGACCCGAAAACAGGGCAGGGCTCCCTGAGCCGTTTCCTCTGCCGTTCGATGGCGACGGCGGTCCTGCTCTGGACAGGGCGGCGGCGGAGAGTGGTTGAGGGTGGAAGCCGTCGGTGGTGAGGTGGTAGTCGCACAAAACAACGGTGGAAGGAGGAGGAGTGGATCGGTTGAGGCGCAGTCGTCCACAGCCAACAAAGAAGAAGAATAAGAAGAAAGAGGAAGAAGATAGAAGAGAGGTTGACGTGAAGTGCATGGGGAAGGGAAATTTGGTGGGGCCCACAAGACTTTGTGGCAAATTTGTCTCTTATGCCCAATAATCACTCTTGTCCTATATGCATAAGTAGGGGCAACATGGTCATTTGACGTGCCAGGACTGAAACATAATTTTGGTATACTAAACGAAGGGTAATTTCGGTAAGTTCACGGCCAACCTCGGTCGGGGTTAGGCTCGATCGCGAAAACGGCAATTCCAATTAGCGGCGAATAAAAATTCTAAACCTAATCCTCCAAATTTTCGTTTATTCAGTCCTTACAATCTAAATTATATGTCGACTCTGATTATATTTTCATATCATTCTTATCAATTTTCGGCGCTTACAAAATTTGAATTTTCAAGACGTCATAGCGGTCCAACGGAATAGATAGATTATTAAAATGGTTGAGCAGCACTGACTTTAATTGTAATCGATTAATTAAAATGAGGTTTGCGTTTAAGGCATGAAAAGATAACCAATAGATATTAGGTTTACGTTTAAGTACAAAAATAATCAATCTAGTCCGAGTGGTCCATTTTCCTCTTGGAATCGGGAATCATATCCAAAATCACCTATTCCAATTTTATAGAGCTGGGAACTAGACCGGCACCTCCGGATTTCAGGCGAAGCGTCTTGTGCACTCCTAGTTCAAACTTGGTTTCTATAATTGGTCCTTATCCAAAACATTCGAAAATGTAATTAAGTCTTAGTCTCGACGCTTGTTCGGGGATTTTTCCTTGTGACTTCCGGTATAGGGTTATGAAAGTTTCTATTTGGAATCTATTTTCCAATTCCGAAGAGTCACGGCCAGTGTTCTCTGACACTCGTTAACAAGATCTTTAAAACAAGCTATCGAATATTGCTAATTATATTCATAAAGATTAAATTTTTTTTGGTCGAGGTATAAAGATTAATTAGGGAAACAGATCACCTCCTTTAAGGCAGGTCGTCCATTAATTAGGGCGGTGTCGATCAATTGGAATTATGGGCTGTAAACTAATCGTCCAATGAAAAACGGACAGCAAATGCATAGTTGTAAAAAACCAAAATCGCGTGTCCTCCACTGCGATATGCGCGACAACCGAAAGAAAACCATTATCGTTTCATCGATCCAGATCCTCCGCTTTCATTGGTCCACGTGGGAGCTCCTCGTTGGTCAACAGTAACACCATCCCTCACTCAAATCACTGCCGCAATGGGCCACTTTCCTAACATGTGTCCGAATCGTAACGACGAATCCCGTTTGAAAGTCATGGAGCAAATGTGCTCCACAAGTGATAGGGCCACTTTTTCTGAATTTTTTTAAAATTTAGGATCTATTTATTTTGCGAAAAATAAATAATAAAAATAATTCTTATGTCGATCAAAATAATTAGTCAGTGAAAATCGTTCTGCCGACAGAATGAGGAAAATATTTTTTTTCGTTCATTTGCCTTTGTAAGTTATCAGAGCGACTGTTATCAAATTATTCATTTTTTGCGAAATCAACGCTCTTGATCAATGAGGAGGAATCGCATTGGGATAATGGAAGAAGTGTGCTTCGGAAGTGACTGCGTTCTATAGGACGATGTTCGAATTTCGATTTCTTGGTGGTCGAAAAAAACAAAAAACATTCCCACTTTTGCTTAGTCCACCTTTTGATGCCCACTGTCTCCCCACACTTTTGCTTTCGCCTTTGCTTGTCCCCAACGTTCGGTAGCAAAATGAGGGGGAGAAAAAAAAACCCTAGGGAAAATGATTAAATGGTTATTCAAATTATTCAATTTTGTTTTGTCAATTGAATCAAAGGTAACCAATAAATAAACAAAACCACCAATATTTCTACATGTACATAAGAGTCACAAATAAATTCTTTTTTATACTCTTAAGTTTTATATTCGAGATATCGAAAATGTAAATTGCTTTTTGTTTGGTATTTTTTTTTATCATACTTCTAAAAATATGAAAATAATATTTTTATAGTTCTTTAATTAATTGGTTTTTAAAAAATAATATTAAAACTAATAGAATGCTTTGGTCAAGTGATTGTTCATGAATTATTGGAATGATCTACTTCATGCGAGATTTCATCGATTTAAATTTTTTTGTTGGTCAGAATACCAATTTATTTAAGTTAGCTGACCTATATTTCAACCATAATCAAACTAATTATTTTGGAAAGATCTTTAACCAAGCCAATTGTAGTCCGTCAACTCATTAGTCTAATCACATGGAAACGAAAAATAAGCCACACTCAAATCAAAAAGCTCTTCATTCCTTTTGGATAAGGTTACATGTGATTCTTTTTTTTAAAATAAGGATTAAACACGATTAATGCGAATTAGATAAAGTAGAGAGTACGTGAGAAAATAAATAATCAATGAATGGTATGTGACCAACGGTACAAGTTAAATCAAATGGAAGTTGTTTGGCCACATATCAAGAGAACACGATTTGATTGACTCAGTCGAGCAAAAGAGAATTGGATAATTTGTGTATATTTCGATGTATAAAAAAGAGTCCATTTATAAGATTATTTAAGGTAATAAGATAAATATAATATCAAATATAATCAATTGGAATGCACTATCAATGGGAATAAATCAATAATCTTGAAATATAACAATAATCTTGAAAGATCTGATGAATCAACCAAATATCCAAATATTGCTAAGAGACTCAAAGGCATAAATCAACATTGAGTCCACTTGGGAAAAGGCAGGAGATCAAGTTAGATGTTCTCATCCCATCACCAGCCCATTAATCTGAAACTCTTAAGTTATTTCAAATGGATAGAGATAATTTCGTATCACACGTTGATCCGTAGTAAAGCCCCGCAGAGGTCACACATTGTCGTAGTTGCATGACAATATTTGTGCCATCCAAAATCATTAATCGATGATAAACAAAAATACGCTCGGCTGATAACGTAAATTCTGTAAAAGACAATAATTTCCTCAACGAATTTCAAAGTGAACGAAAATTAAACGAGCAATGTCCCGTTAATGGTCGAAGAGAGGCAAAC
Source organism: Rhodomyrtus tomentosa (assembly GCA_028455895.1). NCBI lineage: Eukaryota > Viridiplantae > Streptophyta > Magnoliopsida > Myrtales > Myrtaceae > Rhodomyrtus > Rhodomyrtus tomentosa. The sequence goes on along the minus strand of JAPCWY010000011.1, from coordinate 37,151,269 downwards.
AGGGCAGTCGTATAAAAACTCGAGATTTCTCGAAATTTTTTCGTGATATATTTGGGAAGATAACTTCTTTCTAGATTTTATTTGGGTTTATTGGAAATCATATTAAGAAGGTCGCTCGACTCATTTATGAGCATTTTCCCCAAATTAAAAATTGAACAGCGAACAAGAAAAAGAAATTATTTTTATCTAAAATCAATTAACAAATGAATAATAGACAAATACAAAGCATATGTCTACCATGAACGCTTGTCTCTCACATTTCCCCCCACATAGGTGGTGTGTGAGCTGAGCCAGTGCGCCCAAGGAGAGAGGAAGCCGAACTGTAACTTCTCACTCGGAGCACATAGAGAGAGAGAGAGAGAGCGGCGAAGAGAGAGAAAGTGCCAGATGCTCTGCGAATGGGGAAAACTGAGCAGCAAAACCTGCAGCGGCGGCCGGGTGGGGAGCACGAGGCGCCGGGGGATGGCGGGTCATCGCGGTTCTTCTGCGAGAGATGTTCGGTGGGGCTCCGCCGGGTCGCGGGCGAGTTCAGCCTCAGATGCGTCTTCGTCTTGTTGCTAGGCCTCGCCGTTTTCCTGTCGGGAATCTTCTGGGTTCTCCGCTTACGTGGTGCGCGATTCGGTTTCGATGCGAAAGACGCCGTTAAGCTCAGTGGTACGATCCTCTGACCTCGGTCGCTACTCTTGCATTCAGTGGGCTGACACTATTTTGGCGTGATTGCGTTCGTTTCTGCTCCGATTTTAGAAACTGATGCTGTGCGATTTGCTCTCTGTTGAGGATTTTGTTTCTAGGGTTCCTTGTTTTGTTCATTTAGGAGCGGGGTTTTGCGGTTTCATGGTGCCTGGGAACATAATTAGGGTTCAGCGTCTACACTTGATGGGCATATGCTTGGTTCGGGGGTTTAGTGCGTACTAGCGGACTAGCAGAAAGGTGTCTAATTTACAGGTCTGGTTTTCACCAGCATGTAATGTTCTTCCCGGAGATTTGGCGTTGCTGCTGTCTGCACGAGTCCACAGGCAGAATTTAATCCTACTGGTTATTGACCATGTCATTTTCCGTGAGCAGATGGTCGATACTGTCAACAGGCTTTGTGGTTACAACTTCTTCTTTATTTCCAACTGATATCTTGAGATGAGTTTGTTTCACTGAAGACCTAGACGAAACCCAGGATAGGAAATCTGCAATTAGAATAGTGGAGAGCTGTCTCGTAAGGGAAAAATGGTCTGGAGCGTCAGAATTTTTTTTTTTGCTTTTGACAACTGAGAACAGTTAAGGCCATAGATAATAAATAATTGATGCATGGTGAGTTTGGATGGGAATGTGGAATGTGTTTGATGGAAAGAAAGTGCTTGACATGTTTGAAATTATAACTTTGGGATAAAAGAGTTCAATACCAAAGTATAAGCGAAATATTCCAACAACTAACGATTAAGAACTTTAAGGTTCATCATCAAGAATAAAGAACTAGTTTAGTATTAAACTAGGAAACAACTCTTCAGCCTTTGATTCAGCTAAAAGAGCCTTTGTTTTTCAATTTCTAGAGATTCCATTTTGAACTCTTTCTTCTCATTGGACTCATTGGATCGTGTTTTTACCGAAACCCCCCTTTACTTGCATGAACATCTAATGGTCTTTACTGGAAATAGATTAGTAATGTTGATGGATCTATAGCCACTGAGAGTAGTTCCATTTCTTGAGTGATCTTTAAGGTAGAAGAAAGTACATTGAAAAGTGATTCCTAATCAGGCTAGCTTTAAGAAAAGTGTCATAGATATGTGATTTTTAACATCAAATCAATCTGTCCGTTCACTGCCCTAGTTTGCTTTCATTGAGCAATTTTACTTTCAGCCACTTACCATTGACTTTTATATTTATTCATTAATGCCAAATTCATATTAATTGATGCACTTAGAACATTGGTTGCATGCTGATCCACTTGACTTCAGACCACTGTTGAGAGAACACAGGGTATGTACATACCAGAGAAACAAAAAGTCGAGAATGTTATTTTCAATTATGCATTGTTCTCTTAAACTGAGTGATGTTTTCAAGCATGAATTGTTATATTATCGAGTCAGACTGTTGAGATGTTTGATTTGATCAGCAAAGCTAGAGGATTTGTATGGCTAGTGTGATTGATTCATTTTAAGTTTATGATAGCACTCTGGTGTGTTGACATCGTATTTATTGGCTTTTTTATCATTTTCTTGAATCAAATAGCTAGTATGTCTTTTATGCGGCAGGGCCAATTGAGTCATGTAAATTGAGGAATTCAATATTTTATCATTCGAACTCAGTTGTGTTGCTTCAGTGTTGTCTTTTGAACTATGAGCAATTTAATTTGTATAGGACAATACAGAAAATGAATGACGATGATGTTCACATGTGGGGAAAGAAGAATGTTTGACACGCATTTTGATGATATAATGGGTTTTCTCTCGAAAGACATTCTATCAAGAATTGGAGCTTGGCAAGCCCAAAATCTAGCAAATCTAAATGACTTTAACGCAGTATGGCTGAGCCTGACAGCATTTGAGTTCTTGATCGCTATTTTGTTAAGGTAAAAGAAGGTGCTTCAACAGCACCTTCCTTTGATTCACCAAAATTGCAGTTTTAGAAGGAAGAATTTCTGAATGGTCTCTATTCTGGAAGAGAAGAAAGCTGTTTTGTCTGTACATCTTAGTGTTCTTAACATGATAAATTAGGTGTGTTCTGCCAAAGATAATTTGCTGTAATTCAGAGAAAAATTTGATTAAAGATTGGATGAGTCTTATAAGAGTGTGAAGTATGTTATGCACATGAGATAGTAGAGGAAAAAGAGGGGCCATCTTAAAGGATGACCTGTTGACACTTGGACATACTATCCGAAGGAATTTTTTTTTGGTACTATTCATAAAATTTAAGCTTGATAGGCCTTAATAGTATCTTATCTCTGAGTAAAGCTCTTGACTTTATGGACCTAGTCTTTCCAATATTTTGATTCATTTGATATAGATTAATGCTCTGACCAGCTAGTTTGGGATAAAGGGGGTGTTGATGTTGATGTTGACATAGATTAATGCTATGTTTGGGAAATGGAGGAAAGAAAATTTGGGTGGAAATATTTAAATAAACATAATTTTTTTTAGTGGGAAAATTTAGAATAGTGAGCATTTTCTTTGGATTTTCCTCCTCCATCACACTTCCAAACATAGCATAAGTGTGAAATTTCTGTGTTCCTGCCGAAACCTGTAAATTCTCACGTTTGAATCTAAGTTTTCCCTAAGTAAAAATCATTGGTCCATACTAGTTATTTAGAATGTGAATTGGAAAGGATGTGCTTTTACCTTCACGAGTAGGCAAGCCTTACCTCACATTGTCTCTGTTGCTATCGTGTCTGATTAGCATATTTCTAGATTACTTTATCGCGTCATAAATGACAAACCCCGCGGGTAAGGTGTCCTCTACAAGGCTATGTAACAAGACAACTTATTCCCCCCTGTCTAGATGTACGGCTTGTCTTAGGACGGAGTGGAGAATGGCTATTAGTGTTGTGGAGTGGTAGTGTATAGATAGATAGATAAATAGATATATATATTTATTTTTACACATTTATCTCTTTTCCCTCGCTTGATTCTGCTTTTATTTTTATGATTCTTTGGGGTTCATCGATTGCCGACCCCAACTAGTTTGGGATAAAAGTGTTGATGTTGATGTTGATTGATATGAGATAATGGCATGTCCATATTTGCCCCTCTGGTTCTCACAAGTCATTTACGTATTTTTATAAATTGTATTGGCAAATGACTGCATGTTGTTTAATTATCAGACATGGTTTGTGATGAGGTATTGATTGCTGCATTCATTGAAGTTGCAGCTCTTATATGTCAAATAGATTTTCTCTCCTGGCCTCTTTGTCCTGCTCACCTTTTCCATCTGTTTGTGCGATATGTCCCGAAATGGCCACGTCTGGTGGTGGTTTAAAACAATTTTTTGCGACTGAAATTGGGCAGTGAGAATTGACATTAAAGGAACTAGTTTTACTCAAAGCCTGTGAGTGCTTTTGAACTGTAAAAATCAATTTGCCCTACCTTTGAGCTCTTACAAATTATACTATTGAGTGGCCCATGCTTTCTTTTTATCATCTGTCCTCATGTTAATGACTCTTTCCTTTCTTAATACTGAGTCAACTTTCGATATGTCTGTTTAACAGCCACAGTTCAGGTATCTTTTAGGCTGGAAAAGCCAGTTTCGGAGATTGTTATGCGTATTGGAAGGTTAGAATATGACATCTACGGTGAAATTGGTGTTCCAGATACAAAGGTAATTGACTGTTACATTGTGTATTTTGTTTACTTTTTAATCAGAGATGAAATTAACGCAGAAGTGTTATGAGCAGGTGGCAGTATTATCGGCACACCAATCAGGCTCGACTAACTATACTGATGTGGTGTTTGGCATTCTGTCTGACCAAATGAATTTTCCAATTAATCAAGTGTCACTAAGTGTTCTGAGATCGTATTTGATTGATCTCTTCCTCCGGCAAACTAATCTAACTGTTACAGCATCTCTTTTTGGGCAACCATCTGAGCTCCAGATTTTGAAGTTTCCCGGGGGAATTACTGTGAACCCAATGCCATCTGCTTCAATTTGGCAGATATCCCAGATCCTATTTAATTTTACTCTCTACCAGTCTATAAGTGAGATACAGGAGAATTTTCTTGAGTTCAAGGAACAGCTGAAATACGGATTGCGTCTAAAGTCTTATGAGGTAAGCCAGTTGTCCTGATGATTTTTAAGAATGGACTGATCTGCACCAGTGTTTAGGAATTCATCTAAACCACAATTTTGTGCTCTATTGTGACTGAGAAGTTAAAATTTCATAGCATATTGTTCGAAGGCTGTCATTTTGAAGAGGAACTTCGAAATTGGATAGGGGAAGAATCTTCTTTCATTTGTTTTCTAGGTAAAGTTGTTTAATGAGCTACTTCTCTTACACCTGCTTCTTGCATACTTCCCCATGTAGATGAAGCATGTTGGTTCTTTGTTAAAAAAATGTTATTTTCAAAACACAAGGTACATTGAATCGAGTTTAGTGTCAAGATCTTCTTGATCTTCCAATGCTTACAAAAAGAGCTGCTCAATGAGATTCAAGATCAGCATTACAATGTTTGTACATCCATTCTATGCTACACGATGAGTAAAGCCTCTTATATTTTTATAGGAATTCCTCCGCATATCATCTGTTCTTTGTAATTAAATTTTCTGTACTCTGATACTCCTTCCTTTTCTACTTTGCCGATGTGTTTCTCCAACAGAATGTATATGTGCAAATTACGAATATGGATGGTTCAACAATTGGTCCCTTTGTCACAATTGAGGCTTCCATTACGTCTGATTTGGGGAATCTTCGACCGCAGAGGTTAAAGCAATTAGCCCAAATAATCTCACGATCTCCTGAAAATCTCGGTCTTGATAATTCAGTTTTTGGCAATGTTAAAGGTGTCAGCTTGTCATCTTATTTGAAGGGTACCCTTAATTCTGGCCCTCCTACACCTTCTCCAGCTCCATCGCCCGGGGTTGTGCCATCAGCTTCCCCATATATCTTTCCTTCATATTCCCCAGCCCCCGCACCTAACCTGCATCCAGTTCCACGTTGCCGTAAATGTGAGATCTCTGTATATTTTGGCTACTTTTTTATCTCAAGTCCTCGAAAGATGGGTCCTATGTCAGGTCTCACAGCAGATTGTACATGTGGTGGGATCACAGTCGCTCCGGCTGCCTCACCTTTTCATGCTAGTCCAGCTCAAACTCCGACCTCTCTACCTCCTGCACCTGCTTCACATTCACCTTATGTTTCTCCAACATTACAGCATTCGCCATCTTTCTCTCCCGCGCCAATGGTCTCCATTGCCTCCCCGCCAGTTGAGGATAAAGGACTTGGGGAAGGCCTTGTATCCCCTTCTCTTGCGCCACTTCATTCATGTAAGCCTCTTAGTCTTTGGATGACATTTTCTGTTTACCTTGATAATTTCTTTTTTAATAATTAAATGTAACCGTTGAATTGCGAAGTGATGTAACTGAAAGATCACGGCGAAGAATGCAGTTGATGTAACTGAAAGATCACGGTGAAGAATGCAGTTGTCAATTGTTTATGCTTTCTTAAAGATATAGTTGTAAGCCACAGATGGAACGGTATTTAAAATTGGGACTTTTCTTTTTAAAGTATCATGGTTCGATGCCATCAGAAAATGAAATGGCGATTAGTGATTATGAACTTGATATATATGTAATAATAGCACAGCATTAACTATGTATAAGTTAGAGTGTCATTTTGGGGCATTCACTGTTAGAGGAGTGATAGATGGCATGTGGAAACATTGGAGCGTTAAGTTGATCGATTAGGATTGTGAGTTATAAATGACATCTTGCCATCCAAATGATTCACAATGTAATTGATTATCTCGGTGATTGTTGCTACATTGACTGAGGTCCACTATCTCTTGATTAAAATCGGGGAAAAGGGTGATTTATCTCCTGACAGGTCTCATGCATGAGGATAGTTGAATGCACGAGGGTAGTTGAAGTTCAGAGTAATTATTTTGAGATTCTGTCATATGTTAGTATTATTCAGCACTTTATAAATGAAGTGAGGGTGGACGCCAGTGGATAGCCGTGCTATGTTGCATTAATGAATGTACTTATTGGCTGCAATTTGTTGTTCTATCCTCTAATCATTTTGATCAAGTTATTCAACTATATCATAGGGCGAGACTTCAGTTTAGTTTATCTTCACCCAATCGTAGGTTTGACTCTGGGCTTTAATTGTAGTTGCTGGTACTTGGTGCGATTTTGTTCATTATTCTTGATCCAGAAGTGAGCTTTTTCTTTCCGTAGGTATTATTACACAACAAGATTGATTTCTGTGTCAATTATAATTTGATTTCTCTGCAAGCCTTACTCTATATTGAGCTTAAAGTTGGTAAATAGAGTGACAAAAATTTTTGCATCTCCATGGATCTTCATATTATGCTATGTTGTGTAAAGTTGCAGATGAAACGGTTTCTCTCATTTTTCCATTTGTTGTGTCAATTCCGTTTTTCCTTTTGTCTCCACCTTATAAAATTCGAGAGTTTTCTTTCTTTGTATTGTGGGATGGTTATGTCATCTTGAAGTGTACTTCTATTTCAATATCACTGTATTATATGTACTGATGACATGATATTAAGTTCCCATCGGATGAGAATCATGAGATCACATGTTTCATTCTGAAAATTATCTGCTTGAGGCTTTTTTCGCCATTTGTTGTTGGGTGTCTAAATTAGATATGTTCTTCAATTGGCTATCTTTACCTTGGCCTTTCCATTCGTATTTGACACCCTATGTGCTTTTGCAGCTTTTGCAGTGCCTCTGTCTCCAGATATGTGGTTGCTGGTACTCTCTACATTTCTGATTAATCTGCTAGCCTGGTTGAGTCCATAAATCTGTTAAGCATGTGTTCAGAGGGAAGAAAGATGAGGACATTGTCATTTGTCAATGTGCTAACGTCCAGTTTTGTTCTCCTTCTAGAAGTTGAAGAAGTGTCTTCTTTTCTTGGGGAATCCAATCAAGGTAAATCGGTCAAAGCCAAAAAAAGGTGGCGGGCCGCTCATCTATTCTCTGTTGTGGTGTAACAGTTTAGTTTCGAAGGGAAACGCAACTCGAGGGTAATTTTGTGAATAGTTGAGAAACATAGGTTGCAGGTTCCAAAGGGAACTTTAATCGCGTTGATGCAATTGTAAAAATTAACCCAAGGCTCCTTTTGGGCATCTGCAATGCCGGGCAGAAGCTATTGCCATAAAGAAAAGAAATGGAATACTGAAAGTGTTGTTGAATATGGAAAATGATAGTGGAAAGAATGCCTTTGTTATGCATCCTCTTGAATCTTTGATGGATGCTGTATGCTTGATCTCAAGGTGAAACAACCCTTGCCAGAATAAGCTATTGATCCTGAAGACTGGTTTTGTTCTTCACTTCCCCTCATCTTTTGTGGGACATCTCCCTTTCTCTCTCTCCCCCCACTTTGGCCTGTTGTTCTTCCCATTCCCGTTGCTTCCGACACATTTTAAAATTGTAGCCGGGTCACTTCGAATTTTGGATTTTTCTTCATAAGTTGGTGTGAAAAATCGACTGGTGAAGTGGATGATGGCTTGAAACACGTCTCTGGATCTGCTTGATTATGACCTAATTGAGCATCTCTCGCATGTATTTTTGCGTGAGCTCATCCCTTGCTCCAATGCATGTCTGGACAAACTTCCAGAGTCTGTTGAGCATCAATATCAAAGGTTTCACCATGCCGTTCTAGCTGTCGGCCGGGTCAATGGTACGATATCTCGCTTCATAATTTTTCAATTCCACATACCGGTCGGAAAAAGGAAGTCTTCTACGGTTGATACGCCGAAAAGTTTGGCAAGATAGCTAGTCTTAACCGGGCAGAACATCGGCAGTGTGGGTTGTTGGAAAAGTTGCAACCTTGGCTCGATGTCTTCATCGTCCATACCAAGTGATTGAAATTCAACTCGATCTTTTCATATCATTTAGGTGAAAGAATTTAGTATTTTTGGCATTATAATATTTTATTTTACACGTCTCCCACTAAGGTTTATATGTGAATATTCATAGCCCTCCCTAGCTTTTGTCGACATATTACTCACACCCCACAATATTGAGACTTCGAATTTGGACTTGAGCCTGCCTTTTAAACGGCAAATCGAATCCAATTGCCACTTTCCTCTAGGAAAATATGTATTTCCAATTTTTTCTAAACCCCTTTGAGTTTTATTAATTGAACAAATGGTAACTTGGTGTTTAGATTAGCCGATAACCCAAAATGCGAAAAGAAGCGAGGTGGTAGGAGGATGAAATTAGAGGGTAATGCAGAATTGATTTTGGGCCTTGGTTCAGCATTGCAAATGAACATTTGGACTTTAAAGTACCTTGGCCCAATACAAATGATGTTTGGTTCATTTTTTGCTCACTTTTGCCAGATACACTTGTATATTAAATGCTCTATAAAGTACCTTAACCCAAACTTTGGGCTAAGAGACTTTTGCGAGAGAAAGCTAATTTTTTTCATTTTAACTGTGTCACCTTTGTTGCCGCCGTCCACCATCACAGCCGCCGCCGCTCGCCATAGCCGGTTGCCGATCGCCGCCGCTCGCCGCAGCTCATCACCGATCGCTACCGTCACCAGTCGCCGATTGCCAGTCGGTGGCGACCGGCGGTGGTCGCCGAACCGCTGCCACTGCCGCTTTTTTTTTATTATAAAAAAAAGTAAAAATACTTTACAAAGTTATTTTTCACCAAACAGTATTTACGTCAATGTTGATTTCAAATGTGTTTTTAAAATACATTGTACTAAACACTACTTGCATTTTGCAAAAGGCCTTTGGACCAAAAGTATTTACACTTTCTAAAAGTCCCTGAGCCAAATGCTGAACCAAATTGGTCATTTCTCTTAACAAGTGCTCTTTCTTGTCTTCAACCAGGAATTGAACAATTATGGATCAGAAACAGGGTGCGTTAATTGCTCTACTTTATGAATCTGTGATACGTATAATTCTTGGGTCGCTTTCGAGTTTGGTGAAGGAGATTTGCAAAGAGCTTTTGAGGCATCAAAGTTTATAAGAGTCGGATGCAAGGCAACTCTAGTGTAATTCATAAGAGCACGAGTACTTAAAGCATGGGCAAATTTATAGAAACTTTTTAAGGTAATATAGAATCTTTTCCTATTGAAAGATTTCTACAAACCAAGGTAAGCCATGGATTCCGTAGGAGACCGCCGTTGATCGAGAGATGGCCCTTGTCCAGATTTGGCGAAGGCCTTCATGCCCTCATCCAAGGTGTGTGTCACTAGTGCCACTTGCCAACACATTGGGAAACATAACAAAGAAAACATTTAAAAAAATTAAAATTTTAAAATATATATGTATATAAACTGTCCACGTTAGTGCCGATTGTGTCGTGAAGGACGGTTGATGTCTATGTTATTGATTTTTGGCTAAAAATGACTGAAATGACTCAACTGACCGAAAGGTCTGATGTGATGTACCCTTAGAAACAATTATGTGGCAAATAGCCGACTTATTCATAAAATAGAAAAAAATTACACAAAACCCCTGAAGTTTGGGAGCATAAAACGTTTATACCGAGACGTTAAGGTTGCGATTCGTCGCCAGGATTTTTAATCAGGATAAGATTGGATATGATATTATATGAATCTAGAGATTTTGTCACATCCTATGCTGTGTTTGGTAAATCGCAGTAATAAAGCAGGATATGTCCACATCATATTATATTCATTATTTGGTATATACAATACATGAATGTAAAATGAATTTGAAAAAGCACAAGCGAAAAACATAAGAATATATTGTAATTTATTGTTGAATCTAGTAAAAAAACAAAGAAAATATAAGCATTCAACTTTTGTTGAAAAGTTTTGACTTTCTCGCGACATTCGTTAAAACTTAACATGAAACACAAATTTATGGAAGAGAATGAAGTTTGACTCTCTTTCTGCTTTTCTTAGACTTTTGACGTTAACTAGAAAGCTAAGAATGAGAGTAAATTATAACTTTCTTGCTATTTTCGTAAATTTTTATAATAAACTAAAAAGTTACAAAGCAATCATGAAACTTTCATATGAAATATAGATAAAGAAGATGGAGATGCTAGTTTTTTTAGAAATTTCATTACTCTTGCTCTTCTGAAATTAGAAAAATTATTTTTAAATTTGAATATATTTACTTAAAATCTAGTTTCTTCTACTTCATTTTTTACTTATTTTTTAATTATAGATCTCATTTTATCATTATTTTGATTCCCTTCCATCATTTCTTAATAATTTTTTTATTAAACAGAAAACTATACTACTATAATTAAAATACGTCATGATATAGATACTAAGTGTGTGCGTGTATATATACATATACAAACTATATATTATAAAGAAAAGAAATCAAATTATAAATATGATTTATAAAAAATAAAAATGAAATTATTTTTTGTTTTGATTTTTCTTTCTAACATTATAATTCAAATTTATTTAAAAATAATTACTATTTTAATGTTATCATATAAGAAGTCTGTTATTCAGAAAAATTATTTTTATATCATAAACAAAATAAATCATATCTAACTTTATCCCACTTTCCCCCTAGGATAATTATATCCATATTATATCCCCTTATATCCTACTATATCCTATTATGGGTAAGAACCAAACATAGAATATGATAAATTTTATCCTATACTGACTTATATTCCGACTGCCAAACGTAGCCTAACTGTTAGATAATACTCCCATGGACTTTCATTTTATCACACCATTTATTCTCGTAAAAAAATGCCAAAACGAAAAAAAAGAGATATTCAATTTAGGTAAAATATAAATATAGAAACAATGTCAACAATAAATGGAATTAGTGATGTTTTAGATAGTTAATTAACGCAAAAAAAGTGATTAACGAATAACCATTTTTTTGTGATTTTACCTTTTGTTAAGGGAGCCTATTCCCTTTTTTTTTTTTTAATTTTTTTATGTTACTATAGTTATGTTTAAGGGGCTATATCTATCAAATTTTGACAAATCTTTCTCCCTCAATATTATTCTAAGTATTTACTTTTTCTATTGGTAAATTTTTAGACTTAGTTCTCTTCCATTTTTTTTATGTTACTGATTTTTTTACGGCAAGTAAGGTAAAAGAGAGATTCTCTTCATAAAAAAGGTGACAATACACTTTCATACATTAAAAATCATGTGCATAGCATATGCTAACAAAAAACAACATATGGTGAACAGTTGTAACAAAATTTATGTAATAGTTGAAAGTTTAGGTGTAAACTCATGCTATCATGAAAGTTTATGTTTTTTTTTGTATAATTTATTATGAAAAAAGAGAAGAAGAAAAAGGAACAAGTATGCTAAAAGTACTAAAACTTGTCAATAAAATATATTTAAGTCATAAAACTTTTAAAATATGTACTTAATTTTTAAAACTTGCCACGATAATGTATTCGATTCTTAAAAATTTCAAAAAGTGCAATCAAGTTCTAAAACTTATCACAAAATTGCAATCAACGGAATTATTTTGTTAGATAGATTTGAGAAGTTTCATGACTTAATTATATATATATTTTAAAATTTTAAGATTTAATTATAATTTCGTAATAAAAATTTAATTATACTTTTTTAAAAACTTTAGGAATTAATAGCACGTGGACCACACCTTACCAAAAAAAAAAAAAAGCACGTGGACCACAAATTTTTAGGTTTCGAGTACACTTAATAACCGTGGACTGCGCAGCTTTCCCTTGTCCAGCTCAGAATAAAAGGGTCCACAAAGGTCGCGCCTTTACTTATTTCCCACTGGTCTCAGAATTTCCTGACCAGACGCTCAATCTTCCCCTTTCTCTCCCAAATCCAATCCACCTCCCTAGCTCCGAGGAAGGAGACTCCCCATCATCGGTTAGTGTCAGTTTCGTGATGTACGTTTATGGGTTGGTCCCCCGACCCGGACGCTCTCTTTCGCTGCGTTCTCTAGATGTCTGGTTATGATGGGTCGGTTTCTTGATCCCGTGAGGAATCGCCCCGGATGGGGGATGCGTTTTTTCTTGCCCTCTTAGTTCATGCTTCGAGTTCGATCGACTCGTGATTAAGTTTGGTGGGCTGCGGTTGATGAATTCTCTGTTTGAATTGCGGTTGTCTTCTGGGTTTTTCTGTTTTGATCGTGGACATCTTCTGATTCCTTTCGTGTGTTTGTCATTTTGGGTCCTTTGTTGTTGTGGGTGGGTGCTAGGTATACTGAGACTGGTCCTTAAGGCACGTGTATTATGTGATGTAGCAGACTACAAGTAGGGCCGGCGATTTCCGGCACGAATTAGAAAACCCGATTATGGCATGTGAACATGAATTGCTAGCTCTAAAGCGCTGCATTCAATAACCAATTGAAGTAATGCCATGGCGCTTGCCCCTAGTGTACCCTGCGTTACTCGCGTGGGACTGATGAACAATACCGTGTACTGAGTGATGAGGCGGGACCGCAAGTAGGCGTTTAGACAGTCACGGGACTTCTTGATCCCAAAGTGAACGATACTGTGTTTCTGCGACCTGCGAAAAATCACATTATTGTGCCTTGCTGACTTTCAGATTGTGCTTCTCAACCCGCTTTGGCTCGACCGCAATGGTTGCTGTGAAAGATGCTGCAGTTACCCGACCTGAGAAAAGTCAGGTTCTTGCTACACGCCCTAGGTGATTATTGGTCCTGCTATATTTCTTTTGGGGAACTCTGTTGCTCCTTTGGATGGATTAATAGTAAGTTTGCCCTTCTGACTACTGAGTCGATTCCATCACCATCCTTTTGAATTTTTCTCATAGGAGCAAGAAAAGGACGAGGAAGATGATGACGTCGGTTCTCAATAACATCGCTGCTCAAGAATTGGTATGGCCCTTTTGAGCTGACCATATTGATCCATCAAACGTATGTAATGGGGCAACCGTGACGGCATTGCTTCTTGTGTAGGATCTTGATGAAAGATTGGACCGGCTGGAATCAGGTATTCGCGAATTGCGCAGGGTCCTGTCAACGATGTTAGATGAAGTAAAAAACTTGAAAGCTGAAATATTGCAATTGAGAACCAGAAGGGAATTTCCCGGAGCTATCCTAGCACCAGAGCCAAGCGTGAGTGAGTCTGCATCATCTTGCATAACCGCAGATCTGAGCCCCAGAAGCTGTGCAGATTCAAGCTGCCTCTGGTGATCTAGGAGAGGCTTCGTCGTGCATGTGTAATGGAGTTCCTTGTGCTAAGCTGTGTTTCACCGAGGGCTTCTTTCGTGTTTACAGCATGCTTTGCGATTTCTGGTTAGTTGAATAGAAAACAGGGGAAGCAATAACTTGCTTGACTTTTTAGTCAACTGATGTGCAGATGACACTCAGTTTCTGTTTGGCACAATGGACCTCAGGCATAACCCGTTTTCTGTGCTTGTCAAGTATGCTTTTCCATGTTGAACTCGTGATTAAACTGGCCGAGCTCGTGTTTCGATATATTCCGGCTCGGCTAGCTTGCAAGGCTGATTTAGTAATTGGATTTATATATGTCAAGTGTTGTACACACATTTTGAGTTGAAGCTTCACTAGAGAAGATTGGAAGTTACTGCTGATTGAGTTGAGTCTAGTCAAGCTCGAGACTATTACTGCTTGGGGATTATTACAAAAAGCATTCTGAGGTTTACACCCACTTATCAAATATCTATCTCCTTTCTTGATTCTGAGTTTTTCACTTTTATACTAAGTTCCAAACTCCTCTCTCCCCCCACAAAAAAAAAAAAAAAAACGCAGGAAGCTTACGCACATCTCTCTTTTCTACCCATCATCTGCCGGCTAGTCGCGGTCTCCCCCCACCTAGCCCCTATTGTCCCCGGTTGTCGGCAACTCGACTGTAGGCCAGTGGCGGCCTCTAACTCAGATCTGGTAAGATCAAGGTTGGGCGACCCAATTTGTATCATGGTGTGGTTCGTACTTTACATCGGCACCAAAAAAAAATTGTGGCCTAGTCTCCCAAGGCCATCGCAAGCTCTATCACGGAGCTTGCCGATCTTGTGGTTCATACGAGGTTCGTACGAGGCTGAGCTCATATCCCACGTGGGCCTGAGATGTTCAAGCTCTAGCCTTTGTGAGACAGGAGAGTGGGTGGGGCATCAGGGCTTGAAGTGTCCATCTACATGTCAAAACCCATCCTTATTTTTGAATGCCTTCCATTCACATTTCTTCCTAACCAAAAAGACATACGTACACAATGACCTTATACGCACCTCTTTCTCGTCTCCCCTCATTTAAAGTATGTTTGGTTCCGCATTTGACAAAGTAACTTTAAAAAAATGTAAATATCTTTGGGCTAAATGCCTTTTTCAAAATGCAATTAGTGTTTGGTAAATTGTATTTTAAAAACACATTATAAAGCAATTTTGACCTAAAATATCGTTTGGTGAAAAATACACTTTGTAAAGTATTTTTACTTTTTTAAAAAGAAAAAAAAAGTGGCAGTTAACGGACAGCGGAGGCTGTCGATGGCCGACGGCGGTTGGTGGTTGTGGCAGTTGACGAGTGGTGATCGGCGACGGCGGCAGCAACGATAGGCGGTCGGTGGGGGATGGCAGTTGGCGGTGGTGGGGGGTGGCAATTGTGCGGGTGGCGGCAGGTGAATGTGACAAAGTTAAAAGAAAAAAAAAATAGTTGTATTTCGAAAATGCAATTTTCTAAAGTTCCTCTAGAGATACAATTGCATTTTCTCAAGGCTGAGCAAAAAACGAACCAAACGCTATTTGCGTTTGGCCAAGGGACTTTAGAGTCCCAAAGTACTTTGCAAATCCCGAACCAAATTGGTCCTTAGTCATGCACACAAAGCACACTCTAAGATAATGATGAGGGAATATTAATTACCCGACAAACTCTTAGTTTGAAAAATATTTTTTTGAAAATGATTGCTTGAAATGATCAGTTAATGATTTTTTTTACTATTGAAAATAATTAATGACTACCTTACCAAAAAAAAAAAGACAATAATTAATGCCTAAACCTTTTCATGAATCCAATAAAAAAACATTTTCGTGATTCAAACGTATCTTTATTGGGTATTTGATATCATTTTTTCAGGTAATTTTGTGAATAATTTAGCAAATTAATTGGAATTATAGTTGGCATGACTCGATGTGAAATTTCTAACATCTTCAAGGGAATGATTTCCGACCAAAAAAAAAAAAACGATGATGGTGAGAAATGTCGTCCTAAAAAGAACTGGGCGTGGAATTTGACTTATGGGCCCAGTAGCTGCATCCACAAGCCCATTAGCTTCATCTTGTCCGCTTTTAAAGTATGGCACACCAGCAATTAGGGTTTTCGATTTATCCCGCAGAAGCGGCGAGGCACACCTCCATTTCCAGCTCCCGTCGCCACCATGGTCCTCAAGTACGGCTCTCTCTCTCTCGCTCTTGCTCCTCTCTTGCACGAGTAATGTGATCAGATTGCCTTGTCTGTAACTTTCAATCTGTCTAATATGGTGATGTAATTTGGCAGAATCAGTGGTTTCTTCTTGTGTTTTTGGGTTGACTCTAGCGATGTCGCCTGGTGATGGGACTGTATGTGGTTGATTGATTGAATGCCGAGTCTTGGTGGGGAACGCTGTGTTTCGGGGTTGGGATCGTACGTGCGCGCATGTTGTGAAAGACTTGCTTGCGTTTCGTGATCGTAGGAAGTTCTCTGGAACTGCCGAATCTGCAGATTAAATTTGCGGGGGCTCGGCTTGGCTCTGCTATCGACATGAACTTGAGGGGAAAATAAAAAAAGGAAACTTTTTTGTTTTCTGGGATTAGGAAGAGACTTGGATATGGGGTTGGAACCTTTTGAGCCATAGACTGGTGTGAAAATTGCGGGTTACAGCTGTTGACTCTATTAGTCTTCTTAGGCGATTCTCACATGTTTACCTTGTAATTTGCTGGTGCTAATATTAAGGTTGTTTGAAACCGGTGATGTTTCCATTTGCGCGATGTTTAGTGCCTGATGTTTCGGTACTCTTTTGCATTTGTTCCGATCATGAGAATTGATTGGTTTTCGAACGACTTTCTCTTTGAATGATAGGACTGAGCTTTGCCGCTTCAGTGGTGCCAAGATTTACCCTGGCAAGGGAATCAGATTTATCCGCTCGGATTCCCAGGTAAGACTTGCTGCTTGGTTTCTTTGCGATGGATGCCCTTGTTGGTCATATCTTGCATGAATAATACTCCTCACCTTTGCCTTGGTAGGTTTTCCTCTTTGCCAATTCGAAATGCAAGAGGTACTTCCACAACCGCTTGAAGCCTTCAAAGCTCACGTGGACGGCCATGTACCGGAAGCAGCACAAGAAGGTGAAGCATCAGCCTGAAGGCTTATGGGGTTATGAAGGAACAGCAGAATTTGATATTTTTACGCCTCTGATGACTTGTAGGATATAGCTGCTGAGGCTGTGAAGAAGAAACGCCGGGCCAACAAGAAGCCGTATTCCAGGTCTATAGTCGGTGCCACCTTGGAAGTTATTCAGAAGAAAAGAAGTGAGAAGCCAGAGGTCCGAGATGCCGCACGTGAGGCTGCTTTGAGGTAATATAACTTATAAGGCCGCCTTTGTCACCATGGAGTTTTTTTGCACTCCCTACTTACCGCTCTTTTAATATGGAATTTCTCGTTGCAGGGAAATTAAGGAAAGGAACAAGAAGACGAAGGATGAGAAGAAGGCAAAGAAAGCTGAAACGACGGCCAAGACCCAGAAGTCACAATCCAAGGGAAATATGCCCAAGGGTGCTGCACCTAAGGGCCCTAAGCTTGGAGGCGGCGGTGGAAAACGTTGAATCCCAGCTTAAACATCCAGATTACCGACTGTTTGTTTCGATTTCTGTCTTGATTAAGCAATATATTTTGGCAATCTTTTGTGGTGTCTTCTGTCTAATCCGCTTAGTTTTTGTTTAGTACAAGTTTTGACAGTGCTGTAAGCTGAATATCAGTTGAAAGGTTGTGCTTCTGTTTGCTTATACTGGTCCACTAAATAACTAGTGTTAGGCTCTTCAATTTGAATTACTTTCTAGTTTCTGAAATGATTCTTTTCCCCTATGACCTGCTGTCAGAAATTGAGTTGTTTTGCCAAGGTTATTTTAGTGCTGCCCGAACTCCTCTTTCATCCTTAGAACACCTTTGAGAATATAATCGAGTTTCGACGTGAATTTGAGGGCGAGCTTGAAAGAGTATCAACGTACTTTTAGGAGGTCGACTCGATTCATCATTGTAGGAATTGGGTTTGACCTTTTGCTAGCTCCCTCTCATCAATGGACTAACACAAAATTTGGATTTTCGAGCTAAGATTCTCGATTCCAATCAAGTTATGCGTAAACCCGAGATCGATCTAAATAAGCTTAAGTTCGTATAGTGTGTACGCTATAGAATTATGGTGTGTCCATTTTTTTGCAGACTTAAAAATTTGGGTAAAGTAGTTATATGCCCAATATCGCATGATTGGGATTTCAGGTTTGTCAAGCTGATCAAGATCTTTGATTGGCTCTATCATAATTTAGACAAACCGTTCATGAGAAACAATCAAGTATTTATATTTTGACTAATTACTTAGCGAAAATGACACCGTAAACTTTAATTTAATTTGTAATGTAATCTTTGAATTTTTAATTTGACTAATATGGTTCCTGAATTTTGGTGTAATGTGCAATATGGTCCTAAGCTTTTAATTTTACCAATATATCTATGAACTTTTAGAACATATTCGACTTATTTTCTGAACTTGAATTAATAGAATGACTGTATTGAATATCCCCTCAAAATTCAGAGATTAAGTTGAACAAGTTCAAAATGTTCATAGACCATATTTGGGTTAACGTACAAGGGTTGTACTCGCCAAAAGAGGCCACATTGCACATTGGATCAAAGTTCATGGACTATATGTGCCATTATCCCTAATTATTTTGTAGAAGGAAATTTGGAATGAATTAGTGAGATGAAGTGGTGTCCATCTTATGATAATTTGGTCGCCACAAATGAAAGTTCTTTGATAATATCTATGAATTTATATGCTCGGAAAAACATGAATTGTTAAATCGAATAAAAATAAAAGAGTATATATAAAAAAAAGAAATTCACGATATTTCGACTTTTTACCTTCAATTGAAATTCTCTTTTCCAATCTACATTGTGGAAAGAACATGGATACACCTTCAAGTCAAGTGAATATTGGGATGATATTACCTAAAAGAAAGGGATTGACACAGAAGGGGAAGATTTCATTGTGATCACCTCGAAAATCTTAATCATTCCAAATTGAGTGGTTGCCCTAATGTCCTAACCTCATCAAAAGGCCTTGTATGCAAATGAATCGAAGATAATCTTTACCATTCATCTCAATAAATCCAATCACCTTAATTAAAGATCCAATTCATTTTGTCAAAACTTCTCTTTCTTTGTACTCATCGTTTCTTTTCTCCTCTTGACAGATGGTTCGAGTATTGGTGCAAAAACTCCTATCTAGAAGTGCATTGAATTTCGACCAAATTTTTTTAAAAAAAGAATTGCATTGAGTTCTAATATTTCTTTTTAGAAATAACTAGGTATGTGTGAGCAAGCATAACCAGACAATCCAAACCTTAAAAAAAAAAAGATCAGATCACACATTTTCTCTTTGGACCCAGATGCTTCGTCGAACCCACAATTACATTGTGATCTACATACAAAATAATGCAAAAAAAAAAAATTTATCTTATTCTATTTTTTGCCTTGTTGCGAACAATTTGTCCAGTACCTTTGGGGAAAAACAATTATGGTGCCGACTGCAGCGTCACTCTTTCAATTTATACAATATTAACATGAGTGTTAAATAAGGAGCTTTATTTGAGCCCGCTACCGGCATGACAATTTTTAACTCCGGGTTTGCATCGGACGCGGGCAAGCATGGCATCGAAATGGACCATGCTAGTTTAAGATGGTACAAGATTTAATTATCAGCACAATAGCTTAGACGCCGGATGTGCCCTAACCTAAACTTCCGTCGGATATTTGCACCCACACGATTTCAAAACGCGTCTTATTTTGATTGGCGGAAAATTAATGACATATATTCAATGCCAAGCAATTTGGACTCATTAATTTTTTTTTAATGATATCAATTTACCTTATCCTAGGGTCACCATATAGAATAAAATTGAGTAAATCAGTCGACACAATTATGATTTAACCGGTTAGCACGACATTTATCCAAGAAGAAAATCATGTGACCCGACCGGCAAAGGAAGTTAACAAATTACACTTAGCAAAATTTAATGGTGAACAACAGAGAAGATGGTGGGCGGTTATGAAAGCATTTTCCAAGTCAATTTTAGCATCAAAGATCAAGGGAAAATTAGCCAATTGATCGATCGGAGGACGGTCGGCGTTGAAGCCTGGAGATATCTCTATCGGTCTCGAGCTTTCGAGAGGAAATTATGAAATTTGGAAAATGGGGGCAATCCGACGTCGTAATCGAGCCTAAATGTGCTTCGCCTTGGAGGCCATTCATTGCCTCTATATCTCTTTTTTAGAACAATTGATGAAGCTCCTAACAAGACATTCAGCCTCGAATAAAGACCGGCCGGTAGATTGCAATCCCGACTCGCCACTCGCGCCGACTCAGCCTGTCGACTCACCGTTCCGCGAGAACGCGTCCAACTCGCTCTTCCTTCTTCCTTCTCGCTGAGCGGATTGGGTAGTTCCCCCTTGTCGCCTAGTCGGCTATCCACAGCCATCGGTCAAAACCCCTCGCGCGAACCACAAACCCTCTCTCTCTAAAAAACCCCTCTTGCTAGAGAGAGAAAGTCGTCACCTTCAGGTGAGGCCACCTCCGAACCGCCATGTGTTCTGCTTGAGAGAGAGAGGAAGGAGCCGGAGGAAGAGCGGTTGATCATCTTCTCTCGTTCTCTCTCTCGTCTGCTCGAGGAGCCCGAGAATTTCAGCAGAAGAATTGAGAGGGAAATGTCGCACCCGGTGTTCAGGACGGCGCAGATCATGCCGCTGAGCTCGCAAGCTCAAGTGACCACCGCGAAGCCCTTGCCTTCGCCTTTCGTGAAGCCTATGTTGCCCGTTCCGAAGTTCGGCCCGTTGTTGCCGCCGATTTGCGGGAAGGTGGTTCGGAGAGCTGGTGTCACTGTTAGGTGCTCTTCGGCTTCTGCTTATGAGCCTGCGGTCGACGGGAGTTGTGGAGGGGAGTCTAGGGCTCTTCTGGAGGTGTGCTTCCAGGCGCCGAGCTCGTCTGGTTCGGATGATTTCGGTCCGGTCATGAAGGGGCAATATGGTGCGTTTGGGGCTGTAACCCTAGAGAAGGGGAAGCTCGATATGACGCAGAAGCAGTCCACGTCTAGCCCTGAGGTCTGTCTTTCTATCTCAGTTACAATTTGCAATTGATGAGTTTCCTGTGGTGTGTTTCTTGCGCAATTCGCCGGGTTCTTCTTGTTGTTGTGCGTTAGGAGACACTAATGAAAAGTAAGAAATGAAATTGTTATCAGACAATTCGGAGGATTGGAATTCATGAACAAAGCAGTAGAGTTTCGGTCTTTCTGCAGAGGAGATTAAGCTTGTAGTATGGGCAGTGTCTGGTTTGGTGGATGCCGTACTGCCTTTGCATTTGAAAGGGAAAGAAGGAAGACTGAATGAGATAACGTGAAAAAAGTTTACTCATTACTAGATTTCTTGACCTGGAATGTGATAGCATGCCACTTCTGGAGCTTCTTACTTCATAACCATCGGAGTTGATGCTCTCACTACGGGACATTCAGTCCAAATTAGACATCATAATGCTAAATCGAGGAACGAGCTTGAAGGGTATTCTGTTTTGTAAGACTGAAATTCATTTGGACCATATGAAGAGGCTATTGGCAGGTCTTTTCCAAAGAATTTAGTTAGCTGAAGCACTGTGCTTTATGGTGCATAAAATTGGACAATTTGACTTAAAAGGTGCGATTTTTTCTGCTTTAACTTCATCTTAAACTCTTCTGAAGCTTGAGTGATAAAGATAATCCTTATAGCGTCTATTGCTAACACACGAAACCCTCATTTTATCCTTTTACATTGAGAAGCCATGCTCATTTCTTCTTTGTTAATGATGGATACGGACAAAGTTGCATGACATTATGTAAGCAGTAGTTGGATATGGGATTCCATGGACTGACAGACTAGACTATTCATTTCATGGTTGAGCCGATGTTAATTGTCAGGGTTTGCACTTAGTAGTCAAGAATAGTGGTTTTTTTTTACTTGGGCACTTGTTAAGGGAGGTCAGTGCATTGTGTGATGTTACATCATTCCTGGTTCACAACTTCAACTCCTGAGGGCTGAGTTGTTTTATCCACATCGAAACTGTTGATCTATACAAACTCTGAGTGCCCTTCACCTGTACACAACTGAAATTAATGTTACTTTATGGTTTAGATTTTTCAACATCTTGCTCTTGTAATTTCTTAGGATTTGGATTAACCTTGGAGGGAGTCATTTTGCGGTTTAGATTGTACTTTGAGGTGAGTCATTTTATGGTTTAGATTAATCTTCCAGGGATCATTTTAGTAATTTGTTTCTGTCCAACAAATGAACTGAAAGTCCCTCACCAAGCCCGAAGCTCGTGTCGCTCCTTGCCTCGTGTCACGTCATTTACTCCTAAAATTGCAAAAACTGTAGTCCAAATTTTATATGGTCCAGCTACAGTAAGTGATTCGCAATTTCTTCAATCTTGCAAAGAAGAAACTATTAGCCAGTGTTTCCTCTCTCTTCTGAAGATTATTCAAAGTACAAGCACATCCTCAGAAAAGAAACCTTCAAGGGAATTTGTTTATAGATCTTAAGTACGGGGGATTACTTGTGTCAAGGCTTTCTCGCAATTCTTGACGGTGTCTGGCTCTAGGATAATTAGAAGCAAGATGGCTGTTGATAGTCCTTGTAACTCAAGTCTTATAGCTTGTTAAGGATAACAATTTCGACTTGGGGTATTTGGTTATTCGATATGTCTGGCAACAGTGTGGCAATTGTTCATGTTCTCTCCCTCTCCCTCCCCCCACATGCGCGCGCGTGTGCATCCGTGCACATGTACACAAATTTTCTGATATGAAGTAGAAATTCATGATGAGGCACCAAGATGGTGCCAATGCATCTACAAAAGGAGCTTGAAACCAAAAGAGCTCAAAGCCGAAATAATAAGGGGATCCTTTATGAGATGGGGAATCTACAGTGTCAATCAAAGTATTTACATCTTAAATATTACTTAATATACCAAAGGTGAAAATTTTCGAACCAATTTTGAATAGTCTTGAATAGGGAACTTTTTTCCCTTCAAAATCTTGTTTTGTCTTTGCCAAGCCAACGAACCAAAAAATGGAAAGAGGACTGTGGATGTCCACTATGACGTATGGCAAGGGATAAGAATACCTTGCCATGCCCATATTTATTGCTCAGTGGATCTTGCTATAACCCAACAATGCTCCATAGAGGCATAACGGGTAGCCCAAAAAGTTGTTGTCCAAGGACAATGAAGAGGTGTGACACGATAATTTTTTCCAGCAGGGAAGGACTAAAAAAACTCATAAGCAGAAAACCTCTAGATATCCTTGATCATGAGAAACACGATTGTCAAATAAAAACTAAAACTGACAATGCCACCTTAAAAAAGCTCTATTGCGTCATATTACATCTAGGTTACAACTCCATTTGTTTAATCCCATTTGGTGTCATTGTCCTAAGAGATATCCTTTGTGAGGCTCATGATGATTTTGAAATCTTCTATACTAGGTAATCTAGTTCCAGTAACTTATGCAAGAGAAAAATTTAGTTGGTTGTTTTGATCAGTTTCTTTTATGGATTTTTATCCTAGTTGTATTTTGTGCTAGTGACAGTCGGTTCTTGACTTCTATAAGATGATTAGGAAATTCTTTACGTTTATTTAATGAATTGAGAAATAACTCCAGCAATTTTGCATTGATAAATTTCTTGAAGAAATGCAACTTTCTGATATTCTTTAGCTTTTTATACTTCCCCTGGTGTAGGACTGTCAATTTTTCTAAAATTCATTATTTGAGATAAAGTGCTGATTTTTTTTCCCACAGCTTGCGACGGGAGGAGGAGGTGGTGATATTGGAAAGAGGATCAGTCATGGGGGAGGTGACGGAGGTGACGATGACGGTGATGATGATGATTATTTTGACGACTTCGATGATGGCGATGAAGGTGATGAGGGAGGGTTATTTAGGAGAAGGATGTTTCTGGAAGAGGTTGCATTTATGCTAATATGCATTCTTATACGTTATAAATGGCAATATATCCTATGCACTGCCTGATCATTGTTTTCTTTCTCCCAGCTATTCGACCGCAAATTCGTTAATGCAATATTAAATGAATGGCAGAAGACGATGATGGATTTACCTGCTGGCTTTCGGCAAGCATGTGAAATGGTGTGGATTCTTCCTCTGTATTTATTTCCAACTGTTTACATATCCAGGAGAATACTGACAATGGCCTGCAGGGTTTGGTCAGCTCCGCTCAAATGGTTAAGTTTCTGGCAATCAATGCTAGACCAACAACGGCCAGGTTTATATCACGATCGCTACCGGAAGCTATGTCTAGGGCATTTATTGGCAGGTATTAGTGACAAACAACTTCCTCATGCTGTAACTTGGTTACAAACCATCCCAACTGTAGCTTTAAATCTTTGGATGAACTGCTATGTCTGTGAGCAGGCAGCAATTTTGGTGATTGTTCAATTATCAACGTTAGATCAAGTAATCTTGTTGCTTCTGGGGGAGGTTATCTTTATAGTGGTGAAGCAAATTTTATTTAACGTTCTGAGTACCAGATGTTAGTAGATGTTCTTTTCCCCAATTTGACGGTAAGAGGTGATGGGAAGCTGCTTAAACCATGGTAGGTATGATGCCTTCCTTTGATGGATCTTGTTACCAAGGTTGAAGAGCCAGATTGCCATGTATCCTAGATATCCGATGAGTCTAGATTCATACTTTGGGATGATTTCCACTTCTTAATGGATTTTTGCCCACCCCTCGATTTCCTTGGGAAAGGACGCCCATTTAGCTATATCAGAAACGAAAAAGCTACTTGGACCATTGCTGTTGATCAGCCAAAGGGAAAGATTGACCTCAGTAGGTTCTTTGTTGTAGGGTCCAAGATTCATAGTTCAATTTTTGCACATGCACTTGCTTATGATTGCCAACAAACTTACTCTCTTGCCTGTTATTTTTTAATAGGATGATCGCAGATCCTTCATTCCTATATAAGCTTCTCCTAGAGCAAGCTGCCACCATCGGTTTTGCTGTTTCATGGGAATTAAAGAATCGTAAAGAGAGGTTTGTGCCCCTCTCCTATTGCAGGATATGCAGGAGTAATTGATGTGCTCTTTGGACACGCAGAAATGACTTCTTTCTACTTGTTACAGGATAAAGCAGGAGTGGGACTTGGCGCTTATAAACGTTCTCACAGCATCTCTGTGCAATGCTGCTGTTGTTTGGTCACTTGCCCCTTGTCGTTCATATGGGGACACATTCCGGTTTGATCTACAAAATACATTGCAGAAGCTCCCCAACAATATCTTTGAGAAGAGTTACCCAATGAGAGAGTTTGACCTGCAAAAGAGGTTCCATTCTTTCTGTTTCAGAGCTGCAGAGCTGTGTATGCTTGGGTTGACTGCTGGGACAGTGCAAGGTTCTTTGTCCAATTTCCTGGCAAGTAAAAAGAACGAAAGGTAAGCATTTCTGAGGCAACTTTTTTCCTGGTGTGCTAATGCTGCTTTGAAAAGAAAACAGATGACTAAGGTTCCATCTTACAATGGAAGAAAGTCCTATGATATATTTGCTTACCTCAGAATAATTGACAGGTTATCGGTGACAATACCCCCAGTGAGCTCAAATGCACTTGGTTATGGTGCTTTCCTGGGCATATACGCAAACTTGAGTTATCAGCTTTTATGTGGATCTGATAGATTGTTGACAAACCATTTTGATGTTATTGGAGTGGCCCTGTTCTTTGGAACTGCTCTGAGGTGCTCTCTCTCTCTCTCTCTCTCTCTCTCTCTGTGGAGTCACATTCTACTTGTGCTATATGCAACAAACTTATGCTACCTTTGAGAACATGCAAGCTTGTGAAGATCCTTTCATCGGTCACTTTCTCGGCTACTTATCAGCTATTTCTTGGTGGTGAATATGAATTCATGGAAGCTGAAAATGCTGCGTGATTGTTTGATTGACTTTCAACATGCCTTGGATCTTAACACGGCTTTCATCCTAAATTCATTGTTTCTTTCATGTAGGATTATGAATGACAATGTAGGGCAGACGTTGAGGCATGCTTGGCTTGGCATGGAGCCTGATCCACTGGCTCAGTCAGACAGCCTTCTGAAGGCTTATAATAGGTCTGCAGAAGTTGCACCTAAGTCTTCTTCCAAATGGTTCATATCGAAAAATGCCATTGTTACTGGTCTTGGACTTTTTGGTAGCAAGGAAGGCAACGCAGATACTGTCGATGGGGAAGCACCACCTCCAAAGGCAAGGAGGAAGAGGATAGTCAGGAAGAAGGTGACAGCAAGTTGAGCATAGCTTTGTCGTACTTGGTGTCGTGCCTCCAATTTTGCCTTCTAATGGAGATATATGATTTTACATTCTTTGCTCAATTAACCTTGAAGATCGTGAATTGCTCGGGTTGCCAGGTTGTCTGGAGCTGAAGTCGGGACTCCTGAGATATGGCTTAAGAGATGGGTTTTGGCATTTTCCTTGTCCTTACTTTTCTTTTTCCTTTTAGATGCATGGGTTCGGGGAGGGTTGAATTTGTTGAGCATCATCTTTCCCTTCAAAGATTTGTTTTTTTGACAGTGGGATAACTGTCTATATTTTACCTGATACCTGATATTCTCATTGTACTATCGTTACAATAAGAGGTGATGCTCTGACACCTGCGGTAGGGAATCATGCAGGTTTAATCTCTCCCTTCCAAACTGCGCATTCAATTACTTTCTTCACACGAAGCTGGTGTTCGGCTACATCTAAATGGAACTGGCAACCTGTGTGACCGTCTTAAACATGTTAAAATAATCTGTTTTGGGTTTTATCGATGTGCGTCGTTTCTTTATTCTGCTCTTCTTGGATCGTATAAGCAAAAGTTACACAGAGAATCGGCTTTGTCCGGAAGCACCTGGACTTTCGGTACCGTCACCATTGGGTTGATTATTGGGAAAAGTTGATAGGAGGGACGTTAAACCAGGGCAAAAAACTTGAGAATCTCAAAGTAAGATGCTTTATTCCTCTGGTGCCAAGAGGGTTCCCAGTTTGCCTTCGCACAGATTGTGTTGCATGCGTTTAGGTGAGAATAGGAAAGAGAACTGAGCTCATGCTGCGTAGTCAAATCACTGTGTTTTTGGCCCCACTGGGGACGTTGTTTACAAGGCGACATCACAGCATAGAGACCCTCAAGAGGAGGTTTGTCTCACTCAATGAGATTTGGTGCATCCATGGTCATATTTAGATCGACCATGTAAAGAATGATCCAAGGACTGCTGTTTGTCTCGGTGTAATGCATAGACCGTACAGGGGTAACAATATTATTAAGAGATATTTTAAATATTGTTTAGAGATATTTAAGATATTTTTTTTTTCTAATTTTCTATGTTTGTTTTGATTATGCATATCTGATTTGATTTTCTTCTATAGTCCTATAATAAAGCGATAGGCTCTCAATGTACTTTTTTTTGGGTCATATGCATCGAAAAATAGGAAATTCAGTTTTCCGCACGATTCTCAATCAATATCTCGGGAATCAGGGTTGATGGTTGTAAATCCGTGGCTTTATTTGATAAAATGAACGATACGAAATGCTTCAAGAATGGCCGGCCAGCCTGATTATCGAATGTAGGCACAAAAAATAAATAAATCAGATTATTTGTATAATTTTTTCGTATATATCATATCGATATTGCACATTTAGCTTCAAAAAATTGCAACTACTATTCTCTTTGTTACATTACATGTCCCCCATTGATCGTGAGGATTCTATTTCATTTTCCTTTTAATTTATAAAAAGATTAACAAATGAGACTTTTATTTTGCCATAGCAGAAGAATGAGAATCTTAGTATTATTCCGACAAATAAACTTGCGGAAACTTATAAGGCTATTTCCTCCATGGATGTACGAAGAGATTTCTAGCTTTTACCGTAATATGGAATCATGCCTTACTTTTTTTTCGCATAAGATATCATTCATTGCTACGTAGCTTGTGAATGAAAGAGTCGTTTATTCTTTGTAGCCTCTTTTTATACAATTTGTATTGGGCACAAATATGGATTCAATTGCCTTCCCATCCTTTTGTTCAAGGGGGATTTTTAGTTTGCTTCAGCATCATGTAAAAGGATCAAGTGATTCATCAAAGAATTGACATATAAAGGAAAGGACCACCGAAAAATAGAAAAATTTGTCGAAAAAGTCCTATACTTAATTGCATTTTTTCCAATGCCCAAAACTTTTAATTTCGTCAACTGAGTCCTAATTTTTTTTTTTTAACGTTTTGGCAATTGAATCTATCTAGCTACTTTTGATCGGAAATCAATGATGTGGACGTCGATCGTCCTGCGTGACATGATCGGCGATGACGTAGATAATTTTAAATAAGATTTAGATGTTTTTTTTTCTAACTTTTTTATTTTATTATTATTATTTTTTAGTTTCTTTTTTTTTTTACAGCCATGGCTAGTGTTGGCCACAGGCAAGGGCCGCAACACTCGCTTGAGGCTGGTGTGAGCCAATCGAGGCTTGCGAGGACATCTAACATCCACATAAGCTATTTAAAAAAAAATATTTTTAAGTCATAGTCAATTGTGTCATGTAAGAAATCTGGCATCCACATCACCTATTTTTGGCCAAAACAGGTTGAATGGACTCAATTGGCAAAACATGAACATATGTGTGATTTGATTGGCAAAATTAAAATATTTAGGAGTGAATTAGCAAAATTACAATAAATTTAGGATATTTTGGATAATTTTTTCACTTTTGATATATTCAATTTATAGTCCATACACTTCATGAAAATATTCGTTGTCGTTTTTGAACTAGAATTGATAGAATGATAATATTAAACATTTTTATATATATATATATATATTTGCTTTCCTTACCTTCCAATCAAATGGCACAAGTAACAGTATCACTTTCACTCACTAATTCCAATTCCAAAGGCGAAAGATGAGTTCTATGCCAGAGGTTGGAGTACATAGACTACTTTTTGCAAATTGGGATGTCCCTAGGTTATTCAAGAAATAACACTACACAAATATTATATAGTTTTCAAAAGTGAAAAGATATAGCGGTGGAATATATGTGAAAATCAGCCGAAGATGTGTTAGGAGCAAGGTATCTTGTTGATCATTGAACTAAGCAAGGAACCCGCCTTTTTTTAATTTTTTTTTTCCTTCTGTGCTGTCTTAGCTACTGTTCGTTCGTAGATTCACTCTCTTCCACACGCATTCTTCTTCTTCTTCCGAAGTTCGCCGGTGATATAAACGCGCGCGTACCTCTCGTGCACTGTCGAAGCATATCCCATCAGCGATAAGAGGACGAACCGGAGAGAGATGGCTTTTCACGCCAGTCTCCTTCTCAAAGTCTTGCTAGTCCTCGCCGTAGCCGCAACAGGTAAAATGTGGCGGTATGAATCTCTCTTAGCATTAAGAAGAGCTAGTCGGACGAAGATCCTTTACCTCTCTATGTGCTCTCGTTCGGCGCCTCGGTTATTCTCGAACAATTTGATCCGGTGATAATGTTGGGAGCTAAATTTTCTCACTTGGGTCGATGGTTGAGATGATTGGAGGCGCCGATGCGAGTACTGATGGGAGTACATCTCCGTCAGAACTTACTTAGGACGACATGCTTTCCTCCCATGGGTTTTTACCTAGCTGTTAAGTTTAATTTCCTGGTGTGTGTAGCTTATAGTTATCATTCTCTTTGGGAGGCCACAGATAAATGATGTTGTTCGTTGCTTCATCTCGCCGTCAATCGAATGATTCTATCAGACGATTTCCAACATTTAGCGCTCGCCGAAGTTGCATGTTGTTCACTGTTGGATACTTATGTTGGCCTAGGTTCTTAGTACGTGAAGCATAAATATACTCCTGTCCTTGTTTTTTGGTTTTGTGTAATCAGAAGTAGCATCTCAAGAGACCAGAAAGTTTACTATAGTAAACAACTGCAAGGAGACGGTATGGCCTGGGATAAATAATAGTGAAAGTTTTAACGGCAGCGTCTTTCCATTGAAACCGGGCCAATCTGCTTCCTACACTGCTTCGGCCACTTGGTCCGGGCGGATTTGGGGCCGAACCGGCTGCGATTTCGATAAGACCGGCAGTGGCAAGTGTCAAACTGGTGGATGTGGCACTTCCTTGAACTGCACCGTGCCCGGGAGCCCGCCAGTTTCGATTGCTGAGTTCTCTCTCGGAGAAACGGATTATTATGACGTTAGTCTGGTGACCGGCTTCAATTTGCCCATAGTGATAAAAACCCTGAATGGTAAGGGAAATTGCAGCAACGCAGGGTGCGAGGGAGATTTGAGATCAAGTTGCCCCTCGGAGCTCGCCGTTAAGTCCGACGGGAAGGTGATTGCTTGCAACAGCGCATGCGATAAGTTCAACACGGACGAGTATTGTTGCAGGGGCGAGTTTGGAACCGCAGAGACTTGCCAACCAAGTAACTATTCAAGGGCTTTCAAGTCCGTATGCCCGGATGCTTATAGCTATGCGAAAGACGACCGGACGAGCCTCAGAACATGCACTAGCCCAGATTACGTCGTGAGCTTCTGCTCATCGAGGTGATTCTCGACATCTGTTCTCTTTTCTTATGTTTTGACATAATCACTGGTGCTTCACTATCGTTTACCTCAGAACATCGAGAAGCTGTAGGACCGCCATTCGACTGCCTAACCTCGCATCATCTGCAAAAATTCTAGTCTCTACCATAAGTTAGTGTACACCCTTCAAAACAATGAAATGCTTGACTCATGCAGATTCAAGTTCTTTGTGAAATAGCAATACCAATCATCAGTAAATGCCAGCTTCTCAAAAACCATATTTGGTAAGATCCGGTTTTGAATCTGACCGGCTCATCAAACATTTGTGCCTCTTCAACACAGGAATGCGACGGTATGCTCTTATCATGGCGGTACATCGACTTGCAATGGATCAGCCGATTTGATGGCGTCGTTCCATGGATGGTGGCTTCTGGTGATCATACTACCCGTGCTCGTCGGTACCCATCATTCTTTAGGGTTCATTATGTGAATCGATTTCTCGAATCCGTACATTGACGTGATCGGGATTGAGTCATGACTATAATCTGATGATGTTTCCGGTTTCCGAACAACTCGTGTGATTTAAAGGGTGCCGAGCTCAATAACAACAGAACTGTTGATGCTCATATCTTGATATACAGCGAAAGCTATATGCACAGAGAAGTATATGAACGCGTAAATGCAAGGGAAGAAGCGCATGTACATGCTGTGATAGTTTATTGTTTATTTATGGGAGCCTTTTTTATTAACGAATTTTTGTTAGGTCCATTGTCGGATAAAGAGCATGAGTCACTGTCACACCTTTAAGGGTAAATTATTGACAATAAATAGTGAATTTATAGTCATTTAATGCTGCGTGTGGTAACGTTTATGTCCCGAGAATAATTTTTGAGCAAAAATAATTTTTCTCGACTGTGTACTCAGAAACGAGCAGAAGAATACGTTGGCAACTGCATAAAATTTACTCTATCGGAATAGAAAAAGAATATAAATGTGTTTGGTGCGATACAAAAAATTTCTATTTCTAATTATTATTTTTATTTTATTATAAAAATGTCAGTAGAGTCGGCTGGAATTGGTCAGGAACAAAGACGCTAATTTTTTTTATTCTTATTTATGTTCCCGAGAATAGAAATATCAATTAACATACACAAACGAGCTTATGTTCTTTAGATGTTCGGGGAAAAAATAAAAATAAAAAATTAGAAAATTAGAAACCTTACCCAAAAAAAAAAAAACCCTAGCTTTCCTCTAACCACTTGATCTCTCTCTGCTCGTTGTCCTCCTATTACTCACCAATCCCTCTTTGAACATCCTTAGTCGAGAAGTCCACCAAGAGTGATGATGTGTACACAGATTTCAGACGTCATCACATTCGAGGAAAATTGCTAAAAAAAGACTTAAATTTACTGGATATGTATTAATTTGGACTTAAACCTTTCAATTTGAATATTTAAAGATTTGTCAATTCAGTCTTAAATTTTTTAATCGTACTAATTTAGTTCTAATTTTTTTTTCCTTTTTTCTTTCCTGGTTTGGGCTAGGAACCCACGCCCTCGCTGGCCTAAGGTTAGTAAAAAAAAAAAGAAAACAAATAAAGTTAAATAGAACTTATCCCTCACTAGTTAGCTGTCCTCGCCGGCCTAAGGTTAGTAAAAAAATAAAAAGTAAAGTTAAATAGAACTTATATATATATATACCATCCACATTAGTACTGGCCGTGCGATTTAAGGGTGAGCAGTTCCCGATCCAGTCTGGTTCCCATCAGAAATCAGAAACCGGACCGGTAATCCCGATTATCATTTTTTGGAACTACGGAGCGGACCAGCCACCCTCGGAACCTGGAACCAAACCAGACCATTGGTCCGGTTCGGTTCTCGGGAGGCTCCAAGGAACCAATGTTTGTGAAAAAACAAATCACAAATGTTTATTTTTAGTCTGGTTAAGTTTAAATCTCAAATTTATCACCTATGTCTATCACAAAAACCTAAAAGAGGGTTCACAAAGTAGGAACACGAAAGTCAAGAAAAGAGGTTTTCGAAGAAAAAAAGTAAGAAAAGAGCTATGCAAAGCATACCTACGCCTAAACAAAACAACATTAGGTTTACTTTTAAAAAAACTAAAAAAATAATAGGTCTGGTCCGACCGGTCTGGTCTTATACCTATAATCGAGAACCAGACCACTCGATCACCGGTTCTAATTTTAAGAATCGAAAATCAGATTGGATCCCTCTAAAATTGGGAACTAGACCATTGGTCCGCATCCGATCCGAGCGGTCCCTGTTCGGGCAGTCACTTTTGCTTATCCCTAATACGACTGTCAGCACTAACTAGACCATCGCCTTAATTATTTGCGGCTGAAATTGGTCAGAAGGACTAAATTGATAAATTTTCAAAAGATTTAAGACTAAAGTGACGAAATTAAAGTAACCGGCTGAATTTGCACATGTTGAACTGATTTATGACTTTTTTTTGGGTAAATGTCCACCAAAAGCATGTCTAGTTCGGTGATTCGTTCGGTGGACAGGAGAGCAAAGAGCATACGAGATCCCATCACGTGTTCTTTACTTTTTCTTCGTTAATAGTCCAAGTCTCCTCTGGACAATTGATGTATTTGCAAATTATACTCAAAGACCCGCCATTGCTTGTCTGTGGAAAAAGAAAGTGTGTAGAATCACCTGCCTTTAACCAAATTAGTACAAGGCGCACTGTTACCGTTATCACTGCTTAGAGATGGACTCAACCATTGCGCGACGACCCGATAGACCTGCTCTGGTCGGACCGAAAGGCGAAATTAACATGCTTGACCAAGCAATTGCGTTTACACTCCCCGCCCGCCCGCCCGCCCGCCCGCCCGCACAAGGCTCTTCTAGATGCAGTCGATCTCTATATATACCCGTCGGAAACTGTTATACCCGTTAGTCATCAATTAACCGATTCATAAGCTTCCGGGTAGCCGATCTCTCCGCCCCTGCCTCTAAATTATAGAAAAGAGGAAAAAAAAGGAAAATATAAATAGGATCTCCGTTTCACACTTACTTTCAGGAGCTTATGCAGTTTATCCACTTGGCTACCCGAACAGGATGAGTCCTGATGATCAGAGCGCCGCAGACTCTTTAGGAATCGATTTTGCAACCCCGCCCGATTTTTCTTGCTTTCCTTCTTCGATTGGAGTTGTGAATATGATATGATCACGTTCCTGGTTTCAGAACAAACTTGTCATGCGATTTAGACGGTGCCAAGCATGATACAGGTGTCGAGGTTCATTCCAGTATATACTCGGTCCTTGTGATATCTCCGTTTGAATTTTTGGGAAAAGATAATTGTTATTCATTAACAGGGAATTACACTCTATATAAAAGACTCAGACTACATAAGACTCAAATGACTATTTTACCCTTATTCTAACACTCCCCCTCAAATTGGGATGTAAATATCAAATAATCCCAACTTGTTACGTAAGAACTTACTCTACTCCCCCTCAGAGATTTAGTAAAGACATCCGCAAGCTGATTCTCCATTCTTTTGTGTTAAAGAATAATCTCCCTTTTTTGACCTTTCTCTCATACAAAGTGACAATCAACTTCGATGTGTTTAGTTCGCTCATGGAAGACAAGATTATTTGTAATGTGAATAGCTGATTGATTATCACAATATAATACCGATGGATATGATGTTGGCAATTCAATTTCTAATAATAACATCCTCAACCAAAGCAATTCACATGTTACATGTGCTATAACTTTATATTCTGCTTCAACACTCAATCGGGAAACCATATGTTGTTTCTTACTTTTCTAGGTAATCATATATCCTCCAAGGAACACATAGTAACTCGATGTAGACCTCCTATCAGTAGGACATCTAGCCCAATCTGCATAAGAGAAACGTATAGTGTCAAAATGTCCATAATTCTTGAAAAGTAGCCCTTTCCCTGGCGCTATAGGTGGCAAATGGGTGGGTGGGGTTGAGTTTGGGTCGAATATGGTCCAACCCATATTGACCCATATTGAATGACCCACACCCGACCCAACCTGTTTTGACCCATATTATCAAAAAAATAATATTTTGAGAAAATAATATTACTAAAATAATTCTTAGTCTCGGCCCCGACCCCGGTCCCTGCACTGGCTCTGTCCCTAGTCCCTGCCCAGGTCCCGTCCTTGGTCCCCGGCACCGGCCCCGTCCTTGGTCCCCAGTCCTAGGTCGCGGCCCCGGCCTTGGCTCAGGCACCCGTCGCGGCCCCGACCCCGGCCCCCTCCCCTGCCTCGGCCCCGGGAGACCCTGTACCGGCCTCGGTCATGGGACCCGGCCTCGGTCTTGGTCCCCGGCCCCGAGACTTTGACACCTTCCCTGGCCCCGACCCGGGGACTCGACCCCGGCACCCGCCTGGGGTTCCGGCCTCGGCACTCACCCCTCCCTCGGCCTCCGTCCCGGGACTCGGCCCCTGCCCCGGTCCCGGTCCCGGCCTCGATCTAGGGCCCCGATTCCGATCTCAGCCCCGAGTCCCCGATCCAGATGCATGACTCGGGTCCCACTCCCGGCCCCATTCCCAGACCCGGCCTAGGCCCTAGAGTCGGCCCCGGACCCGTGACTCGACCTCAGTCTCGGGACCCTGCCCTGGCCCCTGGTCCAGGCCTCGGTACCTGCCTTGAGTCCCAATTTCGGTGCTTGACCGGGGTCCCGGCCCCATCCCCGGCCCCGGTCACGATCCCAGC
The DNA here is from genome assembly GCA_028455895.1 of Rhodomyrtus tomentosa. Classification (NCBI taxonomy): domain Eukaryota; kingdom Viridiplantae; phylum Streptophyta; class Magnoliopsida; order Myrtales; family Myrtaceae; genus Rhodomyrtus; species Rhodomyrtus tomentosa. Next base: position 37,116,163 of record JAPCWY010000011.1, on the reverse strand, counting down.
CCCGATTGCCGTCCTAGTCTCGGGACCCAGCCCCATCTCCGATCACTTCCTCGGCTCTACCCCGGTCCTAGGACCCATCCCCTACCCTGGGGCCCAGCTGAGGTCCCGATCCCGGCCTCGGTCCAGACACTGGCCCGGGCCCCAGTCCAGACACTAGCCCAGGCCCCGGTCCCCGGCCTTCGAACCCGGTCCCCGGCACCGGTCCCAACCTCAGTTGTTGATCCCCTGCTCCGGCACTGGTCCCGTTCCCAGCTCGGGCCCTGGCCCCAGCACTGGTCCCGTTTCCGACCTTGGTCGTCTGCCTCGAGCCCAGGCCTTGGTCCCGATCCGAGCCTCGATCGCCGATCCCGGTCCCATGATGTTGTCCTTATGGGTTGAAAATGGGTCAATATGAATTTAAGTGTGACCCATTTTTAGTGAACCATTTATAAGTTAATGACCCATTTTATACAAATATGGGTTTGTGACCCATATTGCCAACTCTACCCGGTGCTCTCTTCAAGTACTTGATAATTCTAAGCACAACATCCCGATGAGTAGTACGAGGAGAGCTCATGAACTGACTAACTACACTTACAACAAATAATATGTCAGGTTAAGATAGTTCAAATTTCCCACTAATCTTCTATACTTCTCCGGATCACATAACAATTCCCTATGTTCTGGATCAAGTTTCACATTGGGTTCCATAAGAGTATGTACTAGCTTTGCTCCAAGAAATCCAACCTTATCAAGAAAGTCAAGTACATATTTTTGTTGTGATAAATTGATACCTGCTTATGAGTATGCCACTTCAATACCAAGAAAATAACGTAGGCGTCCCAAATCCGTGCAAAAACTGCTTAAGTCGTTAGATTCCATCTGAATCACTACTTGTGACATTTTGATTTTTCAGTCATTTTCAAACTCATTAAGGAGAAGCCCATCAGAAACGAGTATTGAAAATTGAGAATAGAAAATCAAGAATTCCAACATCATATTCAGATTGGCTGTCGCTCTATCGAAGAATTCTGGAACGAGAAAAACGACGTTCTGAACGTTGGGGGTAAAATTACTCTTTTGCCCTCAAGCTTAAACCTTGCCCATACAATTGAAGAAGGGCATTTTGGTCTTTATCTCTACCCCATAAGCTGCCGAAAACAAGAAGAGATGGTGGCCATTTGATCAAGTTGATTGACACTTAGGACAAGTGTCACAAGATCAAGCATTGAATGGTCAAGTCAACTATTACAAATCTACCATTCAACCCCTTTGACCAAGTCTTGGATATATAACAATATCACTCTCTCTCCTCTTCATTTTGACAGGCCATAAACCCCTCACCACCGAAAATCTCCATCTTCTTCTTGTTCTTCATTCTGCCACCGGCGACCAGTTCTGGTCTCTCCATTCGGCGCCGTTGGCGACCACTTCCGGCCACCATTTGACCACCGACCGACCACACCAATGAAGCTCTACGTCTTGCCGACCTCCTCGAAGTGGAAGTGAGGCATTTGGACCATCGAGGAGCTCCAGCCAAGCGTTTTCCCGAGAGCCGACGGAATTTGCTCTAGCTTGAGGTAGGTTCGGTTTCTGACCCTTTTGGAAATCGAATTGCTGGATTTTTGAGGTAAAATTTTATAAAGATCTAGTAGACATGTGTATGAATCTGTGGTAAAAAGTTGAGAGTGATTTAAAGAAGTATTGACCTTGAAATAGTCTTGTAAATCTTGGACAGAAAACTGTCGGATTCTGACCATGGGTGAACCGGCAACTTTCAACGGGATTCCGGCGACCAATCGACTTCAAACTCACGGTGAGCCTCACAAATCCTTAGATAGACATGTTAAGAGGAAGGATAGTGAGTAGATGAGGGATTTGATGAAGGTTTAAGGCTGGAAGTGCACGGTTTGCACATAACCAAAATGAACCAGTTCGGTTCTGTGCAAAATCGATTCTGGTGGGAGCAAGAACAGATGATTATGGGACTCAAATTGATGTTTAAGACATGTTTAGATGATGAGAGTTAGGTTATGGATGATTGGGGTTCACGGATTGAGGAATTGAGTATGAAAAATTGACGAATCAGTTGAAATTCCTAGGTTGTGCGGTGAGTTCGACCTTGAACCTTAGGAGGTTGAAACTTTGAATATCCAAGAAGTGAATTTGGTGTTAGCAAACACAAGGTAAGAGAATTCCTAACCATATGCAAGGAAGATTGGACTTTATTGGGTAAGTCGGATGAGGTTAAGATAATTAACTTGAGGAGTTTAGTTTGGTTGGCCTTTGTGAATGCCAAGAGAGTGTAAATGATTGACTAATTATATATGCACAACTCTTGAGTATTGATCTCATTTGTACGTGTATTGTGTCGTCTTGCATGCCATGAGTATTTGAATTGTGCCTGAATTGCACATGTCGCCGTGTATGGAAAACGAATTGAAAAGCATGGCATGAACATGATATGGTGAGGCCCTGAGGCGTGTGAGACGCGGGGCTGGAGGTGGATATCTTGATGCGACGAGATCGCGGGGTAGAGTTGATGTTGTGTGGCGCCTTGATGCGATCTAATCGCGAGGTTATGATGGTCACGGTCCTAATGCGAACTATTCGCGGGACGGAGGAATGAGGTGATGATATTGGCCTGGAGAATCATTGAAACCTGATGCGTTTACGCGGATTGACAGTGGTGCCCTGATGCGATCTAATCGAGGAATTATGATGGCCATAGTCCTGATGCGAACTATTCGCGGGACGGAGGAATGAAGTGATGATATTGGCCTAGAGAATCATTGGAACCCGATCCGTTTACGTGGGTTGCCAATTGTGCCCTGATGCGATCTAATCGCGGGATTATGATGGCCACGGTCCTGATGCGAACTATTCGCGGGACGGAGGAATGAGGTGATGATATTGGCCTGGAGAATCATTGAAACTTGATGCGTTTACGCGGGTTGACAGTGGTGCCCTGATGCGATCTAATCGCGGGGTTATGATGGCCACGGTCTTGATGCGAACTATTCGTGAGATGGATGAATGAATTGATGATATTGGCCTAGAGAATTATTGAAACTTGATGCGTTTACGCGGGTTGCCACTAGTGCCCTGATGCGATTTAATCGCGGGGTTATGATGGCCACGGTCCTGATGCGAACTATTCGCGGGACGAAGGAATGAAGTGATGATATTGGCTTGGAGAATTATTGGAACCTGATGCGTTTACGTGGGTTGCCAACGATGCCCTGATGCGATCTAATCGCGGGGTTATGATGGCCACGATCCTGATGCGAACTATTCGTGGGACGGAGGAATGAGGTGATGATATTGGACTGGAGAATCATTGGAACCTGATGGGTTTACGCGGATTGCCAGTGGTGCCCTGATGCGATCTAATCGCGGGATTATGATGGCCACGATCCTAATGTGAACTATTCATGGGACGGAGGAATGAAGTGATTATATTGGCCTAGAGAATCACTGGAACCTGATGCGTTTACGCGGGTTGCTAGTGGTGTCCTGATGCGATCTAATCGTGGGGTTATGATGTCCACGGTTCTGATGTGAACTATTCGCGGGATGGAGGAATGAAGTGATGATGTTGGCCTGGGGAATCATTTGAACTTGATGCGTTTACGCGGGTTGCCAGCGGTGCCCTGATGCAATCTAATCGTAGGGTTATGATGGCCACGGTCCTGATGCGAACTATTCGCGGGACGGAGGAATGAAGTGATGATATTGGCCTGGAGAATCATTGGAACCTGATGCGTTTACGCGGGTTGCCAGTGGTGCCCTGATGCGATCTAATCGCGGGGTTATGATGGCCACGGTCTTAATGCGATCTAATCGCGGGACGGAGATATGAGGCGTTGGTACCAGCCTCGAGAATCATTGGAACCTGATGTGTTTACGCGGGTTGCCAATGACTTGCTGATGCGTTTACGCAGGCCGAGCCTAATGCGATCTAATCGCGGGCATGAGAATGAGGCAAAGGGGAAAGGATGATTGTGGCGAGGTGGCATGATGAGTTGTGTATGAACCTCTGAGTGTGATATGATACCATATTTGCCTGTCTGTCACCTGTGTATGGTTATCTATATTTGAATTGACTGATATGTCTATGAGTTAAACTATTGGGGTATATGACTGCTTGAGTGGACAGTCGATCTAACCTAGGGTTAGGACCCACCTTACTGAGATTTATATCTTATCTTAGTGGGGGCTTAAATTTTTCAGGTTCCAAGCGAAGGAAGTACGAACTTGCCAAGGATTGACATTTGAAGGGATAGTTGATCAACTGAGTTTAAGAGGGTTACAAGTTATGGATTTACAATTGTGACTTTAAGGATTGTCCTTCTAATTGATAGATTAGGAATTGAACCTTTGGGAATTAGTTAATGTAATCTTGATGTACCCTTGTGTCCTAAGTCATCGGGTATTGTTGTATTTATTGATTGGAGTTGGCATTACTTTTGCATGTACATTTTGTTCAGAGTTGTAAGTTATTGGCCGTTGGATCCTGGAGTTTTCATAAAGGAACAGCTTGGTGGAATATTCGCGTGCTCGTCAAGTTCGGGGCGTGACACTACTAGTAACGATAATATTATCTACATATACCACAAGAAGAATATAACCAGCTAGGGAGACAGAACTAAAAATTGAATGATCTACTTGACACCGTTTTAAATCGAACTTGATGATAGTATCACTAAATCTGCCAAACCAAGCACAAGGAGATTGCTTGAGTCCATATAAAGCTTTATGATGTAAGCGACATACCAAATTCTCCCCTTGAGCAACAAACCTTAGTGGTTGCTCCATGTACACTTCCTCGAACAAGTCACCATAAAGGAATACATTTTTTACATCTAGTTGATGAAGAGGCCAACCAAAACGTGCTGTAAGGGAAATAAAGACACGAACAACTGGAATTTTAGCAACAGGTGAAAAAATGTTGTCATAATCAACACCATACGTCTAAGTATATCTCTTTACAACCAATTGAGCCTTCAATCGATCAAGAGTGCTATCGGGATGAACCTTAACAGTGAATACCCAACGACAACCAACAGGTTGTTTCTCTGCAGGTAATGAAACGAGCCCCCAAGTACGGTTATCAATGAGCGTCTTCATTTCACCATCCATGGCTTGTCACCATCCAAGATGAGCAAGAGCTTCAGCAACACTGCTAGGCACATATATAGAGGACAAGGACGAGACAAATGCAGAGAAATGGGGAGAAAAATGGTCATATGATAAGAAATTTTAAATAGGATGATGAGTACGAAGATGATCAGAAAAATCATAATAAGAAGTATAACGATCCACAAAGCGACAACACAAGATCGTGTACCTTTTTAAGTAGCTATAGGCACATCAGGATCAGAGGATGGTGCATTAATTGATGAGGGAACAGATGAATCATGTGTTGGAGAGATCTGTTCCACTGTAGTAGGAGCTACATTACGCCGATGATATGAACGGTTAGCAAACTGAAACCCTTTAGACGATTCTGAAGAACTTGAAAATGGAGCAATACTCTTCGGCATTATCTGAGCGCAAAGTTTTAACAGAAGTATTATACTGATTCAGTACGTCAAAATAGAACAGGCGAAAGTAGTGAAAAATTCCGGTACGATCTTTTATTAAGAATAACCAAGTCATTCGGGAAAAATCATGTACGAATGTAACATAATACCTGAAACAAGAAATATTAGAAACACGACATGGACTCCAAACATTGGAGTGAACCAACTCAAATGGACTTGACACACGACTTTGAATACTAGAAGGAAAAGAAACCCTCGATGTTTACCAAACTGACAAGCTTCACATTTAAAAGAACTCACAGACTCAGACGGGAAATAAACGCCGAAGAGTGTTTGGTGGCGGATGACCAGCACGACAATGCAGCTTATACACATCAGAAGATGTGTGCTTCACAGCTGCAGCATCTAACACATTCTTGTCCAAGTAATACAGACCATCGTATTCATGTCCCCCACCAATCGTTTGACCATTCCTCAGATCCTGAAAGACACAATGAGAGGAGAAAAAGGTGACTGAACAATTTAGTGCTTTGGTCAATGAACTAACATAGATTAAATTATATGAAGATTTGAGATGAAGTATAGATGACAAGGAAAGGGATGGACGCAAATGAGCGATGCCAGTACCAGTAACTTGAAATTGTGAACCATCTGCTAATGTAACAAAATTTGACAATTCAGGGGATTTAGAACAAAGTGAAGACAACAATTTAGAATTACCAGTCATATGATGAGTAGCTCTAGAGTCTGTGACCCAGGAGTCAGATGTTGCTAAGAGTAAACATGATGAACTATCTCTTGATGTTTGTGCCAAAGTAGTAGTAGGAGCTAAAAGACTTGTCACCTGTTGGGAGCGAACCCAAGCATCATACTCAGCGCCAATCAATGCAATCGAACCACTCGTGTTCCGCACAGTAACAGAATCTGGTGGAATCGATTGGGGAATAAAATGAGTCTTGTGAAGCCTGTTCCACCTCTGCATAAGCAGTAAAATTAGGTCGGAGTTCTAGATGAAGTGTATAACAATACCCTCTGTATGTCCAGCTCTTTGGCAGTGATTATAGTAACGAGAGCCACGACCACCACTAGAGAAAGAGGCACTGCGAACACCAATACCTCCATCACGACCTCCATTTTGAGCATAACCACGGCCACGACTACGACCCTTGTAACCACGACCACGAGCTCTATGTGTATTAGTGCCATAAGAGATCATAGCACTTGTCTCTATAGCTGATGTGGATATATTTTCAGTAGAAGTTGAACGAAGAGCTCGAGATAAAATCTCATCCACGGTAGGAAGGGAACTTTGAGAAGTGATCTGTTGGCGAAGTGAGGAATATTCAAGCCATAATGCCTTGAGATAAAATAAAACTCGAAGATCCTCTTGTCGTTTGACGAGAACATTCGGATCCTTCGAAGCTAAAGATACGTATCTAATTTCCTGCAAAGTGTCGTGAACCAAGCGTAATGCTCAGTTCACGATTGATTTCCACGGTGAAGATCAAATAAAGCCTCCCACGTGTCACATATCCTTGTCATGTTGTTCTCTCCAAAATACAATAAGGCACATTTTTCCCATACTTCCTTAGCAGTTTTACACTGAATAAAATGAGAACTAATCTTAAGATCCATACTATTCCATAAAAGTGTACGGATCATTGCATTTCCAGTAAGCCAATCGGGTACCTTACTCTGTTCTTTAGGAGCAGTAGATTTAAGATACACATTTTGTTTGATGGCAGTAAGATAAACTTCAACGGCAGTAGACCAAGATAGATAATTAGTTCCATCTAACTTTACTGAGGTCAATTGTAATTGGGGTCAGCTATACGAGGATCCGGGACCAGCCATCAGGGAATCAAGGACACAAGAAAATCACACCATGGTTATATCACAGACCTCAAGAACTCACGGCCACACATACTCAGATAGCCATAGATTAAGAACCAACAGAAAATTCCTCAACCGCAGCCCGCCACAAGATTTCAAATTCCATCACCACGCGCAGAACCCAAAATCCCAAAACCATGGGACAAAAAACTAACTTACCTCAAGGACTATCGTGAAGAAAATCCACTGGCGACACACCGGTGAGGGCTAGGCGACTTCGATTTCTACACTTATTGACATGGGCAACGCCGGGTGAGACATGCAAGGGCTGGGCGACTTTAACCTTATAGGCACAGATGACATCGGGTAGGACATGCAAAGGCTAGACGAGGTCAGACGACACCAATTCTAGACTCAACGAGGCCTGGACAATGTCGAGCATCGCCGGTTTCACCAAGGCGACATCGGATCTTGTCGGGTTCAGCAAGGCGACGTCGAGTCTGGTTGTCTGACGGCTAGATGAGGTCGTCCGAGGGTTAGATGAGGTCGTCCGATGGTCCGGTTGGACGACCTCAGATCTGGACTTACCAGCCAAGGTGACATCGGGTCTGGTTGTCCGACAGCTAGATGAGATCAGGTGACCCCAGCTCTTGGTCGCCTGGTCAAGGCGATGGCTGATGTGGGAATGCCGATGTCAAATCTAGTTATCGGTGATGGATGGTCCGGCGGCGGTGGTATCGTGTTGGTGGTAACGTGTTTAGTGCTCTGATACCATGTTTAGATTTTAGGGAAAAGATAATTGTTATTTATTAACATGGAATTACACTCTATATAAAAGACTTAGACTACTTACGACTCAAATGACTATTTTACCCCTATTCTAACAATCTCAAAGGGGCAGTGTACTAGCAAATATTGCAAGGAAAAACGAACAAGAAAATGCACGCATATCCAGGGAACCGAAGAATGGCGAGCAATACCGTTCAGCCGACGTGTCCGCTAAGCAGAAAAAAGCACAAGAAGTCCTAATAACGAGATACTTTCAGAAATAATGTATGTACAAGAATGAGAAAGAAGTAGCAGGGAAGATTCACTACTTATAGCTGATCGCCGCCTCTGAGATTGCCTTGCGATCTTTCTTGTTTGTCAATTGCTGTTCCATTGGACGAACCGGATTCTTCATTTTGGTAAGGCAAGACAATGACTGGTGCTGCCGGTAACATGTCCCAACGTTCCTTTAGGAAACTCCTGAACCTCCGCACCGTTTCTTTCCGGAAGTCTAGCTCCCTTGTAAAGAGATCAAACAGAAGAAAACTAAAAATATATTTGAATGGCACGAGGAGCATGATTGTCGCCGAAGACAACAGAACCAGGGCAACCTCTGTTGTTATCTGTAAAGAGGACAGAATTAGAGAGAGAGAGAGAGAGAGAGAGAGAGGACAAACATCAAATACAGATACCGAGAGACTAATGTCAGTACAGAATGGAAGGTTTTAACTTTAAAAGCACACACAAATTGCATCAGCACTTCCTGCAATCTTGATATAGTTAAGTCTATTTTAATTTTTCTTTTTCTCTATATCCAGTATGGCACTGCCACGCATGCTAATTAGGCGGACATCAACATCAACATCAACATCAACAATACCTTTATCCCAAACTAGTTGAAGATAACATGATGCTATTGCTGATGATGAAGGCTAAATTATACAGAGAAACCAGCAAAAGATGAAGCCGCAGAAAGAATGTGATCATACAGTAATGACACCAGCATAGCTGTCAACTTGTTGCAAACTCGAGTCGAGACATGACCTTTATGATTTAGATAACAGTAGATTACATAAAAGCAGGCCGGTCAAGTTTTACCAATCGGGACAGCACCCCTCATCTAAGTTGCGAATGGGATTATGTTAAGTCCTAACATCATTATCATAGATAACTAGGGATGGAAGCCCACGGCAATGCAGCAAGATGGAAAAGCATGACTAATCGTAATTGAGATAATAAATGTCGTTAACAATTTTAGAACTATAAAATTTACATGTATTTTACAGGATTGAGCATGTATATCATTGGGAGTTCAGTAGACATAATATATGGTCCATATACTCAATAGTCGACTATTCTGAGAGTCAATACATACGTGAATTTGGTGAAGATAATAGCTTAAGTAAGCCATAAAATCAGAGCTTCTCAAGTTCATTGCTCCATGACTTTACAAAGTTAGTAAGACACCTCCAGAGTATTGGCTAAATTATGGGGACCCTGGTATTTCTAGAATAACTTTGTTTTCGTTTGTGCCTTTTTTTATCCAACTGAAAGCACTGATATGAACACAATGGGTCCTCGTATAAAATCCATAACGACTCTAAGCATCATGGCCCATAGGATACGAAGCTCGAAAGGAAACAAGCATAACACATGTCGTAAGCAAAAACCAGAGCGAAGCACCTGCATAGTGGATCGAGTCTATTTCATTTTGACTAGCTCTCAAGCCTATGACATGATGCTACACGCTATTATGAGTTGTATACGAGGATAGATTACATCAACAATTTCAGTTTACTTGGATGAAATAGAAGAGAACAAGGAACTTTTTGTTAATCTTTTCTCGGTCTAATAAGAGGTTACAGCCTAATTATAAAAGTACAAGATTTAATCAAAAACAAAATGCGTCACAGTGACTTACTTCGATTTGAAAAATGTAACTTGTACTAAATTGTCAAATAGACAATATGTCGAACTAAATCTGCAAAGTCAAAAAGAAAAAACAAGTGTAAATTTTCCTAAGAAAATCTGTTTCACGCTCTTCCAGTTTTAGATATTCACTACCCCTCTAGTAAGGCAGAACTTTAATACTAAATGCACCTAGAAAATGATCGGAACTAATTGTTTTCTTGTTTCAACTTTTTTCATTTAAGGTGGCACTACATCAGTAATATGCACTTTGATATGACGGAATAAAAGTCTCACATCATGAACTACATCAGAAGAAAAGTCATTGAATGGACCCACAAAAATTACCTGACACAAACTGGATTTACCTAGATGAACATGCACATGTGATTTTAAAATGAAGATGCAAGTGAAAGGGCAAATGAAATGAGCAAAGTTCTTTGACAAATAAGAAAAATCTCGAGTACCATTGGAGAGGACATGGAACATGATAGAGCGCAATGGCAAAAAATGATCCATGCATCCAACTATTCTGAGTGAGAAAAGGCTATGTTCTTGTTTTTTATCTTATAGAAGCCGAAAAAAGGATGTTCAGGAATACTGATAAAATGCTGTAAGGAAAGAACTTCTGTCAGTCAACCATGTCAACGTACCTGAGGATGACCAGCAAGCACAATCGTTCGCACTTTTAAAAGTAAAATATTCAGATTCTGGAGATGGTACTCAACATCACGCATGGCATCTTTCAAAGCTACGATTTTTTCAATGGTGTTCGAAGGTGGTTGATCACGAATAGTAACTGACCCAAAAGATCTGCCGAGGCGGCCCTGCTCTTTCAATCCTTTTAATGTCAGGATACCAGCTGCAAGAATAATTAATGCTGATGGAAATACATATGACCATAAATTCCTGCAAAGCACCATGTCGCCAATGAGTGCCAAAAGAATAAGACTACTGAAAAAATCATCAAAGACGGAGTGCTAAAACTAAGACTACTTGAGAAATCATAAAAGTGAGATCATCATGTAATCTCCAATGTATAGAAGGCAAATTCTAATTTTTTGATTTTTTTTTTTACATCAAAATCTGCATCTTTTATGTCAAATAGGAAGAATGTTTTCAGCAATTTTTGTTCACCTTAAGAGTTAAAAGTAGGCACTAATTATTTAAGAATCAGTTCAAAGTACTAATTTCAGATGAAGGACAGGCTGTGCAGATGAAACATATAAATCCCAACTTATCAAGTTATAGTTGTAATCAATAATGATAATAGGCCGTTGCCAAAAGAATAATGGTAAAAGTGCCCCTGATATTTATATTCAATGCAAAAAGGGATTAAATAAATAGAGATACAGAGATGATGAGCATCATTGTAGACATACTACAAGAGTTTCTACAGCTAATGATAATGTTGCAGGTATGTACCAAGTACACAATAAGCTTGTATTTCGTAAGTTCTAGTAATTACAATGCATGTTTGTTTTCTAGCTCAAGTATCATCTTCCAAATCCATGACAAGGATTAGAGGAGTGTCAAAAGCCTACCTGAATATCAAGGTATATGCACATGCAAGAAATGAGACGGTGAGGTGAGGCTCCTCCCAGCGTCTGAGCCTTTCAAAACTTCTGATAGGGATTGTCAAAGGAAATATAATTTCCTGCAAAATGAAACATTTTTTATCGAAAAAGCAATAGTTCGAAGATCTTCAAATACCACAGTAAGAAGCATCAAGTTAATTCTGTTGATCAAAAAGAGGAAATCCAATAGCGACAGCGCCGAGGGAGCAACAACAAAGCCCACCCACACAAAACCATATATATATCAGCATCAACATCAACAACACTTTTATCCCAAACTAGTTGGGGTCGGCGGTCGATGAACCTCAAAGAATCATAAAAATAAAAGCAGAATCAAGGGAGGAAAAAGAAATAAATGTGTAAAAATAAATAAGTAAATATATATATATCTATTTATCTATACACTACCCCTGCATAACACTAATAGTCTTCCTCCACTCCGTCCAAAGACAAACCGTACGCCAATCTATTTCCCACTCTATTAAATCTTGTTTTACTGCTTTCCCCCAAGTAAGTTTCGGCCGACCTCTTGCTTTCTTCGTATAGCAAACTTCTGTTCGTACCGGTGCATCTAAGGGCCTTCGGAGGATATGCCCAAACCATCTCAATCTATGCTCTCTCATCTTTTCCGCCACCGGTTTTACTCCAACCTTTTGTCGAATCGCTTCACTCCTTATCTTATCCGTCCTTGTATGACCACACATCTACCTTAACATCATCATTTCCGCTACTCCCATTTTATGCTAATGTTTTCTTTATGCTGGCCAACATTCAGCTCCGTATAACATGGCAGGTCTGACTGCAGTTCTATAAAAATTTCCTTTTAACCTAAGAGGAATTTTGCGATCACACAAAAATCCCGAAGCACTGCGCCATTTCATCCAACTTGCTCTGATTCTATGGCTTACATCCTCATCAATCTCTCTCCTTTTGCAATATTAATCCTAGATATTTAAATATATTTTTCTTGGGTACCTCCTGTCCGAGCATATTTACGGTTTCTTGATCCCCCTCTTCCTGCCGTGTCAAACTCACATTTCAAGTATTCCGTCTTACTTCGACTTAGCGTAAATCCTTTAGACTCTAACGTGTTTCTCCATACTTCTAACTTAGCGTTAACCCCAGCCCTAGTCTCATCAATAAGCACGATATCGTCTGCAAATAGCATACACCACGGCAACTCATCTTGAATATTTTTTGTTAGCTCATCCATAACCAGGGCAAAAAGGTAAGGGCTCAAAGTAGAACCTTGGTGTAAGCCTACTGTGATTGGAAAATAACTTGAAGTGCCATTATAATCCTTCACACATATAGTAGCACCGTCATACATGTCCTTGATTGCCTCGACATACTTTGAAGGTACTTTTTTCTTCTCAAGAATCCACCACAAAACCTTTCTTGGAACCTTATCATACGCCTTCTCAAGATCAATAAACACCATATGGAAGTACTTCTTTCTTTCTCGATGTCTCTCTATCAATTGTCGTATTACGAAAATAGTCTCCATGGCAGATTTTCTTGGCAAAAATCCAAATTGATTGACAGAAACCTTGGTATCTATTCTCAGACGATGCTCAATAACTTTCTCTCGCAACTTCATTGTATGGATCATAAGCTTGATGCCTCTATAGTGAGAACAATTCTGGATATCCCCCTTGTTCTTGTATATAGGCACAAGTATACTATTCCTCCATTCATCAGGCATCTTATTAGTATGGAGTATCTTGTTAAAAAGACTAGTCAACCAACTTATTGCTACATCCCCTAAGCATCTTCACACTTCAATAGGAATACCATCGGGTTCCAAGGCTTTACTATTCTTCATCTTTTTTAATGCCTCCCTAACTTCTCGTGCTTTAACTCTACGCACAAACCTTCTATTTGAATCATCAGAAGCATCTTCCAAATCCACCTCACTCCTATCGCTCTCCCCATTAAAAAGTCTGTTAAAATAACTCATCCATCTGCCCTTGACGTCTTCATCTATATATATAGCACTGTCAAAGTCAGCATTTACCATTTAGTTCTTTCAAGCGAGTAAAATGCACCAAGTGCTACTGGACACCAAGATGTTCTTGCATTCTCAAGTCCACCACACTAGCCACCTATCCCTATTTCATGTCTTGCCTTCATGATTTGGAACTTAATCATGTTTAATCCTTCCTCTCTGCCCTTTCAGTATCAATCTTGGTGTTCCAAGGGAGACAAACTTCTATGGAGTCTCCTTCTATTGGGCTGCTGCTTGGGAAAAATTTTTGTTTATCGTGAAATTTTATTTTGCTTGATTGGAATTGCATGAGGTGTCTAGGGAATTCACAAAGCATTTAATTCTTTAATCCAATATTGGTCAATAACTCTGGCATTTCATTGCCAACAGTTGTTTAAGTGCTGCAACTCGTCTTCCTCCTGATCTCACCTTTCCAAAAAGGCTCAACTTGTTGGCTCCACTTTCTCCCATGTGGTGCATTGGGGTCGAACGGAATAAGGACAATTTGAAGGATTTCATTAGGTATCAAAACCTTCGGGTTGATTAATCTCTAGCGATGCAAGCAAATCGCCCCACCACATGAATCGGGTAAGGCTTTTAATACAAAGGTAAGAGCACCAAAACTATGAGCGGAGACCCGACTAAGAACTAGACCATTAAGCCAAATTGTTCAGAGTTAGGATCTGAATCAGTTGATTTTAACTCCATGCTATGATCTTACTATGAATTTGGACGAGAAGGAGCAGTTATCTTTTACTTTGTTGATTTTAACTCCATGCTTTGATCTTACTATGAATTTGTGTGGTACCCTCTTTATTTTTTCCATCTGTTCTTGTATTGACTAGTTTCATTTTCAATAAAAGTCTATCTAACAAAGAATGATTCCCTCTTGTCTATGCTATACATTTCGTTTATAGACATTTACTGAGTGATGTTGGAGCATTAATCACATTTTAACTCTGGTGAACAACTCATGTTAACACTCAACTCATATGGTGAAAAGTCAGGAAAAGTAAAAGATAACTGCTCCTTCTCATCCAAATTCCCTGTTCTGAACTTTCATCATTCTGAGCTATCCCTCCTGAAAAGTACTGTCACCAAGCCTCTTTCTTTCCGGTCATAAATTTGATGATTCTCTTTTGGCCAGAAAATTAGTTTCTTTTTACTACCTCAGTTATGTTCCATCTACCATCCTTTGCAATGCTGTGGCTTCCTACTCTTTGATTTACAGTCATGTTGTTCATCCTTTCTTTTTAGCCATAGGTATTCTTTCGGGAGCGGAAGAAGTTTCAAATACCACACATGGGTTACTAAGCATAATATGGTTGTTGAAGCCTCTTTATACCTCTTTATGTTTATTGTTAGTGTTAGTGGGCCTAGTTTATTTATTTATTGTCATAGGGTTGATAACTATCTCTTCTCTATATATATTGTATCTCTTGCTCTTCTAAAGGTATGAATGAAATTATCCTTTCTTCCAACATGGTATCAGAGCTAGGTTCCGTAACCTAGCGTCCCTTCTCTAAAATCTGCTAGCCGCCATCCTCCTCTCGCCCCTGCCTTTTGAAATCTGCCTTCTTCCTTCATCTCTCGACCTTCTTCCCAGCAATCCGCGATCTCCCTCCCAAACCCTAGCATCTCCTTCATCTCTAGCAACCTTTGATACCTGTTGGCAGCTACTCTTCTCTCTGTTGTAGCTGTCGGCAACTTCTTCTCCCTCCCAATGCTATCGGCAGCCTCCATGCCTTGTCCGGCACTTTCCGAGAGCCTCTTGTTGCCGACTAGCCATGATGTTGTACGGATCATACGTTATATGATCTAAATCTTGTTCTTCGATACAACTTATCATCCGAGACCATGTTAGAGACTAAAGCTTCGGACTCTCCTAGGGAATTGAGCCATAGTGCTCCTGGTGTTTATCCCTCTTTTCCGACAAATCCCATCATGTTAGATGGTTCCAACTACCTGATTTGGTCTCGCTTTTGTTACCTCGCCATTGTTTCACGTGGTCTTACCGGCTATCTTATTGGAGAGAGCGTGCAACCTACTACTGGAGATGATGTTATACGCAAGTGGATCTCCGAGAATGCCTTGGTTATGGCTTACCTTGTCAATTCAATGACAGACACTATCGCTCGTGGCTACTTATTTTTAGATACAGCAGCAAAGATTTGGGAGGCTGCTCGAAATACTTATTCTCAAGTGGGGAATGATGCCCAAGTCTATGAACTCCAACAGAAAATTCATGAAACCAAGCAAAGGGAGCCGTCCTTATCTGAATATTATTCTGAGTTACGTAGTTTATGGCACGAACTGGATTTTTATGATGATTTTCATCCTTCAAACCCCCTTGATGCTGTTGCCTTTAAAAAAGGGTGGACAAATTTCGTGCTTTCGAGTTCTTGGTTAGCCTTAATATGGAGTATGATCAGATTAGGGCCCAGATCTTGTGTCGGGTCCCTTTTCCGACCTTGGAACAATCCTATGCTATGGTCCATCTAGAGGAAAAGCGTCGAAGCGCGATGCATCAGCCTATTGTCCTAGAGCGCTCTGTCCTTTATACATCTGTGGGAAGTGAATCTTGCGATCGTTTTGGCAATGACAGGCCGGTTGTGAAGTGTGATTATTGTGGAAAAGAACGTCACACCCGCGAAACTTGCTATAAACTTCACGGGCGTCCTTCAAATGCTGGCCGGGGTTGCGAAAGGGGTCGTACCGGGCCTTAGGTACACTTGAGTGAAGCTCCAGGTCAGCCACCAGCAGCTCTGTCGAACTCTTTATCTGCTGCCGAGTTGACTAGTCTGCGTCTTCTCTTAGCACACAACGTAGACAGCCCTGACAACTCTACATCATCGGCCTCTGGCACTTTGGCCTCTAATTTCGCACAGTCAGGTAGCTTTTTTGGTGGTTTGTGTAAATCTTCTCAGCCGTGGATCCTTGATTCGGGTGCCACGCATCATATGACCGGTGATATTACACTCTTTGTTGATTATTCTCACGCTCCTAAGCATGATTGTATTACTGTTGCTGATGGTTCCTTAGCCCCTATAGCCGGTCATGGCTCGGTGTCTATTACCCGTGATATTACTCTATGACTACTCTACTCTTTGACAAATCTCCTCCCACCAGTACTACAGCCATAGTTCCGGGTAATGACATCTCCCCTATGATTATTGCTAATGATGATACAAATAATGAATTACCGATTGCACTTAGAAAAGACAAACGTTCATGTACACAGCATCCCATATCCAATGCTATGTCATATGATCGATTGTCTTCATCCTACCGTGCTTTTTCTTTATCTCTATTGTCCATAGCTGTCCCCAGAACATGGCAAGAGGCCCTAGCTAACAAAAAATGAAATGAAGCAATGAGATGAAAGCTCTTCAGAAAAATGGTACTTGGGAGTTAGTTCAACTTCCCCAAGATAAAAGCACCGTTGGAATCAAGTGGGTGTTTGTTGTCAAACAGAAGGCCGATGGCACTATTGACCGCTACAAAGCTCGCTTGGTGGCCAAGGGTTACACCTAAACCTATGGCCTTGATTACACTGAGACATTCGCACCGGTTGCCAAGATGAACAGTATTAGAGTTCTTATCTCATGTGATGTCAATCTTGGATGGGACTTACAACAGCTGGATGTGAAGAATGCATTTCTCCATGGGGAGCTTGAGGAAGAACTGTATATGGACATTCCTCCAGGCTTTTCTGGCCCGGAGACAAAAGGTCATGTGTGCAAACTCAAAAAGGCATTATATGGCTTAAAACAGTCCCCTAGAGCCTGGTTTGGTCGATTTCAAAAAGCTATGATTGGCTTTGGTTTTACTCAAAGTAGTGCTGATCATACCTTATTCATCAAACGATCAGGTAGTCAAGTTGTTGTTCTTATCGTATATGTTGATAACATTGTAGTGACAGGGAATGATACGGTCGAAATTTCTCGTCTTAAACAATATCTGGGGAGAGAATTTGAAATTAAAGACCTAGGAGGTCTTCGGTATTTTCTAGGTATCGAAGTCGCTCGGTCTGAAAAAGGGGTATTCCTCTCACAATTGAAGTATATTATGGATCTTTTGGCTGAAGTTAGAATGTTCGGATGCAAGCCGGCTGAAACTCCTCTTGAGGCCAATGGCCACTTGTGGTCTAAAGAAGGAAAACCCGTTGATAAAGGAAGTTACCAACGATTGGTGGGTTGGCTAATTTATCTCTCCCATACTCGACCTGATATAGCGTATGCGGTGAGTTTGGTGAGTCAATACATGCATGATCCATACTCCCTGCATCTTGAAGCAGTTCACAGGATTCTTCGTTATTTGAAATCTGCTCCAGGGAAAGGAATTTTATTTGCACCTAATAGTCATCTTTCTGTGGAGTCTTATACGGATGCTTATTGGGTTGGATCTTTGGATGATCGACGATCTACTTCCGGTTATTGTACTCTTGTTGGACATAACCTGGTCACGTGGCGCAGCAAAAAGCAAGCCGTGGTTTCCCGCTCAAGTGCCGAGGCAGAATTTCGTGCTATGGCTCAAGGAGTTTGTGAGTTACTTGCTAAAGACCCTTCTCACTGATCTTGGAGTTGTTGTTCCACAACCAATGAAACTTTATTGTGACAGCAAGTCTGTTATAGGCATTGCTCATAATCCAGTACAACGTGATCGCACCAAGCACGTGGAGATCGATCGTCATTTTATAAAGGAAAAATTGGACAACAATCTCATCGACTTATCCTTCGTTGCCTCTAAAGATCAGCTTGCAGATATCTTCACCAAAGGCTTGAATGTGCGCACGTTTCATACCATTCTTTGCAAGTTGGGCATGTCCGACATCTATGCTCCAACTTGAGGGGAAGTGTTGAAGCCTCTTTATACCTCTTTATGTTTATTGTTAGTGTTAGTGGGTCTAATTAGTCGGGCCTAGTTTATTTATTTATTGTCATAGGGTTGAGAACTATCTCTTCTCTATATATATTGTATCTCTTGCTCTTCTAAAAGTATGAATGAAATTACCCTTTCTTTCAACAATGGTAGATCTTGTTTCTTCTTTAGAGCAAAGGTACAAAATAGTTCTCGTATTCCTAGTACTTTATGAGGTTTACACCCGGTTAGCATATCTCTCAACTAGTTCATTTATCAAAGCTTATTTCCTGTCAAAATGGGAAACTGGATAACTTCTAACTTATTATGTTGCATTGCATGATTGTTCTCTCTCTCTCTCTCTCTCTCTCTCTCTTTAAATATATATATATATATATATATATATATATTGTGGTGATATTATGTTAATGACTAGATAATATTGGCATGGTTACATATAAGGAAACCATGTTTGAAGTGGTACCCTACAGTTTTTACCTTTTATTCGGAAAGACCAAAACTTTAGTTGATCTTGCAGGTGCTGCATTAATTGCTTATGACGCAAAATAACATCTTTTTAGTTGTCTTTCTATGGTTTTGATAATCTCTCCAATTTCCTTCCATCCCTCTATTCCCTTTCATCCTCCAAACAAACAAACAACACTAAGCCAAAGTAAGAATTAACCAATTATAGCTGACCAAGAAACATGAAAAAAGGAAAGGACAAAAGAAATTCCTACCTTGAAAAGGTCTATGTTATTCGGTATTCCCTTCACCATTGCAGCATCTATCGTCGCTTGTGTTTTTTCAACCATCTCACCTTTCTTCCTGCACGTAGTTGCTGCTTTTTCTACCAGGCTTGCATCAGCCACAACAAGATTTTTACTTAATACAAGACCTTGTTTTATTGATGCATTCCTCCAAAAAGAGACCGAAGAGCTGGAAACCCAAGATGGAGATCTCATCCACCTTCTCAAGTATATACTTCCATCAATGTCATAAATATGACTGCTATTTTCTGATATTTCATCAGAAGGGGACGATTCTCGATCTGATGTAGAGCTCGCTTCTGTATACCTTGTAACTAACTGTCCACCCCAAAAATTCAAAGCTAGAGCTTCACAAACAACACTACCATAGGGTGAATTCTGTAGGTACGAAAATTGAACCAATTTAAGGGGATTATCCAACAACCTACGCATAAATTGAAGAGCTTGAAGTCTAGCTATACTGTTAATGGCACTCATGATTGCTCGTTCCTTTCCTTTATGGGCGCCATATACATGAAATATAGATTGATCATTGTCTTCAGGTCCATAGTCACGGATGAACTTGTGCAAAGCTATAACTTCACATATAAAAGCATGCCAGACATCTCTTCTCATCTCACCTCCCAAGTCAACAAATTCCAAAAGCCATGTCTCTGACCTGCATGCAGTTGCATAGAAATTTTAGGACTACGCATAGACATTGCTGTTTTCAGTTGAAATACAGAAAAAGCAAAAGAACAATCTACAACAACTAATGCAGATAAACCAATAGTACACATTCAAGCCTTGCAATGAAACCACTCCTGCTTTGAGAATTTTTAGTTGCATTACATGGACAATTCCTATAGGTAATATAGATGTACTCCATGTGCTGATGATGTAATTTTCTGCAATAGCTACACTTGTGAGTGCTTTTATGGAACAAAAGTACACTAAACCCACTCGTGATGTCAGTCATATTCTGCTTTCCAACCTGTGCTTTAAAACTCGCAGTTAACCTGTCAGTTGTCACGAGTCATTGTTGACTAATGCATTAGGGCTGATTTCAGTATCTCCAGAAGCAAGAAACCATAAATGGTGAATTTCAGCTCTTAAATGAAGCTAGTAAGCTCCTTTTTCCTGTTGCTTCTTGAAGAATTGACAATCAAGACTTTCGGATTTCATCCCTTTTCATTTAGGTTTCAGCTATACGTGACCATTTTGTTGGTTGAGGCAATCACCTACTATTTTTGAACATATGAAACATGAAAGATAATCAGTTCCCATGTTTACATTGTGATAAAATTGGACAAAACAAAACCTCTCCTTGCCATTATGTGGTTGGTCTTGAAACTATTAAGATTTTTGGAAATTTTTTGAGAGAGGTTCGAGGGTTGTTTAGCTCTTGCAGTCTTAGAGAGTAATGTAGAAATAGAGGTGGGTGTCATGCGATGGCGGAAACAACACAGTTGACAAGTAGAATGCAGACTGTATCACTAGTTGGTTTAGTCTAATTTTCTGACTATCACAATGTAAGCTTTCATTGTCTTGCGATAAATCTACAGCGGCTACATGATCAGCATGGGCTTGCGAGACAATCTCGCGACACAACCACTTATTGTATCCTCAAATGCTCTACAGCAAGTCTAGAGGAGAGATAAATCCTAGCGAAAAATAACCACACGTGTAAATGATACGGACCCATTAATCTACACCATAAACTTTATCTCGCCTTCTGTCTCATTAAAACAGCTTCATTAATGTACGCCTAGAAAGTCGTATTTCTAGATTTACCTCGAATGGTCAAATTCAGTAAGCAAAACAAACAGTATACTTTTGTAGATGCAAAACATCATTCCAGGATAATCATTAGATAAACGCTGGGAAATCCGTCCGAATATGATATAGTTCTGTAAGCTACCCTGAAACTTCTTTCCTAATACAGAAAATTGGGTCCCGTATTTGCACAATTTTTGTACTTCTCAAATACATTCTGCTAAACCAGAGATGCTGATTCCTTCATTTCTCAGTCATAGTGAACTGTACTTGATGAGTTTAGCAGGTTTAACAAAAAACAATGAACTGCCTTTGCTGTCAACATGGTCCATCTTCATTCATACATGTCAATTTTTCTGAATAGTCAATCTTCAACTGCTATAACATAAACAACTGAGAAAGCAAATAAAATAGCAAATACGCAGCTGAGACAGACAACAGAAGCTTACTCACTGAGAACCACAAGAAATAGAGATAGCAGAGTCAAAAAGAAGAGATCCCAAAGGCCCAACTTTTGCTTTTTCCACACCTGCTCCAGGTTTTGTAAGATCCAGCCTTGTTGAATTTTTGCGCCCCGTTACACCAACTGCCTACAATACAGGGGCCAATAAAATGAAGGTTACAAGCAAAAAATTCCTCAAACAAAATTAACATCATAATTTGTGAAGCCTATCATTTTGTTCTCTAAGAAGATGAATCGTACAATGTCATCTCTGTGGAACAACAGTTTTGGACAATATAATTGGGATAATTCATCATGTACTCCTCAGGGTCCTTTCTATGAGTCAAAGAGGTCCATGAAGTTTTAGAAAATCTGCTTTGCATTTCAAGCTAGCAAGTGAAGCTCTATTTCAGCAATTCTAGAATGAAACTATTCTCTAGTTGTGTCAATTTATGCTGAGAAAGCAACATGTCCATCGAGAGCTAGTCAACTGAAAAACATCTAGTCAATAGTAGCAGGGTTACTAGGTGGAAAGGACTTCTGACGCAGTTTCAAGCTGAGTCCAGAGGATCAACAATTTAGCTATGGAAAATCAATTCAATCTTTATAATCACCCTCTTAAATTCTATTTCTGATGCCTTTGTCATTTCTTTGATACTTATCACAGCCTTTTTTAATTGCCGACATTGCTTTGGGACATGCGCATAGTGTATGTGCGCTAATTTTCAAAACTGTCAAGCTGACTGTCATTGCTTCATCTGCTTCATTACCCTTAATATGCAAGTGAATCATAGTAGTTTGGAACATTAAGGGTATGCTGCCTGATTCACCGTGTTCTCCGAAGAAAGGAAAACAGTAAACCAAACAAACCAGCAACGTAGCATGACATTATAAACCATCATTAATACGTGACACTCTACTATATTATTACCTCGAAATAGATTGCTTTATCTGTCAAGATAACATTTCCTGGCCATCCAATATTATTGTCCCATTTAAGCACAGGCCTTTTCCTGCTAGAGCCAATGCATAAGACCTGCTCCAGAGAGATCCTTGTATATTCTCGAGCCTGATATGATTTTCGTCCTTCATGTACCCTACATGGCAGCAGTATAAATTTCAACTATCATCTGCTAAGAGATAGTTGGGGCCATTGAAAAAACTATCAACATCCATTTGCACACATGGGAGTCAATTTAACTGGAGGATAAAGGTCTCCATTTACAACTTTATGCAACAACAGTAAAGAGTCAGAATAGCTCAATACTAAAGTTCTAAAATTTAGCAAGGCTTCCAAAACATTTTTTTTTTCATATTTAATATAATTCTTTACTCATAAAAAAAATTAGCAAGTTAGCTGTAAGCCTTTAATTTGAACGGACAGGGCATCACATGCTAGAAGGTTAAAGATGCAAAACTATCTACCATGTGACAAAACCTATAAAAACCAAATAATTAATGACATTGTTTGAAAGAAACATTTCCATATCAAAGCAGAACAATACAATTTCCAGGTAACTTCACTCCTCATGATAGAGAATCCTACAAAGTTGATTATATGCCTTTCTACAAGCATAATCTGAGACTAAATTCCAAGCAATGCTTACTTGAGAAGCTCATCTACATAAGCTAACCATGAGCTCAAGGAGATGCCATTATCATCAGCAAGTGCCTTAAATAGATTATGCACTGTCGATGAATCAGCCACTCCTTGGACAGCAGGAGTGATTCGAGTAAAAGCTTCTTCACTGACAAGCTTACCCTAGAAACACAAGGCAAAGCAAGTCTTAGCTTTAAGCGAAGCTTATTCTGAATTACTTGACCACCAGTTCACACATCAGCAAAAGCAACTCCATTCAATTATTTCATGCCTTTAACAGTACAAAGAAGTATAATAAAAAAACAGAATTCCACATATAATAAATAATTAAAAAGCAACACAACAGCAGAAGGGGAAGCAAATTGTATGGTCTAATAAGAAATTTGGGTTATAGTTATAGGAAGCAGATCTAAAAGTAGATCTAAACTGTCAACTTCCAATTAGCATTGCCTTCTTAACATGGATAGATAAAACTAACATAATGAGAATTCATTGAGGAGTCTGGACTGGAGTTGTCTGTGTAAGGGCAGCTGTGAATTAGTACACCTCACATGTTGGAAATAACAATGTTAAAAATCAAGTTTTAAACACATGTATGAACCTCATAAATTGGAAGCATCACCAATGACATTTAAACTTCCATTTATTTGTCCATCACTTAGTTGTGACGCCAAGTGCCTCTCAAAACACATAGATTTTTCTCCAGTTAGCAATTTAGGCTTATTGGATGGACATTAAGGAAATAATCAAGTTCATATGATCTAATGAGGTAGAGATGACACAATCCAGTGCCTTCACACGGATTGATCTGCTTCATTGCAACCAGTTTAGTTTGCTTAAAGCCATTTCACCAACGGTTCAATGAAGATCTGGTGTGTCAAGCCCAGAAATAATCAACAAAGTTGAGATTACTACTCTTGACAACTTAATGTCACTCATCCATGAAACCTTTTCCTCAGTCATTAGAGACAAGTATGACTGACCCCTCAAATAGAGTGAAGAAAATGCTAAATATTATGATGATTTGAAAGCATAAGATCACTAAGTGTCTTTTACACAATTGTCAATAAGGTAACAGACAGGCCCCAAATTAATCAAACTTTTGCGCTTTAACAACATTAAACAAGAGAACCATTTCCTCCTTTAAGCCCTAAGTTTACATGTCTTCAACATTTGCAAGTCAGGGTAAATTAACAAGACTACAGCTATGTTAAATTACACTTTTTTCAGGATTATGCTGAAAAGAACCTGAAATGAAAATCTCTCCACAGCATCCTGGTTGGCACCTCCACGGTAGGGATTCCCCCAGGCTAGCATTGTCAGGAAAATTAGCTTCTGGAATGCAGGTTCCTGGCAGCAAGTGATAAAAGCATCCAGAGATCACATCATGCCAAAAGATAAGCAGTCAATTATAGAAGAACCTTGAGGATCATTTCCCCACGTACAAAATAACCTTGACAATGAAAATGAGAAAAAGAATGCCCTAGGAGAAAGGTTAAGAAAATGGATCTTTTCTATGTCCCAGTAGAACATAAAACAGGTCTGTAGTAATCCTTATAGACATTAAACCACAACAACCATCAGAAGCAGCATCTAAAACGATATCAACTTCTGGGTGAAAAACTTGCCCGTTACCATGAAAGGGGAGGCTGATGTGAAAGATTTCAGACATATTAGCCTTGTGGATGGACTACAATTGGAAAATATGACCATGATATTGACCACCACAGCAGAACTACAAGACCAACAAGTAGTGGCCTTGAAGATATGCTTCTTGCCTTCTTTAGTGATGGTGGTGGTCTTGGTGCTGCACATCATTGCATCAAAACCGTCTTGTGGAGGTGCTTAAAATAAGAAAAGAATTATTGCTTTCACTTGGCTTTAAACAGGAGACTTCAGAAAATTATCGAACTTTGCGTAGGAGGATGTCAAAGAAGTCTAAATGTCAAATGGTCCGTTAGCCACCCTTCAGAACCTCAACATTCCTCGTGTCACTCTAAACGATCTTATTAGAAGTGCAAATGTATTAGGCATCCTTATACTTAATAACAAGCACAGAGCATTACATGGTCGTGGATAAAGAAGAAAGATATAATTTCCATAAACCCATTCAAAGCTTACAAACCTTAAGGCAAGGATGAAAATGGGAACCATCCCTTGATAAGAACCTGTAGCAGCAGTATTCCACCAAGTTCCTTGCATCATTATATACAGATTCAGGGACCAGGGCTTTGAATATCTTCTGCATTTTCTGACCAGTCAATCCATTCATCCTGCATATCTTAACTTCACAAAGTCAAACACATTTCCTTCATTAGTCCAATAGATACAAAAGATGAAAGAAAATTCAAACAGACACAAAAAGGCAATTCAGTCAATCCCTTCAACCTGCATTAAAAGGTACGTACATGCACCATGAATTAGCAAAAATGCAAATGAAGATGAAGCACACCATGAGCGGTTAGAAAAGAAAAATAAGAAGCGAACACAGCTTTATTGAACTATAGCGACATGTGCTTCATCCTATTTTCTTTCAGAGAGGACTAATCTCCGACCACAATTAATCCACGTGCTCACCTGCTGAATTGCTCTATGGCCAGAACAGCTTCCCAGGAGAGAACCCCATTCGGCATCCTTCGTTCCACCGTCCATTCTCCTTCGAAAGTCTCCCCCATGTCTTGATTGTTGGAGACATTCTCCGGATCAGGTTTTCTACCGTGACCGCTCTTCGCCAGCGGAGAAGTGGCTTCTCTCAAAAAGTTCTGCGTCCTAGACAGCCACGAAATCACTTGCTTTTGCACTGAACCTGCCGAGAGCAACAACACCGGATTCCGTGGGAATCTCACTAAATCCACACCGCAAACATAATCACAAAAAAGCATAGCGACAGCTCGTAAAGCCTAAGGCCAGAATCGTTCGTTTCATAAAAGCAATTGCCAGACAATGAAAGTGACTGCAAACACCTCGAGCTATTAAAACTCAAGGAGCTCAAACAAAGTAGAGCTCGCTCATCACTTACACCAAACAACTAAGACTTGATCACATGAACAACCAGAGAGAGAGAGAGAGAGAGAGCTCTCACTGGCATCAATATCGTTCAACTTCCATTTATCGCCGAGAGACTGGCACACGAGCTTCAACCGCAAGGTCTGCCGGCTCCGCCGCTGGCGAACGACCGGAGAGCTGCCGGAGCAGAGAGAGCTTACACGATACGCGAAGGGAGATGGCGACGAAGCCGGCCTCGGTTTCAGCTGAGTGAACGAGAGCTTCGATTGCATCATCTTCATCAGCGAATCGCGATTCGCTTTCTCATCGTCGGACACTGGAGAGAGAGGGGCGTGGGGGATGATGGAGCGACCGCTTTTTTTTTTTTTTTTCTCTGGATGACGGTTGGCTGCTTTACGTGGAAAGTGAGCTTGTCCGGCGCGGCCAAAATGGTCAAAAGACTAGTGATCGAGATAGTGCCTTGCGAGAAAGGGGCTTGACACAAAAGGATTTTCTCGGGTTCCGAAAATATTCCGTGAATATTTTCAAAAGATAAATGCGTCTGGTAAAAAATTATTTTAAAATTATTTCGAAAAACGCTTTTATTTTGAGAAACAATTTTGAAGAAAAAATAATTTAATTTTAAATTTTAGAATACTTTTAGAACCATCACCTACTGTCGCCGCCGCAGCCACCACCCATCGGTTACGGTCGCCGTCGCTGACGATCACCGGCCACCGACAAATGGCGGCAGGAAAAAGTATTTTTTTTACTTACTAAATGCGTTTTTATTTGACGACAAAAAAAAACGCGTTTCTGTTTTCAAAAATCATAATTGAAAACAAAAAAAAATATTTATGTTCTCAGGAACAAAAACGTTACCATACGTAATCTTAATTTCTGAATTTTAGTTCAATATATAGTATGATTCATGAACTTCAACGTAGTCCTAATTTTTTTTTTGTAGATGTTTAATTTAGTTTATGAACTATGTGAAAATTAATGTTGTCCTAAATATTAAATTAATGGAAAGATGATATTATAGCTTGAGCGGCGAGGTGTATGTCAGAATATGGTAACCAACGCCGTTAGTTATGAGTGCGAGGAGAAAGAGCTCTCCATTTACTGTGCTAGTCCTAGAGAAGTCGACAGCTTTATTTGAGAGGGTGGGTTAGAGAGAGAGGGATTAGGAAGGGTAAGATTCAGCAGGCACCTCTATGGGAGTTGGCGGGGAAGGTTGGTGAGGTGAGAAGCACCTTAGCGTTCAACTCTCCTGTGCCATCATGCATGGACTTACCTTAAGAAGAAAGAGGGGAAGTATAAAGCGTGGAAAAGAGTGCCAGAAATGTATGATAAACAAGTAACATTAAAATTGCGTATGGTAACGTTTTTGTTCTTGAAAATATTTTTTGAACAGAAATATTTTTTTTTGTATTTCTATTCTTGACTACTATTTTTTGGAACCAAAATACGTTTGATAATTAAAAAAAAACACTTTTTTCAATCGTCGATAGTTGGTGATCAAATGAGGCCGACGGTTGCAGTGGGCAATCTGTGGTTGCGGCGGCAGGCGGCCGGTGGGCAACCGATGGCGGTAGCCAGAGGGCAACTGACAGCAGCAGTGGGCCAACGATCAGTGGGTGGTGGCCACGTCGGGGGATATAAATGGTGATTCCAAAAATGTTCCAAAAAATATTTCAAAATCCAGAATCAAGTTTTTTTTTTTTGTTTCTTTAAAAGTATTTCCTGGTACAAAAGTGTTCCGCGGAACATTTTTGAAACATTTTTAAACTATACGTGTTTCTGTTCCAAAAGTATTCCCGAAATACTTTTGGAACAGAAATAGTTTTCCTGGTTACGATCCATACGGGCCCTAAAGCGCTCAAATTGTCCATATGTTTGTGGATGGAAGGCGGTAGTCATTTGGGAATCCCATTATCACACTAAATTTATTCTCACACTAAATTTTCATATAGTTTAATAACTACATTAAACATGTACTAAAAGTTCATAAGCAACATCGGGTAAATTAAAGTCCATGGACCATATTGCATGTTTTGTGTTATAATTCAGGAATCCCATTAAATAAATTAAAAATTTATGGATCGCGTCACGCATTGGGCCAAAGTTTAGGTACAATTTGTGTCATCATCCCATAATATATTGATCGTCAAAAGACTAAATACAAATCGGACATAATTTCTAAATAAGAAAGAAAAAAACACAAAAATGGAGATGGAGATGGAGAAGCATATACATGGTGTCACCGAGATCACAAGTCTCTAGTCGAGGGTCGCATGACCCTTGGCCAAGCTTTGTCGATGTTGCTCAATCTCCTCGCCCCCCCCCCCTCCTCCCTCTCTCTCTCTCTCCCTCTCTTTGCGCATGTGTGTTGAGGGTTTAAAATCAAAACTCTCATAATTCGGTAAGAACAATGTTGGAAGGCAAAAAAAAAAAGGTTAAAATCCCTTCAATTACTTTTGAAATTGCTCGAAGTTAAAGTAGGTGGGTACTAAGGGCGATCGGTTTACAGGATGGGTGGTTTTACCCTAAAATCGAGAATCATCTGCTAGAGGCCGATTTTGCAAAACACGAACTGTGAACCAATCTCTTCTTCTGTGAACCGTGAACCAACCAAACCATCGATTCGGTCTTGTTTTCGATTAGATTTCGGTTACGTTTCTACCGAACAAAAAAATATAAAAAAATAGGGGAGGAAATAAATTAGCCTCACTCCAGAGGTAGCAACTGGTTAAAATGAGCAACAGCATGTCAAGCTACAAATACAGGGGAAAGAGTCAACCATGATCCCCATAAAAGTACAGTATTCTCAATTGATTGAATTGTCCAACACTTTTCATATGAGATGAGTATTTCCACAAAAAGTATTCATACAAGATGATATGAGAGGAGTATTTCCAGCACTTTTCCGAATAGAGACTTTGAGAATAATCTCTTTCACATGCTCCTTGCTGAACAACAAATAAGAACACTGATAACATGCCAAGAAATTCATAAAGTCGGTGTTTTTCACCAAGAATCTTCAGCAAATCATCCTGCAAATTAGAAAATACAGCTGTTGAAATATAATCATGTAAAACTTTATCTCAAATTTTTTCCTTGCCTTGAGAGAGATTCATCTCTCGTGTGATTGCTAACCTGATATAAACAAGACTGATCAAAACTAGTATCTGGATCTAAGAGACCCGCCAAAATCGTCCAGACATTAGTGTTCTTTAACTAATCGAGAATATGAAATTCTCATCTGCTTTTGCTAGGTCGAGAAAGAACCGAGACATCCTCTTTGTGGCATAATAAAATATTTCCAAGAAATTGGAAATGATAGTGGCATTTTCCCAATCAACACAATTTAGAGTTTTAGAATTAAGCTTAGCAGAGAAATAAATATCATCTTCTTCCATCTTTTCAAAAAAAATTCTTAGCTTTAACGCAATGTCTAACATTAGGTAAATGAAGTTCCACCTAGTGCTAACATCAAGACAAACTAAACCTTTATAAGTGGTCCTTGTACTCTCAATAAAACCTTGAAATGTTTTAACTCTCATAAGGGAACTCCTCACATACCTAACCACATTTCAAATACGTGTAACAGAATCACGTACCTCAACCAAGCCATCCTTCACAGCCAAATTCATTATATGAGCGGCGCATCTCACATGTAAAACTTCACCATTTAAGATC
Organism: Rhodomyrtus tomentosa; assembly: GCA_028455895.1. NCBI lineage: Eukaryota > Viridiplantae > Streptophyta > Magnoliopsida > Myrtales > Myrtaceae > Rhodomyrtus > Rhodomyrtus tomentosa. The sequence continues at coordinate 37,086,451 of JAPCWY010000011.1, read as the reverse complement.
AATAGATTCTCTTTAGAAAATTATTTTTTCAAATAACCAAGGGCGATATCATTCGCACTAGCGTTATCCACATTAATTGTGGATATTTTTTTCTCAATACCCCACTCATAGATGCACTTCTCAATCGCTTTCCCAATATCCTTGCTCTTGTGACTAGAAATCACTACAAAATTTATGATTCTTTTGTGCAATTTCCAATCTTCATCAATATAATGCGTAGTTACACGCATAGAGTTCATATTCTGAATGGAACTCCATGTATCGATCGTGAGTGTGATCCTAGATTTGAGCTTACGAAAAAAAGACTTCAACACCTTTTTTTTTTCCAAAAAAATACAACTTTATGCAATCTATTGCCATAGTACATCGCGACTATTGCGTGAAGAGAGGTTGTAACTTGTTGATGAAATTTCGAAATCCCACACGTTCAACCAGTGAAAAAGGCTGCTCATCGATTATAATCATCTGAACAAGCATTTTCCTATAGCTCTCTTGATCAAATTTCCATGTAGTTAACACACTAGCAGCACTAGTATTTCCTCTCGTCGCTTGAGTCCCACCCACTCTATTTGATGTAAATAATTTCTGCTTCTTGACTACATTGGTAGGTTTCTTTCTACACCTTTTCACATGCTTCAACATATTTGAAGTACCATGATCAATATGGTGAGGATACTTGAGGCCACAAAAATTGCATATCATCATAACTTTTACATTCGACTTCATGAAAATGAGCCCAAGCTATCGATTTTCGCTTATTAGGATACGATTCAAATTTAATGTTAGAAGGATTTGATACCTTGTTCATGTCGGATGCCTCAACAAATCCTTCTTCATCTCCTGATTCAATTATCGAAGTCATCCCACTATTGCCATTCTCCATTGACATGTTCACGGATCCTGAATGAAAAAAAAAAGTTTCGTGTGGTCGGATCCCATAGTCAATAGGCGACGCCAAAGAAGCTGCAAAATCAATTGGCGCAAATCCCTTCGTCAGATTTATAGGACCAAGCACGAAATCGCAGCAAAACAATCGAGGATCAAGACATTCAAAATGCTCACAGCACTAACCGAGCAGAGGCCGAGGCTGAACCGAGGCTTCTTCGAAAATTCAATCGAGGAGAGAGAGAGAGAGATGACAGTTAGGGCCCGGTCAGATTCCGCATGCAACAGGTGACACCAAATGTGACATTCTGATTTTTCTGTCATTTTGTGACTTATTAATGAAAATATATCTAACTATGTGTTTCATTCGTATCTCGCTCAGATCTGATCAATCTCGAGTTAACTGACCAAAAGAAAAAGGCTAACGCGAGACAAGGTACGTGGACCTAGTGAACTCAACTAGAAAATGACACTTTGACCATAAGGATTGTTGATGGGACATTTAGAGCCGTAAAAGGCCGATCTAAGAACGATTAAGGAATGCATTACTAGCGTTATACGATTGGAGCGCGGGTGATGTCGCTTAACTAGTGTATAATTTGTTAAATTTTTCTAAATCGAACGATGACAACCAAGACCGTCGGAACTAGTAATAGACTATTCCAATTATATGACAACCAAAGTCGCCATGAATTGACAAGCCCTAAGTATGACATGAATCATAAAGTCGATACGTGAAACGTCTGCAAAAGCCGCCCATCAGTTCGGAATAGGCTGAAATCACATCTGACATAGAAATGATTCAAAGACGAGTCTCGAAATTAGAAAATGAAAAATCAAGAATTTCAACATTATAATTGGATTGGATGTCGTCTCATCGAAGAAGATTTGAACTAGAAAAATGACGCTCCGGACGTCGACGGTGAAATTATCATTTTGCCCCTCAAGTCTTAACCTTGCCTTCATAAATGAATAAGGGTATTTTGATCATGATCACCCTCCATGGCTGCCGAAATTGAGGTGGATTTATGGCCATTGGATGATCTCAATGATGGACATGTAGACAAGTGTCACTAGATGGTGGATTAACATTTATTAAACCACTTTTAACGCACCATTCTTCATGTTTGACCAAGTAAATTGTGTATACACTACTCTCTCTCTCTCTCTCTCTCTCTCTCTCTCTCTCTCCATTCGGCTGAACACCTCATCACCATAGCCATTCTTCTTCTTCACTTCTCTCGACCGAAGACTCCACCGCTCGATCAGCCCTGCTCACCAACTTCGCCACTTCCGACCGCCACTTTTGGCCCCCACTTGAGCTCGAGCCGACCACCAACAACTAGTCCCACCTCTTGCCAACCACCTCCAAGTGGTATCTTGGCATTTGACCTACTGCATTGAGATGCGGGGTTGAAATGGCCAATGTCCTGATGCTTTGAGACGCGAAACGAAATTTGAATGTGTCGACACAGGCCCGGAAGGAAATTAAAAACCTGATGCGTTTACGCGTATTTGTCAATTGGATGGTCTGAGGCGTGATCACGCGGATCGAGCCTGAGGGGTTTTAAACGAGAGAATGAATTTGAGGAAGTTTGAAGGGTGAAATCTGTGGCTTGATTTAGAATCGCCTTTTCTGACTTGAATGATATGTTACGATGCTAATATTGTGTGATTAATGAACGCTTGCATCTTTGTGGCATATTGACTAATGAGTGTATTATATTGCTGAGTGCATATTCTTGTTTATTGTTTGCATTCATCTGGGTGTATTGTTAGCCTGACCTAGGGTTAGGACCTATTTTACTGAGATGTGAATCTCACCCCGTCGTTGGACCATATTTTCATATCCTAAGCCGTGAGGATGCTGTCGATCCGACTAGGTGTCCCGAAGGAGATGACTAGGTATTTTGACGAGTTCCCGGAAGGACGGGGAACTGTGTACGTTAGAAAGTGTATAATACTTTGGGTCGATGAGGGTGAAAAGGACTGAAAGCCTCATATGTTTGAGGCTTAGTTTCGTAGGGTAGGCGAGGTTATTACTAGACCACTGAAGTCCACTAAGGTACCCCTTGGGTTATTCTTAGTTGGTGTCATCCCACTCGGGATTCTGTGGAGGTCGAGGGATCTGTAGTTGGTTCGAGGAACATTCCCGAGAGGACCCCAATCATGAAAGACACCGTCGAAGTGAATGAGATCGAAGCCTTAGAAGGTAATCTGGTGGAGCAGCTAGAGGACGAGACGATGGAGGATACCGTAGAGGTATGCTCTGAGACTTTCTCAAAGTACAAACCTACTAAGGATGCCGAGGAGACTGATGACTCCAGCAGCTCGACTTAGTGGTCTCTAACTTGCTGTAGTTTTCTTTTGATGATGGTCTCGTAGGCCAGTTTCTCTTGGAGACTTGTTATGGATATCTTTTTACGTAGTACCGTTACCCCGACCCATCTGTAGGACTAATTCTCCTACGTTTTCGTACAAACTCTTGTAATGTTATGTATACATATTATGTTCTCGCTATCCAGGTTCCCATGGATGTTTGTATGGAGAAGTATATGATATCGCTTCCACATACTTCTTTTATTGTGCATCTCTCAATAACTCAATCTTGGGACTCGAGAATTTGCTTGTAAGGAGTCGCGCGCACCCGTGCCCGAGGTGCAGGGTGTGACACCAAAGAAGTTGCAAAATCAAGCGGCGTAAATCACTCCGTCAGATTTAGAGGACCAAGCACGAAATAACAGCAAAACAATCCAGACCACCATTAGAGAGATCTTTCTCTCCAAACATGGCCTTGGGAATGAGCATAGCCATAGGGGACGTACTAGAATGAGAGAGACGAATGGGCAATTTGGAAAAAATGGAAGGAATCGGAGATTTGTTAGCTCAGATCATTGGGGTCCAGATTTTCTTCTCGCACTAAGTCCACCATGGCTGTATTCTCGTTTTCCCCGGTTTCAGCAGCTTCACCGCCCAAAAGATCGCCTCTGGACACAACAAAATACTCACAATCACAACACTCACTGAGCAGAGGTTAAAGCTAAACCGAGGCTTCTTCGTTAGGACTTGCAGTGAGCTTCGCTTGAGGAGAGATCGTGGCCAGAGAAGCAAACAGAAGCTAAAGGGTATGCTGGATATGGGTAGGGTTTTCCTGGATATGGGCTGCTTCTGTTTTTGTTGTTTAAGGATTGGGTTGGGTTTTGAGAGGAATAGTCTCATTAAAAATAATACATATTCATATCATATAAGGGGCCGGTTCATGGGCCAATTGGATAGTTCGCCTTCAAATCCGTAAACCGAATCGATAAAATCAGTTCTTGAAAATTGAAACTAAGAACTGAATTGTACTCGCCAAAAACCATCCAAAATCAACCGGTTGAGTACAATCCGGTCCAATTTGGTTGAATCATGATTTTTCTGCTCACTTCTAGTGGGTACATTGAGTTTTGGGCTTTAAAAAGGCCTACGGGTCTAAAGTGTTTCCAGAATACCAAACTACTTGGCCCAAAAGTCTTTGAAAACCCAAATTGCCTTTTATAGTATTTTAATAAAAAGGTTAATATTATGAAATATTTCAAATTGATATAATAAATTTACCTCACACTAATTTATTTTACCACAAAAAATTACAAATCGATATATCTATGATAAATTTACCCTAGATTAATTTTTTTGACAGTAAAAAACATCAAACTGGTACAGTTATGATAAATTTATCCCAAAGTAGTACAATATGATCAATTTACCCTCTATTAATTTTCGTAAAATTGAATTAATACCACAGAAAGCTCTAAATTTGTACAATTGTGACAAATAGATGGTAAAAATCCCAAACTAATAAACTTGTAAACTGACATGTAATGAGAGTAAATTTATGACATGCGTACCAGTTTGGGATAAATTGATCACATGTGTACTATTTTGAATTTTTTTTTTATGGTTACAAAATTAATTTATAATAAATTTATCATAAACGTATCAATTTTAAACTTTTTCACGGTGTTACATGAACATCCTAACCAGTTTGATTGGATCGTTTATATTTTGGCAAAGGCAAGAGGAATCCTGTGTCACTCCATTTCAGAGCGAGAAAAAATATCGAATTTCCCAACGAAATAATTTTTTTTTTCTTTGCTTCGAAAGCAATAATCGTTTGTCATTAACCCGTTCGGACCGAACGGATTTAGAGATTAGCACATAGCGAGGCGGGCGAATGACGAAGATTACAACCGGACGAATTTTGTCCTATCAGACTTGTGTCGGCCTTAACTCCCGATAGGCTCATGGTCAATTGAAGGCCACTGGATAATGTAAAAAAAAATATGGTTTGATTTTTTTTAAGCATAATGAAATATCGACTTTATTTAGGGTAAATACCATGAAAAATCTCAAACCAGTACACATGTAACAAATTTAACTCAAATTATTTTTTTTAATCACGAAAAACTCTAAACTGATATAGTTGTGATAAATTTACCCCAAATTTTTTTTTTACAACAAAAAATAATAAACCGAACACCTGTGACAAATTTACCCTAAATTAACCTCAAATTGATGTACCTATGATAAATTTAACCTCCATTAAATTGTTAATACCACGAAAAATTTCAAATTGATACACATATGACAAACAAAGTGTAAAAATCTCAAATTTGTACTCCCGTCTATTGCCACGTGACATAAATTTAGCATGTTAACGATTAGATTTAAAGAAAACTAATGAACGGTAAATTTATCACAAATGTATCAGTTTGAAATAAAATTGTCACAACTGTATCAATTTGAAATTTTGTGATTAAAAAAATAATTTATGATAAATTTATCACAAGTGTATTAACTTGAAATTTTCTGTATTACTAACCTTTAATTTAAGTTCACTAGCAGAGTAATAAAGGAATACTAACATATTCACCGGTTGGCAAGTATGGCTTAATCGAGTTCTTCAATATGTCACCGAGTCTTCCTCGCCCTATTTAGACCAGAGAGAGGCCGAACAGACTCTCCAGTAGTTTTGAGACAAAATCACTTCACAACATACAGTCTACAATTTGTAAAACTCAGCGAGCAGATCGTCTGATAAATGCGTGCTGATCGAAAACGTTCAAGAGGATGAACGGAACTCTAGATATGTACACTGACCCTTTGTAGAAGGTGCTGCGTGCGAGTCGCGTCAGCGATGTGCTATCCATCTGCGCACGAAAGCAGGTGAGAAGCTTCGGCGTGCGCCTCTACCAGTTTCATCACGAGGTCTCTGACGAACGCTGTACTTGTCCCGTGAGTCACCCGCAGTATGTCGACTGCTTTGGTCAGTGATTTGATAGCATTTCCCATGTCGCCGAGTAACCTGCCGCGTGTAAAAATAGCAAGCTTGAAACCGAGGGAAGAGAGACAGTAATCGAGGGTGGGGGCAAACTCTTAAGGCCATTTTCATGCATGAAGCATCGGTTAAAATGACTGAGCAAGTCCTTTAAGCAAATTTTGTGTCATTGTAAACCACCGGAGACAATGATGCTATTTCTTTTCCACAAGAAACGACAAACTGATGAACAGCTATTGAATTCTCCACCGAATGTCATTTTTCCAACTTCAAGAAGAGCAGGAGAGGGCTTACAATTCTTGTAGTTATAAGAAAACAATGACTGTGTTAAGAGTGCTATGTTTTCAGACAACACAAGTTATGGTTCCACGTTCATCATGTAAAGCTGCTTTCCCTGTCCTAAAAATCCTCTCAATTCCGGGTGATGAGCTCTTTGTATAACATCACTAACACAAATGACAATTTTGTGACTAAGCACACCAACAGTTCTGCAACAGATCACACATTACTCAATCTCCGATCTATTGTAAGTGCATGTAGGGTGAATTTATGTCAGCAACTTGTCCAACAAGGTAAAGGTAATGCATGTACCTCGTTGGAATAATCAATGAATGACGTGAATCTCAACAGCCTAGCGTTAGAAGACTAAAATGCGAGGGAGGAAAAGGAAGAAGCAAGGAAAATGGACAATCAAAATCCAGAGAAACATACAGACCATTCAAGTTTTCCACTGGTATAGTATTGTAACCCAAGCAAAGGATGGTACCCCGGATATACTCCTGCAGCATAAAGTCAAAGGTAGGAGTTCAGAGGAAAATACCAAGGAACCAGATATATCATATCAAGCATTTCGTTTTAGATCGCAACCCCAGGAAAAAAGAAGAAGGAAAGACGACAAAAAATCCAGCAAAAATCTGTCCAGACAATGAGGTGCTATCGGTCATGTAAACACTGGCACAACTATGGAGTGCCACCGCATTATATGTACCAAGTTTAGTTGCCTTAAGCTCACTGCAGTATGTTTGCTCTAATGATTAATATTACCATCAGGACACAGCAGAAGCATCACTATCCAGGTAGCACAAGCTGAACAGAAACAGCACGTCTTTAAGCAAAGTAGTGAGCGTTGCAAAATATGACTCCCATTAATGTCTCTAATGCTGACAAGGACCAAATAGAAAATTCACTCATGGGCCGCCAAAGGAGTGTGACTTCATGGAACAAAAGCTCCCGCCATATGATAAGATGAACCAGGGGGAAAACTACCAATCTAATTATTCAACACAGGACCACATGCAATCAAATAATTTTACTTCCAACGGTTCCAACCAAATCACAGCTTAACGGTCTTAGTTGAAAATAAGCTATCACCATTATTCAAAAGGTCTATAAAAAAGCTAGTATGACACTTTATCCACAAGCCACATGGTATATCTTGTTGGATTTGGCTGTTCCTCAAGATTTTTTGAAGAAAAGCTAATAGCAACCTTATTTCAAATAACCTGATTGAACATTCTTAAATAGAAAAACAAAATGCTTCCAATGAGTTTCTTCGATTAAGGGGAAAGAGCAAGATAGATGGACATCATGCTTACGAACAAAACTCTTGCCAATGGAAGAGAATATTGTTGAGCAGAACTTGCTATAGCGAGGCTCATTTGCTAATATAGCACTCGACTTAACAAACTCAAAGATGAGTGGTTTCACTATTTCACATCCACTTATTTCTACCTTGTAAGGGCATACATTCAAACTTGATAAATATCCGTATCATGTATGTATAATCTGTGAACCCTGAATTGCTAAAAAAATTCCATCAATTCCCATTACAAAAAAAAAAAAGGGCATACTTTCATAAACTGGAATTGTTAGCTTGCAATACACAAGAGATTCCTTCCAATCTTGCAGATCCATCAACATCTGCAGTTCACAGAAGCTTTAAATGTTAAGCAACTAACACAAGGACAAGTCAGATCACAATTTGGAACCCATGGAGTTTACATACACATTAATTCCTCATAGAAGGATCAGATAACACCAAGATATATATCACAATAGCGAGCGCTCTTCAGAGAAAACATAAGAATAAGGAGGAAAATCAACAGTCTATCTGATGCATCATTCGTTGGCAGACCAATCCTGAGAGAAATGGAAACTCGAATAATTCAAAAGATGCCTCTAGAAAAGACATTTCCCACTTCATGGTAATTTGAGTACCTCAATTTGACAAATCATATGTTTCTTAGTTCGGTGAAACTAGTTCTCCACTACATACTTCTATATATTGGCCGATCTCCCTAGTTTTAGGTTCAAGATTATTCATTTCTGGTAGCTGGACAACTCTAAAAACAAACTACCTTTGAATATGTTCAAGACAACAGATTTGCGATGCTTACAAAAATCTATTAATGAGGGATAGAAGCTATAATAGGACTAAGGAGTAAAAAAAAAAAAAATTACCTTCAATATCTTTTCTCGGGTTTGCAACAAGATGATTGAAAAAGGATGATATAGTTTCCCTTGGAGATTCTCAATCATCTTATAGATGGAAACAGCTTCTTCAAGTATTATAAGAAGTCAAGTTTAAACCTTTCTCAAGTATGCAGCCAAATGGATGACTTGTTCTGAACTGGGAAAACTGAGAAAAAGGAAGTCGTCCTAAGTGAAATTTTACACCATTACATGCAGTGAGGGAGATTCAGGAAATACAGACATTACAAAAACATGCTGCCAAAATTAGTTACAGCAATAGCTGCGAAGAAAGGATACGGCTAGGGGACGTAGATGATGACGTCCTCTCTAACATCAATTTAATTTCACTAACGATGCCTCTTATCTCTTCTTTGTTCCTTACACGTCCACACTGTTGACACACAAATCCTTGTTTCTCTGCACATGCAAGGAAAACCTCGTCAAAAACTTCAGCTATTCAATGAAAGTGCTGAAGCTTGATCCACATACCAGAGTCACGGAGCAGAAAACCAGAGCATCTGTCATCGTCACATCTGTAGCCTTCTAAGATTGCACTTTCTTTGAAATCATCAGGTTGCCCCTTAATGATCAATTTACCTTTGTTAACCCAATCAGTGAAATAACTGAAGATTCTCAAATATCAAGGGAAAAATGCAACACAAACACTCATAATCAAACTCTTAATGTAGAAAGTTACCAATTTGGCACAGCGAGGGCATTTGCAAGCAAAGTGATATTGTTCTCTAAGAGACTTCAGTCTAGTCGTAGTGCTTCCAGCAGTTTCTATGTAGCTAATCAAGACCTTGCAGAAAAATTATTTCTGGTCAGCATGAGAGAATGAAGTGCGAGCATGACCCTGCTTGATGCACCAATGTATTTCATACAGATGTATAATTATCAAAGCATGCTTCTACACCATGAGATGTGGGAGCTATGGTAAAGGAAATAAATGATAACCAGGTAGTGCACAGGCAGCTTCAATATCTCAAAACAAACAGCTTCAAAATTTGGTTTGTTATTATCCTACAGCCACCAGGTAGTGCACAGGCAATTTGACCAGATCAATATGAATTAGTGCGCTAAATAACCTGTGATAAGCAATTAAATGATTATACCAATACACTGACCAGAGCATTGTGGCTTGTGTTTAGCTTTAGGTTCAGGGTCTTAAGATTATCATTGCTTAAAGTGCAGTGGCTGAAAGTTTCAGCACTCATTTTTTAGCTTCTTCTGGCAACCCTTTAGTTAGGCACTGACAATGAAAAGAAGGTAAGAGATATCGCAGTTAATTAGTGCCGAATGGCTGGAATGGTGGCTCATTACATCAACATCAGCATCAACATCACATGTATCCCAAACTAGTTAGGGTCAGCGGTCGATGAAACCAAAATAACTAAAATAAAAGCAAGACTGATTGAGGGAAAAGAAATAATTATATAAGAATAAATATAGGAAAATATAAATATATATAAATATAAATCGGGAAAAATGACTAAAAAGGACAGTCTAGAACATAAAAATTCTGCCTCTCCACAATGCTAATAATTTTCCTCTACTCTGCCCTAAGACATACCGTACGCTAATATATTTCTCACTTTATTAAATCTTGTTTTATTACTTTACTCCAAGTAAGTTTCGACCAATCTCTTCCTTTCTTTATGTCCTACTCTCGGTAACAAACTTCTGTTCTTACCGAAGCATTTAGAGATCTTCGAAGAATTTGCTCAAACCATCTCAATCTACGTTCTCTCATCTTTTCTGCCACACTACTCCAACTTTTCGTCGAATATCTTCATTTCTTATCTCATCCATCCTTGTATGACCACACATTCGCCTTAACATACTCATTTCCGCTACTCCCATTTTATGCTCATGTTGCCTCTGTATTGGCCAACATTCAACTCCGTATACCATTACAAGCTTTATTGTTGTTCTACAAAATTTTCCTTTTAGCCTAAGAGGGATTTTGCAACCACAAAAAAATCCTGATGCACTCTGTCATTTCATCCAGTCTGCTCTGATCCTATGGCATGGTGGCTTCTTACATATTAGATTATTTATAATCCTTACCTAACCATTGGAGAAGTATTATCCAGTAACAAGGATCTGCTGATCAAACTTGATAGTGATATTCACACTGAAAATATTTTCATCTGAGAAAACATTCAATATCTGTCTTTTCCAACCTTAATTCTTCGTGAAGCTTATGATGTGATCTGGCATTTGTTTCAGTTTGACTACATATCCATTTAATTCTGCTGGATTGTACTATCAAATCTTAGACTCATCAAATGTCCAATTCTATTGTAGAAGGTCCAAGTTGAGATTCCACACTGATGCGCATTTGCATCTACAAAACCATGATTCTGGTTTCACGATTGATCAGAAGCAGCGATTTTTCCTGAATCAGATTTTTTATATATTCCTAAACTTAGATAAGATATAGCCGAGTACTAAGAATTCCTGATAAATCCATAAAAGATCACAGAATTCTGCAGCCTGACGGCTACAAATTCATGCAGCATAATATGATTAAACATTGAATAACGGGGAGTTGGACGGACTGGAAGACACATTAGCAATGGTAATCACCATGTTGGAGTACTGGAAAGGAGTTTATCCGTGATTATTCCTGGATCTCATGTTAAAGTTCAGCTGAAAAACCACAAGTTACCCTATCATTAAGTAGGAATTTCAGCAATGACTGAAGAATGATAAGTCAGTCTCCATTTCAAAAGGGAAGCAGATGAACCAAGAAAAAAGAAGAGACTACCTCAGAACCTTTCGCTATTTGTTGTACAGCACGAACCGCAGCCATCCTTCCCTCAAATAGCAATACTGCATTTGGCAAGCAGCTGTACGAGCATGTCAGAAGCAAAACATTGTAATGGCAAGCATAGATGATGTCAGACCAATAGGGCAGCTACCTGTGATTGATTAGAGAGATGACAGGATAGAGTCCAGTTCCTAGTGGTCTGAGCTCACTGTCACAGATTGTATGTGCATTACATGAAAGCTGCATATTAGCTGGGTTTTTAGCACATCAGCTGGCAAACCAACTTCAAAACTAAAAAGATATTTCCAGTTGTCAGTGATTACAATTGCTTTGATTCACATTGCGCATATAGTCAGCATATAAACTATCTTCATCAAGTAAAACTTATAATTTACATCCTATGTTAGACATGAAGACACAAAAATCACTATGTTCCCAAAACCCATGGTTTGCCCACCACTTTAAGGGACAAAAATATAAGATACAGAAAGCTCTCTAGAAAGCAGCACTCCATGCAAAATTGCAGTACACTAGGCACAAGGGAGAGGGGTAACTACTGTTTGAAAGAAATTATATTTGCACTCATAGCAAACATCTATGCTTATGTAGCAAAGACCGCGGGCATGAAGTTTTTCAGAATGAACCTTGGAAAAGTTTTCTGCAACTTCTTTGATGTTGATCTCGGGCCACTGGAGTATTATATTGATGAGGTTAGCCATTTGTGCATAAAGCACCAGCTGCTTCTCATCAATTTCCGACATGTCTTATTGGAGAGATTCAGTGAAAACAGTAACCTGGATAATCAACACAGCGTAAAAAGTACAAACTATGACCAATGACTACACCAAAGAAGCCAAAAAAGGATACGGGCCACCAAGGCATCCACCAGACTATAATTGTCCATTGCAGTAGTCAAAATGATCTGCAAAAGGAGCAAACAAATATTGATTAATGATGCACTCGCCTGGATGGATGACAGAAGTTTTTCTGCATACTGACCAAATAAATTTGCAAGCATTCTCTCTTCATAGAAGAACATCATGAGAACCAGAGACTCAAACAGTATACAAGAGAATACAGTTGATTTTGTTATGCTATGCACAATATTGCAAACACACCAATCTTACCAGGTCCAAAAAAGTGGGAATCCATAGTTTCTGTTGCTGTAAAGCGAGATAAACGTCCAGTGGAATTAAAGATACATACTATAACTTACCTCTTTCCCAGTTAATATATGACTGTCATTAACGGCAGAAACAACGACAGCAAACTATAAACGCTTGTCGAATTATTAGAACATTTGAAAACAACAGACAAACATGTACATCTATGCTGACGATGTCAGCAAAATAGGAAATTAAATTTGTTTTAAGTTCTAATTATTGAAAGACAAATGTTCAACTTAAGAACCTTAAAACATGTCTAACATCTCGCCAACCATGAATAAATAATCTGCAAAGGGTGATTGTATTGCTGATATCCTCCTGATAATAAGGTTCATTCTCTCCATAAAAAATACATGAGATCTGATTAGTTCTTTGCTAATATTTGACTTCTCTCAGTTAAAGTATACAGTAAAGAAACTTGACTGGACCTCTGCTAAAAGGTACATAAACTAGCCACGCTGTAATACAACACCATACAAACTCTCAGTTTATTTTCAGGAACGACCCCCAAAAAACTTCTTCCAAAAGCAATCTTCAAATGAAGGTCGAGATTGAGAATACAACTCGTCAGCAAAACAGAAGTATTACAAGTTAATTGCCAACTGAAAAGCAAGAGAAAATCAACAAATTCTATGGATGCAAATTGACGTCTAATGGAATTTGAAACTACTGGGGAAGAATATAGGGTAGAAAAGAAACCTTCTCATCTTGCAGCTTTCTTCGTATGTAGAGCTTAATCATCAAACGTATGGACGGGGTAACAGATTTCCTCTTTTCTTTATCAAGCCTCGCTAGAGCCATGCATTCAAGCCGATGCACCTTCCACTCTGATTTCTACACACATCAATGAACAGTAACTGGACACAATCGCCCACTACACTAAACTCAAAATCAAGATTCGCAAAGCAATCATTATCCGCTTCACAGAAACTTCTCTGCACGATTCTTTTTAGCTTCAAAGGTCAAACCATCCCTCGCAGATGAAGTACTCAAGACATGAATTTCTCCATACTATCAGGTGATTGCCCCCAAAAAATTGTACTTAAGCATAGAGCTAAAGATAGATAATGTCGAGACAAAGCAACTTCACTGAAATTGCCAGCTCTGTACCTGACAAGAGCTCCCACAATACCAAACCGCCTGACAAGCCGAACATTTCCTAAGGTGAGTCGAGGCGAAACAGTGATCACACCTCGGCTCTGCTGAGTTCGGCACGAAAACATACGGCTCTTGGCTGATAATCACTTCCCCTGCATTGAACCGCGACTTTAATGTCTCAGAAAACGCAAAAAAAATTAGCCGACGGTACCAACGTTTGCTCGGTGAGAGGAAGGGAGGAAGGGACCTGGGTGGAAGTCTCTGCCGGCCACGAGACAACGACCTTTCTCCGGAAGAGAAGTGACTGTCAGGCATCGCTCGTGAAGGGCAGTCTTCAAATCCTCCATGGACGCAAGCTCCGGGATTGTCGGCGGGACTTGGCGGCAAACCCAAAACAAATTGTTGGAAGCAACGTCACCTCTGGAGCTCAAGCATCAGTCATTCCATGGAAAAGTGCAAGAGATAGAGAGAGAGGTTCCATGGGTTGCCTCGAAACTTCGACGAGTCTAGAAGGGAACCGTCGGAGACAGGCGAGTCGGACTGTCCCCGCCGTTTGAGGTTCTGGTTGGGAATCAAGTAATCAACCACTTGTCCAGTGATCTCACCAGGCCTGGCCAATGGGCCGATGGGCCATGAAAAGTTTAACTGCTCCAATGATGCTTCAATCCTCTCCCCGCTCGACACCGAAATCTCAGAGCGGTAAGCGAAAGCACAGGCCGACGACGTCTTTCACCTTCCTTTGGTCGAACCTCTGTCCGGCGCTCTTTCATGTCGAATCCGAGCGAATCCGAGAAGAAGAAGAAGAAGAGGAGGAGGAGGACTAACCCCATCGCTCTGTTCATGGCCTTTGGCACGAAAGGCGACGTCTTTCCCATCGCCGTAATTGACTCGCCTCCCTGTCGCAGCTCCATCGATCTTTGTATGTTCTTGTAATATTGGTGAAGTACTGAATTGTTCTTGATTTCCTATTTTTGCTCATTGCAACCTCCAGGCGATCGCTGCTGCATTTGGCGGTCAAAGGAAGGACCACGAAGTGTTTTTCGTCACTCATTCGGCACACCAGGTATTTTTCGTCGATATTTGATCGGTTTATCTTGATCAGAAGTTCTTTTTTTATATATGTTTTTAAACTTTTGATATGGTATGAGTGAAAAATCGTCTATTATTCTGAGACTAGTTTGAGACCAGCTAATTTTCTTTGTTAAGGAAGTGTTTTATGCTTATGCTTATCAATTAGTTCTAAGCATGGATATCTCGGCAGTTCAAGTTTCTTGCTGTTTATTGCAGAGTTTGAGTGCCCATTTGGCCAAGAAGTGCGTGACGTATGTGCCAATTTCATCACCGCCTGTTCTTTCTGTTCCGGAAGATAGTAACCCTGCAGGTTTCTGGTCACTTCACTTCATTTGGTTTCCAAAAGGGACATTTTCTTCTTTTTTTTGGATTCAAGAAAAAGAAACATGATTTATGTTGCTTGTTTCCCTCCCCCTCCTCCTTACCCAAAAAAAAAACATGATTTATGTAATGCAGAGAGAAGATTCTATCCTTGATCACTTGTCTGAAGTTCTACTATTCATTTGTTTAGGATCATTGCAACCGCCGTTTTCTCTACAGAAGAGGAACATTACCAACTCGCACAGACAAGAATGCTTATCCGCAGTTGAGAGCATCTTTGGACTCGAAGAAGTCATTGCCGGCGACTTTATTTTGATTAACTTCTTTGCTCTGGTACTTGTGTTTTACATATGAAGATGCATTTGCCTGGCCAAAAGCTGTGCTGTTGCTATTGATATGGAACATGCTTTCATAAGTTTCAAAAGCAGCACTATACTGTAAAAATATGCTACTTTATGTCCAGTTGTGAAGATAACTTCTGTTTATTGCAGCATATCATGATCCAATTGGAAAAGCAAAAAAAGAAAAAGACAGGCATTGGTTTGAGCTTTTTAGTTAATGAAAAGCAATTATTGTAGTTAACTGGTGTAGCATTATAGTCATCTATCATTGGTAAGTTACAACCTGAAAAGAATGTAGACCATGGAAGTGCTTGTGCACCTGAAACTGAAAGAATTACTTTCCCTGACAATATAGGAGGGATGGAACCTTGCAGAGCTTTTTCAGGTCCGCTGCGTGGTTGCTGCTCCATATGTCGTTCCTTATAGGTAATGGTGAAAAATACAGTGATTTGAACTTTTAGTCTCACTTTTATAGCTCTTTGTTGGTTGTCTTTGTTAATATTGCCATTTCCATATGATTCCCTTGAGCCAACACCGTGCGCTATCCTTTCCCACCTTGTGAGAATATCCAATCTCAACGCGGCTACTTAAGCTATAAGGGTTTGTGTAAATGTGTCATTTAACTTCATATAATGCAGTTAGTGTGTCGAGCCTTTTTGTTTTCCTTGAGATATTGCTTTTCCATTTCCATTAAAGGATTTCTTATGCATCTTGGTCATCATTGTCTAGGGTTCATAAATTTATAGCTGTATCTTTCTTTCTTCATGTTGTCTCACTTCACAGCACATATTACATCCACTATAAACTTAAAAGGAATCAATTTAGTGGGTATTGTCACGCTGTACTCTTGCATCAAACAAATTGCGTATGGTATTTCTGGATGTCTGCTCAGTATTTGATATCATAAGTACATGTTCAACTTTATTTACTCTTGCCTGCATTTTGTTGCCCTTGATGAAAGGTGATTAAACATCTCAATTTGACCATAGTGGCAGCTAAGGTTCAACTCAAAGTTACGAATCTACTCTTGAATGTTGCTGCTACCAGATCTTATGTCTAAATGATAAATTCACTCTCTATCTCAGAAGACCTGAAAAAAGTAGGATGGTTTTCTTTGTGAGACATGAGAGTGTTACTTGGACTTTCCACTATAAATATAATTGGTCTCAGCATATTGGGATTGTGGGAAATTTTATATGAGGACAGGGACCTCTAATAGCATTTTCCCAATTGTTCTATAATGTAGTTGAGGGCTTAAAATGTACTCGCTTCTGTGTTTTTCAATTTTCTTTCTGCATCTCTTTTAGGAAGTATTTGAAATAGTTATGACTCCATATTCTACTGGTATGGATTCTGTGATGATCATGAAATATTCATTTGTTGATTTTCATCTGTTTTATAGCGCTCCTTCATCATTTGAGCATCAGTTCAGGAAGGAATTTCCATTGTTGTATGATTATCTCCAAGAAGCTCCCAGTGGCAAGGTGTCCTCATCATGCTAACTCATAAATTGATATTACAGCATATTCTTCTTCGTTTTTTTTTTTTGGTAGAACCTTGATACTGGTTGATACTGCTGTGAGCAAAGGTTTTACAATATTTACCTACTTCTATATTTATTTCTCGCCCCTCAAATACGTAGGTTTGCTGGAAAGATGTGATTCATTGGATGTGGCCACTTTTTGCTGAAAGTTGGGGCTATTGGAGAAGTGATGTCTTACATTTAAGTTCCATTCCTTTTACCGTCAGTGCTCTTGACACTCGTAAACTCTTCCGAGCTTTTTATTATTGGCTTATACATCTTTTATAGGCGGACAATGATGCCTTTTGGCTGGGATGCTGTGTGAACCTCTTGGCAATATGACTTATGTTCATCAGTGCAGGATCCAGTCACAAGTCTTCCAACGTGGCATGAGAGAGATCCATCTCCTCTACTCTTGTAAGTTTTCAGGCTTTTTTCATTTGAAAGCCATAAACAGGGACTTTGGAAATAAAGCAGAAATGAATGTCTCGATCTGAATGGAGCATCTCTTTTTTGGACTATTTTTTCAGTTTTTTTTTTTTTTGGGTTGGGGGGGGGGGGGGGAGAGAGAGAGATGTTGCTCTTATACTTCAGAGTCATATACTTATCACAAGTTATATGCTGTCAAGATCATTGTATATGTCCAGGATTAGCGTAAGATCTACTGGTTTGAAACTGATTCATCTCTGCCAATTGAGATATTGAGAGTGAAACTATCTTTGTGCTGCATTATTATATTCGATAAGTGTGAAATATTATGTGCGCCCACACCCTCATGCTTCCAGGAACACATCTTTACCCAACCAACACCAGGGAGAGAGGGAGTTAGGATTCTACACTGCAATCGACCACTTCCCGTATACAATTTTTTGTTGCTGCAAAAAAAGAATTATGGGACTGCATTATTATATTCGAGAAGTGTGAAATAGTATGTGTGCCCACACCCTCATGCGTCCACGAACACATCTTTACCCAACCAACAACAGGGGAGAGAGGGAGTTAGGATTCTACACTGCAATCGACCACTTCCCATATACAATTTTTTGTTGCTGCAGAAAAAGAATTATGGGACTGATTAAATGGTCTGTCATCTCAATTTGCAGAACCATAAAAACTTTGATGAATTATTTCCCGATGAATTTCCCTTAATCCGCAGGAGCTTCTCATCTAATTGGCCGTAAACTAGTTGTCCATCGTGTGATTTATTGTGAAATGGAGCTTAACTAAACTATCGTCAATTTTTCTTCTTCGCATCTGCTGGCCAATTCGTCAAGTGCCTCTTTGATGCAATACTGTTTCCCTAATTGGACAATGTTTAAAACCCGTTTATTATATTGTTTGGCAGGTATGGGTTTAGCGAGGACATTGTTGAACACCCTGGTATCATGCATTCTGGGAGTCGTTCCTTCCATGCTTCTAGTTCACCCAAAATAGATTAACTTCTATTCTTGGGCTGCCATGTTCTTGGATTAATGCTTACGCATGCATGAGTAAGGGGATGCCTAACAGATGTAGAGCCGTAGCATCTAATATTTGCTTGCCAACAACCCCTCATACAAATTCTCTGCTTAGAACTAGTTCTCAAGAAGTTGGCTTTCTAATTATCAATGGTTTTCATTGACTAAAACTAATAGAAAACTCTGGTTCTTGGTTAAAAAATGATGAATCAACAAGGCCATGTTCGGAAAGCTTTTACGTGACCCTTCTTTCTGTGGTTAGTCTACATGAAAGTTATCCTTTGTTATTCAACTTCCACCTCATGGTTTGATTTTCTCATCATTACAAGTATATCAACAGATTATTGGCCGGCAAATGTTCGTGTTTGTGGATTCTGGTTTATCCCAATCGAGTGGCAGTTTTCCTGTCAACAGTGTCTTGAAGTTGCGGCACTTGATTTAGAAGTTCATTCAAAGACAGAATATCCAACATGTTCTGTTCACGTTCAGTTGCATTCTTTCCTAAAGACTGATACTTCGATGCCACTTGTTTTTGTTGGTCTGAGTTCAATTGGGAGGCAAGTCCTTTTCAGCTTACATTGCCTTCTTTCTTTGTGTACCGACGGCAAAAAATGAGCTGGCGCTTCTTATAAAAGAAGCAAAAGAAAAACAGTCACGGTAACTGAATATGTAAAGCTTGTGGTGGTATCAGAAAATTTCTTAACCAAGTAATTCTCAACTCTTGATGTTAATACCAGCATTTGGTACGATCTCCACTTGCAAATCCTTGATTTTGTATGGTATTCCAAACCATTTTCAATAGATATGTTATCCTTTCCAATATTTTGGTGTTGGTGTAAACCGACTGTTTTCTCGCACTCTATTTTTATATCATTGTCAGTTTCTGTCTCCAAATCTCTATCCACTGTGTGTGATTGTCTGCAGTATGGGCTTTATGCGGAACCCTCAAGCTTTTCTTGCTCTCCTGCAAGTTATTACCAGAATTACAAATTACAGGTTCATTCTATTTACTGCTGGTCATGAACCCTTGCAAGCAACAGTTCTTGCTGCTGCTGCAGAGGAATCATCAAGTTTTAGTCAAAGAAAGTTTAGTGAAGATGGGATAATCCTATTCAATGGACGTCTCTTCTGCTTTACTGGGTCAGTTAATTTTTCTCTACTTGACTTGAGCGTCAGTGAGTGAGAATTTAGAAGAAATACGAAGGAAACAATGACATAAAAAGTTGATAAGGCGATATAAGTGTCTGATTAGAAAACTTCAGAGTCTGGTAATTGAAACCAAGCAATGGGAAAAGAGTAAAATTGTGAGTTTATCATTATCATCCGGCCTTTTTTTTTTTTTTTTTTTTTGTGAAGTCTTGAAGTTCAAACATAATATCTGCTCAATATCAATTGAATTCACCTTCAGCTTTGCCTAGGTTGTCTTTCGAACTGGTGTTTTGTGCTATGCGGAATTGCTGGAGGCCATCTTAATTTGGCTTTTCCTTTTCAACATCAACATCACCTTTATCCCAACTTAGTTGGGGTAAGCGGTCGATGAACCTAAAAATAAATAAAATAAAAGCAAGACCAATTGGGGGGAAAAGAAATTGACTTTTCCTTTTGATGAGTAAAAATTCATTAATTGGGGGCTGGGCACATACGGTGTGCCAATCTTTGTATAAACCGAGGGAAGGGGGAATCTAGGACATTGTTGCAGAGCCAAATTTCTTACATTCCGAGAACCACCTAGAGGGAGAAATATAGTTTTAGGACACTTGTCACTCTTCTAGCTGTCATGCCTTTTATACAACGGTCTTCCAGGGTAGGTCATTTCTACTCTGTACGTGTAGCAAGGGAGTGATAATCCATCTTTTAAAAGCAAAGGAACTTATATCTGATATAAGTTAAACTTATGAATAGATGCCAGAATCTTTATCTACCATTTGTTTTTGGCATTTTACCCTGAAGCTCTGAAAGAACAATGAGAAGATAGAAAATATGGATTGGTTTCCTTGGTTAATTAAATTAATTTTTCCGCATCTTACTGTTTGATGCAAAATTGTGATGAGGGATAGAACCAGCTCCCTTAACTGCTCTATGATTACCATCTTTCCATGCATGTGCATAGATTTCCAATCTGAAAGTTTATCGGGTTTCTTGTGTATCTTAGAAGCATTCCATACCTCTGGCTGTTCCCAAAATGTGCAGTTGCGATTCATCATGGGGGAAGGTGAGGTTTTTCATCATTATCCACTAGTTCTGTAGTTAGAGCATTGGTGCTACGACTTCCTTCTCTCACTTATGCTGCATTATTCTCTCTTAATAATTGCTAGTGGGTCAACTGCTGCAGCACTTAAAGCTGGCATTCCCCAGGTTAGTTGTGAATTTAACGTGTTACTTACTCATATTTGTTGTCTCAGAGCCGCTTGACTTATTTGTGAACCGGACCTTTGAAGTTGCTTGAGGTTCTCGAGAAATCAAGCATGTGCCCTTCTTATACGTTGGATCACATCAAGCATTCCATACCTTAACAGATATGAGTGACATGACCAGGGTGTCGATTATTCTTTTTTGTTTGGGCCTAATTCACTGAAAAACCCCCAACTTTAGGTTCAGTACCAAATATGCCCGGAACTTTTTTTTTATCTCAAAAAAAATCCCAAACTTCAAATCGAGTCCCAAATATGCCCGGAGCTCTGTTTTTTTTTTTTTTTTTTTTTTTGGGGGGGGGGGGGGGGGGTTAAAAAAACCCCCCAACTTTCGGTCTAGTCCCATATCTATCCTGAACTTTTTTTTGTCTAAAAAAAAAAACCCCAAACCTTAGGTATAGTCCCAAATCTACCCTGAAATTTTTTTTAATCTAATATCAAATCTGCCCTCATTAGCTATCTATCAAAATATCATCATTATTTGTTCCAATTTTCATATCCTATAAAGATTTCATTTTGGAGAATTTCAACAATTTTCATTGGGGTGGGTTTGCTATCTACGAGGAAATGCACATCAGTCTGTATATATCGCCCCAGTACTTACGTAGATTTTTTTTATCAATTTGGAAATGTCACGTCAAGTTCGGACTGGAGATTTGTGAATTGATTGAAAGTTAGAGATTTTTTTTAGACAAAACAAAATTCGGGGGCAGATTTGGGATTGTACGTCTTTTTTCTTAGACAAAAAATGTTTGAGGTAGATTTGCGAATGGACTTAAAGTTGGGGTTTTTATTGAGACAAAAAAAAAGTTCGAGATAGATTTGGGACAAGACCTAAAGGTGGGGGTTTTTACTGAGACCAAAAAAAAAAAAAAGTTCAGATCAGATTTGGGACTTGACCTAAAATTGAGGGTTTTTTTAATGTCTGGGGAACACGTCGGAGTTACTGCTTGCTTTTTATCATCACAAATGCACTCCATGGTATTATTAACATGTAAAGGATGGGAGATTATAATAATTTTTGTATGCTCTATTTAAGTCCTCAAGTAGCCCAATGGCATCAGATAGATCATGTGAAACTTGTAAGATGACCTGGACAAGGTCAAGGACAAAAATCGCACAAGAAGTAAAAGTTGGGGGTTTGCAAACTCAATTTTCCGAGCGCTGCCAACCCCCACCCCCCCCCCCCCCCCCCCCCGGGGTTAATTGGGAATCATGGATGTAATCTTCCCCAATGAGAACATTTCAATCTTAGTTTCAGCGACCTTTAAAAATAAATTCCAAAGGAGCAATGAATTCTTACTGTCTTTTTTAAAGCTTTATTAGTTTACATCAAATATACAAAATTTAGCACGTCATTGCTTGCCTGCAATAAGATTTGTCCCCTGTTCTTGTTCTGGTGTGTTGATTTGGATGTATGAAGAGTCTGGCTTCATGGACCTTTTCATTTTGATTGATTCTCTCTCTCTCATAATATTAGGTAATTTGTCCATTTCTCCTGGATCAATTCTACTGGGCTGAGAGGATGTTCTGGCTTGGGGTGGCCCCAGAACCACTTAAAAGGTGCCATTTGCTGCCGGAAAGTACTGATGGCCTGTGCATTATGGAGGCCGCGGATGTGTTTACAGGCTCCATACACACTGCACTTTCTGCTACATTCCAAGCACGTGCTTCAGAAATATCTTCACAAATTGCTCACCAGGTAAATGACTTTCATGCTTGGTTATCCTAGATGCATATATTAATCTGCTAGTAGAATGTTCAGGATTCACGCGCTGGCCTGCTGATAATTTCACTGGCCTAGCCACTGGTCAAATGGCCCTTTTTGGTGGTTGGCTGGTGTTTAAAATGGGACGATAAGCTTTGCCACTTCAGCCTCATTTGATGTTGTATCACAGACTCGGTTGCACAAATCAAGCAAATTAGAATATTTGACTGCACAAAAGAAAAATTCTGTCATGAAATTGAAAAACTTAAAGTTAGAGGACCGACATTCTTCTTGAGCCCTATGAAATGTTCCTTTACTACATGGTTCTGTAAAATATGATTTACAAAGTTTAATTATCATCAATTCTTAGGATGGAGTCTCGGAGGCTGTGAAGATTCTGGAAAGGGAGATATGTTGTTAAGGTGGAAGGCTCCTTAAACTGTACTTTTATGTTGTTGTAAGGGTTTTGGATATGAAGTGGCCAGCATATACCCTGCAATGAAATGCATTGTATTTTCAACAGTTATATGTATTTTTGGGGTTAGGTATTTTCTTCTCATGGTGGACACTGGACAGGAGATGCAGGGATGGAAACAAAATGAAAAGAAAAAAGAAAAAGAAAGAGGGCACAAGTTATGAAGCTCACTAGACATGAATTGCCATTAGATCTTTCTTTTCTTTTCTTTTTTGAAAAGGAGCAATTGTGTTTAGATGTCTAGAATATTTTTAAATGATGAGAAACATCATGCAAATTTCAAATATTCTGCTTGTTCTTCGAAGTTGGCTACCAACGGGAAATGCTTGCCTCTATTTAGACAAGAAAAGCAATTGTGGTTGGATATCTAGAACACTTTTTGATAATGAGAAATATCGTGCGAATTTCAAAGGTTCTGCTCGTTCTTCAAAGTTGGCTACTGGCGGAAAATGTTTACCTCTATTTAGACAAGCAAATTAATCGAATAGAAAGGGCATGTCCTTGACAATGACGCACCAAGGAGATATCCTTGTTCGACAAGATAGACTAGTCCTAAAAAGTAAGCCGTCGGATGGTTGTGGTGCAATTAAGAATTGCCTGTAGACAGAAGAATCGAATAAGAAATCAATTTTAAAGGCACTTCGACTGACCAAAGAGTCAACCACACAAGCTCCCTTTTTGGCCAACAACCACACAACTGACCCAGAAGGGACAACGCAGCCCTCCTGAGCTCCACATGACAACTGTAGTTCCACAGCATGAAAAGAGGAAACCAAGAAAGTACTCGAAAAGGTGCGCGGCAAAGGAATCAAAATGGGATCTGAAAACTCTATATCCATGGCTGAGATGGTAATGGAATTATTGATCTTACCTGGACATCCACCTAAGACCTACTTAAGGTTGAGGTCATGCATTAGAAATGTATTTGCATCGAAAAGATTACTTTGATCGGAGTGACGACACCATTTGGATGGAGTGCCATGTTGTTTTTTTACTAGCCGAATGCCCGCTCAATGCTCGGATTAGGAAATATAGACTATTAAATGTAATCCCTAGACTATTAGCAAATGTTCAATCTCGAATCAGGAATATAGATTTCCACATAGGATATTAGCACAGAAAAAATGAAATCTCCAACAGAGGCCACCATTCAAATAAACAACAGAGGCCAATCTCTTTCCGTCTTTTAGATAATGCTCTCAATGTATAATGATCAACATCATCAAATGACACGTCAAAACGAAAGGATAATATTGAACATTAACATGTGGTTTACATTAACATGTAGTTTAAAACAACATCGACTTCAACATCTTTTTTCCAAACTAGTTGGAGTCGGCGGTCAATAAACCCAAAAGAAAAATATAATAAAACAAAATAAAACAAAAATAAAAAGCAAAGATCAATTAAAGAAAAAAGAATAAAATAAAAATAAAAATAGAGAAAAATGGACTAATGACTAAAAAAGTCAGTCTGGAACATGGGAAATCTATCCATATCTAATACTAATAGCTTTACTCAACTTCGTCCTAGAACAAACCATACGTCAATCTATTTCTCACATCCTTAAATCTTGTTTTACTACTTTCCCCCAAGTTAGTTTCGGTCGTCATCTTACTTTCTTCATGTCATGCTCCCGATAACAGACTTCTGTTCTTATTGGAGCATCTAAGGGTCTTCGAAGCATATGTCCAAACCATCTCAGTCTATGTTCTCTCATCTTTTCTGTCGTTGGTTTTGCTCAAACTTTCTGTCGAATATATTCATTTCTTATATTATCCATCTTTATATGACTACACATCCACCTTAATATCCTCATCTATGCAACTCCCATATTATGCTCATGTTGCGTATGTGCTAACCAACATTTAGCTTCGTATAGCATTGCGAGTCTTACTGTTATTCTATAAAATTTTCCTTTTAACTTAAGAGGGATTTTGCAATCACACAAAAAAACCTGATATATTACGTCATTTCATCCAACCTGCTCGGATTCTATGACTTACATCCTCGTCAATCTCTCCCCATTTTACAACATTGATCCTAGATATCTAAAAGCATCTTTCTTGGGCACCTCCTATCCAAGTATATTCGCAGATTCTTGATCCCCTCCTCTCGCCGTGGCAAACTCACACTTCATGTATTCAGTTTTATTTCGACTTAACATAAATCATTTGACCTCCAATGTACTTCTCCATAATTTTAATTTAGCATCAACCCCAACCCCGGTCTCATCAATAACCACAATAGAATGTAGTTTAAAAATCACATAAATAAAATTTAAAGACGAAATAACAAGTTAGGCTAAAATTCATGAATCATATGTGTCATTTTCCTTCTGGATTAGAATCCTTGAACAAAGATTTGAGATACAAGAGTCAAGAACCGCCACACCATCACTAGCATTAATTTGAGAGTTGCATGTTTGTGTCATCTGATCCAATCCAACGGCGGGTATTCTTCCATTTAACTCTTGATGGTCCAAGACACTCGCAAACAGCTTTCTGTTGCCAGTGAAGCCTAGAAAGGCAATAAATCACACATCAACCAAATGAGGAAAAATCTCAGAGTCCATGACTAGGAAAAGTTCTAGAAAATAGCTCAACTTCCTCTTGCAGATGATAGATCAATGGGGCTACACATTAGAAGAAAATGAAGAAGGAAAGCAGAAGAAAAGATGCAGAGGACAATTAAATTCTGACTCAAAAAATTGAGCTTTCCCTGAAAAATGACCTACACTGTCCGATATTCTTTTGCGTTATTCTTATCTCATTTACTAGCTTCTACATATAAAGGTGTAGATAACTTAATGTTACCACTTCTATACAAGCTTATTTGCTATTTTGTTTTACCCCCTCAATTTGCATCCGGTATTACTCTAAAAGAAAGAAAAATAATCTTGTCCACCAGTCAGGCATGATGCAACTGGATTCGCAGGGGTGAGGCATACTGCACGACTCTTAGCATCTTCTATTAGGATCTTAGTCCAAGCATCTTATCAGTCAGCTGTGCTATGCAGAACCATTTTTAATCAAAGGAAAATCATCTTCAACTATTTCTGAAACTGGGTTGTCCTCAGCCCAGACTGCAGCATCAAGGTATCCGAGCTCGAACAACCTGTCAAGGATCTCATCTTCTGCAGGTTCGAGCGCCCAGTTGAAAAGCTGATAAAATCCTAACGTCAGTTATCTTTGCCATGGATAATCAAAACTTAGTGTAGGAACTAAGATTACCTCTCTGGGGCTCGCCCTATTTTCTGGATTGCAATCAGGGCTGATCCCAATCCCTTGCAACCCTAGTTGAGTGGCTGGAAAGGCACACACCCGGACCTGTAGGGGAGAAAACCGGGATAAAATAACTCATTCATGAGTAGCTTTTATGACCAATTTGAATGGTCTAGTGTGGAAAATCACAGAAGATCTCATCCTGACGGAAATAACCATTGTATCAAAATACAGGCAAATGTTACTCTCCCAAAGTGCTTAAGGGATCCTGAGAATATTCACTTTGCCGCTTTCCAATACTGGCAAATGCAATTTGCAATACTAGTAATACGGCCAAAAAAGCAATGATCCCTGCCTTAACTAGATGCTTGAATGCACTGCACAGGAAGTAACGATACTTTACCAGTCACCAAGTACATTAAAACAAGAAGAAATAACAATCAAACAGGCATGCACCATGCATGAGAATTCATGAGACCCACATTTACCGGTTACCAAGAGGGAAAATGGGCCAATGTGGAAAAAAAACAAAATAGAATACTTTATAGAAGGCAATAAAACAAGCCTAGATAAACACAGGAAACTGCTTCAAGGAAGAATGAGATAAACTAAAGAAATGCTGAAGCAAATCAAAAAAGTTCCATGCTAACGACCTGGAGTATGCAAGTCCAAGAAGCAATGTTGTTACTGTTAACTTCTCCTTTTCATACTACCAAACAAGGAACATGTGCATGTCTCCTTAAGGATAAATGTGTTTGTTGAATTGTTGTTGTCCCACATTGCTTGTGAATGGGTCTTGTATGCTCTTTACATTCATGTGGTCTCCCTCCACTTAATAGCTTACGTTTTTGGGTTGGACTTTCTAACAAGATATCAGAGCCAGATTTATTTCCTTCCGCGTATGTGGGCTCACCCCCATTAGTTAATTTTCACGTGCAGATTGCTTGCACGTGAGAGGGGGTGTTGAAGTTGTTGTTGTCCCACATCGCTTGTGAATGAGTGTTGTATACTCTTTATATTCATGTGGCCTCCCTCCACCTAATAACTTAAGCTTTTGGGTTGGACTTTCTTAACATGTCAATGCCAAAACTGAGGGTCATCACTAATGGAGGTTAAGGGAAAAACTCAAGGCAAGCACTGAAACTAATCATGACATTTCCACTCAACTGACGGATATTGTAATTGACCTCAATGATTCTCACCAAGTAATTAGTCCAACTTTCTTCCAAATAGATCTCAATCACCTAACCGCGTTTCATATTTGAGATGCTATGTTGTAGAAACATCTTTGGATGCCAGGTAAACAGAGACAAATTTACAAGATTTTTCAGGATAAATCAGCTCTCACTCTTTAACATGCTAAAGAAATATAATATCCAAGCACATACAGTTTGAGCGGCAGATGTAGGTGGCATGAACAACGTCAGACCCCCGTCAATACATAGTCGATTACGAAAAA
Source organism: Rhodomyrtus tomentosa (assembly GCA_028455895.1). Lineage (NCBI taxonomy): Eukaryota > Viridiplantae > Streptophyta > Magnoliopsida > Myrtales > Myrtaceae > Rhodomyrtus > Rhodomyrtus tomentosa. The sequence continues at coordinate 37,058,748 of JAPCWY010000011.1, read as the reverse complement.
AAGTGGCCGGTCGTGGCGCAAGATATCTGCACCATATTAGATTTTTCCATAAACTGCATTGAAGAAGGCAATGTACTACAAAGAAAAGAAATTTAGCAACTATTCACCCCGGGATGAAGGAAGAAGTGAATACTGCATTGATAAGATCTTCTTTGGAGTCAAACTGATCCACCAGTAAACCCCTAGGCCTCCAAAGGATCTGGGTAACAGCAACTGCAACACCAAATCTTAAGAAGATGCTGCAAATAATACTTTGTGAAAAATTAATAGCTCAATAAAATTCAGTTTAAGTGGTGACTTTCATGAACTATCACAGACATAGGGCACTAGTCAAGTTCCTCTAATTGCATACAGAAGAGCAAGCTTAACATTGAGAAGTCTTTCCTATCCAGTGCAGTAACCCCCAACAGTCCAATACAAACTTCTATCTATAGTAGTCTCAAGTACCAGTGACAGGCAGAACTGCTGCAACATCCAACACATCTTACAGTCACGGATACCACTTCACCAACTTATAACAATAAGTTTCAGTTCAAAACTCTTCTTCCATGAAGAAGCAAAGTCTGCAACCGTCTATGAATTGCTGCTGGTCATGAGAAATTTGATGCCCATGCTCTCGGAGACAAATCCTAATCTCAAACCGAAGTAGAATCGACAAAAAAGTGAGTAAACAGAGCACAGCTTAGAAACAAGACATCCTGCTTATAGAAGTTTGCAGACAAATACAGGGAAATACAGGACGACCCATAACTCCATTCACCACAAGCCATATAGAAATTCTTAAAGACACATATTCTTAAAGTCCCATCACATCCCTTTAAAGTTCAAAGTCTCAGAATAATATCCCTCATTCTTAATGGCAGATAAAGTCCTACCACATCCATTTAAAGTTCCTCCCTCCTTCCATTGATACTCTTCAGTAAATTAACGCAAACTCAATATCACGTCGTCAGCATTCACACAAATCATAGAAGTGCTAGATAGAGCACAGAGGACAGCCGGCGGAGAGAGAGAAGAGAAGATGCAAGATGGAATTCGCACTTACTGCGGACCCTTCCATTGGACCTGGTATGAGCATCTTCAGGAAGGAACTTATCAAGCACATCACGAAGAACAGCCTAACACAAGGAGCATAAGAAATGCCAATGTTTATGGAAGACATAGTCTTAAATTTTCATAATAATGAAAATTGATGTGATGTTCTGCAGGGCCAAAATGTCTTTGACGACAAAATAGAGTCCTGCAGAGACAGTGGATAATAACAAAAACAGTATTCTTTTGGTCCGCAAAAACTTTTTGACTCCTCATTTAACAATATAACTAAGGAAAAGTTATTCTACAACTATTGGAAAGATGATACGGAGATTAAATAAAATTTAAGAAGTATCATGTGAAAAAATAAAATCCATACCCCAAGCCGAAAAGCAGTTCCTCTTCTGCGACAATCCTCAGCTAATACCTTAGTAGCTATCAAAGCCTCTTCCATGCTGGCTCCCGAAGCAATCACTGCACATACTATGGCACCAGCTGATGAACCAGCCAATGGTGTGGTTTCCTAATGCAGAAAAAAAAAATCTTTAACATAAGTAAAGACTAAGTCACTAAGTGCACAAGTGACATCACATGAACATAGAAACCCATGCAACACACGGGAAGCTACTAGATACAAACAATATATGCAAATAAAGCAAGAGAAAAATGTTAACTTTAGCTGATTAAAATTTCTAATATGTAATAATCCATGAGCAAACTACTTACTCATTCTGGGTAATTAATGCAGACTAGGGTAAAGAACACACCAATAAAGGAGTTAAAAGTTCGCAGTGACTCGCTAATTAATAGATTCACTTAATAGCTTTGTGGCATTTGGGCCATGGACTGAATTCAACTGTGAGATAGCAATCCAAAAATGTATCTGCTATATATCTTAACTTGGAAGTTCATGGTATTGCAATCTGAACGCCCATACCAGGTTAAATAAAAGGAAGGCGATCACAAAAGTCAGAAATTACTGACATCTACAGATTGAACCATTTGACATCGCCAATCCCAAGTATACTCTCCTTATTGTCCTAATCAGTCACAGGCACATCAAACCCATTAACGATCATCTTGCAAACGATCAGCAAGTACACTCTCCTCATTGTCCTGATTAGGGTCATCTCATGAATTTGCCCAAACTAACCAAGACATAAGCCATAATAAACTTCAGGCCTAACCCAACTTCCAATAATCACACTTCAAGATCATTTTATCTCCAATGAGCTAAGAAATATCTACCAAAGGACCCAAGTATCCCAGAGAAAACAAAATTGAACCTTGATAAAGCCCTTCTCGATGAGGAATTGCGCGACCCCAAGATGGTACGGGAACAAGAGCCCGGCGGCCGAGAAGCTGAACCCGGGACTAGTCACCACTCTCCTCTTTCGCTCCGCCTCCACGTCCTTAATCCTCTGCTCCCATATCACATCAGGCTCTATCTCGTCCTCGATAACGACGCCGATCCTCTCCTTACTGTCGTACCCCGCGCCCCTCCCGCCGCCATTGACCCTCGCCCCGTTCGGACCGTCCCTGAGGAAGCCCGTCTCCGACCCGGCGCTCCTTTCCTTCCTGCTGCTGCGGCTCTTGATCAGCCGCGAAGCGATGCCGAGGAAGAGCTCGCCAGTGGCAATGGCGAACGATTTCTTGTCCGCCTGAGATGAATTGAGCTTCTGGGTCTGGTCTTGGTCTTGGTCTTGGTTTTGGTTCTGGTTCTGGTTCTCGTTCCGGCTCTGGTTCTGGCTCTGAGTGGAGGGTTTAGAGGAGAAGGCTAGGGTTTGGGGACGAAGAGGCAGGCCAGCGAAGGTGGGTTTGGGGGTCAGAGAAGGGAAAGGGTTGCCGGCTTGGTGGGGAGAGAGATAGAGGGAGGAGAGGGAGGAGGGAGCCATGGAAATGGAAAAGGCTGCAGAGGTTTGGCTCCACACTCTGCTCTTGTTGCGGAGGCAGTAGTTTCTTAAGCCGCCTTCATTTAAAATCTAAGTGATAAAACTAGTTTTTTCCACAAATATACATATTTTTCCAAAAAAATTTTATTTTTCAATACTTCGTATTATCAAAAATACTTCATATTTTTTTATTTTTCAATACTCCATACTTTTTTAGACAAAAAAAAAATATCTCACAAATATTTATTATTTCAATAGATTTTTGAAGTATTAAATACAGAAAAAAAATCCCAACACGTTAAGCACACAAATTTTATGTCTCATTTCTCCTGAGCAAAATCCTCGTTTTAACTCTAAAATGGGCAAACAAATAATTGATAAATTATTCTTTCGAACTGCGTTAAATTCAGAAAAATTAAGAGAAAGCCCGCTTAAGATTTACATAATTAAATAAGAAATTGCTCGATATATTGTTCAAATTACAAAACTCCCTTAATGTTCATTAAAATCCATCCAATGGAACAAACGATTTTCGTGTGATTGGTATCCATTGCCGACCTTTTTGTCAAAATATTTATAAAAAAAAAAAACAAAAACAAAAACAAAAACAATGCGCTTTTGGTTTGTTTCGGTTGGTGTTTCGTGAATGTTTGAGGGTGACTTACGTTTGGGTTTTTGCCGGGAGGAGAGAGCGAGAAGGGCGGCGGATTCTGCCAACCGAAACAACTTCCACAACCGGCAAATTGCGGTATTTCGATTTTTCATATTATTTTAATCCACCGGATTTTTATATTTTTGGAAAATTTCTCTTTCATGCCTTCTTTCCTATCGACGCCTCAAGTTTTCCTTGCTTGTAGAGCCCAAAGTTTCCGCCGTCAAACTCATGTATCATCGATCGAAAATCAAGGAACGGATAGCCCGATGCTCCGAGCGCGTTTCGGGCCGGATGCCGATGTTGACATTCTAACGTACACGATGCGTATCGACACGAGAACATGGGACTCGGGCACCGAGCAATTGGTAATCTAAAGATAGTTTAATACAAACATGGACACATTGCCCCCATTCTCGAAATAATCTTAAAAACTTGTTCTCTAACTTTAGTCATGACTTTTCTTTGAAAGGCAGTAAAAATGTTGCCCTAACCCTTTAATTGGAGTGTTAAAGTTATTCACGGTTTTTATGATTCCGTTTCTTTCGCCAAAAAATGAATGATTTCAAAAAAAAAATTCCTAAAAATGACCGCTTGTTGATTGAAAAAATTAAACAATGAAAAACGCTTTCAATATCGATAATAATCTATATTTAAATAATTTTCGTAAATGATGAAAATATTTTTTGTTTATTAACTTTTACAAACGATATAATTAATCATTTTTCAAAAAAATATTTTTAAAATTATTTATTTTTCGCTAAGATTTTTATAAAAAATAATAATAATAATAATAATAATAATAATAAAATTTGGTCCTCGGAATGTGTTGAACAGAGCATAGTCTCTAATGCTAATTGCGGAGCTTCCTGACAGATTAGCAACGAGCAGAGGCCAAGATGAGTCGATCATCGAGATACATTTTAAAAAATAATAATAAGTTAAAGTGATCTGCCTCCGAAAGAAAATCAACATTACAGAAAACTAAGTCGAAATCCTGTATACCCGAAACGCTGAAGACCCTTTCACATTATGCAGGTCTCAGAATCTATCTACGAGCCGAACAGATTGGAATCCGGTTTAAAAGAACTTCTGTACCTTAGTATCTCAATGCCCAAATAGTCAAGAGGACCAGGAACCGCGACATGAGGCTTCCCGACTTTCACACGAACAGCCGCTATCTGGGGGAATTTCGCCAAAGTAGTGGACGCGATGTGCTCTGCCACCGCTTCTAGAAGGTTCTTGGGCGATCCTTCCACGACTTCCTTCACTATGCTGTCAATTAGATTGGAAGTATACTTGGGAATTGTCCATACAGTCAATCAACTCAAGATAAGTATAATGCTGCTAGCAGCTGAGGAGGCAATCTTGCTATTTAACCGTTCCTCGCGATCAACCCAAATCATTGCCCACTTTAACAAGTTCAAGCAGACAATGACATGTAAGTAACATTTGATGCATCTGGAGGCAAGAACTTGGCAAGCAAATCAACTTTCACACGGATGACATTCTTCCAGGCGTTTTGACTGTCGCCCCTAACTAAGCATGAATTGACTCACCGATAGATGTCGGTGTAACTGACAGTATCAGACAACACATCTGATCTTCCAGCTGCCTGCAGATCCATCCAAGCATCTACGTCAATCAAAAATTTCTGACCCAGTTTCCTCTCTTCTGGCTTCACCCCATGGAAGCCATGGAACAACAAGCCTCTCAATATGAGCTTGTCACCCCTCAGCACCATCGACATTCCTGAAAAAAAATGACATCATTTGATTTATCAGAAAAACGTGCTAATAAAGACGTTGAAGAGTAAGGTCATCTCTACTTTTAGAAAATTTGCTTATACTTCCAAATTCTGATGATCATGACATTGACCAGTTATCAGTACTTGCAGCATTTTCCAGCTTCAAAGCCTGCCCTATAGATATGATAAGGAAGATAATCATGCGAGTTCATCCGGGAGAAAAAGAAACTATGTTCCATATGAGTAAATTTAGCCTCATTTTCCCACAACGAAACAAACTCATTAATTTACTACGACAAAAGAGCCGAGCTTTGAATCTGTCAACCAAAATCGTTCACCCGTTTACTTTGTAACAACAGCCCATGCTGCCATAAAATTTCAACAAAACTACAAGTTTGTTTCTGCACCATGCAGTCCATGACGACCCCAACCACCCCACACACCCCACTCCCCACCCCCACACCCCCCCCCCCCCCCCCCCCCCCCCCCCCGGCGGGGGGGAACTGAGTCAGAGACTCAGGTCTTCCAAATTCTGACCTATAACTAGCTCGGTGAGTATGACGTTCAAATCTGATTCCCACCAATACTAATGGGGAGCTTTTTCTCAAAGAATGTCACTTCAAGACATTTGCACAAGAAAGAGAAGCATTTTCCAATGCCAAAAGGTTCCCAGCTCTGGTCCCCCTTGACCACAAACGCACGTCTCTTCTACACAAGGAACAAGCGTCAATTATTCATCTGGCATTCCCACAAACACACGGCGCGCAAGAGAAGGCTCCAAACAGGAGGGACAAAAACGTTCGGAAACAAAAGTTGGAAAGAGGAAGGCAAGACCCGTCGCCGAAAAGAGCAGCGAACGCAAGAAAACCAGCAAGCCGGAATCAAAGAACAGCAAAATCAAAGGGAGGAAAGCAGACCCGCTACACGCCCGTCATATCGAACAACGCGAGAGTCTCGAAGGGAGGACACGGCGACTTACTGGTGTCGGAGTAGACAGATGACCCTTCAAACCAACGATGATGTCGCCTCGCCACCAAACATCCACCAAATTGAGACGCTCGTGTGCTTCGCGAAAGGGAGGGCACTGGTGCGTGGTTCGCGAGTGTGGGAAATGGTAGACAAGAGGCCGATCAGATGGGCTGGTGGGCCGGGCCTGAGATGATCCACGGACACTGTGGTTACTAGGGGTGTCAACGGCCGGGTCTCGGCCTGGCCCGATCCGGCCCGAACTGGGAATTCTTTTTTTTTTTCCTTTTTAATCAATTAAAAAACCCATAAAATGAAAGAATATAAAAAGAAAATATAAAAATAAATTAAATTAAAAACAAAAAATGGGTATTAAATAAAGTTGGAAGTACCAAACCTGACATGAAGGCCCGAAAATTCAAGAAAATTTTCGGGCAGGGCTGGATCAGCTTGCTCGGCGTAGGCACATTTGACAACCATAGTAGTTATGACAAGTTTGAAAAATCACTATAGACCTTAGGGGTGATCGGTTCACAAGATAGTTGATTTATCCTAGAACTGAGAACCACCCGCTGTGAATCGGTTCCGCAAAATACGAATCATGAACCACCCACTCATTCCATGGATGCATTCAAGAATCGAACCACCGGTCTGTCCGGTTTTCGGTTGGATCCTGGTTACGGTTGTTTACCAAATTTTCTGTAAAGAAGTTGTGTTTTACCTTGATTTGTCAGAAGCATTTCTTAATGCTATGATCATTCTTTGGAGTTTGGAGGTCGTAATTTTTCTTGTAAATATTTTCAATTTTTTCATAGAGTTTTGAAGCCAAAAGAACAGCGAGAAGTGGTACTTGCCTTTAAATTTTCACTTTGTACCTTAGCATTTATATAGTATGAATGCAATAATTTTAATAATGGCCAATCATTTTATCGAGTTCTTTTCTTTCTTTTTTGAAATATCTCCCCCTACAAAGCAAAAGAAGAAGTTTGGCGTAGTTGTCACGTTATTTGATAACTTGTTCATAATAGGGAGGAAATATGGTCACGACAATGCAAATGAATTACACCCTTGAGTTGAGTACCATTAGAGTGAACTTGTATTATCCTCATCAATGAAGTAAACTAGGAGGAAGAGATCATACATAAATTCATAGAACAATCAGGTTAAAAAGGTAATATTTCACATCTAGCAAATCATAAATACATTAAAGTATATAAAAGGATCGGTTTGGTTGGGCCGGTTGGATGGCTCTTCCAAATCGAAAACCGAACCAATACCCGTCAGTTTTGAAAAATTGAAACTGGGAACCGAACCGTACCCGCCAGTTACGATACAAAATCAATCGATTTGGTGCAATCTGGTCCTGTTTGGTTGGATCGGGATTTTTTTGCTCACCCCTAATAGACCCCTCCAATTGGTCACATTTTTCACAAAAGATCCTCGTATCAGGTGTCAAACAGAAAGGTCAAGTCAAGTTAGATTTAGGTTGCGTCTGGGTTGGGCCAAATATGATCAGAGCCGTGTTGACTCATTTAATCTTTTTTGACTCATTTTCATACTTTACAAATTGATCTATAGTACTTAAATATTTTTATATTTAACTAAATAATGACATATTTATGTTTTATAATTCGTTGAAAAAAATGATATTGTGCTAAAACACTTTCATGCAATAGAATTTTTTTTAAAATATTATTTTAGTAATAAGAAGTTTATTTTTTTGGTTAAAAAATTAGTATCTTTTTATTAATAAATTATTTTTATTATTAAAATTTAATTGTTTATTTTTTAAAAAAATAATAAATTTTTTACTTCTATTTTTTTTTCTATTTTCTCCGGCAGTAGCGGGCGGCGAAGGTGCTGAAATTCGCACCACGTGGCGAGCACGTGACCATGATGTGCCCATTTCTAGTCAGGGCGGGGTAGTGGGGGGAAGTATATTCGCAACGATCAAGAATCTCACCCGTCTTGATCATCCTTTGAATCTACGTTTTTCGAGTTCGAGCCAACTGACTTGGCCATAAACTCTCATCCGCAGCTTGCGACACCCCTTTCAAATAGTTATTAATAAACAGGAAATAGGCGAAATGGGATTTGAAAGCCGACCCTTGAGATAAAAGCACTAGCGGGTGAGCAGAACTACGGCTCAATTTAAGCCGAGGCTAGGTGGGGCATGTCGGAGTTCTAACACCTAACACGAACATGTACATTCATTGCATGAATTAGTCGGTGGTGGTGAAGTGAAAGTTGGACTTTTCCAACTTAGTACTCCTTGGATCGAAGACAACAATACGGCACATGCCTTGTCATACCTGGAAGTCGGAAGATTAGAAGCAGCCAAGTTGGATTTGGTCGAGGAGTCAAAAGCAAATTCATGCAATTTGGCAGGTCAAAGCCAATTTGTTTTTCTCCCGTTGAAGTTGGCAAAAGAAGCTAGGCGGTGCTATAAATATGTTAGGGTTAAGCACGTTTTGTAAGCTTTCTCACATGCAGAGAAAAACTTTCATTTTCTTGAGGGTTTTGTGGTACGCCATAGCGAGTGCCATAAGGTGAGGAGAGCTTCATAGAATAGAATAGGCATCGCAGCCTTGTGTGTCTTGAAGCATTAGCATAAAGAGAGTTAGAGAGTATTGTTTTTATACTCAAGCTTAGCAAAGCTTGTTTTGTTTGTAAAGCCTTGCTAATCCTTGCAAAGCTTACCTACGAGTCGTTGCGCAGTCTGCGGGGCGCTTGGCCAACGATTCGAACCACTGCAGCAGAGAGAGAGAGAGAGAGACAGACAGACAGACAGAGGGGCATCGATTCCTATTCTTTTAAGCCCTTTTTCATTTCAGACAGAAAGTGCAGGAGAGGAAACGTCATTTAGCTTTTCAGACCCTCAAACGTGTTGCCGCCCGACCGCTATCTCTACTCCAGTGGAGCAACTACCCCAGCCAAGCGACCGGCGACCCCTCGGTGAACCGCAAGAAGGAGAACGGCAGGAACTAAGGTAAAGCCGTCTCCCCCAAACTTGCTCACTAGTCCATGCAATGGGTATTGGCACCGAGGAAAAAATGAAATTGGCGGGGGCGGTGAGAATTGGCAGCGCTGTGGTAGTGACCTTCGACAAGCTAGAGTCGCAGAAAACGTGCCGGGTCTCGATCGTGGTTGAGCTGAAGTGCTCGTGGGTGGGCCGGTGTGGGTCCGAATGTGCGGTCGGCGGAGATAGAGACAAGGTGTTCGACCAAATGGAACCTGGTTGCATGTCGAGGTCTTAGGTGGCATTGGATTTACGGATGGTCGGGCGGTAAAGTAAGGGAGGCCAAGAGAAGCCGGACAGCCTAGAGAGAGAGAGAGATAGATAGAGAGAGAACAATTGTGGTGATGGTGAGGTGGTAAATAGCCTTGTGTTAAAAATAGGTGGTTGTTGAGCTCAAGTTTAGCACTCGGCGGAACTAGCTGGTACGGCGAGAAATTCTGTGTGGACGAGAAGTAGTATAGTGGAGGCGGAGAAGATCGGGAAGTGAGGCTTATATTGGGTAATGGAATCCTTTCATGTGAATCTATTTGTTGACCTTTTTGTTCTCACCGGTTGACTCCTTGACTTTGATTAGTTAATCGGTTTAGGCCTTAGACGACAATGAAGGGATAAGGTAGGATTGTGTGTGCTTGTGCGCTTGTGTGGGGCCTTGGGCAGGGAATTCGATGAGCAGAGAAGTCTAGCGATGTTAGATAGGCGTGTCAATAGGCGGGCCCCAACCTGAATCAGCCCGAAATGAAACAGTACCTTGCCTGGCCCGGCCCGAAATGACACAGTACCTATGCCACTCGGGTCAGGTTGGGTCGGCCCGGGGTGAATCGCACTCCAAAATAATGTCCGCTAATTGCAAGCACATAAATCCAAGAAGAACGATGAGCTCATCCAGCAGTAGAAATCCAACGCCGTCAGTGGCGGCCTCCCTCGGCTCCCTCGCCACGGCCACCAAGCAGAAAAAGAAGAAGAATGACCAGATCATCTCGCTAGCCAAGTTCTCCACCTACAAAGCGGTTGCTCCCGAATTCGAACTATCCAAAGGTCTCGCGCACGAGGATCTCTGCTTGCTGGCCCGCGCCAGCAATCTGCGGAGGAGCTATGGGTTAAACGATTCAGGGGAGGGGGGACTCGCAGACCTGAGCAATACCTTTGACTCCTCCTCCTCCTTCGCCTTCAACGACAGATCCGGCGAGTTCCCCACCGCCTCCTCTCACAGCCATCGCCTTCTCATTGTCTGCGCCTCTTACGACTCCGACAACCTCATCTGCCAGCTCGTCGGGAACCTTGACTCCTACAGCCTCAATGAGTAAAAATCGGCTATGGAAAATGTTTCGAGCGAGAGAGAGGGTGGGTTCTTTTTTTTTTTTTTTTTGGGGGGGGGGGGGGGGGGGGGCTCGAAGGGTGGGTTCTTCTATATCTTCTATTTGCAATGAAAGCTATTGAAAAAAGCTGATGAAGATGATCGTGGGCTGCACGTGGAGGAGGAATGGAAATGGAGGAAACAGTGATGGGCTATTATTGAAACAAAGCCGGCCCACCATTGAAACAGTATCAGATCCGGCCCGAAAGTTTTCTAATTGTTCGGGCCGGTCTGGGCCAAGCCGGGCTGACGCGGGCCTGTTTGACAACCTTAGTTAGAGTCATGTCTGAGTCGGGCATGCGTGCTGATCTTACATGTCCGGAACTTGATCATGTGATAGCAAGTTTTTCCTCAAGTGTGGAGTTTATAGGGAGACCCAGCGATTGAATTTTTTATATTTTTTAATAGTTTTTATGTTATTTTCTTTTATTCATTTTTCTTTTTCTCTTTTTTTTTTCTGCCCCCTCCCCTTCCCTCCACAAATCGCCGATGTTGGTAGAACCCAGAGAGGGTTGACGTTGGGGATACGGCAGAGGCGTAGCTGGAGGCCACGGTGAGGAGGGACCTAACGGAGGCGGCCTTCTCGTCGTCGAAAGGGGAGGGGATGAGAAGATTCGCCATCTGGTCGCCGTTGGCGGCGCCGTCCTTGGAGAAGAAAAAGGCAGATGCCGGAGAACAAGCGAGGGAGGAGATGGGGTGGAAGGAGGAGGCATGGCAGGAGGACGGATTTTTTGGGTTTGGCTTCGGTGGAGCTGAGCTTCAGCGCTGTCCTTAGAGATTAGCTATAGATTTTTCGTGAGAGCTTGAAATCTAATTTTGGGTTTGGCTTCGGTGGAGACCCAGAAAATGTTGAGGGCCAAGGATGATGACGACCATCTCTCTCGCTCCTTCCCTCCTCTGCTTCTGCTGGACCAGTGACGATCCTTCGTCTTTGATCTATCCATGGCGAGGGTCGAGCCCTGCCATGGTCGACCGAGGCTCGACCTCACCGGCCGAGATCTGGGCTTGCGAGGTCGAACCTCGCCGGACCAAGGCGAGGCTCGACTCGACTCGCCGTCGTTGCCTCACCCGACGACGGCGAGGTCAGCCCTCCTCCGGCCGGGCGAGGCTCAGCCTCTCCGGCCACGCCTCGGGCCGGTCGCCCGACTATGGCAACCTGCTGGAGATGGGAGGGAGCAGAAAAAAGTAAAAAAAAATGAATAAAATAAAATAACATAAAAACGGAAAAAGTATATTTTTAATGTCAAAATTCGTGTACGGTGATCGATTTAATATCAAACGTTTCAAAAGTATCGCTTTAGTGCTAATTATTTTTAAAAAAGGTCACTTAAGTGTCAATTTATTTAAAAAATAATTAATTTTAGTGTCAAATTTGATGTGTCACGTTGGCTTAAAAAAAACACGTGTCGGATTTTTGGTGAATCACGTCACTTATAGCACTAAAATGGTTTTTTTAAAAATAAGTTTGTACTAAATTGATTTCCGTGCATAATTTTTGACACTAAATTGATCCGTTTAAAATTTTTTGCACTAAATTGATCTCCGCACACAACTTTTGGCACTAAATAGTAACTTTTGCCACATAAAAACTATTAAAAATCATTCAAAAAATTCAAAAAATATTAAAATGATGGCGGCCACGTCAGCTCCGACCAGTCAAAATTCGCCGGATGAACTGAAATGGCACAATTGCAAAATGTTTAGAACTGAATCGGCAAAAAAAATATGTTTTGGAATTTTTTTGGTAATTTTCCCAAATATTCACAATCTCGACACTTTTCATAAACAATCGGATCATAGACTGTTCATAGGTATAAATGTCGAGCCACTTATACATTAGAGGAAAAAGTCATGCCTGGTCAAAATTTGGATGAAAAATACACAAATATGCATCAACTAGTACAATGACAATAACCATATCTTTAGATTATAGAGCAAAGAAATAAAAGGTAAGCCCAGCTTAATACATGAGCTCCTCTATGTTTTTCGCACCACAAACAAACTAGATGAATAAGAAGCGGAGTTATAGAAACACCAGGTGAAGTTGCAAAAAAATCATGAACTTTTTGTTCATTGGAATTGTATTACCACGTCATATAGACCACCGTGATTATTTATGGTCAATGGTGTAGCGGAATAATTCAAAATAGCATTAGTATAAACGCTAAAACGACAAAGACATAAATGTTAAAATTGCAGAGTCATAAACTCTACGAACAGTATAAAAACTGATAAAAATAATCTCACTATAACAATGCAATAATAGACCTTAAAGAAATGGAATTGCAACAACAGAACTAAAAGTAACAGAATTGATACAAATAAATACCAAGGTCTGTGTTTGACATAGTTTTCTTAAAACAGATTCGTCCCCTCCAATACGTGCTTAAGGTTTCGTGAACGTTTATTTTTCAGTATACAACAATCGACAATGAAGAAGCAAGCACGGCACTTCAAAGCTTTCAACGAACTCCAACAAACTGGAACTAAACACTATCAAAAACAATGCAGATGCAAAGAATAGAAAGAGATGGTCGTTTTCTTATTATTCAAAATAGAATGGGAAGTCATCTATATATAGGGTAAGTAGGGGTATTTTGAAAATAATAACGACTGATTAATTCTGTTGTTACAGTATTAATTTTATAACAGAAAAATAATAGTGGCTATGCCGTTATAGTATTAATTTTGTAAGAGTTATAGTGTCTCCGCCGTTACAGTATTGATTTTCTAACAGTTATAGTGGCTCCGCCGTTACATTATTAATTTTGTAACATCATAATTTTAATGTCATTAACATGTTGTTACTCAATTAATTCAGCCGCCGTTATAAAAAAAACGTAATTGTTTGAGTTGAAAAAGAATAAAACAGAATGCAAAAATGGGCTTGTCACAAGTCCCACTTTTCGATCCTGCATCTTGCGTTCGCACCCAAATTTCAGCTCGTCAGGCCTCCGTCAAAGCTTGAGATTTGCATGACCCATGCGCCTGCACACAAGGCATAGTGTTTGTGTTGTGATAGTTACTACTCCAAAGGAATACAACCACTCAAAGGTCTTCTTTCTTTCTAATGTAGGACTAATGTTTTGTCACTTCCCATTTCCAACTCAATGGTGTTCTTTGAGTAATAATTTCTCATTCACTCACCTATCAATTTATGTCATGACCAATTTATCTCATATTTCCAACAAATGGATCTTAGAATTAATTTTTTGCGTTTTTGCTCGTTTGGTTTGCTAAAAATGGCCAGTTAATGGAAAATCATTAACAGCCTGAGAGAATACGCATGCTTAAAGTTAGGAAAATAAATTTCCCAATCTGAGAAGGAGAAAATATTTTTCTGAAAAATTGTTTCCTAAAAAGTATTTTCATTTATCATGAGATTTTTCTCGAAACAAACACAATCTCTAAATGGAGTATGAAATACTTTGGCATAAGTACAAGGCTATTTTTTAATGGATCATTAGTTGTAAAAAAGTACACATAAAACTAAATTATCAAAGTTGGAAGGATTCCCAGTTAGCAAAAGAAATAAAATCCACAAACATAACTCGACGAAACCATCGTATGACGGAGGAAAATGTCAAACGTTGGTAAGCCCAATACATCCGTCTGTTCCTTTGATATCATCGAAAGTATCGGCCAATGTCGGGATTACTCAATTTGCTTCAGATGAATTTATCTACTACACATTTACTCACGAATTGCACGTACCATTATACAAAAATAAAAAGAATATGCTCACTAGAAATTCTAAAATTTGTCAAGAAAATACAATTGAGTCCTAAAACTTACAAAAGTGCGATCCAGTCCTTCCGTTAACTTCGCCTAATTTGGCTAACGGAAAATGATGAAGTGGCCAAAGGACATCATTTTTGTCGAAATATGATTTTTAATATAAACTGTACCAAAACTAATTTTAAAAATAAGCTATAAAAAAACATTATTAGTGATGAGGGCTTTTGCAGCCCTCGGCTCCACTGACCCACCACCGCAGGCAAGGGCTAGCGATGGTGGGAAAATGGTCGGCAAGTGGTCATTGGGCCCTAGCCGGGGGTTGACGACCCTCGCGTCCCCTAGATCGAGCTGAGGGCCACCACTGGCTATGGTGGGGCTAGGCGGCAACCCTATCAGGGTGACCCTCAGCCCAATTTGGGCAAGGGCCCGTAGTCGATCGCCGATGGTCAACCAAGGTTGGCGACCACTAGCCGAGGTTGGGCAAACCCTCACCCCACCATCGTCGGCCCTTTCGACAATGGTGGGGGTTGTGGCGGTGCCAAGAACCCTATAGGTCCTTGCTTGCTCTGCTCTCTTTTTTTTTTGTAATATTTTTGTAATCTAATTAATGAATATTTCTATTAAAAATCAAACTTAGACAAAACTACACCATTTTGGACATATCTTTCTTGTTTTAGCCACGTTAATGCCACATAGGAGAGAGAAAGTAGCAAAAAAAAAATCAATGTCGTCATTTTTCATTAGTCAAATTGGACGGCCTTAGCGGAAGAACTCGATTGTACTTTCTGAAATTTTTAAGACTCAATTGTATTTTCGTGACAACTTATAGGATTTTCAGTTAACATGCCCCAAAACAAAATTGCAATGAAGTATGGGAATATTTTAGCATGGATATGACATTAATTTAACGTATCAAAAGCACGCATAAAATTGCTTTATCAAACAGAAAAATGATACAAATAATCCTTGAATTTTGGCAGGATATACAACGTGATCTCTGAGCTTTTAATTTATTCATTATAGTCCATAAACTTTAGCTCAATGTGCGATTTGATCCCTAAACTTTTGACTTGTTCAATTTAGTCCCTGAATCATACGAAAATGTCCAGTATTACCCTTAATCTTAAATTAATAAAATGACTACATTGAACATTTCTCTATAGTTCATGGACTAATTGACCACATTGAACAAATTAAAAGTTCAAGGATCAGATTGAATAAATTAAAAATTTAGGGACTACATTACACATTATGCCAAAGTTCAGAGGCTATTTATATAATTATCCCTTATCAAATTACAAGCGAAACCAATTACTATGAAGTTAAGAAATTCTCAAACATTATATATATTACGCACTCTAAATAATATACTATCTCTATAATGCATATAAACAATGGCAAAAATCTTTTGTTTGCTAACTAATACAATAAAATATTTGAGTTTATGATGCAAACAAAATGTATTTCGTTAGTGCATGAATTACAATTGAGTGGTAAAACAATGACGAGAGAGGAGAATAAGGGGTAATAAATTACTGTACACGCAAATACATACATACATACATACATGTGCGCGCGCTAGAGGTGTTAATGGTTCGGTTCGGTTCGGTTTTCAAAAACATAACCGATCTAATCCATTAGCGTGTAAACTTGAACTAAACCGAATCTCACCCTAAATTGAATTTGAAATTTCAGTTCGATTTTCGATTTTTCTTTTTTAATACTAAAATCTTATTTATACATTTCTTTTTTCTTTTTTCTTTTTCTTTTTATTTTTGGGGCCGAGGGCTGCGAAGCCCTTGCCGACACCACGAGGGCCTCCAAAAAAAATACTAAAAAGGTTATTTTTGAAATGTTATTGCGATTTGGTTAACCAAACCGAAATAATGCTGAAAAATATATTTGCTATTTTTCAATTACCCTAAACCGAAAACCGAACCATGGATTTGGGCAGAATCTTTTGAATTTTTTATTGGACGTATAAAAAGATAAAAGACTGGGTGAGTGGCGCAATAATTAATGAATACATGCTATACGCTTTGTCAAACTGATAACCACGTTTTTACTCCATAATCAAAGAAACGATCTAAAATCACATTAACATATCTGGCTGCACTATGCACAAAAGCTCTCTCTTTACAGTGTGAACTTCCTGAGCTTTCTCGAACATCCTCCCTGAGTAACTGTGAATCGGTAAGTATCATGTTTCTCTGGCCAATTTGATCCTGTCTCCATCGTCTGGACACACTATTTTCTTGTCTCAGAGAGAGACCTCTGCATCCTTTTCTGTGGCACATCGAGCTCTGCATCCTTTTCTGTGGCACATCGAGTAAATCGATCGTCTCTATGTTAGTGGTGGTCGAGCATGTCTACCAGTTCATGGAGTTGATTCTCCTGAGAGGGCGTCGGGGCCGGCGACTTTCGACCACTGGAACAAGATTCTTCATCAACTGCATGAAACAAGAGTGAGGTTTATCTCTGCAACATCTGCCAGACTGGAAAAGAAAACCAATTGAGAGCGGGATAATTCAGAGAAACAGAATGTGTTTGACTTTGGACTTGCGCATGAACTATAGGTTCTGCCCTGTACCCAACCCCCCCCCCCCCCCCCCCCCCCCATAAGTAGACATTCCCCAATCACCAACATGTCGCTTCACATGGCTTTTGGGCCAAATTCAATAAGGGTATAGATTTAACATTTTTGAAACAGAACAGTCACTTCAGATGTATATAGTAGCTCAACCATAAACATTATAAGTCGCCTATATTCAAATACATTCCAAACCAACAAAATTCACAATTCCATGGATACCAGAGGTACCACAAAAGATTTCGACCAAACGGGAAAAGATCATTTTCATTTACCAAGAGTTTAGTAAAACAGACACCTTTGTGCCAGGATATATTTCGTGATCAGGGAAACAAACAAGACAACAAAGATGCAAGATAATCAAGTACATCCAGCACCTTCTTTTGTTAGGACAATTTCGAAAATTGGAAAAGAGAAATTCAGAGGATGCGAGAACTTGGCATCCAGTGGATGCAAGGAGATATTAATTTTCCTTCCCTGAAAATAATAAAGTTTCTATATATTCCTTGTCAATGCATTAGTGTAAGGCCTTGACCACTGAACTACACAGAGGATATTAAGCTCATGGTAGCCTTATATCTGCTAATACACAGAGATGCATATATCCTCTAGCAGCATCAACTTCATTTCAGACCGAAATCGGCAGCATCCATTTTTGTTCAAGAAGATCAAAGCAGTTAAGATTTTGTTTGTAGTCTATACCGATATCTCGACAGAAACAGTACATCTGATCTCATCTCTATTACCGCCGTTCGCAAACTTTTGGAATGTGTTTGATAATATGCAAACGCAAAAATTTGCACATTTCAAACAACATTTCACTAGTTGATAATTCCCTTCAGCACTATAGACGAGATTGCCATTTATATGGATAGCAATTCTCAACACATGCTCCAATTATGCAAGTATTAGTAATCCCATGAATGCAAGGGAGAAAATCAAACTTAATATCGCAAGGGCACATCAAAATAAGTTTTTCATATAGAGGACGGAATAGTGTTTTCAAATATCAATAGATAGTATTGCTTCCATACGACACAAGATAGATTGCTCAAAGGGTCTTCAAATCATTTACCGTGAAACAAAGAGACAGGAACCAACAGGTTATCATTTCTTTTCTCAGGAAAGACACCACGGCATCAATAAGAGAGCGTAGACTGTTGTTTTTCGTGTATAAAAACCTTCCGAGCACATTATCCATCACTTTATACTTCTCTACTTGAGCAATTGGCTTAACTATGATTCAATTGTTTTCGCTTTACAAGGTCCACCAAATAAAGTTGGCTGTACCTTCAACCAGGGAAAACTATCCAACACTTCATAAAAGAAAGTCAAGCAGATGAAGACACAGTCAACCCCAAAGAGTCTTAAAAAACTCTATAACTTAAATTAATGAGCATAAATTGACATTGCATTTACCTGTTTAAGCCGCTCTTTGCTCTGCTCAGCCTGCATATAGTGCATAGACTTCTTAGAACTCTCTCAATGAAGAATACTTAACTACATACATGGTCTTTGAGAGAAAAAAGTTCATCTGCTTCGTCATCACTAACCGATGATGAGTATGTTGTGGATGCAGACAAGCTAACCTAGAGCATATATGTCGGAGGCAGAGATTTAGAGGAGCCTGCAGGGCTAAAACAGTCCCTTATTCCATTTTCATTAGGGAAGAAGGTTGATAATCAGAAGTCCACCCCAACCAAACCGCCCAATCCCCAACAGGGGACAGGCCAAAGACATTGCTCCTCGGACGCTTGATGCTCGAAATTAAGGCCGTCACAAGTTTCTCCAAGTGCCATAGTCATTAATTGCTACTACCTCATAAGCTGGTTCTGTATTTCCCAGATAAATTTTCGTCCATTTCAAGATTTTCTTTTTTATACATTAAGGAAACAAAATCTGCATGTTCCTTCCCCATTTAAAACAAAATAATCATCGGGTTACTGTCTGTTTCTGTTGAGGCTGCTAAAAAGTTTACTATTGACTGAAGTTATGATGGAATAAGAAATCAATAAATGGAACATAATCCCATTAGGTGCTACCCTTTATAGTTTGTTTATGAAAAGAGCTGCCATCGGTTACCCGCCCAATGGACTTTTATAAATATTTTTACTCAATTTGATAAGATGGCTAGAATCAAGGGGAGACCTGATTTATACAAGAGCATACCTCTTCCCTCAAAAGGCGTGCTTTTTCCTCCTCCAATTGGGTAACCAAAGATTCTAATTCAGCTGTATATGCCTGCGAAAGCAAAGAGAAAAATGTCAGGATTCTTTTTCTAGAATTAAAACAACCGCAATGTTAACCAATCGTTCACCTTAGACATGGAAAAAAAAAATTAGCAGTCCCAATGTTTGTGGCAATGGAGGGAGGCAATTACAATGTGCGTGACAGATGGAAGGAAGAGAAAAAGAGATGGCCAAGACAATGACATCATCAACCAACAAACAACTCATTATCATGCGCACAGAGAGTCCACAGCTAAAACATAAGAACCCAAACAACGCGAGTCCGAGCAATTATCATAAATATGTCGTTGAATTGCTCTGAGCCACTGTTAAACAACGAGAGCCGCACTAACCGGGCTAAAGAAACGAGTTAATCACCAACACTGGTTCATGGGAAACCGGAAGAAACAAAAAATGAATGAAAGAATAGGGGAAGAAGAAATAAAATTACCTGCTTGCGTTCTCGGGACCTAGCGGCCGATTCTCGGTTCTTGATCATCCTCCTCTGCTTCTGCTGCGTGGCCTTATCCACCGGCTCCTCCACGGCCCTTCTCTTCCCTCTTCCAACCACCACTCTCCCCTCAATTCCGCCATTGTTGTTGCTAACGCCCCCACCCACACCCATCGTCCCCCCCACCTGAATCAAATGGCCGTTCAAATCACCCGCCGCGTCCCCGCAGTAACCCCCTGCTCCTCCTCCACCACTGCCAATCCTCACGTCCTCTTCCCTCACAGCCCCGTTCTTCGCCAGAAAATCCTCCAGAGTCATCTCCTCCTCTCCCCTGGCGCTCGCCCCATCGCTCCCAGCCACGATCTCCTTCCACACCTCGTCCACCGTCTTGCTGCCGCCGGGTTGCCCGGCGCCGGCGCCCCGCAGGGGCGCGCCGTCGCCTACGCCTCCACCGCCGTGGTTGAAGATCGCGGGATCGGGAGTGGTGGGGCTGTCGTCGGAGTATATGTTCTTGAGGAGCTCGTCCATGGTGACGGAGCCGGAGGCATCGGCGGCGTTGCCGGCGGCGGCGATGGCGTGGTTGTTGTTGTGGTGGTCCTGGAGATCGGAGATCAGAGCGGAGAGGGAGGATGATATAGAGGACTGGAGAGGCAGATCCGGATTCCCCCTGGACGACGTCGTGGAGGTCATCAACTTGGACGACGCCATGACCGGCCCTCCCCCCAAAAGAAAAAAATCCCCCGAGTCTCTCGGCCTCGACTCAACGGGCGGTTTCCGATTCCCAGTATCTTCGGGCTCAGTACAGACCAACTCTCTCCGACGACTTCGTCCTCAGCAACCGCGAAGCTGACGGCAATTCCGATTCCGACGACGGAGCGGCGGATCGTTGCTGCAGAGATTCACAGAGAGAGAGAGAGAGAGAGAGAGTCGCGAGCAGTTGGAACAGGAAGTTGCCTTGAGACTTGAGAGAGTTCTGGTTCAGCGAAATGAGTAAATGATCGATATATAATGAACACGAGAACGGCGCTGTACTCCTCTTTGCCCAATTTGTCTCCTTTTTTTTTTCTTTACTTTCTATTTATGATTACTTTTTCTTTTTTTTCTTTTTGTGGGGCAAAATTTATGATTCCTTTTCCAATAAATAAAAAAATCCTTTTTTTTTTCGTCAGACATCTTTATTTTGGAATAAAAAGATGTGAAGAAATCATTTTAGGTCTCGACATTTGAATATTTCAGAAATTTCGAGTGTTTATTTCGTTGAAAATAAATTATTTAAATAATATTTATCTTAAATACATTGCTTGTACAGCTTATAAAAATCAATAAATAAAGACTGTTTGCACCATTCACAAAGGCATATAGGCATAAAATATTACCAATATTAAAAAAAAATTGTTGACAAATTTTTTCAATTGATAAAAGCAATCATTTTGAAGAAAAAAATTTAAAATTATTTATTTCCCATGAAAAAAATTCGGAGCCTCGCTTACTAAAAATATTTGATAAGGACCTCGTAGAGCTGAGTCAGCGATTAATTCCGATTACTTACGGAGATGTATCACGAAGTGCTTGAGCAACCTCTCAACTATATCATTTGACACATTAATAGAATACCACCTGCTTGTTAAAATCGAAAGGGACTTTGAGTCGCATGGGATTTCAACGGATGTCCCGAAATATTTCAAGCAATAGCTCGAGTTTCATCACGATTACAAAGTACGTGAAAAGAAGGGCTCAAGTTTGAGCGGCTGTAACTGTACCAATCGAACTTCCGGTACAACACCGCTCACTCATTAGAAGCTTAAGGATTTTTCACGGCGTGTGGCGTTTGAACAGGTGTCTCGATGTATCTTCGACCGTCTGCTGAGAATCAGCCGCGGCGACGGCGGCGACACGGCACAGGAGCAGAGGGCACGGATATCTCCGCTCGAGGGGAGGGCGTGATGGTAATTTCGCAGGCCGCGGAGGGCCCCACGATCTTAAAGATGTCTTCGGCTTTAAGTTAGTTCGTACAGGTCAAAGTTGGTTTTACACGAAAGTCGGCAGTTTGCGGATAAATGCCAAAGCGCGTTTTGTTTTTTTTTTTTTTGTTTTAATTCCAATTTTAGCATTTAATAACAAATCATGGAATATATTGTCCATTTTGGAAAAGTCTTCAAAGTTAGAAAAAAAAAAAGAGGGTCTTTTACGTAAATATGATATCTAATTATCTATAGCTTAGCAAAAGAAAGAAACTGGTTTTATATTTTTAACATCTTTTTTTTTTAAGTTGTGAATTCTAATTTCTTTTCTTCAATTTCAATGTCCTTACATAAGACATGAATTTTGTACTTTGTAGTTGTAGTAACAAGAACTCCTGGACTTCATAAGAAAATATTGATTAGTATGACATTGGTAAAAAAAAAAAAAATTACACGTTGATGTAAGGTTCAAATTATTCATGTTAGAGCATGACACGCTTGGTCTTTATACCGGCTTTATATGCTTTTTTTTTATGTATATGCAACATACTTCGTTAATTTAAGCTTTTGAATTTGACATTCTAACATGACATTACAGCCCTTTAATGTCGAATCTCATGTGCCGTTCCTGATTTGACTTGCATGCGTAGGGGGCTTATGTGCAAAAGCCCGTCGTAACATGGCAATAGAGCCCTCAAACATCGATCGAAGCCCACTGTTTTCAGCCCCATCATTACATGGTATTAGAGCCCTGTGCCGTTCCTAATTCGACTTTATGCGCAATAGGTTTTTCATTTCCAAGCTCGTTCTAACATGGCATCGAAGCCTTCAAAATTTGAATATCTAGACTAGTCATAAGCTCATTTCTTAGTTCATATAGGATGGGTTGATTTTTTATATGGTTAGTTATATCAAGTAAATAAGTCATAAATGGATTTACAAATTACTTTGGTCCAATCCACATCTCTTATGACTATCTCTCATTTTATCTCGTATTCACTCGATCTTGCACTCGCTCGTTCCGCACTCTTATCTTATTTAGGTGTGAATTTTTTTTAGATTTGATTAAATATGGAAGTGTTTCAACAATATGATTCGGGTCAAGTACGAGTTAGGTACGAATCACTAAATTTGCACCACATGAAAACGGATCAAAACGGGTCATATGAGTAGAACTACTTTCTACTCGATCGGACCCACCCTTTTGACGAGTCTAGTCATCTTTTATTCCACTTGCATGGGTAGTGGGTTTGATGTTCTCCTTTGTCTACTAGCCTTATATTCACAAATTAATTTAAATTTTTGAATGGGACACTCTAAAAATTAATTTTCCTACCCAAAAAAAAAAAAACGCCAACCTTGGACGACAAAGAGAAGACTACACAAAGGAAAGTGGAATTCGAAGAAATCGATGCAAGGATACAACAAGGCGAGACAAATAGAAAGTGTGCGTTGACTGGTAGTGTTGACTTTTGTGGCTCGTGGAGATTGCTACTATCCGCCGCCCTTCTTGCGGAAAAACGCTGGAGCGGCACTGAATGTGGACGTTGCGATCGGTCTGTGGGCGGACGGCTGCGATTGGGGGGAGCCACCAAATGGCAAGGAGGCGTGTGTCCGTGGCGCATTGCTCCCACCGAAGCGATGACGTTTTTTCAGTTAAGCACGCCTTCAACGAGGATTGGGAAGCCGGGCTTTTCGCTGGTCCAAAAGGGTCGGAAGGGATAGCGGGCGCGCATCAAGACCGGTTCAATCTGTAAATTGGACCGAACCGGCCTGAATCGACGAGTTGACGGTGGGTTTTCGGACGGATTAGTTTGACTTTCTGTTCGGTGAACCTAGAGCCGGCCAATGTTGGGTTCCGTTTGGTTCCAAAGCCTAATTGGCGTTAAACCAATTTTGCAGTGTCTCTTTAGGGGGAAAAAAACCTTCGCACCCGTCTAGAATTGAACAATTGTCTACGGCATTGGCCAAACAACATGACCACTTAACTAACATATGTTTCTATAAACTGATTTTGATTTTTATATTGATCCGATACTGACCGATTAAGCTCCAGATTCCAATCTTTTGAAACCGGGAGTTATAGGGTCTATTCTTGATTTCATATCTACAATCGATTCGCCCTGAAATCCACCGTGCCCATGAAAGGAAAACTAGCTTAATATATTTTGGAGTGATGCCATAAGAATCCTGTAATATTCACTTAATAATCAAATCCAAGACTAAAGAGAGGTTGTCGCTTGACATCCCTTGCGACTCATCATTTCGAGATAGACAAGCCCCATAACTTCACCAAGATGCTAAAGGTTTAGGACACATTCATCAAAACGAGGTACAGGCCCTAAAAAAAAAAAACAGTTTTTCAAGCACATGACCTCGTATTTGAGAATACGAACGTTAGGCGAACACTATCGATTCGTATTTTCGCGCAACGCGATGATGAATCGGGGATCGGCAGGAACTGCGACCGTTTCTCAACTGCTTGACGCGCGACATAAACCCTTTCATATATAAAAACGTAATTATGAGAATGTCATAAGCTACTTAGTCAATAGCAGTGCCCAACATTGTAAATCACTTGTATTACATGCCATCTCTCTATAAATCTTCCTTTGAAAAAAGATTAAAAGAAAGGTAAAATCTGTTTTCCTATAAACTTTTAGTGATTTTTATAATTAATGTATTTAAATCATGCCTTTTTTTCTCTTTTTTTAACGTGCATCGAATGGGGCAATTAATCAGCTTTCCTAAATGGGGGTAATTAATCAAAATTTTCGGTCGTGGCCAGATTCTAAAATCTGTAAATGGGTTAATTAAATAGGGCTCAATCCCAAAAAAAAACCTCAAACTTTAGATTTTGTCCTAAAAATATACACAACTTTTTTTTTCTCCTAAAAAACCTCCAACTTTTGATTTTGTCCCAATTCTACCAATCCAATCCCAAAAATACCTCAAACTCTGGACTTTGTCCCAAAAATATCCACAATTTTTATTGTGTCCTAAAAAACCTTCAATTTTTGAATTTGTCTCAAATCTACAAGTCCAATCACAAAAAAAACCTCAAAACCCGTCTCGTAGAATTCCCGACGGCCTTAACGTCGGCCGTTTAGCTTCTGTCGAAACTCCAAGTGATTCTCAACCGTCGCTCGATGGTGTGGCCTTATTTCGAGACAATAGCAACCCTCGTCATCGACTCTTTACCCGTTGATAGTCCTCGATGCCAATCGAGTCTCTCATCGAGGACTATCGTGTCGACCTTACATCTGTGATAAGTTGCTACTGAAATTTGTATGTGAATCTCGGATAATTCAATTATGTCTCGAAATGAGTAAATGCGGCTGCAATATGTCAAACATTCTCCCTTGAGACAATTGAAAATACATTTTGATCTTTGTCAAATAATCATGAGTTATGTTCAACTAGGCGGAAAAAACTCTTTTTTTTAATAATTGTGGTAAGTTTAGGACAAAATCAAAAGTTGGAGGTCTTTTAGCAGACAAAAAAAGTTATGGATATTTTTGGGATAAAGACTAAAGTTTGATTTTTTTGGGATAAAATTAAAATTTGAAGGTTTTATAGGAGACAAAAAAAAAAGTTTGGATATTTTTAGGACAAACCTCAAAGTTTGAGGTTTTTTTTTTTTTTTGAATTAGCCCAATTAAATAGTGATTATCTAACCAAATCCAGAGAGAGAAACGCTATTTCCCAAGATTTTTTTTCGCTTAGTCCCAAGAGATCCCTCTTTGCCATGCATTGCGTGTAGGGGTGAGCAAATCGGACCGCCCAAATCGGGATCGTCCGGACTCCGATTTCAAGTTCTAAAGGAAGCGGTCCGATTTTCGATAATGATTGATTTTTTTTTTTAATTTTTTTTCACTTTGGAGGTGCAAGATAGTTGGCTGACTTAAAAAGATGCCAAAAAACAGGTTATGCTTGAGCATTCAAAATATTCTTTTGTGCGGAAGGATGTTGAAAACAAGTTCTGCTTCCGATCTAGATTGCACTCTCCTGGACCAATTTCAAGAGTAGAACTTCCAAAGAAAGACCATGAACACTCAAATCCTTGTAAAAAATATTGAAATATGGAATTCACTTAAAACAATCCGACACTTGTACATTAACATATCAATTTACGCATAAGTAAATTCCCAGAACCTAATGAAGGGTTCTAGGTCCCTCCAATCCCATTTGGAAGTTCTTTGAAAAGAATGGAGAACCTGTTTCCATTTAGATTTTCCACTTTGGAGAATATTCACAAGGATGCTAAAGAACAAACCAAGATTTAGCGAAGGACATTTGGTTCATAATCTCAAGTACTTACTTTGGGTCCAATCAGTATTGTGTCTCTTTATCATCGTCATCTTCCTGAACGATTATCGCTCATAGTGTTTGATGTCGGGTCCTTAGAACCGCCTGGGAACCGGACCGAACCGGACCGACGATCCGGTTCACGGTTTCGAAAAATTAGGAACCGGTACCACCGCTCCGGTTTCCGGTTCTTGAGAAAAATCGGACCGAACCGGACCAGGAATCGATCACCCCTAATTGCGTGGACAATCTTCCTCACCCATTGCTCGTGCGATGTATTTCTTGTCCAATGCCCTAAGTAGAACGGATAGCAATATGGACCCACAATAATTCCACACGTCATTTCTTAAAAACATAGAAAATTTCGACACGTCGTAATTTATCATGTATATACAAAAATATCAGTGGTGAATTTATTCTTCTTCTATTAAGGATTCACGAATAATTTTTTTTTTGCTAACTGAGATATATTAATTTTGGAGTGACTTGGTATACGACTTATATATACATTTTCTTTAAATTTACATTTTTATCCTTAATTTATTGAAAATATTTAAAATTAATCATGTGTGTGTCGAAATAACATGTCAAGATGCTAAATTCGCGTTGGCTATCATGTCTAGAATACTAATCATGTGCCAGTCTCATATCGAAGCGTCGGGCATGACGTTGAAGCCCTCAAAGTGTATTGAAGCTTCCTGGTCACGGCTTTGGTTTAGGAAGGGCATGGCATTGAATTTTATTTTATTTTGACTGGATAGTGGATCATGATAAGCTTATGGATGATGCCAACTGCCAAGTGGGAATGTCAAGTCGGGTGATGGTCACGTGTAAATATTCGAGTACCTACCTCTAATGGATGGTGCCAAGTGCATCTTTGGAATTCAAACCGTGCTCATTTCATCCGTAATGATCAATGACGTAAGAGGGTTGAAGTCAAATCACCGGCTCTTTATTTTGGTTACCGAATGCAGTGCATTTTCAAAGGGGTGTTTGAACTTTGAAGTGCTCGAAAAACCGGTATTTAGGGACTCGCATGATATCATTTTCATTTCAGAAATTAATTTTTAATTATAAATAATTTTTTTATTTATATTTCTAAATGAATTTTTTAAAATAATAATAATAAAAATGCGACAACGGGGGTGGTCTACGACCAATGGCAACAGCAGCCGCCGGGGGGTGATGGTCGACGACGAAGATTTTTATTTTTATTTTTCTGAGAATTATCTTTTTTTGTTTCTCATTTCTGCTTCAAATTTATTTTCGAAACAACTTTTTATTTCAAAAATAGAAAAATAAAATTACGTTACTAAACGAGTTTCTACTCCAAAGATAGCTTTGAAACAGAAATTCTGTTTTTGAAGGTTTATCATGCACCCTCTTAATGTGTCGACGTGAAAATTCAAAATATTCATCGTCAATTATATTGAGTAAAGGCCTCTAGCAGCGAGTGGGCTACGCGGGACATCATGCAACAACAACTTGTCAGGCTTACTCATTATGCTCCATGAAAATTATCCGACAAAACTCAGCTCGCAAATTACAAGATCGAGGGTGGGGAAATAGAATGTATCTAGCGTGTTAATAAGAATACTAAATTTCCGTGGGAAAATTACTTGATTAATCATATATTTATTGGATGAATGCCGACTTAGACCTGAACTTTTTAATTTTGCTAATTTAGCCTTCAACCTTTATGCTGAATGAAACCTTCTAGTTAATTTTTGTGACAGTCCGGCTATCGTCTAGCTGTCTTACATATGATATCGGCTCATTGGTAATTTCTCGACAAAGATTGGCCAGAAGGACCGCATTGAAATTCCACTCAAAATGGTAAGGTAAAATTGGCCAAATTTGGTTAGTTATGACTAAATTAATATATCCATATAATAAGTTTAGGGTTGATTGAGCAATTTTTCCTAATTTCTATATTGGAGAAAGCTCGACAAACAATAGTTAAAAGAGAAAATTTTCCAAAAAAATAATGGTTGATACCCCGAAAAATCCCAAACTGGTATACATATGACAAATTTACCAAAAATTATTTTTTCGACCAGAGAAAATTCAAAACGGGTACACTTATGATAAATTTATCTCAAACTGGTACACATGTAAAAAATTTACTATTCGTTAAATTTCTGTCAAATTGCTGAGTTAGATGGCACGTAGCAGTTCATGAATATACTAATTTAAGGTTTTTAACCTTTGTTTATTATAGATGTATCAATTTAGAATTTTTCATGACATTAATCGAATTTAACGAAGATTAAATTTATCACAGGTACACAAATATAAAATTTTTCGTGGTTAAAAAAATTAATTTATGATAAATTTATCACCGGTGTAACAATTTAGGATTTTTAACTTTATTGGTGTCGGCCTAATGTTAAAAACTGGTACACCCGTGACATATTCACTTTAAATTATTTTTCTGATTACAAAAAATATCAAATTGATATAATTATTACAAATTTATCTTCAAATATTTTTTATTCCAAAATATCTTTGAATCTTCTGAACCGAACAAAACCAACCCAACGGCCAACATCACAGAATCCGATTTCGCCGACACTGAGAATCAAGTCGGGTCGAATCAACTCCAATCAAATCGCCTGCCTCCTTCTTCGGTTGAACTCTCCAAGAAAATCTTCAAGAAACATGGCGTCGCCGACCGCCGCCAAACCCAAAGCCGCCCTCGCCGTCTTCGTCGGAACGCTAGTCTTCACGCTCCTCAGCCTCCCCGACGGCGCCATCAGCGTCCCCGTTGAAGAGCTCGACGCCGCGCTCGCCGCCCTCCGCTCCCGCGGCTACAACCTCGCCGCCAATGCCGTCGCCGCCTCTGACCTCCGCTTCGACCTACTCTCCGCCGCCTCGCTCACCTTCTTCGCCCCAGTCGACTCCGCCATCTTCGCCCTCGGCATGACCCTCCCTGCCCTTGCCTACCTCTCCGCCCTCCGCTCCCACGCGGTCCCCAGCCGCCTCTCCGCCGCGGACCTGAGCCACATCCGTTCCAACGCCGTGGTCCCCACGCTCCTCCCCTCGCGGTCTCTCCGCGTGACTGTGAGCCAGCATTCCAACGCAATCCTCGTGGACGGCGTGGAACTAGTGATGCTGGGGGTTTTCTATGGCCCTGGCGTGGCAGTGCACGGGCTCCGCGGCGCTCTGAGCGTTCGGTCTCAGTTTGGCGCAATAGACGGCAGTGCTCCTCCTCCGGTTCTTCGCCGTCACTCCAGTTCGATCTTTTTCCGGGTTCCCAAGGTTGCTTGGCCGTCCAGCCACGTGAATGATCATTCCGGTCGGCCCTCTGTCAACCTCACTGATTCGTCGCCTCCGGAATCACAAGAGAGCTATTCGCTGTCGCCGGAGATTCAAACCTTGTCGGTTCCTTTGCCCGCCCCGGTGGAGATTAGTTCTGTTGCTCCAAAGGGTAAGGACGGCAGCGATGGCGACAGGAGAGGAAGATTTGATCTTTCGGGTAATCTGGGGCCGACGATGATGCCGCCGTTTAATGGTGGTGGCCAGGGAGAGGGTTCACTCGGTGTATCCGAGCCTTTCAACGAGGAAACCATGTCCATTGAGGAAGTCCTTGAGGACGATGATGAGTTTTGGGATGAGGATCCCCCTTTGGCTTGACGGCTCGCCGGAAAATGGGGGATGCATCACCAGCGACGACAGGTACCTTTTCTGTCCATATTTTGGGACTTTTTTCAGAATTCGTCCCTTTTTTTTTTTCCTGGGGACGGAGGACTCATTGTGCTTAGAAAATTCTGATTACAGAAGAGGGCAAAATTCAGTAAAAAATACTTGTGATTCGCGGATTACAGATCTCTTTCATCATCCCCTGATTCGTTGAGTCCGATATCGCGTACGACCCAAGTCGAAATTGAAAAATCGCGCTTTTTGAATTATATCTTCTAACAAAAAAGGCTGTGACACTGAACCGATAGTTTCAAGTCGAAAATATGGGCACGAGCGGCAAAGCTACTTGCCGACCGGCATAGGAAACATCAACTGTCCAAGCAAAATACAAGATGCAAAAGCCACTCCTATGCCGGCTACATCATTGGAACCCTGCACCTGCACGAGGATTGCAGAAAGAAGCGGCAAAGGTCCCCAAAGATGTCGGCACTGGTACGGGACAAGCAGGCGATCAAGCGATAAAAGATGGAAGACAGGTACCATTTGAAGGGTTCAGTACCACGAGAATGTTGGAATGACAACATAAGTGGCTTGACCATGAACTCACATTAGGTTCTTACACCGCCTGCACCTAAAACTAAGGACCTTGCCTGTCAACTATCAAGACAGACACGGAATAAACGACGTGGTTGGCGGATGCGACTTTTTTGCGGTTCAGAACCAAGGAAAAGCATCAAATTCGCTACTCCAAAATCGGATGCTCTGATTCGACTTCCCGTGCATCGCCATAAAAAGTTTGTTCTTTCATATAAAGCTTTAACGTTGAGAGAGAATGCTCACAGAAAGATACAAACCCAATGTCAAAAGTACGATGCCATTCAAATTGAGATGCGAAAGATGGCTTCGGAAAATAATGTGCATCACTCCGATATCATATCGATCACATAGGATCCGCAGACACAGTTCAAAAAAGGGTTACTTAAAACAAAATAGAGCAACAATACAAACACCACCAAAAATGTACGTAATCAATAAACAAAGGGACACTGAAGGGGAATAACTTGGAGGGAAAATGTCCGGCAAGACACCGGCTTCATAAGCTAGTTATTAGAATTATCAAGTTGTGGACTGGCATTACCTGCTTCAGCCTTGGGTATTTCATCACCTCTGCGGTGGTTCTCGTCGACATCCAGCACATCGTCCATTAGGTCATCCTCTCCGACGTTGATGTCTTCAACATCCTCATCCTCGTTGCTACCTGCGCTGGGGATTATTCTGGTCTTGGGTCCATGCTCCAGCCGGTGGGTTTCCAACTCTTTATCCATCGTTTCCTGTAAGTTCAGATCATCGTTTGCTTTTCTCGCTTTCCTCGCATTTTGCCACCTCTCCAGCTGCTTCTCAACATTTGCAATATACTGCTCCCCAATCTGTTTCTGATATTCAGATAGCTCCTGTCGCCTAGCGCTCTTCCACTCCAGGAAATCCTGTTCATGGATAAATTACAGATCAATCATGTACACCGAAATGACTGATTAGAGAAAGAACATGACAGACATAACTTCGCCTTGTACAACTTGTTGACATGTAATGGAGAGTGGAACATTAGGTTTTTTCTCCTGTTCTTATAAACACCGACAAAATGAAGAACCCATTTCCTTTGCACTATGTACTAGTGCATACATTCAGATGAAAATGCTTATATCTCTCTATAAATTTAAATGCACATGTGCCTCAAAACCTTTTTTTAGAATAACAGCAGGAAGAAACCAACCTGCTCCTTTTGCTGCTCGATCAAGGTTGCATCTTTCTCCAATGGTTTTGCAGGTAGATAATATATGGGCGGCTTTGTCTTAGTCCTGCAACATACGCACAGCACCAACCATTAAGCATGTGAAAAACAACAAGCAAATAAGAGCTATGCCAATCAAAGCAGAAATTCAGCATCCAGTTGCTTTATCACGGCCATCATATGAACAGAAACTTATCTTCGTCTCAATAAAATTGTGAATAGGGACACTTTTGGACCAAAAGGAAAAATAACCTGCAGCAGGGGAAATAATTAGAAACCGTGAATACAATACTTAATGAAAGATATTAAAGTACCTGCAACAGGATGACTAGATGAGATCATCGTAATGAAAGAACAATATAATGGTATTCCTGGACAGTGAGAAACCAACCTTATAAAATTGCTAAGTTTTCCTTGGTGCTCAGTCCAGTGCAAAAACAGCAACTCCAACTTCTTTTCTTCTGCCTTGGCAGCAATTCGTGCCCTAAGAGTCTGATGCAAATAGAGGTAGTAAAGAAAAGAAAGTACATGTCAACTGCTTCATTAACTAATAAGACAAGAACCAAGCACTTTTCTTCTCTTTCTTTCTGATTTAATATAACTTCATCAAAAGAAAAGACAAACCAAATCTTGCTTTCTCTTTTCTGCAATTTGCTCACGCTCTTGCTGCCTCAGCTTTTCACTTTCTTCACGCGCTCTTTGCTCAGCCTACAAAGAAATATGTTGTCTAAGACAAGATGACAAGAAATAGCCAACTCGCTCGCACCAAGTTGGTTCTCTGAAACTTAACAAAAGATAAATCAAGCAGATTCTGTAGTTTCATGAACTGCCATGGTCCTTACAGAAGAGCCATCATGATCTACACAGATGACTAAAATATGTACAATTTACAGTAAGCATGTCTTAAGGCTGTTATAGTCCAAGTCAAGAGCATTGATAAAGCACTTTCACCAACGACATTGGCAATCATATTCGTACTATGTATCCAAATTAGAATGGGGATTCTTTTAAGGCAACCACCACCCATCACAAATTTATTACATTATGCAGACATACTAGTCTAGCCATAGAGAAAAAGGAAATAACATCCATTTACTTCATAGTAGCACAATGTACAGTCAATCACATTCTTGTAATTGACTGTTCTCACATGAGTTTATATGAAGAATACCAGCATGCTATAATCAACAATAAATCATCATAGTTAGTCTATAAAATGCAGATGCTACCAGAAGCCGGCAAGACTAACAAGTACTTACTCTTTGTAAAGAATTTGACCTCCGCATAAATGCATCAGATCCCGACAGTTGCACGTCCTCCTTTCTGAATCTCTGGAAGAATTCAACAAAGCGGAGATTAATGAAGGGATAAATCACTTTTGGAACTCCTTATGGCACTAATGATCGAACAAAATCACGTTGCAGAATGAAGATGCAAATTACATTGCCAGGCGGCTCAAATGAACAAATGGGATTTCTTTCAGAATATGGTACTCAAGTTACAAACAAAATTTCTTTAACTATCATGTTTTGTTCGATTCTTGCCACAATACAATGTCCATAAAACATAACACCACCACACAAAGAGAAGAACACACGAAAGACATGACGCACAGGGTTAATGCCATGACGATTTTCAAAGAGGGCACAAAAGATAAGTACAGAGGGTATTCAGAACTTAAAGCAATATAACCAGAGGTGGCCAAACATAGAGTAATGGCCTCCCACCATCTTCAGCTCCTTAAAACTGCAGAAAATGCATGATACAAAATACCTGTCAAAGATGCCAGACAAAGCTTCTCTGCTTCCCAACTTGTCATGGAACACTCAACGGATCCATACAAGTGCACTAGTAAAGAATCCTCTTAAGGACATTTCAGCAGAAAATACTAGCTCAGAATAAAACTTAACAACATGGTTTTAAAGATCTAGATAGAGGACAAAACGTTTATGGAAAAAAAAAAGGAATTCACAAAATCACCTTGTCGGGTTGATTCAAATGCACTAATCAGAAGGGAATTAGATGGATTTTTCTTTTTCTTGTAATACATGAGGCATAGGCCAATGAGCATGTCTCATGCTTAAGACAATACAGACGCTTTAATATACTAAACATAAAGTAAAAGTCCACCAACAAAAACACATAAAAGTCAATAGGGGAAAATTGACAACATTGATTCTGGCATTCCAAAATGCGACCACAAAAACGTGCATTCCAAATTGCACCGTTGCTAAACCATGCATCCCCATGATGAATGCTCTCTGATGAATCTTCAGCAGAACCCACGTCTGATTGGAGGTACTAGAATAAAACATGCCATTCATTTTTTTTTTTTTTTTGAGTGACTGAATTTAAAAAGTCTCAATGACTTGATGCCTGATCTCACATAATACTAAGTAACTAAGCAACATCTTTCAACTAAGAACTTTTTTCAATGTATCTGTTACACAAGGATCCTACAAGTTGTCTTTGCAGTACATTATCAAGTAGAAGTTTTCCCATCATTAACGAGTTTCACAACCAAGAACCCTGACCCATAGATCACTTATTAACACAAGTTCTTTCCACTACAGCTACGGCGAATTCTGGCAGAAACTAAACGATTGTCTGCAATGGGAGATCATTTGGTAACAATAGGAAAAAACATTTGTGTTGATCAGTGCTTAGTAAGCACAAGAAATAACCTCGAGGACATGAAATAAACTTGTCATACCTCCAAAGTTCCTAGAAGCTGACCCAGCATTCTTTTATTCCGATTAACCAAGCTAGGGTCCTCATTCTTTGGTAAAACCCTTGGAAGAGGTTCCGTTTCTGAGGCCTCAAATTCCTATACCATAAGGTGAACAAATCATAGCTAGCTTGCAGCAGTACCCTACAAAAAGTGATGGAATAATCATGCACATGTCTTACCGTCTTTCCTGCTCGCTTAGTGAAATCTCTCCATGACCTACCACTCTGCGGCCAATCAGATGGCTTCTTCTTATCAATTTGATTTGTGATGACGTCTCCCTCCAACAACGAATCCCACGACTTCACATCCTTTGTTGCTGCAGCATCCTCTATTATCTCTCCGTCTTCCACCTTAAATTCAAAGCGAGCGCACACATGTGCTTATCAGGAAACAGGTAATATATCAATTAAAATTCATGCAAAGCAAGCAGATTGACAACACAACACCATCTCTCTCAGCTAACCAGCAAGCACAAACACTTACAGAAAGGAAAACTCTTCACTTTCCTTGATAATTAGATGACCGAACCCCATAAACATAAGGAAAAAACGAACCTTGACGACAGCAGACAAGAGGCGGCGCTTGGCGGGAGGCTGATCTTCGTTCTCAGTCCTATCGGCCTGAAGACCAAAACCCAGAGCCAGAATCTCAGCAACCCAAGTGATAATCCAAAACCACTCGCTCAGAAACACAAACTGAATCTCAAAAGGCAGGCGAAAGATATGCTATTCGTCTTACAGGGCGAACAAAACCACGCTGCCGAGCTCCATTGGCGGCAACGTTGCGAGGGCCAGCACCAGGAAATCCCCCTCTGCGAAGTCCCCTCGGGTCTCGAAGCCTTTCTGTTATCTGCTTTCCACACCCCCACAAACGTAGAAGACCCAAACGGCCAATTAACGATACGAACTCGACTGCCACACCAAGTTTTCAAATATATATATATATATATAGAGAGAGAGAGAGAG
The DNA here is from genome assembly GCA_028455895.1 of Rhodomyrtus tomentosa. NCBI lineage: Eukaryota > Viridiplantae > Streptophyta > Magnoliopsida > Myrtales > Myrtaceae > Rhodomyrtus > Rhodomyrtus tomentosa. Next base: position 37,023,683 of record JAPCWY010000011.1, on the reverse strand, counting down.
AGAGAGAGAGGGTACCTCGCGTTGCTGGCGATGAAGCTCGTCGATTTCTTTGCGAAGCTCCTCCTCCGTCTTCTCCACCGCCGTGCTCCCCATTTCGTGTCGTGCTGTCGGCAGGCAACGTATAGACACCAACCAGAAGAGACCCAGAAGGAGATGGTGATGAAGAAGGGTCACGACGATGAGGACAAGAGAGCGCAGCAGAGACCGGTGAGCGGAGGTGAGGGGGAAACCCTTCTTAGGTTTATGGCTTGCGTACCGACAGCAGATGCAATTAGTGCGTAATCGAGTCCAGTTGAGTCGACATTATTCGATCGGAAAATTAAAACAAAGGACTCGATGGATCTAATTTTTTCGAATAAGAATTTGAAGTATATTTTGATTTAATTAAGAGCATGAAATGGCATATTTATTTCAATTAAAGGCCTGATCGAGGGCAGTTTCGTCTTTTGCCTTTTTTATTTTTTTTTTATTTTTTATTTTTTATTTCTAATCAAGTGCAGTTGAGTCGACATTATTCGACATTGAGTTTGATTTGATTTGAATATTCAAAGGATATCAAAATTGTCAATATTTACATACGAAGATCATTTTAATGTCAATATTTTTTTGATCACTTAAGTGCTAATTTAAAAAAAAATAATCATTTAAGTGCCATATCAGACGTAGCTTGTCGTAAATCACACTAGCCACATGTGGCTTGCGGAGATTCTAATAGGCAATTAAAGGCAAAAAAAAAAAAATTCCACCTAATAAGGTAAAAATTGAAAAAAAAAGTTAAATAAAAGCTAAAAAAAGATGGATGGAACACTCTCTTGCAGCGACGAGGGCTGTGAGCCCTTGCCGCTACCAAAACACGCTATTTTTTTTTCATTTTTTTATTTTTTAAGTCTATTTTCTAGTTAAATTTTTTTGAAAAAAAAATCAACTATTTTAATGTTGAAACATCCACGTGGCATCCATGTGTGTTGATTTTCTTAAAAAAAATTGACACACAATATTAAAAAAATTAATAAAAAAATATGGTTGGAATTGGCATTGAAATAATCATTTTTGGTTAGAATTGGCACTTCAATGATCATTTTTTCTCCGATATGACACTGAAGTGATCTAAAAAAATATTGACATTAAAGTGATCTACGTACACAAATATTAGCACTTCAATGTTCATTTTCTCTTCGATATGGCATTGAAGTGATCAAAAAAATATTGGTACTAAAGTGATCCACATAAACAAATATTGGCACCTCTGTTGTATTTCTGCCAATATTCAAGGGTGGATAATCAAATAAGGTTTAATTGACCTCGCTCGAGATTAAATAAGCAATTTTAATATGAGCTCGGGGTCGAGCTTGACTCTGATCGATTACACAACAAATTTTAGTCAAAACTTGAATTAAGCTCGAATCAATCTCATGGGCAAAAGCTCGAATTCTGAAAATTTTATGCATTTACTTCATTTTAAGAACATATATATAATTAATGATTTCTGGATAAGACTCAAGAGATACTCGAGTTAGGTATATTTTGATTTAAGCTTGATTAGATTGAGTAAATCGATACAATAGTCAACGGTGACAAGATGGTAAAGGCCGAAGAAAAATTAAAAGTGCGTGTTTCCAAAATCTATTTGATATTTTACGAATTTCATGTGATAAATCTTTTTAATTTCATCGGATTTTCGATAAGTTATTTAACGATGGAAAAAGGGTAGAGATTAAAAGAACTTAATTGTACTTTACTTTTAATTTATCGAGCTAATCGAAAGAGGATACTCAGTAAACTTTAGAAAGTACCCACTATTTTTTGCTTAAGATGAAGAGAATTTAGAGATGAGAGGTGATTCTGTTAGAGAGGATTAATGAACCTTTCAAAGTTGGTTCCTTCATTTTATAACGGTCCAAGGTCAACCCTGAAAATGGGCCTATGTTTTTTCAATTTTCAAGTTTTAAACAAACTTCAAGTTATACAACTACTATTGTTGGAAACCATACAACACGAACGATTTGTAACTTAGTGATTAAGGCATAGATGGATGTATTAGGTTTTCCAATTTCAGATGCATCTCTAGTATATATATATCAGAACCAAGTTGGCGGAGAATTAGTAGTTCTTTTTAGAAACATTTTGTATAAACCCACTTTGAACTGTTCTAAGATGTACCCCATTTGGAGCCACAAGACTTGACAGAGATAACGTAAGTCCAGTTGGCGTGGTAGCAGAAAGTAAAAATTGAACAGCATAAAGTAAGTTTATACTTAATGGATCTTTTTAGAAGAATTAATTCTTCTTCAAGCAGTTCTGTGTCTGAATTAGGTCAGATCCAAGACCCCTTAAATAGAGAAAAAATTACTATTGAAGATTTTAACAAGTCTCTTAAGAATTGGAAGATTCCAAAAGTTAAATATGATCAAATACACTCTGAATCGAAATTCAAGAAACTTTTTAAGTCTAATGATTACGTCATTGCCACCGAGAAACGAGACATTCCTCTATCATCGTCTTATTGTTTAATACCTCTTTTAAGTAAAGAATCTTTAAAGAAACATGCTAAAAAATATAATTATCTCCATTTTGGTATGGTCCAAGTCGGTATTAAACCTTTGTTAAAATAAGGTTAAATACATCCATTCTTTTGGTCTTAAGAAATGCAAGCCTCTTAAGGTATGAAGATTCTCTTCTTGCAACAATTGAAACAAGTCTTTGTAATGGTCCAGTTCATTTTGATTATTAACCCAATTTCTCAATAAGTTTGAAAAATAAAAATATCGTGAAATCTCTTGTTTTGCAGATCAAAACTCATAATTACAGTATAGATGAAGGATCAATTCCACTATCCCTCATCTATAAGGTCCACTATAAAGCTATGAGTTCTGCATTCGATGTTCATTCTTTAAATGACACACCAAAAGGTCAAACATTATTATTACAAACTGATATATATCGTTCAAATTCTATTGTCCCAAAATCTATAAGTTGAAGTGATGTCGTTTTTCCTGATCAATGGGAAATTGAAAACCCCATTTCTCATATTTCAATTAAGAATGACACCCCTTCAAATGTCATCCAACATCCTGAGGGAAAAGTTACTATACAATTTCACAGGAGAAGTTTCGAAACAAATTCATTATGTTCTGCAAGACCTTCTTTGTATGGGTCTTCTTCCCAAAAGTCTGTTGACTATCGTCCAAATCTACCTCTTGTCATCACAATCCCTGTGAGCAGTCAAGGTAGTATCAAAGTTCCTGATGCTATTTCTACACAAGGATAAGCAACTCTAAGTGCACCTCCTTTGAATCTTTCTGGTCTAGATACTAGTTCAGGAATTTCAAAGCCTGTTTATTATCAATAAGAACCTGACTCTCCTGAACCAACCCAATCGCAAATGGAAGACGATGATTCAGAATGTAACATGTTAGAAGTATAATTTATCCCCGACAGAAAGTTTTTGAATAAAGAATTTAATTCTAAAGAAAATTGTGAAAAAAGAAAATGGTTTTTTGACAATTTTAAAAATTATGCTAAATAAATCAAAGAATAATTTTATGAATTTCTGAATGAAATTGGAGAACACATGTTTTTCTTTGACTGGTTTGAAAATTACTTTTTGGAAAAAAGAGAAATTTATAATATAGAAAAGGTTTTTAAGTGAAAAATAGATGATGACCAAATAATTGAGTCGTCTCACTCTCCTTTAAGAAAAATTAAAATAACATATCGTGAAAAAGAAATTCCAGCCGCTTCTTTAAAACTCCTTCTGAAAATGAGAATAATGAATTTAAGAAAATAATTGAACAAAATAATTTTTCAAATCAACATCTCCATTCCATCGGTGTCCAATTAGATAGGATTGAATCTGCCATTGGAAAACTTTCAATTGTTCATTCCATGACTTCAAAGATTACTCCTTCGAAGTCTTTGCAAACACCATTATTTAAAAACTTCGAGATGCCAAAGTCTTTTAGTAAAGAATTTCAAGAAGCCCTTCAGGTAAAAAATCAAAAGCTTCTAAAAGAAAAAGTCCTTAAGCAACTAGTTCTGAATACTCCTAAAGTCAATAAACCTATGATTATCAATACCCCCAAGCCTGATAATCAAATATCAATTCTTGAGAAAATTGATATCCCCGAAGTCAATTGCCTATCGTGGAAAGAACCTCAGAAACTCTATTATTCTATAGCCACCTCTCCTGATATTCTTTCCGAAGAATCGTCCAATAAAGACCAAAATAAATATTCTGCAGATGCCATTTATGAGTGGAACATAGATGGTATTTCCGAGCAGAACCTCTTGCAAGTTTTAAGTCAAATGGTAATGTGCACAATCACTTATAAGACTCTTCCTGATATAACGGATCAGCAAGTAGCTTATATGATCGTTGTAGGTTTTTCTGGTATTTTGAAAGGTTGGTGGGATAATTATCTTAACCAAGATCAAAGAGACTAGATCCTAAATGCTGTTAAGACAGATGATAATGGTCAAACTATTTTTTATGATTTGGTCAAATTGTTCAAGATGCAGTCTCTACCCTATTGTATTTCATATCCCAACACTTCATTGGAGATCCATCTGTGATTCGTGATCACAACCAGGATCTTCTTTCCAACCTCAAATGTCATTCTCTTGGAAAGTTCCGAGAGTACAAAGATGTATTTCTAAAAAGGGTATTACTTCGCCCAGATTGTAATCAACCCTTTTGGAAAGAAAAGTTTCTCGCTGGTCTTCCTATAATTATAGGAAACCAAGTTCGCGATAAGATTCGTGAACAATTTGGTGAAAGTATTCCTTTCGATTCACTATCTTACGGTGAATTGATATCCTGTGTCTATAAAGTTGGAACCCAAATGTGTAATAATATTAAGTTACAAAAACAGCTTAAAAAATAGAAAAGTCTTACTCATAAAGGATTAGGAGATTTCTGTCAACAATACGACCCTTCCTACTCTTTCTCAACATCTAAGAAATGTTCTAGGTCTTGTCCAAAAGAAAAACCTTTCGAAAGAAAGAAAAAGTTTTATAAATTCCAAGCCTCGAAACTCGAAAGAAAGTCCATTAAAAAGAAAAATTTTAAAAAACCTGAAGACACAAAAGATAAAAAAGATTTTAACAAAATTGTTTGTTACAATTGTGGAAGAAAAGGACACACAAGACGTTTTTGCAAATTAAACAAAAAAGTCAATGAACTCGTTTTAGATGAAGATATACTGGATCAATTAAACCAATTAATGATCGAAAGTGATTCAGAAAGTTCTATTTGCCCTTCAACAGATGAAGAGTCAATAGAACGCGGTCTCCAAATTAATGACATAGAATCGTCATCTGATTTTTCTTCTGAGACAAATTCTGAGTCTGAACATGAAGTAAATGTCTTAACTAAAGAAGAGCAAGAATTGTTAGATTCTATAGAAAATATTTATGATTCCGATACGATGGTAAAACAAATTCAAAATCCTAGTTCCTCTTTTGGTAAAAGTTCCCAAGTTCATGTCTATAATCTCACCTAAATTCTGAATAGGGGAAAGAAGTCAGTAAGACCAACAACCTCTAATGATCTTCAGAATGAGATTAATGAAATTAAAAAAGAAATCTGTTTGTTAAAAATTAATCAAATAGATCAACAAAAAGAATTTCTAGATTTCAAGAAACAATTCTTAAAAGTGAAAAATGTTTCTGAGGAAATAATCCACAAAGAAATACCTCCAATTGTCAATGAATCAAACTCCTCGAATTTTCTTGAATTACTAACGGAAATAACAAGTAAAAAATGGATAATTGATGTTTTTTTTTATCAAAATAAATAATGAATTTGTTTTGGAAATAACTGCCCTTTTTGATACAGGTGCTAATCTAAATTGCATTAGAGAAGGCCTGATCCCCATAAATTTTTTTAACAAAACCACTGAATCGTTAAAATCTGCTTTTGGTGATCATTTAAAAATCAAATATAAACTCCCTGAAGCTTCTATGGTAAAAGATAACATTGAATTAAAAACATCTTTTCTTCCGATAAAAGATTTAAAAAGAAATGTAATTTTAGGGACCCCTTTTATAAATCTAATTCAACCCTTTTTTATGACAAATGAAGGAATTGAAACAAAGATTTCTGGTAAAAAATTAATGTTTACTTTTGTCACATAAAATCGAACAAGAAACTTAAACGCTCTACATGAAAATGCAATCAGAGAAATCAATTGTTTAATTAAAGGCAAAGAAAGTCATCTTTTATTTTTAAAAGAAGAACTAAGTTTCCAAAAAATAGAACAACAACTACAAAATCGTGATTTTCAAAAGAAAATTTCTGTTTTAGAACAAAAAATTAAAAATGAACTTTGTTCTATTCCAAACAATGCTTTTTGGGAAAAAAGTAATCACAAACATATTGTTGAATTACCCTATAAATCTGATTTCTCAGAAAAGAATATTCCTACAAAAGCTCGTCCTTCTCAAATGAATAGCGAACTTTTGAAATTGTGTGAAAGTGAAATAAATGATTTAATCAAGAAAAAATTGATACGAAAAAGTAAATCTCCATGGAGCTGTTCTGCTTTTTATGTAAACAAAAATGCAGAAATTGAACGTTGAGTCCCTCGTTTAGTAGTTAATTATAAACCATTAAACAAAGTTTTGAAGTGGATTCGATATCCAATTCCTAACAAGAAAGATCTTTTGAATCGTCTCCATCCTCCAAAGTTTTTCAAAGTTTGATATGAAATCTGGCTTTTGACAAATACAAATTGCTGAGCAAGATAGATACAAAACTGCATTTACAGTTCCTTTTGGTCAATATGAATGGAATGTGATGCCTTTTGATTTAAAGAATGCTCCTTTAGAATTCCAAAGAATTATGAATGACATCTTCAATCCATATTCTGAATTTATAATTGTGTATATCGATGATGTTTTGATATACTCCCCTAATATTGATTCACATTTCAAACATGTAAATTATTTCTTTAATATTGCTAAATGTAATAGTCTTGTACTTTCTGAAAAGAAAGTAATCTTATTTCAAACAAAAATTAGATTTCTAGGACATATTATCCATCAATGAATCATTATACCAATTGAGAGGTCTATTCAATTTGCAGATAAATTTCCTGATAAATTGAAAGACAAAACTTAGTTAAAAACATTTCTTGGAAGTTTAAATTATGTAATTGATTTCATCCCTGATATAAATATCATATGCAAGCCTCTCCACCAAAGGTTAAAGAAGGACCCAAAGCCTTGGTCTCAGCTGCATACTGATACTATCAAGAGAATAAAATCACTCGTAAAAGAAATCCCTTATTTGCATATTGCTAATCCAATTGTATTTAAAATTGTTGAAACAGATGCTTTTGAAGTAGGATATGGTGGTATTTTAAAACAGAAGATAGACAACAAAGAACAAATTGTTCAATTCATTTCTAAACACTGGAATGAAACCCAACAAAATTATTCCATTATTAAGAAAGAAATTTTAGCAATTGTACTCTCAATATCCAAATTCCAAAGTGATTTGTTAAATCAAAAGTTTTTATTACGAATTGATTGTAAGTCTACAAAAGATGTCTTGCAGAAGGATGTATTGAACATTGCATCAAAATAGATTTTTGCACGTTAGCAAGCAATATTATCTGTTTTTTATTTTGACATTGAATTTATTCATTGAGAAGTACATTCTCTTCCAGATTTTCTCACACGAGAATTTTTATAGAGAAAACCTTCTCCAAAATGCCGCCCAAAAAAGATCGAGACAAAGGCAACACCAAAGAAGCCATCATTGTCCCGGCCAAATTCACAAAGTTAACTCGCATCCGTAGTTGGCTAGAAGCTGCCCAAAATCCATTATCATCCCATAGTCTACCCAACGAAGCTTCTCCAAGTCAGCCTATCCAATCAATTGCCCTTTCAAAGTTAGCCTCCATATTGCCATGTTATGTGACGAAGGATTTGCAAAAATCCTTAAGTTCCAAATTGTATGCACAAGATGAGGTAAAATCTCCCTCACCTTTAAATGTTTCTAAAGAGGTGGTCCTTGTGACTCCATCAGCCCCTCGAAAATCAAAGTCAAAGTTTTTTATGAAAAATTTTGAGAAAATCATCACGGTGGAAAGAGGGTTCTATCATGAGGATCCTTATGTTTTTGTAAAAAACACATTTGGAGAAAATCGTTTTTATACTCCACATGATATTGCAAAACCCGTGGAGTTTTATGAGAAAATTTTAGTTCAGACTGGATCCGTAAAGTTCAAATATTTTTGTGATAAAGTGCAACCTTTTGTTGCAAATTATTCCACTGCGAAAATATTGAGGGTTATACACCCTGCAGAGTGGAATAATTCTCCAAGTTCCTAGTGAAACTCGATTTGCGAGTCACTGAAAGTCCCACTTGTAGGTATAATTTTATCTATTTTGACTACCAGCAAGCCTGATACAATATTTTCTATCGTCAAAATCCAAATCGTAGACATACTTGGCTTTTCTTCTTTCAAAGTACTTTTGACATTTCAAAATTAACTTTCTGGTTCATCCGATGGTGAGATAATTTTGGTCCTGTCCCGGACATTCTTCCCCCACAAGTAACTGAATCGTTCACAATGTTTCAAAAGACCTTCATTCCAAATTCTGAGGAGATTCATTTTCCTCCTCTCCTAATGTTTTGTGCAAATTTTTGGTTGGCATAAGTATCTGCCTGGGAACTTGAATACATAAAAAATAGTCAAGATCCCAAAATACTCATTTTGGGACGAAGATTCAAAATAAAATGGTGGGATGGATTTTCATACTGGGACAAATGCTCAGTAGATATCGTCCACAATTGGATCCAGCAACGTAAAGTGAAAGATTTAAACAAAGTTTCTGATGTGGCATCGGATGCTGCATCAAAGACATCCTTTCTCCACGACAAGTCAATGGCAATTGTAAAATTAGTTAATGTTAAAAATGAAAAAGAATTTTATGATATGATGAAACAATCAATTCTAGAGCATGAGGAATCATTGCAGGGATCATCTTCTCAACATAGTGACTCAGAAGAGGAAGATGAATATAGCCCCAATATCTTCGGACATGACTCCGAATGATGTTTACATCGTATCATTCAATGGTCAATTGTAACAAATACAATGGTCTATATAATCGTATCTGTATTGTACGTCGTATGACACTGTACACTGTGCACTTCACTGTACACTGCAGCGGTCTTTTAAGTAAATCACTGTTCACTGTAGCAACAGTGAATTTTCAGTCTTTAAAATCAGAGTGTCCTCAACGGTGAAAGGAGGCTCTCGACCTCGGAGAAACCGTCAAATTCTCTCTCTCTCTCTCTCTCTCTCTCTCTCTCTCTCTCTCGAAGCTCACCTTCTCTTCCGAAGCCCTCCCTCTTGTCCAGAGGAAACCTACGTCGGAGAACCAAAGTCCCTGATCCTTCAAAGTTAAAAGTAACCCATTGTCTCTCCCCGTACCCAGATCCGTAAGTCAAAACCTTCCGAGTCTACTATTCCTACCTAGAACCTTCTAAGTTCTTCCTTGATTGTCTAAAGTTTTGCACTTGTAATCACAGATCTGATGATCTTTTAAGTTTCTATTGTATAACCTCTCTTATTCTTGCAATAAAAGTGTACATTTTTTCATCTTTTGCTATTCAAGACCCAGAATCGATAGGCTTTGCCTCCTGTTGGTGTCAAAGACATTGTGTTCTTTAAGTTTATGCAACCTAAATTTCTGTCATTTAAAGTTCTGTACTGCATACATTTGCATACAGCTCCTAGTGAAGATCGATCCTTCAGGTGGTCTCCTCTTCTGGATTAGCCGCACACACTTCACCATGCATATTTAAGTTTGAAGTACTTAATTTTAATCATACCCCAGAGTGTGAAGGCCTTGCCTCCTAGCTGGTGGTTTATGATATGTCTTTTCATTTACACTACTCGTCTTCGCATTAAGTTTATATTTTCAGTTATCTTTTATATTCAGAATTGTTTATTGCTTATAACTGAGTTTATTGATTTCTGTGATTGGTATTTAGATATTTCTGTTCAACAATTGTTTCATACATATTTTAGTAAAAAATAATGATAATTGCACTCCTAATTGCTATCGCCATTTTATGTACTGCTCTTGAATTGTTATATCATCTTTTAAGTATTTATTTAAGATTGCCTGAATCATATCGTAACTATTGGACAAACAAACTTAAGAAAAGACGTTGTTTTTAGTCTTATTTAGTAACTTCTCCTCTATTTCTCCGGTAAAACGATCTCGGACATTTGTGTGTGTGTCTATATATATATATATCAGAGCTAAGTTTGCGAAGAATTGGTAGTTCTTTTTAGAAACATTTTGTATAAACCCACTTTGTTCTAAGGTGTACCCCGTTTGGAACCACAGAGCCTTGGCAGAGATAGCGTAAGTCCAGTTGGCGTGGTAGTAGAGGGTAAAAATTGAACAGAAGTAAGTTTATACTTAATAGATCTTTTTAGAAGAACTAATTCTTCCTCAAGTAGTTCTGTGTCTGAATTAGGTCAAATCCAAGACCCTTTAAATAGAGAAGAAATTACTATTAAAGATTTTAACAAGTATATTAAGAATTGGAAGATTCCAAAAGTCAAGTATGATCAGATATATTCTGAATCAAAATTCAAAAAACTTTTTAAGTCTAATGATTATGTCATCGCCACAGAGGAACGAGACATTCCTCTGTCATCGTCTTATTATTTGATACCTCTTTTAAGTAAAGAATCTTTAAAGAAATATGCTCAAAAGTATAATTATCTCCATTTTGGTATGGTCCAAGTCGGTATTAATCCTTTGATTAAAGAAGGTTTAAATACGTCCATCCTTTTGGCCTTAAGAGATGCAAGACTCTTAAGGTATGAAGATTCTCTTCTTGCAACAATCAAAACAAGTCTTTGTAATGGTACAGTTCATTTTGATTGTTATCCTAATTTTTCAATAAGTTTGAAAGATAAAAATATAATGAAATATCTCGTTTTGCAGATCAAAATTTATAATTATAGTATAGATGAATGATCAATTCCACTATCCCTCATCTATAAGGTCCACTATAAAGTTATGAGTTCTGCATTTGATGTTCATTCTTTGAATGACACACCAAAATGTCAAACCTTAGTATTGCAGACTGATATATCTCGTTCAAATTCTGTTGTTCTAAAGTTTATAAGTTGGAGTGATATTGTTCTTCCCGATCAATGGGAAATTGAAAATCTCATTCCTCAAATGTCAATTAAAAATGACACCCCTTCAAATGTCATCCAACATCCTGAGGGAAAAGTTGCCATACAATTTCCCAGGAGAAATTTCGAAATAAATTTATTCTGTTCTGCAAGACATTCTTTTCATGGGTCTTCTTCCAGAAAGTTTGTTCACTATCGTCTAAATCTACCTCCTGTCATCACAATCCTTGTGAGTAGTCAGGGTAGTATCAAAGTTCCCGATGCCATTTCTGCACAAGGACAAGCAACTCCGAGTGCACCCCATTTGAATCTTTTTGGCCTAGATACTAGTTCAGGAATTTCAAAGCCTGTTTATCATCAACAAGAACCTGACTCCCTTGAGCCAACCCAATCATAAATGGAAGATGATGAATGTAACATGTGAGAAGTAGAATTTGTTCCCGACAGAAAGTTTTTAAATAAAGAATTTAATTCTGAGAAAAATTGTGAAATGAGAAAATGGTTTTTTGACAATTTCAAAAATTGTGCTGAACAAATTAAAGAACAATTTTATGCATTTCTGAATGAAATTGGAGAACACATGTTTTTCTTTGACTGGTTTGAAAATTACTTTCTAGAAAAAAGAGAAATTTATAATATAGAAATGGTTTTTAAGTGAAAATTAGATGATGACCAAATATTTGAGTCGTCTCACCCTCCTTTAAGAAAAATTAAAATAACACATCGTGAAAAGGAAATTCCAGCCGCTCCTTTTAAAACTCATTCTGAAAATGAGAATAATGAATTTAAGAAAATAATTGAACAAAATAATTTTTCAAATCAACATCTCCATTCCATAGGTGTCCAATTGGATAGAATTGAATCTGCCATTGGAAAACCTTCAATTGTTCATTCCATATCTACTCATTCTAAGACTTTACGAACACCATTGTTTAAAAACTTTGAGCTGCCAAAGTCTTTTAGTAAAGAATTTCAAGAAGCCCTTCAGGCAAAAAATCGAAAGCTTCTAAAAGAAAAGATCCTTAAGCAATCAATTCTGAATACTCCTAATGTCAATAAACCTCTGGTTATCAATACTCCCAAACCTGACAATCAAATATCAGTTCTTGAGAAAATTGATATACTCGAAGTCAATCACCTATCATGGAAAGAACCTCAGAAACTATATTATTCTAGAGCCACCCCTCCTGATATTCTTTCCGAAGAATCATTTAATAAAGTCTAAAACAAGTATTCTGCAGATGCCATTTATGAGTAAAATATAGATGGCATTTTCGAGCAGAATCTCTTGCAAATTTTAAGTCAAATGATAATGTGTGCAACTACTTATAAGACTCTTCCTGATACAACATATCGGCAAGTAACTTATATGATCGTTGCAGGTTTTTCTGGTACTTTGAAAGGTTGGTGGGATAATTATCTCAACCAAGATCAAAGGGACCAGATCCTTAATGCTGTTAAAAAATATGATAATGGTCAAACTGTCTTTGATGATTATGGTCAAATTGTTCAAGATGCAGTCTCTGCCCTATTATATTCCACATCCCAACACTTCATTGGAGATCCATTTGTGATTCGTGATCACAATCAAGATTTTCTTTCCAACCTCAAATGTCGTTCTCTCGGAGAATTCCGAGAGTATAAAGATGTATTTCTAAAAAGAGTATTATTTCGTCCAGATTGTAATCAACCCTTTTGGAAAGAAAAGTTTCTCGCTTGTCTCCCTATAAATATAGGAAACCAAGTTCGTGATAAGATTCGTGAACAATTTGGTGAAAACATTCCTTTTGATTCACTATCTTACGGTGAATTGATATCATATGTCTATAAAGTTGGAACCCAAATGTGTAATAACATTAAGTTACAAAAACAGCTTAAAAAGGAAAAAAGTCTTACTCGTAGAGGGTTAGGAGATTTCTATTGACAGTACGTCCCTTCGTACTCCTTCCTAACATCTAAGAAATGTTCTGGCTCTTGTCCAAAAGAAAAACTTTTTTAAAGAAAGAAAAAGTTCTATAAATCCCAAGTCTCGAAACCCGAGAGAAAGTTCTTTAAAAAGAAAAGTTTTAAAAAATCTGAAGAGACAAAAGAAAAAAAGATTTTAATAAATTTGTCTGCTACAATTGTGGAAGAAAAGGACATACAAGACGTTTTTGCAAATTAAACAAAAAAGTCAATGAGCTTGTTTCAGATGAAGACATACCGAATCAATTAAACCAATTAATGGTTGAAAGTGATTCAGAAAGCTTTATTTGCCCTTCAACAGATGAAGAATCGATAGAACGCGGTCTTCAAATTAATGAAATAGAATCGTCATCTGATTTTTCTTCTGAAACAGATTCTGAATCTGAACGTGAAATAAGTGTCTTGACTAAAGAAGAACAGGAATTGTTAGATTCTATAGAAAATGTTTCTGATTCTGACAAAATACTAAAACAAATTCAAAATCCCAGTTCTTATTATGGTAAAGGTTCCCAAGTTCATGTTTACAATCTCACTGAAATTCTAAATAGAGGAAAAAAGTCAATAAGACCAATAACCTCTAATGATCTTCAGAATGAGACTAAGGAACTTAAAAAAGAAATCCGCTTGTTGAAAATTAATCAAATAGACCAACAGAAAGAATTTCTAGATTTCAAGAAACAATTCTTAAAAGGGAAAAATGTTTTTGAAGGAACAATCCACAAAGAAATTCCTCCAATTGTCAATGAATCAGACTCCTCAAATTTCCTTGAATTACTGACAGAAGTGACAAGTAAAAAATGGATAATTAATGTTGTTGTCAAAATAAATAATGAATTTGTTTTGAAAACAACTGTCATTTTTTATACAGGTGCTGATTTAAATTGCATTAGAAAAGGCCTGATTCCCACAAAGTTTTTTAACAAAACCACTGAATCGTTAAAATCCGCTTCTGGTGATCATTTAAAAATCAAATATAAACTCTCTGAAGCTTCGGTGGTAAAAGATAACATTGAATTAAATACATCTTTTCTTCTAGTAAAAGATTTAAAAAGAAATATAATTTTAGGAACCCATTTTATAATCTAATTCAACCTTTTTTGGTGACAAATGAAGGAATTGAAACAAAGATTTCTGGTAACAAATTAATGTTTACTTTTGTCACAAAAAATTGAACAAGAAACTTACACACCCTGCTTGTTTCAAAAGAAAATTTCCGTTTTAGAACAGAAAATTAAAAATGAACTTTGTTTTATTCCAAACAATGCTTTTTGGGAAAGAAGTAATCACAAACATATTGTTGAATTACCCTATGAATCTGATTTCATGAATAGTAATCCCACAAAAGCTCGTCCTTCTCAAATGAATAGTGAACTTTTGAAATTATGTGAAAATGAATAAATGATTTAATCAAGAAAAAATTGATATGAAAAAGTAAATCTCCATGGAGCTGTTCTGCTTTTTATGTAAACAAAAATGCAGAAATTGAACGTGGAGTCCCTCGTTTAGTAGTTAATTATAAACCATTAAACAAAGTTTTGAAGTGGATTCGATATCAAATTCCTAACAAGAAAAATCTTTTGAATCGTCTCCATTCCTCCAAAGTTTTTTCAAAGTTTGATATGAAATTTGGCTTTTGGCAAATACAAATTGCTGAGCAAGATAAATACAAAACTGCATTCACAGTTCCTTTTGGTCAATATGAATGGAATGTGATGCCTTTTGGTTTAAAGAATGCTCCTTCAGAATTCCAAAGAATCATGAATAACATCTTCAATCCATATTCTGAATTTACAATTGTGTATATCGATGATGTTTTGATATACTTCCCTAATGTTGATTCACATTTCAAACATGTGAATCATTTCTTTAATATTGCTAAATGTAATGGTCTTATACTTTCTGAAAAGAAAGTATTCTTGTTTCAAACAAAAATTAGATTTTTAGGACATATAATCCATCATGGGACCATTGTACCAATTGAGAGGTCTATTCAATTTGCTGATAAATTTCCTGATGAATTGAAAGATAGAACTCAACTACAAAGATTTCTTGGAAGTCTGAATTATGTAACGATTTTATCCCTGATATGAACATCATATGCAAACCTCTACGCCAAAGGTTAAAAAAGGACCCAAAGCCTTGGTCTCAGCTGCATACTGATACTATCAAGAGAATAAAATCACTCGTAAAAGAAATCCCTTGTTTGCATATTGCTAATCCAATTGCATTTAAAATTGTTGAAACCGATGCTTCTGAATTAGGATATGGTGGTGTCTTAAAACAGAAGATAGACAACAAAAAACAAATTGTTTAATTCATTTCTAAACACTGGAATGAAACTCAACAAAATTATTTTACTGTTAAGAAAGAAATTTTAGCAATTGTACTCTCAATATCCAAGTTCCAAAGCGATTTGTTAAATCAAAAGTTTTTATTACGAATTGATTGTAAGTCTGCAAAAGATATTTTGCAAAAAGATGTATTGAACATTGCATCAAAACAGATTTTTGCACGTTGGCAAGCAATATTATATGTTTTTGATTTTGATATTGAATTCGTTCATGGAGAAGTAAATTCTCTCTCCGATTTTCTCACACGAGAATTTTTACAGGGAAAAAGTTCTGAAAAATGCCTCCAAAAAAAGACCGAGACAAAGACAAAGCCATCATTGTCCCGGCCAAACCCAAAAAGTTAACTCCCATCCGTAGTTGGCTAGAAGCTGCCCAAAGTCCATTGTCACCCCAAAGTTCACCCAATGAAGCTTCTCATAACCAACCTACTCAATCAATTGCCCTTTCAAAGTTAGCCTCCATATTACCAAGTTATGTGATGAAGGATTTGCAAAAATCCTTAAGTTCCGAATTGTATGCACAGGATGAGGTAAGATCCCCCTCACCTTTAAATGTTTCTAAAGAGGTGGTTCTTGTGACTCCGTCAGCCCCTCGAAAATCAAAGTCAAAGTTTTTTATGAAAAATTTTGAAAAGATCATCACGGCAGAAAGAGGATTCTACCATGAGGATCCTTATGTTTTTGCAAAAAATATGTTTGAAAAAAATCATTTTTATACTCCACATGATATTGCAAAACTCGTGGAGTTCTACGAGAAAATTTTGGTCCAAACTGAATCCGTAAAGTTCAAACATTTTTGTGATAAAGTACAACCTTCTGTTGCAAATTATTCCACTGCTAAAATATTGAGGGTCATACGCCCTACAGAGTGGAATAATTCGTCAAGTTCCCCAGTAAAACTCGATTTGCGAGTCACTGAAAGTCCTGCTTATAGGTATAATTTTACCTATTTTGACTACCAGCAAGCTTGGTATAATATTTTCTATCGTCAAAATCCAAATTGTAGCCATACCTGACTTTTCTTCTTCCAAAGTCCTTTTGACATTTCAAAATTGCCTTTCTGGCTCATCCGATGGTGGGATAATTTTGGTCCTACCCCGGACATTCTCCCCCCACAAGTAATTGAATTATTTACAATGTTCCAAAAGACCTTCATTCCAAGTTCTGAAGAAATTCATTTCCCTCCTCTCCTAATGTTTTGTGCAAATTTTTGAATGGCATGAGTATCTGCCTGGGAACTTGAATACATCAAAAATAGTCAAGATCCCAAAATACTAGTTTTGGTGCAAAGATTTAAAACAAAATGATGGGATGGATTTTCATGCTGGGATAAATGCTCAGTTGCAACCGTCCACAATTGGATCCAGCAACGTAAAGTCAAAGTTTAAACAAAGTTTCTGATGTGGCATCGGATGCGGCATCAAAGACGTCCTTTCTCCACGACAAGTCAATGGCAATTACAAAATTGATTAATGTCAAAAATGAAAAAGAATTTTATGATATGATGAAACAAGCAATCTTGGAGCATGAGGAATCATTGCAGAGATCATCTTCTCAACAAAGTGACTCAAAAGAAGAAGATGAATACAGCCCCAATATCTTTGATCATGACTCCGAATAATGTTTACATAGTCTCATTCAATGGTCAATTGTAACAAATACAATAGTGTATGTAATCGTATTTGTATTGTAATCATATTTGTATTATACACCGTATAACACTGTACACTTCACTGTACATTGTAGCGATTTTTTAAGTAAATCACTATTCACTGTAGCAATAGTGAATTTTTGGTCTTTAAAAGCAGAGTGTCCTCAACGGGAAAGGGGGGCAGAAAAAGCATCAATCCTCAAGTGTTCGCTCTCTCTCTCTCTCTCTAGCCTCATCTTCTCCTCCGAAGCTCTCTCTCTCTTGCTCAGAGGAAACTTACGCCGGAAAACCAAAGTCCCCGATCCTTCAAAGTGAAAAGTAACCCATTGTCTCTCCTCGTACCCAGATTTGTAAGTAAAATCCCTTCAAGCCATACTATTCCTACCCGGAACTCTCTTCAAGTTCTTCCCTGATTGTTTAAAGTTTGCACTTGTAATCACAGATCTGACGATCTTTTGTGTGTAATCTTCCTTCTACTTTCAATAAAAGTGTATATTTTCCCAATTTTGCCTATTTAAGACCCAGAATCGATAGGCTCTGCCTTCTGTTGGTGTCAAAGGCATTGTGTTCTTTAAGTTTATGCAATCTGTATTTCTATCATTTAAAGTTCTGTACTGCATACATTTGCATACAGCTCCCAGTGAAGATCAATCCTTCAAGTGGTCTCCTCTCCTGGACTAGCCGCACACATTTTACTATGCATATTTAAGTTTCAAGCATTTAATTTTAATCATACCCCAGAGTGTGTAGGCTCTACCTCCTAGCTGGTGGTTTATGATATTTCTTTTTATTTACACTACCTGTCTTCGCATTAAGTTTATATTCTCAGTTATTGTTTATATTCAAAATTGCTTATTGCTTGTAACTGAATTTATTGATTTCTATGATTGGTATTTAGATATTTCTGTTCAACAATTGTTTCACACATATTTTAGTAAAAAATAATGATTATTGCAGTCCTAATTGTTGTTGCCATTTTATATACTGCAGTTGAATCAATATATCATCTTTTAAGTGTCTATTTAAAATTGCCTGAATCATATCGTAACTATTGGACAAACAAACTGAAGAGAAGATGTCGTTTCTAGTCGTATCTCATTTGTAACTTCCCCTCTATTTCTCCAGTCAAACGATCTTATTCCCATTATATATATATATATATATAGACACACACACAGAAAAATCGATTTTATGCCGTGAGCCGTATCCTAATCTGTCGAGGCCTAGTTCCTTAGACTTTTTTTTACCAAGGAACCTCCTCATTCCCCTTGTGAACGCCGATTCGGTTCGATTCTCGGGTGGAACCAGCCTTGGTTGATCACCCCCTAGTTTGATACCCAAAACAAAAATCATTGAATGGGCTCTCTCCCCACAACGATTATTCAGTTGGGGGCCAGATACACATAAGTGGGCCTTTTCCCACTAACCAGCACGAACTCATTGATTCTACAGGGTTCATTGGGAGGAGAGGAGTCCAGCCGAGCCTCTTCAAGTTCATGTTCGGTTTTGCTCCTTGGGGTTATGGGATCCTGTTCTCCACGTCAGGATTTCCTTCTGGTTAACAAAGGTGGCAGTTTCATCTAGGGGTTGGCAGTCTCTGCGGAGACATCCAATAAAAAAAAATCTAGGGTTTGGCAGAACATGCATAACCTCTGTGATCTCACTGTTAGAAATTTCACATTAGGCTTCACTCACCTCATTCGTCAATAACGCAGCGAGGACGATTGGCATAAATAGATAGTCGATAGTAATCCGGCAATGGATAAGAAGCACCGTCAGGATACGTCCCGCTCCTGGTTACGGAAGAAGAAGAAGAAGTCGCGGGACACCCTCAAAACCATCCGAGGGAGCAAAAGAGAGGAAGATCGAGCCTCGGCTCTCATACCACTCCGTTTGGCACAAATCGTTTTAGAGGCAGTGACTCGATTCAGCATGGCTCAACCGGGGCATGCGCTCTCGATTCAATCTCTAGTTTTCTAATTCCGCATAAGAATCTCGTGTCGTCGCTTTTCTTACGTTCGCCCCTAATCTCCACCATCTAGTTTGGTTTAATGCCTGATTCTAGAGGCGCTATGCCTCCATGACTTGTGGTTAGTGTAGTTGATAAGACGAGCTCACCCGGCCGAGATTGTGACTAGATTTCTCACACGTTAAATTAGATTGGGATAGAGATTATGTTAGCGGGAACCGGTATAGTTAGCAATCGCGGCTTGAGTAAATAAGCAATTCTTGCATCTTCATACAAAAAATTTGAATTCTTGCTTGAGGAATCGGACTTAAAATGTCTCACAAATGACGATTCTTAACACAAAAAACTTGCCCATTTACCAAGAAGCAAAGAATTCTCTAACAACATTTGCAAGATTCAGACATCCAAAACATGCACCATGAATTGAATTTCTAGGAAAGTTTGAAATTTTCTGCATCGGTTAGATTATTGATAATGATGGGGTTAGCCTGCTTGTTAACTAGCAAATGTGCACACGCCTTGCGCATGCGCGCGTTATAAAATTGCTTCTTTGGAAGGTTGCGGTTGGATAGAAAAAGATCCAAACTATCGAAACATGTAGCATATTTAGAATTTTCAACTTACGCATATGCTCATTTTTATGACGACAATGACATAATGGATATTTACATAAATGGTCCCTGAACTTTGACAGAATATGCAATTTGATCCCTGAACTTTTAATTTATTCAATTTAATCCCTGAACTTTGGCAGAATGTGCAATTTGGTCCCTAAACTTTTAATTTGTTCAATTTAATCCTTAAAATTTTAGTGCATATTCAATCTAGTCCTTGAATTATAGAAAAATGTTCAATATAGTCCTTTTGTTAATTTAATATCATGGATACTGTTGAACATTTTTATATAGTTTAGGAGCTAAATTGAACATTTACTAAAAGTTCAAGAACTGAATTAAACAAGTCAAAAGTTTATGGATCAAATTGCACATTCTGCCAAAATTCAGGGACTAAATTGAACAAATTAAAAGTTCATGGACCAGATTGCACATTCTACCAAAGTTTATGGACTATTTGTGTCATTTTGCCATGACATAAGTACTTGAGCATATTTTGTCGTGAAAAGAGAAGAAAGATTTGAAATCTCTAGAAAACACGATGTCCTTTTTGCTTCATATCATGACACAAATAAGGAACGGACACGTATGCGCGGATTAGGTGCAAACCCTAGATTCGATCCCTAATAACGTCGCTAATGCGGACCGCGGGTCTTGTCTTGCCTAGCTTATGGGCGCTAATCAATGTGGCATTTCATGCTTTTAGAGTTTACCTAACTGAATGCGATTTTCATCGTTGTAAAGAGAATGGCAGGTTGCAAAATGCTCTAATACCATGTAGGAATACAATGCCCAACCTAATTACGTAAAAATAGTGAAATTTGCAGGTTTTGTTTAGGTGACTCATAGAAAGTACTCAATCATTTTCCCTCAAATACCTTACTCTCCTACCAAAGTGATAATGTGTGCGCATATATGTATACACACACACACACATATATATATATATATGTATATATTATCTTTCCAGAAAATCATTAAAAAAAATATAAACGACTCTAAAATCACCAATATGGTAAAAGAGTAAATCAAAACCACCGCACCGTGAACACCCATTTTTACGATTTTCGTTGTCCATTATATTAAGCTCTTGTTCATTTACATATATTTTTTTACTACGCTTACTAAGTGTAGCAAACATGGGTCGCGGAATTTGATCCCCGCTAAGGAGTGCGTTCGTTTTGCGGAAAATGACTGCTTTGAGAAATATTCTTTAAGAAGTAATCGCTCATATCTTTTTTATAAGAATAAATGAATGGAATTTTTTTTTTCCACCGTGCCCGAAAAGAGTTAAGCCCTCCCTTTGACGCTTCTTTATTGCCCATTTCTTAAATGTTAACAGTCTGCAATTTTTATCTTTTCTTACACAGGAACCGTTGACATTGACCACTGTAAACATGTGGGAGAAATTTAATGAGGGGTGGCTCCATATTTATGCGTGAACATTGTGATTCTGTGGAGAAATATCCTTCTGCATCAGCAGTAGACCTAATATCTTAAAGACCCCATCTAGGGTTAACTCGCCAATCTGAGGGTGGGTCATCCTCTTCAAAGCACGAGCTCATTCTCTCTACCACTTCCTAGAGTGAGAGAGAGAGAGAGAGAGAGAGAGAGAGTGGTAGTATTAAAACCCTGGTGAAGATCCTAGGATCCTGGGAATTGTGCCTTGAGATTGGAGTTGGAATATTATAAATACACACGAAAGAAGAGATGCCCTGGAGCTGAAGAACATGGAAGAAAAACCAGACTAAACAAGTGCAACTGTTGAACTGTATTAACCCTAGAATTTGACCAGGCTGAAAGGAGCTGGGAAGTAAGATGAAAAGGTGCATAGGATCTGAGGGTATACACTGCAAATTGTTTGTGAATGTAAGTTACAGCACTTATTGTTTTTCCTTTTTCTCTTCGGGGGCAGGATTCTAGGAACTTTATGGTAAGAGTTGAATTGGCTTACCATTAGGAGAGAAAGACTCAAGAACCAGGTTGTTGCCGCCGCCGCCACCAGTTGGTGAGCCACCACCCTCACCGTCCCTATTTGATGAAGAGGGTTCCATAGGATGACGGCTCTCCCCGCTCACTATTGTCCCGCTCGTCTCTTTATTGCTGTTTATGAGAGACGTCAAAGCAGCCGCCACAGCAACCCTAAACTGGGGATCGCAGGCGATGGAGCTCGCGTTTGCGTTCCCTGCCGATCCTGGTGACTTGTCCAAGCCCCTTGAATTGCCTGCGAAAGCGTCGTGACTCGGCCTTCTGCTCATCCAAGAGGGAACCGGATGAGGCGATGGGTAATTCACTGCGGAATTGATCCTCATCGGCATATTGTGCGGTGGCTCATAGCGGTTCATGTGGGCGAGATCGAGGACGATGCCCTTTGAGGGGTCATTGCTAGGGTTTACTACGCTTCGGGCACTTGGAAATTGAGAGGGAGCGCTGGGGTTGGCAATGTGATAGGGAAGCGACGGCGGCTGCGAGTTGATGAAATTGGACGACATAGATCCGTCCGATGAGATAGAATTGATGCTCGAATCAAGTAATACAAAAGAGGCTGCATTGGAGGCTGTTGAGGCCATGGCTGTTGCTCCCACTGGGAGTGGATGGTTGTGTGTTCCTTCATAGGTTGTTATCAGAATGGACATATCCTCCAAGCATCTTTGGACCTAATTAGAAGTAACATCATCACAATAAAAGTGAAACCTCATCAGTCGAATTATGACAGAGTAAATATGTATTTAAACCTTTGGTAAGAATTCATGCACCATTCATACTTGTTTCCTCACTGGACATCCTGGGGCCACGGTGCACCGGTAATATGCTCTAGGACACGGATTTCCTTTCGCAATTTTCTGCCCGTACTTTCGCCATTGACAACCATCGCTCAACTGCGCGAATATACCCCTAATCAATACTACTAATTTGATTTTTCCCTTGGGGTCAAACTCTTGGTAATTACCGACTAAATTTTTTGATCGAAAAATTGGACCTACCGTGGCGGCTTCGCATCTTGCTCGAACTGTGACTCGGGATTTCCTGTTGGGCATGGAGGCGACATGACTTGTTATGCCTGCAAACTGATCGGTCCTTTGGATCTTGTCGTGCATCAATGGGTAATTCATGTGATTTTGGTCCTTGATGATGTCATCTTTATGCACTTGTCTTCCTTGCGGATCGGTGCCAATTTGCAAGCCCAGTGACAACCCTAGTTCGCTCTCCTCAAGGGTGCTGTTCTTTGGGGACGGCGAAGGAGAGCTCTCGTTCGGGCCGGACATGGATTTCGGTTCTTGATCGGGTTTTCCTTTGGTGTAGAGCGAGAGAAAGGTTGAAGGATCCTAAACCAGTAAGACCACAAATGGCAAGGGAACTTTTAATAAGACCAAACAGCAGTTAAGCCTTGGTATAATTTCATGTAAGAATCCATTTATACACGTGATACACAAAGAGATCACTTTGCCTTTGACTGGTTGGATTGATGAACATGGTCAAGTTTGAGCTGGAGATCATTGTACTCCTTCATCGTTTGCTCCACCACCTTCCTCAAAGCCTTGTTTTCTTCTTTCATCCGATCCATCTCCTTCCTCAAAACACATAGCTACACACGAAACAAAGACATGTATGACTTCGCAATGTAGTGCACAAGACAAAAAAGATCAGGTGACAAGTGAGAGAGGCTAGGATCGATCCAAAGGCGAGTTTACCTCCTCTGTCTTCATGCTATCTCGCGACGATAAATCGACCGACCCATGTCCCTCCCCGTCGCCCTCTTCTTCTTCTTCTTGTCGTTCTTGTTCTTCGCCTGAGGCAGTTGCCATTACATCCTTAGCTTCTTCAGGACTTCCTGAGGTTTCCTGATCATCACAATGACCACCCGCTCTCGCCTCATGAAGATCTTCGGTCGATCTTTGTCCTCCTCCTCCTCCTCCTTCTTCTTCGGCGTCTAGCTTCAAAGATAGATCGATGTCCATGACCATAAAAGATCGATAAAGACAGAGAGAGAGAGAGATGCAGGTTCTTGAAATTTTTATCTCTCTCTCTCTAATGTACAACTTTTGAGGCACCGAAGTCAATCCCCTCGTCTAAAAAGACTTGAGTAATAGACAAAAAAACCAAGGAGGCATCTACGGGTTTGACTTTGATTTGGGTCATTAATTAAAGATTTCAATAAAATTACACACAAATGACCGAGCCGTAAGCAACTACCGATGGTGTATTTACATACATAGACTCCTGTGTTGGGGCGCCTCAAAGTTTTCAATTTGTGGGCCCATCGTCAAGTCGAAAAATATTATATTTGTTTAATCCATATTTTATTAATGAACATATATATAAATATAAACATACATATATAATATAAGAAAGTATAGTGTACAAGTTATGTACGACGACCTACACACACCATTGCTCGTGCGCCACACACTAGCGAAGACTAGCCGCTAGGGTTTCCATACGTGACCTTTGCTTTGTAGGCGAATGACATCTAATCTATAGTTTATATGAGTTTGAAGCTATTGTTATTGAGACGTATAAGTTAAAAATGCTTGGGTTTGTTTTTTCTAAGTATGACTACAACCACAAAGGACATTTAGTTATGAGTAATAAAGCGCGGATTGAGGATCGGCTCGGGCCGCCATGCCGACATTGACCATTGCGAGGGAAATTTGACTCGATTCGAAAGCTAATGCAACCGTGCGTAGGGTTAGTCCTCTGGAGTTCGCACACCGCGAGTGCTAATCTTTGCCATAAGTTTCACTTGATCATTTTTTGGGACAAGGCGGCTAGACACGTTTTGAGACTAATCGAGCTAGCTCGCATTTACGGAAAATGATTTGTGGAAGGATAGTCTAACACAAATTGTAATTAATAATTTAGCTAGGATCAAAGTAAAATCAACCCCCCTCCCCCTCTCCTTCTACAACATTTACAAACCATGCCCCAACATTTCGAATAATTATCGCCTAAATTAACGCACCGATCAATATTTAACATGTTTGATTAAATCCCAACATTTCGAACCTTTTTTTTATTTACCATCATACTGTGTGACGAATTATTACGGACGATCGGTGAACGGAACTTTTTCACTACCTAGGGTTTCCTACTGCTTGCACTTCTCGATGGAGATAAGTGACCGCGGTGAAAAATGAAGTGGCTTCGGTTTGATAATTGGAACAGAGAAGAGGAAAAAAAGGTAAAAAAATCCATACGAATGCCGTCCCGTATTGTAAAAGCCAATTGAAAGACGACATCCGAGCGATTGAACCACCTTATACGTATACGACACTCGTCTTAGGAGTATTATGTCTCATTAAGCATACGAATTTTTGTAAAATCAATCTTTGGTCCGGTTGTCTTGTCCATGTTCATTCTGCTTAGTAAGACTTGGGAAATCCGTTCGCTTATCTATAGATAGGGTAAGGAAGGGGATAAAAAAAAATATGGTGGCGGCAACTTCAATTTTTTTTTATTTTTTATTTTTTTGTTTCAACGCATGAGAAAACAAAACCTGGATCGTTTTGTAAGCTTCCCAAGAAAGTAATTTTGAGAAATGAGATTAGACGAATAAAAAATAGAGAATAATTATAATTAAAAATAATGGAAGGAATTGTTTGTGACGTCATCATGGCGATGGGAGTATGAGCCCCGTACGAAATCCCTTGAGAAGGAGAGGACCCCCTAGGGATCTGATCTGAGAAATTGTCAACTACAAAGACCTTGGACCCTCTCTCTCTCTCTCTCTCTCTCTCTATCTCTTCTTTCAAACCTTAATTTATGTCTTTGTTTTCATTATTCAATGATCACCCACGTTGGCATGGAAAACTAAATGTGGCACAAGTCAATAGTTGCTCCTTCTCTACTCAAAGCTACAATTTGTGAATATTATGTGGTTTTAGAGTCCTCTGTCTATTTTTCTTTTTCTTTTTAAAAGGACTTCGTCTGCATCTTGAATTTAATTTCTTCGAAGGAGCAACGGCGCATCGTCGTATTTGAATATTCAATGATCGCAAGGTGTTCCCCTCTCTCCATTTTTTCTCTTGTTTTTCTTATCTTTTTTTTTTTTTGTATTTCTTGATTTCGACCCTCTCCTCCAACCACGCCGCAACAACCCCTATGCCCCTGCTCGGGATCACGACTCCACCTGATGCCGTCGTCGCCTCCGTCTTCACCACATGGCTATGACTAATTCTCTCTCTCTCAATTGATTATGGCGACCGTGGAGGTTGTGACTTATGAGGGCTCGCACGGTATGCGAGTGAGATTACGATAATCACGAATTTGGGAGTGATCTAGAAGCGATCTACGAGCCTAACAACCTACATGTGAATGAATCGACAGAGATCGCTATCTCAGAACTTTGAAATGTTACTTTTATCAATTTTTGGTTTCCAATTTCTTTTGTTGGGTACCTAGAAAAGTAAAATGGGGGGGGGGGGGGGGGAAACGAGGGTCCTAGCAAATTTACGGGGATTGCTAGGGTTAGGGCCATGCAAATGTTGGTCCAAAAGTTTGACCCCCCACTGCCAAACCCTAACGCCAACCACGCCGGCCACCAAGTAGCCTCATAGGCCATCTCCTGGTTAAGCGTTGGCCATCTCTCTCTCTCTCTCTCTCTCTCTCTCTTACATTTGCAACTTCTTTACTGTTTTCTGCTCATTCGCTCCATAACAACATCAATGAGACATATAGTGGACCAAGTCGGGGTTTTGTATATCTTCGTTGGGCAGAAATTTTCGACTGCAGCTAAAGACGATATTCCATCGGAAGCCATGTCAACATGATTATAACACGCACACATATATACGTATAATGCATGTAAATACTGAATATTTGGGTATCTGAACTGTTGAAATATACGTGCGAATTTTGTTAGAAAATTCTCAAAATCGAAGAATTAATGTGGTGTGAACTAATTTATATACCATAGTTGGCCCATACCTTATTGTCTTAAGCTTTCGAATGAAAGTCAGTCCAATCTAATTTGATGACCTCATCAGGTGAAGGTACGCGGCCTCTACCACGTGCTCCCTACATGAACATGGGCTTGATTTTGAAAATTCGATGACTGCACCGAGACGATATTTAATTGAATTTTACCTGATATCACATAGGTAGAAGAGAGAGAGATGTTAGGATTTTTTTCAATTGTTAAAAGGATCATAAGAATATATGGTGATAATCTAAGAAAATACAACGTTAAACAATTCATTTGTTTGTTGTCATTGATCCCGGTTTCATGCAATGCATGAGCGCTTTGCCTTCTCGCGATGTAGGCTTGATTAACGCGACGGTCACATGTCGTTCGTGACTCCGATCCCCATGCTACGGTCAATCCTTTCCTCTCCTCTCTCTCTCTCTCTCTCTCTCTCTCTTTGCATTGACTCGCCATGATCATTTGCCCGAGGAAAAAAGGTAAAGCCCCTTAAAAAATTAATAATTTGGGATCATGATTCGATTCTCTAAACTTTCGAATACTCATTTCCCTTAATTTTTGAAATTACTTGGTTATGAAATTTCTTCCCCGTGGGATTTACTTAGAAGGGTTAAAAGATCTGACTTTGTGGGTCCGATGCGTGGCTGCTCGTGTCAAGTGCACGGCATAAGTTCGATTTCTTGTGCCATAGCTAGGTTCCTACCTTCAGCCACCACCAACGTCTTCACTTTTCCGCTGTAGCTTCTACAAATGAGTATGGTTTCAAGGTAGACTCATTAACTGAAGAACTGAATCGGTAGAAACATAGTAGGTCCCATGATATGCAGGATAGTTTTTAGGTTTTAAAAATTGAGAAATCGATTTCGACATGTAGGTTTCAGATTTCCGGACGTGGAAATTGAAACTTGGAACAAACCTTTGTATTTTTCTTGTTCTATATTTCCTCGGGATCTTGTATTATTCCATGGTGAGCAATCTGAAACCATTAGCCTAAACTTCTATTTTCGGCATTATCCATGATTGATAGTATTATTTTATTAATGTTTCATATACTTCGTGTGTCTAAATATGAGTTATGGTCCGTGGATTGTAGCAGCAAATAGTGATCACTAGAGGTGATAATTATCTACAATTATTCAATTACAAGCATGGGTAGACCTAGAACCTCTAACATAGCAGGTTCCGGTGTCTACGGTTTTAGAGTATGCATGATAGGTTTCAAGTTCCAAAAAATAGATGATCAATCCTGTCAAGTCGATTCAAGTTCCACTAAAACCTAAAAGGATCTGAGACCGCTCACTCGTGCTTCTCTCTATCTCTTTCCCATTGCTGAATCTTAGACTAAGAATTGGGCCTCCGATTTGCGGTGGTCGAGCTAGATTGGATCCTACAACCCTATTTTTGGCTCAAAAAGAGAGAGAGAGAGAGAGAGAGATATATATATATATATATATATATATATATATATAGAGAGAGAGAGAGAGAGAGAGAGAGTTGCAAGGATGTATCGGTCGTCATCTCGGCACATCACGACAGCAAGTGACTGCAGTTGCGGCGGGGCTACGGCAGTTCAATGACTTGCAGAAAGGAAGAGAGATGATGGGTTTAGGGATTTAGCTGAAATGTGTGGGAAATTTTTCAAAACAAAAAATTGTGAGGGCATTTTGGTAAATTAGATGCGATCTTAATGATGTAGCTTATGCTAGATTACTCCATTTTATTAATTATTAAGGAAGTAAGTTTAAGATGCAAATTTGCACCACATATTTTGTGGAGCCACTCTTTTATAAGGAAAGTAAAATAGGAAAAAAAAATCTTTTTCACCTTTCAATATATAGTGGGGCAAGATTAGTCGTCTACCTAATTGTCTAATGCCCTAAAAACTAGTCAATAGGGCAAGAGACTTAAAGCTTCATATGTGGTACCTTAATTTCTTCATAATACATTCACATATTTTGACAATTCCACACGAGTGATGATTCTCCCTATGCTCAAAAGTTAATTAACTATTGCAATTAGACTTGAACAACCACAACAACAACCAACTCTATGAACTTTTACTCCATCTCTGAGTCACTAGAAAACGCCATTTATATGGAAAGATGTCAAGATTTCAACAGTACATTATTAACTCTATGGATATAGTTTGTTCATCGCGTAAACGAATGGGTACAATTCAAACTTTCGTTGTTTATTCAATGTCGTTCCTGAATTCTTTTTTTTTTCTTTCGTTAAATGTCATCCCTCAACATTTTGAAAGTAGTCCAATAAGGTCTTTTCGTTAAAGTCATTGATAAAATCTGCTCAAAATCTGCCGAAATGGACGGAGTGTTCTGATTAGTTTGTAACTCATCATTGTTTTTTTTTCCCTCAATTTTATCCTTATACTTTATTTATTTGTTCAATATATTCTTTGATTTTTTTTATTTTCTCTCTCCTGATTATGTCATGTCAAATTTAGATTTAATCCCAAAATGCTTATCAATTAGGTTACATAATTAAAAAAAAAATTGACAAAAAAAATTGAAAAATCAATTGTTCAAAAAAAATTGAAAGTGGTCCAATAAGGTCCTTTCGTCAAGTCATTGACAAAATCTGCTCAAAATCTGATTAGTTTGTAACTCATCATTGTTTTTTTTTTCCCCTCAATTTTATCCTTGTACTTTCTTTATCTGTTTAATATATTCTTTGAACTGTTTTTTATTTTCTCTCTCCTAATTATGTCATGTCAAATTTAGATTTAATCCTAAAATGCTTATCAATTTGGTTAAATAATTAAAAAATTCTTTGACAAAAAAATTGAAAAATCAAATGTGACATGCTAATTAAATGGATTACACTACATAAAGAAATTTAAGGTATCACATTTTTTTTGTTCGAACAAGGTATCAATTTTTGTATATATAGAAATACTTGTATAATTTACATAAGGTAAGTATTTCTAAATGTATTTAAGCACGTCATATTAACAAGAAACATCTTATATGTTAAACTAAAGCATTCCAAGGGCTTCATAAACGGGATGAAAGGGTCAATTCGTACCTTAGCCATTTATTACTCATCGCCATTTAACTTATATAAACACATTAAAGCTTATAGTGTGAATGGCTTGTCAAAAGGTTGTGTGACAAAATTACCAATCCTGGATTAGGGTAATTGATATCACTCTTGAAGAGTTAATGACTTTTTACCATGCTCAAGCAATTAGAGTTGGGAGAATTTCCGAAAAGGTCCTAATTTTTGTTTTGGTCAATTGATTTCTAAATCTTTGTAATTGTGTGAATTTAGTCCATTTCGCAGGTCGGCATTAATGTGATAAATTTCTAATAATATTTTAATTGTCTTTTTTTTTGTCTTTTTTCTTTCTTTTCTTTTCTTTTTGGTTTGGGCAAGTAGAAGGCTTAGGACTCAATTGGGAAAAAAAATAAGATTGAATTGGCATAATTGTAACAGGTTTAGGGTTTTTTTGATAACTTTTTCTATTAGAGTTGAAGGACAAGAATGAATGGGCAAACAAAAGTCAATGACAAAATAGAACAAAAAGAAAACAATAACGATTTAGCACCTTGAATTGCCACATCAGCAGATATTGTGAAATCTTTAACGAAATGACCATGTAGAATGAGATATATATATATATATATATATATATATATATGATGAGATTCCAATTTAAATTAATGGTTTGCATCTCACGTTGCAATATACAACAATTGACCTTTCTCAATTGTTATTGCACATACGCAACTGAACTTAGTAAACCCTACAAAACTTCCATGTG
Organism: Rhodomyrtus tomentosa; assembly: GCA_028455895.1. Classification (NCBI taxonomy): domain Eukaryota; kingdom Viridiplantae; phylum Streptophyta; class Magnoliopsida; order Myrtales; family Myrtaceae; genus Rhodomyrtus; species Rhodomyrtus tomentosa. The sequence continues at coordinate 36,993,254 of JAPCWY010000011.1, read as the reverse complement.
GTAATATAATTCTATTTTCTAGGGTTTACTAAGAAAACTTCCATGTGATAATATAATTTTATTTCGACCAAAAAATATATCGACTATAATTCTATTTTTTATAACTGTTTTCTGATCCGATTTCTAGCTGGAACCCATGTGAAATTTGTCAAAGGGTCATACGATCGAAAACTGTTTTTTTTTTTTTTTAGTGTGTACACGAACATGAGTACCAGGAGCCTTTACTCATGTCTTTTGGAAGGTTTTCTTGTGAGATTGAAACTTTGACTTGTCATTTTTGTTGCTTCTTGATCCAAAGTCTCAATCGAAGAATAATTGTTTGTTTTGAACTCGAAAAGATGGATGGGACTTGTGGTCAAATTAATTGATAGTCCAGTGAGAAAATTCGTATTGTATCTCGTATAATGTCAATTGTTGAACGCGACCGATAGATAAGAAAAAAGTTCTACTGATTAGTAAATTTCAACTGTCGAGTGATGATGGTAACTTACTGCGCATTATTGCACATTAGAAATTTTCCTTTGGCCAATGATATGGCCATGTTTAATTTGCTTCGCGGGTTCATGGTGATACTAATCGGTACATAGGAGCATAGCAACATGCATTAGGGGGTGGCGGCCCTTGCCTGATTTGGCCAAGTGCAAGGGCCGAAGGCCATCACCGAGGCCCTGGCGCCCTTACTGGTTGGATATCTGGGAAGATGAAGGAAAAAATAAAAATAAAAAATATTCTCAAAACAAAGTCATTTTGAGCTCTCTCGACATGTTAAGTCGCTAAGCTGTATCATGTAGGAGTACCGGTACTGACTGAACAGACATGTTAGCCATTTACGAATGGAATATATTGAGAAATCGTCAAAAGGTTTAGAACTACGTTGGTCAAATTAAAATGTTTAGAACTACAACGACGGTTGTACAATAAGTTTGGGTCTTTTTCGCCAATTTTTCCAAACTTGAATTTTGTGTTTACACACCAAATGCTGTAGCCTTATTTATGAAGAGAGGCCATTTTACTTCCCAAGGCGCTCCGGTCTCAATTTAGATCCCTCACCTATGAAAAGTCCCCAAATCAACCCTAATCCTAACTCGGCCACCACCGGCACTCCTGCCCTCCGTCATCGTCTTCTGCCACCAGGAGGCCATTTGCCTAGCTTGTCGTGGACAAGGGTTTGCGGCAATTGGACCACCGGCCTCCACCCGGCACCGGGACCTTGCTTTCGTGGCATCTGGATGAAGGGGCAAATGAATCTTTTCCACTTACAATTTCTTTTATTTCTGTTACTTATGGGATTTTTTTTAATTTATTATTATACGATGTCAAGAGTTTGAGAAGTAGAGGGTATAAATTGATAAGAGTTAATACCACGAAAAATCCCAAACTATTGCACATTTGACAAATCTACCCTAAATTATTTTTTTACTGCAAAAAATCCCAAACCAGTACGCTTATGAAAAATTTACCAAAAACTATTTTTTAACCAGTAAAAATCTCAAACTGCTACATCTGTGATAATTTACTATAAACTAATTATTTTGACCACCAAAAAATCTCAAATTAGTACACATGTGACAAATCTACCCTTTATTGATTTTCGTTAAATTGGATTAATATCACGAAAAATCTAAAATTTGAATAATAGAGGATAAAAATCTCAATCATGTACCTTCAACAAGCGCCACATATCATCCAATTCAGCAATTTGACAATAAAATTGAACGAAATCTAACGAATGGTAAATTTGTCACATGTGTACTAGTTTGGGGTACATTGTCAAAGGTGTGCGGGTTTAGGATTTTTGGTGGTCGTAAAAATAGTTAGGAATAAACTTGTCACAGGTGTATCAATTTGGGGTTTTTTCATGGTATTAACCTAATTGAGAGTATTTCTGTTCCAAAGGTGTTCTCGGAACATTTTTGGAACAGAAACGCATATGGTTTAAGAATGTTCCAAAAGTGTTCATGCCGGGGAACACTTTTGAAGAAACAAAAAAAAAATTCTAGATTTTGAAGCACTTTTGGAATCACCACCCACCGGCCGTCGATGCTGCCTGTTGCAGGCCAGCGACACCACCGATCGCCGCCGCCAACCGATCATCGGCGGCGGCGGAAATTTTTTTTTTTTAATACTTACCAAACGCATTTTTTTTTTCAGAAATCGTAACCGGGAACAGAAACACAAAAAAATTATTTCTGTTCAAAAACTGTGCCCAGGAACAGAAACGTTACCATACTCACCCTTACTTTCTCAAATATTTCTCAAATGAAAAGCTAAACTATTCCAAAAAAAAAAAAAGATGATGACAAATAATAAAAATTCTTTTGATTGGTTAAAATATTATCTAAGAGTCCCTGGAATTTACCGGATATTTCTCCCAGTCAACATGCATAGCTGACACAAATCCTTGTTAAAGATAAGGCGATATGGCCCGAGTCTTTTGGCATTGTTTTCTCACGATGACGACAACGAGAATTTATGCAATTTTCTTCCCTTTTTGTCCCCTCCACCCCCTCTCCTTGTCACGCATATGAGAATTGAAAAGTGTGGCCATCACAAAACTCTCTCCCTTTCAATTTTTCATGAGATCTACTAATGATTAATTTAACAATTAATTGTTGAAGAAGTTTTAATCGATTCGGGATGTGATGAAGCAGAAATCGATGACCAATCTAGCTATTCTTGGAGAAATGGCCTCAAGTAGAATATTTCTCGAGTTCGGCCGGCTCCACTTAAATTTTCGCATGCTCATTCCATCCGATAACGATCGCCGGCTTGATCTTTTTGAATATATTCTTATTGGCGGGTCTCAGCAAAATTTTATCATCTTGATATAAAAATCGGCATACAAAACAAAATCACCAGATGTAACGCCCGACGTGGTAGGTGATTCACACTGCCGGGATTACGAATGGACTTAGGAAGACACTTGAGCACAATTTGATTCAGAAAGGTAGGTAACGTCATGACATATCGAATGTATGGGCTGCAATCATCTAGAATTCAAAGGCGGTCGCTCTAACTGGGGCAGTTCGATGCCGTTGAAATCAGCCACTGCTCAAAAAAATGTCTGATCAGAACGATTTCGAAGATCTAAACTCGTGAGCAGGCCAGTTTGCGTTGTAAGAGTAGAACTCGAGACGCCACTTGTGAACTTGACACGCGCCAGTCCTCCCTTTGCAGAAACCTAAGCATGCCCTTTTCACAAGGGGCAAACAAACATTTGTCCTTCATATTGATATGCCCTTAAAGCTCAAATCCGTACCAAATGGCCCTTGTCCCGAGTTTTCCGCTAGAAGTCATGGGTATGATGCACAGTGCGCTAAACAAATGGTGCCAAGAGATCGATTAGTGCAAGCTACAGAACATACAGAACTCTCGACCTGACTCCAAAACCTTGCTACCCAGCAGCAAGTTTGCACCAGACGGCATCTATGGACCATTAGGTTGGTCCATATCGACGAAAAACCAACTAGTACAAAAAAATCCTAAGGTAAACTGATATAAGTTGGTGAAACTATAGAGATCAAGGTCAGACAGAGATAATCTTCCAAATACAGAGATATGTAAGGGATAGAACCTACCTCAAAATCGCTCTATAAGAATCTCTTATTCTAAGAACAAGATATGGTATGAAGCAGACCAATCCGCACGAATCAAACCCTTTCACAAAGTCAACCCAAAGCAACGATGCGAACGTAAATATTTCTATGAACCGGAGAAAGCGGTCACGGTTGTGTTAGATCTATGTTTTCTCTCAATAAATCCACAAAATCCCATAAGGTTTCATCATATATCCGACAGCTGATCTTTTTTTTTTTCCTACAAATATTTGACAACTTACCTGATGCCATTAATATGCCGTAAAACTGTGTATTATGAAACAAAAGAATCATGATGCAAAAAACACTCAAAGAACCATGCCAGCCATGAGTTTACTCCTAACCAAGAAATTTCTCCCCATTATTTTTCTGGAGACGATATATATACATTACATCCCATACTGATGAAGAAAGTGGCTCACAAAGCTCCGTCAGAGGATATATTAGTTACAATCACCCAACCTCTATCCTCTACATACACCATATGGTCACGAGTGCTCTTGTCAAAGGATAAAGCCCTACAACGGGGGACAGCATAAGCAAGGAGGCAGTTTTTCCAGCAGCTTCATCGGAACCAGGGAAACAGAAGTCTCCATCTAATTCCCATGCTTAACGGTATAAATGAATAACTTTTCAATCATATCAAAAGAAAGCTTAAGAAATCGCAGCAGGATAAAATGAAGACAGCCCAGAGAACAAGATGCCAAAAAAACTATCTCATCTTTCTATTCCTTTAATCAGATGACCAAAAACCATGAAATATTTGTCAATTGCCTACTCTCGCAAGAAAAACCAAATCCAAAAGCAAATATATTAAAAAAAGAACCATTTTCCTTTTCTTTTCCCACTTCCCTATACGCCCCTCAACTATTCCTACAGCAACCTCTGAAAAGGCAGGCATAGCACATAACAAGCTAATTCAAAGATCACACTTCTTTCAGCTTATTCCCACTCTCTCCCGAGCAAAATAGCCACATCCCCACCCCCTTCAAAATATTAGATTGGATTTTCATCCTTTGAAATAATTAAAGATTATAATCAGCTTTAAACAATTAATCACAACCTCTGACTTCACTGCTACACTCGGCATATCAAGATTGCACGCGAGACCCAGCGGAGCTCAATCCAAATGACCCATTGCCGTTCATGTTAAGATGATGAAATTTTTGCTGGTCCCCAAGGTGTTGGGAAGATGGCCTCAATTTCAAATACTACATTAACAACAAATGTCATAAGTCAGATATCTATTAAATGAAATACAGCTTATAGTGAATTATAACACACATTTATTGCGCTAGTTCTATGACAAAAAGAGATGCTCACCTCTTCATAAAATGCACTTATTTCCTCCTCAGTAAGGCCTTCATCATCTCCATCTGCAGCACCCTCCTCCCACCCTAGAGAACGCAAGAATGCAACCTCTTCCTCATTTGGATGGTCTAAATGCTCCTCTCCATTTCTGATAAGACCTAAAGCACATTCACATGCATCACCATTTTCAACAATCTCTCTGCCATTCTCAGTTGGAAAGTTCGAAACAGATAAAACCGAAGCACATTGATGCTTAGCTTCCACAGAGATAGAATCTGTGCCAGCCTCAGTGCTCAAAGGCTCTGATTTTTCCAGATCAGAAACTGATGCAGTACTAGGAGTATCAGTGCTAGAAGTGATGCCCGCAGAAGATTTCTTCTTTATTAGATTGAAGAAGTCATTACGGCTTTGAGTCTGCAAAGATGGTCTCTTCTCTAAAGTCGTCAGTGATGCAGCTGGCTTACGCTCAGAAGCTCCCAAGTTCTGGCTGCTGACAGAATTCTTCGAGTGAGAACCAACAGTTGATGGAGCCGGATTTAGGGGGCTAAGTGGAACTTTGATTCCATTAGGGGAAACCAGGTTCTCCTTCACAGTTAAAGAGACGCCATTCAGCTCCCCTGATGGTTTCAGAACTTGCAACTTTCCTAGATTGGAAGTCTTCCCAACATCAACTCTTGTAGGCCCACCACGCATAGGCTGATTGCCATAGAGCGAAGGGGAGAACTTAGTAGTCTGCTGTGCGGCTCTTGTTTTTGTTTTCTCCATCGAACTAAGCAACTGGAAGAAATATGAGAAAACATTAAGAACACAATCGAATTAAAATTGACCATCAAACATCTGTATTCACAAAATTATTTTATCTCCCTTTCTCTTAATATCCTCGCAAAAGACATCCTAATTTATAATAGAACAAATGATGTGTCACCACTATCTATTCAGATTTCGAACTCACTAATCAGAAATTTATATCTCCCTCCCTCCTTTGTGCCACCTTTATCTATTTAGATTTAATATTCACAATTCTGAAATTTGTTACATAAACTACTTCAAAAAGTTTTAGAACTCGCTTTTCAAAAGTTTTAACTCCCTCCCTCCCTTGTACCACCAATGTCTATTCAGATTTAGAACTCACCATTCTGAAATTTATTCCATCAAACTACTTCAAAAAGTTTTAGCTCCCTCCCACAAAAGACCGATTGCTGAATGTGTCTATGACATGCATAGCACATGGGACTGTCTCACCCCTCCATCCGACCTCATTAAAGTTAAAAAAAGGCCAACTAAGAAACTCTTTTAGAAGGGCATCATTAACTCCTGCGACTTAGAATTTCAAAATAGCAAATTTAGTTTCTCCATCAAATTGGGAATGCACTACTTCTACATTTGCAAACTCAAGCATACATAGCACAGTCAAAGCAATTTCAATACAAGGATGGTCAATTATCCGTGACTAATTACACTACGTCAAAAACAGCTTTCTTAAGACAATACAAGGAAGAAAGTGGCGTATAATTAGTTTTCCACAATGTGTAGAATAGAAGGAAAATGACGCACCACCTTGAAGGACAAGGGAGAATGCTCCAGACATTTAGCCCCACCAGACCATATCAAGTGAAGATGCAATAACAATCCATGAGCACTATTCTTACGATGCCCCACCATACAGGGGGAATTTGCGTTACTTGTCATTAAACATGTGGGCTCCCAACAATGTCAGCAATAATGCAGTGAAACTCAAGCCACATGCTGCCAAAAATTTATTTGGTGGAACTTCCAGAGTACGTGCCGCACTATTCACATACTAAACAACCAAAAAAAACAACAAAGTTTTACATGAACATAAAGCTATCTGTCAACCCCATATTAAAATTAAACTGCTTGGTCTAGACAGGCTTGCCTACTAGTCCTAACAGGCTATTCCAACAATGAAACACATTCACAATGTAATCAACCTCAGACCAAACAAGAACACTAATTGAACCTGAGTGATAAAGAGCAGAGATTACTTGCTTAGGTCATGGAATGGCGTTACCTAAGTTGCAAGAACAAGATAGGTATTAGATTTGGATACCGGCTCATGGAAATATTTTTTGGACGATTTAATATATTGAAAGGGAGCAAGTGTTTTCATTGGTATTACTTTTCAGCACTTGCAAACGACTAACCAAAAGCATATGCTCTGGACATTATCAATTTTACAATTTTCCTAATGATTCCATTAAGCAGTTAATAATGTCAAACCTACACCATATTCAAAGCTAAAAAATGCCCCAACATCAGAAGTTTCAGCTCCAAAAGGTTACTATCAAGGATCTATTTGTTCAACCAGATCGAAAATATGGAGACCTAACGGGAATTTTGTCCATTCGGATGATGGGACCAAATTATTCTTCCATTTTCATGATCCAAAATGAAAATACCAAAACCAAGGATGAGACATCCAACTTTGTTTGATTTCTGAAGGCGAAGCATAGCAAGTCGGCCCAAATCAACAATGTAATGTAACGTTTAGAGTAAATAGAGTACAAAAGCAAGGACAGTGGTGATGCACAATAATGAGATGTTATAAGATGTGCACAATAAAAGGGCCACAGTTTAATGGATAAAAGGTTGCTTGAAAGCCAAGTGTATTATGGGCTCTAGAGTCTTGCTTTGGACAAATTGAAGCATCGGTGAAATCATTAAGGAAAATTATATCATGATTTTACGGGCATATAAGGAGGCATATCACTTTTATTGTTGTCTCCAAACTGCATTTCAATGGTAAGTTTTGATTTGGACATGAAGCAGTCTAATCGATTCCACCTACGGATGTAATAGATCAAACCCCTGTAACCCTGAATAAAACCATGAAATCCGAACATTACCTGCGATTTGGGCATGGATGGTGTCACGGGGATCAGTTGCCTAGATTGTTTGATAGCTAACTCTTCAAGCCTTTGACTATCAACAGATAACTGCAAATTCTAAAGTTATCAGCCTAGAAATCCAGCCATATGTTCAATTATGGCATAAAAGATATACACAATCAAAATAAAATCCAACAGGGAACCATATTTACCTGAGGAGGTGTGCGAGCACGAGAGGGACTTTGGGCAACAGCCTCTGCCATTCTAAGGCCATTCATGGTTTGACCCAAAATAGCTGAGCTTCCAGATACAGTTTGCTGAGACAGCAAACCAGGTGCATTATTGTTTCCAACCTGGACCTCTGCCAAAGCCGTCCATCCATCTGCACTAGTTTTGTCTGAATTAGCACTTGAAGGCCTCTGAAAGGTAGTAGCAGAGCCTGGAGAAGGTACTCTTGCTACTTCAGAAACTCTTTGCCTCTCTTCAGTTCCAAGACAGGGAAAGTCCTGTCCCAATGAAGCTTCAATGGTGCTACTTGCATCTCTGCCTTTTATAAGCAAACCACTAGTGATGTTATGGCCGCCATTTCTCGCATTACTAATATCACCAACCACTTGACTACGCCAGGTCTCTTCCTGTCTCCTGCCATTCATAGACTGCGAACGCCGTAGCGCATCCTTGTCGAACTTACCCGACAGCAAACTACCTAGAGGATCAGAAGAGTCTCGGTTCTTCTGTAAACCACAAAATGGCTTGTCATTGTGTTGAAATTCATATAAATCTTCCCAAGATTCATCTCGCTGAGTTCTACTACTGCTGTACGATCGTGAGTGAGTTGATCCCTTACTACTGGAGCTCCGACGAAAATAAGAAGAAGTGGTTCGATCAGACACCTGAATTCCACTGCCTAAAGAAGACCTATTTCTCGCGTTCTTATTTGCAGGACGATCATCTATCAGAGGAAAAATAAAAAGTTCATATAAGTTATGCAATTAACGTAAAAATCCAAATAATAGCTTCCGCAGAGACTATACAGTAACTTGGAGAGGCCATACATATCCAAGCAAAACCCAGCTCACAATTTGCACTACAGTTATATCCATTCAAGCTCTACCTCAACTGGATGCAAAACCTAGTGAAGTGTATTAACATAAAAAGCTATGCAAAACAAGGGTAATTGCAAATAGCACCAAACCCCACCCTTAAAATATACAATGGTTCCTGCACAAGTTTATTTATCGCATGCAACTATGGAGAATACATTACATTTGCGACGAAAAGGAAAGCAAACTGCCGTAGGAAACTTTCAGCAGATGAAAGCTTGAAGATACTCGAAACGTTACAAAGTAACGGATAGATAGATCTCATCTTTAATTCTGTCGAAGCATAGGAACATGAGAGTACGATAGGATAACTCCAATAATCATATTATATCTGAATCATTAAAAACTCCTACATGCCATCTCACGTATCATGCTTCAAAGCTCGAAACCCCATTAACTTCCATCCTTATTGTATCCCAAGAAATGATTTCCGCAGGTAGATTTCCCGTCCTATCGTACATCACATCATTAAAAATTTCCGCATGCCATCTCAAGTACCTTGCTTCATAGGTCTAAACTACAACTACCTCATCTCCCAATGAACTTAATCAACTACTTATGATATTTCCGGCAACACCAGATGTCAGAAACAAAGACACGTGCCGTTTAACGAAAAGTACCTGAGCGCAAAGAAGATGAAGATTGTTGCTGTCTACTGCCACCTCCAGAGAGGCTTCCAGTGCTCTTCAACCATTCTGGAACTAAAGAAGGCTCACTCCTATCCATCCTTGTTAAATAACATGATCATTTACAAAACCAACAACCGAGTTTGAAATCCTTTCCTTCTACAATCTCCTCAGTGTCCTACAAAAATGTCAGAATTCTCTCCCAATCCAGCCAAAACTCCAAATTCCACCTTTGGTTGAAAATAAACTCCACGACCCTTCACTGGAAACAGTCAGTACCCGATAATTGTCACCATGACTTGTGATCTCAAGCTCACAAAAACTGTTCACTGCAGAGTAGCCGGGTTCTCTTGCTCTCTCTGTACACTATTCACAATTACTCTGCAGCCGAAAATCCCTAAACTCCAAAAGATAAAAACGCTATCAATGAACGAATGCCGAGAAGCAGCAAAACAGGTTCCAAAAAAGGTTACTATCAACGACCCCTTATTCGACAAGGGCGATTTGCCAAAAAGGTGCTCGAACAGAAACGAGAACTCCCACCGAGAAGAACACCGCCCCAGTCTGCAGCAACGTCTCGAATAGACTACTCGACCGAAGAACCCAATTACCCCAGGAAACAGACGATTCTGTGACCAATTAAGCGGAAAAAAAAAACAGATAAACAAACCCTAAGAATCACCCCCAAAACCAGAGCGAGAAGAAAACTAGGGTTTGCACTCCGCGACGAGAGGGAACAGAAGAACACGTATCAACGCGAAGTTATTGAAAGCCAAGAAAAGGGATTGAAGCCCCTAACCTGAGCGTTACACTACGCACACCGATGAACCAATTGGGAACGAGACTGGCAGAAAAACTGAAACGCAATCCCCCCCAGCAACCCACCAAAATTCAGCGCGGCCCAGGAATGCGCCCGGCTCTTCTCAGTGGTGGAGAGCTCTCTGTACACAGACCCAATCGCCAATGGCAAAAACCCAAGAACGCCAAGCTTCAAATCCAGAAGAGAGAGAGAGAGAGAAACTGTATCGCGACTGCTTTCGGAATGTCTAGAGAGAGAGAGAGACGGACTTTGATTGCTGGGCGAATGAGAGAGGGAAGAGTATCAGGGAGGGAGACAGAGAGATGGTGATGAAATAAGGAATGTTAGCCTCTAAAATCTGCCGGTGGAGTCCCCTCCCCGTGCTCGGTTTTTTGAAATTTATATAAGGGAAGATAGGATCTTTTCGTTTTTATCTGCTCGCGATTTGGTTCCTCCTTTTGAATTCTCTCTCCAACCCTAGACTTTGCATTGTGAATCATGACTTACCACCTTAGGGTTTTGTATTTATTTATTTTTTTCTTAAATGATAGAGCAACTCCGTGCTCCGGGTAAAATCGATACGAATCTCATGCGATGTTGATCATACCTGTGTCGATCGCTTTTGGACGGCTTGAGTGGGCATAGAGTGTTTGTTTTTAACTGAAGTGTCGATTGCCCGATGTTAATATGTAATGTAACTCTCACACGGCTAGTGGCCATCATAAGTAATCTAAATTACAAACGTTACAAGTCCGAGAGTCTCCATATGTCGCCATCGAACTTACATCGCAGATTACTCAGGATCGAGAAAAGGCGTTAAAAAAAAGAAAGAAAAGAAAAGCGGTTGTGATTTGCGCACCTTATCTTGCATGCTTCGGTTCTTAGCAACGGAATTGAACCCATTTTGGCATCCCACAGCATCATTCTTCAAGTCGTTAGAACATCAACTGCTTAGCCGGGCCATGCCGATCATCACATCAAGATCATCAATTAACAATTCACATCTTCCTACAATGTGTGGCCTCCACGTAACTTCTGTAACTCGTAATCCAAAAGAAAATCAAATATAACACGCACCACCGGCATCAAAAAAGTTTTCAGGTAACGATTTTGAGAGATAAAAATATTTATAACTCAAATCAAATCAATAGTGGATAAAGCGAGTCCGTTTAAATTCTCATCTACTTTATTTTTCCCGTAAATTCTTTTTTTTAAGCATTATCTGATAGTTTTTAAGATAATTATTACTCAAATCAAATCAATAGTGGATAAAGCCACTTATTTAAACTCTCGCTACAAGGGCGATATCTGCTTTATTTTTCTCACAAATTCCCTTTTTTTTTAAATCAATCTTCTAAGAGTTTTTACTTCTTTCTCGTACCTAACTTGAAGATCATGCAATACGCAAGCAAACTTACTATGTTTGGTGCAACATGTTCTGCACCAGGTTCTCAAAAAATGCAAATATTTGTTATAGTGTAATATAGTACATAAATATCACAATTACAAATTGAATTTAAATGCGCACATTATGATATTTTTTTCCCTCGAATTTTATGTTCGTTTGAGTTTGACTTTGCCCTTTTTCGCGTTGACTAATTGAAATTCATAATCCACGCCGAAAACATAATTATCATCGAGGAGCCATTGATTTTTTTTTTAAAAAAAAAACGTCGTGTTAATCAATAATAGAGGTCCACACGTGGTCAACGCTTCGACGGTAAAACTTCGTATTTTCCGTTTGAATATCTTAATTTCAACGAAGTGACTTCCCAAGGGACATGTCTTCGTCTAGGTGGGAATCATGCATGACCATGAAAGGCAACGCTGCAACATCATCCAATCTGTTTGGCCGGAAATGTACGCGACGAAAGATGTCTCACCAAAGACGTAGATCTTCGTTTTTTTTTTTTCATGTTTAATTGGGTTTTTGTAGCGGTTCCGGACGTAAAGTAACTATGCGAACTGAAGATAAATCGAAAAATAATAAATGCAATGGAAAGTAAAGCGGATAACGTAAATTAGTGGGTATAACACAATTGTTATTGATTGCGGATCCATTATGAAGATTTTTTTCTCCGACTATTTATATCGAGCATATGGTGCAACCGTCAGTAGCGCGGTTGATTCTGTACATTCTATCCTTAAATTTTCGAATAGGCTTCGATGATTGCTTGTCTTATCCATTGGACGGTTGAATTTCGAATTTATTTGCTCTGCTTGATTTTCAACATCATGTATCGATCTTGCGGTGTCACCGAGACGCTCCATTTGATCTAAGTGTCGGCCGCGACATGTTACTAGCCGCCGACTCATTCTGTAGACTCTGGGCTTTTTAATCATGCGATGTCCTAATGTGCTTTCTGATTCTTTGGACCCCGGACCAATTTTGGGTGTCAACGCAATCTTCAACCATTGCTATTTTGAAGGCTTTTTACTTTTTGTCTAGGTATGTTTTCTGCCCATCTTTTTCAGAGCTAAAGAAAAAAGGGAAAAAGAGTTATTTGGTGGAATATGGCAAAAAATGAATTTTTTTATATGAGAGATGATAGGAAAGAAAAATTAAAATTTTCGGTATCTTTTACTTGGATTTTCGTCGTCCACCTACTAATGAATCTTAATTATAGATATTGAAGTTCAACGAAATGTATATATTTACAGCCACCAGCTTTCCTTCTTTCATTTATTGATACTAAAGTTGTTAAATAAATTATTTTAAAAGATAATGACTTTAATTTACGCTATTAATTACTAAATTGCTAAATTTGTATTATCTAGTATTACAGACTGTTACGAATTATATTATGTGCGGATCAATGATGAATATAATTCAGGTTTTATTTGAAATTTAAACATTAAATACACAATACTTTAATTTGTGGAATAATTTATTAATAATTTTAATTGATATTAGATAGATATTTCAAACGGATGTTGCCTAATAAATTGTTTCGTGAAGCTAATAATAAACGATACTTCTCATAAGGGATAATGATACAAATGGTTCCTTAACTTTGGTATAACCTATAATATAGTTCATGAACTATATGAAAATATGCAATATTGTCCTTCAATTAATTCAAGTTCAAGTATAATATTGAACATTTTCATATAGTTCATAGAATAAACTAAAGATGAACCAAAAATTGAGGGACCACATTGGACAAATAAAAAATCTAGAGACTACACTGCATGTTGAATTAAATAGACCACATTTAATAAATTAAAAATTTGTATGCCACATTACACATTGAGCTAAAGTTTAAGGATTATATATGTCATTTTTCGTTCTCGTAATTGTTTACTATTTGGCAATTATAATGACACGCATCAATCGATGTCGAATAGAACATTACTATTAATAATTAACATTACGGACAACCGGAGTTAAGATATGCTCTACTCGCATGCGCATAATTAGGCAATTATGCGTTGGAAAAGAATCATCGGCTATGTATAAAATAGATGGTTATAAAAAACAAGAGTAATTTGGAAAATTTAATAGTAAGAAGAGAGCAATAAAGCAAGTGGTTCTTCACGACATGGGTGGCTGGATGGGTAGGACAGAAAGGAAGGAAGGGTAATCTAGGAAATATAAAAGTAAGAGAAAAACGAGTAAAAATGAGAAAGAAATAAAAAAAAAAGACGAAAATACTTTTAGTCAGACCCTTCTTTAATTCTTTGAAACAAAAAAGTCATTTTGAGCATTTTTTTTAGAAAATGGGAACATCTAAGACCCTTATTTGAAAATTTTCTTGTATTTACAACATGTATGGATGCTAATTTTTCATTTACAAGTACCTTTTAAATAATTGAAAATCAAAAAATAATTATTGCATGTTACAAAAGCATAGTTTTAATTAGACTGAACTTATAAATTTTTCATTATAGACAACCAAAATGAAATAAACCCCATTCCATTCAATTTCAACCAATTTTTTTCTATGATAACCATATAAAATTATAATTATTTTTCCATTCAATGTCAACGTACCAAACATAATATAAACATTTTTGACCCAAAAAAAACACAACATAAAAGTTGGTAGAGGCTTTTGAAAATTATTGCAAAAGCTTATCATTTGCGAAATAGATAATAATAAAAAAAACAAATTTCGTCTCAATGAAATTTACGTGTGTCACACTTTTTAGTGGAAAAGTTAATCGAAAAGGAAACTATATCCCTATTCACACGTGTAGTCAATCGAAAGGCGATATGAAATTTCTTCTATAAATTTATAAAGCTCGATGGTTGTGTTTGGTCAAATGAGATTCTCAAATAAAATTAGGGGTGAGCAAAATTAGATCGAACATTAAAAAAACCCAACCACAATAAACATGACCGTTTGTGCTTGAAGAGGCCTAGGCTGGGATTTCGAGCTTCCTTTTTGTTTTTTTTTTTCGCTTGAGTCGGTTTGGGCCTTCGAGCTTTAAGATTTTTTAGGATCGAAATGGCTTAGCCCAGCTCGAACTGGTACACACTTAAAACGTTTATCTCTCTATTTGCTTCCATCAAAATATACCATGAAATTTTTGGGTTTGACTATGTGTATGTGTACCGTGGGTGTCTTCATGCTTGCTTAAGGCGAAGGAGGGTAACCGTGTCTTGATCATTAGGCTCCATCTGTGACTAGTAAAGGTTTGCTCATACATCCCAGAAAATTTATCATTTCATTATTCGAATTTTCACGTGGCTTTGTCAGGTCAATTCAGATATTATCACGTGTCATTCAACCAGTAATTTCACATGATAAACGTATTATGCATCAGTCGAGGATATCTGGTGGCTGAATATTTAATTTCACTACTTTTCATAATTCAAAAGTTGGTTCGAAATAAATTCGTTATAAATGTAACAACATTAGATTTAGATTTTACTTGATATTAAAATAATGATAATAATAATTCCGGCCCCGCGATGGCGTTACTGTATTACGGAAAACAGAGAATATTCTCTCCGTACTCTGAAGCGTCTCTCTTTCCCGAGTCTTGGCCACATCGCGGGGGGGAAGAAATCCAAAACGACAAATTTATTAAAAGAAGAAATAATTAAAAAAAGACAAAGGAGAGAAAGGTCTTTTCACTTTTTTTTTCGAAGGGGAAAGGTTTTTGACAAGGTAGTGCGCGGCGTTTTCTGACCGGTTCAGAGACGTTGCCACGTGGCAGCGCGTGGGCTTTTGCCCATTCCTCCCTCCCTGCCTCCCTCCCTCCCTCCCTTTCTCTTTGCTCAGAGCTTCCATGTCCGCGACTCGTCGTCGTCTTCTCTGCGACTCCTGATTCCTCTACAAAGGCCAGCAGAATCGCTCAGATTCTCTTTCTCTTCTCTGTCTTTCTCTCTCTAGCCAAACCTGCAGTACGCACTGAGCACAGAGAGGAAGAGAGAGAAAGGGAAGCGAGCAGAGCGCACCGCCATTCGTTCCGATGGAGGCGAAGCAGAGGCGATCGCGGCCGAGGCTGGACCGCCGGAACGCGATCAAGAACATCGACTACGACGCGTCGTCCACTTCCACTTCCTCCTTCTCTTCCTCGTCTACTTTGACTCTCGACGACCTCTCGCTCTACACGAGTTTCCGCGTCAAGGGCGAGGAAGGCGAGTTCGACATCATATGCCGTAACCTAGGGCTCTCCGGACCCGAGGACTTCTCTATCCCCGTGGACGCTTGGAGGTCCAGCAAGGCTCGCGATCTCACTCCTCGCTCGCGCCTCCAAACCGCCTTTCTACCTCCTGATGGCGGCGCCGGCGAGTCGCCGCCGCGAGATGGTGGCGGTTTAGCTGCTAGAGTTGATAGTATCGAGCTTGATAGTGGGATGCCTCCGTTGAATGGAATTAGTAGTTGCGGTTTGGGTGGCTTGGAAGTTAGAAATAGGGCCACTAGTTGCCGGACTCGTTTCAAGCATGATACCCTCTCTCCTTTGGATAATTGTGAAACGGTTCGGATAAATTGTGAAACGGATAATGCTGGGGGAGGAATCAGGGGATTGAGGCCTCCGGTCCTTACTCCGCCGCCAGTTTTGCTGCGGCCTGTTGTGGATGACGCGAGTTCCACATGGGATTTGCTGAACTCATTCTGTCCTCACGAAGGTCCCGGAGGAGACGAGGATTCTCCTGTTCGTCCTTCGAGTAAAAAGGATTGGTCGGATAGAGATGATGAGAAGGTTCGTAAAGACAGGACTTCGCAAAGAAACGGAGATTCGGACTCTTGTTTGTCAACTTCTGTCGAAGATGAGGAGTCTGAGGATAAGGATGGTGTGGGGACCATTCTTTCTGCGAAAATTTTGGAACCAGTGCACAATGTCTCTCCCAATGGGAGTTTCAGACGGAGGATCACCTCATGGCAAAAGGGGGAGCTATTGGGAAGTGGGTCATTTGGAACTGTCTATGAGGGCTTCACTGAGTAAGATTCCTTTGCTTTTCTCTTTGATAATCAGTGCGTTATTCTTTATGCACGCATTTTCTGGGCAAACTGCAATCGCTGTTCCCCTATTGTGATGTCATTTTAAGTTTTGACGGCACTTCTGAGTGCTGAATTCTGTGGTTAGAATTAGGAACACTCGGGCTAATCATCCATATGCAATAGAACATGTTGTATTTGGTCGACGCAAGGCGCATTTAAACAGACACGAGAAACGTTTATCCAATTGCTGAAAGTGCTTGATCTGCATCAAAGACCATTCTTGATTATTGAACATGTTGATGAAGTAAAGATCTAATATTCCAAAAATTGTGTGTATTTAATTGTTCTCCATCTTTTTCTGCAACTTTACTGCCTTGAATAGTGTGCAATTCTTTTTCTCTTTTGAAGAATGGATAGTGTGACAAATCAGCGTATATTGGGAAACGTGCCTTAGAAAATGTTAGATGATTCTAAATTCGAATGTTGAAAGCTGAGGAACTATTTTGGTGATAGTGATGGGAATAGATCCCTTTTTTTTGTGCTTTTCTTCTATATATCATCTGGAGTGCAAGAATTATCTTAAGTATGTACGGTAAGAAGACTGTCATTTATGTTCTATTTCTCTCTCTTATGCTTCTCTGTTTCTACAGCGATGGATTCTTTTTTGCTATAAAGGAGGTTTCCTTGTTAGATCAAGGAAGTCAAGGCAAGCAGAGCTTATCGCAGCTTGAGCAGGTAATTGCTTATTTCTTTCTGGATCTTGTGAAGGCCCTTATGCATGACTATTTGACTTACCTCATATTTACAATACCAAGTTGACGTATATGCAAATCTATTTATTAGACTGCTGTATATTCCACCATAAATCTGGTGTGAGTTCAATAGATATTCTTTTTAGCCTTTTTTGGTGATACTCTGCTTTATTTTCAGGAAATTTCTCTTTTAAGTCGGTTTGAACACGAGAACATAGTGCGATATCTTGGCACAGACAAGGTGTGGTTCCTTCTTACTAATTTGCTTTCTGCAGTACCTTTCACTTTGGCACTAATTATGTTATTGCTGAGCAAAATATTTAGGGGAACATGGCTGTGATTTTAGCCAGGTAGCATCATAATCACTGCATATGTTAGCTGTAATTATCCTGTCAATAAATCACAACAGTTGCGACTTTTTAGCAGTTACAGCCACTCGTGACAGAGAGACATTTTGGTTCCCCCTCCCACCACAAGAAAAGTCTGTGACGAGTTAGACTATTACCCGCAATACTAATCGTACGAGTAAAGAGAATATGTACAATAGCGTCAGATTATGGTCTCTCTCTCTCTCCCTCTCCCCCCAATTAAAATAAAAAAATAATTCTCCCTTCTAAAGAGAGTGTCTCGTAATCAATTAACCTTTTGTTTTTGGAGGTGGGTGATTTACAAATTAGCTATCTTGCAAACTGAATATTCAGGTCACTCTCGCCTTTAGAGACTTCAACGCTTACAGAAACGGCAGACCTGACTAATAAAACATAAAGGGGGAAAAGGATATGAAAGTGAAGTTATTTAATCTTCAGGTATCCTTTAATTGACCATTTGATGGCCCACATGACTATGAAGTTCCTCCACAATAGGCTTACATCAAGGCTCTACTTTGAGTCATTATCTTTTTGCTCTAGTTATAGATGGAACTAACAAAATATATCCAAGATGAGGTGCCATGGTGTATGCTTTTTGCAAATGATATTGTACTTATTGAAGAGACCAGGGCTGGGGTTGATGGAGAAGTACGTTGGAGGCCAAGGGATTTACGTTAAATTGAAAAAAAGACTGAATACATGAAGTGTGAGTTTGCCACGGCGAGATGAGGAGATCAAGAATCGGTGAATATACTTGGACAGGAGGTGCTCTAGATATATAGGATCAATATTGCAAAAGGGAGAGAAATTGATGAGGATGTAAGCCATAGAATCAGAGCAAGTTGGATTAAATGGCGCAGTGCATTAAGTTTTTTGTGTAATCGCAAGCTCCCTCTTAAGCTAAAAGGAAAATTTTATAGAATAACACTAAGATCCGCAATGCTATACGGAGCTGAATGTTGGCCAGCACATACGCAACATGAGCATAAGATGAGAATTGCAAAGATGAGGATGTTAAGGTGGATGTGTGGGCATACAAGGATAGATAAGATAAGAAATGAAGATATTCGATAGAAAGTTGGAGCAGAACCAGTGGCAGAAAAGATGAAAGAACATAGACTGAGATGGTTTGGACATGTTCTTCGAAGATCCCTAGATGCTCCAATACGAACAGAAGTTTGTTATCAGGAGCATGACATGAAGAAAGGAAGAAGACGACCGAAACTAACTTGGGGGAAAGTAGTAAAACAAGATTTAAAGATGTGAAAAATAGATTGGCGTACGGTTTGTTTTAGGACGAAGTGGAGGAAAACTATTAGTATTAGAGAAGGGTAGATTTATTATGTTCCAGATTGACCTTTTTAGTCCTTAGTCCCTTTTTTCCTATTTTTCTTTATATTGTATTCTTTATTCTTCTTTCTTCAATTGATCTTTGCTTTTTATTTTTGTTATATTCTATTTTTCTTTTTTGGGTTTATCAACCGCCAACTCCAACTAGTTTGGGATAAAAGTGTTGTTGATGTTAATGTTGATTCTTGTCCAGTGTGTCGTTTAGTTCCCCTCATTCTTATGCAACATCATATAGCTCGTAACCTCTACAATAGGGAGAGCTATAAATGGAATTGATCATTGTGAGGGAAATAGTTCCTATCTCAGTGGCTTAAATGTTTGAGAACCATCCAGTTATTTTTTTTCTAGACATGGTTTGGCTAGAAGCATCAGATTCTAAGAAAGTATCACGACATAACTTCTTTTTGGAGATGAAACATGTAAAAGATCATTGCCGTGAAACAAAATTTGGTTTGGTATGCCTACATTCCCCCGCATTGTTTCGTGGGAATGAGGGATTAATGCAATATGAGCACTCATTATTCCGCCAGGTGCACTGTGCCACTGTTTTTTGGCATTGCTGCAACTTAAAACCGTGATGAATGCTTATAACTTGGATATTTGTGTTGTACGAGGAAAACAGCCAAAGAAGAGCTCGGTCCATGCGTTATTGCCTTCTTTTTCCTTTTAAGTTCGCAAAATTGCTTTAAAATTGTCATCTGATGTAAACTTTTACTAAATTAACCCCCGTCAAACATATCGTCACTGAACACTGATCGGTTGTTGAGGAGGTCCTCATCTCCAAGTGCACCTGAGGAAGCGTAACCAACCTCAGGGCCTTGTCTAGGGGCCTCTTGCCTTGGTACACCCGATTGCTGTGGGCAGTGTGTTGTCATGATCCAATGATTAATTTGGTGTTATCAGAGGCCTAGCATCCGGCACGTTGAGAAAGGACAGATGTATTTTTATTTTATTTGCTATTTGGTATTTTGTTTATAAGGTTTTGATGGGCCTTAGATACCTGTAGCCTCCTTCCATATCATAGCTTAATTTCTAGACATTGTGAGACATTGTTTGAGAGCCATCCCTTAATTTCTTTCCGTGCGTGGCTCCTCTTATCATTAATTCTATGTGCCGTTCTCAGTTCAGTTTGCACATGATAGGAGGCGTTAAAGTATTCCCTATGTGTTTTCAATGTGCCTTTTATACATTATTGTCTTCCTCCACCTAATAATTTGAAATTTTTGGGTTGGATTTTTCTCTTCCAGGATGACAAGAAGCTTTACATATTTCTTGAGCTCATGACCAAAGGTTCATTAGCAACCCTTTATCACAAATATAACTTGAGAGATTCCCAAGTCTCTGCGTACACTAGGCAAATTCTAAATGGTTTGAAGTATCTTCATGACCAGAATGTGGTCCACAGGTATTGTAAGAGAGATGCTTGACTTTGCATGTAGTTTTGACTATTTGAAATTAGTGATTCACGCTTGTCATTTTTTATGGATGGTTGATTTTAATAAGAACAGAGGTCTTAACCAAACAAAGAACATGGAAACTTATATATTTTGTGTTATGGTGCACCCTCTTGGTGCCTTTTGATAATGCCTCTTTTACGTATCCAAATATTTTTTCTGAATTTAGGGGAGTTGTCAAATCTTTGAACCAAAATGTGGTGTTCTGAGTAGTAGATTTGCTGTGATAATCGGCAAATAACATAGTAACACTATGAGCTTGTACAGCATTATCTAACAAAGACAATATTATTTTGCTAAGCGAATGCTGAAAATTTTAACCTTTTATTAATCCTACACACAGCTATACTGGCTTCTCATGCTTCCAGTGCCTTCATTCTGTAGGGATATCAAATGTGCTAACATATTGGTTGATGCGAGTGGAGCTGTGAAACTTGCGGACTTTGGATTGGCAAAGGTATCTCTCTCTCTCTCTCTCTCTCTCTCGCTCGCTCGCTCTCGCTCTGTGCATGAGCAGCAAAGGCACATGCTCAAATTCATATGCATGCGCAAAGCACACGAGCGACAAAGATGCATTTACAACTTCATATGCGTGCGCACCTGACAAACACATGTATAGACATGTACAAAGTGATGGGTGTTGTCCTTTACTTTTCTGAAATGATGTATACACTTTCTGTGTTTATTCATACAGGCCACCAAAATGAACGATGCTAAATCCTCCAAAGGAACTGCTTTTTGGATGGCACCTGAGGTTGGCACCCTCCACTGCCATTATTCCAACATATTTTCGTTAGCTGCATTTGGCGCATATTTTTTCATTTTTTTCATCCTTGTTGGTTGTAACTGCAGGTCGTCAATCTAAAGAACAGAAGCTATGGGTTGGCAGCTGATATGTGGAGTCTAGGGTGCACTGTTTTAGAGATGTTAACCCGGCGGCCTCCATATTCTCATTTAGAAGGAGTATGTTACTAAGTAACATTCCTTTTATGTTTTATATACTTGAGATCCATGTTTTGCTAGAGTAACTAACTAGTTGCAACTTTTTTGTTAATTCTACTTTTTGTGTGAGCTAGCTTAGTTGAGCGCATGTTGTGACAAGTCCATTAGGCCATTTTTTTTTAAGATGAGTAAAAGAGCATTGCTGAGAAAAGAGGGGGCAGAGAATCCAATGATATTTATCAAGAGTATGGTCGTGTCAGAGGGTATGCATAGTATTTTTGGCCAATAGTTTTTTGGGATTCTGGAGCTAATGGTTATCTAAAATGTTATGAAAACTCGGTTGATGAGTTGAATCTTGACTTTCTCTTTCAAATAATTTCTCGTTGTTGTCAAATAGTTTTAATTTCTCATTGCTAAGATATTCAAGATGAGGTGCCGTGGTGTATGCTATTTGCAGACGATATCGTGTTTATTGATGAGACCAGGGCTGGGATTAACGCTAAGTTAGAAGTATGGAGAAGCACGTTAGTGTCTAAAGGATTTACGCTAAGTCGAAGTAAGATGGAATACTTGAAGTGTGAGTTTGACACGGCAGGAAAAGAGGATCAAGAAGCTGTAAATATGCTCGGACAGGAGGTACCCAAAAAAGATACATTTAGATATCTGAGATCAATATTGCAAAAGGAGAGAGAGATTGATAACGATGTAAGCCATAAAATCAGAGCATGTTGGATGAAATGGCGCAGTGCATCGGGATTTTTGTGTGATCACAAAATTCCTCTTAGGTTAAAAGGAAAATTTTATAAAACAGCAGTCGGACCTGCCATATTGTACAAAGCTGAATGTTGGCCAGCACAAAGGAAACACGAGCATAAAATGAGAGTAGCAGAAATGAGGATATTAAGGTGGATGTGTGGTCATACAAGAATGGATAAGATAAGGAATGAAGAGATTCGACGAAAAGTTGGAGTAGAACCGGTGGCGGAAAAGATGAGAGAGCATAGAATGAGATGGTTTGGACATATCCTTCGAAGGCCCTTAGACGCATCGGTACGAACAAATGTTTGCTATTGAGAGCATAACACGAAGAAAGTAAGAGGTCAGCCGAAACTTACTTAGGAGAAAGCTGTAAAACAAGATTTAATGGAGTGGGAAATAGATTGGCGTACGGTTTATCTTAGGACGAAGTGGAGGAAGGCTATTAGTGTTGTGGAGGGATAGTGTATAGATAGATAGATAGATAGATAGATATATATATATATACTTATTTATTTTTACACATTTATCTATTTTCCCTCCCTTGATTCTGCTTTTATTTGTATGATTCTTTAGGGTTCATCGATCGCCGACCCCAACTAGTTTGGGATAAAGGTGTTGTTGATGTTGATGTTGTCAAATAGTTTTAATTACTATATTAAGTTTATGGTGCACACATGACCCTATCATTCAGTATCAACAATCTCTCCATCTTCTCCTTCACTGTCACATGGTACTTGAGCAACTGAGAGTCATCTCTGCTCCAGTCCTGAGAGCAGCACTGATCTTGATTGCTTCGTGTTCCCTGCTGCATCACTTCATTGTGTGGTTGTCCTCTGATTTGGCAACTTCTCCATACACGCAGTAAGTTCTCGTAAGGGATGCTAATTACTGGCTCTAGCCAGTAAATCACCTTATGATGTTATCTGTTTTTAGGCATAAAAGCTTAGAGACCCCCTTTTTTTTTGTGGAATGGCTGCCGCTGAAGTTTGGAGTGCTCTCGTCTTCTGAGTAATTTTGAAGGTTGCATTGCTTTTGTGCTTATCTTTGGATTTTATTTATTATAAAGGAAAAAGATAATACCCTCCTCCTCAAAGCCATCGTTACACATAAAACTAATGTCCCCTTTCTTTTTAAGATTGAGACTCTTAAATATTTCGAACAAAAAGGAAATGATACACATGTTTAATTAGGAGTAGTTGGAAAACATTTACGCAGTTGGTCCCCGTGAACTGTTAACACGGCAGATGATTGCCTCCAGCATAGCGCGCTTAAATTTGTCTACTGATCTTATCGGTTTATCCCGCTGTTATATGTTAGTTCTCCCTGGATTTATGGTTAACACAAAGCCTTCGACATGTTTTCTTTCTTAATGTGGCAGATGCAAGCATTGTTCAGAATTGGCAAGGGCGAACCTCCTCCAGTTCCTGATTCTTTATCTAGAGAGGCTCGAGACTTAATTCTTAGATGCTTGCAAGTAAATCCGAATGATCGGCCTTCTGCAGCACAGTTGCTAGACCATCCCTTCGTGAGGAAGCCATCCAATTCTTCTGGTTTTGCTTCACCTCGTTTCAACAACATATGGTTATAAGATTTTGTTAGGGCATCCCTACTGATCCATTGCTCTGAAGGTAATTTATACTTCTCATTTGTTATTTTGTTGATGCATTGCGAGCGGAACTATTCTTCGTTTGGGCTAATGGGAAGATTCCTCCATAAACTTACCACATTGTTTCTGTTTACTCCGAAAATTATAACATTTAATAGTGTACACTAAGCTTTTAAATTGGAGCAAATAGTCCGTGTATTATAAGGTCTATGGTCAAATTTCCAGTTCCCTTACAAACTTTTCACGGTTTATAGTTTTCTCCGTAAGCCTTAATATTTCCAAACTTTCCCATGTTTTAAGGTATCGGGACAGACATGATTTTCATTAGGTATTCTTCATGTACCCTATTGACTAGATGTGGCAAAATGGGTCAAGAACCCATATTCTAAGACATATTTAAGAGTGCTAGTCATAAATAGATTGCTTAACAAACTTAAATGAGTCATAAATGGATTTTAAATGAATTAGCTAACTATCTTAAATATTAAGTTTTTAATTGTACCCACAATGTTTTGGTAATATAATTTCCTTTATAATCATTATTTTTTGCTAAATTGGATTAAATATGAAAGCGTTTTAGTAATATGGGTTGGGTACGTGTCGTTGAATTTGTATCACATGAAAATGAGTCAATACGAGTTAAATGGGTCAATATGGGTTGGACCATATTCGACTCAATCCTACCACCCACCACACCTCTACTATTGACTTTCTTAGCCACCTTGATAATGTCAAAGTTCTTGATATTTAGATTCGTCCTGTTGTGTTTTGACTGCAAATTAAGTCCTTCCAGCTAAAAAATTTAGCCCGTTTCGGATAGGAAAGACAGAATATAGCAATGACAGAATATAGCAATATTTTGCTTTTCTCTAGTGTTTGTGTAATCTAACCACATTGCTGGAGGTGTGATCATAGTTTTT
Organism: Rhodomyrtus tomentosa; assembly: GCA_028455895.1. NCBI lineage: Eukaryota > Viridiplantae > Streptophyta > Magnoliopsida > Myrtales > Myrtaceae > Rhodomyrtus > Rhodomyrtus tomentosa. The sequence goes on along the minus strand of JAPCWY010000011.1, from coordinate 36,968,424 downwards.
CCTATTTAGGTTTCATTTATTTCGTGAAAAATAATTGATTTGAAACACATTTCCGTAAAATTGATCCATAAAATCGCTCAAAATAATATAATTTTTTAGTCATTGACTACAACTCATCTCTGAACATTTTCGTGGACGATAAAATTTCGTTCATTTTTTAAAACAATACAAGCAATCAATTTTAGTGAAATGTTTTCCAAACTATCCATTTTCCTCGTCGGCGGACTTATTTTAAATTGTTTGCTATGCACTGGTAATGCTGCTTATAATGTGATACTTTGTTTTTCCCTTGCCAGATAACATATCTTTGGCTGTGAGGGGCCATCTATTAAAATTGAAGCTTCTCAAAGATCTGACCGTCTCTTGGCGCCCGAAAAAAAAGAAGAAAAAAAAAAAGACGATGATCTGACTGTCCTTGCGAAGTCTTGGGCTGCAACTGATTTTCTGGTGTGCCTCTATTGCTGCTCGAGTCGAACGCGCGTTGTTTATCTGGGAATTGTGAATAGCATGTTCGTGTTGTATATTCTCCGTTAACAAAGGAAGGAAGGAGACAAAGATGTTGACGGCGACAAAGGCATCTCCGACGACGACGGGTTTTCTGCCTCTAGGAAGTATAGGTAGGTAGGTAGGTGCGTGCCACTTCTACATGTCGAGCAAATCGATCGAGATTGGATATCCTCGGCATCCACGATGGAATGCGTGCATTTGCTTCGTTTCTCTCTTTTGTTGTTGTTGTTAGGCCATAATTGTTCAGTAAATTCAAGTGTTCTTACTAATGACATGTCGCTTCAAGATAAGCGCTTCTTTCCTGTCATGAAGATTTTGTACTGACAACTATCAGGCTCGGCGATGTATGAGCAAAATCCTGTTTTTTTTTTAATTAAATTTTTTGCGTTTTTAATTCTCGCTTATCTCACAAGCACCAATATTATTAAGTAATAACTACACCCGCCCAAAAAGAACAAGGCTCAACTTAATCATAACGTGATCCTAATTAAACCTCTCTTTCTCTCTCTCTCTCGAAAATCTCTCACGTGCCCTGCGTCGACTCTCTTGAACCTTAGAAGAATCGTTACCTCCGGCATTTCACCGTAATAACTCAAAAAATTGCAATAAATCAAGCCTGAGAAGATTGACTGGATTGACAGTTTCTATTCACAAATGAGTGCAGGAGTACATCGTAACAGGGCAATAAGACAAACGTGTACCCAAATCGGCAGAGAGACCAGTCAGGTGAGAAGCAAGTGCACCTCGAGCAGAAAACAAAAGAGACCAAGGAAGCGAGGATTTACGATGGCATTGCATAACCTCTTGCATTCGATGATTTGCGCGCGTTTCAAGTCATCGAGCTCATTTGCACAGGCAAGGAGGCTCTGTAGTCCGCTGAGATAGCTTCCGCAGTCTCCGAGAGACGGGTCTTCATCTCCGAGATTTTGCATTCCACATACTCTTTGTGCTTTGACACCATATCAACCACTGAAAAGAGCTCAAAAGCGCACTTCTGGATTTCTTCCTCGCTTTCTCTAATGGCTTCCTGTTGCTTCATTTTAGATGTCTGCGAAAACAAGTTGTGTGAACATATGATGCCGCGTCAAACTATGAATGCTTACACTGCAAGAATAGTATTCCACAGAAGATCAACCATCACAACCCAAAAGGAGGATACTGATTGTACGGCATGACTTTGACTTCTGTTTACTTACAGCACAAAAGATTTCTGGCCATACTTTTCGGTGCATAATCTAATGATTAGACCATACCATACCTTCAAGACCTCTGCAGCTTCTCTTTCCACAACGTCCAAGTTATGAGCTTCTACTTCGACATCCCCCACGATCCTTTGCACCTCCAGTGCGCATCTACGAATGAAGTCTTGCATTTCTTGCTTCAGTAGATTCATTTGACCTTCAAGCTGCGCAAATTCCTGTATTAGAACTTTTTCCGACACAAGGAAACAGTAGACAAGGGGACCACAAATTCCTGTGTTATGCTAACTCTCACGATGTAACATACCGTTATTGTCCTTCAGATGTTACTGGATTAAGCACTTCTATATACACAGCATGCGTTAACCTTCAGTATTTTTCCTGACACTAGCGACAAACTTTTAGCCAGTTTTGTTCTCAGAGAACATCCGCACCCTATGCTTCTACGGCTCTTCAACTTATGTTGAGCATTAACAAACACAAAAAAATTGCAGACATTAACTGCATCCTCTTCCATGTCTGGAATGATGAGTTTCTTTGACTGTTTTGTACCACAAGTTATCATAACTCTTCAATACTAAAATCAACAATAGTTTTCTCAACCGCCATTTACTACCCAGAACAAGCTATTGTTACTCAATTCCCCCGGCCAAAAGTCTACATTGCCAACCTCTTGCCAATTCTGCAATACAGCCCACAGTAAGTAAGTTGGATGTTATCCCCAGCTTCTCTTTCCAATTTCACCAATAAATTAGAAATTTCACTGGTGTCATAGTTTCCATCAAGAAGGGAAAAAATAGCTTTCAGTTCCAAGAGATAGGCACAATCCGAACACATCAAGGGTTGGTACTTAATCAAAGTACTTACTTCGTCAACACGTGAATGAAGCTGCATAGCACGATTTTTCTTCTCCTCGATTCTAGCAGCAGATTCTTTGGACTGCTGCTGAAGGATGATTAACTCTTCAAGTTTCTCCACCGAGCTTCTGTTTATGTCATTGGCATGCAAGTCAAGTGCTGGCTTTAGTGTCGACTTGTAGTCAATGCCCATCACCTCAGCAGGTGTAGACCCTTTTGCATTCAACACATACTGGTAATCTGAACCAAGCTTTAACCTAGAAACAGAAAACAAAAGAGTAGTTGAAGGAGAAGAGCTACAGAACATCATTCAAAAAGAAAGAAATTACTCAATGGATATTTATAGTGGGATCTTATCAAGCTATCTGTAGCAAGAAAGTAGGCTAGAATCTAAGCACCCACGGGGTTCCAAGGCAAGCTAGCTAGCCACCTAGGAAGCGAGATAGAAAGTGAGTGAAGTGGGCGTTGGTTCAGCTATGCCGATCATTACTTTCCTACACCCAGAGGGAAAGATCCTCCCACTTTTGAGTTGGGCTGGTCGTGGGCGAGGAGGGATGTCTCTGTATCTATGAGCTATACAACCTCAAACGCGTGCATAGACTAACTCGACACCTTGTTTATGTTATTAACCCCACTTAGCATGAAAGGAAAAACAATACGATCACTTCTTAATGAAATCAATACAATTAAACTCGTCTCATACTGTATCAGTATAGGCACAAGCATTAGCACTGAAGAAATACAAACACGCAAACACATTTGAATGTAAGTCTGTTGATGCTGAAGAACTCCATGAGATATTAACCATTTAACCAGAGACAGCAAATATGCCCAGCTTGAACCTTATGAGTACTATACGATTTCAAAATGGCATCCAAATATCAAAGGCACGTGACATAGAAAACTTCAAAACCAATAAAGAAGAACAATTAACACGACTGCGGCATCTGCAAGAATTAGAACTTACTTCCGGACAGCCTTGTTACATTCCTTGGCCAGTTCCTCGAGCTCCTTGAATTTGAGCGCGAGTGTCCTGTCCAGATCCCAACACTTCTCCTCGTACTTGTTCCTCTCAATTTCAGCATCAGCAATCTCCCCCTCTACTGCCTGCAACTCCTTCTTCATTCTCTCCGCATCCCTCGAATTAAACATCTGCAGCTGGATCGTCTTCTTCAATCCCTCATTCTCCTCGCAAATCCTTCCCTTCTCCTCCTCCTTGGCCTTCAACTCCTCCTCCTTGCCTTCCAATTCCCTCTGCAATTGCGAGATCCTCTCGGTGATCTTCGCTATCATCGTATTGAACTTCTTCACATCTTCCTCAAGCACGCTCTTCTCCTTTTCACGCAATTCCCTCTCCGACGGCCCCGTCCGCAGCTTCTCCACTGTTGCCTCGACTTCTGCAGCACTCTTCTCCAAGCTCTTCACATTCTCAGCGAGGTTATTTCTTTCCCCCTCCAGCTTCTCCACAAACTCCCTATCCAAAGCATCAACAGAGTCATCATCTCCATCTATGAAATGCAAGTAGCTCTGGAGTGCATACTCGTCCATGGTGTTGTTATCCCCAAACGAGCGAGACGTAGAAGCTAAGTGCTCACTGTAGGACGCGATCTGAACGAGCCAGTGCAAGACGGCGACGAACGTCGGCCAAGCGTGGGGAGTGGCCGGCGTGCGGAGAGCCGACTTACTGATTTTGAAAGGGCAGTCCAGCGATCGGAGCAGGACGGGGAGGTCGTCCTCCATCTTAGGGTTCGGGTAGTCGAGCTGAGAGATGACGAAGTTGGAGATGGAGGTGATGTCCTTAGCGGAGGGCAGCGCGGTCTTGATGAGGACGGGGAAGGCGTGAGAGGAGAGGTAGCAGTTGACGGCGCGGACGGCGGACTGCTGGTAGGAGCGGTCGTTGACGAGGTCGGCGGCGGCGGAGGAGCGGCCGACGCCAGCGGAGGAGGGACGGCTGCTGGCGAAGCTGGCGTCGGAGTCGCGCGGAGGAGGAGGAACGAAGGACGGCTTCGCGCGGCCGCGACCTCTGCTCTTCATGATTTCCCCTTTGATTTCACGTGGACAGAGCAAATTGGGAGAATGGAAATGAATTTCTCTTTCTTCTTCTTCTTTTTATTTTCTTTTTTTGCAGGAAAAAAAAAAGAAATTCAATTTGATTTTTGAGTTCGGGTGGGATTTTTCCCGCCTAAAATGCAAAAGAGGGTTGGACCGTGAGGATTTGAACTGTGGTTCTAGCTTGGATGGATCAAAAGGTCGTTGATCACACACAAATTTTAATGCTTAATTGTATTTTTAGATTAATGGCCATTGAGCACACATAAGTTTTTGTCATGAAAGTGCAGTTAAATCATAAACTTAAAAAAAAGGTGTGATTAAATCCTAAAATTTGCCAAATTGATTCAATCAAATATTTCCATTGATTGTAATTTTTTAAAAATTTTAAGACTCAGTTAGATTTTCGTGAATGTTTTAAGACTTGATTATATATACATTTTTTAAAGTTTTGGAATTTTGATTGCAATTTCATGATAAATTTAATGACCTGTTACTTTTTTTTAAAGTTTTAGAACTCAAGTCCAATTTTACGACGAGTTTTAAGACTTTCAATATACTTATCCCTTTTTTGGTTACTGGTATTTTGATTACCAATATATGTTAATCAGAACCACTGAATATGCGTGTCTCAAATCCCTATCTAGTATTTGAAGTGCAATTTAAGTCATAATCAAAGCCACTGAGCATTCGTGCAGTTGCTAAAAGAAATCACGCCCTTAATCCATCCTGTCGTAATGAAATTGCATATCGGGTGCGTTTTGTTTCGACATCTGCAATGAGCTTTAGGCCTCGAAAGCTCCTTAGGAAAAATCTCGAGTGTTCGACAGAACTTTTTCAGGACCTCCAAATGCTGGCCTACACAAAGCGGAAAAGGCAGATCCTGAAGGAAAGCATGGCGACATGCAAAAGCTTGGAAAACTTTCGAGCCGATGACCAAGATCTATCGTTAAGGTGGTCCAATAGTGCGCGGCCGCTTTAAGGAACGGTTGCTCAAGGGCATCTGAATATGGAGATGATCCTTATTCACTTCCATAGACCGAAAAACAATAGCTATCGCATCTTCGTATTTACAAAACACACGGTCCGGAAAAAATCACTCACTGCGCTGCTATCCACAGACCAGCAGAAAGAAAAAGACTCTAGCCTCGGAAAACGACATGTCAGAATAGCTTAAACTGGAGCCTCCATCAGAAGCGAGGAGAGATTATGAGTCCATGGGAGACTATGGAAATTCTATGTTGGACCTTGGAAACTATCATGATATCTTCGTTGGGGGGGGGGGGGGGGGGGGGGGGGGACTAACATTTGTTCCCACCGTGTACAGAATACTTGTAATGTACAGCAGCAAAAGGGTGATCTACGCCTAGAATTTTCCTCAGAAAAAATAAAAACTCAAGGACATAGTAAGAATATCTACAATGTTATATATCCATCTTTCTCTTTATTCCTGTGGGAACACCGTAACATACTGGTGACGCCCCAATCAAGAACGGCAAAGTGCAAGCTTCACGAGCCTGACCCATGAAAGATCCAATCATCGGTCTATGATGACAAGTATCTGAGCATATCCTAGTATTGGAAAGTTCTGGCGATTTCATTTTGGATGGTTTCTTTCTGGGATTACCTCCATTGTTCATTAAATCGATTGCCTTGAATTCATTTGCTAAGGAACTACAGGGAGCGCAACAAGTGGAATTTGACCTTTCCTTCAACCATGCATCCAGCATGGCCTTGCCGAACCGGTCGATATCCTTGTCAGTCACTTCCCATAGATTGGCGACAATGACAGGAGAACCGGCTAAGAGGTAGGACAATGACGTACCTTCTGGAACATACGCCCCATTGAGAAGCAGAGAACCGCTACTACACCCCATTAGAAGAGTAGCGGCACAAGTTTCCAGCTTCCGAATCTCGTGACGTGGAATATATTGCGATCCTGTGTCAGAAAATCCCGATATAACATTTCAGTGGCACGTTGAATATGTAGTAGCATTATATCAGTTCCAGGAGTGGGTCGAAATTCAGAGTGAGGCAAGGAAATTTACCACTCCCGTGGCCAAAATAAATGAAGAGGTCATGGCTTGTCAAGGCAAGGGCCAATTCTTTCGGCACAGGTGCAAAACCGGCATTACCCTGTAAGGTAAATCCCGTTAGGTTTTGTCTATATACATAGATCACCAACAATATTACGCTATGACCGTCATATTCTCTAGCGTCAACAAAACGATGCAATCTATTTCAAGTTGGAGGTTCTCTCTGGTTCATTTTCTTGCATTCTCCATTATATTTTTATTGACTACAGAAAGTACCTTCAGCTTTTGATCTCTAAACCAGTTCTCAAATTCAACTTGCGTGCTGTTGAGATCGCCACTGGGATTCAACAGGTAATATGCATCCAATGGATCTATAAACGGAAAAGAAGCAATAGGAGGTCCAACTTGCTCCTCGCGCTGAGAGCTCCTATCCAGTGCAAGGAAAATGCTGCCTACAGAAGGCATACGATAAACCTCCTGGTTTCTTAAAGCTGGCAAGTTCTCCCATGGGAGCATCTGCACAAAATTGTACATGGAATCGAATGAAAATTGCCCAAAACTTGTAAAACTCTAATCAAGAAAATTATAACAACAAAATAAGCATTTACCCCACTAGGAGGGGTCAGCTCTATGAATCCTTTTGCGTCATTGCACTTAATTTCCTGTCAAATCTTATGAAAGATCTAAATTCTCCATATGACCTATGGCAAAATTTCCAAAGACATTTTCAAGTGGAACATGACAGTGCAGATAATAGATGGCATCTTGCTGGGGTATGGAACAGCTAAATCAAACTTTCCCGAAGGAATGGGAAATACAAACATAAGACCAAATCTCAAGTTTACGATGATAGCATTCCGTCCGCTTGTGGTTGAGAATTGAGAACCTCATGACACTAGAAACTCCTAAGGTTTCGCCTTTCGATAGCATAAAAAGGAAACGTAACAAAAAAATAAAAGGAATTACTTCGAGGAATATACATTATAAATATGGCCCTTAACTCAACAACTTTGCCACCAAAAGAATTTTAAAATCAGATATGGCAAAAATTCAATCAAGTATGTCACCCTTTAGCAAGGAAAAGTTTGAGGATAAATCTAATATTAGATAAAAACTTAAGGGAGTGGTAGACAAACCTGCACCTCGCAATCTAACACCAAAATAATTGGCTCTGTATACATATGATCTTCATCTTCAAGGTCCTTTCTTGCTTCATGAATCAATTGAAAGGCGAGCTCAGTCAATTCACCAGCTCCTTTACATGCAAACGATGGAATGCTGCCCCTTTGTTCAGCATATTCATTTATGCTACCAATGTAGCAAGTTCTATTTGTCTGAAACTGTGGTATTAAAGCTTCTATTTTGCTGCCCAATTTCAACCCTCCAAGTATAACCTTAAGCAAGCCTGCATCAATGTTGATTTTGCACTTATGTTTCAGGTCATGAACCAGTTTCTTTAGCACAGTCTCCATACGTGTGCAATTCAACGATCCTCCAAGAAGCAAGCATCTCCAAGGTCCCAACCATGATTCTTCTAATTTCCTAGTTTGTGTCGACAATACATAAGCAGATAGCATTAGCCTAAGTTCAAGCTTATGTATAGAATGCTGCAACAGCGACACTGCAAAAATAACAAACGTAAAAATGAGTAGCATCATAACTGTAATGACCGTGCATGGCTGAGCATGCGTGGAAGAACTCACCCCAGCAATTTACCCAGGCGGAGATCAAGATTCTTTCTCTTAGTCCACCATAACAGCCTATGTTCTTTTGTATCTTCCAAAGAATGGAGAGAACATGACAAGTAATTTTCCTCCAGTATCTCCTTAAATGTGGGAACTACATTGTCGACCACAGTGGAACCCCAGGGACAATGCCAATGTTTATCCAGCGGCTTGTTGCTAGAAGAAGATTCATCTTCTGAATTTGAAACTTCCTCAAAATCATCTGAGAAATTTTGAAAAGGTTTAAGTCAAATTAACTCCCTTGCTAGACCACATCATAAGTACTGCAAAATTCAGACAACTAATATTCATAGAGCTAACTGGAAGTACCTTCCAATAATGGATTCAAGGGCATAAGTACAACAATAGGTTGCGAACCGTGATTCAAGCGAGATAAAATCATCCATGCACGTATATGAGAAGGATAAAGCAATAGCTCTCGCAACAACTTAGCATCGGTACCATCAACAACACTTATACAGAGCACTGTGGCACAAGGAAGACACCCAAAGAATCTTCTAACAAGATCTTCAAGATTTTGAACAGATTCTGGGGCAAGCCTGCAGCAAGAGAAAACAAAAGCATTTCCAGTGAATATGACGCAGAAATTGAGGGAGATCAAATCTAAATCTCCTTAAATAAGGCAAAATCAATCTTCCTAATGAACTGATCTACTACTCGTTCACTTCAGTATATGTGTATCAGCTAGTGACATAATTGGCTATGCTACTTTGGAAAAGAGACCTGAGATATTTGCATAGATCTTTCTTCCCGATTTCTTCCATGATAGAAGTTGTGCCGGCAGCAATCGGTCCCTGGCCCTAAAAGATGTCCAATAGCTATTAGATCAACCTTAGAGAAGAACGAAAGAGTTTAGTACTACCTATCTTCTCCTACTTTGAAATAATAAGTGAACATGAGATACCTCGGCATCCAACATGGTACGAGCTTTACATTTCTGAAATGTGTTATAGGTGAACATGTGGTTAACATGAGCACCTAGAGAAGCTTGATGAAAAAATGAAGCCCAGTGGTTTTCCGAAAGCCCATCAGAAGACGAATAAGCCTCACTTGTGGCGGGAAGTATGTACATAAGAGCAAGCAACTTAGAAACCTGTTTTCAGTTAACAAGCTAATGATCAATCCAACTCAATCATATGAAGGTTGAAATATAGAACACAAACAGTTATAAAGTTGGAAGAGTCTAAATGTGTGCTTTTTGTTGATGAAAATAACATACATTAATACACCTTTTCTTTTAGATAGGTAATAAAGGAATACGCTAAGATGAAATTTAAAGTACATCTGAAATGTACAAGTGAAGAAAGAAAAAGAAAAGAAAAGCAAAAGCAAAGAAAAACGTCAAAAGACTATTTGAAGTCTGAACAAGATGTCCAAAGCCAAATAAACAAGTACAACAAGAAACAACATCCTCAATCAACTCCTTTCGCCTCTTTTTATTTGCTCAACATTCATGGTTTTGGGGACGACAAAATGGTGGGCGCCAGCTAAGAAGAAGAAACTGAGTTTTAAATCATGTTACTCTAACTTGGGAAATTTCTCCAGCTGATCATTCAGTCCCCTCTAAAGCAATCTGACTGCCCCATATACCTCATAGAATCCCTTTCTTCTGTTGTATAATAGCTTGGAATAATATTCTTACTGTTTTTGGTAAAGAGGGATTAATTATTATTGAGATCAAAAGAAGTACTTATAGGCTTAGGTTAAGCCTTGTATAATTACGTAAATAACCCCAACTTGCTAACACTATAGAATAGTAAGTAATAAACCCAACACTTACTATTGAGAATCTCAGGAAATGGAATCTCATTCACATGGATTGGTGCTGCATATGTTAGCATTCGCGGGAATCTATTGACATCTCTTTCTCCATTATGACTTTGCTATTAAGCTTCTGATTCATATCCTAAGCTCATCTAAGATGGCATGGGTTCAGTCAAGTCATGTTGTCGGGTTTTTTGCTGCTGGGAGTGTTTATGAAGGCTCAATTTCTAAGAAGTCTTGGAGTGCCGTACCACTTTGTCTCAAGTGATGCATTTGGAAGGAACACAACAAGAGCTAGTTTGCAGGTTTAGAATCTCTCTCATCATTAATAGCAGTAAGCCGATGCGAATAATTCCCTGAGGGGATGTGTGCAAGACTAGTTATTTCAATAAGTGAAGATGGGCATTACTTGAATCTTGAAATAAGCAGTAGCACTTTCACACTTGGAATCGCAACAAGTTTTTGAAAACCATATGTTATAAAACAGTAACGTTGATTTGTAAAAAAATTACATCATCAAACAAATATATCTATTTCCGAGTAATTTTTTAGAATTGTATATTTGTCATGGGATATTTTGATATGCACTACCAAAAAAGATTCATATGTGCTTGTCCATAAAGCAAAATCTCTCCTAAATATGCCAAAATGCATGCCAAAATCCAGAATGACAAAAAAATTAAATAGAAAGGCTCAATGAAAAGTATATCGAGGTGGAAACTATCATCTAATGCTCATACCACATAGCATGCATACACGTTGTCATCTATTCAATCAAGTTTCATTATTTTTTATGCATGTTTGAAAACACAACTGTTAGAATTTGTGAACCACTGCCAACTGTTTTAAAAGTTTAAGCTGTTAGATGAAGGTGTGATTTAATATCTAATCATTCTATCACTCCTCCTCATGCTTAGTCTTGTCTTTTTACCTTGTACTAAGCGTGGACATATTTAATTGGGGAAGCAAATGGGGCCTAGAAAGGTTTGAACTCAGGATCTCTTGCTCTGATTCCATGTCAGACTTTGTAGGATCACTACCAACTGTTCTAAAACTTTAAGCTGTTAGACGAAATCATGATTTAATATTTTTTTTATTTATTTTTATTTTTATTTTTTTTATTTTTTTTTGATAACCGAGGTGTCCGCGCGGCCGGCGAGCTTGCGCTCAAACCAGCGGTGAAGCACGACTAGTCCTCGGGGGTAAACTGCAGGACCCCACCACCACAGTCCCCCAGGTACGACACTGGCACCAAGAAGTTTTGAACCCAGGACCTCTCGTGAAAGGAGCTGAGCGCAAACCATCTTGGCCACCAGCCGGATATTTAATCATTCTATCAACAACAAATTGGGATAATTCAGTGGTGAGTGGCCAAAAGTTAGAAGTAGTACAGTGCTACATAAAATACTTACTCGATAAGTGCACCTTCACACTATTGAAAGCTAATAATGTTAAAAGGAAAGAAAAATAAAATGGGTGAGGGAGACAGAGAGGATGAGGGCAAGAAGCATCGGTTGAGCAGGAGCACTATCCTAGTTCAGCAGCCGTGATGGCAAAGCAGATTACAGAAAGACCACCAAAAACAGATTCACCTTTTGCATCAGTGTTGGAACCTCATGGCAGAGCACAAAGGCAAGCTTTAACCAAGATGCTATTTGAGAAAGTTGAACGTGAGATAATTCACAGCAGATTACCCTGGTCAAACAATAAACCAATAAAGAAAAAGGCAATTGTTGGCCATCTGTTCCACAAAAGCATTCTATCAAAGTAGCTCAGCAAATTCACATCATAAGTAGACAAGGATGCCATGCCTGCATGTGCTGGTATAATAAATATGAAAGAGTTTGGGAAATCTGAAGTTCAATAGTGTTTTCTTCTCAACAAAAAACATCAATTGGTTAAATACATCCATTCAAGAGTTCGATAAAATGCTGTTTCAGCTGGCATATTTGGAATCATGGGTTAAGATTACAAATACGGGGCCATGTGACCATAAAACGTGAACTGTCTAGGGCCAAGAAAAGAAGTGGATGTAAATATGGACAAGGTACACAGGAGAGTAAATAACATGGGACCGCGAGTCATTTCTTAAAAAAGGAACAAAACCCACAAAGTAATCATAGTGAGAAGCTTGAGTAAATACTCCAAAACAAGAACACAAAACAAACGAAAGATTTGGAGACATGGGACATAAACACAATCTACAGAAGCTTACCTTGTACTCTGTGTATGGTAACTCTTCAAAGAAAACCAACTAAGGTTGTAAAGAACAGCAGCACGTTCAATGCGAAGACCATCTCCTTCAGTCTCCTTCTCAACTAAATCAAGCAGCAGAGGAACCGGAACACTGCATTGACTTGATAAGTGCCCACTAACAACATTAGATATGCTCTGCAACAATATCTCGTGTGTTTTATGAATTTGATCATGTGTCCCTCGGCATTTTCCTGAAATGCAACCCGGTAACATTTATTTAGGAAAGAAAGAATGCAAAATGTAATTGTAAAGCAGATGTTCAACAGTAATATAAGATTTTCTATCGCAAAATTTAGAGAAATAATCAAGCCAAATGCAATAACCTGTACATTATGGATCCCTGAACCATAGACTAACAATCAAATTATTCATATGAATGATAGGGATGTGCAGGGAGCATGAGCTAACTTTATCTAGTATGTTCTAACTCAGCATCGTCATGCAACAGAAAGAAATCATCACCACCATCTTAATATATCATATTTGTAAGTCAAAGCAGAATCCTGGCAGGCTGCAGGAAAAACCTCTTTCAACACTCTACTAGTGCAGGAATCGAAACAAAAGGAAGTCATTTATTTTAGGAACAGTCACAATGCAAGAAAGATTCAAATTTTCAACCATCTGACAACCCACAAGTTTAAATATGCTCAAATTTTCAACCATCTGACAACCCAAAAGTTTAAATATGCCTCCTTTTTCAAATTATTGCTGCTTTTAGAAATTACAGATAAAAATTATTTTAAAAGAATTTTCTCAGCAAGAATACATTGTGGACAGATTGTCAAAAAGAGAATGAAGAGAAAAACTGGAGGCTGTCCTCACAACTGCAGCCTCTATTTTAAAATTCAAGCCCAAAGCTTAAGCTTTCTGACGGAATATCGTAACATTATAAGAGGCTCATGCAAACACCATAGACAGGCAATTTGGAACACTCTAAACAAACCCTCTCAATTGCAGAAAGGATGGAGAATGGTAGGCAGAACTAATGACGGGGGACCACGTGAGACAAGAATCACATCTCAAATGAAGTATTGATTGGGGCATGAAGAGTTGACTCTTAGTGGCCCCAATGTTAGAAATTTCAATCAAAAGCTTAAGCTTTAGGTGGAACAAGGGAAAATGTATATAGGGCCTACGCAAAACCCACAGACATGTAATACAGAATAATTTAACACTACTAACAAAAATCGCATGCTAAAACCTTCTAAGTAATTGCATAACACTTGATGGAAACCTCCTAAGCAATGTTGTCTCTTGAAAGAAACACCATGCTTCTTTGATGGTTATTGTAAAATTCTCCGTCATGTCAAAGCCCATCCACATCCAAAAACATAACAAAAGAGAAAAAAAGATATGTCATATACTTGAAAATTCCGCATTCATTAAGCTTCATTTTTCTTGTCATTAACATGAAGCAAAGGTATACGCATGTCTCCAATGTGCGCATTGTCAAATAAAGAGACTATAAGTCCAAATAACACTTACCAAGGCCAGTGAATAGCCGTGATGAAAGCCGCCTGGTGAAAAACTCCAATCTCAAATGTAAAAAACTGCTCATGGACCCAGATTTTATATTCTCAACACGTATGCAATTCCAACACTTCCATTTGCTGCAAATGCACAAAGCCTTAGTGCCAGAATCGTGGGTTAAGCTTTCACAATGCGATAGCCACTCTGTCTTATCTGAATTATCATTGCAACCAGATAAATGGCTGCCTTCTGAAAAAGTTGTCGGGTGTACTTGTACATCACTTGGTAGGCTTGTACCCTGACTTAAACACCTGTATCTCGAACGAGTTAACCTTTTATTGCCATCATAGGTTACAGGCTGTTCCTTTACTGTTGATTTAGGCAGAGTCTTTGCCTTTCTACCCTTCTTATTTTCCACCTTACCAGCAAGTCCTCCCTTAATGGAAACACATCTTCCATTCTGCTGATTAGGTGAAGAGTGAAGGGAAGCATTATTTGTCCTACCGTCATCAATATTGTCAATAGATCTTTGGACCATTAGGCTATTGCTATTTCCTTGCTGAAGAGAACTTACAGGAATTCTCAATCCAAGAAGAGATAATCTGTCTAGTGCCGACTGATAGTGTTCTTCTGCATGAGATATTTTGTCTGCCGAAACAGAGATGCTGTCATCAGACTGAGCTCTAACCAAATCTCCGAGTTGTAACTCCACAGTAGCTTCAAGCAACAATCTACATTTAGAGCAAGAGAAGGTTGTTCCACAGTCCATCAAAAATTGTCTTGCATTTTCGAGTTCTTTACAGGACATATCCCAGCATCGTTTTCGACAATAAATCTTTCCTGAATAAACACATAACTAAATGTTAAATTGGATCCCACCGTCTCCTTCAAGCCAAAGCATAGAAAAATATGTCATATACTTAAGGGAAAGTAGGCCATTATGATAATCTCTAATAGTGTACCTAAGACAGAGGAAAAGGCAACATCAAACTGTGGCAAGTCTTGTAAGCAAGAGATATTTTTCCCCCAGAGCAAAAAGGTTTCTGCTTCAGTTCCATTTCCAATGAGTTCGAGGATGGTGCCCACCTACATGATAAGATCATAAAATCACTCTAAAAAGTTGGAAAAAAAGCAAGGGAATGAACTAGATGCAATACATATCAGTTATCGCTGCATGCTCCGAGAGGAATGTAACCTGTAAGGTGCTCTCTAGATAACCTTGCATTATATTCCAGGGACTGAGATAACAGCTTTCCACATTGAATGAGTTTGAATCAAATGACCATACTTCAGCAGCCTCAGTTTTTGAGACATGGAGATTCCTTATAGAATAATTGTACTTCTGAGCGAACTCTCCAGATTCACCATTTTGAGTCTGCTCGACAGAGTAAGTGAATTTTTCTTGGAAGAGTCTAGTGCGTAATTCATGCGACTCTTTCGCCAATAAAAGGGCCTACAGATAAACCACATTCTAGATCAAACGAATCTTTCGATAATGGTAATACTGGACAAATGATGAAAAGCTAATGAAATTACTTGTCACGGTGAACACTTCGGAGTTATAGCAAAAAATGAACATAGAGATTGCTTTGAAGAGAATTAGCAACTATAAATCCACAACAAACAAACCATTGCTACTGAGGACCAAATTCAATTGTAAATGCCATGTTACACAAACCTTTTTTCCTAATAGCTTAAGATGTTTTAAAACATGTCAACAATGTACTTATAGCATATTCCTTGACATATATACATATACATATATACATATACATGCTCACACACTCATGATCGAACCTACTTAACCATTACCTCATGTAAGCGACCACTCAAGATCATTCTTTGAGATAGATCATAATAAAGAAATCCAGCTAAGTACACCGCACGAGTTGATAGAGGGACCTACAAGGGAAATCCAAATAATTCTTTTTAAAATGATTTAAAATGATAAACCTATGGAAATAAAGTTCCATTCAACTACTTGTAAGGACCTTACACTTAAAATAAGTCCAGCGGCTGCCTCCTTAACTTGATCACCTCCAATATATGGTTCCAGGGTAATTTCACGGCAAGATTCCTTGCAATAGAGCGGTAGTAACAATGAGAGAATATTCTGAAACCCTGCTAACAAAGGCTGTGATTCCTTAAGACAACACATCCAATGATCCATAGACTTGAAGATTTCACCATGGTGTTCTGAAAGGACTGTTATGAATGCCTCACTTATAGGAGAGAAGCAAAGGGCATGACTCATCCTTCTGGACTCCCATAAGAGGGTCAAGTACTTTCGTGGTTCTAAATTCTTCGAGTTAAAATATCCAATCATCAGCTTAAATAGTTTATGGCTGAATGAAGAGCACCCCTGGAAATGCATACCAGAAATGCCACATCAAAATAAACAAAGAACAATGAAAAATCATTCACGGTAGTTCCTCTCTTAGAGCATGTAAAACTTAAAAATACCTTCAACGACAAAATATCGACAATATTATACAATAATGGCAGTGATATTTCTGCTAACACTCTGTCATCTTCATCCAAAGTGCAACTATCCGATATCTCGATACTTAACCAGAGGTTAAGTGCTGCATTAATATCCTCGAGTATTCCCTGCTTTATAAACAAACCAACAGAAAATAACTAAAAGGATTATTTAAAGAGAGGGTGACCGGGGCGTGCAGAGCAATAAATAGAGTGCTCAAACGAGAGACTAGTCTTCCATGCATTTGCACCTTTGATTTTGGTTCAGCTTCCTGAGCACAGAGAGCACGCAGAGCATATGCAGAGGCTAATAAATGACGTTCCGAGACAGCAGAGCATGGCGATGATTTGGAGACACAATCCTGTGCCAAGTCACGTGTTAAATCGTCAATCCATCTTAGAAAGAAAAAGATAATCCATTCAACCTGAATGCATCTCTTCTAGTATGAACCAGGAAGTAAAGTGAGAATACTCACTATTGTGGATATTGCTTCAGACAAACACTGAATGCAGCTTTTTAATCCTTCCCTTCCACTGCATTTTAGAATCCTCCCTTTTTTTATAAAAAGTCTTGCCTTCTGGAAACAGCTAACTTTTGCAAAGTAAATTTCTTGCAAAAGCACGTCTATGACTTTCATTTGAATTCTGCTGCATAGTTCTGGATTTGAGGAATTTATTTCCCCATAAGCAATGAGCTCCTAACCACAATAGAAGGAACGACGAGTACTATTAATAGTCCAAAAAATGTGCGTGCACGCACACACACTATCACCACCCAGCCACCTGGCTAGGACCATCCTCAATCCATTATGAAGGATGAGGCTATTTTCAAAGCACATGCGAAACATACACATGCACGGGGATAGAGAAACTAGGATTTTCTTCCCAAAAAGTATCAATATAAGGTCAAACCTGCTCTGATATTATTGCAAGAGTTGCTTTTGGAATTTCTATGCAGGACGAGAGCAATTCGTATAAAATTGGCAGACTGTCCTCAGCATCTGCATTTCTATGTTGTTTACATTGAATCTGAAACATAACCAGAAATCAGAATAAAAACAACATAGGAAACAGCAGAAAGTTCTCAGCACTTCACCTTAACCCACTGCTTCACCAAAGGCAGAGGACCTGGTAATCCACAAACCAAGTCCATAGCCATTGACCAATTTTTGAAGGCAGCTATGCATTCACTATTGACCTTATCGCCGCCACATTGATGGAGAAGATCCAAATAGAAAGCACTTCTTGCACATGCCTCGCTGATATCATTAATGGCATCTCTAGTCAAACCAATGAGCTCACTGGGATTCTGTCCAAGCAACTGGCAATTATGCATAATGTATATCCATGAAGCACTACATGACAGTTTCAATGCCTTAGAAGCCTGCGAGACAGAGAAAATTCCATAAATAAAATTCCTCCCAGAACAAAAGAAAACCTCTTCTCTATCAAGTAATACCTCAAGGGCCCAAGCTCAATCTCATTTTATTTCAAGGTGATTTGGTCTCTATTAGTCAACTAAATCAGATCAAACTTAGGCTCATAAGATTGTCCTGAGGCACCAAAAATTAGCAGATCTATTGTGAGTATGGCACGGCTATCCATGCGTTAAACCATCAACTGTCAGGACAAGCAACGCAGCAACACTGTGCACTTTTAAACTTTTCTGCACATTTGTAAGGTTGAACAGAAGATTTATCTTAAAATTGATCTATATCTGAAAAAATAATTAGCGACATTCCACATGCGTGCAACGGGAAAAAAAAAAAACTGTAAACATATTATCCTTTCAAATTCAATTCAATGTATAATCATGATCACCATCCTTTGTCACATTGTTCATTTGAAAGTAGAAGAACAAATGAGAAGCTTAAACTGAATGGCTGGAACCCTTTTTCTATTTATAATATACACAGACTGACTATTTAAAAATATGTCATTACAAACACCTATACTGAGCTCTTTACCCAAAAAACACCTATACTGAGCTTGTAGATCTCATCCTCAAGTAGGAGTATATTTGCTACATATTCCCAACTTGTAACAAATGTAAGTCACACAAGGACCCCAAAGAGAGTTGTGAAACAATGTAAGATCTTCAAGAGAGAGGAAAAGGGAATCAAGAAAGGCTACATCTTTACTCAATCGGCTTGACATTACACTTCATTGGAGAAGGGTATTTATAATCAATATAATTTGCATATGAAAGGAAGTAGCTAATCTAGCATAATCATAGGAAATCACATATCCAATCATATCCCTAATATCAAGAATTATCTCCCAGAATATTCTCTGATAGGAAAATCTTCAATATGCATAATTATTCTTCAACACTTCCCCTCAAGCTGGAGTATCCAGCTTGCATAAGTGCAACTTTCATCCGAAGTCTATGATCAAGCGCCGTGTAAGCCGAACCTTACACTAAACAAGAGATGTGGACACATCAAACCGGATTCAAGATAATAATAATTGTGTAAGCCGGACCTTAAACTACAAATTAAATGTAATCCACATCGTCACCGGATTCGATAAGTGCTGAAGAAACACATAATCAGAAGGTTGACATATTTATCTTATACAATCTTGATTGAACCGTGTGGAAACCCAACTCAATTGCGGTAAATTAAACTGCATCACCCTACGACGCTCATTTGTTGCTGCTCGATAAAAGTGTGTTCAACTCCGGTGCTCATAGCTACCTGGATATTCGACGGCGACTTCGCTCGTCATCCACGATGCTCGCATTTAAAAGAGTACCACAACAAATTCCATGGTAACGTTGTTGAGTGTTGATAAAATAGAGATTTTACCGAAAACAAAATGAATAAAGAAGATGACACAAAGAAGTAAAGGGCTAGGGTTTGATTCCTCCTCTCTTGGTGGCTCTGATACCATGTGAAACAACGTAAGATCTTCAAGAGAGAGGAAGAGGGAATCAAGAACGGCTACATCTTTACTCAATCGGCTTGACATTACACTTCATTGAAGAAGGGTATTTATAATCAATATAATTTGCATATGAAAGGAAATAGCTAATCTAGCAGAATCATAGGAAATCACATATCCAATCATATCCCTAATATCAAGAAATATCTCCGAGAATATTCTCTGACAGGGAAATCTTCAATATGCAAAATTATTCTTCAACAAGAGTCAATAGACAAATCAGCGTGTCGATCATTCAGAAATTTACTATACTACTATAACCATATCACCGCAATTCAAAACAACTTCAGCAGACACACTAGCAGCAGACAGAGATGTTAACTGACAAATAAACTGAAGTTTCTTGCCATGTCTTTTTGCTGCTTATGAAAAAGCTGTACAAAGTTTACAGAAGTGATCATTCAACAAAAGAAATTAGGATAACTGGTCAAGTTGTAAACTTGTTACTCATCATAACATCGTTGCCCTTAGCCAGTTTCATTCACAATTAGCTTCTGTCCAAGAGAATGAGAATTGTCAAGTCATGGGATCAAATCATAATGATAAGTCAAACCAATCTCATCGTCATATAGATATTACGTGCTCATTGCTCAATCGCATTTCAACACGTTATGGGCAAAACAAGTAAATTATCGTTTTCAGCTATCAATTTTTCATTCACATTTTTCACTGACCTCTTCCACTTGCTTATTCCTGTAAAGGATGATGCTGAGGTTATAAAGTGAGGCAAACAAAAATTTCAGCCACTGAGGTTGAACCCATTCGCTTGCAATGACATAATCAATCAAGTGCATATTCTCCTGATAAGAAAAAGAAAATGTGTCAATCCCATTGCCACATGTGTAATGCCAATATGTTGGGCCAAGAAGCAGCATCAGTCGCAAAGAAAACAGAATGGCAGCATTACATGGGAAAGGCATAACCTGCAAGTTGAGCTTTGTCACAAAAGAGAGAGTGAAAGCAGCCACCAATATTGCTGGCACTGCTTTACTGAATTCTTCACATCTATCCCTGTCCTTCCCATATTTGCTACTGCACGCAAAACCCTTAACTGTCAAAGGCCCCTTTTATGAAAGTTTGATGTACTAGACTGGAAAGACAATGCTAACAGTAGAAAGACAAACATCGCAAATCATCTTCTACAATGATCTGACCTGCCAATACAATTCCACTAAAGCAGAACAGCGAAAAGTGCATCAAACAACTGGCTTTAATGGACGAGTTCTTGCCAACAAGTAATCAGTTGTGACACAATGATAGCAAGAAAAAAGAGAAGATAAAAATGGATACAGATTCCATAAGTCATGCAGAGAAAAGTTCAACATGTGCTACAACGCTATATCCATAGTTCAGAACTCATATATGGTACGACTAATTCTTTAGTAACTTAACAATGTGTCATTTTGTGATACTATTAGCTTTGAACAAACCAAAATCTAGGCAAAAATAATCACCGAGGAACTTCACACCCATGTTTCAGATGATAAAAGCAAGATTTACATACCTTTTAAAGAAAACAAAAACATCCAAGAAATGATTGCAAGCATCCTGCATGCCACAGAGCTGGAGAGAAGCAGAATCGACATCACTTCCAGCAATTATGTGTTTCCTTTCTGAGTTTATCAATTCAGCAAGCACTTGACATAAAAATTTCAATGCTCTAAAGTAAGACATAAAATAAGTCTCGTCGCCTCTCTCCTTGAAGGATATAGAAGTGCCATAGTCAAGATCCATCCTTGAACATTTATGGTTTAAAGAATCCTCGGATAGATAACTGGATGATGAATAATTTCTCTTGGACTCGATGTGGAAATAACTTCTCAATAAACTGAATAAAGAAGGTAAAGAGTTGAGTCCGTCCCCATTGTCTAAGATTTTTGACATTGTCAAGCCATCCTCCTCAACTTTGGAAGTTCTCAAGCCACTATCTTTTGGTTTAACCTTGCTATCAAGTATATACAAACCAAGAGCATAAAGTTTCAAAATCAAACTAACTGGCATTGAAACCTGCCATTTAAAATGAATCACCATTAGCACAGCGGGAAACTTTGTGAATATAATGAAGCAAGTGCAACTGCTGGATGAAAAATGCAATGTCAAAGCGATACCTTTTTAGTAGCTATGTCATTTATATATACAGAAAATTTACAACAGAAACTGGCAGCTACATCTCGGCATCTATTGGCACAATAAGAAAACAATGCTATGATCTCTGCTCCAGTGTCACCTTTCTCAATCTGCCGAAAGAATATCTTGGTTAACAAACCAATCTGTAAGTAGAGCTCACTAAAATAATATTACAAAGTTGCAAAGCTCTATGAGATGATAGGCTACACTTAATGTTCAAGTCGGTATAATGCAGCAGTTCAACATTTATGCACTTTCGTGGCGCATAAGCGGACATGATCAACCTATCTTAAGAATAACGAAAAGACATAATCGGCTCTTACTTCATAAATCGATATTTATAACCAGAAAAGGCACACGAATATGGAACGAGCAAACGCGCTAGTGAGGGACAGGGGATTTTAGTGCACTCTGAGATGTACAATCTGCAGCTTCTGATTTTAGGTTTAAAAGTATGAGCTGGCATTATATAGTGGAACTAAGGGCTTAAAGGCACAATAGGACTTTGGAAGGTTTGAAATTGACTCATCCAATGTTGAAAAGCTTTGTTTAAAATAACGCTATTCACTTACTACTTTTCAGTTTGGTTAGCCTTTGTTAGTACATGAATTTTGCTTTCTTTTTTCCTTTCAGCCATTATTTCTGATGCATTTCCTTCTTTGCCCAGCTTGTAATGTCTTTCTTTTTATTATTGTTATTTTGCGTAGGGAACACTTGTTAAAAAACTGCAAATAATTGCTAGACCTAAGGCCCAAGAAAACTATCCATTGGCATTCAAGGCATCCAATCAAGCACATATCTGCACAATTGAGTTGTCTACGAATGAAGAATCAGAAGTAAGTTACTTCATTCTTTCACCTCTTATTGTTTGGTCGCCTTACCATCAAATGAGGTTTAGTCCAAATGATGTTTAGAAAAAAGTTAATTAATTGATACCAAAAAGAGAGAGAGAGAGAGCGACACAAACATATGTCTCTATCTACCAACCAAGACAAAAGCTTCCTATCTGCCGACTTTAGAGATATAAGCAGAGATGGCATTGCAAGTAGTGTCCCCTTTCACTTTTCCTTACTTGAATGTGCATACTTTTTCAAGCAAACTCAAATTGTATTCTCAAAGACTTACCTTTCCATCAGGGCTACTGGATTCTAATAAACAAGTTAGCACATCAAATATGAGCGATGCTCTTTTCTCTGGTAGTGATATTAATATGGAACACATCCTGCGAGCGAACTGCAAAAAGCAACTACCGATTAGAAACAATTACGCATCCTTCACGGCCAAAGGAGGCAAACTTCAAATTTTCTGAACCTTGAATATTTCATCTTTCATTGATGACTTCCCATACTCAATCAGAGTTGCTGTACAGAAAGAATGCACAAACTCCCCATCAAAACTGCTTAACTCACCAACCATAAAGACAATACATTTCCCCAGGTAAGTCAGAAGCCCTCTCTGCAATTTGTCATATGCATTTGCATCCAAGACCCTGGCAATTCAATATCAGAAACCCATGAGAGTAATATTGTAGCAGGCACCTATAACTGTCCAGCTTAAAGCAATAAAAGACGTAAATCTAAATTAAGCCCATCATAATGCTGAACGATTTCAAAAGACAAGATACAAGAGCCCGCGTTGCTGCACTGTGTCGGCTAATAAACCGGGGGTTGGGGGGTGGAATGCTGCTAAAAATACAAAGAACCAAACAGTGCACGAACCTGAACCACGGCCGAACCTCATCCACCAACCCGAGCACCTTCGAGTAATCACCAGCGTCCTTGCTTTGCCCCATTGCCACACAGTTCACAATCGTCACCACCATCTCCACCACCAAAACTGCAAATTCCCTATCCTCACTCGCCTGCTTCACCACCAGCGGCAACATTCCACCTTTCGCTTTTGCCCTCCCGCCGCCCCCAAAATCAATCCCACGCAGACTCTCCAACAACCTAAATCCCTCGTTCACCGCATCTGCGTACATCCCGCACGACTCGAAACAGTGCACATATCTCGACCTCTGGATGTGGACTGAGTAGGGCTTGCACGCCAATTGAGAGGAGAGCAAGTCCAAGCAGTCGAGACAGAGCCTGTAGGTCTCGAAGAGGCGCGACTGGTCGGGGCGGGGGGCCGAGAGGAGCTTCGGGAGGAGGGAGAGAGAGCGGTTGAGGAACGAGAGGTATTGCTTCGCGAGAGACCGGATCGAGCTCTGCTGCTGGTGGTTGGCGGCGGTGGCGGAGGGTTTCGCTGACTTCTTGGGTCTCGTGGCAGCGGCGGTAGTCGCGACGAGGTCCAAGAACGGACGGAGGTGATCGGAGAAGAGGGAGTGGATGTTCTCCGAAGAATGGGAGGTGAGCAAGGCTTCGAGCTTGGACAGGAGGGTGGATTGAACTGCGTCGGACGCCATTGTCGAACGACCAAGAGAGAGAGAGAGGGGCTATGGAAATGAAGGAGCCGGTGGTGTCTTGAGGCGCGAACATAGTCCGCCTTCGGGCAAAATCGCTTTTCAAAATCTAGAACGCGAAACTTGGAACGGCGGCGTTTTAAAAAAAAATTATTTACTGATTTGGGATGATTTTTTTTTTTTCCGTAGGTTTTTTTTTTAAATTTCAATTACTTTTGTGAATTAAAATGAATGATTAGTGCGGATAGCTCAAGGGGATGCGCAGTCCATACCACGAGCCTAAGGGTGAGCAAAAAAACCACGATCCAATCAAACCGGACTGGACCGTACCAAACCGAATGATTTTGGATGGTTTTTGGCGGGTACGATTTGATTCTCGATTTAAATTTTTCAAAATCGATTTTATTTTTTCGGTCTACGGATTTAAATGTAAACCATCCAACTGGCCTATGAAATGGCCCCCTTATAAACTTTGATATATTACGGTCAAATCTATTAAGCAGTC
Organism: Rhodomyrtus tomentosa; assembly: GCA_028455895.1. Lineage (NCBI taxonomy): Eukaryota > Viridiplantae > Streptophyta > Magnoliopsida > Myrtales > Myrtaceae > Rhodomyrtus > Rhodomyrtus tomentosa. The sequence continues at coordinate 36,944,081 of JAPCWY010000011.1, read as the reverse complement.
ACAGTAATAGTTGCTATTATTTGCTTTCTCCTTATTCCTGTATCACTTCATACGTAATTTCAAACTCCAGGCTACGCTATTTTTGGGTCTTTTTTTATGATGTCGATGTGTAGAGGCATGTCTAGAGTTTACGTGAACTTATTGTTGGAGCAATAAAAAGGCCTATTTCTGCAATTCTGCTTCACTTGGAGTGACAAATTTTGAAAGAAGTATGATTATTGATCATACAGTAAAAAACTAATTTGGTTGTTCATCAAGACTGAGAATAAAATGTGGTATGAATGCTCAGTAGGACCATAGCAGATACAGACGTCAAGACGCATATCAGTATGCAACTGCTCCGTAGCAACGCATATCAGTATGCAATTGCTCCGTAGCAACTCACCGTGCTTGATTGTATATGCTGAATTGACATTTCACACCTTTGAAATTTCATAAGGAAATTAAACATTTGGTACTGTTAAAATATATCTCGAGTTTGAACCGATGAACGAAACCGACTTAATACAAATTGTTATTTACACGGACATTCGAGTACTGAGCAAAGAACGATGGACAAGCATGTAATCTATCTTTGGAAGTGTAATCTTTATTCGTGGTATATTTATTGATAGTAGGATTCTTCTCGAAGATAATAACAGAAAAAAGAAAGGGAAAAGTCCAAGTTGACAGTAATCTCATTCAGTGGTGGATTCCGAGCGTGAGAAGATATATTCGGATTGAGTAAAATTGAATCTAACTTTGACTTTCAACGTTTCCTTCTTCAATGCAATATTGGATTTGTTTTCCCACTATGAGGACCTCTCCTGCAAGTGTAGTAGGCAGTATAGTAATTCATGATTGAGGGCATGATTGAGGACTGTGGTCGAAGGGGTTGATGCAGAGGGATCTTCGTGCCGTCCACATCTAGAGAAAAGGAGGGGGCGGTCATATATTACGAAGTGTTGAAGTGCGATTTGTCACAACGAGTGGTTGGCATTGGATCTTTGTTTGTTTGCCGAATTATATCAATAATTCAAATATCGAAACCGATTAAATCTTGAGATTAGATTTGTGTTGTAATTTTTTTGCGAGATTGAGAGATTATTTCACTAAGAATTGAAGGCTAAATACTGCGTGCGTTCTTAGATGAATTAGGACTGGAAAATACCAAGAGTGTGTTTGTGTAACTTGAGTGATCTGCAATCTCCGTGTATCGCTTGATTTATAGTGGAATTAGTTGCTACTCTTCCCGTGAACGTATGTCTTTATAACCGTACCACGTACTTCTGGTGTTCGATTTACTTTTCTTGTTCTGTCTATTTTATTGTTTGATCGCTTGTTCCGTACAATATATGGATTATTAGCAAGTCAAAAGCAAAGCACTACCCTTGGTAATTTCATTCCACCATTTTCTAGATCCCACCCTCAAAAAAGTTAAATAGACAAGCTTATATATGAGTTTTATCTCTACATTTTTCTCCCAGAAAGGATGAAAGTCAATTCAACATGCAGCCAATGAAACGTAATCTAAATCAAACCGAAAACCTGACCGGATCGATGGCTTAATTGGTTAACGGTTTATAGAAGAAGCGGTTGGCTCACGATTCGTATTTTGCGGAACCAGTTTCTAGCGGATGGTTCTCGATTTTATGGTAAAACCACCCATCCTATGAAGCGATCACCCCTACATGAGCCACAACCAGCAAGTCGACGGCGTGTTGAAAAAGTATAATAAAAGTCGAGAGTCGAATACGACTCCAAAGTTTTGAACAGCCAACGAAAAATGTTATAATGAATCAACCGTCCGACAAGGTGCAAGTGAACTTTCGTGAATTAGAATGAATCCCATAGAAATCGAAATCGTTGGACAGACGTACATTAACCTACGAGATTATTTTTTTGCGAATGTCAAAGCTGTCCTTATTCACAACCAAATGCAGGAAAGAAATACAAAGCTTGGTGTTGGAAAGATCGGAAACGCTCCACTCTACTGGAGCGGCCATTATCATGCACCCAAACGATTGGCGGGTGCTCGATCAGTCAAGGGTGGCCTCAAAGCTCCAGAAAACTGCTAATGCCATCGAGTTGTAAGTTTCGATCCTCATCTCTTGATTGCTTAGAGTACCGGTTGAGTTTCGGATTTTTTTTTTAAATAGTTCAAAAAAATTTAATAATTTAGGTAAAAAAATTATTTACTGATTTGGGTCTTACGTGATAATCAAAGTGTCTCGCCCGATAAAGTTGCAGTTGGAGATAGGGTAAATAAAAAATTGCCCTAATCTTGTAAAAAAAAAATTAGGATTCATTTTCGCAAAAAGCCTCACGGCTGATAAAGGCCCCCTCGAGGGCCCTGAAAAAAGACCTTAAGATCTACATAAATGTTATAAGTATAAATTAATTTAAAACATAAAAATGTGATTTTTTTTTTAAAAAAAAAGACCAACGAGAGGCCCAAAAAAATATAAATAATTGTTTAACATTTGCTTTGATTTTTCTTATTAAACATGGAATTTTATAAATCTAAAGTAATTGAAAAACGTAAACAAAAACTACGAAATTTTAAAAAAAAGATATATTCACAAGAAGTCTTAAAACTTGTTATCAAAATACAATTGAATCCTAAAACTTACAAAAAAAATGCAATTGAATCCTAAAACTTGTCAAATTGATACAATCGAGTCATTCCGTTAATTTCCACTATAATGAACAAAAATTGATGACGTGACTTTTCTAAATATTTTTTTCTCTCCTACATGGCGATGACGTGGTTATAATGTCCACCTATGATTTTTAATGTAAATTTTACTTAAATTAATTAGAAATTAAGCTAAAAAAAATTAACACAGAAACAGAACAGCAGTGAGGGCTTCGCCGCTGCCCCACCACCGCTTGCCCCACCAACGGAATGGGTTGGCGTTGGTGGGGAATTCGTCGGCAGAGGTCGCCGGTTGGCAGGGGTGTCCGTTCGTGGGTCGCCTATGGTTAAGTTAGAATGTTAACCGCAGCACGTGCGATCTGGACGAACAACGTCAACACCGCAACCTTCGTTTCGTTAACAAGTACGAAAAGATGACTCAACTTGAAGATTGCACAACTCTAGCACTCAGAAACCTTTTCCTGCTCTTCCCAAGTTTCAGCGGCGCTAATGTATTATTCATTCCGATATATTCCGTCGCTCGCCGCGAGCTTGCTCAGCATATGGACTCCGGCACATGCGACCTGGAGCAGGGCCCTTCGTTTCACGCACGGCCTCGGACAAATGATGCATCCCCGTCGCCCGAAACACACCCTCTCTTTCTCTTGATCCTTGAACTCAGGGCGTGATCTAGTTGATATAGCTTAACTCTTAAACTCGACTCGACACGAAAGACTCCAAATCAGTCGAGCTCGATTTCTCGAGCCCCACCTCGACTTAGTCGATAATTGTAGTCTAAATTCGAATTAGTCGAACTTGGACCTCAATTTAAATGTAAATTATGATCAAAAGACATGAAACGGTTTGCTTTACAGTTTGTATATCGAGCAGTCGTTCTGCCAGCAAATCCCGCAGGCGGTGGGATTGGATTTTCCTTTATTCGAGCCGCTCAAACTCCGCTCAAGTAGCTCGCCGTCAACTTTGATCGGCTTATGCGAGGGATTCAAAATAGGCGGCGGATTCACATTCCGCCGAAATGGCAGTCTCGTAGTTCTTTGTACAGAGCGTGGGCAAAATCGTCACTTCCGCGAATTCCCCCAACCCCCCCCATAAATGTCGACCTCTCACTCCACTCGCGTCTCCATGCCCCCCCCTGGAAAAGGAAAAGCAAAGAAGAAGATGGCGAAGAAGACGAAGGTGATCCTGCTCGCGGCGCTGATCTTGGCCGCGGCCTTCTCGCGGATGGACGTCGCCGAGTCCTCCGCCGCGGATTGCTACGACGCTTGCTCCACCGCGTGCGTCGGACCCGATCGTGAGTAGCTTTCGATTTCGGTTTTCCCTCCTCCGTTCGGTCGGTTTTTAGAAAGGATCCGCGAAGAATTTAGCGGTGACCGCTGCCTTTTTTTCGCGACTGTGCAGAGAGGCGCGTGTCGCGATGCGACCAGAAGTGCACGATCAAGTGCGGACCAGGTCTGTCTTTCTCTCCCTCGTTGAATATTAAGAGCCAAGAACCCATTTTATGCATGTTTTGCCGTTTCCAATTTCGCCCCCGAACGAGTGAATTTGTTGTCATTTTAGTCCTGAACTGTGGATTTTGTGTCATTTTAGCCCCCGAGTACGTCAATTTCGGGCGGTCCTTTAAACGATTACGATAATTCGAGTTTCCTGCATGGCGATGAAAGAACCATTTGGCGCGCCATAAAAAAAATTTTGCACTTGACACTCCTTAAAAAATTCGAAGGGTCCGATTATTTATCGACTAATAAATGTGGGTCGAGATCGCGGGAATGTCCTACATTCCCTCGAGCTCCGCCCGATGAATTCGAGCTTTGTCTGACCATCGAGGAGATATTCCGCGAACTCGTCGAGCTTCGGGCTCACTTTGCCTGACGTCGTAGATTGTTAAGTCGATCGACAATGTAGCTAAGCAATCTTACAGCAAGATTGGTCAAGGTGGAGCAGATGAGATTTGGGCATGCATATGCAGTTGGTGATGTTAAGGTACCAAGCCTTTTGTAGAATATGTTAAGCATAGAAGTCTACCTTAAATTCCGATTTATTTGTATTGGACGATTACACAAATGAATAAATTATTCATGAATTTTGGGTCAGCGTGCAGAATGACTTTTTGACTTTAAATTTATTGAATTTGGTCCTGGGGATTTTAGTACTAGTTTAATTTGATCCTTAAACTTTATGAAAATGTTTAATATCATCTAATCCAAATTTAGATACGACATTCAATATTTTCATACAATTCATGAATTAAATGAACGGGTTGCAAAAGTTCGGAGATCACGTTCGCGCTCGCCTACTTAACCAATGTTAAATTTTGTAATATATGAAATGTCCACTCCGTCTTATTTATTCCTTTTTTTTTTCATGACTTGCAGATCTCTCGGCGGCGGTGGAGAGAAATGTCGGCTGAAATCTTTCTGCTTTATCGCCGGCGAATAACTAATCGGCAACCGTACGCGGATCCGAGCCGTAATTTGAAAATTCCTATCAAGTTGATATGAATTGTATGCTGGCAATCAATGAATGATGTATTGTGACTCTATTTAAACGAGATATTGGACTTCTGTACAACAAAGTTTGATTTCGAGATTTTCCTTTTCCGAAATTATGGATGGTTGTACGATTTGTGTGTGTGTGAATATCCGAACATTTATTATTATTATTATTATTATTATTATTATTATTATAAAGGTAAGGATCGTATTGGGGCGTGCATGATAACACTTCAGAATCAGAATTTCAGTTTCGGAAGTGCTTCTGCAGTTGAAACCCGTTTAGTAAAAACACTTCAGAATTTTTTCTGAAGTTGAAATTTATTTGGTAAAAATATTAAGATTTTTCACTTATGGAAAAGATTTTTATTTCTAGTTGGATTTTTGGCTAACTTTGAAAAGTTAAAAATTGTAACTTTTCAACTTCATAAATCAATTCTTCAATTACACCGGTCTTTGCTGATTAACGCTCGCTTAACGGCGCCCTCCGACTGTCGGTCACCGCCACTGCCGCCGCCAATCACCGGCTATCGCCAATCGCCAATCGCCGGCCTCCGGTGACTAGTTACTGGCCATTGTCGATTGCTGTTCATCGGTACCATTGACGCCAGTCTCTACGACCACCGCCGCCGGAGATTTTGTTAATAATATTTCAAAAATAGAAATTTCAAAAGTAGAAATTTTATCAAATATATTTCTATGATCAGGAATCAATTTTTGAAGCAGAAGTTGAAAAATCAACTTCTGCTTCTGCTGATATTTCTGAAGCAGAAGTGTTATCATGCACTCCTTAACTTTCACCAAAGCGCAATTATACAGTATCAAAGGAACCCGAAACTACAAAAAAGAGGTCATGCACTCATTATGACACTAAAGAACGACATTACGTGTGCATGATTGTCGTGGATCCAACAAAAGAGAAAGTGACTTCCGGTAAGGAAAAAGACAGGCCAATCACAAAAGCAGAAAAAACACAGCTTGGACGACCCTCAGCTAACAAAATAGTCGAATCAATACCCCAGCTTGTCTGCATTCTCATGTTACGAGGAGTGTCTTCAGTGTACCTGAAGGTGAGCACTTTATCCCTAATAACCTTTTCTAGATGCAGTTTGATGGCTGGAGGGAATAAAAGCTTGTTGCGGAAAAGTACATGATTCCTTTACTTCCAAATAACGTGGCAAAGAGCACCAAAAGAGAAGCAGTCAATCTGATGGTGAAAGATTCAGCCAATAATATGGTTCATGACCCAATTCAGGTTGTCCCCCCAACACTTGTTATATTAGGCCAAATTGCATTTGGCCGCCCAAAAATAAGGCAGGATCCCGTATGATAGCAGCCAAAATAGAGGTGATCCACAGAGTTGAGTCTGCATTGATGGAAATCACATGAGTTTTCTGAAATTCGATTATAATTAAGCAAAAGTACTAGGTCGGTAGCCTCTTCAACGTGATCAGCTAAATGTGGAATGAGTGTCGTAGAGCAAGAGATCGACTCCAGATGAATGAGTGCCATAACACTAGCTGTCCTCTAGGCCAAATAATATTCCAAGCCGAGGCAGTGGAGAAGTCACCAGAGGGATGGTCAAGCCATCTAAGGCTTTTTGAGCACTGAATATCGAGAGTCAGAAGCTGTTCAAGCCAAGACTCTATAGCAGTGAAAACAAGCGACAAGCGGGCCGAGGAAAAAGAAGGTCTCGGCCTCCTATATATCCGAACAGTTTATATGGATATGAACATGAAATAACGAGGTCATTACTTGTTATAGTGCGAATTGAAATTAATATGTCAAATTGATTCAATGATCTTGTTTGACAGGTATCACGTTTGAATACTTTGTTTTGATTTGACATTTTCATTAGCCATCTTTTGAATAATATCATGGAGGCTAATTTTTCTTTCCTTTTCACAAAAACAACTACACGGACTAAAGTTCAACATTGCCAAAATGCAAGGATCAAAGTGTAAATTTGCATTTATAGGCTTGCACAAGTAAGGATCGCAGAAGCTAGAATTATGACTAAATAAAACACGTGGACCAAAATTGAACTCTCTGAAAAAAAAAATGGGGATCAAAAGTATGATTTATCAAAATAAGAGGTAGAAAACATGAAATCGCGCAGCTCACCGAGTCGTCGACCCGTCTTAGAGATAACTAGTTAATTGTTCCTGAATTACATGTACACGTAAATTACGTGTACATAAATTACCTTTACTTCACTTAGTGAATTATTTACGTTGAAATAATATTTTAACAGAAAAAAAAAAAAACGTGAAAGGAAATAGACAACTAAGTAATGCACAATTGATCCTTTTGTCCATAATCCTTCTAGTACTTGTGTGAAATCACAATTTTTTTTAAGTAACGTTTTCTATTACTTTGAAAGAATATGTCTTGATACCAAGGACGCTATTCACTTTAACAAAACATGATACGCTATTAGTGTATAAATTGACATATACATATGCAACAACAACTTATTTTCCGAGAATAAAGTCCTCTTAAGTGTATAAACTATCCTTATATCGGCATAAATCGAGTACAATATTAGTGTGCAGTTTGTATGCCACATACGACCTATAGGAATGAATATCTTATCCTATGCTTATTTTATTTATTTATTTATTTTGATGATTGAGGTATCTAGGTCAGCTTGCGCGTACCTCGATTATTTCTCGGGAGGTATAATCCATCTCTTAACCAACTCGAACATACGTAGACGAGTCTTATCCTATGCTTGTTTATTCGTGTTAAATCAATTAATTTCGAGGCAATTTAAGCTCAAAGATGAATCGGTGGCCGAATGTTTTATCCATATAGCCAACATGGTTTTTACGATGCACCGGCTTTAATTAAATTCGATGTGGGCAAGGTTATGTACCTCTTATGCTATGTTGAAAAATTAGTAAATGCGCGAATAATAGGAATGCTAAATATAAGTGCCGGAATATCCAGTTTTTAACCACAATTAAAATGTTCGACCAAATTCGTCGGGTTTTATGCGAGATTAAGTTGTGCCTTTTTATGTAGTATGTAGCATCATGCTGGTGAAAATTGAAAAAAAAAAAAAACTAAGGCCCTAAAATTATTGTGATTTTGTTAATTTAGTCCTAAATCTTTAAATTTTGTCAATTTAATCCTAAACTTTTTTTGTGTCAATTCAGTCATAAGATTTTTTCATTTATACCAATTTAGTAAATTCGGGATAATTTTGGTTGGTCGACACTAATGTGTATCCGGACGGCGTTGGTGGGGCAATTTTTAATAATATATATAAATTTTTATTTGCCAATTTTTTGTCGGAAAAATTTGCCACTTCACTGTTCATTTTCTTCCTTTTTTGTTTTCTTTCTTTTGCTGTTCATCTTGTTACGCCGGATGGAGTCGAGGGCCGGCGAGGCTCATCGGCCAGTGGCTCTACCGCTGCTGGACGAGGCCGGAGGCCAAGCCACCATGGCTGGGCGAGGCGAGGCCGAGTTCTACGGTATGGAATCATGTCCGAAAGTCTGATTTTAACTTCTATTAATGGGATTCCACCCACACCGTCTTCTCCAAGCAGAGACTTTTCTCTGTATTTAATCTTCCACAGTTGTGCTGTTCCCTCGAGCCATCTTAGCTTATTTCGAAGTAAGCAGTCTCGATTCTTGAATGTAAACACGTTCCATCTGCACAATTAAGTTCAAAGGGTTATACTTTGAATAGAAAAAAGAGAGATTTGATTCTGGGTTGCTTCTCGTAACGAAAGGGTGAGAGAACCCGCTTGCCGAGTCTCGTTCTCTTCTTCACATACCTGAAATCCAACTTAGCGAAATCCTTAAACGATCGCTTCTGGGTATGTTCCGAAAAGGCTTGCTCTAACTGATTGATGAATAGGAACTGAGACGGAAGAAGCAGAAGAAGAAGGGATTGGTGGGAGAAGAAAACGTGAGTGCAAATTCGCTGGGAATTAACAAGAACAACAGGTTCAAGAGGATGGGTTCGGCGGTCGATGACGACTTTATCATCCGCAAAATCCATGTTCGTGATTCAGCTAGTAGGAACGGCCATGGGTTGCATCATTGCCCCACTCACATTTTGGTTGTTTTGGATTGCTTTTGACGTCGATGCATTTCATATCAGGGCACTTGCCTTTGGCTTGGGTTTCTTCTGATCTCGCTCAGATCTGGCTCGCCGAGCCTCAACCAGCCATGGGGTGGCTTGGCCTCGCCGTGCAGGCCTCATGGCCTCTGCCAGCGCTGGCGAAGCCAGTGGCGCGTAAGGTCCTCGCCGGCCGTAGACTCCAACCTGTCGTCGAAGAAAGCGTAACAAGAACGGTAAGAGAGAGAGAGAAAAAGAGAAGATGAACAGTAAAATGGCAATAATAATAAAATAAAAAATAATAAAAATTGTCACCTCATCATCGCCGGACTTCAAGATTGGTTGGGTGGCCTAAATTGGCACAAATGCAAAATTTACAGGATTAAATTGGCACAACAAAAAAATTTAGGATTGAATTGGCACATGCAAAAATTTTAAGATTAAATTGACAAAATCAAAAAGGTTAAGAATGAATTAACAAAAATACAATATGTTTAGGACTTTTTTGACAATTTTTCCATCATGGTGAGACTTGTCTAAGATATATAAAAAAAATCGAGTTTTTCCCAAAATAATTCAAAACATATTTACCAAATAAAGTTATTTTTTTTTTGATTTACTTGTGTGGCGTTTGGTCTTATTTTTTATTTTTTAGGTATATGTTCACTAAAAGTCATAAAATTTGTCATCAGAGTGAAATGGAGTCTTAAAATTACAAAAATTGCAATCGAATCCTAAAACATGTCAAATTGATGCAATCAAGTACTTCCATTAGATCGATTAACGAAAAATGCTCACTTTTCATTTTTAAATTAATTTCACTATCCTATGTGGCATTATTTATTATTTTTATTCAAATATTTTTTAAAATATATAAAAATTGAAACGGAAAAGTTATAATTTTATTTTTTTAAAAACAAGCTGAAATAAAAGGGATGGCAAGGGCCGCTGGTGGAGCACTGCCGCCACCCATCGCCAGAGGGGCCGGCGGCCCTAGACGAGGCTTCGTTGGCCCCAAGCGAGGGCCGGCTATCCTTGTCAGGCCCGAGCGAGGGCGCCCAGATTAGGGGATGAGTTGTTCGTAGGGTCTGTCGAATTCGAGTGCGCCCGTTTCTTTTAGATGGATCTGGATGCGTACCGATTGCTTTTCTGAACTGGTGGAGCAATGAGCTCGTGTGTGATTTGCAGTTCCTTTTTGGGCTTGTGTTTGCTCGTAGGGATGTCTGTTGCCACCCGAGGGTCGGACAAAATTCAGAGTGAACGAATGAATCGGATGAAGGGGATCCTAAAACAAGTGGAAATTGAAGTTTATAATGCTTTCGGATCGCTGGAATCGCACGCTGAAGAAAGGCCAAGGTCTCAGAGACGCCACATTCGCGAAAATGGAAAGCAGCGACCAGCGGATTGGGAGAGGAATGACCTACCTTCACCTTCACGTTGGCTCACTGTTGTGCGGAGGACGGGAGTAGAAGAAGAAGAGACGCCAGACCTAGAACAAGAATACAGAACTCCAGATATATGATATCTTTCTCTTTGAATGATATCTCAACTCCAACTATGGTTTCATTAAATATCTTACAACTAGAATCCATCTTTTTTCCGATCCAGTTCCTCCACCGTTGCGAATCCCGATTAGATTTAGGCACGATACACATTTTCGTTATTGGAAGAACCCCAATACTCTCTTTCGGGTCCAGGAAAGAGCTCTCAGAGGTTATAAGACGACTATCACGAAAATTAAAACGATGGTTGCTAGCTGCGAGCTTGCTTAGGATGTTTACTGCAGCACATGCAATCTGGACAAATAACATCAACGCCGTGGCCTTCATTTGGTTGACAAGTATGAAAGAAGATTGAACGTGAAGATTGAACGGCTTCCAGGATTGAGAACCTTTTCCTTTCTCTTCCCAAGGTTGAGCGGGGGTGAATGCATTAGAAAAGCACAAACTTTAGCGGATCTCTCTTCGCTGAAAATGTATTAATAGCTTATTTGTCGTGGGAATGTTACAATTTTAAAGGTGCAAGTATGTGAAATTTAGACTCATGTTTTGAGCCAAGGGGCATGAAACTCTCTCCGTCTTCTCCTCGAACGAGTATGAAAAGTGTTAATGCATCTTGCTATTTTAAAAAAAAAAGTATATGCTTCAATGAGTCTAACATTATGATGATTTATTTTTTATCGTAAATCCACATACTATTACCGCGTGTTTTACCTAAAACACTCATTAATTGAAAAATCGTGGAGATCAGAAATAATGACAATAAGGATAGCATCTTTATATATATATATATATATATATATATGTACGTACTTAGCTATCGGGCAAATCAAACTTAAAATCTGGTGACGATGAAATTTCTAATTATCGGATAAGTAACTAGATTTGATTTATCTCAAAATCCACTCAATTTGGATTATCTCATAAAAATAAAATAAAATAGTGGATTAGGAGATATGATATCATATATTTCTGTTTTAGCCATCATAAAAATTGAATGAAAAAGTCATTTTAAAAATACGACATCCAACCCAAAAAAAAAAAAAAATCCTCATGCGAAGAAGCTAATAATATTCAAACTCTTCTTTTCCATTTGTTCTATTATACTTGTCTGTTTTACAAAAAAAATAATAAGTCAAATGTCAATAGTGTTGTGTTCTGTGAGTTAAAAGGTTGTTACGTTCTTGTGTCCGTTTCATCAAAAAGCCTAGTGCTGTTAGGAGTAGCTTCAAAGAAAAATAATGGTTACTCCATTGGGCTTTTCAGTTGGAAAAAAAGAAAGAAAGAAATATCAGTATATTGCTTGAAGGCTCTGTTTATTTTACGGAAAATGAGCGATTTGAAAAATATTTTCCGAAAAGTGATTGCTTGTATCGTTTAGAAAAATTAATCAACAAAAAATATTTTCATCATTGATAACAATTTATGCCTAACTATTTTCATAAGCGATGAAAAAAGTCTTTCATTCATTTTTTAAGAGGTATTAATGATTACTTTTTGAAAAATATTTTCCAAATCACTTGAAATAAACGAAACCGAAGATCTAAACATTAAAAATGTCAAACTTCAAATGGTAAAAGAGAAAAATAAAAGAAAAGCCAATAGGATAAATCAACCCATCGACGCGATTCGTGCTGAAAGTATTCGCATCATAAGAAGTGGATGAGTGTTGAATAGGGGTTCCTCAAAATGCAAGATCTGAATCGGTTAACCTTTCCTCAGAAAGTTAGGTATCTACTCTTGGGATCCGGGCTGTCCTTCATAACACAGACGGTCCAGATCTCTTATTTTTAGAGAGTAATTTTTTGTATTGTTTATATATATTTTTATTAGTAATAATCTAGACCATCTATTCATAACACGGATGGCCCGGATTTGAAGGGCAGTATCTAACCTTCTGAGAAAAAGGTTAGGCGATCATTTTCTGAAAATGCACACCCGACTAGAACTACCGTTGTGTCATAGCAAGCCCATGACAACGCTACGACCGAGAGGTGGTTTCTCGTTTATTGGAGGGAAAATTGTCAAAAAAACCTCTAGAAAATCCGTTTTATGATATTAAAAAAAATTCATTCATTTGCGAATCCCTTTGTGTAATCCCATAAATATCATAACTGTCTTTATCTTTAGAAAAGAAAAGGTATAAAAATCTGAAAAATAAAATACCCATATTGGGTAAAAATTATATCCTTTTTTTTTTGTTTTGGAGGGTATTCAAATTTCTATTATCAATTAGAAAAGTTTAGAGAATAATTTATGGTTGGACCAATAAAATGAAGTATTCAGACTCTGTTTAGAAAAAAACCTAATTGGTAATATATTTATGATTACTACTAATCATATTATAGATTAGAAATTCTTTTTTTAATATAATAAGAGAGTAATCTTAAACTTTTAATTAAGCGAGTAATATGATAAATACGTCGTATATTTGGCATTGGCAGAAGACATTAATTGAATTGAAAAAGAAGTAAGTCGTAGGAAAAAGACGTAGTATTAGTGTTATTACAAAGAAGCCGCATGGCCCAGCGATATTTTATGTATTTTTTTCAGTAGTAATCTTAGGTGCTATTGCGTGTAACGTAGGCTTAACGGTTCCCTAGTAGTCTTCTCCCACTGCTTGGGAGCTTACAGTTTTCTTACAGTCTTCTGCAAAATATTTTTTTTTATTGATGTTAATAGTTTAGTAGGGCAGCTTATTTTATTAGAACTAATATTTCTATTTATTTCCGGAGTTAAAAATCCTTTCTTATTTAGTTTTGTAATTTTTTTCTATTTGATTCCTGATTGTGCTGGTTCTATCAGCCAATAGGCGGCATAGGAGAAGAAGCACTACGCCTACCTTGGGACCAAATTGGTTATTGGACGGTCACAATTGTACCACAAAAATAAATGGATTCGGGATTTAATTTGTTCGATGATAGAAATAATGGGAGATTCAATCTCATAGAGCTCAATTCTTGTTCTCAACTCATAATCAATAGGTTCACACAATTAAGTTCATTTTGCACATTCATCTGTAATTCTTCGATTCTTCGCATCTTTTTGAAATCTTTCATGTTGTTGTTGATAAGTCATGGCGGACTCAGATTAGCGTAGAAGTATAGTATTGTATGAGAAATGGAGTTATACGATCAACCAACATTTATCGAATTTTGAATAATCAATAATAAGAATTTTTGTTTTCAAACAAATTCTGCATATGAAAAACTTATTACATGAAATTTGTTCTCTATACAACCTTCTTGAAGTAGAATAAGTTCTTGGGAATATCAAAGTTTTCAAAAACCTTATGAGAAAAAACGAAGTATCTCTAATATGTTTGGAATTTTCAAAACCTCATGTAGCCAGACATTTCTATCCATATATAGAATAGGTATTTTTGACGTCCCATTCCCCTTGAGGAGAAATCAATGAAAGAACATCATGCTTATGCTCACGATTTCAATAGCCACACCAATGATTTTTGTTGTTGCTGAACTATGTGGTATGGTTCATGTTGACTAATCTAGCTAACATTGAACTTGGTAAAATGATAAACTAGAACCGCCCCCCCCCTCCCGAAACTAGCATTTCCTATTGATTTGTCTCGTGGACTGGACCTATTTTGATTCTGAATTATCTGTCGCTACGCTGTTCCCAGAGACTAACAAAATCGAAATAGCGAAATTCTTGGGTCATCTCAATGGGTTCAGAAACCACATGTTGCTCAATGGGTTCAGAAACCACATGTTGCTCTAGATCATCATAGCGTACTTCCACATTTATTGAATTCTAAATTGTATAAAGTTTCTTACAAATTTCTGAGGGATTCGTTAGAATTAAATCCAACAACACGATTCTTAGTCAAAATAGAGATTTACAGAAGATATAGTCGAAAGAAACTCTATATCTATATTTTCTATATTTGAACTACATATACCACACATATGAAGCAAGAAGGAAATATGACCCTCGGTTTCTTTTATTTGTCTTGACCAATTTGAATTTCGAAGGAGGAACAAATTTTTTTATATTGTTAATAGGGGTTTCCTAATTAATAATCAGTAATATCAGTATAGAAAAGAAATTATCCACATGATTCTTTATATAATTTAGAATTCAATATTATTAATAATCAGGATCTTTATGCGTAGATCATATTGCAATTTTGCCAATTCAGTCAATAATCTTTTGGTTTTGCCAATTCAGTCCTAAACTTTTTTTGTGTCGATCAGTCCTAAACCTCTCGCATTTATGCCAATTCAGTCTATTCGGATGATTTTGACCTCCCAACGCTGATGTGGACCCTTGCCAATACTGATATGGCAACTTTTAATAATGTTTTAGTATTTTTTTTTCAAGTTTTTTAATATAATTTTTAATTTATTTTCATTTTTCTTTTACAGTTCATCTTTTACCTCCAAACTGGCCACCGATGTTGCCGTCATTAGGCGAGGCTGGCAGTGTCGTCGCTGGGTGAGCTTAGTCTCGCCAGATCTCACTTGTAAGATATTATCCGCTTTGGATACACAGTACTCACGGCTTTGTTTCTCCGATGACTGCCCATACGACCCCTAGAAAACTCTTCTTACATGTTAACCCAACACCATATAAGCCATCCCTCGGACTTTCTCCTTAAGCAATGTGTGGGACGAAGAGATGTGCATACACTCTCAGCGAGATGTCACATACTCTCCCCTTCAGCAGCACAGCGTCCCCGCTGTGCACCGTGTACAATGGCGAGCACCCACTGTGGCTTATATGCTGTTGGGAGTCGGCTTTGATACAAATTGTAATGACTTGGACCCACCATTCATAAGATATTGTCCGCTTTGAACACACAATCCTCATGACTTTGTTTCTCCGAGGGCTGCCCATACGATCCCTAGAAAACCGTCTTACAAGTTAAGGGAACCCAACACCATATAAACTAGCCTCGGACTTCTTCCCTAAGTGATGTGTGGGACGAAGAGATGTGCACAACCCCTCAGCAGGATGTCATAGAGGCCGACTTCGCCTAATTGTGGCGAGTGTGATGTTGAGATCGCTGGTGAGGCGTGCATCAAGACATAAACGGAGCTATTGATGAAGAAGTTGACGTGATAAGGATGAGAATGGAGAGGATTGATCCTTACCTGCATTAGTGCAGGCGAAGGGCTGTCACGAAGGCTGAAAATCCTCCACAAGATCTAGATTCTTCGACAAAGGAAGCACATCTTTGGGTGGGTTTGGTTCAACTTTGGAAATGGGTTTTGGAGAAATGCAAATACCTTTAGCTTAATAGGCTTTGGAAAAATAAAAATAGGAATTGGTAAAAAAATCCTTTCAAAAACAGCTTTAGGCTAACTAGTGTTTGGAAAATAAATTTGCAAATAGGCCTTTTACCATATTTATTCAAATAAAAAAAAAGATCTAAACCCTAGGCTGGCTCGCCGGCGGTCGTGGACCGACCTCGCCAGGGGTCACGTGAACCCCGGTGAGAGCTGCCAGGGTCACCCAACTACTGGAGGCCGTCGCCTGGGCCACACGAGCCTAGGTGAGGGTCGCTGGGGGTCGTGCGACCCTTGCTTGAGCTCATTGTCGTCACTTGGTGTTGCACGACTCCTGGCGACCTAGGCTAGCGTGACCAAGGCGACGGTTCCTAGGGGTCGCCCCACTCTTGGCGGCCTCGACCAACGGTCGCCAGCTGTAAATTTGGCTAGTCGGTGGCCATAAGATAGGGTTTCGTTTTTTTATTTTTAAATAATATAACAAAAAAATGATGGGTAAAATTGGAATTTGTGAAAAATAATGGTAGGTTTGGAAGAAAAAAATAATAGCTCAGTATTTGGCTAAATGCTGAAAGCTCAATGTATTTTCAAGGCTAACTTTAATCCCAAAGTTCCTTGAGAGTGGTTGCCAAATATCCTGTATTTTCTCCAAGGGGCTTTGGAATTGCTGAACTAAACCCACCATTTGTCGGCTTCTTCATCTGCGGGCCCTCGTCAATTCTTTTGAGTTTCATTCTTGCGAACGTACTCCTCTGCACGGGTCGATACGCATATCGCCTAATATCCATTGTTTACGGCTAGGACTACTGGGGTATCTAATCCCATTCGCTCCCTTAGCTTTCGCCTCTCAATGTCGGTATCGGCCAGTAGAGTGCTTTCGCCGTTGGTGTTTTTTTCTGATCTCTACGCATTTCATCGATCCACCAGAAATTCCCTCTGCCCCTACCATACTCCAGCTTGGTAGTTTCCACCGCCTGTCCAGGATTGAGCCCTGGGATTTGACGGCGGACTTAAAAAGCCACCTATGGACGCTTTACGCCCAATCATTCCGAATAATGCTTGCATCCTCTGTATTACTGCAGTTGCTAGCACAGAGTTAGCCGATGCTTATTCCTCAGATACCGTCGCTTCATCTCTGTCCCGGTGCCTTAAGAAAATCCTTACCATCAATCTCAACCTGGTACTCACCATGGTTGGGCGAGGTCATCGTCGGCCCTCGCTTCCAATCTGGAAGAAAAAGATGAACAGTAAAAGAAAAAAAAGTAAAAATAAATAAATAATTTTTTAAAAATTCAAAATATAATTAAAAATTACCTTGTCAATGTCGGCTAGTCAAAGTTGATCGGATGGATTGAATTGACATAAATGCAAAAGGTTTAAGACCAAATTGGCACAAAAATAAGTTTATGACTAAATTGATACAAATGCAAATGGTTTATGACTGAATAGGCAAAATTAAAAGGTTTAAAACTAAATTTGTAAAATTAAAAGGTTTAGACTAAATTGGCAAAAGTGTAATAATAGATTTAAGAATTTTTTGATAATTTTTCCATTATTGGCCTATGCACCAGCTAGTGGTGGCCATGGGCCGGTTTGGGCCAAGAATTAGCCCGGGTCAAACCCGTAACCTAGCCCGCCGGTTCCAAACCGGAACCGGCCTAGCCCATATGAGCCGGTCATAATTCTTATAATTCGTGGGCCGGCTTATAGCCGTTCGACCTTAGGTTTGTTAGAACAAAAAAAATGGGAAAGAACTGAACGACTCTTTCCTGACTGTTGCAAGTCAACGACAATTTGTCCCCCCAACCTTTTTTTTAATTAATTTATTAAATCTATCCCAACTATTATAAATACCCATTTTCATCTTTCATTTTTTCTCACAAGTTCTCTCAATTCTCTTAATCCGCTCAATTCTCTTAATTTTCTAAATCCGTTTTTCGCTCAATTCTTTAAAAAAAAAATGGCAAGTGAAAGCAAAGCTAGTGATAGAGGAAACAACCAGATGGCCATGGGGGAATCCGATTATCCTCATAATTTTGCATATTAGGGAGGCGATGTTGATGATGTCAACATTATTCCCAACATCAAGCATGTCCTAAAGCAAGAAATTTTTCATCCCCTGCCGGTGTCGAAGAAATGTCAATAACAAAGGAACCGGAATGGGAGAGTACATTTATCGTATGGGAACACTTCACGAAGGAACATTTAGGCGCAAATAAGTACAAGGTAAAATTTAAATATTATGGGGCAACATACAAATTTATAGGTGGAGGCTGCTATTGAACATTTAAACGACATCTGAGGTCGAAACATCCAACGCAAGTAGGGATCAACACTAGCCAATAACAAATTTTTCGAGTGCGTCAGTCGTGACGCTACTCGTTTTTTTCGTTACATTGACAAAGTTTATAAAGAAAAATTAACTAGATTTGCTGCCGTTGAACGTTTGTCGTTTAATTTTTGTGAAAATTTTGATTTTAATCATTTTATAAACACTGCATAAACAAAATCTGTTTCGAGAAATACGTTTAAATGCCAACGTTTTGATAATTATAAAAGAGGAAAGAAGATTTGAATTTTTTTAATGAATTTCAATGAACGTGTGCATATAGGTAACAATATTTGAAGTGATCTTTAGCAAACTCATCCTTATATGTATATCACATGTCATTGGATAGACGATGATTGGAACATTCAAAAAAGAATTATTGCATTTCAAGTTTTTGATGATAGGCATACAACAAATAATATTTATAGAATAATTAGACAAGCTTTAGAAGAATATTTTTTAGTTAATAAAATTTTTTTAGTTGGTCTTGATAATGTCGCGGGAAATACCACTTCCATTCCCGAATTGGAAAATATTTGTAAACCCGCTTTTGATGGATAATTTTTTCACATTAGATGTGCTTGACATGTTTTAAATTTATGTATATAATATGGTTTGCAAACTCTTAATGTTTTTCTTAGCCCAATGAAGACATCAATTTGATTTTTACGGAGTCATCCCCAAAATATGAAAGAATGTTGCAGATTTTGTAAAGCAAATAGGAGAGGACCAATTTTTTTTTTCAAAAGATGTTCCAGCTCGTTGGAATTATACGTACATGTTGGTTAGTCAATATTTTGCATATAAAGATTTATTGTGTATGTCTATTTCGAATAATGTTTCTCAAATTGATTTACTCCCACAATCGAGGCATATTTGCAAAAAATAATTAGATTTTTTTAATTTTTTTTAATAATGCAACTTATGCTTTATCCTATGTTTATTATGCTATTATGTATTTATTTTTAATAGAGTGTGCTAATATTGCTAGTGTTTTTGAAGAAAATAAAAAAGATGATCAATCAAGTCCGACTATTATGGCAATGCGAACAAAATAGTTGTATTATTATACCGAAATTCCTATTCTTTATTTCGTTGCTTGTATTTTCGATCAACGTATCAAATTAGAATATTTATGTGATTATTTGAATATGTATTATGATTGTTTACATTTGACTGCAATGGTATACGTTAGAGCTACACAAGCCATAGTTTAAAACGCAATTGTAAAATTGTATAATGAATTTTATAGTAGATATAATCTAGGTAATTGTGGATCTTTCCAACTTAGTGACATATAAAGCGGAGACCTAGGTAGAGTTAGCAGAGGGTACAAAATGCTGATGAATAGGCAAAAAAGATAAAAGTGAGCCACAAGAAATATTTTCGAAATAGAGACCTATTTAACAATTGCTTTTGAGTTTGGTGAATCCGAAAGCGGCACAGATTTCAAAATTCTAGAGTGGTAGAAGAGTCATCCAACCCAATTCCCAATTATCGCTCTCATCATAAATAGGTTTTAACAACTCCTTGTTTAACAGTTGCAGGTTGAACAAGCATTAGCACCGGAGCCAACATTTTAGACGACCGACGTTCAAGATTAGCTCCGAATTCGGTGGAGGCTCAAGCTTATATCGATAATTGGACAAAGGCTCAACATCGACAACAAGAGATGGATTGCATGAATAAAGCCGAATTCTTCAATGATGGAAATACCACTGCCATGGGCACTGGTACCGGAACGGGTAACGACGATTGACGATGAGGTAAATATGGGGTTATCAAAGTCAGATGTGAATAACTACATGAGTTTTGATTCTTCTATCCCTAAGAATATATGTAGGCGTTTAATAATAATTCATTAAGTTCAAACTCATTATCCTTTTCTTTTTTTTCTCCTCAAATTTGATTACAATATTTATTTGATAATTTATTATTTATTAATTTCATAATTCATTATTTAAAAATTAAATTTAAAAACCGTAACCAGAATCGGAATTGGCAGTTCCATTTTCAGTTTTGAACCAAAATCGGCTCGAAATCGCAGGTTCAAAATCGAAACCGGAACGGCCCCTCAAGGTTCCAGTTCATCCATGGGCACAAACCAGAACTAGCGATTCATGAACCGGAACCGATTGGCTTCAAATCGTGGCCATCATTATCATCAGCCGAACGAAAGGTATGAGAAAGAGAAATAATTTTTCGATTGTACTAATACACTGCAAGATTAATGGTGTGTTCTGGACCACAAAAGAAGGATAATAAATACGTAGAAACTATTGTTTCTTCAATAATTTGTAACCTACGATATGTTGCTACTCTCACAGTCACTCAAAATTATTATACTAACAAAACCTATCACAGAAAGCGTGGGACTAAGGGAGATCAGTCCTCCCACCTGGGTTTTTTTTTTTCTACCTTCTATTTTTTCCTTTTGTTTTAATTTAATTAAAAAAATTAGATTGAATTTATATTCCAAAAATGCCCTTGATCAGCCAAAAAATTTTGTCGACAGGCCAATCGGTGAGGTCAGGCCCTTATTTGAAACAATCATAGCCATTTCAAGACTTTTTTGAGACAATGACGGCCCTTCAAGGCCTTATTTGAGAAAATGAAAGTACTTGATGCTATTTTTTGAAATTTTCGTAAATAATTTTTTTGTTTTTTTTGTAAAAATATATATATTTAAATAATTAATTTTAAATTATCAAAAAATTGTTATTTTTATTACTAATTCTTCTTTAAAAAAAATAAATTTGTTTTTATCTTCTATTTTATTTTCCTTTTCTCCGGCTCCTGATGGCGATCGACTGCGGTCTGCGCCAATGGCGAACTAAACAAAGTGAAAGCCTTCTCACTGCGCCAATGGCGGACTAAACAAAGTGAAAGCCTTCTCACTTTACTGGTCTTGTTTCTCAAAAGCGATTCTAGAACAAAGAATCACATTTTTTCAATTCTTGTTTTTTCTCCAAATGTGTTCCTGAGAAGAGAATTCGAAAACTATGGGATTAGAATCATTTATGTTACTGAACAGGTTTTTCATCCTTTTTTCTTTCAAAAAATAGAATCAGAGAATCAATTTGTTGCCACACAGATTCTGACAATCATCTTACATCCTGACAACCCTAGAAGTTCACATGGATAAACTTATCATGCCACAAAAAATCTCAAACCGCTACACCTGCATCACATTTACTCCAAACTTATTCACATGACATAAAAAATTTAAAAAAATAGACTTATTAACTTGGTTCTTGTCATTTCTACATCTGTAAAAGCATTATATTCCAAAATCCAGCCAATTATTCCGCTAGAAATGGGATTCATCGAGTATTTCAATTTAAAAAAAATTCTTAGATAGCTCGCAATCTTATTTTCTTTCCTGTCCACTTCACTTCTCAGATCTCAAGCTCAAATCATTAGATTTTAACAGTTAAGAGACTTTGTTCGGAACACGAAAATTTTTAGAGTAAATGTAGCACGAATGTACCGGTTTATGATTTTTTATATCATAAAAATTACTTTGGGGTAAACATTATATGGTTGTATTAATTCAGGATTTTTATATGAAAATCAATTTGGAGACATGTGTACCAGCGGGATTTTTTATGGTATTAATAATTCTTTTTTAGAAATGAGTGGTTTCAAGTTTCACGTGCAACTTAATCGCCAAAACAGGTTCTCTATTATTTGAAACCTGAAATCTACCATGAAATGGTTTCAGGATTGATTCTAAGGTTCACCCAAGTTTCACCTGTATTCTAATTAAATGATTGCGGTGAACTTATCATATCTAGTTGTTATCGTTTGCTGTTATAATTCACGGACCATAACTCATATTTAGACACATGGGAAATATGAAATATTAACAAAGTAAAAGTTATATATGTATATCGTCAAAAATGAAAGCTCGAACAAATAATTCCAGATTACATACTCATCATTGGACGCCATGAAATACTGCAGGATCAACCGAAGACAAAGAACAAGAAAAACACAAAAACTCGTTTTAGGTTTCATGTTCCTCCTAGCATAGAATTTGAAATCTGCCCGTTAAAATTAAATCTTTAATTTTTAAAACCTAAAATCTACCATTTATAATTTGAAACTTGAAACGTATCATCTTTTCATCAGTGCTTGATCTTGTAACGGAAAGAAGGAAGAAAAAACATGAGTACCTAATGGCTAATGCCCATCATGTAGTAGTAGACCGGATAACTGATAAAGTCCAAATTTCGGAGCGACCGGCCAATGCAACACAGACAAAGCTAGACAACAGTAAAATTGTGAAGCACGTTATTCGGTTACCTTCCACATAGACAGATGCGAAGGTCGACGTCATGAAAGACCATCTGTCAGAACAAGACATTTGACCTTCGTCTTTTCTTTCGGCAAGTGGAAGATTGAGCTGTGGTGGTTAGCTAACAAGGAATCTATGAAGAGACGTTCAGTGTTTTTTCTTTCCTAACGACACCCATAGGCTAGTCACCAACTTATCATCACAACCCAAAATTTTTTGCTACTATCTCTTGCTATATATATAAACTCCCATATCCTTCCTCCATTGCCTCTCAAAACGCAATTAGCAAAACATTCTTCTCGGCTCATCGATTTCAAGTCCTTGACCCTATCTCAACATTATCACGAAGCCGCTTCAAAATTGGCTGAGATCGAGACTTCATTTACCGTTATGGCCTATTCCTCAAAGAGCTTTGTCCTCTTCCTCGCCCTAATTTTCTCGACCGCTAACATGAGCTTTGGAGCTCGTCATCTGCTGCAAACAACTATGCCGTCTATACCGTCTCTTCCCACCATACCAACTTTACCTATACCCACCTCACTACCGATGCCATCCATGCCCACATTGCCGAAGGTCGCCCTGCCGCCTATGCCAGCCATCCCGACGACCCTTCCTCAGCCCATGTTGCCAACGTTTCCCACCACCCAGCCGACATTGCCCACCACTACTCTACCGCCACTTCCAAGCATGCCAAGCGTGCCAACCACCTTGCCCCCGATGCCGAGCATCCCTACATCTCTCCCTAAGATTCCTTCCGTCCCTTTCCTCGCTCCTCCTCCAGCCACCAGCCCCTGAAGATTTTAGTACCATATGTGTGAGGTTACCTCAGTGTACCTTTAAACATTTGAGTTCTGCCCTTTCTTTGTAAGATTGTTTCCATATATGTATGGTGTGTCTAGAGATGTCCTTTGGAATTATATTTATCGATCACATCGTTTTCTAGCGAGCTCTTTTGGTATGAATAAATGCTTTTCCAGTATCTTGTGTGTACTTTCTATAATAATTATGCATCTTCTCTTCATTGTTAATACAGAATCGTCGCTGCACGAAAATGAACCCTTCACCACGGCGGAAATTCATGATTAAGGCTTGCTGCCACGAAAATCTTCGTGGCGGAAATGTCATAAAGGCCCGTGGCGATAGGCCCTGGAAACGAAATCGAGTAATTTCGTAGTGGAAAGTGTACTTTTTCACCACAGGATCTTCATGGCGGAAGGCGAAAAATAGACACTCCGTAACGACAAATTTTGTTTCGTGGCTAAAGGGCCAACCTTTTGCGACGAAAATTATTGTGTGTTGTAGCTTTGGCGACACAAAAAAGTTCGTGACTTTATTATCTAAGGTCAAGAAAGACTATCTGATCATAGCGTTAAATTTCGTCCCGCTCGAATTATCTTTGCCCACAATTATTCCATTCAAAAGTTTAACATGTTAGGTAAGATGAACCATAAAAGTTTGAAACTCGTAAAGCCGGTAAATTGAAAGTATTTCCAACACCAGAGAAAGGAGGAAGAGATGAAAATGGGATAAGCCATTAACAATGAAAGAATGAGCTATTTCTAATAACCAACACCACGTGATTGTAAAGAGCATATAAGACCTTCTATCAAGCCACGCGATAATTCAACAAACTAATTTAGATACCTATTGTAATTTAAGTTGTATTGGTAATTTTACTATCTTAGGCTTGAGTAATTTAACTTGATTAGCATAATCGTGCCATGATAGATATTATTCAAGCTGGCATATATGTTTTTTAAATTGTATTGCAAAGTACTTTCTAAATCTATCAATCTTCAATACAAAGAGAGAGAACCATAAGGAAGGGGTGAACATTTTGCTTCCTGCCAATCATCAATGTCTGTAAAAATTTGTGTCGCGCCCCTCAGAATCGTCCACACATTCTCGAGTTCTGAACATCTTTTAGCATCAACAAAGAAAACGCAGTTCTACATCCCATTCATAATTTAAATGAAATATTTTTGCTAATTTTAAAATTAATTGTTTTGAATAAGTTTGCTCTAGATATTTTTAGCATTCGTGGGTGTTTTTTTTTTTTTGGGTCGAAACATTCACAGGTGCTTAAATACCGACTTAAACTGTTATTAGCACTTGAAAATGACATATAAGAGTGCAGGATGACACTTAAATAATCGATGTGTTAAGCCAGGTGACAAGCATGGAGCTTAAAGAGAAGTGTCATGTGACGAGGACAAGAACGAGCACTCTCAAATTTGGCTTGATCTATATATAATAGAAATGATCCCCGCGAATATAACTCGTTTGTTAATGGTTGACGTCAATATCAAAGGAAATAAGACCGGAAATATGGTCCGTTGGTTGCATCTTGTTGGGATCGTCCCACATCGGTTGTAGAAGGGGCTAATGGTCGGTTGATAAGTGTGAGGGAAAGTCTCAACCTTTGAGTTAGTTTTTGGGTTGAGAGATGCCCAAGACCACCCAATACTGGTATTAGAGCTCAGGTTACTAACAAATCTGGACCCAACAGTCACTCTATCGGTAGAGATACGGGTTGTCGCTCTCTTCGACCCATGGCCCGCTCTCTCTAACCCATGGCCCGATGTGTGAGGGGGAACACCCGATGTGTGAGGGAGTTGTGTTCCCACATTGGTTGTGCAAGAGTCACTCTATCGGTAGAGATGCGGGTTGTCGCTCTCTTCAACCCATGGCCCGCTCTCTACGACCCATGGCCCAATGTGTAAGGGGGAACACCCGATGTGTGAGGGGGTTGTTCCCACATCGGTTGTGCAAGGGGCTGGTGGTCGGTTGATAAGTGTGAGGGAAAGTCTCATCCTTTGACCCGCTCTCTTCGGGCCATGAGTTTTTTTTC
Source organism: Rhodomyrtus tomentosa (assembly GCA_028455895.1). Taxonomy (NCBI): domain Eukaryota; kingdom Viridiplantae; phylum Streptophyta; class Magnoliopsida; order Myrtales; family Myrtaceae; genus Rhodomyrtus; species Rhodomyrtus tomentosa. Next base: position 36,918,649 of record JAPCWY010000011.1, on the reverse strand, counting down.
ATCAGTTTGAATGAAAATGAAAAAAAAAAATATTGAATTGACTCCTTCAATCTCGACGATTCAAATGAAATAATAATAGATTATTATTTCGAGTATGCTGCTATGGTGAAATCGGTAGACATGCTGCTCTTAGGAAGTACGGGTTGTTGGTCTCTTCGACCCATGACCCGCTCTCTCCAACCCATGGCCCGGGGTTGGTGGTTGGTTGATAAGTGAGAGGGAAAGTATTATCCTTTGACCCGCTCTTTTTGACCCATGGCTCGATGTGTGAGATGGGAACAGACCCATGGCCCGATGTGTGATGGGGTTATTCCCACATCGGTTGTGGAAGGGGCTGTTGATCGGTTGATGACCGATGTGTGAGGGGATTGTTCCCACATCGGTTGTGCAAGGGGCTGGTGGTTGGTTGATGAGTGTAAGGGAAAGTCTCATACTTCGAGCTAGCTTTTGGGTTGAGATAAGTCCAAGACCACCCAACACATCTCAAAGGAACAGACTTTCTGTTTTGCTTTTCCCATTATAATTCTTTTGTACCTTCATCATATAGGAGACAGTTTTTCCCAACGCCAAGATTAGAGAAGCGAAACATGGAAGTGAACAGTGTGTTTACTCCCTCACCCACATCTGAGGAAGCTGTCTTCTGGTGCATCGGTTCTAATCGATACGCAGGGCTAAAACTCTGTATAATTTGTAGTTAGAAGAAGTTGAGAGATTTGGCAAGTCCTATGTAATGTTAAATTACAGTTGCCCCTCCCACTCTTAACAATTCCTTCTTTATTTAAGAGGAGTTTGCCTTTTGTGATCTTTATTCTTTGTAAAAATTTGTTTGAATCAAGGCTTCCGGGGGACATTTTACATTAAAAATTTGCTCGAACCGTAACTCGAGTACATTTTCAAATTCTACACAAATCTTGCACCGGTTCGTGTTAGAAGGAAATTTCTGGCAACAAATGGGTTAGTACCTTAGCATCCTGGCATCCACTGAAAGTCTAGAGGTTAAGGGAATCATCAACATATGAGGTATTTAATAAAATAGGTATTTTCATATGCGATCCATGTGCATTTTTCCCTAATACGATGAAAAGAGAAATTTTTGACACGTGTTATTTACAGCTCTATATCTCATGCATCATTTTATTGCATTAAAAATGGGATTGAAACTCTAAAAAAAAAAAAAAATCTTCATTGCTCACTTGCATCATTTGCACTTAGCAAAATTTAGGTTCCAATTTGGTCTTTGAGCGAAACCTCTGTGAGCCTCCACTCAAAGAGGGGCAGCTGTTGACACCTAAATTTTTACTATCTTTTTAGTCATTTATTTTGCAATAAAAAATTAGGAGTTAATTTTAATTCCTACAAAAAAATAATAATTTGATCATTCTTCATATTTATTTTTAGCATTCATGCATTACATTAGTATTGTTTTGGATCGGCGGTGTCGAAATGAGCTTGAATTGACAAGCGGATTGGATTAGAACTCATCATCAATTTTCGTCAATATTGGAGAATGTGTGTCGAATTTTTCAAAAAAAAAATAAACTAATTTGATGCAATTTAGCCCTTTGGAATTTAATTCGAGTCATATTTTAAGCCCGGATTTATTTTGCAAAAATTAAGAAGCTTTGGGCTCTAAACTTTGCAATACTTCTATATATAAATACAATTGCAATATAAGGCCATTGAGACCGGGGGGGAGAAGGAAAAGGAGATTGGAGAGGGCGAGAGAGAGACGGTGAGACTTAGGGGAAGAGATTTCTAAGCCACTGTGAGGACTCTTGCAGGAAGAGCACTTCATCGGCATTATTGTCTCTCACGTAGAAGAGAAAAAGGAGGGGAGCCAATTAAGTGGAATTCCATTCATTGTCCATGGACCGACACGAAGAGAGAATCGACATCAGCTCAATTTTCTCATGCTCATGCAAGCGAGTTAAGAGCAGTCCCAGTAGTCCTCCCAACAGCTTTTCCATCGATGGTTGACGCCCTCCAACAGCCGACGGTCGACGTCCTCCAGCAGCCGACGGTCCAGCTCGAGCACGGTGGTAGACCCGACGACCAATCAACAGTCCCGTCATCCCAAGAGCTAGTCCAGTCCACCGGTGGTTCGTTTGACAAATTACTCGCTGCCTAATGAACACCGGGCAATCTAGGTTTTCCGATGAAGTTCCATTGATATCGTCTGGTGAAATCCGTCGCCTCTAATCGCGAGCTATTGCCTACCGAGCCTCTTCGCGGAGCTCCAGCTTTGACGCAATCCGGCTTTTCGAACGAGTTCATATCCGCTGCCAATACCCAGATGCAAAAATCAGTCTCTCAGCCACAATTGGTTAATCTTTGATGGAAATAATTAGTAAAATAATTCTTTGCGTGTCTCCTTGTGCAGATCTAGTATCAATATTCTCGGAGTCCAATTTCTACTTCGGGATTTTCTGGGCGGTAATCCGGTCAACATACTGGACTTTGTGATCCAGGTGTCATCCTTCTTGTCCGCACCATCAGTGTTTTCGTGGTTTAAGAAGAATCATACCAACGCTAGTTGATCCTTCCTTCGAGTTGCACCCCCGTCCAGCCGCGATCTCGCACGAGTTTTGTACGACTCATGTTTTGGTTTTACTGATCTTTAACTTCACATGTTCAAAATCTTGAGAAAGAATGCAATCTTACATTTTGTGCTCTAATAGCGTTTCTTTCTTACTTTGGTAATCTAGCAGGCCCCCTTGGTAATTGTCCGACATCAGCATGTGTGATGGTCCCTTGATCAATAATTTTGCAGTTGGAATTTGTTAATTGCTATTGCGCCAACAGAAGACTGCCAGCCTGTCAGTTTGTCGAGTCATGTCTCGTCACTTTTTTGGCAAGGCTATCGTGCACTGAGCCACTGAAAGTCGCGCGCACATTCGCCGCTCCGGAGTCCTCCCTTCGGTCCAAGATCGTGGTGCTTTGATATCTGTTCAAGTTCGGAAATGTAATCTTCGGATAAGGTAAAATTTATTATTTCGAGTATATTAGAATATTTAATTAATATTGCATATATTAGAGATTCGATTGAATGATTTTGGATAATTGAGATATTCGATTGCCTTAATTGAAAGATTTGCATGTTAAACTTAGAAATAGAATATTCTAAACAAGTCTTGCGATTACATTGAATTTGCCAAATTTGAAAATTTGCAATTGGATTGAGATATTTTTTAGTAATGGTGGTAATATGGTTAATTTGAAAAATATTTTGAATATTACTCAAGATACTCAAGACATCAAATATCTCTTCAAAATGTGATTGATTAAGAAAATTTTCTAATCCGCAACCGCTATTTCTATAGAGGATGTTTCGAATTTGAGGGTCGATTTGTCAGGCTTCAAATTGAAGCTCGATTCGAAATAAATTACGGTAATTATCTTTTCATTAAAAGATTTGCAACTTTAATTTAAATACATTCATAAAAAACTGAAAATCACAAAAAAATAAAAAAAACCAAATAAAAATCATTCGTGCCTCATGTTTAATTTTCATGTCAAAAAATCTCAAAAAATCAAAAGTTGTAGCAAGATATGGTTTCTTAAAAACCACATCTTATCATTTTTTAGACAGATAGGACTTTTTAGAAATTCGATCTCATAGATCTCATTCAATAAATAAAATCTTTTGAATCCATTTCAAATTTTAAAATATGTAGACGTAGGGTGAAAAGACTTTCTTAAAAAATTTGGGAATTAATGAAAATTAATTCCGAAAATATTAAGTTAATCTTGAATGAATTTATTATCATTTTCATTATTTATTAATTTCGAAAATACATTAAAAAATACAAAAAAATCATAAAAAAGAAAACATAAAAATTGCACCTTTGCACTCCAAGTCATAAATCAACACAATTGCCAAATTGAACATTTTTCATGAAATTGGTACCGAAAGGGCATTAATTAAAAAATTAATGTAATCAAGTCCCGAATTTAAAATCTCTAGTTCGCAGAAATAAAATAATTTTCTCCTGCTATTTTATTTTGGTTTCTAATCAACCTACCTGATTAGTGGTGGTTCCTAAAAATTTAAAATCTTTTGAAAGATAATTGCTTGAATCATAAGTCACGATTTGGTAGAATTTGGAAGAGTTCGAACTAGGTTAGTTAATTCAATTAATTAATATAGTAATTCATTAACCTAAAATTGAAAACACGATTTTTAGGTCGCGAGAGGGTAGTACGTTTTTTTTGTTTTTTTTTTAATATTCTCTTACTCGAAATTCTGTCATTACACATCATATAAATACTAAAAAAAGAAGAGAGCACGAAAACCGACCCGACCAGGTATTTCGGGTCATATTCATTCCATTTTGTTTCGGGTCGGGTTAAGCGTGCAAATAATATGTTTCGGGTCGGGTATCATGTAAACCCGACCCGACCCATTGATACTCCTGGATAAAAAATGATGCAGTAGAAGGCATACTTGCAAAGGGTACAAACGTTCCACTGCAAATTAACTTTGGAAGTTAAAATGGGTAAGAAAGAGCGTGGGAAGTGTTGGTATTTTGTTTGTAAAATAAATTACGAGATGCGTTGTCTCACATAAAAAAAATATGAGTGCGCATATGGACTAGATTTGGCATTAACAATAATAACTATTGTGTCCTATTGAAATAGCATGGCTGTTCACAAATGACTCTTACAATCTTTGAAGGGGTACGTTTGAATTGTGTCTGCTTGGACATAACATTTAACCTTGGAAAGGTTGTGTCTTTTTAAATGTCGATCAACAATGCCTTGATCGTTTCATAGTTATCTGTATATTTGTGAAAATGACACATGATTTTTCTAATAAGTCTTTAATAACATTTATTGATCAAATATGGGGCTAGCATCTTATATATTAATTTATAATGATCATTTAACATCATTTATTTGTGAAAAAGAAACAGAAGATGTCTTGTTACATAACTTTTTTCGATTACCCTCTACTATGATATGATTATGAATATACATTTTCATGAAACGTTACAAGTACACATGAAAATTCATATCTATCCATTGCAGAAATATACTTAGAGATGTAATAGAATTCTCCAAACACAGAGTCTTTTTACATGATGGGCAACTTCAGTATGTTCATCGTGTGTAATTTTTTGCAACGACGCGTTTTTATTGATCCTGTTAAGGATGTCAATTATCAAATATAAGTCTAATATGAGATTGATCATTTAATATATTAATTTCTCAAATATCATTTTCACCTTATCAATTTGCCAAACATGAGCCTCAAATGAGATTGATCTTTTAATGTATTATCCGCTGAATATGAGATAAGTATCCCTCAACCGTCTTTCGAAATCTCGTAATAAATTATTATGAACACAGATGTTTTAAAAAGTGGAATTTATATATAGGTAAGCTGTATTTTTAAAGCTTTACTAGTTCAGAGTTCGGGATAAGTGGTGTTCTGCCTCTGGTAGGAATTTCTAAGATAGCATATTTACCAGTTATTACTCCATAATAATCTAAAATAATTATCATAAATTTCTAGGGTTTTTTCCGATTTAATTTTTTTAAAAAAATTATTTACAAAATTATGTTAAAAAAAATATTTACCGATTTGGGTTTCGCACGCCAAGTGAAGTACCGTGCGGGCTTTATGCAGCGTGCAAGTGGTTTACCAAAGCAAATGATTGCTTGGTTTTTTGTTTTTTGCTTTGATTGCTTGCTTGTTTTTTTTTTTTTGCTTGCTTTTTTCTTGTTTGCTTCAATTTTTTTGGTGAATGGTAATTGTATAGAAGAATTCTACGACGAACATGTTGTTGGAAATGTTTTTCCGACGAAATTTGCAACAAATATGATGTTTCGTTGCAAATTAGCGAGAAATTTTTTTCTTCGCTAATTTTCGTAGCTAAAAAATTATATTTATTATTAATTTGCGATGAATTTTGTTAGCGACGAATTCTAAGACAAACGTGCCGATGAAAATGTATGCTTTATATCATACGACAAATGTGTCGCGTGAGTTTATCGCAAAATATAAATGTGTCGCATGACGAAATTTGCGCAAAATATATAACGTAGAAATTCGTTGCAAATTGTGAACAAATACAAAAAAATTATTTTTTTTAGCGATGAATTTTATTAGGGGCGAATTTTATTAGCGAAGAATTCTATGACGAGTGCATACGTTATATATTTTGCGACGAAATTTGCAACATATGATGTTTTGTCGGAAAATATACAACGTATATTTCCAACGATACGTTTGTTGTAGAATTTTTCGCTAATAAAATTCATCTCTAATAAATTCATCGCCAAAAAAATTATTTTTTTTGTAACTGTGATGAATTTCTACGTTATATATTTTGCCCAAATTTCGTCATGCGATACGTTTATATTTTAGGACAAACTCATGCGACACGTTTGTCGCATGTTATAAAGCATACATTTTCAACGACACGTTTGTCGTAGAATTCGTTGCTAATAAAATTCATCGTAAATTAATAATAAATATAATTTTTTAGCTACGAAAATTAGCGAAGAAAAAAAATTTCTCGCTAATTTGCAACGAAACATCATATTTATTGCAAATTTCGTCGAAAAATATATAACGATACATTTCCAACGATACGTTCGTTGTATAATTCTTCTATACAATTACCATTCAAAAAAAAAACAAGCAAGCAAAAAAAAGAAAAAAGAAAAAAAAGCAAGCTTTGCTTGGTAAACCACTTGCGCGCTGGGTCTTGCATGCTACTACACGGTAAATATTTTTTTAAAACCTAATTTTGTAAATAATTTTTTAAAAAAATTAAATCAGAAAAAAAAACCATTAATTTCTATGCAGTAAAGTTGGATCAAACACAGATGCTTTTGAATGACTATCAAGTTATAAAAAAATGATTATATCGAGGTTTATAATTTTTTTTTCTAATTTAATGAAAAATTTGTTTTGAGACAATGAATTGGAGGGATTCTCATGTCTGGTCATCTTGAGGATGCTGGAAAATTATAAAGATTGCTTTTTAATTCTATGCTTATTTAAGAAGAAAACCCATTACTTTTACTTATGCCGGAAGTAATCAGACTGGCGGATGTATTTTCCACTCGTCTGCCTCTCCCTTTTCCGGTTTCCGTTCTGCTTAGAAAGCGATTGTCTTGCTTTCAGCTAGCACGGACACGCTGATTAGGAAAAATTTTGCGTGTCGGACACGGCGACATGCGACACGGCCGGACACGAGAGATCGCGTGTCCGGTTGGCTAACAAAATAGGACAGGCGTGTCCGACACACCGACACGTCGCGACACGTAGTAGACACGTCGCGACACGTCCGGCTTGTAAAAAAATATTTTTAAAATATGCTGTGATCTTATAAGTTTGAAGCTACTATTTGAGGACACCGTTACAGTAAAATAATAATATCTGAATGTCAAATATGAAATAACTATTACATATAGACATAGTGATATATATAAATATGTGTCGTGTCCCACAGTGTCGGAATTTTCTATTTTTTGAGAATTGTCGTATCGGCGTATCGTGTCGTATCGTGTCCCGTATTATATCGATGCTATATAGGCTATCAGCATGTCTTTATTTTGTCACGACTTGGACTCGAACCACCGCCACGGGTTTTTTCTTTTCTAAGATGTAATTGAATTTCAATTCCGTGATATATTCTAGAGATATGTAATGTAGTCACGTTGCATGCATTCCAAAGTATAAATGCGCGCAATGCGGCATCGCCACGTGCCCGTTTTGAGTCCGATCCTTTGGAGACGGTGCGGGCCGGTTCGTGGGATCACGTTCAAAATCGATTCGGAAAGACAGATTTAGCTCTCAAATCCAGAAAGCCAAATTGGCTAGAGCTTCAATTAGTGGAGGTAAACAGTCAAAAAGGGGCAGAGGAAACCAAAAAAAGGCATTCGAGCTGGTCAAGAATGGTCTATCCATCCGCCACGCACTGTCGTTGTTGCACGTGCTGGAAACGAAACAACGAAGCGAACCCCGACACACCTCCGACATTACCACACTTTTTTTTTATTAAAAATAATGTCGCACATGACATTATTGTCCGACCAGAGTGCATGCCGGCGCTGCCATTCAAATTTGAAAAAGTGATTTTTTTTTTTAATTTTGGAAATGATGACATACATTCCTCGAAATTTCTTTACTTGTCTATCGTCATAAATTAGATCTCAGCCCAAGCTCGAACTTGGCCTGATGGTCCTCGCGCATCATCAGCATTTATGAAAGAAAAACCCATGGATGGACCTCGTAAATCGAGGAAATTATCAAAAAAGCCCTAAATATATCGTAACTGTGTCAATTCAGTAATAATTTTTTTTTGTATCAATTGAATTCTAAAACTATCATAGTTATGGCATTTCAATTCACTTTGTTAACCGATACTGACGTAGATAATTATCAATAATATTCTTATATTATTTATTTTTTCTCTTTTACTTTTGCTCGCTACTTCTATGGTCGGCAAGGGTTTCGCAACCCTCGTCCAGCCTCACCTAGCTGAGGTAAAGGCAGCCTTGTTGACTGCAAGAGAAGGCGACTTTGCTTGTAACTGGCAAGGCCATGGCTGCCGTTGCCCGGCAATGCCTCATGAACGAGACTACAATCCACTCACTCAGTCGCTCTCTCTCTCTCTCTCACGATCTCTTAACTCTCTCTACTCTCTCTCTTTCTTTGCCTTCTTCGTGGACAACTCCAACTCTCTCTCTCTCGCTTACTCTCATTTCTCGCACTTCTATCTCTTTTCAGAACCAGCAAGCTTTGTGAGAAGCCCTCGAATCGTCTTTCTTCGATGAAACCCTAATTTCGATCGGGGGTCGAAGCTTCGAGGTGATGGTCAACGAGATGCGGACCCCGGCGTCTTCGAACGCCTTCTCGTTCCTCTCCAAGAGTTGGAAGGAGGTCCAGGTCTCGGCTGATGCTGATTTGCAGCTGATCTGCAACCAGGCCAACTCCTTCAAGAACCTCGCCACCTCCTTTGACCGCGAGCTCGAGAACTTCATCAACTCTGCCCCCACCTTCTCGGTCCCATCCGCGTTCAGGTCTTCGTGTTAGCCCGCGAAGATCGATTTTGTCAAGAGGTTGCAGCCCAAGCTGTCACAGTATTTTATAGTCGCCGGCGGCTATTTTTTTTTTTTTTACCTCACTCACATTTTTACCATTAAAAACCTCGGACACGACTGTTTTTTTCTTTTCACCATTCGAACACGTGGCCGGTCGTGTCCGCCCGTGTCCTGTCGTGTCTGATACACAAAAAACCTAGAGAGCAGCGTGTCCGTGCTGCATAGGCCACAGTAGGGGCAACAAAAAAATATTATAATATTAGTAAAAATTGTCTACAGTAGTATCAACTAGCAAAGTAGACCGAATTGACACAATTGTAAAATATTTAAGATTCAATTGAAAAAAATTAGGACTGAATTGACACAATTATAATAAATTTAATACTTTTTAAATAATTTTCCCTCGCGAAGACTACCTGTTTGACATACATATATGTTTTCTATCCATTTAATGTTGATAGAGTGGATTGTGTTAAAAACAAGTCATATTTGCACAATCACTGGTTTATCACGTGAAATTTTGTTCCAACTAGGACAAGTTTCGCAACCCCACCCAAAAAAAAAAAAAATTGCTTGGCACGCATGCCGTATGGCCGTCATGGCCATATTTAAATGGGAAATACTTTCTTTATAATATTGCAGCGACAGTACAACCTTAATCGTAAACTCACACACCTTCATAGTATTTTTTTTTTATAAAACACTCGTTGATTAAAATATCGTACGGTTTAAAATAACTAATAGTATAAAATATCGAAATCTTTTGGTCCGATTAATCTTCACGGCCATGTACATATCGTATAGAGCCGACATTAACTTCAGACTCCAAATTAATTTGATTTTGCATAAATTGGTAGCTAAGCACACATGACCTCAGTAAAATAATACTTGGAATCAACTTAGCCATAACAAGTGGAAATTTTGATCATTGGGGCAGCCACGCAAAATGCTTTTGCCCACGAAAGCGACTCCATGCATTTGTTAATTGTTTGGCGGCCACGCATTAAAGAAGCCAACACCCAAATGGAGTCTCTCTCCTTTCCTGGCACGTGACGGCTCAGGGATCGCACGTGCAAGGACGATTTTAATGGAGGGTGGCGTGAGTACATAGTCAAGAAAACACCTGGGGACCTTGATCTCTGCTGCGTTGTGCATTCACGGGAACAAGCGACAAAAAATTCATAAATCTATTGTAGTAGTGTAAGTTCAGTATTAAAATTTTTTTATATCAATTAATTTCTAAATCTTTTGTACCGATACCAATTAAGTCGTAAACTTTTTACTAGTGCCATTTAGTCCTAAAATTTTTGCAATGTTGTAAATTTAGTATTAAAACCTTCGTATTTATATCAATTGAGTTAATCAGATTAATTTTGACAAAAAAACACTGACGTGAAAGTCGATTGTCCTACATGGCATGGCTAACGCTGTCTTGGACATTTTTTCATACTATTCTAATATATTTTAAATAATTTTAAGTAATTTTTGTTTTAAAATTGTTTTTAAAAATTATTTAAAATATACAAAATATTTTAAAAAAATATCCATATTATCGCCATCCGTGCCACGTAGGGAAATTGACATCCATGTCAGTGATTTCTAGTCAAAATTGATCAAATTGACTTAATTGACATAAATAAAAAATTTAGGACTAAATTAGCACTAATATAAAAGGTTTAGGACTGAATTGACATCAATAAAAGGTTTGGGACTGGATTGGCATCAATGCAAAATATATTAAATTGAATTGACACAAAAAAGGTTTAAGATTGAATTGGTACTAATGGCATCACCGAAATATCTAAATCTAGTTTGGAGGAGCAATTTTTTTTCAAAGAATTTCCTAGTTAATTTGGGCACGAAAAATAGAAGTTGAATGGCCCTATCTGTTTCTCATATGCCCTCGAGTGCTCCACAACCATCACAGCGGATGATTTCCATCATATCCCAAAACCCTAATACGCGTCATTATGCGTCGATAGTATAAGATATCCAAGTCTTTTGGTCCGATTAATCTCCGCGAACATGTGCATATCGCATGGAGCGGACATAAAGTCGGGACTCCGAATTGATTTGATTTTTGCATAAATTGGTAGCTAAGCGCACATAACCTAAGCAAAAATAATGCTCGGCATCAACTTAGGTATGCTCCACATACCATGCATTTGTTCGGCGGCCATGCATTGAAGAAGCCAGCCAACACCTACACGTACACTCTCTCTCCCCTTCCCGGTACGTGCCGGGGAAGGGGACGCACGTGCGAAGGTGATCTTAATGGAGGATGACGTGAGTACATAGACAAGCAAAACATCAGGTGGCCTTGTTGTCTGCCGCCGTTCACTATAAAACCCCCCACATCCGCTCCTCTCTTCGGCAACATTCATCGCTCTTTTTCAGTAAAAAGGATTAGCAAATCCCATCCTTTTCAAGATTTTCACGCTCGTTCAAGAAGCTGAAATCTCTAGGGAAGAGAGGGAAGATCGGAGAGGGAGAGAGATTGTTTTTTCTTCTAGCGATGGCCGTGCATCGTTTGTCCGAGGCCGTGCACGAAGCGAAGGCCCCGCTGATGATGGCGGCCGTCCAGGTCGCGTTCGGCGGCGTCAACATACTGTACAAGCTCGCCGCCAGCGATGGGATGAACCTGATGCTCGTCATCGCCTACCGCTTCATCTTCGCAACCGCTTTCCTGGCCCCTCTGGCTTTCTTCTTAGAAAGGTCACACACGACACATCTTCTCTTAGTAACCAAATTCTAATGTGTATAGGTGTACTGATTCCGTGTTTCGGTTTATGACAGGAAGAGCAGGCCAAAGATAACGTGGACAGTGCTTGGGCAAGCCTTCTTCTGTGGGCTATTTGGGTAAGTGTGAGTTCGTGGATGCATCGATGTTCAGGTTCTTGATCAGCAGATGTGGGCGAGGCGATCCAGTGGCCGGCGAGTGCCTGCAGGCTGCAGCAGCAACAAAAAAAAAAAGAAGGAAAAATGAACATTAAGTAAAAAGGATGAAAATGACGAAAATTCCCTTGATCAATTAATTCTCCAAAATAATGACTATACTTCATACCCTTGTTCGAAATAAAGTTTACTTCAGGCCCTTGTTTGAAAGTTTTCAATGTTTCCATGAACTGCGAGCTGACAAGATACAACCTTAACTAGATTATTTCTCATGAAACAGACTTACAATAGATAAATGTGGAAGACTCAGGTGTTTTTGGATGGGGAAGTTTCTGGTCTTTTCTCGCTGACTGTGGTTGAATGAATTGCAGGGGATCAATGGGGCAAAACTTGTACCTAGCAAGCTTATCGATGACGTCGGCGACCTATGCCTCGGCCATGGCCAACCTCGTCCCGGCCGTGACCTTCGTCTTGGCCGTTTCTCTCGGGTATGGCACAGGCACTTTCTCATGCAAAATTCACTAGAATTAGTATATGCTCGGGGATCTTCAGCTGGGGTGTTCTTCTGACGTGGCGTGTTGGTGGATCGAAATTAGGTTGGAGAAGGTGAGGCTGAGGACGGTTGCAGGGAAGGCAAAGGTGGCGGGAACATTAATGGGGATCGGTGGGGCCATGCTGCTCACGTTCTACAAGGGCATGGAAGTCAACCCCTGGTCAACGCATGTGAACCTACTGCGCCACGTGGCAGCGGCCCCGCATGGCCGGGAGGGCTCGGGCAATCTCCTCCTGGGATCGCTTTTGGCCGTGGCCAGCTGCTTCTGCTACGCCCTGTGGTTGATCATTCAGGTGCGACGTCTTTGCCCTTTTCTTTTCATTACAATGATTTTTATTGAACGTCGATTTTTCTATCTCGCTCGATGCTTCACTTCGTGTCTCGATAGATCTAGACGATTGATATGCCGGTTTTTATATTTGAATCCCGACATCTTCCAACCTTACGAGCGAAAAGTCCCTCGATGTCTGATTTGATCTTATGAACTAAGTGCTATTCCTCGGTAATTAACAATGATTTGCTCGACAGGCCAAGATGAGCGAGGGGTTCCCATGCCAATACACGAGCACGGCATTGATGACCTTCATGGCGTCAATCCAAGCAGTGGTTTACGCACTGTGTCGAGAGAGGGATTGGAGCCAGTGGCAGCTCGGATGGAACGTCAGGCTCCTCACCGTATCATACTCGGTACACCGTGAAAGAACACTAAACTCTAATGTCGCGTGCATTTATTAGGGCTAAATATCGATTGTCGAACCACCCCGGTACATTTCGTTAGCTGATCCGCCACCCACTCGCGCGGCGCGGTTTTGCCTGTGGTGCTGCAGGGGATCGTCGCTTCCGGGTTGTGCTATACTCTAATCGCTTGGTGCGTGCGGATGAGAGGACCAGTGTTCGTGTCGGTTTTCAATCCTTTGATGCTGGTGACCGTGGCCTTGGCGGGGTCTATGGTGTTGGACGAAAAATTGCACCTGGGAAGGTATGTATATATATGAATAGATGCACAAATATTTGTAAGGTATTCCAACCTTCCGAATCGCTTAACACGGGATATCTGAGATTTCGCTTTCTTTCTATGGCAGCATTCTTGGATCGGGGCTCATAGTGCTCGGTCTCTATGCAGTGCTGTGGGGCAAAAGAAAGGAGGATAAGAGGATGAATCAGCTCGTGCCATCCATTGGCTCCGGTGAATCTGAATGCATTGAGATCGTCGTCGCCTCTCCGGACAAGAACGGCGTTAAGGAGGGTGACGATGTTCGAGAGGTGACGCAAAAGGAGAGCGAAGTGATCAACGAAAGTCTTGAAGAGAAAAGAGGAGGAGTAGGAGGAGAAGAGCAAAGCATAACGACCAACTGACCTTGGATTACCGTACGATGTACATTGCCCCTAATATAGGCAGGCGTAGAAATGCAAAAGTGACAACTTCGACTTGTTCAATATTGGGGGCATTTTGGTAAATAGACGATATTGCACAGCAATGTCTATACCTTAGTCAAGAACTTAAATAATACCCAAGTCTTTGGATAATCCCTTTCGTATATGTAGTCAATTCATTCATTGAATGATATACCCAATTTGGAGATTGGCCCTCTCCCAATGATAACCTTTTCATTTTTTTCTCCTTTATTGATCTAATTAAAATGTTGTCCTTGCATTAATAGAGTTAACTAAAATGGATATCTGCCAATGATATATTGCTATTATGATTCTCAAATTAGAGACAATTGTACACTCAAATTCGATGTGTAACTGCTTTTATATCTTGGATAAAAGTATTTGATTTCTTTGCAACCAAGGATCACATCAACCCCCGCTAGGGAAAAAGTTAGGGGTCCGGCTTCGGCTACCAATCCAAGATCTATTTTGCAATCTTACGGAGTCATCAAATTAGTAGGGTATTTGATGGACATTAATTTAGGTAAGAATTCTATTCATATTGCATAAACTCATTAGCTGAATCTATGGATATACCTCATAACGACATATGTTATGAGACAATGGGCATGATCTTGTTGATGTGGATGCCATCAGTGCTACATTAGACAATCGGCGCTGATGTGGATAATTATTTTTTATATTTCTTTTAAGTTTTCTCTGAGTATTTTGAATTTTTTTTTATGTTTAATTTTGTTTTGTTTCTTGTTCCTCTTTCTTTCTTTCTTATTTTTTTTTCTGCGAAGTACAATGTACCCTTGCCGACCACTAGGGGAGGTCGCGGGCAAGATTCCCAACCAATTCATTCATTGAGTTTTCATGACCGGGCTCCACTATAAACTCTCTCCTCACATGAATTTTAATAGTTTCAGTACCATAATATTACTTCAGTTTGATCAAATCATATCTAGACATCTTAATATGTTTTCTTGTTTACATTTTTCAGTTAGCGGTTAATTTACCGGCAGCATTTGCAACACACGGGTTATAAATTTATTATATGAAGTTTTGTTTGAAATGATTAACCTGAGACATGCATGCTATTGATTTTTCTCATTTCACCTTGAATGAAACAGTTATTCTCTTATGAATCTTTCTTATTATTTTAACATATCGTGATTGTTTTTAATCGATTTCTATAGAACTCGTCCCAATACTATAATAAGATCTAGGGTTTGTATAGATGAATAAAGGCGGGCCACTCAAACTGAACAAGACCTAATCTCATAACAAGCAGCAAGGCTGAATAGGAAAGCGGTCGAGCCGAGTGATGAGAGCCTTTTTCACTTTTCATTAAGACAGCTTCATACTCATTCACGAAATGAAGTCTCTGCTGATGACGGGGTCGTCTAGGTCGTATGCGCTAAAGTCAACATACCGATATCAAGCTCGCAACGAGCGACATGGACGAACCTGATGTTCGCCGCCGCTTGTCACTTAATTTTTGCAACGACTGTCACCCTCCAGCTTTCTTTTGAGAAAGATCACACACGCATGCATCTAATAAATCAATTTTGTTTTCCTTGTGATTTCAATTGATTCTATGGTGTATGTGTTAACTAGCTTTGTATTTCGGCGTATAACAGGACGGAGATGCCACATATAATGTGGACTGTCCCCGTGCTAGCCGTTCTTTATTGACACCTATATTTTGGCGACCAGTTTAGGCATTCTTTGCATAAAAAAAAAATTAGGAATCGACCCTAATCCCTAGCAAGAAAAATATCATTAATTGCAGCTGCATATTCGTTATGTTTCTTTTCATGCATTATTAAACCCACATACTTTGCATATAAATTGGACCGGCGGCGGGTGAACTTAAATGAATGGTTAATTAATAAAATGGACTGAGCTCGAAAGATCATTAAGTTTGGCCAAGCCCATTAAAGACCTAGGTGGCATTTAATGGAAATTGCAGGAAATAAGAATATCAAGTTTGAGGGAATCTGCTCCACCAAATCTTCAACTGCCACGTCATTTTCATCACTGTATGTTCATGATCTTTTTAAGCAATTAAAACAAAGAAGCAGCACCAAAGGAATGTGGTCAGGATGTATGTCCATGTTTAAAGATGGGATGGTGGAGGTGGTTGAGTTGTGGAAAGAAGGTGAAAAAACGAGGTGGACGCTTTACTATGAAAAGACGCCACCAACTCTTGCTGTGCTGGATCCGCCGTCACCAAGGTCCCATGCCGTCGCCGGTGCCGCCTTTCGGGCAGCAAGATACGTTGCAACTTTTTCCTATCTGATCGCCGTCGCAGCCGCCTCTCGTCCTCATGGCGACACCACGGCCTGCTGAGGGAGACAAAATCGAAGTTTTCCTTGGGCAAATTTCTGGTTTTGTTGTTATTGACTATGACTGAATGAATTGCAGGACATCAATGTTTCGAAATTTGTACCTGGCAAGCTCATCAATGATATCAGCAATCTAGCCATGGCCAACCTCGTCCCAGCCGTGACCTTCATCTTGACCATTTCTTTCGCGTATGCATAGGTTTTTCCGTGCGAATTCAATACCCATTCGTTGAAGTAAAGATTGACCAAAACAAAATGTTTACTAAATGTAACACATTGTAAAGTTTCATTCTATGACCTAATTAACACGATCGCTTACGCAATCATTGTGAGTTCCGATCCTCGACATGTGTATCTGACGTGGCATGTGGTTTTATTATGTGTTTCATGGTTGTCGGTCAAAAATGAGATGGGGGAAACAGAGGCTAATAACAGTTGCAGGGAAGGCGGAAGCATGGGGGACATTAACTGTGGATTGGCGAGCAATGCTGCTCATGTTCTTCAAGGACATGGAGGTCAACCTCTTTGGTCGGCGCAAGTGACGCCCTCGAACCACGTGGCTTTGATGGATCATCGCCGAGTGGCTCAACGGGTTCCCCGTGGGTCGACAAACAGGTTGACTTCCCCGAACCTTGTAGAACGGGATCAGCATTGCCTCACCAATCCTTGTTAATGTACCCAACACACTTTCGCTTTCCCTGCGACTCTCTTTAGCCTCCCTTTCTCCAACCTAACTTCAATAGATCGTGAACACGAAAGGGAATCACACTCCATGTCGGATATTCATGTTCGAGTAACGGTGAGTAATCTCACAGTGATTTCGTAGATGACCCGTTTTAATTAGGCCCTTCATAAAATAAGCCTGTATAATTTGGTTTCTTTAGTGAACATTTTGCTTTTGTCAATATTCAATTCGATGAACAGTTATCGAATTTGCCTGATAAATCCTGTACATACCCAAAAGAAATAGCCATGGAAAAAGTTACGGCCGGAACTTGGTTGGTCATGGCCGAGATGCAGGTTGCCCATGTCATTGATAAGCTTGGCAGGTGTAAATACCGAGACATGGCAATTCATTTTATCACAGTCAACAACAAACGTTGTGAAGTTCAGCAAAGCATTTGCATTTCAATAAAGAGTTCTCCATCCGGTCTTTATTCGTGCACTTATTCGAAACTTCCAAAGCTAACATTCTTGTCTTTGATTCTTATGGACAACGCGCCCGTCCTAATAGCTTCTTTTAGAAGGAAGGAAACCTAGGATTCGCCGAGAATAAGTCGTCACTGCACTAGTTGGTACTGCTGCCATCAAGGATTCTTTTATGGCCTAGATAAAGCTCGATGCTAACCCTTCTTCGAAACAAAAAGCTCTAATGCATTCATGTCCATCCACAGAGATGAACATGGTCGACAGCTTTAGCAAGTAAGCAAAGCTTCTTCAAGAATGGCGTGACCAATCTAAAACACCAGCAAGTTAGCATTTCAATGACTTTTAATTATGTACTACAGACCCTTTTTACTATTTACGTATGAACTATGATAACAATAAACTTTGATCACAACGAACGAGATTGATCGATATCTCATAGGCAATTAGGCATATGCCTCTCTAAATTCTACCGTTGCCATTCTCCCTTTGTTGAATTAGGATCGATCGATTTCTCATTTTGAAATGAGTGATGTCTCGCCCAGGGCTGGCGAGAGCTAGTCACCCTCGCCCCTACGATAGGCAGTGAAGCCCCCCAAGCTAGAACTTTCACTCTCTCTCTATCTCTCTCTCTTCAATCTCTTTCAATAAAATTTTTAGATTTTTTAGTTTTTATTGGTGCCAATTCAACCCTAAAATCGCATTACCTTTTCATTGGTGCCAATTTAGTGGTAAACCTTTTATTGATGTCAATTCAGTCATAAATATTTTGCATTAATGTCAATTTTTTAGTCCTAAATATTTTGCATTGATATCAATTGAGTCAATTCGGTCAATTTTGACCGGAAATCGTTAGCGTGAACATCAATTGTCCTACGTGGTAAGGCTCGTCCTAACATGAATATTTTTTTAAAATGTTTTTGATATTTTAAATAATTTTTAAAAAATTCTTAAAAATTATTTAAAATTATAGAATAAATATTAAAAAAATATTGAAGTCAGTGTTTGTCGTGCCACTGACATAAATACAAATGATTTAGGACTGAATTAACATCAATGTAAAATATTTAACACTGAATTAGCACCAATAAAAGGCTTAGGACTTAATTAGCGCAAATGTAAAAAGTTTAGAGCTGAATTGACATAAAAAAATTTAAAATTAAATTAGCACTAATATAATAGATTTATGACTTTTTTGTACCCTTTTTCTCGTTTATTTGAAATATGAAAAATTTTGTGAAATCACCGTCAATTTTTATAAAAACTTAGAATTATTAAATCGGGCAATCAATTAGATGGGGCCCGACAGAGGCAAATTGCCCATCCCCACAAAAAGTTACCCGGCACTGCATGCCATGTGGCATCACGATCATATCTAAATTTTGTTCGTGCGAGCTATTTTTTCAGACAATTTGAAAGTCAATTTGGGCACCAAAGTATAAGTTGAATGGCCCCATACAATTTCTCCTATGCACTCGAGTGCTCCACGATCACTCCGGCAGAAGTCTCGTCATATCTTAAGTACTTAAATACGCATTGTATAGAGCGGACATAAACTCGGGACTCCAAATTAATTTGATTTTCCCTAAGTGGTAGCTAAGCACACATAATATAAGAAAAATAATGGCAAAATAATATCTAGAGTGTCAATATTTATGTACATCACCCACTTTAATGTCAATAATTTGTTTGGATCACTTAAATGCCAAATCGAAGAAAAAAGATTACTTAAGTGTCAATTTCGACAAAAAACGATCACTTAAGTGTCAATCTCGACGAAACAATACGCGTGACGTTTTTTTTAATAATTTTATAATACTATATGGATTTTTTTTATAAAAAAATCAGTCCACATGGCGTCCATGTGGCATTTTTTCAAATAATCAGTTCACGTGGATGCCACATGTAGTATCTTTTTAAAAAATAAGCTAAAATATTTACAAAAAATTAAATTGAATTAAATTAAAAAATTAGTTAAATGACTAAAGAAATGAAAAAAAAACAGAAATTGAAAATATATTGCAACGGATAGGGCTTCCAGTGAGGGTAAGGGATGGCCGGCAGGGGTTGCCCACCACTCGGCGGCGGCCAGGGCTTCCAGGCCTTAGCTGCTGCAACACAAGTTTTTTTTTTTTTAAAGTTTTCCAGCTTATTTTTTTAGTTTTTTATCGAATCTTTTTCATTGTTGACTTGGAGGCTCTGACGAGCCACGTAGATGCCTCGTCAGATTTCTGGCGAAGTTCATTGGAGTTGGCATTGAAATAATTATTTTTTTAAATTGACACTTAAGAGATCCAAAAAATAATTGGTAATAAAGTAAGTGCTGCATATAAATATTAACACTGTTAGTGTAGTTTTGCGATAAAATAATGCTTGCCTCAACTTAGGTATAGTGAGTGGCCATCGTGATCACAGGGGAAGCCATGCAAAATGGGTTTGCCCGAAAAACAGCGGCTCCACTTCGATGCATTTGTTAGGCGGCCGTGCATTGAAGAACCCAACACCCAAATGGAGTGTCTCTCTCCTTTCCTGGCACGTGCCGGCTCAGGGATCGCACGTGCGAGGATGATTTTAATGCAGGGTGACGTGAGTACATAGCCAGGCAAAAACACCCGGCGACATTGTCCTTTTGCTGCGTTATATTATTATATATACACACACTTCCACTCCTCTCTTCTGAAACATTGATCACTCATTTTCAATGAAAAAGGTTTAGCAAATCCCCCATCTTCTTGTTTAACTAAGACAATTTCACGCTGGTTCAAGGGACTGAAATCTCTAGAGAAGAGAGAGAGAGAGAGAGAGAGAGAGAGCGCTTCGAGCAATGGCGCCCCATAGTTTCTTTGAGGCTGTGCACAAGGGGAAGGCCCCGCTGATGATGGGGGCCGTCCAGGTCGCGTTTGCCGGCGTCAACGTACTGTACAAGCTCGCCGCGAGCGACGGGATGAACCTGACGATCGTCGTCGCGTACCGGTTCATATTCGCAACGGCTTTCCTAGCCCCTCTGGCTTTCTTCTTAGAAAGGTCACACGTACTTCTCTTATCAAACTAACTTTTACTTTTCCCTTGTGATATCAGTGGGTCCGAATGTGTATGCTTAGTCTGATTTCTTTCTTTCACATGTTACAGGAAGAGCAGGCCAAAAATAACGTGGACAGTGCTTGGGCAAGCCTTCTTCTGTGGCCTATTTGGGTAAGTGTGAGTTCGTGGATGCATTGATGTTCAGGTTCTTGATCGATAGATCTGGGCGAGGGTGTCTTGCCCGCAGCGGGTGAGGGCTTAGGCGAGATGATCACCGCCAACGGTCAGTGAGCCCTCGCCGCCTGCAGGAGAAAAAAAAAAGAAATGGGAAAAATGAAAATTAAATAAAAAGGAAAAGAATAAAGAAATGACGACAATATCTTTGATCAAGGCATTTTTTGAAACAATGAGGGTACTTAGGGTTCACTTCAGACCTTTATTTGAAAGTTTTTCATGTTTTCTCGTACTGCAGCTGACAAGATACAACCTTTACTAGATTATTCCCATGAGCAGACTTTTAATTGATAAATGTGGAAGACTCAGGTGTTTATGCAGGGGTAAGTTTCTGGTCATGTTTTGCTGACTGTGGTTGAATGAATTGCAGCGGATCAATGGGGCAAAATTTGTACCTAACAAGCTTATCGATGACATCGGCGACCTACATCACGGCCATGGCCAACCTCGTCCCGGCCGTAACCTTCGTCTTGGCCATTTCTCTCGGGTATGCATAGGATTTCTCATGCAAATTATTGTAATTTAATCCGCAGACGCTAATCAGGATCTTGCCAGTATATCAACGCGAGAGAGAGAGAGCCATACAAAAACAAACGAGGAACAATAAAGGACAATGATGATGTACGTGGTTCGGTCCGAATGTCGGAACCCATGTCCATGGAGAGAGCCAGGCACAAATAATTCACTATAATCCGAAAATCCAAATTTACAAATCACTCACATGCTCGAGTGTTTTTCACAGATGAATTGAATCAAAACCCAAGATATTTACAAATAAATAACTCAAATGGATATAAAATCTGGAAAAGTATCCCCTACCTTAAAGGTAAGGGTAACTTAAAATCTGGGTTGTCTAATTTACTAAAATTATGTGGACTGATCTGGGCTGTCCATTTTGAGTTGGACAGCCCGATTGATTAAGTCGCCACTACCTTTTAATGTAGGTATCCAAATCCATAAAATGTCACCAAACAATCCGATGTGATCCCGCTTCTGTTCCCCGGCCACCTCAAAAGGAAACTCAAGTGTCGGAGGACTTTATTGTGCCGCAACACGAGAACCCTTCACCGTGCAGTGCGTGGCTTTCAATTTTTGCTGAAGAGGCCCACTCCATTATTGCTTCTTCATGAGTGGCCTTGTCAAGAGAGAACCCTTCATTCCTCTTTCTCTCCCAGGTGCGGCCACAATTGCTAAGAATGAAAAAAAGAAAGAAAAAGAAAAAGACAATCCTAGAGCTTGCACGACAACCATTCTGATCCTAAAAAGTTATCATGATTAAAATGATTTTTCTGATTCTGTTTCCTGTATGAGTTTTAGAGAATCAGGACGCATCTTGCAGCTGCCCAAAATTTTTATTTATCCTCTTATATGACATATGACATATTGAAATATAAAAACAAATATCAAGAATCGCCACATTTATTGTGGGGCTTCATCGAGCTCGTTTGAGCAAGTGAGCGGATAACCGAAATAAGCGACACAATTGTTTCTGCAAGAAAAATCTACTGCACTGCCCTGTATTGGTGTGCATTTTTTGAGTTTTTTAAGTGTTCACCATTATTATTTTTGTCTTTTTCTAGAATTTTCTAAAATTAGACTAAGTATGAAGTATGCAAACCTAGGCAAATCACAAACAATGAACTCAAGTGCACAATCAAGAAATCATGGCATTGGTAAATTGCATCATAAAACCCTAATGAAACCCTAAAGGCTTAGAGAAATGTGATTCTAGTTTAATTACAAGTGTGTTTACTTTTTTACCAATAAAAAATATAATCTAAGAAATCTATGCCCAAATTTATGAAAATGAGGTCAAACTAGCCCAATCTAAGCTTTTTCTATTTTTCGATATTTTTTGAATATTTTTATTTTTATTATCTTATATATTTTTATTTGAATTCTATTTTAGATCGAGAGAAAATTAACCAAAGAACTGAAAGGAAAAGTAAGAGATGCTGGATTTTATTCTGTTTTGTAATTATCAAAAGTGATTCTTTTTTTCAAAACCAACTTTTTTTTTTCGTTCTTGGTTTTGCTTTAAAACTATTTCCCAAAATAGAATCAAAGCCCAAAATCATTTGCATTGTCAAATAGAATTCTCATCTCGCTTTTTTTTCTTTGTTTGGTCCGAATTTCGGGACCGATATCTATGGGGAGAGCCAGCTGCAAATAATTCACTATAATCGAAGAATTCAAGTTTACAAATCACTCACATGCTCGAGTGTTTTTCGCGCCTCGATTAAATCCAAAACTCAAATATTTACAAATAAAAAACTCAAGTGTTTGACGACTTTATTGTGCGGCCACAGCCTACACGAGAACCCTACACTGTGAAGTGTGTGGCTTTCAATTTTTGCTGAAGAGACCCTCTCCATTTTTGCTCCTCCATGAGTGGCCTTGTCAAGAGAGAACCCACCATTCATCTCTCTTTCCCACAAGCGGCCACAGTAGCTACAAGTGAAAAATTCAAAAGGGAATTTTGTAACTCTGGCAACCATTCTGATCCTAAAAAATGATTCTGATTAAAATATATATATATATATATATATATATTTTTACTCTGTTAGCCTTTTGTCTCTCTCTACTAGAAGACCCTTTCAGCCCCCACACGTGCAGCCAAGAGGAGAGAAAAGTCATTCCCTCTGTCTTCTCTACCCTTGCCCCCTTGGGCCCACAAGAAAGGAAATGCATGTAATAAAGCAAGACCATAATCTTGTAGCGCTTTCTTCATTATATGGAACGTGCAGCTATTTTAAGGCCGTCTCTTTAATTTCTTTGCGCGGTCAAATTTGGATATAAATCCAACCGGATTGGAAACCTCGAACAGCTCAAACTCGAGACATAATTCAGCACAAATTCCTCGACATGCAGTTGGATTATAGTTTTAGTAGAATCAGTCTTGGCAAGATGTTCTTCTGAGGATGCGTGCGGTTTTTTTTTTTTTTTTTTTTAACTTTCATCTTCACGTTGGTGGTCCATCGAAATTAGATTGGAGAAGGTGAGTCTGAGGACGGTTGAAGGGAAGGCAAAGGTGGCGGGAACATTAATGGGGATCGGTGGGGCGATGCTGCTCACGTTCTACAAGGGCGTGGAAGTCAACCCCTGGTCAACGCACGTGAACCTGCTGCGCCACGCGGCGGCGACCCAGCATGGCCGGGAGGGTTCGGGCAATCTCCTCCTAGGGTCGCTTTTGGCCGTGGGCAGCTGCTTCTGCTTCGCTTTGTGGTTGATCATTCAGGTTGGTCTTTTACTCTTTGGTTTGTGCCTTAATCGTTCAGGTGGGCCGGGAGGATTCGAGCAATATCGTAACGTGCATGTTGCCAAGTGTTGTTTCTCAGTAAGATACAAATCATACAATGATTTATTTGACAGGCCAAGATGAGCGAGAGATTCCCATGCCAATACACGAGCACGGCGTTGATGACCTTCATGGGGTCAGTCCAAGCAGTAATCTACGCACTGTGTCGAGAAAGGGGTTGGAGCCAGTGGAAACTCGGATGGAACATCAGGCTTCTCACCGTATCATACTCGGTACACCATGACCGAACCCCTTATTCTACGATGCTGCGTGCATTCATTAGGGCATAATATCGGCTTTCGAACTACCCTGCTGTACGTTGTTAGCTGATCCGTTGCCCTCCTGGTGCTGTAGGGGATCGTCGCTTCCGGGTTGTGCTATACTCTAATGACTTGGTGCGTGCGGTTGAGAGGACCGGTCTTCGTGTCGGTTTTCAGTCCTCTGGTGCTGGTGACCGTGGCCTTGGCGGGGTCTATGGTTTTGGACGAAAAATTGCACCTGGGGAGGTAAGCATATAAACATGTATTCTTAATACATTCGAACCTTTCGAATCACTTAGCACGGGAGATTTGAAACTTTGGCTCAATTTCCATGGCAGCATTCTAGGGTCGGGGCTCATTGTACTCGGTCTCTACGAGGTGCTGTGGGGCAAAAGAAAGGAGAATAGTAAGATGAATCAGTTAGTGCCATCGACCAGCTCCGGTGAATCTGAATCCGTCGAGATCGTCATCGCCTCTCCGAACAAGAACGGCGTTAAGGCGCACGGCGATGCGCTAGAGGTGGCGCAAAAGGACAGCGTAACTGATCAAAGAAAGTCTTGAAGAGAGAAGAGGAAGCCACGAACAAAGCTTATCGAGCAACTGACCTTGGATTAGCGTACGATGTACATTGTCCCAAATATAGGCAGGCATATAAATGCAAAACTAAAAGTGGCAACTTCGACTTGTCCAAGAATGGGGGCATTTTGGTAAATAGCCGATATCGCACGGCAATGTCTATACCTTAGTCAAGAACTTGAATAATACCCAAGTCTCTGGATATTCCCTTTTGTATAAGTTAGTCAATTCATTCACTGAATGATATACTCAACTCGGAGTTTGTGCCCCTCTCTCTCTCTTTCTCTCGATGATATCCTTTTGTTTCTCCTTCAAGCAATCGTATTTCGATCTGATTAAAATGTTGTCCCTGCATTAATACAATTAACTAAAAATAGATATCAATCGATGACACAATGCTTTTATGATTCTCAATTAAAGAGAAGTTTATACTCGAATTCTATGTGTAATTGCTTTTATATCTAAGATAAAAGTAGTTAATTTCTTTGCAAACATTGATCAAATCTGTTAGGAGTGCGCAACAAAAGTCCGATACGTTTACCGAGGGAGATTGTCAAGAGAGAGTCCAAGTCCGAATATCCTCTTCGGTGGCTATCGACCGGACATATAGCCAAACTGACCTCCACGTTTATTCAAAACGAGCCGCAGGAATTTATTCTCGCGCACAAAAGAAAAGTTTCAAAAAGAGGGAAAAGGAAAATAGAGGACGAGAGCGACTCCCTCCTTCCAAAGGACGGCTTCAACGGCGGCTTCAAGGAACGGGCGAAAACTACCCGCACCTTTTAGGACGAGGAATGTTCTTGGTTTTTGGTTAATTCCTGCTCAAATCGCCGGCACAAAAACAATGCTTTGCATGATTGTCATTCGCGTTTGATTCCTAAACAACTAATGTTCCGTTATTTAGGAATGCAATATTGATTGTTGCTCATTTGATCCCATTAGTTTCCTTTGCGTTTTGCCGAAAATGTCCTCGACGAAAGATCTTTCACCAAATGTGCGGAGCATTCGAATTTGATATTATTAAGCGGGGGTTCTTGTGACGGTTTTGAACAGGAAGCAAAGAGCAAAAAGTAAGTGCTATTAGTTGTTGAACGATTCGATCGTCTCCGAATCTATATAGCCCTATCTCTAAATTCTCGAGACTCATCTGCTCTGTTTGACGGTCGGCGTGACGTGCCCATGTTGTGGTATCGCCCAACGTCTTGCTACACCAAGCATCAGTTTGCCATATCCTTGGCCATAGATATGCGCTTCGCTTCAGGCAAACGGGTGCCTCGTTTGCCAAATTTTCATCATTGCTATCTCCCGGTCATTCGATACTCACACCCCTTTTATTCTCAAGATACGATTTTGATTTTCATCTCAGCCCTTCTCTCAGATCTCGAATCTTGAAACCTTAAGTCCACTCCCATGGCAGCGAAAGAGCAATCAACTCCCTCGCCTTCCACATGACAAAATATTTTGATGCTTTTCAAACTAGCATTGATATTTGTTTTTACCTTTTGGTGTGCAAATATTTTGTCTATATGACTGAGGAATCATGAAATGACCATCGGGTAAAGATTGCATGAAGTATGAAATGCTTTTACAAAAATATCGGCTAATGAACATAGAAGATATAGTCACTTAGTCTGCTTATGGTAACATTTCAGGGGAAAGTGTTTCTGTTCCAAAAGTGTTCCCAGAACACTTTTGGAACAGAATCGCGTATGGTTAAAAAATGTTCCAAAAGTGTTTCGCAGAACACTTTTTCGCGGAATACTTTTGAAGAAACAAAAAAAAAAATTGATTCTGAATTTTGGGACACTTTTTAGAACACTGTTGAAGAAACAAAAATGTTCCACCACCCGCCGGCCGCGAAAAAAAATGTATTTTTTTTGTACTTACCAAACGTATTTCTGTCCTCAGAAATCATAGCCAGGAGCAGAATTATAAAAAAGTATTTTTGTATGAAAAATATTATCCAAAACAGAAACATTGCCACGCGCAGACATTTGATATCAGAGTTTGAAAGATTTAGGTTTGCGGGACTGTTTCTAGTCCAAACTCTGGAATCTTCAATATTATTACTTGGCATAAGTTAGTTTTTGTTGACTGTCCCTCCTAAGCAATTTTCAATAAGAATTTGTAGCCTAATAATATGACGGTTCTGTTAGCTATTTTTTACCACACGATCTTCCAATAAATAAGTCTTTTATACAAAACAAGCGATGATAGTGTGTGAGTCTACGATTGAGATTGAATAGTCATTGACAATACTGTTAGGAAAGCATTTTCAGTCTGAAAAACATTATATTATACAGGAGTGAGGTCGCTATCTTGGTAAAGTAATTTTCTACCCCTACAGTCTATGAAACATGTAGTTTTTTACGCATACATGAGTAGGGCATAGAGGTTGACCCCCAAGAAAAAAAAAAAAGGGTAACGCATACAGCACAAACCCACGAGTGTTTTCGCAAAGCAGATCTAAACTGTAGTTAACCTTTTATCAGCGAATAAATATGAATAATATGAGTATAGTTACTTACAGTGTATGCCCCACATAACAGAGATACACTTTTCAATAGTCGATCGGAAATATCCCCACAATGGCACGTGTGTATGCAGACATATCCCCACCGAAGGAAAACATTGGAAAAATCACACAAAAAAAATCATAACTCTATCGTTTGAATGTTAATTGGATCACAAATCTCTCAATTAAATCAATTTACTCTTAAATCTTTTGACAATTTGTCATTGTAATTTTTTCAATAAATTTTAGCAAGAAATCATTAATATGGATGCCATTGTAACTATGTCACGATTGACACTGAAGTGGACGATTTTTGAAATTTTGTAATTGAATATTTTTTTCAATTTTTATTTTATTTTTTAAATGTTGCCAGCAAGGACTCGAGGCCCTCTCACCCAATGGCTGGCAAGGGTCCCCTGTGACCCTCACCCTCGCTAGCCACAATGTATAGAAACCAAACACTAACATGATATAAGAAGACAAAAATATCTAAAATTTCAAAGAATTTAAAAAATTATCCACAGTAACATCGGTCATTCCTTCCAATAAGAAGGCTGATTTCCAAGCTAACGATTTTCGGTCAAAATTGGTTAGAATGATTTATATTTACGAATCTAGCAAATTCAAAGGTCGATAACTTAATTGGCTTTTGAACAATAAGTTAACTACCTTTTCGGTCACTATTCTAGAAAACATCGATGTCACAATATAGTTACGACAACCACTGCTCGAGAATAACTTTGAAAGTTTGAATGATAGGATAAACCTATTGTAATGTTAGGCCTCTAAACCTCCGAATATCCTCATCTAACTATAAAAATATCTTAAAGTCCACCCCCCGACTCTCAAGAGCAGTGGTGTCAAAAAGACCCAAATCCGAAATTTCGAGTGTTTACGGATTGAATCTCATTTTAGTTTGGAAAATATGTAAAAAAAGAAAAAAAATAAGTATTGCAATGGTTCGGTTTGGTTCGGTTTCAAGTCATAAAACGAATCAAATTGGAACAGATTAAGTTCAAATCTATTTCGTTCCCCCACCACAACAAACAACCCCCCAAAAAAAAAAAGAAAAAAAAAAGAGGAACGTAATTAATTTATCGTCTCCTACCCCCATTATCTTCTGCAACTCGATCATGAAGAACACATTGGCTTCGGCTTTGGACTACTTCAAATTTTCCCTATTAATTAATTTGCCTTCTCCTTTTTTTTTATTATATAGATTTAACCGTCCAAAGAATAGAAACTTTTTTTTTTAATTACTTTTGCCCCACAGCACCGTATATAGGCCGACGACTATGAGTTCAGTCCCTAAAATCCTGCCACGAAAAATGAAAGGGTAAAAATTTTAGCATAAAATATATTAAAATGAAGAATTTCTTTGTGCAACATTCAGATGTACGTGCATAACCTCTATACCTTCCCAGGTGCAATTGTTCGTCCAACAAGATAGACCCTCTGCCAAGGCCGCACGCAGCATGCGATTATAGCATTGAACAACCCAGAACCGACGATTCCCTACAAACACCCCAGGCAAAACCAGGCCAACCCGCATGAGGGGCGGCGGATCAGGTAAATGACACACGGCGGGATTAACTCGACATTCCACACACAACATCAAAGAGTAAGGTGTTTGTTGGCGGGTGTACCGAGCATGATGCGGCGAGAAGCCTGATGTTCCATCCGAGCTTCCACCAGCTGCAATCCCTCTCCCCGCACAATGCGTAAATCACTGCTCGGATTGACCCCATGAAGCACATCAGCATGGTGCTCGTGTGTTGTTACGGGAACCCCTCGCTCATCTTGGCCTGTCAAACAAATCATCGGACGCCCTTATGTTTGCCAAACTAACCGGAAGAACCTTGGAAAGCCTAAAAAGTGAATCGCGCTAGAGAGATCTCACTCAGTGAAGTCAAGCGAAGCAAATCAAAGGCGACAAAAATCAAGACATCAAACAAAAGACCCACCCGTCGCCCCCCCCCCCCCCCCCCCCCCCCAAAAAAAAAAAAAAAACAAAAGACAAAGGAACCACCTGAATGATCAACCACAAAGCGCTACGGGTCGGGTCAACGGACAGGTCGGTCAACGGTCAAACCGGTCGGGTATGACCCGGATCACGATTTGATGACATCATCAATGACCAACGGACGCAACGCTTCATGCATTAGGCGTGTGAATCCTATGCGCACGGTCATCGCCAGCGCATGTGTCTCCTTCTGATTGCCATAGGTGGCCTGCGACCACTCAAAACAATTGTATTGACGAGACCTATCTAAATTCATGATCATTTCGAAATTTCACTAAATGAAAACACATGAAAATGGAATGAAAAGTAACATTTGTCGATAATCGACGTGCCCCCCCCACCCCCTGCGTCGAGGCGCTTGTGGGCGCGTGCGACGGTTTTCAGCGTCCCCTTGATGCGTGCGACCACTCATTTTTCTCATGTCAATGAGACGAATCCGAATATGCAATCAAATATAATTTTCATCGGACGAAATTAACAATAATAAAGAAGAACAGAATGCATACAACAAAAATAGCTATACAAATCAAGCACTAAAAAACAAATTTTATCTTAATATTGTTGTTCTTCAAGAGGGTAAAAGTTCGTATATTAAGAATGTTGTCACCTATAAGCGGGATTTGATGTTCATATTGGAAAATTATGTTGATAGACAAACTTGAAACCAATCGCAAATGAGTAATCTGAATGCAGATGAATGATCCGAGCACAACGAATTCACGTTGTGTCCTTAATACAAATTTATCTCCTCAACCGGTACTCAATGTTCTTGGACAATTGTCTCCCAGGATAGAATTGATTGCATTTCCTCGAAAGCGGAACTTGTTTCATAGGAAACCTTCGAACACAACTTCGTGGAATAATCACACAAAATGATGACGATGAAGAATGACAAGCATAACAGTTATTGTATCTTACGCGA
This sequence comes from Rhodomyrtus tomentosa, assembly GCA_028455895.1. Lineage (NCBI taxonomy): Eukaryota > Viridiplantae > Streptophyta > Magnoliopsida > Myrtales > Myrtaceae > Rhodomyrtus > Rhodomyrtus tomentosa. Next base: position 36,888,421 of record JAPCWY010000011.1, on the reverse strand, counting down.
TGGTCAATGTTTTATATATTTATAGAGAGTGAAGTGAAGAGTCACGAAAACATATGGTTTCATCGAAATGATTCGTCGACGAAAAGACACGACTTCGTATGGTTTCGACATAATGTTACGGAATTATATGGTTTTGTCGATTAAGGATTACGAACCGAAACAACTCTTCATTTATCATTCACGAAGTTGTATGGTGTGTGATGATAAGCATTATGCCGTTACACATTCCAGGGCTAAGATTGATGATTGTCGGAAGTATTATGGGCACACATTCTTTCAGCTGCAAGTAATGAGCGGGTCTTCCTGGGATGTTTAGTGCCTCTAGGAACTCAGCGGAATACATGAAATCTTCTCACGCATGAAAATTTTCACGAAAATTGTCGGCTTGCTCATGTAGCCAATCATCTCATCTCGGTGTCATTTAGAGGAGTGGATGGAAGACAGATTAGGTGAAGTCCTTGGGTAATCTTCATCATGCTTTGTTGTTGGGGTATGTGCTTCCTATCTCTTAAGCACGATCCAGCGACTAGAACGCACTGCGAAGCTTTGCTCCTTCAGTAGACTATTTCGTGCCATTGGCATTCGAGCGTACATACTTTTTTAAAATACGTGGACCCCACTCGGCCCCATTCCCAAACCTAAACGGCCCTTTTCAACTTCGGGACTATTTTGACCAAAAATTTCGGGACAGCTGGCCACAACAGAACCAGTCCCTCTCTTCGGATCCGGATCCCATGACATACCACTTGTATGTCGTGGGTGACATAAAAACAAATCCCACCGTTCATTTTCATATCAAAGTCAATAAACTGCCACGTCACCTGAAGGAATCAAATCCAAAAAAAATGAGTGGCACATTCTCATTTTGAAACGACCTTTTTCCCTCCCTCTCCTTTATTCCCAATTTCACCACTCCTCTTTCCTTCTTCGTCCTCCCCAAAGCAATTCGTCCCATTCCATCTCTCTCTCTCTCTTGCTTCTCTCTCTCCAATGGCAATTGCTGTCGAGAATCAGCCCCAGGAGAAGGTAAGCGCCCTGGTTATTGGGACTCGTCGGTGATTCTCTCTTCCCCATTTCTGGTGCCGGTCTCTCGAATTTGATGCGCGATCGTCCCGATTTGTGATTTTTCTCTTTTCTAATGACACTGTAACCGATCATGTTGTGTTAGCTTGGTCTCCATGTTTGTTTCCAATGTGCGTGGTATTGTCATTTGTCATTTGTCGGACGGTGGATGAATCAGCGTGTAGGGTTAGAGCCAAGGAGGGACCCTGAGAGCGGAGAGTATACGGAGTCACCTTCTCAGAGAATCTGTTGATTGGAGCGCAGTTCATAAATCGTTACCATATTATCTTACACTTGATCGATTATTGATTTTCTTAATGTTTTTTTTTTTTGTCTCCGTCTGGGTGAACTTAAGATTGCAGATTTTAGGTTGTGAGTACATACATTTACTCTTCGAAGAACCATGTGCGGAACATTAGATTACTGACATCTTAATGGGATATGCCTTCAATGGAATAATCAAGTTTGAGAGAAGGATTCCCGCTCAAGTTTGAGAATTTTTGTGTTCAATGACTAATACTTTTATGAGAGTACTTGCAGTTAAGAATGTGAAGCATGATGCAAATGTAGATATTTGGAGCTTGGGAGTCCTATGCTATGAGTTTCTGTATGGCGTTCCACCATTTGAAGTAAAGGTGCATTCAGATACATACAGAAGGTAAACATCAAATTTTCCCTAGTTAGGTACATATATAATACTACTGAGCAAATGCCTCATAATCTTTTACAAGTACTTTAAGCATTTTTTGTTTTTGTATATTTGTTGCATCTGATAACAGATGCTAGTAAAGGATTCATCCTAGTGTCTGCCCTCTACACAAGCTTCTTCAGCATCCGTGGATTATTCAACATGAAGAACCCTATGACATCTACAGGGGTTGATTGATTCAGTTTCATTGATGCGATTAATGAATCTGGTGGGTCTTATTAGTCCTACAAAGAATTTTGAAGGGTCCTAGGAGTGTACTCCACAGAACTTGGGCTATGTTTATCTGTTTGGATAAATGTATCAGTGACATTTATGGCCGAACCCCCCATGCGCAGCAGCGTATGCTTGTAACAGTTGGCTCATATTCAATTAATTTTTTCCGCTGTTGTTTTCTGTTGCTTTTCTTTGGTAAATCCCGATCTCTTTCTACTCGTTACAACGATAAAAGCTCATGCTTCCAAAGCAGATATATAGCCAAAGGGAATTAGCACTGCACTCTCCGTAAGGAATGATGCAGTTGGATTCCTGGTTCAATTATGGCTCACGATGGAAAGGGGGGGATACTGCAAAGGAAAGACCAACTCATCAAGAGCCATAACGTCAATTCAGCTACCGTGCGATTGTCAGTTTGACAACCTGCGGTGAAAATATTTGGCAAGCTTCGCCAGTCCCTATTGCCAAAACGTGGAAGATGATGAGTAAAGCCATTGGAAAGCTTAATCTGATGGTCAAACTGTGGTTAAAGTAGGTGGACATAAAGCAAAAAGTCATCATCATCACCCGAGTCCATGCTTTATCCTAGGGCATAGTAGCTTCTCCTTCTCAACGAAATTGTTTGTGCCCATACGGTTCTTCAAAGATGATTATTTTGGTCAAAGCAGATGCTATTGACAATACAATCCTTTCTGCAACAAGAGATGATGCATTTACCACTGCAAAGAACCCATGTTCATTCTAAGTGAAGAACATATGATTTTGCCATTTCCGGTAGAATATCGATGTCTAATGACTCATCAAATAGTCAGGAAAACATGCGAGTTCGGTTTCTCTTAGTGGAACCCTTCAAGATGGATTAAAAAGAAAGATCCAAGAAATTACTTAATGTAAGTTGACAATTTAATGTTGTTTTCTGCGATTATACAAGAAGCACCCATTGATTACATCTTATCAAAAATAAAATTTCAAAGTGATATACCCAAATAAATGTGTTAACATATACTTTCATCTAGAGAGAGTAGAAGAATCCCTGCTTATGCGGTTATCATATAACCCGAACCTCAACTTCTTTACTCACACGGTCTTCCCATCGTTACAGTTCTCTGTCTAACAGTTGGGTCAGTGGTTCTTCCTCTTCCTTGGCTTCAGCTACATCTTTGGAACTTAAGAATCTTGGTTGGTTCGTTGAAGAAAGAAGTCTAGCCCACATTCTATCAGTCATGACGAAGTCGTTCTGCTTTTCAGTCACTTGCTGCACTAAAAATCTTCGGAGTAACATAAGGAAAAGTAAAGAAAACATAATAATGTCCAAAGTCCATTAAGTGAAAAATGAGAGATCGGAGCAAACAATAATTTTACTTCAGTTCAGGAGAAGTTGCAGGGTGCTCAAACAGAGGACGAATACTAAGAAAACAGTGTACCAAAGTTTTAGTGTTAGCTTGCTTTAGTTTGGAGGCCCTTTTGGGTTGGGAGCAACACTGAGGACCTTGTCGCCAACATTCCTACACATTGGAGAAGGAAAGGCTCTCGACATGTGAAGAATTAGCAATCAAACAGCAATCCACAACAGAATCGGTTACAGCGTCATCAGAAAAGAGAAAAAAATCGTAGATCGCAAATCGGGACGATCGCGCATCAAATTTGAGAGACCGGCACCAGAAATGGGGAAGAGAGATAGAGGAAAGAGAATCACTGACGAGTCCCAGAAATCAAGGCGCTTACCTTCTCCTGGGGCTGATTCTCGGCAGCAATCGCCACAGCAATCGCCATTGGAGAGAGAGAGAGATGGACCGGGGCGAATTGCTCTGGGGAGGACGAAGAAAGAAAGAGGAGGGGGTGAAATTGGGAATCGAGGAGAGAGAGGAAAAAAGGTCGTTTCAAAATGAGGATGTGCCGCTCAATTTTTGAATCCGGTTACTTCAAGTGACGTGGCAGTTTATTGACTTTGAGATGAAAATCAACGGTGAGATTTGTTTTTATGTCACCCTTCGTATGTCATGGGATCCGGATCCCCTCTTTTCCCACCCGACCTACCCAGCCAGCTGTATCTTTCCGTGTGGCGCGACGCCATTGGCCCTCATCTGTCCGCGTTCGCTTTTCAGACGAGGACGTGTCGTACACCAGCTCCTACAGCGTGCCCCCCTCCCTACAGTGACCAGCTCGGAGTGTGATTTGTGTGAGCGGGTGAGAAACAGAGCAACTTGAGAGCTTGGGAAAGAAGCTTCCCTCTCTCTTTTTAATGGCTGTCCTGGTTTTTTTTCCGAAATGTCTGTGTCGTTTAGTTTGGTCGTGTCCTTGCATTGGTGGGTCTGGTCAGGAGTGCCTGAGCTTTACCAGCCGAGCTGGGCGGAAATGGTTTATTTTGCCTATGAAGGAGAGGTTCTTAAGCTCAAGCTTGATAACTACTCTATTTGAATTATTGAACAAAATCCTCTTTTTCTCCAATGAAATGGGACTTCTCAGTTTTTTAATGCACTGTGCTTCTTGATTTTGAGATGAAATACCCATAAAAGGTCCTGCATTGGCTGATGCAGTTTCTTGTTATCAATGGCCGCGATTGTCTTTTTTTTTGCATGTAATCACCAGTTCATTCACCTGAAAAGAGTCCATGAAAGTGACGGGTTCTAACTCGTCTGGTGTGTTTTTTTAGGCGCTAGGTCTTCGTCGAAGAGCAAGTTATATGTTAAATGCATAACATTTGTAAATTGAATGCAGTGAACGTGGGGTCCCGAGTCGTCCCCGCCGCCTCCACCGTGGCCGGAGCGAAGCTTCAGCTGCGGCAGACCCCATTGAGAATCCGGGACTCGGGTAATTTAGAAACGGCGGAGATCGAAGGATCTGACCAGAATGGAGTCACTTCGCTGGTTCTCTCCTCGCTGGAGTGCGGCTGTCTGCCTAGTGAGTTCCCTCAAGGTAACTACTTAGACTACCATGAGGCACAAGAAGCTTGGAAATCAAGCAATGCCTACTCTTCCTCGATTATTCAATCTTCCAGATTAGCACTGAAATTTCAGCATTTAATTCTGCTTATTGCCAAAATGCATCAATCGTCTCTACGCCACACTTTCGAGCACTATGGTATTGAGCACGCCCACCGGTAAGGAAACTAAGGAGGGGGTAAATCGATAGCAGTGCCTGGCAGCATGGTCAGCTAGCTTGTTCATGAACGTACGACCTCAAATTCAATCCCCTTGAGGCTAGATCGATTATCAAGTCACACAGCTTGAAATCTTAGAATATAAGGAGGTCGAATTGAAACAGAGTGCCTCCCGTTAAGATGGATTTTGCCTGGTAAATAATTAGAGATATCATGAAGCTGATTTACAGATCAGTTTTATTTTCTCATACATAACAAATCTGATGAAATTGTTCCTTCCCCGTTCAATGTGGTGATTTGCGCTTTGCATTAGGTTAAAGGCTCTTCCCTTCTCTCTCTTGAACTTGGATGAAGTGAGGTGAGTCATTATCCCTGTGTTAGCCCTACTTGTCTTGCGTTATTAATAACTATGCAATCTATTATTTCTGCAATAGCTTGCGCACTTCACTAATTTAATGCCATCAGTAGTTGGCTAACTAGATGTTTTCATGCATTAATGGTGTCCGACATTGGTGCTTGCACATCCCAGTCATGAATCGAACTCATTTCTAGGTGCTCCTCTTTTTTACTCTTTTCAACTGCCCTCACCAATTCTGAATATATATGGTTAGGATATCATTCATAGTCAACAATCTAATTGTGATTCATTTTAGCTCTATTGCGTAGTAAAAGCGTATCGTGTATCGTGTCATCTAGTACGACAAAGCTAGGTTTATGCAGATGCTTTGAGTTCTTTCATCTTAATACCTTGATAACTCCTAATCAATTTGGATGGCTCAGACCTGGTGAAAATGGTTGAGACAACAGTAGAAATGGAGACCTTCTCAAATAGACTTATATATCTTGTTGGAGAATCATTGGCAACACTCCACCTTGACATTGATCTTTTATTAATCTTGGCCAACCCAGATGAGAAACACTTTCTAGTGAAACTAAATAAAAGCAGCAGGACGAGAAAATTGAGCTATTATAAATGATCGGTTTTCTAACTCATAATCTCTGGAAAAACCAAGGATCCTAGAATCTAATGTGTAATACAGTCGTTTGTTGTGGTAAATGAAATGCTCTATGTGAGTTATGCAGCATATGCATTGAATTATGTCAGATTAAAGCTTATGTTCATTTTGAACCTTTTGTGGCTGCTTTGCTTATTAAAAACATAACGTCACACATATTTTTGTACAGCCACGTTTTTGACAAGTTGCAAATCAGCCTCTATTTTCTGGAGTTAATGCCGGAATAGTTGCAGCTAAGTTATCATTTCATGCTGAGTTGATGGCAAGTTTGTATTGCCCCTTATTATTTGTATTTTGCTATACTTTTCCATGTAAAGCATAAATTGTTTTGGGTTTATTTTGTCACTTGTCTATAGTATACTAGGCTACTGAGGATAATACTGATATAGAAGTCTACCGTGGAGTTCTAGAGAAGGTAAGTAGAGAGAAAAATCTTGTTAAAGAAACTTTTGAGACATGTCATCAAATTTTGTTGCGTATCTGCAGTTACATCGTCATGTTCGATGCAGCGACTGCTCACAATGAGCACTGTAATTTTTACTATTCGCTCTGCAAAATTTCAGCAAGGTAGAACACAATGCTTGGATTTGAGATAGTGGAAGTTTAGAAGTTGAATAGTCATCAGGAAGAAGAGCACCTAGGACTAGCAGCAGGTTTCTAAATGGTGAGATTGCAAAACCATTGGTTGGGAATATTGATGAAAGGAGGTCAGAGAGAGCATTTTCCTAAAAACGACTGGTAAAGGCGATACCTTTGCGGGATGAGTTCTTGAGCAACACCTCGATCAATCTTACGGTCGAAGACTGCGAGATTGTCATCCACGGCCAGGACGTGGGGTTCATTCCATGGTCTGCCATTGAAGGAGACACAAACAGGACAGAGAACAAGTGTTCAAGGGAAACAAAAACGGTCGGAGGAAGATGAAAGACTATACACAAAGCACAGGATTCACATGAGGGTACTGTCATTAGTTTCTCCTCTGTAATCATAAACACATAAGAGGGAGAGCACATGATATGGTGAGGAAGGAAGAGAGAGAATCGACTCAAACGATATATTTGTGACTTCATTCATATCAACCCTTCTCCCTGTCTATCTCTAGATCTCTAAGAGCTAGAGAGAATCAGAATCAGCATGACATTTGTGCTTGCTGTCTGGTCAAAGATCCCGGCAGCTGCTGCTGCTGCAGCCGTTGCTGCATGTGGCATTTCCTTTTGGGACCAGCTTCTTTTCATTTAGAAAGCTATTCCTGGTGCTCTTCTTGCTGATGACTATTCGACTTCTAAACTTACACTCTCTCAAATCCAAGCATTGTGTTCTACCTTACTGAAATTTTGCAGAGCCAATAGTAAAAAATACAGTGTTCATCTAAGATTAGTGAGCAGTCGCTACATCGAACATGACGATGTAACTGCAGATACGCAACAAACTTTGCCCCCTTGCTTCTTTGCTTAAGGACATGACATGTCTCAAAAGTTTGTTCAGCAAAATTTTTCTCTTTACTTACATTCTCTAGACCTCAACTATAGATTTCTATATCACTAGTATCCACAAATCAATAAACTGGTATACTATAAAGAAGTGAGAAAATAAACCCAAAATAATTTCTGCTTTACATGGAAAAGTATAGCAAAATACAAATAATAAGTAGCAATGCAAACCTGCCATCAACTCAGGATGAAAGTATAAATTAGCTGCAATTATTTGGCATTAACTCCATCAAATAGAGGCTGATTTGCAACTTGTCGAAAGACATGGCTGCACATAAATACGTGTGACATTCTGTTTTAATAAGCAAAGCAGCCACATGACAAAGGTTCAAAATGAACATAAGCTTTAATTTGACATAATTTGATGCATATGCTACATAACTCATGTGGAGCATTTCATTTACCACAACAAACGACTGCATTACATATAAGATTCTTGTCTCCTTTTTTTTTTTTCAGAGATTATGAGTTAGAAAACCGATCACCTTTGAGTTGATATAATAACTCAATTTTCTCGTCCTGCTGCATTTATTGAATTTAAGTAGAAAGTGTTTCTCATCTGGGTTGGCCAAGATTAATAAAAGATCAATGTGAGGGTTGAGTGCTGCCAGTGATTCGCCAACAAGATATATAAGTCTATTTGGGAAGCGGTAGGTCTCCGCTTCTACTGTTCTCTCAGCCATTTTCACCAAGTATGAGCCATCCAAATTGATTAGGAGTTATCAAGGTATTAAGATGAGAGAACTCAAACCAGTAGAAACTTGGCTTTGTTGTACTATGACTCCACGATGGCACGATATGCTTTTACTACGCAATGGAGCTAAAATGAACCGCAATTAAATTGTTGATTACGAATGATATCGTCTTCAGATTGCAACCATATATAATCAGAATTGGTGAAGCAGTTGGACAGAGTAAGAAGGAGTACACGTTCGATCCATGACTGGGATGTGCAAACACCATATGTCGAACACCCTTCACACATGAAAGCACTCATCTAGTTAGCCATTTACTACTGCATTAAATAGTGAAGTGCGCAAGCTATAGCATGAAACAGATTTTATAGCCATTAATAGACCGCAGAGGACAAGTAGAGTAACACAGGCACTGTGACTCATCTCACTTGATCCAAGTTCAGGATAGAGAAAGTAAGATACATTGGTTATAATGAAGTAGTATGCAGATGTGGTGGATCGTGTACTCATGTATTAGAGTTGACAGCCATGGTTGATTATTAATTGAAAATGAAGTACTGATATTTTTTCACCGTAGCAACAAAGAATTTCTACAAACAACGTTGAATGTCTCAGGTATATATGAAAACCACGATCCTCATCAAAGAGCAGAGTAAAGCTAGTTTTAACCGATTTGCTAGTCAGCAGAACAGACTCAGCATGATTATCTCCTGATGTACTGCAGAATACCTATCCGAAATATCAATCAAAAGAATTTATTGAAAGGCTCTGGACATGTTTGCGTTCCGACTAATTGAATGCAAGTGTTATTGGAGATTTCGACTTTAAAAACGTACTGAATTACTAAGGATAGCCTAGGCATGGTTGTCCATTAATGCCATGGGTACCGCATTTGTGTATTTAGTGAACCTTTCTTTTCAGCCTCTCACTCTCTCCTAGTTGTTTTTCTTTTACAGCCTACATTAATTTGTGGTGCCACAATTACAGGTGACCGCCCATAACATCTGTTTCATAGTTCTAGATTTTGGTTGCCCATTTTTAGGAATTCCTTATTGGTTGCTGATGGTGAAAAGGGTGCACGGGCTACTGCGTAAATTAGGGTGGTACTATTACTGAAGTGCTTCTGAAGTGCGGCTATAGTTTGTATATGCTGAAGTAGATTTAAGCATCTGAAGATGTTTGTTTTGCATGAATATCCACATCAACCTGCAAATTTTTCCATAAATAACATCGCAAACAAAAAATTACTGTGGAGATAACAAATTGGTCCTCATTTGCTTTTGCTATAATATATTGATGCGTATCGTTTTTCCTCTTTGCTATTTAGGAGATACGTGAAATAGTAAGACTGGCTGGGATATCTCCCTGCCAAAATCTGCATAATCATAAAAAACTCCAATCTCCCAGCATCTAATAGTATGAGATCTGCCAGAATGGATAAAATAACGACCTTGTAAGAAGTGTAGTCTGTGCCTTGACAGCATGCAGACATGAATTTATATATGCCAAAGTCGATTTAAGCATCTGAAGCTTCCACAGAAGTGTTTCTTTCGCATGAATGTCCGCACCAACCTGCAAATTTTTCCATACATAACTTCCCAACGAAAAAATTATTATGGAGATATATATCATAAGTTTAGCCCGTTGTTCAGGTCCGAAGAAAATGTAATTGGGAAGATTTCTACTCATTGTGTGAGAAAAAATTGCAAAAAAAAAATTGATTATCTGGCGAAGATGGTGGCCACGGTTTAGCTTGCAGATATGTGAGATGGCACAGTCAAAAGTCTCTCATAGCTCTCCAATTGTTTGCTCTGGAGGGAGCCCTTTTTCTTTGAAAGAGTTTCTACCTTGGATTAGTTTTCAACCTTTAGACTATTCTTATCTGACTACTGCATAATCGTAAATGGTTTGATGAGATAACTGGACCATTGATGCCGTCAGCTTTAGAGGATGGGAGGATTGATAGAGTCTAGATGCGATTTCAGTGAAGGGGCTAGATCAATATGTTGGCTATCAGGCTAGATCAATATGTTGGCTATCACTTTTACCCATATATATATATATATATATGTTGGCTATCACGTCGTGGGGCATGAAGTGGTTATTATCATTATTCGATTCCTCAACGAAAGGAACATATTTTACCAGGATAGGATATCCAATGCTCTTTGAGAAAAATTAGCAAAGGACAAATGCCTCGAGAAGATATTGGAGATTACCTGATGGATATTATGCGCAGGACGGTGGGGAGTGGAATTCTTCTGATGTGAAGAAGTTGTTCCGGCATGCATGGAGGATTCCTGTGCCTTCTGCAGGCAGCAGTAGCTTAGCATTGGGTATATACGTACATCTTCTGTACTGCTTATTTATGCATAATGGAGCTTGAATCTATGTTTGTTTTACTCTTCTTTTTTTTACAGAAGTTAACCGGTGTAATTTTAGAGAATTTGGCAGAGTTTTTCGATCGATTCATTTCTTTCACAGCCCGCCATTTTGCTTCTAGAAGGATTGCTTCCCTTTACTAGAGTTTCGTGGGGTGCTGCAAACTAAAGAATTGAGTTTTAGCTGGTACTTTTAGACAACGGTTGCACCATTCCGCCTTGAGAATATGATTGTGGATTGCGGGCACCAAGCTCGAATAAACGGAGCAGTCCAGTCATACACTTCTGGTCTTCAGGATCAAGGACCATTATTGTATTGTGTTATGAAGCTATAATCATCATGTGCTCATTAATTTATAAGGAGAATCCAGTTGTATTGCTTGTGCTGCGCTTGGGATTTTGTTATTTTAGGGGAAATGTTCTTTTTATTGGAGAGAAGGAAGTAACAAAAGAAAATGCAACGATGACATCAAGTTGCATACGCTGTATTTCCTTACATTTTAGGTCATTTTTGTTCTCTGTTCAGTAGATTGAATTTGGGACATAGAGAGGAGCAGGAGGTACGATTCTATTGACTTAATCATGCAACAGGAAGTTTTCCGAGAACATTAAGGTGCAAAAGAGCTACTTTAAGAAAGTGAAGTGAGTAATGTAAGTTGAGAAACTGATACAGGGAAGATTGTTGAAGACGACCTCATGGTTCACTGTATTTCGGCGTCTGGCACAGCTGTTATCATATTGGCAGACTAGAATCCTTGGTTGTTTTAGCAAAGTGACTCTAGAAATCAAGACCGTAGTGCCAATCTTAGCTCCTTTGAGTATTTGCTTCAGTGATTCGAGCTGTTCAAATGTCCATCAGTTAAAAGTTGCATGTATTCTCGAGTTGTAGAAAGCATGTATAGTCCGCATCGTATCTCTTAAGCACGATCTATTTATGTATTCTTGACCAATATCCAGTTGTTTACCTTTCAAAAGCACTGGTACACTTGGAGTGAAACCACCTTAGAGAAGGTATGGTTTCCCCTCCAAATGACCTGCCGGCAGCGTTAGGTTCTCTGAAACTGATCGCGCCTTCACCGTTCTTGAGTCATCTGCACGGGTGCCTTTGTCAGGCAGCTCCGGTGAACGAGTATTTTGGTTGATTGAACATGTACTATCTTCAAAGAAGACATCTAGAGGAATGTCGATCCTGCTATTTGATGTTATTCTAGGCAGAAGCAATGATGCAATTCTTGGTCATAAATGCAGTGAGTATCTAACGGGCAGTTTGAATGCAGCAGTTCATTTGTTAAATTTACTTGTACGTGAAGTTCGAAAAATTTCCTGACTAGCATCTGCGAAGTTGGTACGGTCATTCTTCTTCGAGAACTGAGCCATTCTTCTTCTTCGAGAACTGAGTCTCGTAACCAAAGTTTTATGTAGAAATGCCTTCCAGTGCCTCCATGAATCTGTTGCCAGTTCAATGTTCTTGTTTTGGCCGTCCAACGTCGAGATTCAGCTCGCTCTGAATCACTTGCGCTCCAAAATTCTTTTGTCAGCAAACGTTCCGTTCCTCACTCAACTGAAGTTTGGGACGGCTGAGTAATTCTACGTTACGAACAGCAGTTACCCTCACAGAACGGAAGAGTAGGGACGAGCCCAGTATGCACAATTCGCTCTTCGTCATCATGCAGTAATCACTCTTTTTCGGCCAATGTGAGTTGCAGTAGTTCAAGGATGTTGGGCCTAGAACCATGTTCAATGAGTGGAATTCGGAGACAGTATCTTTCTGCCGAAGCCGGATGTGCATATCTTGTTCTTGTCGTGCACCTTTACGATTTCCTCTCCCGGCTGCGGCCAACAAATACTGATGGAAATTCATCATATATCGATTCCCTATGGCTCTCGGTTGGCCGTGTTCATCTTATTCCACTGTAAATGCGGTGTCCAATTGAGAATATACACATAGCCTTTCTAGAGCCGGCGCCGGCTTAGTTCCATGCCCTTGATGTGCATGTTAACGGGAAAAAAAAAAAAAAATTGAAGTTCGATCCTTCGTTCGAGTCGCGATCCAATTGACTCAGGAACTAAATAAATCAGGTTGCTTTCAGGACAGTTTTAACTGTTCTTCTAAAAGAAGAGCTTTCCTGTAGATGTCTGTGTGGACATTCGAACTTAGTAATGCTCTCGTTTCAGCCGATGTCGTAGTGTCCTCCCTCGGACGCCGGATGTGCAGATCTTGTTCCCGCTACATCCTCAGTGTTTTCTTCACCCTCCGCTCCCTATTCGACCCAATCGAAACAAAGACCACCGCATATGTCGATTTCAGGTGGCTATAAGTTGGTCGTGTTCATCTCGTTCCGCCGTGTGAAAGTGGCGTTCGTGGAGTATTATAATATATTTTAATATTCTATATGTGATTTATTAATTATTATTATTGCAAATATTAATTGATTTAATAAAGAAAATATGGCCCAATACCCAAAAAAATAACCTTTAACTTTAATATTTGTGGCTCATAAAAAACCATCAACTTTTAATTTTGTCTCAATTTTACTACCGTTAGCCTTCCATCTATAATCATCGTTAGTTAACCTTACGTGACACTGTCACGTCATTAATGGATTACAGCTTGGCAAAACTGATGTAAAAAAATTTTAAAATTCTCTTCTATTTTTTGCTACCCTATATATTGACTAAAGATGACGCATTTCGTATTCTTTTCGACACTTAACAACCCAAATAACAGCTAGACACGGAGATATTCTGACAAACTTTTTAAAATCTCGTCGTCTCTAAAATTTATTTCTAAATTTCAAAAATTCATTGGTAAATTCGGCAAGAAAATTCGAGTCACGTGGGATTAATTAACAGTGATTATGAACAAAAGGTTGACGGTGGTAAAATTGGGATAAAAGTAAAGATTAAAGGTTTTTTTGGTACTAGCTGGTAAAATTGAAAAAGTTTTGGGTAGAATTGAGATAAAATTAAGAGTTGAAGGTTCTTTTGGTACTAGGTCGGTAAAATTAAGACAAAGATAAAAGTTTTGGATGAAATTGAGATAAAAGTAAAAGTTTGAGGTTTTTTATGAGACAAAAAAAAAGTTTTGAATATAAATAACACAAATGCTAAAGTTAGAGATTTTTTTTTGGTATTAGGTCAAAAAAAGATATTACAGTTTTTCTACTTAGTCTAATATGTAACTTGATAGTGTTGGCAGAGATAAACGTTATCTGTGATGAATTGATAGGTTTCAATCTTTATAAATAGAATTCAAGTCCCTCTTCTAAATCACATAAGCTCATATAAAGAGTCGTCAGAGGCCGTTTCATTAAAACCAGTGATAAAATTGTCACAGAGGATAAACTCTTAAGTATCGGATCATCGCAATTTCGCATTAAGAACGATGAATGCAAAACAAGGTGCGTAAAATTTCTCTACTCCGTTATTGTGATTCACATAAGGAGAAAATAAGTTGGATCCCTGGTTTGAGTCGTGGACGTGGTTCAACTGGACTCAGGAACCGAATAAGCCGGGTTCGTTTCAGGCCAAAACCGGCTCCTAACTTGCTGGGAAGCGGTATTCTTAGCCACACCGGGGACTCTAGTCTCTAACAGAAGCGGGGGGCTCCAAAAGCTTGAACCGGTCTAATCCGAGACCGAAAATTCTGGGCCGGATGAACCGGGCGGTTTTCTAATATTTATCTTTCTTCAACCGCATTTTCACTTGCTTCGAAATTTTTGCATGGCAGGGGTCCACCATAATTTCAATCCGGAAATGGATAATCCACTGACCCGAATTAATGTTTCTGTGGCGCCTGAATTCAGGAAAATTACAGCAATTGGCCCATGTCCCCTTCAATTGATGAACGATTTCATGCCATTCCCATTCAATTCCTAGTCTGCATCCTTCCCATCGTCTCGATCAGAAGGACTCTAATATCTTCTGTTCTGCGGTAGAGAAGTCGCTGCAGTTGTCCAAAGCTTATTTACTCACGACTCTGTTCAATTTAATTCCGAATGAATTTCCCAATTTTTTTTCCATCACGAGTTGAAGGTAGAGGCGTCAAACGGGTGAATAGGGTAAGTTTTTGGTCAAGTCGAGTATGATCCGACCACTATACCCGTTTTGGCCCATTTTCATACAGTACAAACTTAACGACCCACATCCGACCCGATCCGTATTGCTTAAATACTACTATACGTAACTAACTCATGGAATATTTGTTTCTTATAATTTATTAAGAGAAATGATATTGCTAATAAACTTTAATGTAATTAAATTTATTTGTTATTATTAAAATATTAGTTTTATTTTATTTTTCCTTTTTCTTTGGCAGCGAATAGCGATGGATGGAGAAAGGCGATGGACGGTGGCAGGTGGCAAACAAGGGCGGCAGAGGACAGCGACTGTCAATGGGCTGCGGACAGTGGCGGTTGATGATCAATGGATGGCAGCCAGCAACATTTTATAATAGTTTTTTTTTTCATTTCTTTGCTTTACTCATAAAAATATTAAAATAAAAAATACAAATCAGTATACTATAGTTTAGGCCCATTTACAAGTAGGTTGGAAGCTGCAGGCCATGAGATCGAAAATGAGTTATGTTAAGATCCATATTTGATTAGGCTTTATAAGCCTTGACCCATTTTTTAAATTTGTAAAATCAATATATGACCCAAGTGAGTAAAAGTGGGTTAAAAAGTGGGTGAGAGACCTGTATTAACACCTTTAGTTGAAGGCTACAAGACCAGGGCACGCATGGTAACACTTCTTTGCTAAAAATCAACTTTTAACCAGAAGTTGATTTCTTTAATTCTCCTCAAAAGCAGAAGTTGATTTTTATATTTGTGCTCCAAATTGACTTCTGATCAGAGAAACTCGTTTGGTAACAGTTGAAAATTTCTACTTTTGAAACATTACTAACAAAATCTTTTGCGGCGGTCTGCGACCGTTGGCAGTTGGTGGGGGCGGCAACAATGGTCAACAACAATGGCGTCACCAACAGCTGGTGGGTGACGACGATCATTGGCGGAGGATGATGGCGATGAAGGTCGGCGATTGGGCGGCAATGGCGGTGGTGGGCGAGCAGACGGTGGGCAGGGGGCTACCAAAGACAAGTGGACGGACGGCGGGCTGCGGCCGGCGACTGCTACGGCAGTGGATGAGTGGTGGTCGGCATCAGCGGTGGTCGAGAGAGGCGGGGGAGGTCCAAAAAGTGATTCCGAGGCCGTGAAGTAATTTTTTTTTTTATTTCTCAAAATTGGCAAAAAATTCTATCATAAGTGAAAAATCCCGCCATAAGTGAAAAATCCTATCATAAGTTAATTTTTTTTTATCAAATAAATTTCTATTTTGAAAGTGTTTTTACCAAACGGATTTTTCTGTCAGATTGACTTCTAGCAAAGCAATTGAATTCTGTAAGTGATATCATGCAAGCCCCTACAGTCCGAAGAACAACCAATTCTCTAGAATTTTGGCAAAAATTTGAGTTCAATTATTTTAATTTTGTGAGATTTAGAGATTTCAAATCATTTCACTATTCATAAATTTGTTCATTTTAATTGTAAAAAGAACTTTGGAAAGATTTTTAATGAGCGGCTGTGGAGCATAGTTCATTCTCAAGAAACCACATATATTTCTCTAAAAACTTGGCTACAATTTTACGGTCAAATGATTGACCTTCCGAACATATTGAAAGTTACTTTACACCGTGGGGAAGTTCCTAATAATGATCAGATTTTGCTAATTACGGATTGACTGATGATTACTTTTTTTAATGTGGAAACCTGCTAATGACACTGATCAGTTCCTAACCGCATAAAAATTCCGCGTTGCTGTTCTGACTGCGGACTCACTAATGCTTTTGCTATTATTTGTTGGGTCGAGTTTGATCCAACGACCGAAAATCACTTATGCAGTTCATAGACTCGCATGACTTTAACACCTTACACCTTTGCCAATTGAATTTATAAACACCTTGGACATCTTAGCGATCCCAATATCCCGACGGCTCTTATGTCGGTCTAAAAGAGCCATCTGGATAGTAAATACTTTATCTTATCTGACATCCTTTAAAAAGTTTGGTGCGGTGTCCAATTCATTCATTCCCTTTTATGCCTTATACCGCGGATTCCTATCTCGACCCGTCCCAATTGAAACATAATCTTAATTGCCCCAAACCGGTCTAGGACACAAAATTCGACGCATCCCATCCAACCCCAGTCAAGCCCGGCATGAGACTCCGCTGTATTCGAAAACCGCGACGCGAATCCGCGCCGAGACTTTCTCAAGTTTCATCATGTCCGACTCAGATCACGAGCACAAAGTGCGTTCCTTTACGCCATGTAATGAACACGGGATGTAATTCTCGGGCAACTTGCAAAATGTGTCCAAAATTGCCAGGTGGGCCCCCCTCAATTTCTCGCCCTTTTCATTTTTCATTTTTTTTTTCCTCCCCTCCCCTCCGGACATCATCTTCACATGCTTCAACCGCAGTGTATTACGGTTCGGTCACTTTTAACTCACCTTCCCCACCTTCCCCTTCTTTTCCTCGTCCCACTCTTCTTACATCTGAGCTGGGATGGGCCCATGTGTCCTAATCCCCGACCCTCCCTCCCCCCCGTGACCGCGAGGATCTCGTTGGGCCCCGCCCCGCGCCGCCCCACCGGGGGAAGGAGAAAACACAGATCCCTCATTGGTCCTCTTTTGCGACGCCTCTCATTCTTCGCCACTAGTTATCGTGAAAGGGAGGGAATAACAATAATAATAATGCCACAATGATGAGGGTGATTTTCTGGTGGTGATTTTTTTTTTAAAAAAAATTAATCTCTTGTAAGCCCATCTCAGTACCCCTAATCTTACTTAATTAAGGAATCTTGACTTTTTATGGTCACGTTGTTTGCTGACGATGGAAAAAGAATGGATCTTCCATGTTTAGGCAGTTGTACAGGGAACTTACGACCCTCAAGGTCATGTTGGGATTATTCCACACTGGTTGTGAAAGTGATTGATGATCGATTTATAAGTATGAGGAAAGTTTCAATCTTTGAACTAACTTTTGAGTTGAGAGAGTCCCAAGATCACTCAATACCAATAGTCACACTGGAGAAATACGGATTGTCGCTCCCTTCGATCCATGGTCTGATGTATGAGGTTAGTCACACGGGAGAAATACGGATTGTCGCTCCCTTCGATCCATGGTCTAATGTGTGAGGTTAGTCACACGGGAGAGATACGGGTTGTCGCTCCCTCCGATCCATGCCCCGATGTGTGAGGGGGAGATTATTGAGGTTGTCCCACATCAGCTGTGGAAGTATCTGATGGTTGGTTTTTAAGATTGAGGAAAAGCCTCAACTTTTGAGGTAGCTTCCACGGCTCGATGTGTGAGGGTAGTCACACAGGAGAGATATGAATTGTCGCTCCCTCAGACCCATGGCCCAATATGTGAGGGTAGTCACACAGGAGAGATACGGATTATCGCTTCCTCCGACCCATGGCCCGATGTGTGAGGAGGAGATTATTGGGGTTGTCACACATTGGTCGTGGAGGAGATTATTGAGGTTGTCACACATCGGTCATAGAAGGGGCTGCCTGATGTGTAAGGTAAAGATTAAAAGGGAATATTGTTGGGATTGTCCCGCATCAGTTATGGAAGGGGCTTATGATTGGTTTATAAGATTGAGGGAAAAACTTAACTTTTGAAGTATCTTCCATGGCCCGATGTGTGATGGTAGTCACACACGAGAGAGATACGGATTATCGCTCCCTCCGACTCATTGCCCGATGTATAAGGGTGAGATTGTTAGGGTTGTCCCACTTCTATTGTGGAAGGGGCTGCCTGACGTGTGAGGAGAAGATTGTTGGGACTGTTCTATATCGACTGTGGAAGAGCTCGATAATTGGTTTATAAGATTGAGGAAAAGCCTCAAGTTTTGAGGTAGCTTCCATGGCCCGATGTAACATTTGAGGTAGCTTCCATGGCTTAATGTGTGAGGGTAGTCACACATAAGAGATACGGAATGTCGCTCCCTCCTACCCATGGCCCGATGTGTGAGGAGGAGATTGTTGGGATTGTCCTACATCGGTTGTAGAAGAGGTTGAGGTAGCTTCCATGGCCCGATGTAACGTTTGAGGTAGCTTCCATGGCTTGATGTGTGAGGATAGTCACACAGAATAGATACGGAATGTCGCTCCCTCCTACCCATGGCCCGACGTGTGAGGAGGAGATTGTTGGGATTATCCTACATCGGTTGTAGAAGAGGTTGCCTGATGTGTGAGGTAAAAATTATTATGGTTGTCCCACATCGATTGTGGAAGGGGCCGATGGTTAGTTTATAAGATTGAGGGAAAGTCTCAATTTTTCAGGTAACTTTTAGATTAAGAGAGTCCCAAGAACACCTAATAGCTTGAACCCACGATTTGGACCAGCCCTCACAAAGCGTGTGTTCCTTGATTGGGGACCACCCACTTAAGTCCACCATGTGACGAACAAAGCTCATTATTTTCCTCGAATCATGGATCGGGGTCGTTGTCCTTGCCCTACTCATGCCGATTAGATCTAATTGCTATTAATTAGCATCAAAAGCATCGTCGTTCATCCTGTGAGAGTAATCTTGAGAAAGAGAACGCGCACATATGAGAGAGACGGAAATTGATAACGACTTTCGTTCGATAATAAAGTCGATCGATGAGCCACGGATGGCCGGGACCGCGTCACTATCCTTTTGACGCCTCCTCCACTCGATAGTTGCGGGGAAGTTTCATTTTTCTTCCCCCGGCCGCGGCCGCTTGCCGATGCGGCTTTGGCATGTTGGGTGTCTTCTACGGCACGTGGCGATGTGCTACTCAATCGAAGCTGAGGTGTGCTTGATGAGTGAAGTTTTGGATCTTTTCGAGTCCATTTGTTCCCCCGCTTTCCTTCTTTTGCTTTTGTGAAAAGGGAAATCGACTTCTAACTTCAACATTGAGCGAAGACGACGCTCGTTCTTCTTGATTCGACAGCCGACTCGATAAAGAAACTCACCTCCTTTCTTTTTTTGCACCAATTTTGTTGCGTGCAATTCGTCGTCTTTTGAGTTCGAAAGCATCTCGAAGTGGCAACGAAGTAAACACAAACAAAAAAGTGGCCATTGAAGCACCGATTGGTTCCAATCATTGCGTTTATTATAAGCTTGGTAGGTATTGCAATGATTGAGCATATGGGACGCTACAAAATTGACGTTGTCTTGCTTTTTCACGATAGAATCATTCCGACCCGACTGTCGGGTTCTGATCTTTTCCCTTCTCTTTCGAAATACAATTTGGTATGATGTAATTAAGGGTGATCGATTTCAGGGTGGGTTGATTTTCACCCTGTAATTTGAAACCGGATTGGACAGGCTAGATTCTCAGTTTGTGGAATTGAGCATTATGCCACCCGATCCTAAAACCGGACTGAACTGATCAATTCCAGGATCGGTTCCAGAACCGTTGACCATAGGAGTTCTCCAACTTTAAAATGAAAAAAAAAAGCATTGATTAGGATTTGTATGAGAATAAAAAAATAAAAACTTCTTCTTCTTCTTCAACATAGGAGTTTCCCAACATTAAAATGAAAAAAAAAATGTACTGATTAGGATTTGTTTCAGAATAAAAAAAAATAAAAAATAAAGAAATCTTGGTTGGTCTAGTTCGGTGACCTCACCGGCCCACAGTTGAAAGAAAATAAAATAAAATTATTATGAATAAAAAACCAAATACGAAATGAATAGAATGTCGATTGGGTTGTTAATGTTCAGTGCTCACGGTCTTCGTTATTATAGATCCAATCAAGATTGCGCGTTTCGAGGGTCATTGCGGTCTGGGGAAAATCACTGAGAAAAATTTAAATTTATTAATCCCTAACTTTTTAGTTTGAGCAATTTAGTACTAAACTTTCGGAGTATCTGCTAATGTAGTCATTTCAATCATTTTTATTATTATCGAGAATCGCCAAAGTGGACATTGGTTGTCATGCGTGGCATGATCGGTGCCGACATGGATAATATTTTATTTTTCAAATTTAAACAATATAGAAAAAAATTAGTTTTTTTTAAAAAAAATTGCAAAATTTGTCATTCCCAACACCGGTCATGCCACATGGAACGGGCGACGTCCACATTAGCGATTTCCAATCAAAATTGATCGAAATGACTACATCGGCAAATCTTCAAAATATGTAGGATTAAATTGGTCGAATTGAAAAGTTTATTATTAAATTGGCATTCGCACAATAAGTTTAAAATTTTATTTTGGAGTTATTTGCCCCGTATTACATGATCGGCTAGTCTTTCGTGGGATCTTGAGTTCGAGCCTTTAACCGACTTGTAGCATCGAACCCAATCCATGCTTACACGATTCGACATTTTAAGGAAAAAAAATGAAAAATGAATTTATCAGGTCAACATTGAGTGAAGAAGACGCTTGTTCTTCATGATTTAACACCCAACTCCCATAATTCATTTTTTTTTCCTTTTTTGCACCATTTTCTTGCGTGCATTTTGTCCTAGTTGAGTTTGAAAGCATCTCGAAATGGCACCAAAGTTCATACAAAGAAGATGGTGTATTGAAAGACAAATAGGGTCCACCAAAGGCACCAACTCTTTCGTTTTATATAAGCTCAATTGGCGTCGCATTGATTGTGCATGTGGGATTAATACAAAATTAACGTTATCTTCATTTTTGATGATAGAACCGTTCAAACTGCATTGGCGGTTCATGATCTTTCCCTTTTCTTTTGAAGTATAGTTAGTTGTCATGTAATGTACCATGTATTATGAGAATTGCGCATGCATGTCGAATGTCATAATTATAGTCCTAATGTCCCAAGCTGACGCTTCGTAATACATTCACTTCAAACTAATTTTCTTCTAACAAAGAATACTAAATGGGTTCCCCCAACCAAATCCATCCCCTGTACGTATTATGCAGAATATTTCGTTAAATTGCATACATGTGAGCATACATGTATTTTCCATGTCATGTCTGATTTGTTTTGTAGTCGTCTGTCACGTGATATGACACATATGAGATATTGGATGAAATACTACGGACGTAGATTTGGGTCATGGGTTTTGGTTTGACTTTTTATGAGACGAAACTTAATTTGTAGATGAATGTGTCATGGATTACTAGTTTGGGACTTTTAATGGCGTGAACCCTAATTCTTCAAGAGAATGGAACTATTATGGATTAAATTCCCTATGGTTAATCATCACGTTGTAGTTATCAGATCCAATTCCAACAATTCCTCCCAATTTTGATCATCGCCAAAAGGGCTAATACTGTAAAAAAAAAAATCAATTTGGTATATCTTTGTCACATTTACCCAAATTAATTATTGTATAATAAAAAATTCAAATTGGCACCCTTGTCATATTTATCTCAAGCAAAAATTTGTACTATAAAAAATCTCAAATTGATAAACCTATGTCACATCTATACTGAACTAATTTCATGCCATGAAAAATCCCAGGTCACCAGAATTAGGAATTTTAGGGATTTCCCATTTTAAGATTTTGAAAATTTGGGAATTTTGTTTTTTTGTTATGGAGAGAATATGGCATGAATGTATTGTTTTGGGACTCTTATAACATAAAAATTAATTTGGAGTGAACGAGCGTGAGTGCACCAATTCGGAACCTTGATCAGACGATAATTAATTTTGGTAAGTGTGATATAAGTGTATTAAATCAAGATTCTCTTGAAGTATTGGTTTTATAGAATTAATACCACGAAAAAATCTAAACTGATATATTTGTGATAAATTTTTCCAAAAGCTATTTTTTTACCACAAAAAAAATCTCAAATGGGTACGTACACGATGAATTTACCCAAATTATTTTTTTGAACATAAAAAAATCCAAACCCATTCACCTATGATAAATTTGCCCCAAACTAGTACATTTGTGATAAATTTACCACAAATTTATTTTTCTTTAAATTTCATAATCAAATTGTTGAATTGTATGACAAGTGACAATTGATAGGTGTATCAGTTTGGGGTTTTGACTCTTTGTTTGACATATATGTATTAGTTTTGAATTTTTTATGGTATGAACATTGATTTAACGAAGCTAATGAGGGATAAATTTATTATATGTGTACCAGTTGAAGTTTTTAGTGGTTAAAAAAATTATTTTATAGTAAATTTATCCAATTATACCAATTTGAGATTTTTTGTGGCAAAAAATAATATTGGGTAAATTTGTTACATGTGTATCATTTTAAAATTTATTAAATAGTTTGGATTAAATTTATCATAAGTATACCGATTTGAAATTTATTGCGGTCAAAAAAATAATTTAAAGTAAATTTATTATAAATATATTAATTCAAATTTTTTCATGATATTAACATTATGGTATGAGTCCTAGAAAAGAGTGCTATTTTTCTGCATTTCAATCACGCGTGATCCGAACCATCCTAGCGAGAGGACACCGCCACAATCATTCTTGAGTTCTAGGAACTTGTGATATGTCAATAATCCTTGTCACAAAGTATCATTAGGGTCTGACAAAAAAAAAAGTATCATTAGGGTTTTCGAACCAAAAAAAAAATATCACTAGGTTAAAAAAATCCTGATTTTTTATTTTCATTTTCTCTTATCCCGAATAAAGTTTCCTTTATTTCGAAGAAGGTGAATGATAATATGGCGGCTAGAAAAGTCTCGTCCGTCGGATCAAATAAATGATTATTGCCTTTTTATTTTATTGTATGACTTGACTTCAATGCTTATAACACGACAATTTTACCTATATAGAGTGCAAAGAAAATCGAACCGGGGTTGTGTCCTTACCATGTGACCTAGCAACATTGATTCATGCGATTGTTGATTTGAGATTCAGGAATCATGAGCAAACCACCCAATGCGAAACGATTTCCGTAACAATTTGTCAAATTTCACATATTCAAACCCATGCGGTCTCTCCCTCATCAATATATTAAAATTTTTGAATTAGACACTTTAACATGCACAAAGTAAAAAAAAGAAAAAACAAACTCGAATTCATTCCTGCCTTGTCCCTCTCTCTCTCTTCCCTCTTCGCCTTAGCCCACTCGTCAATTCTCATCGTCCCTCGTAGCCATTGCCCATCGCAAGCTCGCCGTCACCATCTCCCCCTGTCCATAGGACTTACGTCCTCCCTTCGACACCAACGACTTACAAATTGTGCGCGACTGTAGAATTGGGAGGTCATTGAGCTTCAATCTCCAATCGGAGTCGGTAGTAGATACAGTGGCAGTGCTCGCAATGCGCAGAAGGAAGAAGTAGAAAGAGAGCTAACTGACTTTAAAAGCAGCAGCTAAAATTCTATGCATGCTTGCTTCTTCCCACCGTACAATTTGACAAAGTTTTCATCAACCAGCCTGTCTGTATTATCGTGGAAAAAATAATCGTAATGCTGACCGAGATTTTGGTAGGTTTTGATCCTATGTAAGGTTTTTGCATGAGAAGATTGTTGCCTGCCGTTTCGCGAAAAATGAGTAATTTGAAAAATACTTTTCAAAAGATAATTACATAATTCAACATTAAAAAAAAAAGAAAAAATTAGATTCTCATGTCAACATTGAATGAAGAATGCGCTTGTTTTTCTTGGTTTAACAACACCCAATTCGATAAACAAATTCAATATTTTTTGGACCATTTTCCTCGCGTGCATTTTGTCCAATTTGAGTTCGAAAGCATCTCGAAATTACAACAAAGTACACGCAAAACAAGATGTGTATCGAAGGACTAAAGGGTCCACCAAAGGCACCAATCACTTCGTTTTCTAGAAAGATCGTTTGGTGTCGCATTGATTTTGCGTATGGGACAATATAAAATTAAGGTTATCTTCATCTTTTCATGATAGAATCATAGCACTTCATTGTCGGCTCATGCCCTTTTCTTTTGTAGTGTAACATTGTTGTTGTGTAATGTACAGTGTATCATGGGAGGTGAGCATGCACGTGGAATTGTATAGTTATAATCTTAAAGTCACAAATCGATACCCATGACATGTTTACTTCCAAATTAATTTTTGGTCTCACTAATAATACCAAATGAATATTCGGACCCGAGTCCCATCCTCTGTCGGCATTCAGTCCAATATTTCGTAAATGCGTTCGTGTCAATCATGTGGATTTTTCACGTCGATTTTGTCATTCTCTATGTCAAATTGCCTTGCAATTGTCTACCACATGTGATAACACGCATGCGTTATAACGAAATATAAGATGGAATACAAATGAATGGTAAAATTGGATCATGGGTGGGAGTAAATGTGTCATGAGGGACTTGTTTGAGACTTTTGATGGTATCAATCCTAACTCTTAATAATAGCAAAACTAGTTTGCATTAAATTTTGTATGGTTAATCTTCACAAAGTAGTTCCAGAGCCTAATCTAACAGCTTCCCACAGTTTCAATCATCGTAAAAAGGGCTGTCGCATTTCCCTAAACTAATTTCATACCATAAAAATCCCAGATCTTTAGAATGATGGACTGGGATTTTAAGGACTTCCCAATCTAAGATTTTAGTTATATGGACTTCTATTATGAGCATGAAATTTAGGGTGTAAATGGCATCATCATACCAATTTGGATTTTCAACGACATAAAAATTAATTTACCGTGAATGTGGCACAATTGCATCAGTTTAGGAATTTCGATGACGCGGTAATTAATTTGATGTAAATGTGGCATGGGTGGTAGATATGGTATCAGTACATCATTTTGAGATTTTTGATAATATTGGACTCGGTAAAAAAAAAAAAGAAGCTATTTTTCGGCATTCTGGGACTCGAACCATCCCAGGCAAAGGAATCTCTGCCACAATCATTATTGGGCGAGTCCTAGGAACTTTGAACCAATGGCAAGGCCTAATGATTTGTTAATAATTTTTGTCACAAAGTATTATTAGGGTAAACAAAAAAAAATCGATTTTTTTTTTCCATTTCGATTTTTTCGGAATAAAGTTTCCTTTGCTTACAAGAATATGAACGGTAATATGGCGGCTGGACTAGCCTCGTCCAGTTGATCAAAATCATTATCATTGCTTCTGTTTTCTTACATGACTTTAACGTTAATGCTAATAACATGACAAATTTACCTGCCTAATAAAGCGCAAAGAAAATCGTACCGAGGTTATCTCCATTCCATGTGACATAACGCCTTCGACTCATGCGATTGTTGACTTGAGATTCAAGTATCATGAGCAAACGACACAATACGAGACGATGGCCGTGTGGATTGATTTATCATCAAATTTCACAAATCGAAAACACGTGCAGCCTCTATCCATCAATCAATAAATTGAAATCTCTGAATTTGACATTCCTACATGCACAAGGTTAAAAAAGAAGAAGAAGAAGAAATCAAATTCTTTCCTCCCTTCTCCCTCCCTCCGTCTCTCATCGCTTCTCATCGCCCCTCATGGCCATTGCCCACCATTGCGAGCTTGCCGTAACCATCTTCCTCTGTCCCTAGGACTTGTGTTCTCTTTTTGACACCGGCGACTAAAGATCGCAGGCGACCCTAGATTTGGGGGTCCATTGAGCTTCGGTCTCCAAGAGGCGGTGGCGACACTGTGGTGGTTGCTCACAATGGGCAGACGGAATAAGTAGAAAGAAGAATGAAAAATAAATAAATAATTTAAAATCAATCTTAATCATCGAAAATTGTAAAAGTGGGTACAAATTGTGACGTGGATTCTCGTTTTTTTTACCTCTTTTTTACCGCTCCGTCCCCATCTAAAATCAAATCTCGTATCCTGCGTCAAATTCTCCAACAAACCCCAAAAAAATCCGCTATCCCCGTGTCTCGCGCCCATCTCCGAAGCCCGATTCATTAGCCCGCTCCTTATTTTTCATGAGAACCTTAAAACACGAACGAGTAGACCAAAAGACACGGCAATTCTCGCCATTGACACTGCTTGCTGACCACTCCGTCACTGTCCCCCCCCCCCTCCCCCCCCCTCTCTCTCCCTCTCACATTTTCAGACAAGTAGGCAGAGCATCCAAACAAAAAGCAGAGCGCCTTATTTACAGAAGAGAGAGAAAGAGAAAGAAAGCCAATGACGGACTCGTGCAGTGCTTTATCCACTAGTGCATTATCCTCGCCACTATATGTATAGACCCATTGGATTCTCCCCGTTGGCATCCTCTGTAGCGCGCGCCATTACTCGTAGTCTCGTTTTCTTCCTCTCCTTCCTCGTCCAGTCGCCCATTAGCAATCACGGGTTGCTACAAAACAAACGCCTTCCCCTGTTCCACCATCGCATTCCGCCTTATATAACCCCGCGACTCGCTCGCCCTCTCGCCCGTGTCGCAAGCCATTGGATTCGTTTAGGGGAGTTGCTTTCGGGAGGTCCCGCGCCCCCCTCCCAACATGACTTCTGCCCAGAACGGAGCGCCGAGGGTGTGCTCTGTTTTGCTCTGCCTCTGCTGCATTCATGTGTTCTGGTGCGCCGTCTTCGGCGCCCGGTTCGTCGCGGGCCAGTCGCCCAAGCCGGTTTTTGCTTGCGACGTGGACGGCGACCCCAGCCTCGCCGCCTTCGGGTTCTGCAACACGTCGTGGGGGGTCGAGGCGCGGGTGGCGGACCTGGTGAAGCGGCTGGCTCTGCAGGAGAAGATCGGGTTCTTGGTGAACAGCGCGGGCAATGTGGACAGCCTGGGGATCCCCAAGTACGAGTGGTGGTCGGAGGCGCTGCACGGGGTGTCGTACGTCGGGCCCGGGACCAAGTTCTCGAGCCTCGTCCCCGGGGCGACCAGCTTCCCTCAGGTCATCCTGACAGCGGCCTCGTTCAACGCCACCCTGTTCGAGACCATCGGGAAGGTTAGCGCGTTCACATCGTTCGCCCCTTCACGCTTCTCTTTCTTGTTCCTCCGTGCTTTTGACTTTCGCATGCGGAACAGGATAATGTATTGGCTTCTGCGCGTTGTAGTTGTTCCCATCATGCATTATACGGTAGAAAAAAACCCGAAACTTCTATCCAACCAGCGCATGTTGCGAAGCAACTCCGGCCATAGTGACGGCTGGCGGGGACCACCGGCCGCCATCACTCTCCCATCGGTAGATGCTGTGCGTACAGTGAATTTAGTAACTTTACACCGTGACATATAAAGCTTCACGTAAAGGTAAATGCTTTCGACGTGTTAAGATTCCGATGAATTCTTCTTGATGTCACTCCTCCGATCTAAGCATCTGCGTCCGCCCGCCTCTGCTCCTAATATTCAATTTAATTTGTGTCGGCATTCGCTGCGGAACGATCCAAAACTGTAGCGTCCCACATCTTGATCACCATTCTATGCCTTTAACTATATCAAATTTGGCCGTAAATAAGGCCCGGTGTTCGTCGTAGGTGGTGCCGGAGGTAGGATTTACGCCTCATCTTCGTCCGCTGTTCGATTTGAATCGAAACCCACAAACCGCAAGATCAAGAAGTACCCACAAAACACATTTGCTTCAGATGATCTGCCTTTTTTAGGTGAAATTGCAGTGATGAAATTGGGAGATCTTTTTGGTTGGATCCTCAACCACTCTGGTGCCAGTTGGTGCAACCTTTTCTAGCTGTAAACCACATAAATTTTGCAGCAAGTGCAACCTCCCCCATAGAAATTAACAGAGCTAACAGACTTTAAAGGCACCAGCTAAAGTCTATGCATGCTTTGGCTTGTTCCCACTGTACAGTTTGACAAAAAAAATTCCATCAAACAACTTCACTGGGTTGTCTGCACTGTTGTGGGAAAATAATGTAGTGTTGACACAAGATTTTGGTAGGTTTTGATCCTATGTAAGGTTACTGTCTGAGGAAATTATCTGCATACATTAAAGTAAAAAGAAAATAAAAAAAAAGAGACTTTTGCATTAATGTGAGTACGAACCATCATTTGGATTTGATTGGTGTGTGTTTTATTTGGTGGAGATGATAATGACAATGGAGCTTCCAAGGAGGTGGTGTATCATGAGTATTGCTGCATCATTGCACAAAGTAGTTCCCTTCCTTTGCACTAATTGAGGGACCAACTTCAATAGTTAATGCTGGAAACAAGAGACATTTTATGCAAAGGAATGAAAGAAGAGGAGAGGTATAGATGGTTTGGCCGGAGATTCGAGTATGTCGGGGAAGGATAGATAGGATGTGACAATCACGGGTTAAGCCGCCTTAAATTTTGGTCGAAAGGGGGGAGAATGAAACGCGCTTTAGTCTTTCCCTAGCGATTCAGTCATCGATCATCACGATCTTGTTCTTGTCTTCTGTTTCTACTACTGTTTCATTCAAATGCCCTAAAATTCGTACTATCTTGCTGATTGTCGCCATCGCGGTGTTTGCCGTCGGACAATGAATAAGTTTGTTATCCCGACTGGGCCGAAAAGTGACATTTTTAAGCTCTGTGCAAATGATATAGAGAAGAGCAGATGAATGGAATGACACAGTGGCTTTGTTGAAGCAGGTGGTTTCGACAGAAGCCCGGGCGATGCACAACGTGGGGCTTGCCGGATTAACGTTTTGGTCCCCGAACGTCAACATATTCAGAGATCCGAGATGGGGTCGGGGCCAGGAAACGCCGGGGGAAGACCCGCTGCTCTCGAGCAAGTACGCGTCGGGTTATGTCAGAGGCCTACAGCAGAGCGACGACGGAAATGCGGACCGGCTTAAGGTCGCTGCCTGCTGCAAACATTATACGGCGTATGACGTCGATAACTGGAAAGGCGTCGATCGCTTCCACTTTAACGCTGTGGTAAAACAACAATTGCAGACTTCTCTTGCGTTCTTGTTCGATTTGATTTATGAACCAGTCATATGCATAACCATCTTGAGTTAATCTCTCGTATCGCTTGTGGCTGACTGATCAGGTAACGCAACAAGATTTAGATGATACGTTTCAACCGCCGTTCAAGAGTTGTGTCCTTGACGGCAATGTAGCGAGTGTGATGTGCTCCTACAACCAGGTTAATGGTAAGCCAACGTGTGCAGACCCGGACCTTCTCGCCGGGATCATCCGAGGAGAATGGAAACTAAACGGGTAACATTCCGCTGCTCGTGCGTTGCTGTTCGATAAACTGGATCTATCATTGCGACGTTATTTACGCGAAAGGATTGGTTAGTACAGATATATCGTTTCGGATTGCGATTCGGTGGACGTTTTCTATAATGACCAGCACTATACTAAAACACCAGAAGAGGCTGCAGCTAAGGCCATTTTGGCAGGTAGACACAAAATTTCACGCCGTACTTTGATCCATTGCGATGAAGGCCTTCGAAAATTCGCCGTTCACGACTCTGATTCTCTTTTCCACAGGGTTGGATCTCAATTGCGGATCTTTCCTTGGCCAACACACCGAAGCGGCGGTGAAAGGTGGACTGCTGAATGAATCGGACATCGACAAGGCCATCTGTAACAATTTTGCCACGCTGATGAGGCTTGGCTTCTTCGACGGCGATCCGAGGAAGCAGTTGTACGGAAAGCTCGGCCCTGACGACGTGTGCACACCGAGCAACCAGGAGCTCGCCCGCGAAGCTGCGAGGCAAGGGATTGTGTTGCTCAAGAACGCGGCAGGATCATTGCCCCTGTCCTCGACTGCCATAAAGTCCTTGGCGGTGATCGGACCCAATGCCAATGTCACGAAAACCATGATCGGGAACTATGAAGGTAATCGAAGAATTTAAGCGGTACACGGCGGAACATTCGATCGGCCTCATAGTTTGTACCCGTCGTGGAATATAGCTTAATCAGAGCTCATATGTTCCTTGCAGGCACTCCTTGCAAGTACGTGACGCCTTTGCAAGGCCTAGCGGCCGTCGTTTCGACAACGTACGTGGCCGGCTGTGCGAACGTAGGATGCAGCATGGCCCAGACAGATGACGCGGAGAAAGCTGCGGCCTCGGCGGATGCCACGGTGCTCGTGATGGGCGCCGACCAGTCGATCGAGAGGGAGGGTTTCGATCGGGTCGACCTCCACCTCCCAGGCCAGCAGTCGCTGTTGGTCTCGGCAGTGGCGAACGTGTCAAAGGGCCCTGTGATCCTTGTGATCATGTCAGGGGGAGGGATGGATGTGTCATTCGCCAAGGACGACGACAAGATCACGAGCATTTTGTGGGTCGGTTACCCGGGCGAGGCCGGCGGCGCTGCAATGGCTGACGTGATTTTTGGGAACCATAATCCTAGTAAGATTCAGAGTCTTCAGCCACTTCAAATTTGAATTATCCTCCGATTCAAATTCTGATTCACGAGTGGCTAAACTTCACTCGAATCAGGTGGAAGATTGCCGATGACGTGGTATCCGCAGTCGTACGCGGACGCCGTCCCAATGACGAACATGAATATGAGGCCCGACCCGGCCACGGGCTACCCGGGCAGGACATACCGCTTCTACACCGGGCCGACCGTGTACGCTTTTGGGGACGGGCTGAGCTACTCCGAATTCAGCCACCATCTAGTCCAAGCGCCCCAGCTCGTGTCCCTGCCCTTAGAGGAAGGCCATGTTTGCCGCTCGTCGGGGTGCGAATCGTTGGACGTCGCGGGCGAGATGTGCTCGAATTCGGCCTTCGACGTGCACCTGAGAGTCAAGAACGTCGGAAGGTTCAGCGGGAGCCACACGGTGTTCTTGTTCAGCAGCCCTCCATCGGTTCACCGGTCGCCTCAGAAGCACCTGCTGGGCTTCGAGAAGGTGTTCTTGGCCTCACAAGGCGAGGCGCAGGTGCAGTTCAGGGTCGACGTTTGCAAGGATCTGAGCGTTGTCGACGAGGTCGGCCGCCGGAAGGTCGCTTTGGGGACACACGTCCTCCACGTCGGGGACTTTAAGCATGCGTTGAGCTTGCGGATTTGATCGCCCGGCTCTCCCCGAACCCGCGACGAATTCTTCAGTTCTCGCCGATCTCCGGCGAGACGTTCTGAATGAATGAAAAATTAAAGTGATAAAAGTTTGGGAGATGTACGCAAGAAGTCTCTCAGCCAATGCTCATGTAACCAAATTGTTCAAAATCAAATGGAAGTTTTAACTTTTGACTCCCATGTGCAGCCGCTCTTGCTGACAACTCTTAGCGTTTTGAGGGAATAAAACCGGAAATTTTGTTAAGTGTTAGTTAACCATAAAAACTAAAAAGTTGTTGGTAAAATCATGTTTAATTTACTAATAAGGTGGTAACATTGTATGAGAAGTAATAATTTTTAACACGGTGATAAGTTATGTAAACAACTATCGATAAATGATTGCGGCACTTGGTAATTTGGAAATGACCAAATAAGTTTAGGTGGGTGCCTCAAATAAGAGCTCGCACGATCAAATTAATTATATAGTTCAAATTAAAGTAATATTAATAAATCACTATCAATTTTTTTTGTGAAAAATGAATGATATGGAAAATATTTTTCGAAAAGTGATTGGTTATAATGCCCACATAAATTAGTCAATAGAAAATATTTTCTTTATCGATAACAATTTCTATTTAATTATTCGCTGTACAAGCGATCAATTTTAAAAAATGATTTCAAATTGCGGGTTACTCGTGAAACAAAGGCACCCAAAATTAAGTTAGTAGTTACAATATGTTTGCAAGCTACGATGTTAAGAAGTTGTGACAAAGGATAGTGTTTTTAAAGGGACCAAATAATGTTGGAAAATGACCCGGATAAGATTCGGTAAAGCAAAATTAGTTGGTAACTCAATTAGACAAATGTTACTAAATCACGCAACTTGGTAAGCTTTGATGACAAATATAGAAAAAAAGGAACATTGGCAGGTAATTCTAATATGACTAGTGAGCTAAAATTAGTTGGTGATGTAATCCGATAAAATTTGATAATTACTCAAATTAAGATTCGAAAACTTGATCAGAGTAGATTTACGACTCTGGTGAACTTTGCGAATATATATTTGTAAGTTACAATGGAAGGACATAATTTTGAAGGGACCAGAAAAACATAAGTCCTAATAATTTAAATAAAAATTAATAAGCTCAGTTGGTAATTCAATTCAAGAAAAACAGATACATTAGTCAAATTATAAATTGACATTTTCATATAAGCGTTAACAAACTTCAGGAGGAACACGTTGATAAATGTGCATAAATGTGGTAATTTGCTACAAAAGATCGAGACTTCGAAACGGTCAAATGAAATATTTTTGATAAATGATTCTAATAAATTTTAATATGCTAAAAGCAGTCGCTAACTAAATTTAAGAAAAAATTTCAAATCACTCGGATTAAAGGTCACAATACATAAAAAAAAATAAAAAATTTAAGGCGTTAAATAGACATTATATGCATATAAAAGACTAAAGGTATGTTTTGTTGCGGGTCCTGGGGCATGCTCAGACTGGACAGTCCTCCTGTCGTATTCTGGCCTTCCTGGAAAATTTGCGCGCCTGCTGAGCTCCTTTCTTCGTCGTCCTCCTCCTTCTGCCGCTACTGCAGTTTATACTCTTCGTACTCTCCCAAATCTCTTGTGAGCGAAACCCAGAAACAGCCCACGCAACATCTACAACTACGCATACGTATACGGTGCAGAGCAAGTCGCAGCTTCTTTCTGGCATTTGGTCGAACAGGTGGTGAGCGTGTCGTTGGGATTTCGGAAAAGGACTTGATCGACCGGAGTGATGCCTGAAATCTTCTCCCAGGTGAAGGTTGCGGATCTTGCTTTGCTACAGTTTGGCATAACTTGTGGTGTTCCTTGCCCATCTTCTCGCACGAATTTCTCAGGGGAATGATGTTAATTAGGAAACTGAGTCGTTCGGTCAAGAAAGATCCTCTCTTGAATTGGGAGTTGCCTCTCGCTGATGAGCACATTATAGGTAGAGCCACAATCAGGCAATACCCTCGAGCTTACAAGTGCCATCGGTCTGTCCGTTCTTTGTCTATTGTGGATAAAGATTGCTTTGCCTCGAAACTTGTCGAGAGTGAAGTCAACAGGCATTGCGTGGTTAGCTATTCGTCGTTCGTTGACACGGTGTTGGTACAAGCTAGAGATGCCGCTAAACTCAGCAGTGAATTGGTGGCTGCAGTTGACGAGCGTAGGCATGATGATGCGTGGAAGTTGTATGAGCTACATATGCAAATGGAAGGGTTTCCAAGAAAATCTGTGGTACACAAGCTTATAGTGAGTTTCACCGAAACCCTCCATGTCCAGTGGCTCAAGAAAGCGTATGGGTTGGTGGACTGTGCTTTTGAGGAGGGTAAGCAGAACTTGTTTGAGAAAGGGACTTTAATTTATCTCTCTTACGGTCTTGCGAAGGGCGGGTTACCAGTTGCTGCATCTACTGTGTTGAGGAAGTTGGTTGACATGGAAGAGTATCCCCCTGTTGCGGCTTGGTCCGCAATCTTGGCTTACATGTCTCAAACGGCACCTGGAGCTTATCTCGCGGCTGAACTTGTTCTTGAGATTGGTTATTTGTTTCAAGACGGACGAATCGATCCTCGTAAAAAGAGCAATGCTCCTTTAGTTGCTATGAAGCCCAATACTACTGCTTTTAACATTGCTTTGGCCGGGTGCCTCTTGTTTGATACTTGCAGGAAAGCGGAGCAACTCCTTGACATGATGCCACGGATACAGATTAAAGCTGACACAAACTTGTTGATCATCATGGCACATGTACATGAGAGGAATGGCCGGCGAGAGGAGCTGAAGAAGCTTCAGAGGCACATAGAGGAAGCTCCAAACCTAACTGATATGCAGTTCCGGCAATTTTACAATTGTTTGCTTACTTGCCATTTGAAGTTTGGGGATCTACATTCTGCGTCCAGCATGGTTTTGGATATGCTGCGCAAGGCAAAGGAAGCAAAAAACTCACTTGCTGCTGCTATGTTCGCATTTGATGGTGCTAGGAAGGGTAATGGTTTGTCTGGTGGAGTAGTTTCTGATCAAAGTCATCAAAATAGCAGATTGGACTTCCTGGACAGTGTGTCATTGAAACAAGAAGCTATTGTATCGTATGAAGAGTTCTCTAAAGATCGTAAGTTTGAGAAGCTGCAGGCTGAGGCAGAGCAAGCTCTTACTGGGTTGTTGGCTAAGTTGCAGGTGCAAGTGGAATTGGTGACAACTAACCATGGGATTCTTCAGCCAACGGATAATATATACGCGAAATTGGTTAAGGCTTTTCTTGAAGCTGACAAAATCAAGGATTTGGCAGATTTCCTTATTAAAGCAGGGAAAGAAGACTTGCCTGTTTCTAACGATAGTTCGGTATTGGTTCATGTCATTAATTCATGCATTTCACTTGGTTGGTTGGATCAGGCATACGATCTCCTTGATGAGATGCATTTAGCTGGGGTTAGAACGGGTTCTGCTGTGTATTCTTCTCTCTTGAA
The DNA here is from genome assembly GCA_028455895.1 of Rhodomyrtus tomentosa. NCBI lineage: Eukaryota > Viridiplantae > Streptophyta > Magnoliopsida > Myrtales > Myrtaceae > Rhodomyrtus > Rhodomyrtus tomentosa. Next base: position 36,853,469 of record JAPCWY010000011.1, on the reverse strand, counting down.
AGCATATTGCAAAGCCAACCGATCCACCGAGGTGGCATCACTTCTCCGAGATGCTCGTAAAGCAGGCATCCAGCTGGATGCAAGCTCTTACGAGGCAATGATCCAGTCTAGGATTCTAAATGATGATACTCAAGGGGCACTCAACCTATTTAGAGAGATGAAAGATTCTAAAATACCTCGATTAGGTCATCGAGAGTTTGATTTATTGGTCAAGGGTTGTGCTGAGAGTAGTGAGGCAGGTCTCATGTCAAAGCTCTTGCAGGAAATCAAAGAAGGTCAGAGCTTTGATTGTGGTGTTCATGATTGGAACAACGTCATTCATTTTTTCTGCAAGAAGAGACTAATGCAGGATGCAGAGAAAGCTTTGAAGAAAATGCGCAGTCTAGGGCATACCCCTAATGCACAGACATTTCATTCTATGGTGACTGGATATGCTGCTATTGGAGGAAAATACGTTGAGGTAACTGAGCTGTGGGGTGAAATGAAATCTCTCTCTGCTTCCTCCCCTATAAAGTTTGATCAGGAACTCTTGGATTCTGTGCTCTATACTTTTGTGAGAGGTGGGTTTTTCGCTCGAGCAAACGAGGTTGTTGGAATGATGGAAAAAGGGAACATGTTTGTTGACAAATATAAATATCGCACACTCTTCCTAAAGTACCATAAAACACTGTACAAGGGTAAGGCTCCCAAATTCCAGAGCGAAGCTCAACTGAACAAGAGAGAAGCAGCATTGACTTTCAAAAAATGGGTAGGATTGAATTGAAGAAGGCTCGACCCCTCTTGTTGTTGCTCTTAGATGTTGATCAAGCAATAACTCAAACTAGAATGTGTTCCGCGGTCGGAGTTGCTGGCATCAGAAGTTGATTTATTGTTGTCTCCATATTGCTGGTGGAGGGGACCAAGTGCACTTTTCTGAGAATATAGTGTCAATTAACATTGACAAGAGAGAGATGACAAGAAAGATGTCTTCATGTACAGGCAAGTTCTATGGTCCAGCTATTCTATTATTTCCTTTTACTAGGTGAGCTTCTTATATGTTTTTGTTTTTTTCTAGTTGCTGTAATTTTTTGCCAGAAAGAAAATGAATCCAGAGGATAATCATGCGATTTTGAGCTGCGGCTTGTTTTGGAAACTAACCCATTATGGATCAGACAAACGTATGTGTAGACAGTATCTGGCCTTGTAACCCTTCCAATCTAGTTGAAACAAGGTCCTTTTACCGCCCATGCTTTCCGTTGCATTCTCATCCCCCCCACTGTATTTACTCTATTTTTTTTTTCACATCAACATGAATCTTTGAAATTAGAAATTGTTCCTATTCATTTCTTGTATGCGCATTCAATTGAATACAAAAGTCGTAGAGTTTTCAGTACAAGAACAAGTCCAGGAGAATCTAGAACAGTGTGCAGCTCCACACAGAATCTGAGGATCCCGACTCTTTTTCTACGCAAGGTTTGCTGTGTCGGTGTCAAGTGTCCGATATCCGATGAGCTCTTTCTTTGCTTCTGTAGGAACAGCTGTTTGCACTTTGCAGCATGTATACATTCTCATTCTTGAACAACGTAATCAATGACTGACCTATCGGTGAGCACATGATTGAACAGATTTGGAAATTCCCTGATCAACCGTTGAAGGTTCATATTAGCATGCAATTCGTTTTGTTCTTCAAATTGAAGAGATCGGGTTGGTGAATTTGGGCCAAGGAGTTGTAGCTATCTATTCTATCCTGGACGATGGCACCATCTTTTCGCTCTCAAATGATAGGGTACTGTCGAGTACAGAGGCTGAAGGAAGCGTCTCATTGAGCCAGAAGAGATAGTATATCATTTTACCGGCTTGTTCACCCCACGAGACGTCGAGAAAGCCTTCACCTTCCACTGAATGAAGCTTGCGAGGACATCGAAGAACGTCTGAAATGCAAACTTAAAGAGCAAACAGTGCTGGCTCATTCATCAACGGGGCGCATATCAAACTAATATGCCGTGCGATCCCTATTTCTAGCTTCGTGCAGCTGACAATGCTTGTTTCAGAAGCGTTATTATTAACTGGTTGATGCAATCCACGAGCCGGGTCTTCTTCTCGAACCTAGGTCGCTTCCCGGCCGACTCGTGCTGCCTCCCCGTTAATTATAGGGCCATTTGCCCCATGGCTGTTCGTTTTTGGCGAACAAGTTACTCCGACCTCTCCCCCTATCCCATGCGAAGCGCAGATATTTGTGCACCGGGACACCCGTTTTTTGTTCATACAGGTGTGCAGCGCAGGTGTATATTGGACTGGACAAGCAGAGCAAAACACGACACCACCAAGTCATTGAAAAGGATTCATCGGACATGCAGTGGAAATGGTCCTCTCCTCCCATGTAAAGTTCCATGGACAACACTTTTCAAGCGTTTGATAGTGGCGAGATCCATTTGTTGTAATGACTATGAGGAACAGCAATTCCCTATTTCAAAAATGGATGATTCAAATCATCGAGACTAATGGAAATTTGTACAAAAATTTGAAAAACGGATGGTTCAAATTAAATCTAAAGTACCCGACAAAATGATCTCTAGCGCACCCGAAATGTTTCCACGAAACAAGTAATGTGCATAATTTATAATTTTCGTGCTTACTCTGATTGTCATTCCAACGGTGCCAATTAAGGAGAGTTATCCATAAAAGAACTGATTTTTCTTACGAGCCTTTTGAGCAACGAGAAGATTTCTCAAAGTAGCCCGTTGCGGTAGGTCCGTTTCTATTGAAGTAGTCTCCAGAGTATATCTAGCTTCAAATAAGCCGGGCAGCTGGGTCTTAGATCACTCCTACCTCCCCGTTAAACTAATTTTTGGCCGTCCGGCGAACTTGTGCATCTCACCTGGCATATTCCAAACCATGCCCTTGGCGGTGAGCGAGGGTGATTATAGACGGAGTCGCCCAACTTCAGAGACCCCTACTGCAAAGGGCTTTTTTGAAATTCCCCATTCATGGACTGATTGCGTAAAGTTTGATTGCATGCACATCACAAGGCGATCCTTGCAGTGCAAATTTCCTAGGATTTGTGCGGCACGATATTTTGGACAGGACGGGGTCCCACCCACAATCAACATCCGTCCGCGCGACAAAGCGGACATCGCCACGTGGGAAAATCCACGTCCTCATTTTCCACGTCTGAAATTTCTTCCGCTTTTTTCGAATTTTTCTTTTTTGGCAAAATCGTCCAATCCGCGAAATTCCAAAAACCTTGCCACGTGTCATATCTGCTCCGTTCCGCTTCGTCTTCAACCTTCCGGAAGGAAGAGAGAGAGAGACAGAGAGAAAAAGTAGAATATCCGTTCGATCCCTGGAAAAGGAAGAGGTCATCTCGAAGCCTTTCGAAGCCTTTGCAAAGTCCTCTCTTTTGACCCTTTCTTGGTTCTCGAAGCTCCACGAGGGGAGGCTCCCGCGGAAAAATGGGGAACGGAAGCTCCAAGGACTGGCAATGGCGACTCCTCCTCCTCTGGGGGCAAGTCGCGGTTCGGGCAGCGAATTGAGGAGAGTTACCCATAAAAAAACTGATTTTTCCTACGAGGCTTTTGAAGGACGGGAAGATTTCTCAAAGTTTAGCCCATTAAATAAAGTAGGGCCGTTTTCCTGAAGGAGTCTCCAGACTAGATCTTTGCTTCAGACAAGCCTTTGAAGTTGGCGGGGCTCGGTCCTGAATCACTACTAGCTCCTTGGTAAACCTAGTTTTGGCCGTTCCGCCAAACTGGTGCATCTCACGTGGCAAATTCCAAGCCATACCCTTGGCGTCGAGAGATCGTGACTTGAGACCGAGTCGCCTCACTTTCAGAGACTTCTTTTTTGTTGAGGAAATGGGCCCTACTGCAAAGGGGGGTTTTTTTTTTTTCTTGAAATTCCCCGTTTACGGACCGATTGCATAAAATTTTGATTGTGCTAAATAAGGCGACCCTTGTATTACAAATTTCCTAAGGATTTTTTTTTTTGGATTAACACTATGAAAAACCTTAAATTGAGACACCTATAATGAATTTATATCAAATTATTTTGGACTATCATAAAAAATCATAAACTGATACAATTGTGATAAATTTATCATAAACTGTATACCTGTGATAAATTTACCTTATATTAATTTTCGTTAAATTTAACTGTAAAATTGTTAATCTTGTGACACATGGCAATTGACAGGTACAGGTGGAATAATCACATTATTAGTTGCATTAACTCTTATCTTGTTTCTCAAATTTGTATAAAGAGATCGGAAATGTTAAAATCAACGGCATGATTTTATCGATTTATGATTTTTCGCGATATTAACTCAATTTAATAGAAGATAAATTTATTATATATATATATCAATTTGAGATATTTCACGATAAAAAAATTAACTTATGATAAATTTATCATATATATATATATAATTTTAGGATTTTCAGTAGTCAAAAAATTAAATTGAGTTAAATTTATATATCAGTTTAAGTTTTTTTACGGTATTACATTTTTTTTTGGGGTCAAATCCTAAGAATGTGTGCGGCAGATATTTTGGACAGGACAGGGTCCCACCCGCAAACAACATCACCTCCGCGCGCGACAAAAACGGACATTGCCGCGTTGGAAAATCCACGTCCTCATTTTCCGCCTCTTGGGATTTTTTCGGCTTTTCGAATATTCCTTTTTGGCAAAATCGTCCAAGCCGCGAAATTCCAAAAGAGAAAATATTAAAAAAAAAAGGTCAAACTTTGCCACGTGTCATATGTGCTCTGCTTCACTTCGTCTTCAACCTTCGCGAAGATAGAGAGTGAGAGAGAGAGAGTAATAAAGTAGAATATCCTTTCGATCCCTGCAATGTAGAAAGAGATCAATCTCGCAGCTTTTCAAAGCCTTTGCAAAGTCTCCTTTTCGCCTCCTTTCTTCGACCCTTTTTGGTTCGCGAAGCGCACGGCGGAGGCTCGCGCGGAAAAATGGGGAACGGAAACTCCAAGAACGGCGATGGCGACTCCTCCTCCTCCGAGCGTAAGTCGCGGTTCAGGCAGCGGCTCCGCTTCCACCGCCGCCACAGCCGCCAAGACAGTGGCTCGGCTTCTCTCCTCAAAAGCGCCGAGGATTTCGCCGGGATCGCTCTCCTCACTCTTCGCTCAGTAATCTCTCTCTCTCTCTCTCTCGCGTGCGCGCCCGCGTGCGGTTGATGCATCATGCATTGTGATCTTTTGAGCTCGGACGATCCATGGGCAGTCGCTGATTTGGGGGGTGGCTTTGGGTCTTTGATGAGGTTAGGCGGAGATGAGGTTCAAGGACAGGTGGCTCGCGTGCGTCTCTTTCGGAGAGCAGACGTTCCGCACCGCAATCTCAGATCAGTTGAGTTTCCCGAACGGCCATTTTGAGTTTTTCTTATCGCTCGTCATGTTTTTTTCTCTCCCACTCTTTTCAATGCTCCGACCGCGAGTGAATTTCTTATTAATCTTGCCACCTCCCTGGTTCTAAGTGCTTTCTTTCTACTCCTTTGTTTTACTTGTCATACAGCACTGACAAGCCCACTTGGAACTCTGTGAGTATCCTCTTCTTGCAATCACCTCTGACCTTTTACTCGTTGTTTGGTCATCGAATTATATTCTGTGACGTATAGGCTCTTTTATACATTACACGAACATGGTGATATTATCTAGCGGTAAAGGAGAGATGGTCTTAGTTTGTCCTATTCTCTGTGCTACAGTACTGTGTGGTTGCACTTTGATCGATACATGCCGATGTGCTTGATACACCAGAATCAAAGAATCTTTTAATGGGACGACCAAAATGAAAGAATGTTTTGAGGATATTGTGACTGGTTGTGAGTCAATAAATCCCTTCTTGGAAAGTGGCTCTGGATAATTTGAATCTCCCAAGATCGTAACTCTCTCCATGGGCTAGGGTGATCAAGTTTAAAATGGTTTTATTCCCCGCAAATGGTGTTCCAAGAAAGTCTCAACCCCTCAAGGATTTGTGTTCCCAAAAATATATTGGAAGGTGGTGGGTCTGTTTTAGCCATTGGATCGACGTTGATGTTAGTGATATTATGACAATGCATTTCAATCTTGCCTTTCGGATGTGGCGTCTCGAATCTGGTACAGCTTTTCAGAATCTAATCTTCATAAAGAAATTCCACTATGGAAAAGTCAATCCATTTTGCTCATTTTTTTCCCCGTAATCCGAAATTGGGTGGTGCAATGGAAAATCATCTTGGTTGGAACTTTCTCCAGTTCATCCAGGCACTTTCTTGCTCAAGTTATCAGTGGAAGATATCTCTTCCGTTTGAGGCCAAGTCAGACCAATACAGAACAAAGGGCCCCTCAACAGTCAGGTAGCGCAACTTACATCGAACAACACACCAACTCAGCTTCATATCTTAAAGCAATTCTTGTATCTGCACCAGTGAGACTCTAATTAAAGAAATGAACGAGGAATCAGGCTCCGGAACTAGATCACTCGATTCTATCAGAAAAGCCAACCAACAACACAATCCTATCTTCCCGAATCATAATCACTTTGATGCTTGCTGCATGTCTCATTTTCCAAATAGTCTCGAGACTATATCTTGATTACTGTATCAAATCCCAGTTCAACAATGATAGGAAAACGAAATTATTTGCCAAATGCCAATTCCAATCCCTTGAATTCTCTCATTCAAAAGATTTGACATCATGCATGATGGCTCGAATTTCCAGATATTCTTTCCAGTTTAGACTCAGTGTGCCATTTCCAATAACTACATGGCTCAAATACAAAGCTTGGCATCAGCCACCCAAGATATATGGCGATTCACCAGCCATGAAGATTAGATTGCAGAAGCCACTTCACCGTGAATTTAAAGATGATTATGGATTCAAAACTCTTCTTACACAGCAATACCAGTCTATGATAATGTAACCATATCATCTTAAGTTTATTTCATCGGAATTTCTCAAGAATGTGGACCAGCTGAAGATTCCATCTCTATATGGAGCCTTCACCTTCCAATTCTGTTTCCAACAAAAGCAAGAGTCCTATTTCCGATTCTGTTTCCAAAGAGAAACAGGTTTCTGACCTTTATTCCGATCAACAGATTAAAGATTCAGAATTAAGAGTGGTCCGTCTTATCAGCAAAGGTCCATCCAGAATTTAATTGTTGTCCATCGTTAGTGATAGAAAAAGATTAGCTCAGAAAACTTACCCCGACTATTGCCTTTATGCGTCCATAAACATGGGTCCGCGTACCTCAAGCATCCAAGGTTACGTACCTCAAGCATCCAAGTTATGCCAACGTTGCTGAGAACTTTCATTTTTGGTAGCACTAACCTCTTGCAAAGCCTGATATCTTAGCAGCAGATACTCCATATATACTTACCCTACTAAGCTTGATTTACAGTTTGAATCTCTCTCACGCCTAGTGCACCCTTCATCAAATGATTTTCAATTGGAACGGCAGAACTATAAAAGAAACTTATCGGAATCTTCGCTTCCCCAAATAAATCTCTCTGAAGTTGTTTCGTAGAAATTGAATCAGGATATTTATTGAGTCGTGCAAAATATTGAAGGTTTTTTTCTCTCTGTTTGAGCAGGATTTGATGATGAGAATGATTTTATACTTCAGAGATTAGAGGAGAGGATTTAGTCATGTAGTTATAAACTTGAAGTATGATATAGGATCACGCAGAGCATCCTAAGTTCTTCTACTGCTCTTCTTGACGCAGTCAAGAATAGAAATTCCACTTGGACTCTTTGCAGTTGATACTCTGCAACTTCTTCCTACTCTTTCTTATTTCTCTACTAACCTTGGAGCTGGGGAAGCTATGCTTCATGTTGACGACATTTTACAACTCTTCCAGATATACTTCTGTTAGCATTCCACCATGTCTGATATGCCTTGCAAGTTTCTTCGGCTCTTATGTTTCTTATTCTGATCTTTGAACAATAATATCTCTTCTTATATATTGACAACTCTTACATTTCCCGTAAAAGTCAGGTTATCATACATATCTTTCGTTGTTTTTCTGTAAATGTATCATGATCTTTTCGATGCTTGTTGTCAGCATTCTCTGCACATTATGAAGACTACTCAGACCTCGTCTTACTAGGTGATATTGCTAACATTTGGCGCCGAAGACATAATCCTTTGTGTGTTTGGCTTTTTCATTCACATGTTGCATGGAGCATCTCACTTCAGTTAAATTAGGTAAGGAAATAGGACAGAGGTGTGGTCTGACCACTAACGTTTAGTGTTGCGGCACGGCTTTAAAGATTTGTCCCCAGATTTCTTGGACATATCTGGGAACGAGGAGTCTCTGTGGTCGATTTGTATTACTTAAAGGATGGAATGATAACTTGGACTATGGACTTCTTGAGGCAAGCCCAAGATTTGGAGTTTGCAGCGTTTGCTTGCTTTTTCTATGTTTTGCATGACATGAAGATCTCTGCTTCTTTTGAGGATGTTTTTACTGTGGAACAATGGAAAAAATTGAAAATTTTATGTAAAATATCACTCCAAGCTGCTAGATAGGGAGGTGTTAGAATGAAATGAATTTCCCTTGGAAAGAATTTGAAGAGTGAAGGTTCTGACAAGAGTTCCTTCTTTTACTTGGGACGCAACTGTGGAAGGAATCCTTACTTCAGATAACCTACACTAAAGAGGCAAAGTACAGTTTAATAGGTCTTCCTCTGCAAGGAGGCAGAGACCTTACGGTATCGCTTCCTCATTGTTCTTGGACTAGAAATGTTTGTACAGCTTCCTATGCTTGCACAGGAGTATTTTGGATTATTGAGGGTTCTATTGGGCAAGAACTTTGGCCTGGAAGGGCATTTGCTCATACCGCATTAAGAAAAGAGGGATCACTCTCATCCCTCTCTCTGTTTCTTGGTTGTGGAACTAGAGAGTCTTTGTTGGAGAGGAATTTTCTATTTCTTTTTTTACTGGCAAGTGGCTTAAAGTTTTACACATTTGGAATTGTGGAAACTTGCATATGGATGAAAACGCCTTGGTTTATATAGTTGATGCTTTGTCCTGGGAGTGAGCTCACTTTTGGTTTTAAGAGCTTCTTTGTATATGTCTTTAGTTGTCAAGCTCTTTTTGCATATGGGTTTGGACCCCCTTGGGTCCCTGTAGTTGATCTTTTTACCTATAAAAACATGCTGCATGGGTTCACCATTAATTGGTGCCTTTCTTCCTTTGTGCAGGAAAAGAAGCTGGCTCTGGAAAGGAATGGGCCTCATATTGCAAGAATCTCTGTGTTTGAGGTTGAATATCATTCTTTGTTTGTTTATTCAAATGCAATAAGCAAGCCAGAAAAAATAATGTTCCATGAAATTGAGGATATCTGAGAAGCACATATTGTGACCTGTAAAACAAGCGAGACACTACCAAAAAGGAACAAAGCAGATGTACTTGGAAGACTGTTGAGGCAAAAAGGTTTCTAGGATGTTAAAAAAACTTACCTTGGAATATATATTGATATTCTAATCTAAGGGATGATCTCGATTTTCTGAATGATGTCAAAAGTCTTGTTGGCAATCATTTTTATGTGGTCTAGGGTTTTCAGGAACTGGGATCTTGGTAATATGATTGAGTGAAAATATTAATATAGGTGTTCAATCGTTTCAGTTTGATAAGCTACCTTTTGTGGCATAACTAATTAGCATTTTTCTAAACTGGTGTGTACATGATGCTCAAATGCATGAAGAATGATCAGCTCCCAATTAAATAAAACTATGATAGTTGTTGAATATGTATGGGTTCTTAGTTCCAAATTCTGCATTCTGCTACAAGAGGGATAGTCTTTTCTTTAGTATTTTAATCTATTTGTTAGAACTGTGAATCAGCGGATTTAATGTCTCTAATCAATGCCTTTTGAGGAAGTAGAGTCGGTATAATCTCTACCATCACACAAAATTCTTGTTGCTGTAAGCGAAAAAGAAATTGTGAACTTCTTCCTGCAGTATAAGTTGACGTATGCCTCTCATAATGCAATTTCTTGCCTGTATGAGTTTAATTCATCGCAATATATCCATAAAGAAATATTTTAAGTAATAAATGTCACATATTCTGTTCAAATTCAAACTCTAGTTTTGGTTTTTAAATTTTATATGATATGTCAGCAGAATATTTTCGGTCCTGCTTTTATTTTATGAATCTTTGGGGTTCATTGACCGCCGATCCCAATTAATTTGGGATAAAGGTGTTGTTGATGTTGATGTCAGCAGAATATTTGGTCTACAGTAATAGTTAATAATCGATTAATGTCATACTCATGAGAGATATTGCAGAAGCTTATCTATATTTCTTCCTAAATTTTATTGTTTTGAGTCATACTATATTTTATACTATCCAATTTCAATTCAAAATGGATATCTTGTGGATGCACAATTATTAGGCATTGTGGCAATTGTTCCTAATGATATTGGTATGTTCGTCTGTCTAGAAGGAAAGTCAAAAGACTTTTGGTGTGAGAATATACCTCTGTTGATTCAAAGGCGATGCTTAACTTGGGGCATTGCAATCATCAAGACTAACTAATTTGCATTTAATTTCCTAGTGCGTAAAATTTAGCTAGTGTTTCCTAGAAGGCCTTATGGTTAATGGTAGAACTTATGTTTATGTTATCATATATAGGTTAGATGTCTTTTGAGATTGTCAATACAGGTCATGCAAGTTCCATACTGAAAAGGAAAAGAGGAATAAACGAAGCAAGGGTGAAAATTGAGACTATAAGGTGAAAAAGGTGGCAATTCTGATGTATTTGTCTGTTTTGCTAAATGGAGAACTTGTTAAAAGTGTTACTTGCAACTAATCAAACGGGATGGCTGAAGAGAAGAAATACATCTAATGTCTCGAGCACTAGCAAATTATCCTTGTATTTATAGGGCAAATTCTATCACAAATATAAGATAGATAATGCTACGGGTACTGTAGGGCACGTAAGGCTCTTAACTGTAAGCAAGCTCCTTTAAGGAGATTAGTTGAAAGAAGAATGCTCTCGTGTATGTGTGATCACTTGAGAAAAAATATGGATTTGGAAGTGAGTTTATTCTACAAAAGTTGATGCAGACACAATTGAGGATCAGATGAGAGAACTCTTTTGATGTTCAGACGTGTGGGATGATGACAATCAGGTATCCTAGTAAGATGATGCGACTTTTTTCTGGAGATTGTTGGGAGAGATGAGTTGGGGATGACCTAAAAACATGGGAGGAGATCTCGATTTGTGACATAGGATTTGTTGGTAGGTAGAGTAGCATTGAAGAAAAAGGCTTGACACAGTTGTAAAGGCTAGTCGTCGTTTTTCTAGTATTGTACATGATCACAATTTCCCTTCCAAAAACTGTTCTGAAGTATTGTACCTTGTAATTTCGAGCTTAACTAGAGCTTTTTGTTTACGAAAAGGAAGAATCTAGGAATGTAGGGACGACTGGACAATGGAAACAAGTAGGATAAACAAATGGATAAACGATAGGAAGATTTGACCGGCCAAAAGAGGAGGTTGATAATGTATGACATATGAAACAACTAAGCAGAGGGGAGGACAAAGAGAAAAGAAAATAAACAATCTAGTAACGATATGGAAAAACCAAGGAGAAGGAAAGGATTGGAAAAGAATAGTAGGTTTAGTTACTTGGAACTAACTAGTATGTGAACTTTCCAGTGGTGTCCATATGAGGAACTCTCATCATACTGCATGACCAGCTGGTCCTTGGTGTGATTACTTTCACAACTTCTAGTATTAAATAGGTCATGTCAATGATTGCCCTAATGGCATTTATTTAGAATGCTTAACATAGTAACTACCGATTTCTGAAGCATTCATCATAAAAAAAGTGCCTTGGAGGTGCAAACCTTTCCTCATTTGGTTATTTCCAAGTTTCCTAAGGGCACTTTTTGACAAAATTCGTATAAGATATTGGGGGTTAAAATATGAGAGAAAACTCCTAGGGGAATCGAAAAGGAGGTTTGTGGCTAATTAATGATTGTTATGTCCTAATGAAGAGAATTTGCAAAAGTTTAGATTGGTGAGAAAAAGTGCCAAGAAAGTTGTGCGAGAGGCTAGAGGCAAGGATTTCACCAATATGTACAAAAAAACTTAGGAGCAAAGAAGGAGAAAAAGGTATCTATAGACTTGCAAAGTCAAGGGACAAGAAAAGTAAAGACTTGACACAGGTTAGATGTATCAAGGATGAAAATCAAACACTTTTGATAAGAGATGAAGACGTTAAGGGCAGGTGGATGGGCTATTTTAACAAACTTTTTAATGGAGAGAGCGATAGAAGTGAGATGGATTTGCAAGATGCTTCTGATGATTCAAACAGAAGGTTTGCGCGTAGAGTTAAGGCACGGGAAGTTAGGGAGTCATTAAAAAAGATGAAGACTAGTAAAGCCTTTAGACCCGATGGTATTCCTTTTGAAGTGTGGAGATGCTTAGGGGATGTAGCAATAAGTTGGTTGACTAGTCTTTTTAACAAGATCCTCCAAACTATTAAGATGCCTAATAAATGGAGGAAGAGTATACTTGTGCCTATATACAAGAACAAGGGGGATATCCAGAATTGTTCTGACTATAGAGGCATCAAGCTTATGAGTCATATAATGAAGTTGTGGGATAGAGTTATTGAACATTGTTTGAGAATAGAGACCAAGGTTTCTGTCAATTAATTTGGATTTATGCTGGGAAGATCTACCATGGAGGCTATTTTCTTGACACAACAATTGATGGAGAGATATTGAGAAAGAAAGAAGGACCGCCATATGGTGTTTATTGATCTCGAGAAGGCGTATGATAGGGTTCCAAGAAAGGTTCTGTGGTGGATTTTTGAGAAGAAAAAAGTAACTTCAAAGTATGTAGAGGCAATCAAGGACATGTATGATGGTGCTACTACTTGTGTGAAGGCTTGTAATGGCACATTAAGTTATTTTCCAATCACAGTAGGCTTGCACCAAAGTTCTGCTTTGAGTCATTACCTTTTTGCCCTGGTTATGGATGAGCTAACAAAAGATATTCAAGATGAGGTGCCGTGGTGTATGCTATTTGCAGACGATATTGTGGTTATTGATGAGACCAGGGCTGAGTTTAACGCTAAGTTAGAAGTATGAAGAAGCACGTTAGAGTCTCAAGGATTTACGCTAAGTCGAAGTAAGACGGAATACTTCAAGTGTGAGTTTGACACGGCAGGAAGAGGAGATCAAAAAGCCGTAAATATGCTCGGACAGGAGGTACCCAAAAAAGATACATTTAGATATCAAGGATCAATATTGCAAAAGGAAGGAGAGATTGATGAGGATGTGAGCCATAAAATCAGAGCAGGTTGGATTAAATGGCGCATTGCATCGAGATTTTTGTGTGATCGCAAAATTCCTCTTGGGTTAAAAGGAAAATTTTATAGAACAGCAGTTAGACCTGTCATGTTATACGGAGTTGAATGTGGGCAGCACAGAGGAACATGAGCATAAAATGGGAGCAGCGGAAATGAGGATGTTAAGGTGGATGTATGGTCATACAAAGATGGATAAGATAAGGAATGAAGATATTCGACAGATGAGAGAATATAGATTGAGATGGTTTGAATATATACTCCGAAGGCCCTTAGATGCACCAGTACGAACAGAAGTTTGCTATTGAGAGTATAATACGAAGAAAGCAAGAGGTCGGCCAAAACTTACTCGGGGGAAAGCAGGAAAACGAGATTTAATGGAGTGGGAAATAGATTGGCGTACGATTTGTCTTAGGATGGAGTGGAGGAAGTCTATTAGTATTGTGGAAGGGCAGTGTATATATATATATATATATATATATATATATATATATATATTTGTTTATTTATTTTTACACATTTATCCCTTTTCCCTCGATTGATTCTGATTTTATTTTTATGATTCTTTGGGGTTCATTGACCGCCGATCCCAACTAGTTTGGGATAAAGGTGTTGTTGATGTTGATGTAATGATTGTTATGTCCCATTTATTGGAAGCAAACCAAACTTCACCACCTATAGTTGGTGTGTATTAGGTATGGCCTATTTGTTCTTTTATCAGTTTGTGCATTTGGTCGAGAGGTTGATTTTGTTTCTTTTGTATAGGCTTAAGTACACCCCAAGTGCCATGAGTTATGTACGACGCTCACTTTAGTGCCAAAACTTTCAAATTGATAACTTTGGTGCTAAGTTTTTGTAACTTCGATCACTTAAATGCCAACTTCTTTAAAAAACGACCACTTTAGTGCCAACTCCGAGTTAAGCTGACGTGGCTCGCCGAAAATCCAACACGTGTATTTTTTATTATTATTTGAGCTGACATGACTCATCGGACTTGGTAGTGAAGTGATTGTTTTTAAAAGAAGTTGGTACTTAAGTGATCGAAATTACAAAACTTAGCACTAAAGTGAACGATTTGAAAGTTTTGTCACTGAAGTGATCGAAGTTACAAAAACTTAGCACTAAAGTGATCAATTTGAAAGTTTTGGCACTAAAGTGAGCACCATACATAATTTATGGCACTTAAGGTGTACTTAACCCCTTTTGTATAAATAATCACAATAAGTGTTTCATGGAACAGCTTTGGTTGAATACCCTGGTCTATTGTCTTCCATGACAATCTTTTCTGTGTAATTTGTGGGCATGCAGACTAATAGGATTTCAAAGAACAATCTAATTGGTTATTGTGAGCTAGATCTGCTTGAAGTCTTGGCAAAGGTGAGTGCTCATTCATATCTGACCATCATAAATTTATCTAATTGTTATATTTTTTATTCTAAATACCTGTCGGTTTGAACCGCATTGAATTTCCTTTTTCAGGACTCAGAATCTGAGACCGAGGTCTTGAATTTGTTAGATCCTTCTAAATCAGATGAAGTGGTGGGCACTATCTTGGTTTCATGTTCTGTCGAGGTGAGTGGACAGCACATGATTTTAGTTGGGGCGAAGGTAATTATGTCCGTTATCAACATTATGTTGAATGTCAATAGGATCCTGTGGAAACAGAGAAGAGTTTTGCAAGGCGCATCTTGTCAATTGTGGTATGTTCTATGTTGTCTTTGTTATAATTAACATAAGTTGAAAGTTATGGTGTGGAGCACCTTATGTCGCTCTTTCTTCAACACTCCGTAAGTTTATTAGATCCGTCCGAAAATTTTCATCTATATGTTCCTTGCCTGATGGAGAATTATAAAATCAAGTGATGTTTATCAAAATTTGATGACTAAGGGTAGAATAATTGTCGCTTTTGTTTCTTTCTACATGGGTAGACACTCAGTTGGTTACATGGAAAGTCACAATAGGTGTGTAATTATTTTATCCGATTTTGCTTGGAAACCTGAACAAGGTCTTTATTCAATTGTGGTACTATAGCTATGAATATGAGTAGTCCAGGATTTATGAGTGTCACAAGGGACAGACCGTTATCATTTTTGAAGCTTCTTATTGCACATTCCATTTATATGCATTATTTAATTGCACATAGTTTTTCATTTATCTGTGACATCTTGTTTAGAAGTAGTTAAAGATATAAATTGAATCAAACTCAGTTTCTTCACCCAGCACTTGGGAGTTGTGGTTGAACCTTGAAATATGTAATATCATTAGCCGTCTAGGATTCCAGGACCAAACTGGCCATTCTTTTGATAGGCAGCTCAGGTGTCTCTCTCTGCATAGCTTAAGTCAATTTTATACTTGGTTCTTGCCAGAAGTGAAAAATGGAAATGGCGCGTATTGCTTACTTGACATGCTGTGATACTGCTAAGAACCAATTTCATGCATGTAAAATCAAGTAGTGGGAAGGTGCTGACCATGTTCTGATGGCGTCCAAATTCCTCCTCTTCACAATTCCCTATTGTCACATATGATATGGCTACTCAAGACCTTTTTTCTATAGCACAGGCTATCCAAACCTTTTGGCTTGAGTAAGCCACACGGATACACGCTGTAAGATTTGGTAGGACTATAGCCAACTGCTCTAAAAGCTTAAGCTGTTAGAAGAAGGCGTGGTTTAATATTTATATATCCCAACACATGCAAACAACTATGTCTATGTGTGTGAGGGTAAATAGACTTTTATTACATTGGCATGGGTCAAATAAAAACTACTTTTGCTGAAGAATTAATAGAGTTGTGACTATATAATCATGGGCAATATTGTGTTCCTTTGCATGATGAAGAAGCAACGGAATAACTGAAGTTAACTATTAGTTTGGTCACTGGACTGTGCTGAATCATTGACAAAATGCACTTAATAGAAACATATGGACGCACAAAGCAGGGAAGTTTTGTCTTTTCTCTCTCTGTCTCAACCTCAGTGCCCTTAACTCAAGTTTATAAATTCCAGTATCCTTCTGGGTCATAGGTTGATCCAACTTCCAGTCACACATTTTTCCTTTGGAGTGTCTGACCGCTGTGCCATAATTAGGATGTTCTTTTAGTGCCTTTAGAAATAGTTCTATGCAACGGAGAGTTCTGTATTGTGTCCCCTCTCATGAGTATGTCATGGAACAACCTCTCTGCAAAAGCAGGGGCAAGGATGAGTACTGTTGGATTTTTTACTTTAGAGTATTAGCAAGTTGGGGGTATTTGTGTAAATGTATTAGGCTTAACCCTAAGCCTAAAAATACTTTTTGTTATCTTTGAAAGAAAGACAAATTGCTCTTTTATCAATAACATGGTATTAGAGCCTGAATTAAAAACCTAAACCTAGATTTACAAAACAATCGATCGTATTGACCACCACCTTTCACAAATACCTGTCGGAATCCTGATCGATTGAACATCTTTTACAAATCCCGCCGTAATTCTCAACTCCCGCTCCAATGTCGATCAGATTCAGCAAGCTCCAGAGTCGGCCATCCCAAAAGCATCGTTAGGAGGTGTCGCCTAAGCCAGGCGACATCAGGGGCTAAGTTGCCCAGGCTAGGCGACACCAGAGGAGGCGTCGCTCGACCTCACCCAGGTCAGGCGACCCCAAGGTTGAGTTGCCAGGGCCGGGCAACTCCAGAGAAGGCATAGCCCGACCTTCCTGAGGCCAGGCGAACCTAGGGAAGGCCTCCCCTAGTCTCATCCAGGCCTGGCGAGCCAAGGGCCAGTGTCGAATAGGCCGACAAGCCATGTTCGAGCATCGTCAGAGGTCAAATTCAAGCACCAATGTGCTGATTTTGCCGATTATGTCGCTGTGAATGGGTAATTTTTTGTGAGTCTGTGCAGTTGCTGTTTAAATAAATGTGATCTGTGAGTTTGTGGGTTGATGATCATAGAGTGTGGTTGTTGGGATGTCGTTAAGTTTTCTTGAAGCGAGTGGTTATCTCACAAAGTGAAGTTGGTGGTGTTTGGTTGAATGTAGTGCTGGTTGGTGAGTTGTTTGTTGAATTTGTTGTTTCGCAAAGTAGCAGGTGGGAGTGTTGAATGCGCTGCTAGTTGTGGGTTGCTGGTGGTGCTTGAATTTGAAGTTCCGAGTTCTGTGTGGCTGAATTGGTGCGTGGGATGTTTTGGCTACACGTGGGTTAAGTTCCTATAAGTGAATTTTTCTATTGATTAGTGGTTTGTGGAGATGTCTACTGACTCATTAAGTTCTCCATCTATTACTTCGGTTTTGGTTCCTCCTAGTGATGTTTCGAGTTTAGTATCCTTTGGTCCCTACACTAGTATGGCCAGATTACATAATACCTTGGTCAAGTTGGATGGTACCAATTATACTTCTTGGTCAGTGGCTCTTTCGACCTTCATTTATGCTAATCGTCAATCTAGATGGCTTGAAGAAGAACCACCTGAAGATTCAACTAATCTAGAATAATGGAAGTTTGTTGATGCTACTTTGCGTACATTGTTGTGGGGAAGTATGGCTGAATCGGTTCGCCATCTTTTCATGGATTGTGCGACAGCTCGCCAGATATAGACGAAGTGTGCTTTACTATACTCTGGGCAGAATAACATGAGTTTGTGATATGTGGGAGGCTTTATTTGAAGCTAAAATTGGTGATGCTAGTTTGGCAGATCATTATGCTCGTTTTGTATCATTGTTTCAGCGTCTCAAATCTTATTTTCCACTTACTATCACAATTACTCAAATGCAGCAACGAGAAGCAGACA
This sequence comes from Rhodomyrtus tomentosa, assembly GCA_028455895.1. Lineage (NCBI taxonomy): Eukaryota > Viridiplantae > Streptophyta > Magnoliopsida > Myrtales > Myrtaceae > Rhodomyrtus > Rhodomyrtus tomentosa. The sequence continues at coordinate 36,835,424 of JAPCWY010000011.1, read as the reverse complement.
TGATAACTGTGCTCTTTCTTCGTAGCCTTGGTCCATATCATAATGCTCTTCGTCAACAGATTACCTCTCAGAGCACTCTTCCATTGAAGAAGTGTATTCTCGAGCTGCTCGTTACACTTACAGTCTCAAGATTTCAGCAATTTCAGATAGTAGTGCTATGGTGGCTCGTGGAGGTCAAGGGACTCGTGGTCATATTAGCGGCCATAGACAATGGACTTTTGATAGTTCTACCGTGGTCGTGGTTTTCAAGGCTGAGGTGTCGTTCGTGGTGGTGGTAGTGATACTTCTAGAGGAGCACGTGGTGGTAGTCGAGCGAACCGTTTTTGTACTCATTGTCAACTTTCTGGACATACTATTGACTATTGTTATGACCTTCGTCTCGAGCTGCGGGGTCTACATGCTTCTATTGATACCGAGCCTTGGCTTCTTCCCTTGGATCTTTTTCTGGACAACGTACGGTAGAGCTGACTCATGCAGAATATGATGAGTTGGTCGGAGCACGACAAAGTGAGAGTAGTGCTGTCTCTGGTTTTACTGCTACTTTAGCACAACGTGATGATCTTACATGTCTGTTGTCCAGTACAGCTTCTCGTTCTTGGGTTATCGATTCAGGTGCCACTCATCATATGACTGGTGATTCTCGTCTTCTCACATTCACCTCGTTTGTTCCTTCTATGTCAGTCACCTTAGCAGATGGTTCTCAATCCAAAGTAACTGGTACAGGTTGTGTATCATTGAGTTCCTCTGTCTCCTTACCTTTTGTTTACCATATTCCACATTTTCCTTACAATCTATTATCAGTCAGTTCTATTACTCGTGATCTTGATGGTGATATTATCTTTTCTTCGTCTTCGTGTGTTCTTCAGGATTGGAAGACTGAACGCCGAATATGTGGTGGGCGTGAAGCTGGTGGATTGTACATCTTGGGTCCTGAGATCATTGTTGCTACTACAAAAGCTCAGAATAAAGCTGTGGATGATTCTTATCGATTACATTGCCGTCTTGGTCATCCATCAACGGATGTATTCGGACGGTTCCTTTCGTGTCTAGTTCAGGTCTTCAGTTTAATTGTGAAGCGTGTCAGTTAGGTAAACACCATCGTGAGTCTTTCTCTTCTCGTGTTTCGAGTTGTGTGTCCCATCCATTCGAGTTAATTCACTCTAATGTATGGGGTCCTAATCGAGAGTCTTCATTTGGTTTTCGCTATTTTGTCACTTTTATTGACGATTGTACTCGTACAACTTGGTTATATTTAATAAAAGATCGTACTGAAGTTTTTCATTCTTTCTGTCAATTTTATCATGAAGTCCGTGATTGTTCTATTAAGTGTTAGCGTATGGACAATGCTCGTGAATATTTTTCTTCATCCACCTTCATTCCATTTCTCAAATCTTATGGTATTTTACATCAGAGTTCTTGTGCTCACACTCCACAACAAAATGGAGTTGCTAAGTGTAAGAACCGTCATTTATTGGATGTTGCTCGTTGCCTACTTCTTCACACTCATATGCCTAAATCCTTCTGGCGCTATGCTCTACTTACAGCATGCCATCTTATTAATCGTCTTCCGTCCTCTGTGTTGAAAGAAGCTATTCCTTATGCTTTTCTTCATCCTGTTCGTCCTTTACGGTCTGTTCGTCCTTGTATTTTTGGATATGTCAGTTTTGTTCATTCTTTGTCTCATGGATTGGACAAATTAGCACCTCGTGCTGAAAAATGTATATTCGTGGGTTACTCCCGTACTAAAAAGGGATATGTCTGTTATAATCCTACTCGTCGTCGAGAGTATGTTTATGCTGATGTGACTTTCTTCGAGGATCAAGCATTTTTTGACGATGATCATACTCAGGCACCGTTAAATATGGATCTTTTGCCACCCTCCGCACCTACATCTCAGCCAGAGCCGCCATGTGTTAATTCTGATGTTGCTTCATCGGATCCAGGCTCACCAGCACCGACTCCTCTTCAGATTTATACACGTGTTCCTTGTTCTGTTTGGGGTCATACATCTTCACCAGCGAACGTTCCACCACCACCACCACCACCACCACCACCACCTCTGGTCCAGGCTTCCAATCCTCTTCCACCGTCTCCTGACAGTTCTCCTATTGCTCACCGTACTCGATCTCGGTATCCTCTTTCTAATTTTGTGTCTTATCATAACTTAAGCCCTCAAATGTCCGTCTTTGTGTCATCTCTTGCTTCCGTGTTTGTGCCTAGTAGTGTCCAGGAGGCTTTGACCCATTCAGGTTGGGCTCGTGCTATAGAGGAGGAGATGGCTGCATTACATCATAATAAGACTTGGGAGCTCGTTCCATTGCCGGCTAATAAACAATTGGCAAGTTGTTGCTAGGTCTTTGTTGTTAAACATCATCCAGATGGTTCAGTTGAGCGCTTAAAGGCGCGTCTTGTGGTAAAGGGCTATACTCAAACCTATGGTATTGACTATGATGAAACTTTTTCTCTGGTTGCCAAAATTCCTTCTGTTCGCATTGTTATTTCCTTGGCTGCTCGGTCTCAGTGGACTCTTCCTCAGCTTGATGTCAAAAATGCATTCCTTCATGGCGATCTTCACGAGGAAGTATATATGGAGCAACCACCTGGGTTTTGTTGCTCAGGGGGAGAAGGTGTGCCGATTGCGAAAAGCTCTTTATGGACTTAAGCAATTCCCTTGTGCTTGGTTTGGCCGATTTAGTGATGCGGTTATCACTTTTGGCATGCATTGATGCAGTGTGGATCACTAAGTATTTAGTATGTCATCTTCAAAAGGATGTGTTATTCTTGTTGTTTATGTTGATATCATTGTCACAGGAAGCGATATTGAAGGCGTACAACGACTTAAGCAGTTTCTTTACAAGAAGTTTAACACTAAATACCTAGGTTGTCTTCGATATTTCCTTGGCATGGAAGTTGCCTATGCTAATGGTAGCATTGCTCTATCTCAGCGAAAATATACTCTTGATATTCTTAAGGAAGTTGGCTTACATGATTCCAAGCCTGGTGACACACCTATGGATCCTGGAGTGAAGCTTAATAATGAACAGGGAGAACTTCTTCATGATCCAGAGAAGTATCGCCGGTTAGTAGGCAAGTTAAATTATCTTACCCTTACCCGTCCGAATATTTCATTTGCTGTTAGTGTGGTGAGTCAATTTATAAGCTCTCCTCGTACGACTCATTGGCAAGCTGCTATACAAATTGTGCGATATTTAAAGGGAGCTCCAGGTCAAGGACTTATGTTCCATAATCAGGGTCATTTTTGTATAGCTGATTATTCCAACCCTGAACCTTTGGAGGTAACAGGATATTCTGATGCAGATTGAGCTGGTTGCCCTATGGATCGCCGGTCTACTTCGGGATATTGTGTATTTCTTGGTGGTAATCTTGTGTCGTGGAAAAGTAAGAAACAATCTGTTATTTCCCGATATAGTGCAGAGGCTGAGTATCGTGCTATGGCTAATGTTACAGGTGAACTTTAATGGGTTCGTATGTTGTTAGCTGAGATTGGACTACCTATGATCGGATCGTCTACTCTGTGCTGTGATAATCAGCCTACTATTCATATTGCTAGCAATCCAGTGCTTCACGAGGAACGAAGCATATAAAATTGGATTGTCATTTTGTTCGAGAAAAGGTGAACTGTGAAGACATACGGTTGGTACACACGTTCTGAAGAGCAACTAGCAGACATTTTCACCAAGGCTCTTTGACGTGGACGAGTTTCTTATATTTGTCATAAATTAGGACTTTTTGATCTGTATGCTCCAACTTGAGGGGGAGTGTTAGATTTATTACTTTAGAGTATTAGCAAGTTGGGGGTATTTGTGTAAATGTATTAGGCTTAACCCTAAGCCTATAAGTACTCTTTGTTATCTTTGAAATAAAGACAGATTGCTCTTTTATCAATAACAAGTGCATCTAGCTCCCTAGAACGTACGGCTTCAGAGCCTTGTGCACGGGAAATCTTTTTTTCCTCTTAAAAAGCAGGCGCTCTGTTGTGTCGGTCAAATTTTTGTAACTGGTTAACCTCTTAATGTTTCCCTCAGGACTACAATGAAGATGGGAAGCTCTCGTTCTCCGAATTTTCTGACTTGATGAATGCTTTTGGAAATCAATTGGCTGCTAACAAGGTTAGAGTCAGTTGTTGAATTGCATCATTTATTGGTATATTTTTTCTTTGTGTTTCGTTCGTAGGACTCAAACTTAAATTGTTATCTCTGTCACGGATATGTTTGGCAGGAGAATGAATGTAAGGGCACTTATTGTGCTCCAGCATATGTAACACGCATATACATGCATATTTACTTGCATGCATGTATGTCTAGTTACATATAAATGCATATACATGATGTGCATGCAAGAGCAAAATGGATAATTGTACACGCATGGAGCACACAAGCATGCATACATGAAAGAAATTGACAGCCATGTACAGCGACGTAGTTGCTTGTTTTAGTGTACGTGACTATCTGAGGATAACAAGACTTGGCGTTCCATCAAGACATTATAATTATTTAAGTATATATTACTATTATTCTCATGCATTATATTTTTCTGGTTGGACTATTTTTCATAAATTTGAGGTGTTAAGTATTAAATAGAAATCAAATCTTGAACTCCTCATGCAAAAACCATTCTAGATACATGCTAAAGAATATCTCTCATTCTCAATCTAAAAACCCATGCACAACAGATCTAAAGCTCATTGTAATATCTGATAGGTTAGTCAAAAGCAATATAAAAAAAGGAGGAACCGTAGACACCCAATGAGGCAATTCTGCGGTCCTAACTCTCTACTTGCCTGATCTGGCTATAAATAGGATTGACATTCACTCAACAATAAGCTCCATCTCATTACACTATCTACCTATAAATAAGTACATGTGTACAAGTGCGTAAGATATAAATGCTTGTGCAGAGATATCTATGTTGGGTCTCTGCCTACTCTATGAATTCACACGAAAAGAACACCAATTTCTTTTTTTTTTTTTGGTCAGAAAAAGAACACCAATTAACCGAGTGCTTATCTTACCATATACACAGACTTTTTTATTTGCTCAGCAACATTCTGCCTTTGAGTGACATCTGGTGCCTTGGCGAAGACCTGGACTGTCTGGCGGTTGGTGCTTCCCTCTGTCTCTCTTGAGAGACGTCCTTCAATAAATTATGTGAAAGACTATTCAAATTAACCCTCTTGCAAAATCATCTTGGGGCAGGAGTAGAAATATGCCTGGTTAAGGTCTAAAACAAAACCTGCGCAAATGAAGGAATACTGCTATTGCTTGGGAGTTTTTTCAAGGTCTATTTAATAATTATGTTTTGCTGTTTACCAGAAAGAGGAGCTCTTTAAAGCAGCGGACGTAAATGGGGATGGTGTGGTCAGCATGGATGAGTTAGCTGTCCTTCTTGCAATTCAACAAGAAAAGTAATTTGTTGCACTGATTTATGAGCTTTGAATTTATTTTCATTTTTTAGTTAAATTCACAATTGTCTATAATGACAATGAAGTACTTCAGATAGCTTTTATTTTTCTGTTAAAGTAATATCCCACATCACTTGACAATATATTTATGTGGTCTCTCTTTACCTCTGCTTATCAGTTTAAGTTTTTGGGTTGGACTTTCTAACATGGTCTCAGAGCAAGTGCTATCCCTTTCGCGAATGTGCGTGGTCAAAATTCCACATGAATGTTGTTGAAAATCAGAACCGGATTTTATAGTTAGCAGCAGAATTTCGATTATTTTGTTTCCAAATCTTCAGGATTTTGTTTGTTAGCTTTTAGGAATTTGGTTCCTAAGTTTTACGGTGCTGTTATTTTTTTGTTTCAATCAGCAGATACTAACAAGATTTATGGCTAGTATATTTGGTTTTTTGTTACTGTAGTTAGCACAAATAATTAGCTGGACAAGCAGCTATAAAAGGCTGGAGGCCTCATGTAATTTAGTAGTCCATTCTAGAGAATTAACTCAGAACAATTTCTCCTAAATTTCTTCATGGTATCAGAGCTTGATTTGGACCATTCTCTTCTACCATATCTCTGAGTGTTTTCACCATGACAAAATATCCTAGAGCCACCATGGCAAGTGAGGATGAGAGTGAAACCTCAGACCATAAAGCTTAGACCTCTCCTCTGATTACCCAACCTATCAGTGTATCTGAAGGTGGAACTCTTCTCATCGCCGGTCATAAACTTACCGGTCACAACTTCAATCAATGGTCCCATTCTGTCATGATTTTCGTTTGTGGAAAAGGTAAAGAAGATTACCTAACTGGAGCTGCCTCCAAACCTGAGGAGACGAGTCCAAACTATTGAACATGGAAGGTGGAAAATAACATGGTGATGTCCTGGTTGCTGAATTCAATGACGAATGAAACAGGGGAGAATTTCATGTACTACAAGACAGCGAAGGAGATTTGGGATGCTGTTCATGGAACTTATTCAAACAAAGATAACTCTTCAGCCATCTTCGAGATCAAGGGCATTCTTCATGATCTAAGGCAAGGGGAATCTTCGGTCACTGATTATTTTAACCAACTCATATGCCGTTGGCAGCAACTTGACATGCTAGAGATATGATGTGGAGTTGTCCTGAAGATAGCAAGCGGTACAAGCAGATTCAAGATTGAGAACGCATCTACAAATTTTTGTTAGGCTTGAATCAAGTGCTTGATGAAGTACGTGGACGAATTCTGAGCATAAAGCCCCTACCTAGTGTACGAGAAGTTTTTTCCGGAGGTCAGGAGAGAAGAGACTCGGCGAAAGGCGATGCTTGGTTCTTCAAACAACCAGACCAATCCAGAAAATTCTGCCTTAATAGCTCGAGGATCTCAACCATCCTACAGTCGAGGCACTCAGTCAAACAACTACAACCAGCGAAAGGGTGGTCGTCCGTGGTGTGATCATTGCAAACGGATAGGTCACACAAAAGACGCATGCTAGAAACTTCATGGTCGGCTAGACGATTGGAAGCCATCAGCCTCACGTCCTACTCAAGACCGGGAGGGCAGAAGCAACATAGTACAAACCGAAACAAACGTTTTGGTAGATTGAAGTCCCTTCAACAAAGAGCAGCTGGAGATGCTGAAAAAGTTGCTACGGGAATCAGTTCAAAATGCAACCCGTCCAGAAGGGGTTAGTACAGCAACGATAGCTCAATGAGGTAATTCTCTATATGCCTTTATTGCTAAACAGGAGAAAATTACCTCTTGGGTTGTAGATTCAGGAGCATCCGACCACATGACTGGAGATATCACAGTGTTCAACGAGTACAATCCATGTCAAAATGGCACTAGTGTTCGAATTGCTGATGGTTCTTGCTCAAAGGTGGCTGGTGTTGGATCAGTGATTATTTCAAAAGATATAACACTGAATTTAGTATTATTTATTCCCAAACTCAGCTATAATCTTCTCTCTATCAGCAAGTTAACCCAAGATTTAGGTTGCATTAGTAAATTTTTCCCGCACGTGTGAATTTCAGGTTTTGAACTCGGGGATGACAATTGGCAGTGTTGAGATGGATGCGGGCCTCTACCTTTTGCGAGTTAATGCCTCAGAATGGAAAAACAAGAAGATGTCATGTGTAGCATCTCGTGCTAAGGAAGAGAGTGACATAAGATTGTGGCACAATAGGTTAGGTCATCCAAATCTCTCATACTTAAAAAGGTTGCTACCTTCTTTGTTCAATAAAGATTCAATAAAATTTCAATGTGAGGTGTGTCAATTATCCAAACATACTCGCAATTCATACCCTTTGCAGCCTTATAAGTCTTCTCATCCATTTCACATGATTCATAACAATGTTTGGGGACCTTCTCGTGTCAATAATATTTCTGGTTCTAGGTGGTTTGTTACCTTCATTGATGATCACACAAGACTCACTTGGCTTTTTCTAATGAAAGAAAAGTCAGATGTTGGCCGAATTTTTCAAACCTTCGACCTAATGATCCAAACCCAATTCAGCACAAATATCCAAGTTTTCAAAACGGATAATGGGAGAGAATACTTTCACTCACAGCTCGGGTCATATCTAAATAGCCATGGTATCATACATATTAGCTCTTGTGTAGATACTCCGCAACAAAATGGAGTAGCGGAGAGGAAAAATAGGCATCTTTTGGAAGTCGCCCGTTCTCTTATGTTGGCCACCCATGTTTCTAAACATTTTTGGGGAGAAGCAGTTTTAGCAGCTACATATCTCATCAATCGTATGCCTTCTCGTGTCCTAGATTTCCAAACACCATTTCAGAGGCTAATTCATACCTACCCACATATTCGTTTTGCCTCACATATCCCACTCAAAGTATTCGGCTGCACAACATTTGTTCATATAAATCAACAACATCGCAGCATGCTCGATCCTAAGTCCCTCAAATGTGTGTTTCTAGGATACGCTCCAAATCAAAGTAGATATTAGTGTTATTGCCCAAAAACAAAGCGTTTTTACACCACCATGGATGTTACCTTCTTTGAGCACCAGCCCTTTCACTCCAAAAATACCATTCAAGGAGAGTTGTGAGGAATATCATTTTTGGGACACTTCTCATTCACTCGGGTCACAACAAACAAATTCTGCTTGTCTTCCGTGTCTACCCATTCCAACATTCGAGAGTCATCCAACATCCGAAAGTCTTTTGCGTCTACCCATTCAAGATGCTACACAAGACAAAAATAAAGAGGTAATTGTCTACTCTAGGCGGAAAACTCAAAAGGAGTTGGAGGACCGTACTACATCAAGGCCGGCGCAAGAGACAGATTTGAGTTCAAGACCCACAGTCGATGAAGGTAATGCTCCTATGAACTCAGAAAATTTTTCCGTACTCAATGATCTTGATCAGCCTATTGCTCTTAGGAAGGGGAAGAGATAGTGCACTCAACATCAACATCAACACCTTTATCCCAAACTAGTTGGGGTCGGCGGTTGATGAACCCCAAAAAATCATAAAAATAAAAGCAGAATCAAGGGAGGGAAAAGAGAAAAATGTGTAAAAATAAATAAGTATATCTATCTACCTATCTATGTATACACTACCCTTCCACAACACTAATAGCCTTCCTCCTCTCCGTCCTAAGACAAACCGTACGCCAATTTATTTCCCACTCCATCAAATCTTGTTTTACTGCTTTCCCCTAAGTAAGTTTCGGCCGACCTCTTGCTTTCTTCGTGTTGTGCTCTCGATAGTAAACTTCTGTTCGTACCGGTGCGTCTAAGGGCCTTCGGAGGATATGCCCAAACCATCTTAATCTATGCTCTCTCATCTTTTCCGCCACCGGTTTTACTCCAACTTTTCGTTGAGTCTCTTCATTCCTTATCTTATCCATCCTTGTATGGCCACACATCCACCTTAACATGCTCATTTCCGTTACTCCCATTTTATGCTCATGTTTCTTTTGTGCTGGCCAACATTTAGCTCCGTATAACATGGCAGGTTTGACTGCTATAATATAAAATTTTTCTTTTAACCTAAGAGGAATTTTGCGATCACACAAAAATCCCGATGCATTGCGCCATTTAATCCAACTTGCTTTGATTTTATGGCTCACATCCTCATCAATCTCTCCATCCTTTTGTAATATTGATCCCAGATATCTAAATGTATCTTTCTTGGATACCTCCTGTCCGAGCATATTACAGCTTTTTGATCCCCTGTTCCTACCGTGTCAAACTCACTCTTCAAGTATTCCGTCTTACTTCGACTTAGCGTAAATCCTTTAGACTCTAACGTGCTTCTCCATACTTCTAACTTAGCGTTAAACCCAGCCCTGGTCTCATCAATAAACACGATATCGTCTGTAAATAGCATACGCCACGGCACCTCATCTTGAATATCTTTTGTTAGCTCATCCATAACCAGGGCAAAAAGGTAATGGCTCAAAGCAGAACTTTGGTGTAAGCCTACTGTGATTGGAAAATAACTTGATGTGCCATTACAAGCCTTCACACATGTAGTAGCACCGTCATACATGTGCTTGATTGCCTCTACATACTTTGAAGTTACTTTTTTCTTCTCAAAAATCCACCACAGAACCTTTCTTGGAACCCTATCATACGCTTTCTCGAGATCAATAAACACCATATGGCGGTCCTTTTTTCTTTCTTGATATCTCTCCATCAATTGTAGTGTCAAGAAAATAGCATTCATGGTAGATCTTCTTGGCAAAAATCCAAATTGATTGACAGAAACTTTGTTCTCTATTCTCAATCAATGCTCAATAACTCTATCCTACAGCTTCATTATATGACTCATAAGCTTGATGCCTTTATAGTTAGAATAATTCTGGATTTCCTCCTTGTTCTTGTATATAGGCACAAGTATACTCTTTCTCTATTCATCAGGCATTTTATTAGTTTGGAAGATCTTGTTAAAAATACTAGCTAACCAACTTATTGCTACATTCCCTAAGCATCTCCACACTTCAATAGGAATACCATCGGGTCTAAAGGCTTTACTAGTCTTCATCTTTTTTAATGACTCCCTAACTTCCCGTGCCTTAACTCTAGGCACAAACCTTCTGTTTGAATCATCAGAAGCATCTTTCAAATCCATCTCACTTCTATCGCTCTCTCCATTAAAAAGTTTGTTAAAATAGCCCATTCACCTGCCCTTAACGTCTTCATCTCTTATCAAAAGTGTTTGATTTTCATTCTTGATATATCTAACCTGTGTGAAGTCTTTACTTTTCTTGTCTCTTGACTTTGCAAGTCTATAGATACCTTTTTCTCCTTCTTTGCTCTCAAGTTTTTTTTTGTACATATTGGTGAAAACCTTGCCTCTGGCCTCTCGCACAACTTTCTTGGCACTTTTTCTCGCCAATCTAAACTTTTGCAAATTCTCTTCATTAGGACATTTATGTAGGCATCTGAAACATTCCTTCTTCTGCTTAATTGCCTCTTGCACTTCTTCATTCCATCATCAGGTTTCCTTTGTTTGATGTTCATTCGCTCCATTTTCCCTTAACACCCCTTTTGCCACTGTCTGGATGCAATTAGACATCTCCTTCCACATCATATATACTTCGTTCTCCAGTCGCCACGGTTCTTCCTGTAGCATTCTTTCCTTGAATTTTATTTGTTTCTCCTCATGTAACTTCCACCATCTTACTCTGGGGTGCTGCGCAATTCTCTTCATCTTCTGTACTTTGTTATACCGAACTTCTAAGACCACCAACTTATGTTGTGTAACTACACATTCACCAGGGTATACCTTACAATTTACATACGAAGCTCTATCCTCTCTTTTGGCAAGAAAGAAATCAATCTGGCTACAATGTTGATCGCTGCGAAAAGTGATCAGATGTGTTTCTCTTTTCCTAAAAAAGGTGTTTGCCAACTTCAAACCATAAGCTAATGCCACACTCAAGATGTCTCCGTCAGCCTTATTTCTAGTCCCTTATCCAAAACCTCCATTAACTCTATCAAAACCTCCACTACTCTGACCAACATGTCCATTTCGATGTCCTCCTCTGAATACCTTCTCCTTGTGTGGTATCCGCCTTATAATCTCTTCTAGTTCTTCCCAAAATCTGCTCTTCTCAGACGCTTGCAGTCCAACTTGAGGGGCATACACACTAAGGATATTCAGAATCAAATCCCCATTACTAGCTTAACTAAAATAATCCTATCCCCTATTCTTTTAACATCAACAACTCTATCCTTGAAATTTTTATCGATCAGAATCCCGACTCCATGTATACTCTTTGTTGTGCCTGTATACCATAGCTTGAATCCGGTGCCATCCACTTCTTTAGCCTTCTCTCCTTTCCATTTAGTCTCTTGCAGGCAAGCAATATTCATTTTTCTTTTAGCAAAAGTATCTGCCAATTCCCTCAATTTACCCGTTAAGGTTCCTATATTCCAACTCCCCATTCTAATCCCTACTCCCTGGGCTTTTCTTGCTCCCCACACTCGCCCACGGAAGTGTGAGGACCCTTGCTCATTTATCACCACATCCGGGCACCTATGTGGCGCATCACTCTGGGAATGATGGCCCAAGACTAGCTTCCTTACCCCTTGCACTCACCTATCTTGGTGCAAAGACCCTTGCTCATTTTTCGCTACACCCGGGCGCCGATACAACGCATCGCGAAGAAGGGTACGCTCCAACAAAATATCAATAGGGTTCATCTTATAAAGGTAGCTCTTTTTTTATAACCGACTCGCTACGCCTGACGTAACCCTCCTCCTTTACCTGGCTTGGGACAGGCTATGTAGACCACATAGGCAAAGTTACAGTGCACTCAACATCCCATTAACAATTTTGTGTCTTACGAAAAGTTGTTTCCGGAATACAAGGCATTTGTTTCAACGTTGAGCGACATTCAAATTCCCAAAATATCCAGGGGGCACTTGCTCAATCCGAGTGGAAAAGAACAGTTCTTGAGGAAATTCATGCACTTGAGAAGAATAAGACTTGAGAATATACAGAATTGCCAGCTGAGAAGAAATTGGTGGGATGTAAGTGGTCTTTACAGTTAAGCACAACGCCGATGGTAGTGTTGATCGTTTCAACGCAAGACTGGTTGCTAAGGGCCTCACACAACCATATGGTATACAAATAAAACCGAGATGGAAGAAGAAGGACCATTAACCGACAAAGGGAGGTATCAAAGATTAGTTGGCAAACTAATCTATCTCTCACATACTCGGCCAGACATTGGTTTCGCAGTAAGTATGGTTAGTAGATACATGAACCAACCAATAGAGAAGCACCTCCAGGCCGTTTTTCGAATCTTGCAGTACCTGAAGAGAAGTCCTGGAAGAGGGCTTTACTTTAGGAAAACAGAAGAGAGAAACGTAGAGATTTTCACGGATGCAGATTGGGCTGGATCTCTCACGGACCGAAGGTCGACAACGGGGTATTGTGCCTTTGTGTGGGGCAACATGCTTACTTGGAGAAGCAAGAAGCAACCGTTGTTGCTAGGAGCAGTGTTGAAGTGGAGTTTAGAGCAATGTGTCAAGGAATATGTGAAGGCATGTGGCTGAGAAGAGTCTTTAAATGAACTAGGATTCACTAATACCAATCCTATGTCATTATTTTGTGACAACAAAGCTGCCATTGAGATTGCCAAGAACCCGGTTCATCATGATAGAACAAAACATGTGGAGATTGATCGACATTTCATCAAAGAAAAACTCGATGAAGGAATATTTAAGTTGTTGTATGTTCCAACCAATCATCAAACAGCGGATATACTGACCAAGGCCCTATCCAGAAATAGTTTCGAGACTCTAAGGTGTAAGCTGGGTATGATAGACATTCATAACCTAGATTGAGGGGGAGTGTTGAAAATCAGAATCGGATTTTCTAGTTAGCAGCAGAAGTTCGGTTATTTTGTTTGTTAGCTTTTAAGAATTTGTTTCCTAAGTTTTAGGGTGCTGTTATTTTTTTTTTCAATCAACAGATACTAACCAGATTTATGGCTAGTATATTTGGTTTTTTGTTACGTTAGTTAGCACAAATAATTAGCTGGACAAGCAACTATAAAAGGCTGGAGGCCACATGTAATTTAGTAGTCCATTCTGGAAATTAACTCAGAGCAATTTCTCCTAAATTTCTTCAAATGTGCATAGTCAAAATTTCACGTGCTGCTCGTAATTCGGCTTGCATGGAGTGGGGGCGTTGAGAAGTATTATCCACATTGTTTGACCCTCTACCTCCATCTATCAACTTAAGCTTTTGGGTTGGACTTTCTAATATTTTCTTATAAATAGTGAGCTCACGATGTTGATAAAATATCAGTCATAGTTATGTAACATTATAAAGATTTACCCACAATTGGAGCGCTGACTTTTTAAATTATTAGTTCTCTTGAGGTGTTAGCATGATTTTGTTATTCCCAGGTGCTAAAGCCAAATGCGCTGATATCATGCCAACCCAACTGATTGAGTTCACAACCGCCCCCCCAACCAGAAAAAAAAAGAAAAAGAAAAAGAAAAGAGAGAGAGAGAACCAAAATGAGGGAATTTTGATGCAGTAGCAGGTCATATGAGCATAAAATCTCTAGTTTGTGCGAGATAATAGTGGATTTCTAAGGCGATCTGCCTATCACATATGGTGCAATTGATGGTAGAGAGCCACTTCTCAAGGAACATTATAAATATAGGTACCTACTAGTCTGTGCATTGATAAACCAAGCATATCTTTGAGGGACCTGTCCAAAGTTGTCAAAGGCCTTCTTCTAGATCTCATTCAAAGGGAAAGATATCAATTTTGTGGATTTTCTCTTTTGTATATTATACGGGTGATCCGCAGTTAAGTTCAAGAGTTGGAGATAAGTGGACTCGAACCGTTGACATCCACCACAGGGTAAACCACCCCCTATCCGGCCCCCTCACTGATTCTTCCGTGGAGGCCAACAATAGGCTATAACTCCGCCACGAGTACAGCTCTTTCATCTATTGGGCTGCCAGATGCGAAGAACCAAAGAATTACATATGACTATACAAAACAAGTTTAATTGTGTGCACCGAAAACTCGACATCTCTATTACAAAAATTACAGACACTTATGCACATTGACACTTTGCATATCATTTGGTTGCAGGGAGCCACTTATGAATCGTTGCCCCGTCTGTGGTGATGTTCTCAATGTTTCAGATAAGCTGAACACTGTAGTACACTTGACCCTCTGTTTTGATGAAGGAAGTGGAAACCAGGTTATGACTGGGGGATTCTTGACTGATAAACAAGCTTCCTCCGGGTGAGGCCTCGTTTCATGGTATCAATATTTTGGAAATGCTCTTATGCTTCTTACATGTTCATCTGTTAATGGTCAAATATCATCTTTCAGGTGGATGTTCAAGCTTAGTGAATGGGCCCATTTTTCATCTTATGATGTTGGCCTGAACTATGGATCAAGTGCTTCACATATACTGGTATGGTTCCTTCTACTTATATTGGTCCTTCTTTTAATGGAACAAGTTGCACTCTATGCCATATAATGAATTGGGCTGCTTTCTTGAGAATGACGTGCTTTCTGGATTCATTGTCATGATTGACACAGAAGAATGCCTTTGAATTGTCATAATGGTAAGATGTGCAGTAACATTCATTTATGTGCAGTAACACTTTAGTGGATGGTAAACTTCCTTCTTTTGGATCTTCTGTTTCACTCTGCTCCAGCTGGCATGTCCTCTAGGCACCTTTGGAAGGCAGGGAGTGTGACAACTTACACGCTTCCCTTTACTCCATAGGGACTTCTCATGAGTTATGGGTTTGGTGGCCCAAAATTGACTTGGCTTCACCAAAAAGCATTATCCGTAGAAGCCCATGTTGCAAGCCGTCCCTCTTGCAGTGGGGTTGGCCTTCTAAGGTTGACTCTGACCAGGGTTGTAACAATACTGGTTCTCTACATTGGCTTGGGTCAGACCGTAAGGCCTCCCGGTGTTCAGTGTTTGATTAAAGCCAGAGGAAGGGGGAAGGGGAAAAGGAGGGGTTGGTTTTGTGGGTTTTTTTTTTTTTTTTTTTTTTTGTGGGGGGGGGGGGGGGGGGGGTGGGGGTGGGAGGGAAGAGTGGAAGAGTAGCTCCTTTGTCGACCAATGAGTTAACTCCAAAAAAGGTCCGTGCAAAACCGAGATATTTCCATTTGTTTAGGGCTTCAGCTGGACATTAAGCTGGGGCTATGGCTGGCTAGTTCATTGTTTTTTTATGCGGTGCATTGAAAAATTTGCCCTTGGGTAACTGCTAGCTAGGTAAGTTACCAATTTGTGACAAGGGAACCTTGGTGCAAGTGTTTCTTGTAGTTATGTGCACTATTTCAGCAGTAGTGAAGATTAGTTTCCACCAGCATACATGAAGTCCGCACCTCATCTTTTCTACAATGCTAAAAAACTATAATATACTTGATTCTGTGATCCATTTTGACCTTTATTTTCCTGTAGTTAGAAGAGGATTCTTCTGTAAGGCCATATGTGATTATAAGAAGCAGCTTGAGCATTTGTATCTTCTGAACATGTCTGCTATTTTTTGTAAAATTGTTTAAGAAGCAAAATTCCAAAATTTACAGCCCTTGCTGAGGTCTGTTCTAGATTAATTTTTTTGTTATTTTCTATGAGCATTCAAATATCATATGAACTATGCTGGCCTTTCATTGGTTACAAATTTTCCTCTCATCTGAGTTGTAAGACATCACAGTTATTTGTTTTCAGGTATTTGACCGGAGGACTAAGAGACTAGTGGAAGAAATAATTGATGGAAAAATTGTATTGTCAATGAGAGCCATTTATCAATCGAAATTCGGGCTAGGCCTTATTGATACAGGTGACTTATAACTTCTGCCAACTAGTAGGGGCTGGTTTTCTTAAACAGCTCTTTCCCTGCCTTTCCCTGCCTTGACTGTAGGGATGTAAAGGAGCCGAGTTGAGCTGATAAACTACCAAGTTCAAGCTCTCGAGCTCAACTGGATTGAAAAATCGAGATAGTCAAGCTTGACTCGAGTACAATCAATTTGCAAATGAAGATTGATTTGAACTGGAGCTCGAGTTTTATAAGCTCGATTTATCATTTAAAAAAGTAGTGTGTCTATTTTATGATTTATTTAATATTTCCTTACAATGAAAGCTCCTTTAGCTTGTGAGCCTATCAAGCTGAGTATTAGCAAGCTCAAGCTCAATTTGTAAGATACTTGAGTAGCCTTGAGTAGCTTGAACTCGAGCTAGACCCGAAATTAGGCAGGTTGGTTCTGCTTAGTCAACGAGTTGAGCTCCAGTTATCTGGAGTAGCTTGACTTGATTTCACTCCTATTGAACGGTTTGTCCCACAACATTCATATGACCGACCATATGTACAGTAGGTGAACCCTTCTAGCCTTGGAATGCCAAATCATATATAATTGTCTGTAACCTTCTATTACGAGTGTCTTAAGAGTAGGTGATACGAGCAAATATTGCGCTATTTTGGTGATACTGCATAAGCTTATGTAGAGTTCTGGTTTTGTGTTCCTTCTTGAGTTCTTCATTTGATGTCCTATGTCTTAGAAGATGTTGTAAATCATTACTTCTACAATGGGCTGAATTGCAGGGGCGAAAGAGATTTTGCAGAGTATTTCTGAAAAGCAGGGCAGGAAAATGAATTCTGTAGAATCTGCAGAAGACATACCAAAGTTTCTTGAATTTTTCAAGGTATGTTGACCTTACCTTTATCAGTGAAAAGAGGATTTAATTCATATTATTAATGGAAAAGTCATATCATGAATTTGTTATCAGTGCAAGGACATGATGGCTTACTCCCGGTTACATAGCTTATCTATTCTTGTTTATACTAATGTCATTCTATTACGGATACGAAAATAATGGAAAAAATTGGATTCCATTCTCAACTGCTCCTATTGGAAATACGATTGAATATGGATTTTGATGATATAGCCAATGAATCATTCGTGGAATGGTCTTCTTCTATTACTCTCTTTCTTAATGAAGTGCTGTTGCTGGATAGTTGATATTGGATGTTTGCCATTAAACCAACCCTAACACTAATCACTTTGCCCAATGGCTTGTTTTTGTTCTACTCATCCAAACTCTCTGTGTGATTCTGTATGAATTTTGAAATTAATATTGCCCTGAAGTTTTGTTTATAATGATCTCCAGAGTTATGTTGGTCTTTAGCGTGGATATTTCTTTTCTTAGCTTTCTTTTCTTTTCTCTGCTCTTCAGCTGCAGTAACCCAATACAATGCTTGCTATCTATTTTAGACTTGAAACTAAGCTTCAGATGAAGATTTATTCTTCGACTGTTATTTGACTCCCAGAGCTGAAACTATTGAAATCTTTAGATGTTCTTTGCTGCAAATGATTGATTTAGTAGTTAGACCACTAGCACTTGAGGGCGGTCCTTGTGGTTTTGTGTGTAAATAGGGAAATCATAACAAGAACGCTTGCATAAAGTAATCGCGACATTGGTTGACTACATCATAGAGATGCTGCTTTATACACATAATCTGTGTCTTTAATTTCCCACTTCTGAGTTCTTTTTGGCTTTCTCGAAGTTGTATGTCTTTCCATGCATATGCCAGTATGTTCCAAATCACTTGCAGAGTGAAGTCAATCAAACAAGTTCATATTCTTTCGAATTCTCAAGTCACTAATCTATCCACCAGCCACTTGGATACTAGTATTTACAAGTTGCTTAATTATTTTGTGTGGCCAAAATAATACCTGTATCTAAAAATTAGATGCATGATGTTGGACTAAGTATTAGTTATGTTCTTGTCAGTGTTGTGTGAACATATGTTGGGGTATATGTGATTGTATGTGATATAAGATATTTTCTGTGTGTTGTCAAGGGTATTTTCAACATGTATACTGTTGACATTCTTATGCGTGAGAACCATTCTAGATGGTCTTAATTGTATATCAAGTGACAAAGTAATGATTCCAAGCAAAAAATAAGTGCAAAAACTATATTGTATGGCGACAAGTACCTATCCAAGCCCCTATTAATGAGTTGCTCTCTGGAATGTCGTAGGATCAAATTAATATGGCTGAAGTCAAGTATCCATTGGAACATTTCAAGGTAAGCCCCAAGATGTGGGTATATTCTTACTTTAAAGCTCCAGGAAAGGTTCTCTTAGCTTGTACACTGATTCATTGCAATGTTTCTGGAATATCTTTACTTGCTCGTGCTATAAGTTCACTACATAAATCCTAAATGTGACCTTAGTAATTGTCCGTTGAAAGATTAGTATCTTTCAAATGTGGGGCTTCTAACTCTCTATCGCAGACTTTCAATGAATTCTTCATTAGAGAGTTGAAGCCTGGTGCGAGACCCATTGCCGCCATGGAGCATGACAACATTGCTGTTTGTGCTGCTGATAGTCGTTTAATGGCTTTCAACAAAGTTGAAGAAAGTACTCAGTTTTGGGTTAAGGTATTTTCTATTCTCTGGAGCTGAATTAACTTTAATGTCTACAGTAAGAATTATGTCCGCACCCTCCCCGGGGTAAAAAAAAAAACTTACTGTTTGTGGGCTCCTTTGAATTTCGGAGATGACTTTCCATAAGTAGGATACTTGCTGATAGGATTCACATGGAGGCTTCTAGGAACATATTATTAATTTCATGCTTCGCTATGGGATTATTGCGTCCACCCCCTCGTGGGAAAAAAAAACTATTGTTTGTGGGTGCCTTTCAAATTCTCTAATTCTGTTCTCGGGGACAGAATCAGAATCAGAATCATTTACGTTAACAAATAGGTTTCTCAGCCTTTTCTGTTTCATGGAACAGAATCAGAGAATCGGAATCGTTACCAAGGAGGTGCTTAGGGCACTACAGTTATCTGCAGTTGTCAGTTTTATACATTGTAAAGAGACAGAGAATGATTTTCAGTGGCTTAACTCTAATTAACAACTGTGAAATGTTGGGCATGTTGGTAGCGCCTTTGTCTGACATTTTCTGCTTCATGCCTTTCTTAGGGTAAAAAGTTTTCTGTTCAAGGCCTTCTGGGAAATGAGATAAGTTCGAGCTCTTTTGAAGGTGGGGCATTGGTGATATTCCGATTGGCGCCACAGGTAACTAATATTGTCTGTTCTATGGCGATGCAGGGTTTCCCTCTCTATAGTCAACAAAAAATTCCAATTTTTGCAGGACTACCATCGCTTCCATCTCCCTGTTACTGGAATCATTGAACAATTTGTGAATATACCTGGATGCTTGTTCACTGTGAGTTGAGTAACAGTGCTTGTAAAAAAACTTTGTTCTATGTGTTCTGTCAATCCTCTGAATGTATTGGCTTGTCAATCTAGGTCAATCCTATCGCTGTCAATAGCAAGTACTGCAATGTTTTCACGGAGAACAAGCGTGTTGTATCAATTATCTCAACAGAACATTTTGGAAAGGTTTGTATACTTCCAAATTACGGATGTTCTTTTGTTGTTAAATGTTGTATGCGGTCACCAAAAGTGACCTAGTGAATTTCCTTGAAGTTTCTCATACATGGCTTGGACCAGGGAGCTAGAAATTGGACACTCATCATTACTCGTACATGCAGTAGCATATGTATATATGAATATTGTTGGTGCTTTCCTCCTTATTTATGGGAAGAAGATTGACAAATGTGGTAGAATTGTATATGCCAAATTACTTCAAGTTCTAGCTCATATGGTTTACATGAAAGCAAATATTTTCTGTTTACATGAACTAATCTATTTCATTCCGTCATTGCCGTCGACATCTATGCATTATGTTACTCTGTGTCTTTAATATGCTGTTGAAGTAGTTGTGTCCCACGTCGCCTAACAACAATGAGTCTTATATTCTCTTTATATTCAGTGTGGCCTCCCTCCACCTAATAATTTTAGTTTTGGGGTTGGAATTTCTTACATGATATCAAAGCCAATGTTGTCTGCGTACGTGGGCCCATCTCCCATTAGTCAATTTCTACGTGCCGCTCGTGATCCGGCTTGCACGTGAGGGGTTGATGAAGTTGTTGTGTCCCACGTCACCTAACAATGAGTCTTATATGCTTTTTATTTTCATGTGGTCTCCCTCCACCTAATAGCTTAAGTTTTTGGGTTGGACTTTCTTACATATGTTATATAGAGAAATTTAGCAGCGATTTATGATTTGTTCTACATATGGAAGTCTCTCTGCTCATTGTTTATTAAAGTGAAAATTTTATAGAATAACAGTAACATCTGTTATGTTATATGGAGCTGAATGTTGGTTAGCACAGAGTAAACATGAGCATAAAATGGGAGTAGCGGAAATGAGGATGTTAAGGTGGATGTGTGGTCATACAAGGATGGATAAAATAAGAGATGAAGATATTTGACTAAAAGTTGGAGTAGAACCGGTGGCAGAAAAGATGAGAGAACATAGATTGAGATGATTTGGGCATATTCTCCGAAGGCCCTTAGATGCTCCGGTACGAATAGAAGTTTACTATTGGGAACATAACAAGAAGAAAGAAAGAGATCGGTTGAAACTTACTTGGGGGAAAGTAGTAAAACGAGATTTAATGGAGTGAAATAGATTGGCGTACGATTTGTCTTGAGACGGAGTGGAGGAAGGCTATTAGTATGGCGGAGGGGTAGAGTGTGTGTATATATATATTTGTTTATTTATTATCACACATTTTTCTCTTTTCCTTCAATTGATTTTGATTTTATTTTATTTTTATGAATCTTTGGGGTTCATCGACTGCCGACCCTGACTAGTTTGGGATAAAGGTGTTGTTGGTGTTGATGTTGACTTTAATTTGAACTTAATATGCTATTCTTTTCAAGTTAAAGTGTGCCCCTTCACCTGGTTTAGATCCCAGGTTTGCTACTGAATAGAATTCTTTGGGAATCTGATAGTCAAATGGAAGATGGAGCAGATGATGACCCTTGAATCTATCACGAGAGTCAATAAGAAGTTCTGATTGCTAGAAGTATGAATAAAAGAATAGCTAAAATCCTTGTTTTGGGGTTAGTGTGTTGTTAAGCCGATGTCGTTGACTCTGACTGCTAAGTGGGTTCGACACCTTCTGGATTAGTTCTTTAATCTAGTACATGTTTTTTCCCTCCTCTACATACATTTTCCTCTATTTAAAATTTTCGGGGTTTTCCTCTTTTAGCTTCCATATCTTTTCATAATATCTTTGGCTGCAGGTGGCATTCATTGCTATTGGAGCAACCATGGTAGGCAGCATCACTTTCCTGAAGCAGGAACGTGAGCATGTTAAGAAGGGAGATGAGGTTAACTGTTAATGAGTAGATAATATTACTGTCTCTATTTCTTTAAGGCATGAATTTTGATTTGCTTTTAAATTGGTAAAAATGCAGTTTGGATATTTCTCATTTGGAGGAAGCACTGTCATATGTGTCTTCGAGAAGGTCAGTTCTAGATGTACTTATCATTCCATTAATTCAGCTTCGAAAATGTATTCGTTGAAAAATTACACGGTTTGAGGCAATAATCTGTTAGGATCGACGTATAATCACAGCGAAGTAAAACGTAGTGAGAGAAATCGAGACACGAGATTTTCTCCTAGTTTACCATGAAACTAGGGCTACGTCCAGTAGAGGATTCTTCAATTACAAGCAAAAAAGAGTATATATAGCAGTAGCTATTCATGAGCCAAAGCCAAAGCCAAAGCCAAAGCCAAACTACTAATGAAAAATTATGGGCTTAAATCTTAAAAGCTTGGTGTCTAGGGGGCGCTACCTCCTTGAAACCCCTGCCGGGGCGGCTCCCTTGAACCTCGCCTGCTCAGCATTGAGCAGGACTGTTGAGAGAAAAACTGAACTGAATGCTTGGTTAGGTCAATATGACCCCAAGCTATCTATTTATAATAAAGCTAAAAAGCCAAAAATTACAATATTGCCCTTACTACTACTATTCATAAAATAATAAAGAAAATAGACAAATAAGCCCTCATCGGCCAAATACTCTCAGCGCTCCCCCTCAAGTTGGAGCATAAATATCACACATGCCCAACTTGACTAAAATAGGGTGAAACGATTTATTCCCTAGTCCTTTAGTGAACACATAAGCAAGTTGATCATTGGATTGAACAAAGGGCATACAAATTAATCCACTCTCCAACTTCTCATTGATAAAGTGTCTGTCAATCTCCACATGTTTTGTACGGTCATGTTGGATATGATTGTGAGCAATATTGATGGCAGCCTTGTTATCACAATATAGCATCATAGGAAGATGAACGGACACGCCAAGATCTTCAAGTAATCCTTTAAGCCATAACAACTCACAAACTCGCCGTGCCATCGCACGAAACTCTGCTTCAGCACTAGACCGAGTAACCACATTCTGCCTTTTGCTGTGCCAAGTCACAAGATTCCCTTCTAAGAAAGTACAATACCCGAAAATAGACTTCCGATCTAGAGATCCAGCCCAATCAACATTTGTATAAGCTTCAATCTTCAAGCCATCATGAGGAGATAAAAGAATCCCTTTCCCAAGAGCAGATTTCAAATACCGAAGAATTCGAAGAACATCATTCATATGAGTAGAGTATGGATCATGTATAAATTGACTCACCAAGCTTACAGCAAAAGCAATATCAGGTCGGGTGTGGGACAAATAAACCAACTTGCCTACTAACCGTTGATAACGACCCTTATCCACTGGATCACTGTCTTTTTCTCGAAGATGAGTATTGGCCTCAATAGGCGTATCAGAAGGGTGACATCCCAATAACCCAACTTCCGCCAAAAGATTAAGGACATACTTCCTAGGCGTGAGCATGGGCCTAGTGGGCTGGGTCCAGGCCTTGACCCTGAAACCGATCCTATTATAACTGGTTATCAGTTTTTGGAACCGAGACCCGACCTTGTTTTTCTTGAAACTTGTTTTGGAACTGACCCTGTTTTTCGGTCCAACCCTGTTTTGGACCCGACCCTATTTTTCTTGCAAAAGTGCCGATCGATGAAGTTTATTTAATTACTACAAAATCGTAATTTCCACAAAATGAAGTCTATTTACCAATGATAACGTATTCGTTAAGACAATCCATAACTAAAAACCAAGAAATACTTGGGTAATATACTCATTCAATAGTTTTTTTTAAGTAACTAAAAACCGGACACCTCGGTATAAAAAAAAAAAAACCGGTTCTAAAACCGATCCGGGTGGGCCTTCACCTATAACCGGTACCCGGACCTTGTTCAATCAGTTCCCAAAAATTGGAACTAATACCCGGACCTGTTTTAACCTGAACCGGTTTCCAACCCTATTTTTCAGGTGGGCCGATCTGGATTCCAGGTCAATCCGGTCCGGTTGCACACCCCTAATACTTCCTTTGGGATAGAAATATACTCTTTAAAGATCGGGCAACTTCAATCCCAAGAAAGTACCGAAGCTTTCCAAAATGTTTTATCTTGAACTCTTGGCCGAGATATTTCTTCAACCGGCTAATCTTTTCATTATCATTCCTTGTGACAACGATGTCGTCTACATATACAATGAGAATAGTAATTTTAGTACCTGATTTCTTCACAAACAAGGTGTGGTCAGCGTTGCTCTATTTATACCCAACAGAGACAATAGCTCTTTGAAACCTGCCAAACCAGGCTCGAGGTGACTGCTTTAAACCATAAAGTGCACGTTTCAGTTTGCACACTTTACCTTGAGTTTTGTCACAAGAAAAACCTGGAGGAATCTCCATATACGCCTCTTCTTCTAACTCTCTATGAAGAAAGGCATTTTTCAAATCTAGCTACTGAAGATCCAATCCTTGATTAACAACACACGAAGGTAGTACTCGAACAATATTCAACTTGGCAATAGGAGCAAAGGTTTCTTGATAGTCAATCCCAAAAGTCTGAGTAAATCCCTTTGCCACTAACCGTGCTTTATATCTGTCCATAGTACCATCCATCTTTTTTTTGACTACGACCACCCACTTACATCCTACTGATTGTTTCTCAAGAGGATGAACAACAAGATCCCACGTGTCATTTTTCTTCAAAGCATACATCTCCTCCACCATTGCTGCCTTCCACTTCTCATTTGCAAAAGCTTCCTGCCAATTTTGCGGAATAGAAACAGAAGATAGAGAAGACACAAAAGTACGATAAGAGCTAGACAAAGAGTCATATGAGACAAATTGGGATATATGGTGTTTTGTACAAGTTTTAGTACCCTTTCGAAGTGCAATAGGAAGATCAGAAGAAGAAACCTTACAGGAGTAGTATAATCCGGATACGAAAATGATGATTGAACAGGCAATGTATCAGTGGTCTCAACCTGCTTGTTGGTAGTGGGCTCTCTACGACGAAATGTCTTCGTTGTCTTGCTTCTATCGACAATTTGCCTAACAGGAGTGGGAGTAGACTCCCCCTGAAGTGGTTGCTTTGTTATCTCCCTTTGTGGTATTGTTTTATCCTCTTGTGTTGCATTATTCTCCTCTGGGGAAGGGGTAGAATCTGTTTTCTCCCCTTGAGAAGGAGGAGAACACTCTTGAGAAGGTGGTGAATCATCATCCAAAGTGGGGAACACCTCTACACTAGGACGCTCCCCCTGAAGAGGTGGAGCCGAATAATAGGAATGAGACTCGTGAAAAACCACATCCATAGATATAATGGTGCGCCTAGAAGGAGGATGATAACACTTATAACCCTTTTGAGGAGGTGAATACCCAAGAAAAATGCAGCGGAGACCACGGGGTTCCAACTTTTGAGGTGGTGTTATGAGCATAACAAATACAACAACAAATTTTTGGGTTAAGTATAAAAGTCGATGATCCCTGCAAAGCATCACTAGGTGTGCGAAAATCAAGAATTCTCGTAGGCATATGATTTATTAAATAGGCAGCGTTTAAGATAACATTACTCCAATATTGAGCTGGGACATGACGGGCAAACATGAGACCTAACGACCTTTAACAAATGTCGGTTCTTTCTTTTGGCAACACCATTTTGTGCAGGGGTATCAACACAACTGGTCTGATGAATAATGCTATGATCAGAGAGATACCGTTGAAACTGACTCTCAGTGCATTCAGTGCCATTGTCACTGTGAAGAATTTTCAAAGATGAATTAAACTGAGTTTGAACCATTTTGTGAAAATTTTGAAAACAATGAAAAACGTCACTCTTATGTTTCAACAAATAAACCCATGTTGTACGAGAATGACAATCGATAAAAGTGACAAACCATCGGTCACCGGAAATAGAAGTATGCTAGGAAGGACCCTACACGTCAGTATGAATCACATGACAAGGGAAACGACTTTTATTATTTGAAGATGAATATGTTGAACGAGTTTGTTTAGCCAAAATACAGGCTTCACAAAAAAAATCATATTTATTTCAAGCTAAAACAAGACTAGGAAAAACTTTTTCTATAGTTCCTAAAGGGGGATGACCTAATCTGCGATGCCACTGATGAAGATCTGTCAATGCTGAATTAACTTGATGAGGCGTAGAAGACAAAGTTGAAGTAGAAACCCCACTACCCTCGAGCATATAAAGACCACTATCCAATCTACCATGTCCAATCTCTTTCTCCGTTACCAAATCCTAGAAAACACAATAAGAAAGAAAAAAGGTTACTTTACAGTTTAAATCTCGAGTCAGACTACTGATAGAAAGAAGATTAGTAAAGGATGATGGAATATGTAAAACAGAAGATAATGGAAGAGTAGGAGAACAATTGACAGACCCTTTTCCAGCAATAGACCAGAGAGTTCCATCAGCTATGCGAACTTTGTCTCTACCGGAAGTAGAGGTATATTGCTGAAAGAGATTAAAAGAACTTGTCATGTGATCTGTAGCCCCTGTATCAAAGATCCAGGGGTTGGAAACAACAGAGGTATTAAACCCCCCAAAGAAGATACCTGAAGTGGCTAGGTTTGAAGCAAAAGAAGAAGATGAATTGGCAACCGTGGGGGAGGCATCAATAGCAGAAGCTTTCAATAGACATCGAAATTCCTGAAGTTCTTCCTGGGTTAAATCGATATCAGTAATAGGTGCAGCAGGAACAATTTCAGTATGGTTTGCCATGTTTTTTCCCTTTTTTTGTGCCCTTTTTGTCTCAAAATCTACAGGTTTTCCATGTAACTTCCAATAGGTAGACTTAGTGTGATACGGCCTATGACAGTGTTCACACTTCACAACCTCCTTAGAGGTATCAGATTGAAAGGACGAACCAGGTTTGGCAATAGTGCCAGCACTGATTTGTAAAGCAGATCGATCAACAGTAGAGGGATGAAGCATTGCTGTCCCGCGGCTTTCTTTAGAGCGAACTAGAAAAGCAGATCGATCAACAGTAGAGGGATGAAGCATTGCTGTCCCGCGGCTTTCTTTAGAGCGAACTAGGGCATAAGACTGTTCAGAATAGGGAATGGAGATCGGCTAAGGACTTGAACTCGTATATGATCATATTCAATGTTTAATCTTGCCAAGAAATCATAAACTCTGATCTTGTCCACATGCCTTTTGTAGGCAGCAATGTCCACATCATTGGTTGGGTGATAATCGGTATAATGATCTAGCTCTTGCCACAAACTTCAAAGCTCAGCATAATATTGGGGTATAGTCATCTCCTTCTGAGTGGTGTCATACACCTGAGCATCATTCCCAACTTGACCATAAGCATCCCTCGCAGCTGACCAAATCTGTGCCGCAGTATCAAGAAGCAAATATCTTTTTGCAATATGTGACTGCATCGAGTTAAGCAAAAAAGATATTATCAAAAAGTCATTTGAGATCCACTTTTCTTGAGTAGTACCTGATGTAGCCGGCCTCGCAGAAGTGCCGTTGATATGCCCTATAAGCCCCCGACCTGCGATGGCCAAGAATGTCGATCGAGATCATATCAAATAATTTGTGCCGTCAAGCTTCACAGGGATCGCAGCAAAACTAATATAATATATATGGCCATCTCCTGTAGGCCCAGAGTTTACAGTTGATTCCTCAGACATTCTATCTCAAAAATCAACTCGGAAAAAGCCCAAAAAATTGGGTAGAATTCCTATGATAGTTGGCTGAAGTTGTCCTCCAAAAAGCAACCAAATTAGATCTAAAGGAAGGCAAAAATTGATTTTTATAGGGTTTTGAAAACCCTAAAAAGAAATCCGTTGATTTTGATTTTTTCCTAAAGAATCTGAAAAAATAAATATGGCGGTCTACGAACTGCAGTACTTTGGTCTTTACATGTGAGAGGAAAGGCCAACGGCAAGGCAGAAATAATCTCAAACAAGAAGATCCAAAAAATTGCAGAAGGGGTTGAACCACCTATCGCAAACTGTAAATAAGCTTTAATTTATCTCATAGAGGTGAGATTTAGGGCTGACACTAGATTCAAAGAATCACCTCATTAGTGTCGCCTTATGCTGGGAAAGAGAGCAAAGAAGGTGAGGAGGAGCTGTTGGTTGGGGGGGGGGACAGAGAGAGAGAGAGAGAATAACCATTGGGGTAGAAGAAATTAGGGTTAGGGTTTCAATTCAGCCCTGGCTCTAATATCATGTTGAGAGAAAAGCTGAACTGAATGCTTGGTTAGGTCAATGTAACCCCAAGCTATCTATTTATAATAAAACCAAAAGGCCAAAATTACAATATTGCCCTTATTGCTACTATTCATAAAATAATAAAGAAAATAGACAAATAAGCCTTCATCAGCCAAATACTCTCAATAGGGACCTACGTGCTTTCCTGTCGCAGGGGAGTATGAAACATACCCCAACATAATCAAGATTTTCTATAATTGCGGATTGATTGGATACTCTGTATTGGCTCTTCATTATTATCTAGTTGTTTGCCCAAATGCTGTCTCTAGATAAACTCAGTTGCAAAGTTAGCAGGCAATTTTTATTTTGTCGGTTAATTTAACAGGATGTAATTGACATAGACAAGGATCTCCTAGAGAATAGTGGCAGATCACTTGAAACCCTTGTTTCTGTGGGGATGAAGCTGGGTGTGTCGACCAGAAAACCAGCAGAAACTGGGATACCAAACCTGCAGAAGATGGTCTTAGAAGCTTGAGGAAAAGCTCATATCAGGTGGTTTTTGGAAGTGATTGCCTGTTGATTGTTTGTAAAGTAGCTCTGACGAGCTCACATCGACTCTGGATACTTCACTGTGTACATTGTCATGTTTGTAAAGAAGAATTTGAACATGAAGTTGGTTAGGTTGTACAATTTATTTTTCCTTCCCAGAACAAAACTATGAGGAATTACAAAAAGACAGACGTGACATACATTTGTACAATTAATGCAGGTATAAGCCCTTAATCGCTATGATCTACAATTAAGTACTCTTGTTTTTACTGCGTCGAGTTAGACGTTGAACTATCTTATTGACGTGACTTCACAGTTAAACATATGTTCGATGTTCCTGATTCAAACTGCTTTCTATCATTATACGACGTTCTTAAACAACAGATTGTTTACTCATGAGGTTCGTAATATGCGGTTTCGTAGTTTTAAATTTTCTTGTTCAATGTATGTAGTTTTTTTCTTTCCTTGCTTGTGTGAACCTAGAAACGTTCTAGTTTTCGTCTAGAACGTAGAATAGTTAAGGCAGTCCATATAATTGGAGTAATGCTAGTTCGGACAACTCAAAGTTTCTTCAGTTGGACGGCTCGTTTCTTGCGTTTTTCAATATTCACACATGTGGAACTAGCGTATATATTACCCACATATTATCGCAAATTTAGAGTGTGGTGCAAAATTCTGAAATAGATGTCACAGAGATTAATGATGAATTATCAAAAAAGTCTTGAATCTATTGCAAATGTATTAATTCAGTATAAATCTTTTTTTTTCTAATTCAGTTTTAAACTTTTTGCACTTGTGCCAATTTAATACATTCAGCCAATTTTGGCTTGCTAACAATGACATGATTTTAAAAAAATTGATAATTTTTTTTGAAAATTTTACTGTTTTTTTTCCTTATTTTCCCAACACTTGGGACCGGTGAGTCCGTAAGTTTCACGCTAGCCGGACGGTCAAAATTTGCTACATGGATTGAATTGAAGTAAATGCAAAAGATTTGAAATTGAAATGGCAAAAAAAGAAGAATGTTTAGAATTGAGTTAAAACAATTACGATAGGTTTAAGACTTTTTTTGGTAATTCACACTACATTAATAACATCTCTAATGTACAGCGATGTGAATTCAGAGAATGAATCCAATAGCAGAGAGAGAGAGAGAGAGAGAGAGAGAGAGAGAGGAGAGGAGAGGAACAATGCTTAGGATCGGTTTCGTCTTCAGGTCGAAGATATGAAGAAGGCATAAATCCCGAACATGTGGTGTCTTCCGGGTATTAGTCTTTGCATCTTGCTCTGCTGTTCGCTTGCTCAAGTCTCTGTACTTAGGAACAATATAGCCGATCTTTCAATAACTTCTAGTGTAACTTCCCATATTGTGCGTATTAGCCTGTAAGTTTGCCATGCCGAACTGCCCGCGCATTCCATCTCTCGTGTACTGCTGCCACAAGAGCTGCTCATCAACCAAAAGCCGCTGCTTCTTCTCCAGATCCGACATCTGCACGTATGGCGGTGAAGCAACGTTGAGTGATGCTGCAAACGGGTCGACGAAATTATTGGTCGCCCTAACGCCTGGAGCTGGCGGTGCAGGCAAAGCCAGCATCGCCGACTTGTCGGCCAACCTGACCATGACACTACTTGCACTTCCATTGCCTGAATATGCTGCACTAGGCCTAGCTGCGGATGTTGCTCCATGCTGATACATTCCATTGAGCAGCCACATATCCAAACCGCCTGCTGGTGCTGTCTTTTGATTCGATAAACCGCTTGCCGATTGCACAAGTGAGGATTCCCAATCTGCTGTATCATTACCGAAGGCCTCCCATGTGGGTGTCGGGTCAGGACCAACCAATGGTGCGCCGCCATCAAACAAGGCCCATGCCAGTTTATCTCCGAGTACTCTGGGGGCAACCGCATCGTCTCCTAGATTTAGCAGGTCAGCTTGTTGCTGTGTGCTCTCTTTCTTTGGTTCTTCCTTCTCTTCAACAGTCGATTCGCTAAAGCCCTCGGGTGGAGGCAGTGCCTTGATTGAGTTCATGTCTGGTTCATCTGCTTTTGTTTCTTGCACAATAAGATTCTTTGGCTCTACACTGGGCGCTCTCTCACTATTTCCTGCTGCTACTCTGTCGCGAATGACATCGTCCATAAGATCGAGTTTCTTCTGTGTAATTCGCTCTGTTTCTGGGTACTCGGAAGTACGAGCGATGCCGACATTCTTGCACCAAGCGTAGAATATTTCGAGCTCATCAAACTGCTTCCCTACTCTCGAGAAGATCTCGTACACCTTGATGCATTCCGCAATCTCCATCTCTGCGAATCTATCTACCAGTAACCCCATGATCTCCATCATTTCATTATAGATACGGAAGCTTTCTTTTACTATTGGGTACAAGGCCACGAAAATCACTCTGTCGTTCTTCGCTCGACCTGCTCCATTTTGAAAAGATTGCACGTGAACGACATCAGCACGACTTAAGCAGTATTTCATAATGGCAAAATTCAGAACTACTTCGTTATAGCTATAAAATTCATGGCAATCAAACCTTCCTATTGATCAGTTCTTTCTCCATAAGTGTTCTAAGCGTTGCATTTGATGTCGGACTAACCTGTTGGCTTGCACGCCAAGAAACGTTCGAGTAGTTGCTGCAAATGCTGCATCTTTGAAAACATCTGCTCATTTTTCATGTCTCGAACCGGTGTGATTATGTTGCCAGCTTGCCTGTTTTCTTCCTCTTCTTCATCGAGGCAGTACTTGCCACGTTTCCGTTTCCGTCCCAGCATTCTGTATTCTAGCTGTTCATCGAGGTACAGAGCGTATGTCCTGACAAATGCTGAGTAATCCCACGAGTTCGACCGCGACGTGTCGTGGAAGTCGGACATGTTGAGGAAGCGTGTCCCGCGCCTCGTGGCGAAGAAGATCTCCTCCTCGTATGCGGGGTCTCCCTTGGCCAGGAGCCTCTGGATCAGAATAAGCGTCTTCAGTGCGACGGTCCAGTTCCGGGTCTTGTTGAGGCGCTTGGAGAGGGTGTCGATGCATGCGGTGATGTACGCGCGGGAATACGATGTCAAGCTAATGATCTCTTGGACATGCTTCTCGTCTGCCGGAAACTCGTCATGCCGGGTCGACTTCACTATCGCGACTTCCAGGTCGGCGCGTGAGCTGCTGCTGATACTAACCTTCGCTAGGCTGATGCTGGTCTGGTCCTTGACCGCTCCGAGGGCTCTCCTCAGTTTGCCTGAACCCATCGATGGTGTGCAAAAGGATGGATAAAGAGATGCTCTCACCAACTGGTATTTGTGTGATGACCTGATAAAGAAACTATTGGAAAGCAGTTAAATACAATAGTTTTCACGTCAATGTGCAGGTAATACATCCTGGAAGGTGAAAGATCAAATGCAGCTTTCACTGATTATTAGTTTTTCGATTTCCTAAGTGATTTCGAACAGTTCGAGGCCCGAAGCACCGACCCAAGTTTGTGAATTTTCGCAGGATTCGGCGAACCTTGTAGGGTAACTTTCCGCGGCCCGACTCACCCGTTTGTCAGGTCTAAATGCAGGAGCCCGAGACAGAATACGAAGATAGCACAGCAAAGTCCTTTATGTACTCGCTCGAAATGGGTCGTTTCCGGCAAGATAAACGGGCACAGAACTCAACATTAAAGCTCCAGGAGATGCCTGAGAAGAAGCACAAGAAAAGGGGGAAGGGAAGATTTGGCCGTTGCTTCTCCTTTCTTCCTTGCGTTTCTCTCCCCCCGCCCCCCTCTCTCTAACCGCTCTATCTCTCTCTAACTCTCGTCTCAGTCTCTGTTATTCTGTTCCCATGCTTGTTTCGAACAGCCTCCGCCTTCTCCTTCCCGTCGACCATGAATTGGCCGCAAAGTGAGCCGCGAAGCTCGGACGTTGTTGTGGGAGGTGTGGTGCCGACAAGGGGCAAACGTATCTGTCAGATTGCCCACGAATAGAAACGTTGAATTTGACCAAGGTAGGAAGCTTCTGGACAATTTGTCTTTGTGACTTCTTTTTTTTTTTTTTTGAATTTTCTTTATATATATATATATATATACACACTATTTTTATCTTTTTTCCCCATCGGCCTATGAGGACTTGCAGACCCTCGCCTAATGCCGATCGAGGTCTAGGCGACCCTTCTCAATCATAGTGGAAAAATAAGAAGAAAAAAATAATATCAAGAAATTTAATTTGTTTTAGAAAAATTGTACAAATTATCTAGTACAATGCCGGCCATGCTACATAGTATGACTATCGTCCACGTCTGTAGTTTTCTGTCAAAGTTGATTGTAAAGAATACGTTGACAAATCGTGAAAATTTTTTGCAATAAAATTAGCTAAATTGAAAAGTTTAAGTCTAAATCAATATTTCTACAATAAATTAAGGATTTCTTTTTTTAAAAAAATAAAATAAAATTTCCCGTAATATTCCACCCAAGTAATCATTAGAAAAATGTTTAAGCAATCTATGATTGGTGGTTATATGGACAGCCATGACACCGACGTACTTCGAGAGCACTTAAAAATCCGTACAATAGTTACAATTTCTGAACGTGGTGAAGACTATGTTAGCATCATGTCTTCACAGAAAGGGACAATTGCTCCGAATGGACAACCTGTGAAATGAGACCAACAAATGCACATGTCAGGCGAGATGTGATTTGAGTAATCAGTTAAAAGATTTACAAACCCGTCTAATCTCTCCATTCGAATCCGTCTTGACACTGATTTGACCCATTTTTACCATGGATTCGGCAAAATCCGCTCGGAACGAGGGCCCGAAGAGCGGGCTGAAGAGACCCACGTAAGATTCCATCAAGCCCCGCGTCGTCGGGTCGTCGTTTAGCTTCGCATCCGATTCCAACACGGCCCGCCCGCTTCTGATGTTGCGGAGGATCTGGTCGTCGAATGTCCGGTCGCTGCCGTGATCGATCCCTATCCGCACGTTCACGTCGCCGTTCTGCGGGCACGTTGCTTTTAGCTCAGGCAAGAAGCCGGGGTTGATCGAAGGATCCGATCCTCCGCCGGGGGCGAAGTTGTACAGGCGTTCCGTCAAGAAGAAGCACGCGGTGGTTCCGATGGTGTGCGCGGCTGAAACATGGTAATTGGAAGCGAAGTCATGAGTGCTAGAGAATTACGTACTTGTTTTCTTCACTAATCATTTCTATTAGACACTTAAGCAAGCCACCTTGTTCAGTTAACAAACGAACTCCTCTTAATTTTACATAATAATCTCAAGTTGGTTCATGGTCCAGGAGAAATCAATGTGGAGTTAAACACATTAGCATTGTTACCATCTCTTTATCCTTTGGGATTCGATATTACATTAGATACCGAATATCTAAAAAATATTCACATTCAAAACCATATGAACTTTAAAAAAATAAATAAGAAAATATATATATATATATATATATATATATATATATATATATATATATATATATATATATAGTTGAAAAAAAAATGAAGTTATAGGTACATGAGAAGGGAAATTCTTGATGATATATGGAAGCAAGAGAGCGCACCTAATGATTAATGAAGACATCAAATCAATTTAGTCCAAAATCATTTAACAAATTGACAATATAGATATTTCGATCAATTTTAACTGGAAATCACGAACATAAAATTTAGATATCCTACATCACCTACAAGGACAATTTTTCATTTTTTTAATATATAATTTGGTCCTTTTCCTTCCCTCATTTTTTTTCCCTCTATTTTTTTCCTTCTTCCTACCTTCTTTCCACGCGGATTCTAGCTAGGATCGACTTTGCTGGGCTCAGGCAAGGCTCTACCTTTCCAAATTCAGCAAGGTTCCTCCCTCGTGAGATTCGGCGAGGCCCAGTGGTAGGTAAGAAAGATTTTTTATTATTAAAAATTAACAAAATGCGAAAAAATTACCTCATCACGGACGAAGGATGGCTGGAGTCCATAAAGAAAAGTGTAAAAAAAAAGTCATAAACACATTATATTAATGTTAATTAAGTCCTAAACTTTTTGCATTAATGCTAATTCAGTTCTAAAATTTTTGCATTAGCGCCAATGCAGTTGTAAACATTTTATATTTGGGTTAATTGAGTCAATTTAGTCAATTTTGGCTGAAAATTACTAACATGAATGTGGATTATTCTACGTGGCTTGATTGGCGTTGATGTGGATATTTTGAAATATTATTTGATATTTTTAATAGTTTTTTTTAATTTTTTCGTTGTTGGCTTTGAATAAAAAAATGAGAGAAAAGAAAAAAGAAGAAAAAACTAAAAATCAATAATATTAAAAAAATGTTCACATCAGCGCCAATTGTGCCATGTAGTACAACCAACATCTATGTCAACAATTTTTAGTTAAAATTGATCGGATTGACTCAATTGATACAAATGCAAAAAAATTTAGGACTGAATTGATACAAATGTTAAAAAAGGTTTACGACTGAATTCACACAAATACAAAAAGGTTTAGGACTGAATTGACACAAATGTAATAAATTTAGAACTTCTTCTACACTTTTCTCAGGAGTCCATGTTACTGATTTTCGGTCGAAATTGATCGACATGATTATATTGTTGATTTATCAAAATATTTAGGACTAAATTGAAGAAATTAAATATGTTAGGATTGAATTGACATCAATACAATAATTGTAGGACTTTTTAAAAATATTTTCCCAATCCTCATAGTCACAAACTTTAAATGTGAAATTGGGTATGACTAAGCAAAAGTGCAACTGTAATACTCCCCAAGTCTAACTACAAAGAATCATCATTGAAGGACGTGTTATGTATCAAATTGAGAATGTGAGCAGAATAATCTGTTAATCACCCATAAAAAAAAAAACCGGCTAGCAAAATTCAATTTTTGATGCTGCAACTCCAACATGACGATTGATGACACCTTTTTCATGTTTTCTAGGTTTCCAAACCAACATCAGCTCACCAAATCAGCATGACTATTGTAAGACGGAGAGAGAGAGGGAGAGATGGGCTGTACCGCTTAGGAGGACGAGGTCCCTGTCGGAGAGACCTTTCTGGGAGAACTTGGACTTGAGCTGTTGGATGGAGTCGCCTACGTCCGGCATGTCCGCAGCCAGCGACTGGTTCGACACCCTCCCGTCCCGCCGCCCCGTCGGCACCTCGTAAGCTGGCCCATTTACCTTCACACACATGAATATCGGTTTCTTGTTATTTTGTCACGGCCTCGTAAACTCATTTCGTAACCATTAACCTGGCCATTGTACTGATTTCGTGCACTATTCTACTTCTGAGATAATTAATTAATATATGCGTGAAAGTCAAGAAAACACTAGTAAAAGAGAGACGAACCATGGCGACGGCATCTCTGGCCGCTAAGGCGACGATGTCGGCGCACGAGACGACGCCGGGGCATGCGGCCTCGAGTTGCTTCTTGGCTTCGTCGATCACCTCGAATCCGCCCACCCCTTGGTGCCCGAACGCGTTCCTCTCCGCGCTTTGCCCGTTCCCTATGAGAATTGAACCATCACATCCCTAAAGCACACGCAGCACCAAAATCATAAGACGGACCTTAACATTCTCACATGAAAGGATCTAATCAACGAGCATCTTTCAACTTTCGAAGTGTTACTAGTCATAACATGAGAAACAACAGTATATCGTGAGAGAGGGAGACCTCAACAAAGCAGTCATGGAAGTGAAGGCGAAGCAAGACGGCTGCCTTGTTGGGGTCGGACACGACCGCATTCCGGACGACGGATCTCACGACGGGCTCGGCGGAAGGGCAGGTTTGGCCGTAGAAGCCGACTCTGAGCTGGGCATTGCACGTTCCCACCAAGCAACAATAAGCGAGTAGCGAGAGAATCCATAAGATCTCTGGATACATGGAAGCGTGCTTGTGTTGTTATGCGGTGAGAATTCTACTGTGAACGAGAAGTTGAAGAAGATCACAAGTTTGAGAGGAAGAGAGAGAGAGAGAAAGAGGATGAAGATGAAAGGACTGCAGAAGAGAGAGAGAGAGAGAGAGAGAGAGAGAGGAAGAGATTTAATGGGGGCAGAGCTGACAACGTTGGTGTTCTGAAGCAATGTGTCAACCAAACTGCATGGCACTTTGTCACCTTCCTCTCTCTCTCTCCCCCTTCTGCTTTGCTGCTTCTCCTGTTGCTTTTCATCTGACTTTCCAGGACAAGACAACGATTCTACTGGCCTTGTTCCGGGGGCATCAAAAATAAGATACAATAAAATGATGAAGAAACTTATCAAGAGACTCAGTGAACACTCCCTTTTTTTTTTTCTCTCAACATTGTCCCTGCACTACTTTGTTTTCACAACATGCATTCCGTGTGTACAAACAATTTGAAATGTCTCGAGTTCCAAATAGCAACTATTCGAAGCAATTTCCTTATTTATTTATTTATTTATTTATTTTTACACCATTTCGAAAACCCAAGAACTCAATCCCGCAACTATGTCATATTCAAATTTTTTAATCTTAGCAAGAAAGGGAGCGAATCGATTTCATTTGATAAATATATAATTCTACGGAAAGTCTTATTTGATGAAAGTTCATACATAGGATTGGAGGGAGATCTTTCTTTATATCTTCCAACAATATGACTGAACGGTTCTCATGCCCTATCGTGTTGCTCCAGGAAAACTTCCAATGGCATTAAATTCATAAAGAGCTGAAGCCTTAAGCATCGCAGTAATCTCTGACAACCACCCATCAACAAAATTTGAGTGCCATGAATACAACAAGTAAACTAAATGGAATCAGTGTGGAAGGCAGTGTCGTCTCTTTCATATTGAGAAGGTACAAAATGCATCAGTAAACTGAATTGCTTTAAACTGATGACAGAGAACTGCATCATAAGTTCGTAACTTCACTCCCTCGTCAATAAATCTCTCTCCAACCCCCGCTCTCTAGTGTAATAGCCTATTAAATTCTGCTTTTAGGAGGACTGCACTACACGTATTTTCCTCTATACTTCGGCTTTGTTTCTTTACTAATTTTGGTGTCACTCTCTGCAACAAATACCGACTCACCAGGGCTAAAAACCGCAGAATGAAGATTACCGTCTTCCAACCACTTTAGGTGGTTTTCCTTGAACTCCAAATGTTTAAGCTTTGCCTCTTCTTCGATTTCCTCGGTGTAAGGACTTCTCTTCACCATTGTTAGTAAAACCCGGCTATATCGTGAACTTAATATCTGTTCTGATACTGAAACCAACACGAAACATGGGTGCTCGGGGAAATGGTTTTCTCCGGACTCGTCTTCTCTCAATACGGGGTAGAAGAACACTAGTCTGCCATTGAGTACAAGCATTTTAGCAGCGAGATCGAGCAAATCGTGCACACATTCTACCAAGCTGTAAGCTGCAGTCGATGGTATGTGATCTGTCCTCTTGTCATCTGGAACGGTGTAAGGGCCCACAACCCCCTTCAGTAATTTACGGCCACCTGACTTGCGTCCTCCAGCCCGAACCCCATAAGGTGGATCACAGATTATGGCATCAAATATCTACAAAATTAACACGAGAGATCATTGCCCGACAAAATGAGGAAAGCGAAATTGAAAAAGTTAACCTCAGTTGTACACTTGTACTTTTAGCAAACAAATAAAACTCAGTTGTGATTATTATTAGCGTCGCTAACAAAAATAACAAGATGAAGCTCGTATCCTCGTCATGGTAGTGATCAACTGAACAGTTCAGTAACATTACCCTCCATCTCATCTTTAAAGTGGAAGATCCCGAGTAAAAACCAGGATCCTGTAGGTACAACTGAACTTGGTAGTACTCACAGAGGAAGCACCACAATAGTTCTGCTGATATGAGCAAAGCCACCAAATCTTTTCACTCAGTTATGAGATCGGAAAGGGAAAAACCACAGGCACTTACTTCTTTTAACCCAGGACGCCATGGAGGCAGGTTATTATCAGCCCTTAACAAACCAATTGGCGTAGGCAATCCATACTGCAAAGAGGGCATAAGTGATATGTTAGGTTTATGCCTCCTTGATGGTCATCCATGAACTTTGTTCACTTAGCCAAAGGAAAACTTCTAAGTTCCTGTGCGCAGTTAATATTCTAATTATCTAGACCCAGATAGATATCATAAAGCAATTCAAATCACACTAACAAATGCTAAGGGTACCTGCTTAAAATTACTCCAGACATTACAGTCAGGTCCACGCCCATCGCGTACCACCCTAATATCAATGTCTGCACCCTGAAAGTTTCATGTCAGTTAAAAGGCAAGAGAATCTCTGCGCATTCAACTAGCTCCCTGTCTACTTCAACAAGGAGAGAATAGCACAAACCATGGTCATTGCTCCAAAATGAGCTGCGGCAATAAGAATGCTTCCAGTGCCCACAAAAGGATCATAAACAAGTTTCCCTGGTTTTACCATTGCTTGATTGGCCATCAAGAAAGCCATTTCTGCATCCATGGCAGTAGGGCCAAGGTAGGTTCGACTTTTTAGCTGATATGTGGGCAAAAGCTTCCGGTCAGCACCACCAACTTCACGGCCAAAAAATATCCTCTTCTGAGCCACTGGAGGGAGACCATTATTGGTTCCATAATCATCTGTTTCCATGAGCCAGAACTTGTGATCTGGATTCCTTAGATTGACTCGCCCCTGCAACAACTTACACCAGCTTATAATTCCCACAGGGACCACAAACAGGTTACATTCCTTCAATGACAAGCTGATCGAAAATAACTGGCAGATCATCAAGTGTTTGAAAAGACAATTATTTATGAGTCTCATTATCTCATCAACAATTTTGACAAAGAAAATTGACAACCAAAAAAAGGTTTGTTGACCGGATTATTATCAGCTGTTAACACAAAATTGATCCAACTATTACATGACTGGGTTAAAGGGAGAACAGGAGTACAGGTTTTCACTAACCCAAGTATGCTACATACTTCACCAACCTACAGAAATTAAGATTCCCACCATTCAGCAATATAACATTAACAAAAACTTCCCCTAACTCAGTCTTGAGTCCTCACTTGGGGATAATCACTGTGATCTATCACAATCAGCAACAAGATGAAAAACTACCCGTTCCTGCTTTTGTCGACTCATAGAAAACTTGCACATCTACCAGAGTCTAAAATGAATACTTCACAGAAATAGATCCATGTATGCTGGACTATGAATAGGTAGTGACCATATGATTTCCTAGGCACCAGCAGTTGAGTAGTGCAGCCTGGCCTCACACTGCAAGAATGCCTTTGAGGGATATGGATAAAAGGAAAAATCCACTTGCTCAGATTTGATACCAAGGTCTGATCTATAATATTATGTGACTGAAGTGTACATGTAAGTACCTTAACATATAATATGGCTGAGATGCAGCTTCGTTCTGAATTTGGCATGGCCTAATTGTATAAAGCTTACACCAACTTCTGATGATGCACAACATAACATCATTGAAAATTCATGCATTTATTAACACCTTGATTTTCTCTTTTCTGAAAAATGAACAGCAACTAAATTCAGAAGAAGTCAACACCTACCTCCTCTCAAAATCAGTAACAACAATTAAAGGAAACTAGTATTTAAAAACACAATAAGGAAAAAAATTTCCATCTTTGGCCATCAATCAATTAGCACCGCCATCTCATGCAGTGAATCTGCACTGGTACTTTGGGACAAAGTAAAAACCTTTCATCATGAAAGAGCTCCTAGGACCAAAAGGTCCAAAATTCAAGCCTCAGATGCATCATCCATATTCCCACTGGTAAGCACATATGAATTTGCACATGCGAGACACTTGACTTTCAATCCACAATTTAGCATTTGAAGATCCTTAAGACACAAAATTTTAAGGCACCTTGAATGGGATGTAAGCAAGACTTTGAATGCGTTCATTTTGCTCCTGAAAGCTAGTGACCTTCCCAAAACTGTCAACTGTAATTCTGAACATGCTTTCAGGAGTCAGATATGGTAGCTTACGCTCATCTGGGTAATCTTTTATAGCACCTTCTAGTTCTTCGTAGTTGTTCCCTTCTCCCCAGAGTTCGTATATGCCCTTGACAAGTATACCTACAGTTATACAAATCCAAGAAAATAAAGCTAAGCTTCTTGCTAAACACAATTAAGTCTAAGGAAGAATAGATGCTAAATATAGCCACTATTATAGCATTAACTGTGAAGGAAGCAACACAAAGAAGAATACATCAGCAATACTAGTACTTCCAGCAGACAAAAGCTCCCTCACTTATTTTATGGAAAAGAACATAGGTTTTTGTCCCAATGCTTGCTGGTGACTTATGGCTATGAATCAGGTAGACAACGCACAATTAA
Organism: Rhodomyrtus tomentosa; assembly: GCA_028455895.1. Lineage (NCBI taxonomy): Eukaryota > Viridiplantae > Streptophyta > Magnoliopsida > Myrtales > Myrtaceae > Rhodomyrtus > Rhodomyrtus tomentosa. The sequence goes on along the minus strand of JAPCWY010000011.1, from coordinate 36,794,700 downwards.
CCTAGTCCGCTGCAAAGGCTGATAAAGAATTAAGGAACAAAATTCTGTTTGTCGACTAGTTCCATCTCCAGCATAATTTCATATCAAGTGATAGAAACACGTAACCATCATGTTGACGTCTAAGCATATGATGGTTAAATAATAAATTCAATTATTCCTTAAAAGCCACAAACAAAGTCCCAAAATTCGTTGTCCTTCATTTCAAGGTAAACTGCCATGACAAGTACTTAATAGAAAGTAAAGTGCAACAGCCCGTCTCATGGTTCAAGCAGGAAGTGGTTCATTAATTCCTAGAGTTCATTTTGAAGTCTGCTTATGTGCCCTGCTTTGTCAGGTCTTCTTCTTTAACCTATTTCCAAGCACATCTTTGATCTTTCACTAAAAAAACCATATCAATTTAACTTATGGCAGAAATGTTTTATCAGATACGTAGTAACATGACATCTCTTAGCCCACAGCAACGTAGCCCACCATAGAATCTACATTCCTTTTCTTGTATTCAAAATTACACTAACATTCTCTACATTGGTGATGGCTTTTCATTAACATCTCAGAAAATGTCAAGGGATGTTATCCACAGCTACCATCATTGATCGTTAATCTGATGAGCACTTGAGGCATAATCGCTAGCACCGGATTTGACAATAGATGCAAAGCAGCATCCACAATGCAATCGTCATAAAAACAGAAGATTCACAACTCGCAATTGTTGTCATTCCCAGTCCACAGGTTTTTTACCCACGCAAGCATCATAAAGCAACGAAAACAGCTGCAGAGACAAGAGATTAAAAACGCCTAATAGCGGTGTCAAAAAACTGACTTCGATTGGCGATATCGCGAGCGACGTCCTCGGAAGGAAGGTCAACAAAGTGGAAAGGAGAGTCCGGATGGTGGTGCGCGGGAAGCCTCCACACCAAATGCTCCTCCCCGTCCTGTCCTCCGTCGTCGGAATCGAATGCTCCGAACATCCGGGCCAGAGATTCGACCTCCGGTTTCCGGTAATCCAGCAACCTGTGGTAGAACACGCACAGGAACCACATTCCCTAGCTGTTCCTTCTTCCCGTTGGCGATCGTGTTCCTCTGTTTCCAGCTGAGCTAAACGGAAACTAGTCTATACCTCCAGGTGGTGAAGCAGCGGCGGCGGTTGCGACGGAGGAGGAGGAGGAGGAGGTGGCGGAAGGGCAGAAAGAAGAAAGGAGAACAGGGACCAGACTGAACTGAAAGGTGCTCACTTCGCAAAAACCCAAAACCCTGGAACTCGAACCGAGGGCGATAACTCTTTCGGAAAATTATACTTAGGTCCCCATATTTCCTAGATTATTACAACTGGCCCCACAATTTTCCCAAATGTTGTAACGATTCGATTCCTACTTTCTTGTTTTTCCTCAATTCTAAAGCTTTTTGTACCCCTGGCCAAATTCTCGCCGAGACATCACTCGAGTCGAGACTAGTGGATTTCAATTTATTCGCTTATTTATTCTCCGACATTGATTGACCATTTGTCTCGATTCCTACAAAGCATAAAGTGATTTCTAATTCTTATTTTAAAATCTATAAATTACTCCAGATTTAAAAATGACGAGAATATCATCCACAACTTTTTCTTGTAAATATTAAATTAAAAAAAGATTATAAAATTTAAAGTGCTAAAGCCTGAAATATCGTTCAAATTTTTAGAAATAAATGACGAGTCAAGATTTAATAAATTTCACATTCATAAATAAGTTAAAAAATTGTGCTGCAAAAATTAGAGTAACACATACACTTATATATGAATATATATATTGAAAAAAGAGAAAAGGTCAAAAAGGTAAAAATGAAATTTTGTGTACTAAATTGAAAAAAGATAAAAATTGTGATGCACCAAAAAAGAAAGAAAATTTACAAATGGGCGATCGAGGAGCACGCAATTGCACGGTACCGTATCCTGCAGCTTCTTTCACCGGAGATTTTCTCGGACGCGTCCCTAAATTGCCCTCGTGAGCCAAGCCATTGCATTGATTCTGATTCTCTTCCCCTTCTTTACTTTATCTAGGGTTTCTTCCTCTTCTTCTCCTTCTTCTTCTTCGCAGCACGAGAGCGAGGTGAAGCGAGCTTGACCGAGTTATTGATCGTCACCTGCTTTTTCTTTTCATCGGGTTCCGTAAGTCTCGGTCCCTTCTTTGTTTGCCGAACGCTGACCCTTTGCCAGATCTGCTTCTTGTCTCGCTTTTTTTTTTTTTTCTTTTTTTTGGGGCTCTGTCGGAGAGTTTCGTGGGTATGATTGGTTTGGGTTTGAGGCTGTTGATAGTGTTGGTTTAGAGGGTATTTGGTGCTGAATTGATTACCTTCCGAGTATGAATTCGTCCGTTGCCTGGCGTTTCGCGTTTATGTTCCTTTGTTTAAGGTGTTTTTGACTTGGGGACGGAGGTTGGGGAATCATATGTGCTATGGAGGCTTGAGAAAGTGAATGATTCTCGATAGTTTGTCGAAACATCGACGCAACCTGATTGATTAAAATTTGTCGCTTTTATGAGAGCTAGGTTACCTTGGACGAAATGCTTTGGGGTTAAGAACTTTTTCTTTTTCGGTCTGAAATCGAATTTCCTGGGCTTTTAGTCCATATTGGGAAAACCTCCTCCTTGGGCTAGGTAGAAAAGGAAACCTGTTCAATTTTAGCTCATATGGTCGCAAGAATTGCCCTAAAATGGTCATATCATAGGGCTGTCTGTCTTTGTCCACCAGGAGTAAATTTTCTGTAGTTTTTTTTTTTTTTTGGGCTTGATAAATCTGCTAGCTGCGTCAGTGTTGTGAAAAAGCTTCTGTTGATCGAATAAAAGAATATATTAGTGTGAGGGATTACTTGTTCAATTGCTGTGAATTTCTCTGTGAATGGACTGAGATGTCATAGTATGGATTGCTCCCAATGGAATGACAGACCGTTCTCATTTTGAATGGACTTTTCATGCTATCATTGTCATTTCTCTCCATGTTCCCATGATGCAGAAAGTAGATTATCTTTAAGGTTGAGTTTTCAGAGGTGGTTAAAAGAAATTTTTAACAAATGTAACATTACTGTTTGTAAAAACAATTGCATGTGCGCATTGAAGAATTGAGTCATAAATAATTGTGCAAACCCATGCCAAGTAGGCCCTGTGGCGTGATGGTAGTTTAAGAATCTTTCTTCGAGAAGCTACTTGTTCTCATTCTTTTCTGTATATGCTATTGGTTTTTTGGAGCTAAAAAGTTCTTTAAAAGTATTAGCAATTGTCCAAGCTTGTTGACTGGGCTATGATGCGCAAGCTCGCATGGTCTGATTTCAAAATCATTGACTAATGTACTTGAACTTGTGGATTGCTATAGTTCATTTGATTATTTACTGTCCTTTATTCTGCCTTATCTTCATGAGAAATTAAGTTTATGAAATTATGCTTGATATATACTTCATACTTCTGACTGAGCTGATTTCTGCTCTATTTCTTGGGCAATTGCATTAGACGTGCCGTGCTTGTTCTCTACAGTTTGGTAATTCCATGTCTAACATTAAATATAGTTAGAAGATGTCAGAAGAGTTGGAGTACCGCTGCTACATTGGTGGCCTTTCGTGGTCAACATCTGATAGAGGTCTAAAAGATGCTTTTGAAAAGTTTGGCCATCTGCTTGAGGCGAAGGTAAAATTTATTAGCTTCTATTAAATATTTACAGTCCTTACCATACAGTAACCACTAGACATGTATGACTGCCTCCTGGCTTCTAGACATCACTTTTATGGTGGTAGAGCATTTGGTACTTCATGCTTTATAAGTTGCCTGCCAAAGCAACAGGCATAGTCTCATCAGGAAACTTAAGTACTTTAATTTGTTTGAAAGATATATTCGAACCTGATCCAATTGGTACAATTGCTTACTACATATTATTTTATGTCATTAATATTTTCCAGCTAAATGAGGCTTGGTCGCATGGGTTTATTGCGGTGTATAAGTAGAAGATGCTTAGCTTGCGTAATCTACCTTAAGAGGCAATCTTAGATTGTGTTTAAGTAATGGACGCTCGTTTTATGTTGCTGTTGAAACTCATTCATGTCACGTTTTATAGATGTGAGTTCTCATCCAATTGGTACAATTGGTTACTATATCTTGTTTTATGTCGTTAATATTTTCCAGCTAAATGAGGCTTGGTCGCATGGGTTTATTGTGGTGTATAAGTAGAAGATGCTTAGCTTGCATAATCTACTTTAAGAGGCAATCTTAGATTGTGTTTAAATAATGGACGCTCGTTTTGTGTTGCTGTTGAAACTCATTCATGTCACGTTTTATAGATGTGAGTACTTATCGTTTGTGAGTTGTGCATCAATCAATGTCTTCACTATTCTTAGATCAAGCATTGTCTTCTTGCTTTTCAAGATGGCGCTTGCAACGACTTTACCTTTTATCTGTCATTTTTACTGAAATTTCATGTCATTTAGTCAGCCTTGGCTTCTTCATAATTGCATGAACCCAACATGCGAAAAGTGTATAGCAGTGTTTTTTTGGGAACAAAGTGATTATTCTTATAAGGATGAGTTTGGTTGCGATACCTTTTACCACGCATTAGACGGACATCTTAACTTGGTCCATGATGTTTTTGATGTACATCATGAGCTGGGTTTTACTCACTTAAGGTGCGGTTCCTCGTCATCAGAAGAAGAAAAGGTGCTAAGGTAAAGTAACAAGTAAAGCTGTTGGGGACGACTGTAAAAAAGTTCTCTTTTGAAGATTGAGCTGGTGACTTTAGGAGCTTTAGAGGCTAGTAGTATTGCTTTCTGAATGGATCAGAGTTGATACTCCATTTTCATGGGCTGAACTCACCAGTTCTGGATTGGTGCTCTTATCTACAAATTGGTTTTGTGTCATCTATTAAAATATCTTAGAATCTTTTTATAGATCAGTAGACACAACAAATCTAGCGATGGAAAATGTGTGTGGAAATTTGTATTTTCCATTGTGATCTAGTGTGGTATTTCCCATTGTGATCTTAGCGTGGGTGACAATATCTTGAAATTTGGTTGGTAAGGTCTAGTTCAGTGACTACGGGAAATAAGTGCTCTAGCATTATGATTAGTTTGTATGTTTAGGATATCGACTCTATAACACGTGAGTTTCTCATTATTTGGAACATGAGATGCTTCTTTGCTGCAATTTCCTGAAATTTCATTCGGTATTAGTACTGTCTTTGATATGATAATGTGGGATGAAGAACACATGTTAATATCATTTAGCTGTAGTTGCAAAGGCTATCCTTAATTTTTCCCTTCATATCGAATATCCTCCCCGTTTTTCAAAGTCTACATTGTGCATCTACCCATGTTGAGGATGGGATAATTTTAGGAAATGTGTGTGTTGGGGGGTGGGGTTTGGGGCCCCTAGGGGGTGAGGATGCAACTTTGATACCAATAAAACCAAAAAGTGAGGATGGTAAATTGTAGGTTTTGAAATGTAAGAATGGGGATACGAGGAGCAAAGTTGAGGATGAAATTAGTAATTTTCTGTTATACGACGCAAACCCACTCCAAGAAGAATATTTTTAATGCAGGTGGTGCTTGACAAGTTCTCTGGACGCTCTCGTGGATTTGGTTTTGTAACCTTTGATGAGAAGCAAGCAATGGAAGAGGCTATTGAGGCTATGAATGGGATGGACTTAGATGGAAGAAATATCATTGTGGAAAAAGCTCAGCCTCAAGGTTCAGGTAGAGACCAAGATGGTGATCGCAGTCGTGACCGTGGCCGTGATCGTGGCCCTAGTCGTGATTATGGTGGTGGACGTGGAGGTGGAGGTGGAGGTGGAGAGTGCTTTAAATGTGGCAAGCCTGGGCATTTTGCAAGGGAGTGTCCTAGTGAAGGGGGCAGAGGAGGTAAGTATGGGGGGAGGGATGACAGGTATGGAGGAGGAGGAGGAGGAGGAGGAGGAGGAGGAGGTGGTAGTCGCTATGGTCCTGACCGAAATGGTGATCGCTCTGGTGGGCGCAATAGGGATAGTGGTACTCGAGGAGGATCAGGAAATGACCGCTATAGTCGGGACCGTTCTGGTCCCTATGAACGTCGTAGTACAGGAAACTTCCGTTCGGGGTAGAGTGAATACTCCTGAGAGGTATGGGCACAATTTTTTCCGGTCATAGTAAAGCAGTCGATTCTGTGCTTACTGAAAAATATTTTGTGCTTGTAGGACACAATTGGAGTTTCTGCTGCTACTTGCTGGAGGTGTCAAAGTCTCTTCCGTTGCATCTCTTCTTCGTGGTTGTCAGGGTGGACAAGTCGGCTTGATCAGTCTTTGATGTGCGAACTATGGCTAAAAGATTCAACTGTTTAATGTCCGTGAATGCTCGTTTTGATGTTTTGGTCTGATGACTTTGCTTGCTTGACTTCAAGAATCAAATTTGGTCTTACTCTATCAATGCTATGATGGGTACTGGATTCTCTTTCGGTTACATGCTTTAGCACTTGCAAATCTGTCCGAGATCAATCTTGGTTGACTTCTTCATTGGCATTTGCAACTGCGGAGTGCGGACAGCTTTTCGGTGTCTAGATGGCTCTTTTGAGGATAGGGCGAGAGATTCACCTGTGGAAGTAATGCCTTTTCTCTTTGCAAAGAGAAGCTGCCTTAGAAATGAATGCCCGGTTTGGCTACGGTTTGTCAAATGTCTAACTTTTTGAAAAGGAGTAAAGCGGGTAAACTCTATGTTTTCTTATACACATTCAGTATGTGAGCTTTCTGTCTATAGTTTCCACTATATTAACTCTGCTAAGCTTTTGGCAGGATTCTTGGCTGTTTGTGGTGTTTTGATACACGGTCCCGTTACTTCATGTCGTAGGACGTGATTTTAGTCTTAAAATTTGTGAAAAGTGCTTTTGGCCTCAAGAAGCTATTCCTATATGCAATTAACTGGGTAAAATTCCGTCTCACCTTCCACACACTGTACTGATGGAGGAGTTCCTTTCTCAGTAAAACGCGGAGATCTTTTGGAAGCTCTGGTGCGCATGGCAATTTGATTGCATTGTCTTCTTCCTAGCAATCTCCTGTCTTGTATCACCATCTTCGGAGGAAGATTGCTGGTATCTGTTTCCTCCATGTGCATGGTGCTGCTATCTTGTTAGGTTTCCTGGATAAATTTCCCCTTCTGGCGTAATGACGGCTCTCCCTTTGAATCGGCAATTTTGCTTGATGCACATGGTTCTTTTTGCTAGGGCAGCTGCGCGTGCATCGACTTGCATCTCTGCATTAATGATCATTGCCGTGCACTTTCAGCCGGCCATTTGTGATTGCTCATGTATTTTGCCCCAAGTCTTTCAGAAGTTGTGCCTGCTGCAATCTGAAATGGGTTCGTGACTTCTAGGGTTTACTCTTGGCATAAGAAAAACCTGGACATGATCATCTTCTTTTCAGTGGGCAGCCTTTTTGTCTGTAGTGACTTGGACGAGTTATTGTGCTTTCTCGATAATGGCTCTGTAAATGGATATTTTCCTCCTATGTTTGTCAGAAAATTTAGAGATCAAATTTGCAATTTCATCATTGTGCTCAGTAGGAATTTCACCAACTATTGGGAAATTTTCAAGTAGAGCTCGACGGTTCTGTCAATTCTGTTATCCTATGTGACTTTCTTTACAGTTGTTTCTTTAATAGAAGCGGGTGCTCGGGGTATGACTTGTGATGGTGGGCTATGCAGTGATTTGTATTACTTTAACCCGAGCTTCATTAGCAAGTGTGTGTGTGTGAGAGAGAGAGAGAGAGAGAGAGCTAGTCTCTCCCCTCTTCAAGTTCATGTTCACGCATGTCAATTTCGTTTGATTATTTTGTCCCTTTAGTTTTTGCACGATGTGTCCTTTTTCAAAGGGTAAGTCAACTTATTTTATGTTCCTCATATGCTCTCTTCAAAATGATAAACCCCTGATCTGGTCATTTTGTATCCAATCAATTAAACTTGTGTTTCGACAAAAAAAAATAAAAAATAAAAAATAAAACTAATGAAAAATTAAGCTTTCGTTACTTTTCCGATCCACGTTAATCTCGCATGATCTCCCCTTCAACGGGAGTACCCGCGCTCCTTCATTGCCTCTTCCGCCTCTGAAACTCCATCGGAGCTCTCTGCCAATGGCTTTGCAGCTCGGTTACTGCTATCCTGCAGCTACCCATTATCAGTAATCAGTATTGCGCTCGCCAGAGCAAGATTCGCATGTCCTGGTGCGGCCTGAGTTACATCGCTACAAATCGAGGGCCAATGTGGAGATTGGGATTTCTTCATATGGAGGAGAGGGCTCGTATCTGGGTGGTGAGCTCCAAAAATCACAGAGGCGCGGCCACGACAGTAACGGCCCTCTCAAGGAAAAAGAAAGCCCACCCGAATCTGACTTTCAATTCAAATCCAGATTTAGGCCGAATCATAAGCTCATCCCCAACATTTCAGCTCGGTTCGGGTTTTAAAACTCAAATCGAACTGAACCTTCCACACCCCTATCTAAGCTTAAGAGAGAGAAGATGAGGTAAAGACCATATACTTATCTCCTTTGTGTAGCATTTATGGGCAAGCATGTCCCGACTCGTTAATTGTCGCTAAAATAATATGATTTGGTTGGGACAAATGTTGTGTGGTTTGGACCTAAGTCAAATTTTACATGACATTTGATGGTTTGGTTTGGATGCGTTCTTTTTTTGGAAAAATTGTATAGAAAGTCCTAAATCTATTATATAGTTGTCAATTTATGACAGAAGTACAATAGAAGTGCTAATATTTGTGTACGGAGATCACTTTAGTACAAATATATTTTTTTGGCTTACTTAAGCGCCAAATCGGAGAAAAATGATCATTTAACGACGACTTGGCACTTAGGTGATCTTTTTTTTTAATAGAAAAATTGGCACTAAAGTGATAAAAAAAAAGAAGGCCACTTTAGTGCAATTCCGGCAAAAAAAGATCACTTTAGTATCAATTCCGGCGACTTGTCACTTAAGTGATATATTTTTTTTTCAATTTAGCACTTGAGTAATCAAAAATAAAAAGATTGGCATTAAAGTGATTTTCGTACATGAATATTGACATCTCTACTATACTTTTGCCTTAATTTACTCATAAGCTTTTCAATTTGGCCAATAGAGTCCCCAACATTTTGATGGCTTTCTAATGTAATTCATCTGGCGAATTTAAGCAAGAAATGGTTGACATAATTATCTAGCCAACACTAGGCATCCTATGTGACATAATCAACAGCTCAAAGGCACAAATCTAAATTGAAATGACATTGTTTCACAATTTCCTTTTTAAAATTGTTTTTGAATTTTTTCAGCTTTTCTTTTCTTGTTCTTTCCCTTCGTGTCCTCGACGATGACCCGCAAAGTTCGCTAGCCATAAGCAACGGTAGAGACGCCCTTGTCCAGATCAAGCAAGGGTCGCAGATTGCCCTAGCCCAAATCAGGCTATGGTGTCACAAGCCCTTGCCCTATCCTTGTAGGCCATCACTGAGACCTCAATGAATGGAAGAGGAGGCCGTCTCCCCCCTGGTAGAAGGAAAGAATCGGACAAAAACCAAAGAAAAGAAAAACAAATCTAAAAATTCAGAAAATATATTTTTTTTGTTCAAAAGTACGTCATTTTATTTAGGGTTAATACCAGTATATCACCAAATGCCCTAAACTAGTACACTTATAATTAATTTACCTCAAACTTTTTTCTGACTATGAAAAATCTCAAACTGATATATTTGTAATAAATTCACCCCATGCTATTTTTTTGTCTACGTAAAATTTCAAACTGGTACATCCGTCAACTGTCATGTGTCATCTAACTTACCAATTGGATAGTGAAACTTAACAGAGACAATGAAAGATAAATTTATCATAAATGTATCAGTTTGTGATAAATTTATCATAAGTGTAGGATTTTTTTATGGTTATAAAATAGTTTGAGATAAATTTATCATAAATATATTAATTTAAAATTTTTCATGATATTAGCCTTTTTATTTAATATCGTGAACGTCAGTAGCTAGCCATGTACTGTAGGGCTATTGCCTCTCCAATGATTTGTCAAAAGATTACTTGTCAAGATGGTTGACACGTCCCGTTATCAGAGGATAATCCTCACCCATTGGGCTCAGGCATATAACTTGTTAGGTCAGGTAAGGATTGATGTATGTCTAACGATTTGTTAATTTTGGTATTATCACTTTGCATAGTGGGGCGAAGAGAAGGTTGGACATATGGAACAATTCCACGTTTTTTCAGGACTTTTCTAATGGGAGTCGGCTTGGTCGTGCACGGTGACGACAAGGAGGAGGAGGACCGTTGACTTGGCTTGAACTCCCACTGAAAAAGTCTAAGAGCTAAATCCTATTCATCTTTTTCCCTTTGTCGGCTGGCCGTTGAGGACTCGACAATGGCCCGTGAAGGCCGCTAGCTCCGGACAATGGTTGTGATGTCTTTGTGCAGATTTGGCCGAGGGTCCCAAATCGCCCTCGCCCGAACCAGGCAACACATTGTCGTGGCCTTTGCTACGCCTTCATCAAACGAAGTAGGAGCATCCCTTCAAAGGCATGATTTTCAGTATTTGTAGCGGGTGAAATGCATGACTGCAGACTCTATAATACACTCAAAATCAGAGATTCACAACTCCATGAAATCAAGAATATCATCATATTCCCTTTTGTAGAATTGGGAAACTGCTTCGCAACAATACCTAGAGATACCAGAACACTTTGTCACAAGTCCTCATGAGCCATTGCTATAGAGATCTGGCTTTATCCTAGTTGTTCTCATGCCTGACTGCCATCATTATGTTGAAACTTTTTTGCAAACTCCCATAAAAAGTTGAATGAAAAATGAAGAGATGTTTCGGTTCGTAACCATTCATCGATGAAACGGTATGGCATCGTTTCGTTGAAACTGTACGACTTCGTGACATTTTATCGAATACTTTCGACGAAATCGTGCCTTTTCGTTGACAAACTATTTTGACGAAGTCATATGTCTTCGTAACTTTTCGTTTCACTCTCTATAAATAGAGTATCGACACCTTACCAAAAAAAAAAAAAATAGAGTATCGACCATCACATTAAACAATTATCAGACATAGCATTAGATATAATTGTTATGTTCGTCATTCATTCATTATCGTAATCATTTTGTGCGATTATTCCATGAAGTTGTGTTTGAAGGTTTCCTTTTAAATAAGTACCGATTTTGAGGAAAGACGACCTGTTCTATCTTGAGAGTCAATTGTCCAAGAACCTTGGGTACCGATTTAGAGGACAAATTTGCCTTAAGGACATAATTCTATTTCGTTGGGCTCGGATCATTCATCTGCATTCAGATTACTTATTTGCTATTAGTTTCAGGTTTGTCTATTCACCTATTTTTCATATACGAACTACAAGTCATATTTATATGTGACAATAATTTTTTTATACGAACTTATACCCTATTAGTGGACAACAATCTTAAAACAAATTTTGATTTTTTCTTGTGTTGAGTTCATATAGTTATTTGTGTTGTACGCATTCTGTTCTGACGTATTATTATTAAATTCTATCCGATGAAAATTATTTTTTCATCGCATGTTGAGATAGATTTCGTTGAGAAAAAAAAAGGACTGGTGATAATTTTTTGGGGGACGTTAAAAGGAAGCGAATTGTCAAGTGGGACTAACGTTGAAGAATTTTGTCCTTTGGTTCCGAACAGTAGCATTAAATTTTTTTTTTTAAAGTGGATGTTGCGTTAGTACTCACAAACAAGGATGGAGAATTGCATGCATGCACCTTTCCAACTACAGGCGTGTGGTGGGATCTCGTGTAGGCACATCCTTGGCACGCATAAGAGTGAACATGTGCAAATCACGAGCCCATGCAAGGCCTATTGGTGTGCGCTGAGCATGCACTACAGTGATTTTACTGTTCTACCCTCGCGTGATATTTTCTAATTTTTGGCTCGTACGTGCTCTAAATGACGAGTTCTTGGTATCTATGTGTTCATATTAAAAAGCTCTATATTATGGTAGACTAATATTACATGTTTGAGGCTTTGTGGATGGAAGAAAGCATATGAAACCCTATGCACATGTATTTTTCAAGGTATTTTGGGCTATTTTCACTTGGTTTCAGAAATGACTTCATTGTCGATGATGCATATTGCGTCTATCCCAACTTATGGAGAGAAACCAGAAAAGTTCAATAGTCTAATTTCAAAAGATGGTAATAGAAGATGTTGTTCTATGTTATGACGTTGAATTCGACGAGATTCCTCAATAAGGATGCTCCTAATTAAGTTGGATGAAGAAAAGAAAAATATGGAAATGATTCTTGCTGTAGATGTGCAGAAGCATTTTGACTTCCTGTGGTGCGATTAAATTCTAAATGGTCTGGACAATTCCCTCTATAATGTTTATAGCCGCCAAAATGGTTAAGGAATTATGGGAAAGTCTGGACGAGAAATATAAATCATAATATGATGGATTGAAAAGATTCATCGTTGGCAAGTTTCTAGACTTAAAAATGGTTGATTTCATAATCGTCCTAATTCAAGTCCTCTAAACTCCATGAGATTATGCATAACATTCTTGCCAAAAATATGGTTCTAAGTAAATCATTTTAAATTGTTGCTTTCATTGAAAAACTACCACCATCTTGAAAAGATTTCAAGAATTATTTCAAAGTTTGGGAGTGAGAAACGTATGTATATTGGTAAGACAACTTCTCTCTAGTGAAATTATCACAATTGACTATGTGAAGTCAAATGATAATATTGCGGATCCGTTAACAAAATGCCAAACTAGAGAGATGGTTGTGGAAACATCAAGGGGAATGTGTTTTAAGGCCATAAATAAGTTATCATAGCGGAAACCCTACCTAGTTGACTGGAGATCCCAAAATCTAGGTTCAAAGGGACAACCAAGTTATGAAAGTGATGTAGAGTACTGTGACTTTCTTTACTCATTCCCATATAGACATAGTACTAATAGGTGAAGGTTAAGCATAAGCTTTTAATGATTCTAAATCGAGTATGTGATATACTGCACATTTAGAAATCACCTATGTGAGAGGGAAGTGAGGGCCGCTTCTCTAAGAATTGAAAAGGCCGAATTCTCTAAAGCACTCATGAGACCTGGCGGTATTCATGGTCAAAACGAACACAATAGTGAGAACCAACTTTGTTCGATATATAGTTGTGTGATTTCTATTGTCTAGACTTACATCAAAGGTCGACAGTTTAAAGACATCAAGTCTACTGATTCATCGAGTAAGTCTGATATATCTTATTAGGGAAAGTTCAAAATCTCAGACTAATTATCTCGATGCAACGTTCTCTCATGGAATATTTGTACATTGCACGTCATGCATTCATGGAGAATTTTGATAATTGAACTTTTCATTCATGTAAAGGATTGTTGAAACTTTTTCGCAAAGTCCCATAAGAAGTTGAATGAGAAATGAAGAGTTGCTTCGGTTTGTAACCCTTTATCGATGAAACAGTACGACATCGTAACGTTTCGTAGAAGCTGTACGACTTCGTGATATTTCATCGAATCCTTTCGACGAAATCGTGCCTTTTCATTGACAAACCCTTTTGACGAAGCCATGTGTGTTCGTAACTCTTCGCTTCACTCTCTATAAATAGAGTATTGAACATCGCATCAAACAATTATCAAATACAAGCATTAGATATAATTGTTATGTTAGTCATTCATTCATCATCGTCCTCATTTTGCGCGACTATTCCACGAAGTTGTGTTTGAAGGTTTGCTTTGAAACAAGTACCGATTTCGAGGAAAGTCGATCCGTTCTATCTTGGGAGGCAATTGTACAAGAACTTTGGGTATCGATTGAGAGGACAAATTTGTCTTAAGGACACAACGCTATTTCGTTGGGTTCGGATTATTCATCCGCATTCAGATTACTTATTTGCGATTAGTTTCAGGTTTGTCTATTCACCTATTTTTTATACACAAACTACAAGTCATGTTTATATGTGACAACAATTTTTATATACGAACTTATACCCTCTTAGTGTACAACACATTATTCTGTCATGGTGTCTCCTTGCTTCGGCAGAAACCCACGGGGACGAGACCGATCGGCTCGCTTTGCTGGAATTCAGGCTCAGATAGATGACCCCGACGGCATTTTGAGCTCGTGGAATGATACTAGCCACTTCCGCGAGTGGTATGGTGTCACATGCGGTCGAAGACATCTACGAGTCACCGTACTGGACCTCAGCTCCATGCAGCTCTCCCGCGTGTTGACACCCCACATTGGTAACATGAGCTTTTTGAGAGAAGTTTATCTGCAGAAGAAGAGTCTTCACTCTGGAATTCCATCGGATGTGGGCCGCTTGTTTCGGTTGCAGAAGTTGATCCTTAATAACAACTCATTCGGCGGACAAATCCCTTCGAATCTCTCCCATTGTTCTAATTTGCTCTCACTTGACGTAGGCATCAACATGCTGGACGGAAATGTGCCTACAGAACTCAGCTCCTTGTCCAAGCTCCAGATACTTGTACTTCAATTCAACCACTTGACGGGAGACATGCCGCCGTCGTTTGGAAATTTATCATCTCTTCAAGTCTTGGCAGCAACATCAAATAACCTCACTGGTAGGATCCCGGAGACCACCCTCGGTCAGCTGAGAAATCTAAACGTCTTCACTCTCAGCTGGAATAAATTTGTCGGTACGATCCCAATCTCAATCTTCAATCTATCCACTTTGACAATGTTTGATGTAGCTGGAAACCAATTAGAGGGGGGCTTACCTACCGACATAGGCTTCACTCTTCCAAATCTCGAGGCAATCAACCACCTTAGTGGACCCATTCCCGAGTCAATATCCAATGCCTCTAATCTCAGTCTAATCCAAATCTGGGACAACAAGTTTACTGGGAAATTTCCTTCTTTCTCAAAGATGAGAGGACTCGATTGGCTTGACATTGGTAGAAATAACTTTTGGAAGTGCGCAATCTGGTGATCTAGACTTCCTCTGCTCTCTAATCAATTCCACAAACTTACAACCACTGGTCAACACCCGACTGCATCGGTAACCTCTCTATCACCCTTTGGGGGCTTGAATTAGGTTATAATTATATTTCTGGAACCTTCCCTTCTGGAATTGGGAATCTCATCAATTTGGAGGCACTGAAGTGACAAGGCAACAACATCGGGGGAAACATTCCTTCTGACAATGAAGATCATAGATCTCAGACGAAACAATTTCTCAGGGAAAATACCGCAAGCTATCGGGAATTTGAGCATGTTCACCGTACTGTCCTTGTATGGAAATAGTCTCCGAGGCTCGATACCATCATCTCTTGGAAACTGCCAGAATCTACTTCTCTTGGACTTCTCGTGCAACAACCCTTAGCGGCAGCACACCCCCAGAAATTTTAAGGTTGTCATCATTGTCGATTTATCTTGACTTGTCCCAAAATAACCTTACCGGCTCCCTTCCGATGGAAGTTGGAAAATTGCAAAATCTCGGTGACTTGCGTCTTAACGGGAACAGATTATCTCAAAGGATCCCAAGCAGTGTCGGCAGTTGTACATCCATGGAACGGCTTTATGTACATGGTAGCCTTTTTGAAGGGCCCTTACCATCGACTATGAGTTCCATGAGTGGTCTTCAAGTTTTGAATGTTTCCAACAACCGATTCTCGGGCCATATCCCGGAGTTTCTAGAATTGCAGAATCTGAAGAATTTGAACCTTTCTTACAACGATTTTGAGGGTGCATTGCCTACAAGAGGAGTTTTTATAAATTTTACTTTCACTTTAGTTGTTAGAAACAAAAAGCTTTGTGGGGGTCTGCCGGATTTTCGACTACCAAAATGCGACGACAAAAAGTCAAAACAAACGGGGGTAAGCATAACTATAAGAATCCTCATGTCCACAGTCTCTGCTCTCGTTGGAGTAGTCTGCATACTCTCTTTGTTGTACTTCTTCTGGTTTAGAGACAAGAAGAAAGCATCAGCGTCAAACACCTCTGAAGATGGGCATTTGCATGTTTCTTATCACAGTCTACTGAAAGCGACGGCTGGATTCTCCTCCACTAATCTGCTTGGCGTAGGCAGTTTTGGGTCCATGTATAGAGGGGTTCTTGATTAGACTGAGTCGGTCGTGGCTATCAAGATTCTTGACCTTACACGTCATGGAGCTTCCAAGAGCTTCATAGCCGAGTGTGGGGTCTTGAGAATAATCCGACACCGTAATCTTGTGAAGGTACTCACCGCATGTTCTGGGTTTGACTTTAATGGAAATGATTTCAAGGCATTGGTCTATGAATTCATGTCGAACGGGAGCCTGGATGAATGGATGCACCCAACTGTTTCGCAATACAGAGAGAGACGTAAGTAAAGTCTACTTGAGAGAGTGAATATTGCCATTGATGTTGCTTGTGCACTAGATTATCTCCATCATCACCGTGAAACTCCAATAGTCAATTGTGATCTAAAGCCGAGCAATGTCCTTCTTGACGATGAAAAGACTGGACACTTAGGCGATTTCTGGCTTGCCAGGTTGCTACCAGAAGCAATGGATAAGTTACTGCCCAATCAATCAAGCTCTGTCAGAATAAAATGATCTTTCGGCTACGTGGCTCCAGGTAATGATGCCCCAAAGTTCAGGTCTTTTTGATTTGTTTTCTCTATTGAACGTGTTATGGAATATCAGTCCTCGGACAAAAAAGTAAAGACAAGAAACATGATCTATATTTCAATCTCAATATTCACCGTGCATCACTATGCACTGTTGATTATTGCAGAGTACGGTGCGGGAAGTATGTTATCAATAGAAGGAGATGTGTATAGCTTTGGAGTCCTCGTTTTGGAGATGTTCACAGGAAAGAGGCCAACCGATGGCGTGTTTGAAAATGGGATGGACCTTCATCGCTTTGCAAAGGCAGCTTTGGCAGACCGAGTGAAGGAGGCAATCGATCCCTTGATGCTTCAGGCAATCGACGAGTCGGAGAAGAGAGGAACCATTGCTCCAGAGGGCAGGAAAAAAAGATGGTGTAGCAATCAAGAATGTTTGGTTTCAATAATCAAAATAGGAGTCGCTTCCTCTTATGAGTCTCCCAGGGAACGAATGGACATGAGCGATGCGTTGACTAAACTCCAAGGAATCAGGAAGAAACTTCCTGAGTTCATTGCCATTGCCTAGTTGCTGTAAATTGTGAACTTCAGATGCAGTCATGGGGTCTTCATGATCATAATTGGTTTTTTCCCCTCCTTTGTCATTCTTCTAGTAAGGGGTGACTTAGCATGACCCGACCTTTTTCAAAGTGTAATGAGTTACCTACGATCATAAGTATTTAGTTTACTTGCTATCAGTAGTCCCTTGAGCAGAACTCTCACTCCTTCCCTGTACCGGAATTTTTCGGAGAAAAACGATTCCTAAATTACCATTGAATTTAACAGGATTTCCAAACCCGGAATGTATGAACCGTGCGAACTATTTTTTTCTTTATTAAGAAATACTTTGATTAAGAAAACAAAATGAGCAGAAGGAGGAGGAGGAGGAGGAGGAGGACCATTGAGTTGACTTAGATTGAACTCCTGCGCTTCGTCAATTAAATATCCTTTGCCGACTGCAATTTGTTGGCTTTTCTTGTAGCTATGCACTGTCAATCTTTTCCACTCTGCCGGTCCTCGAGGACTTGGCAATGGCCTGTGACGGTCACCAATTACCCGTAATGGTTGTGACAATCTCGTGTAGGTTAAGGTGAAGGTCCCATATTACTCTCGCCCAAATCAAGCGTTGAGACAATGGTGAAGGGAAGAAGATGAACAATAAAAGTGAAGAACATGACAAAACTACAAAGGGAAAAAAAAATAATTCAGAAAACAAATTGCATAAGGATGTGATTTCGTTTAAGATCGTCCAAGTCAATAGTCGGCCATGCTTACATAAGACGGCCGATGCTAATTGAATTCTCATGTTTGCAATTTCCTACCTAAATTACGATTTTTAGTAGCAAACACGCTGTTGTCCCTACAATAGATTTATGCAATGCAGAGGTTTTGTTAAGAAATGACCTGTGAAAACGGCTGTACACATCCCATTATCAAAGGATAATTTCCAGCCGTCAAGCTCGGACATGTAACTCGTTAGGTCAAGTAAGGACAAATGATTTGTCCAATGATTAGCTTATTCCGGTATTATGGCTTTCCATAATCGGGCACCTTTTTAATGAGTCGGAGTGAGCAAACGAAGGTTGGACATATGGAACCAATCCCACGTTCCTACGACTATTCCAATGTGACCCATCTTGGTTATGCAATAGCAGAACAAGGAGGAGGAGGATCGTCGACTTGACTGGGGTTAAACTCCCCCATGTCATCGGCCTTCAATTTATTTATTTTTTCTAATAGCTAAACTAAACTGCTCATAATCACAATATAATGGTGTGGACTTTGTCATTATTAACCGGTCATTCATCTATCACTATTAATATAATAGGTTAAAAGCCGGCCCAACATGGGTCTAAAAATTGAATGTTCGAACAAAATTCTTACTATAGTAGACATTTTGCTCTCCTTTCAACATAAGCACTATTTCAACCGAGTAAAATGGGACACTACAAATGCATGAGTTTCATTTTAAAGAATTTGGCGGAAAAGTGTCACAATTTCCTAATTAATGTGTACAGGAAATAACTAATTGGCGAATGTAAGTGAAGCTGATTCTCGGACTTTTTTTTTACAAATTGCACTTGTATAAATTGTGAAATAGAGCTACTTATTTCTTGGCCTCGTCAGGAATTGATTATGATCGTTGTCTCTGCACCCAAATAGAAATAAAGAATGTTCACCAAAAAATAATATGAAAATTATCTCAACAAAGAAAAATTATTGCTTCTAAATGCTTATATCTTGAGAATTAGCCAATTGTCCAACTTGGAGCAAAAAAATACAACAAGGCCAAGAAATATGTGAAGAGAATATTCTAAAGCAGCAGTTAATTCACGACTAAACTTTTGTATGTATCATTCGAAGAAGAAGAAGAAGAAGAAGAAGAAGAAGAAGAAGAATGTATCATTAGAAGAAGAAGAAGAAGAAGAAGATTAAAAGTTTATTTAAATAAAATAGTAGCATCACTTCAAAGGCTTAATTTTCAATATTTTGTAGTAGGTGAAATGCGATGCCTGCAAACTCTATAATGCACTCATCTTCCTAGATTCAAATCCCTACAAAATCAAGACTATTCTCATATTCCCATTTATAGAATTTGGACAATGCTTCCCACAAGCTCCTAGAGAGACTCGATCTGAGAACACTTTATTACAAATTCTCATGAATTTTCCCTATAGAGATCATGTTTATTCGAGCCGTTCTCATGCTTAACTACCATCATTCTTCTGTTATGGAGTGTCCAAGCTTCAGTATAAATTATCGGGGACGTGAACGATCGGCTTGCTTTGCTAGAATTTAAGGCTCGATTAGCTGACCCTGGCTGTGTTTTGAGTTCATGGAATGATACTAAACACTTTTGCGAGTGGCATGGCATCACATATAGTCGTACACAACGAAAACCCACCGTATTGGACCTCCACTTCAAGAACCTCTCAAGGATCGTGGCACACCATGTTGGCATGTGAGGCCAAAATATTTCATCAAGGGCTTTTTAATTTTTTTTTTGATAATCAAGGTGTCTGGGCCAGCTTGCGCGCACCGCAACTATTCCTCGAGGGAGACTAGCACAGCAACCCATCGCCATGGCCCCTCACTTAAATCACATGTGCTCATTTAGGGAATCGAACTTGGGACCAGTGCGCCTAACCACACAATCCCAAGTGCACCCTAATCAACTGAAAATAAAAATCTATATCTCTTAGATAGCGATATAAAGGTAGTAGCCGTCGTAAGAGAGCTGAAAATAAAAATAGATAAGCGCAAGTTAGCGAAAGAGATAGAAAAAAAAAGATACCGTGACGGCATTCTCGAGTGTTCTTGATTTTTTTTCCTTTGATCTCGTGAAAAGATCGTCATTTGTATTCGTACTTTTCTCGAAGAATAGTGGATTCGCAGAGTGCCACTGTGTGAAGACGTAGCCCAAGTTTAGGTGAGCTTCGATAACAAATTCTCTAGTGTGTTCTTCCGATTCTATTCTCTTATTATTATATTCGCTTGGGTTATTTCTCTGGAATTGGTACACGATCCCTATCAACAAATATAAGAGCCTAAGTTTGGCTAATTGAAAACATCGAGGATTTTCGGTTGTGTTAGACTAAAAGAAAACGGTTTCACAAAGGATAAAATTAGAATCGATAAGTTTGATGGGCATGATTTCGGATGGTGGAAACTCCAAGTAGAGGACTATCTTTATCAAAATGATCTCTATGTACAACTTAAGAGTTCAAAACCGAACTCGTAGAAGTAGATTTGACAGTAGAATGGAGATGGAAAATTCTTGATTGATAGGTGTTAGATATTGTCTGGAGCTGGCGAAAAAGATAGGGTATCATATCTCAAAAGTGAAAACTACAAAAGAAGCCATGAATATTCTAACGAATATATATGAGAAACCGTCCATATTAAATCAAATATTTTTGCTAAAGAAGTTGGTTAATATGAAATTATTTGACAAATATTCTATTGCAGAGCATATCGATAGTTTTGTGCAGTTACAAAGTTAGAATCTGCAGACATAAATCTGGATAGGAAGATACAAACTTTATTATTTTTATTTTTCCTTCTCGAAAGTTACAATACTGCGGTGCAGGGAATTTAGAGCACCATAAAGGATGATTTGAATCACGATGATGCTATAATTAACATCATAGATGAAGAGATGTGAAGAAAAGTCTTAGGTTGAGAAAATTTTTCAACATCTCCATCTTCTACAGTACCAACAGTGGAAAATCGGGGGAGAAGTAAAAGCATAGAAAAATTCAGCGAACATGGTAGGTCGCAATCAAGGGAAAAGAGAGAGGTTACAAAAGATAAGTGCTGATTTTGTCACTAGACGGGACATCGTAGATTTCAGTGTGAAGCATGTAAAAAGAAGCAATAGGAAGAGAATCAAGGGGTTAATGTGAACCTTTGCTAGATAGTTTGTGTTTATCTGTACGGTTTGACTTGATTACAAATAAACGCTTTCTTGACTCTAGTGCTCCTTTCGATTGCACCTCACAAAAAGATGTATTTGCTTATTATGTCAGTGGAGATTTTGGACAAGTAGTGAAAAAACCGCATGTGTCCGATTATAGGAAAAGGAATTGTGATTGTGAACATCTCAAGTGGACGATGTCTAATTTTGCATGAAACCAAACATATTTCCGAGTTGAAGAAGAATCTCATTTCAATTAGTAAACTTGACCAAGAAGCTATGATAATAACTTTTGAATGCGGAGAGTGGAAGAATACCTTAGGGACAAGAGTAGTAGCTAATGGAAAGTGTACAAGTACACTTTACCTTCTTCAGGAGGCAATATCAGTGATATGATTACAACTAGAGTAGCTACAATTAATTTATTTGCTCTTTGGCTTTATCAGTTGGGATATCTTGGTGAAAAGGGTGTTTTATATTCAAGAAAGTTGCTTTAGGTTTGCAAAAGATTGAGTTAGATTTTTGTAAAAGTTGCATTTATGAAAAACAAAAGGCATTTAGTTTTCAATTAAATGGGCGACAGAATAGAGGACTAAAGGTAGAGTTGGCTTGTATTAATGTGTGGGGATTGGCTGAGAAACTCTGTTATGGTGGTAAAAGATATTTTGTCGCCTTCATTGATGACGCGACAAGAAATACGTGGCTCTATGCTCTCAGAGAAAAATCAAAAGTATTTGGGATGCTCAAAATATAGAAGACCGTGGTAGAAAAAGAAACATGTTATCAGATTAAAGTTATGAAATATGATAACTGTGGTGAATACTCGATCCATGAATTTACAGAATATTTAAGCTGAAAAGGTATACACGAGTTGAAGAATGTTCCTAGAACTCCTCAAGAAAACGGTATAGCTGAGAGAATGAACATGACCATTTTGGAGTGTGCAAGATGCATGAGACTACATGCGGGTCTCTCATTACGGTCATGTGCTGCTACAGTTGATGCAACTATATATTTAATTAACATAAATCCCTTTAGTGCACTGGATGGAGGAACATCACAAAAGCAGTGGTCAGGTAAAAATGTAAATTATTCACATCTAAAAGTTTTTGATTGTATTACATATTCTTTGATCGATAGAGAAGTTAGTAAAAAACTCGATGATAAGTCCCAAAAGTGCATCTTTATTGGATATGACGATGATGAATATGGATATAGGCTTTGGGATTATGATAATAATAAAGCCATTCATAGTTGTAATGTGGAGTTCCATAAAGACAAAATGTAAAAAGTTCGTCAGACAAAGCATAAGACGGCAATTGAACCAGAATATGCTGAGCTTGACACAATTCCTGTGAAGATGATTTTAGTAGGTCAAAATGCACATGAAGGGAAGGTTCAAGATGAACACATTATTAATGAATAGACAGTTCAAGAGGAATGCAGTGATCTATAACAAAATAATAATCCTACAGTACTTGTTTTGAGAAGATCTACACGTGTGAGAAAGTCAGAGGTAATTTTTTATCACTAAGCTAATACTGTTTTGAGCTATGTCTTGTATAAAAATTCGAGAGAGCCTGAGGCTTATGATGAGGTAAAGAAAGACACATCTCACATGCAGTGGAAATGTGCTATGAAAGACGAGACAAGTTCATTAATTCAGAACAAAACTCGAGAGTCGATCAAGTTACCTATTGATAAAAAAGCTTTGTTAAACAAGTTGATGTATATGATAAAAAAATGAAGTTGATGGTACTATCAGATATAAGGCGAGACTTGTAGTAAATAGCTTTTCTCAAAAAGAAGGGTTCAACTACTTCAAGAAGTTTTCATCAATCAAAGTTTTGTTGAGTGTAGTTGCAATGAAGATCTTCATCTTGAGCAGTTAAATGTAAAAATGGTGTTCTTGCATGGTGATCTAGATGAAGAGTTATATATAGCACAACCTGAATATTTTGAGGTCAAAGGCAAAGAACATGTGGTGCGTCGCCTGAAGAAAAGCTCGTATGGCTTGAAGCAAGCTCTTCAACTATGGTACTGAAAGTTTGATGATTCTATGGAAGAAAAGGGATTTGCATGCTGTAAGGCTGATCATTGTCTTTATATTCAGAAGTATAGAAATAGTGATATTATGTATCTCTCTTTATATGTTTGTCGAGACCTTCCTTCGAGCGGAAGGGCTAATGGGCCGACTCATCTAGTCAGACGAGGGTATCTTTCAAGGCCCATTGCCCAAATCGCAACGGAGGTATACGTAGCCGACCTTCGGTGTGCCCTAATGACATGTGCTACGTGTGTAAGTCATGGATATGTGTTCACAATTGGTAGGGGAGCAATGTCTTGGAAATCATCCAAACAAACTTGTGTAGCAAGATCTACTATGGAATCAGAATTTATTGCTTTGGATAAAGCCAGTGAAGAAGCAGAGTGGCTTCGAAATTTCTTGGAAGATTATCCTAATTGGCCTAAATCAGTACTAGCTGTTTGTATTCATTGTGATAGTCAAGTGGTAATAAGAAGGGCAAGGAATGTCATGTCTAACGACAAGTCTCGATATATACGTCGAAGACACGATTCTGTAAGACAACTTTTTTCTAGTGGAATTATCACGATTGACTATGTAAAGTCAAAAGATAATGTTGCGGATCCACTAACAAAAGGCCTAACTAGAGAGTTGGTTGTGAAAACATTAAGAGGAATGGGTTTAAAGACATATAAATAAGTCATCATAGCGGAAATCCTACCAAATTGACTGGAAATCCTAAGATTTAGGTTCAAAGGGACAATCAAGTTATGAAGACAAAGTAGAGTACTGTAAATTCTTACTCATTCCTAAATGAAAACATTATTCACATGTGGAGGTTAAGCAAAAGCTTTTAATGATTCTAAATTAAGTATGTAATATATCGCACATTCGGAAATCACCTATGTGAGTGTGAAGTGGGAGCTGCTTATAAGAGAATTGAAAAGACCGAATTCTTTAAAGCACTCAAGAGACCAGGCGGTGTTCAAGGTCAATTTGAACACAATAGAGAGAACTAACTTTGTTCGAGAGATAATTGTGTGATTTCTATTGTCTAGGCTTACATCAAAGGTCGACAATTCAAAAACATCAAGTCTACTGATTAATCGAGTAAGTCCGATAGGTCTCAATAAGAAAAGTTCAAAGTATCAAACTACTTATCCTAATGCAACGTTCTCTTATGAAATAATTGTACATTGCATATCATGCATACACAAAGAGTCGTGATATCAGAACGTCTCATTCATGTGGGGGATTGTTGGGATTTTGTTGTAAAATCCCATAAGAAGTGAATGAGAAAAAAATGATGGAGAGTCCCACATAGGAAAAAAAGTAGATGGTGAATGTGTTTAAATATTAGAACTTCACAAATGGGTTTGAGCCCCAAGGGGCACCGCACTTTTATGGACGGGGGAGGACCAACCAAAATTAGGTCGGTCCACATGCGCGTACCGCCGCGGCTCGCCTACTTTGTTCGGCTCGGTTCGCGCCAGGCCCGGGTCCGCGCATTTATTTATTTTTACACCATCATTTTTTTATTCTTTTTAAATTGAAAGGACACGACTTGAATAGACATGTCTTGAAATTTCTATACATTCTTTTTCTTTCAAATAGATATGTCTGTTCGGCGTTGAGCGAACATGAACGTTCGTTGAACATACATGTTCGTTCAGATTAAAGCGAAGAACATGTTTGTTCGAACAAGTTCGATCGTCGAACATACATGTTCGTTCGGAATAAAGCGAACAAACATATTTGTTCGAAACAGAACTCTGTTGGATCTCATTCCTTTGTCAATAGAAATGTTCGACTTCGCAACTCTTCATTGTCTATAAATACAAACTCCGACCGTCATTTTTCGACCATTGAAACTTTTGTGTTCCACCGCTCATTACTCATCTTCATCATCTGTGCGATTGTTCTGCAAAGTTACTTTTGCTGGAGTCTTTTGAAGAAGTACCGCTTCAGAGGAACGCGATCCGTTCTATCTTGAGAGACAATTGTCTAAGGTCCTCGGATACTGATTGAGGGGGCAAATTTGTCTTAAGGACACAGCGTCATTTTGTTGGGCTCGAATCAACATTTTGCTTACTCGTTTGCATTGGCTGCAGGTTAGTCTTTCAATTACAATTCTGATTATACAAACTTAAGCAATAACAAATCTGACATCGTAATCTCGTGAAGGGACTCACGGCATGCTCTGGGTTTGATTTTAATGGGAATGATTACAAGACAAGAGTCTATGAATACATGTCAAACGGGAGCTTCAAAGTATGTTTGCGCCCAAGAGCATCACAATATATAGAGAGAAGCAAGTTGAGTCTACTAGATAGAGTGACTATCGCCACCGATGTTGGTTTTGCACTAGATTTTCTCCATCATCACTGCGAAATACACCTAGTTCATTGCGATCTAAAGCCGAGCAATGTCCTTGACGATGAAAAAATTGGCCATGAAGAGGATTTTGGGCTTGCCAGATTGCTCCCAGAAGCAATGCATCCGTTATGAACTGATCAAACAAGCTCTATCAGAGTAAAAAAATCGTTTGTCTATGTAGCTCGAGGTAATGATGCATAAATTAGATCTCTCAATATATTTTCTTATATCGAGCATGAACTATGATGTCGATCCATGGGGAAAAAAAGGGGCATAAACATGAAACATCATCAAGACTACATTTCAAGCTCAATTATTCGCTATGCGTCAACATGCTCTATTGATTGCTGTAAAGTATGGCTCAGGAAGTGCGGTATCCACAGAAGGAGATGTGTATAGTTTCGGGATCCTCATTTTGGGGATGTTCACAGGTAAGAGGCCGACTGATGACATGTTTGAAAATGGGTTGAATCTTTATGGCTTAGCAAGGGCAGCCTTAGCCGATCGAGTGGAAAAGGTAATCGATCCCATTTTGCTTCAGGAAAACTAGGAATCGAAGAAGAGACAAACCATCGCTCCGGATGGCAATACCAAAAGCTGGTATGGTACTTTGGGGTGTTTGGCTGCAGTCATCGAAATAGGAGTCGCATGCTCTTCAGAGTCCCTAAGGGAAAAGATGGACATCAGTGATGCATTGACCAAGCTGCAAAGGAATTAGGAAGAAACTTATTGAGTTCGTTGTCATTGAGTCGTTGATGTAAAATCTGAACTTCAGTGGGAGTCATGTGGTCTTCATGGTCATGCCATAGTCTGCAATAATAGGATGTGGAATTTGGCCATTTAGAGGCAAAACTGCATGGGAAAGAATCGGGGGACGGTGTATCCCAAAGGAATGTTGGAGGGACAAAAGAAAGAACAGGGCAAATAAAAAAAAAAGGGATTAAAAAGTGCAAAACAATATCATTTTATGAAGATCATCCATGTTAGCGATCAGTCACGCCATATAAGATGGCTGACGTTGATTAGACTGCCACGTCCATGATTTTCTGCATAAATTATGTTTTATAGCAGCAGTCACGTCGTTGTCGCTTCAATGCATTTATGCAAACTAGATATTTTCTCAAGAGATGACCCGTCAAGACAGTCTAACATATCCCGTTATCAAAGCATAATCTTCACTTGTCTGGCTTGAAATAAAACTTGTTAGGGCAGGTAAGGACACATAGTGTGCGTCTAATAATTTGCTAATGCCGTTAGTATTATTTTTCGTAGTTGGAGATTCTTTTTTTAGTTCCTTGCTTTCGGGGCCGTCAGAGGAAACAAAGATTTGGACTTATGGAGCAAATCTACGCTCCTACGACTGTTCCAAAGTGAGCCGTCTTGGCGATGCAATGACAGAACAAAAAGAAGATGGACCGTCGACTTGACCCGGCTTGAACTCCCCCATTAAAATCTGCCCGCCGCAATTTGTTAACTTTTCTAACGGTTATTAAATTATTAATGAACATAATATAGTCGGCAGACATTGTCATTTTTAACTAAGTAATTCATCTATAAATGTTTAAGATATAAGATGTAATTTACATATTGATATTATAGGTTAAAACCCGATCCAACATGAGTCTAAAAAAAAAATAAAGTTTTGAATTACATTCTTCCTCACTTTAGTTAAGAGTTTTTCTGCTCGCTTTTCAGTATAAGCACTTATTTCAACCTAATAAAATGGGACATTACAACTGTATGGCTTTCATTTAAAAAATAATAATGGAAAAATGTTACAGTTTCTTAAATATTGTGAAGAGCAAATGTAAATACATATACCTTTCCAAAAAAAAAATGTAAATACATATATATATACACACACACAGTTGACAAGCGGAAGTAAATTTGACTATAGACTTAAAAAAAAAAAAGAAGGAAAAAAATGCACTTGCTTAAATTGTGAAATTAACGTGCTTATCTCTTTACCTTATTATGAACTGACTGTGATTTTTATCTTGTGTATCAGACACTTATCCAACTTCGGTCAAAACAATAGAGTGAGGATCCGAGAGAATATGTGAAGAGAATATTGTAAAGCAGCACTTAATTCACGACTGAACTTACCTACAAATCAGTATTCCAAAAGAGCAAAAAGGAAGAATCGTACTGGTGTTTATTTAAACGAAATAGTTGCATCACCTTAAAGATTTAATTTTCAATTAGTAGGCGAGAGGCGATGCCTGCAAACTCCATTATATACTCATAGTCAAAGATCCAAAACTCTATGGCCGTGTTCACATTTACGTCACTTAGCCACTGCTTCGCTCAAAAGCATATAAAGACTCGAGCTGAGCACGCCTTGTTACAAAACGTCATGGACCTTCCCTACAGAGATCGGGCTTCATCCAGGTTATTCTCATGCTCGACTACTATCATTCTTCTGTTATGGAGTTTCCTCGCTTCAGCAAGAGCTGGTGAGGACGAGACCGACCGTCTCGCTTTGCTGGAATTCAAGGTTCAAATAGCCGATCCTGGCGGTGTCTTGAGCTCATGGGATGATACTAGCCACTTTTGCAAGGGGTACGGTGTCACATGCGGTCGTAGACACCGAAGAGTCACCGTATTGGACCTCCAGTCCAAGCAACTCTCTGGAGTCTTGGCACCCCACATTGGTAACCTGAGCTTTCTGAGGGAAGTGAATCTGCAGAACAATAGTTTCTACTCCGAAATTCCCCCACATTTCGGCCGCTTGTTTCGGTTGCAGAAGTTGTTCCTAAAACTTAAGCTCGTTTTATTCCAAATTGTGTCGAACAACTTCAATGGAAAAGTTCCTTCTTTTCGAAAGATGAGAAGACTCAATTGGTTTAACATCGATGGTAGCAATCCAGGATGTTGGAGATGTTCTGATTTGAACTTCCTCTGCTCTTTAACCAATTCCACAAACTTAAGAATATTGGTAATAGGGGACAATGCTTGTCGAGGGCCAATACCCGACTGTGTCGGTAACCTCTCTATCACCAAAATCTATCGGGAATTTAAGCATGTTAACTAAACTATACTTGGAAGGCAATAATCTTGGGGGCTCGATACCATCGGTCCTAGGAAATTGCCAGAATCTACTTCTCTTAGACCTTTCGGCCAACAGCCTCGGCGGTAATATACCCCCGGAAATTATGGGCCTCTCATCATTGTCGATTTATCTCAACTTGTCTCGAAATAGTCTTACTGGCTCCCTTCCAGGAGAAGTTGGAAACTTGCAAAATCTCGGCATATTAAGTCTTGACCGAAACAGATTATCTCAACAGATTCCAAGCAGTATCGTCAATTGTATATCCATTGAGTTCCTATACATACAGGATAATTTCTTTGAAGGGCCCCTGCCATCGGCTCTAAGTTCCATGAGAGGCCTTCAGGTTTTGAAGGCTTCCAACAACAGATTGTCTGGCCAAATCCCGGAATTTTTAGGGTCTATGAATCTGATGAATTTGAGCCTATCTCACAACGATTTTGAGGGTGTAATGCCTACAGGAGGAGTTTTCAGAAATGCTACTTCTACTTCAATTGTTGGAAACAAGAAGCTTTGTGGGGGTCTACCAGATTTTCAACTACCAAGATGTGACTACGAAGAGTCAAAACGGAGGAGAATAAACAGAACCACAAAAGTTCTGATTCTCAGAGTCTCTATTTTTGTAGGGGTGACTTGCATGCTCTCTTTGTTATACTTCTTCCGACATAGACACAATAAGAATGCAACAACTTTAAGCTCTTTTGAAGAGGGGCTTTTGCATGTTTCTTATGACAATGTACTTAAAGCGACAGCTGGATTCTCGTCCACCAATCTACTTGGCATGGGAAGTTTTGGGTACGTCGATAGAGGGTTTCTTGATCAGACTCAATCCATCGTTGCCATCAAGATTCTCGACCTTACACAACAAGGAGCTTCCAAAAGCTTCATAGCTGAGCGTGGTGTCTTTAGAAGAATCCGACGCCGTAATCTCGTGAAGGTACTCACCGCATGTTCTGGGTTTGATTTTAAAGGAAATGATTTCAAGGCATTAGTCTATGAGTTCATGGCCAATGGGAGCTGGGATGAATGGTTGCGCCCAACTGCATCACAATGTACAACAAGAAGCAAGTTGAGTTTCATTGAGAGAGTGAATATTGCAATTGATGTTGCTTGTGCAATGGATTATCTCCATCATCACTGTGAAACGCCGATCGTTCATTGTGATCTAAAGCCAAACAATGTCCTTTTAGATGAAGAAAAGACTGCACATGTAGGTGACTTCGGGCTTGCCAGGTTCTTCCCAGAAGCAACACATAAATTACTAGCCGATCAATTGAGCTCCATCGGAGTACAAGGTTCTTTTGGCTATGTAGCTCCAGGTAATGATGTAGAAGTTGGGTCTTTCAGTTTATATCCTATATTGAACACGTAATTAGAGATCAATCCTTGGATAAAATGGTATAGGGATCAAACATCACCAAAATCTCAATTATTCACCTTGCATCAATATGCTCTGTTTATTGTTGTAGAATACGGTGTGGGAAGTGCGGTATCCACAGAAGGAGATGTGTACAGCTTCGGAACCCTCATTTTGGAGATGTTCACAGGCAAGAGGCCGACCGACGACATGTTTGAAAACGGACTGAACCTACATAGCTTCGCAAAGGAAGCTTTGACAGACCAAGTGGAGAAGGCAATCAATCTTGTTCTGCTTCAGGAAATCGAGGTGTCAGTCAAGAGAAAAACAGTCCCTCCGGAGGGGAAGAACAAATACTGGTGTAGCATTCAGGAGTGTTTGGTTTCAATCATCGAAATAGGAGTCGATTCCTCTTCTGAGTCTCCGAGGGCACGAATGGACATTTAGTGTTGGGTGGTCTTAGGCCTCTCAGTTAGCTAAAAAATTGAGACTTTTCCTCACACTTATAAACCGAAACCGACCACCAGCCTCTTCCACAATCGATGTGGGACAATCTCAACAGTCTCCCCCTCACACATCGGGGGATGGATCGGAGGAAGTCTCACACTTATAAACCGACCACCAGCCCCTTCCATAACCGATGTGGGCAATCTCAACAATCTCCCCCTCACACATCGGGGATGGATCGGAGGAAGCGACAACCCATATATCTCCCGTGTAACTATTGAGTCCAGACTTGTTGATAACCTAGATCTGATGCCAGTGTTGGGTGGTTTTGGGAATATCTCAACCAAAAAACTAGCTCAAAATTTGAGAATTTCCCTCACACTTATAAACCGACCACCAGCCCCTTCCACAATCGATGTGGAACAACCTCAACATCTGGCAACATCAAAACCATAAGCAATGGAGACTCGGAACTTAGCAATCCACGACAGATCAAAATTGGTT
Organism: Rhodomyrtus tomentosa; assembly: GCA_028455895.1. Taxonomy (NCBI): domain Eukaryota; kingdom Viridiplantae; phylum Streptophyta; class Magnoliopsida; order Myrtales; family Myrtaceae; genus Rhodomyrtus; species Rhodomyrtus tomentosa. The sequence goes on along the minus strand of JAPCWY010000011.1, from coordinate 36,763,910 downwards.
ATGTAATCTCAAGGCAAAAGATTACTGTCCTTGGGCTTATGAAAAGTAAAGTTGCCAGAATGAACATCTGCATGAAACCTCTTTTATAATTTATTCGTTCAAATATGGGGGACGCTCTTTCTTGTAAGCGATCTATGATGTGGTACCCTTTTATTGACTATCTACATTTGAAAGACGGAAAAAAACTAACCAGGATTGAGGATACAAATCCAAGAAATTCGAGCTAATCAAAACTTCCATGGGGCATTGGGAAAGTAGGCTGCCAATATGCAAAGATTGGCAGCCTACAAAGCCATAGGAATCGAATGAATCATTGCAATTTAAAGTGGATTTCCTTAAAGTCGATGTGCCCATTCTTGCTGATTACTGATCAGAACCTCTCTGCCGCTGCATTTGTTTCTGCAAAATGTTTGGATCGCGAATTCTACCTGCTGCTCTTAATCAAGAAATTCCTGCATCTTTGGCACTGCAGCTTTCATCCTACGGTGCTTTTGTTAATTCCTTTATATGGTCACCGATAATTTAGTGAACCCTGATTGCACTTTTGAATCTTGATGTCGCGAGTATCCATTTCTAGCCCGGGCTATTGTTCAGCCAGCTTTCTTCTCTCGTCTTTCGAGATTGGAAAAGTAAGATTAATTAGTGTTAGATCGTCACTTTGCACTTTTGGTTTGACATTCTAGTACGTTTTTATTACTTTTGATAATAGTTTAATGTATTTTAGTATCTACACAATGCGTAATTGGTGTTGGTTATTATATGTATTATCTTTTAATCCTTAGGACAGACCATGAGCTTCTTATACTTCGCCGGTTCAAGTTTGGTCCCTCAGGGTTGGACCCTAGCCACAATAAAGGACTAAGGGATGGGCCCATGGGGTGTGTTATCATGTTATGTAGTCAACGATTATGAGTAATTTTTTTTTTGTTAAGTTGAATCCCCGTTAAATGAATACAGGTGAAAAGGTATGGGGGAGAGAAAAAAGAAGGCTCGGCAAATTATTTTACAGGATTGTAGAGAAGAGGGGAGATACTTTGCTTCCTACAAATGACTGACGAAGTAAACTTTTCTCGGTGACATAAAAAAAAAAAAATTTGAGATAAATGCGTCACGATGTAAAATAGTTCAGGATTTTTTATGGCTTTTACCATATTTAAAATGGTCAATGTTATCTGTTATTCATGCCACATAAGACGATCTGTGTGCGATTTTCTGTCTAATAAATTATGATTTTTAATAGCAATTGCATTGTTATCCCTCCAATGGATAGTCAATTATCAAAGGATTCTCATCGGGCTCGGACATATAAATTGTTAAGTTAGGTTAGATAAGGACAAGTGATGTGTGTCGAATGAATAGTTAATTTTGGTAATGTATTACTACTTTACATAATCCGGGACATTTTTCAATTCATTGTTTTCATGGAAACGAAGGGCAAAAGAAGGTCGGACATAGGGATCAAATCCACGTACCCAACACTGTTCAAATAGGAGCCGGCTTGGTCACTGCACTAGTAGAACAAGGAGAAGAAGGACCGTCGACTTGACTCCGCAGTCGGTTACTCGCCAATGGCCCATGAAAGTCGCCAGCAACAAAGTAATGATCGACGATCGTGATGCCTTTGCGCAGATTCGGGCGAGGGTCCCAAATCGCCCTCATCCAAATCAGGTGACGGTGTCCCTGCCCTTGCCACGCCCTTGGAGGCCATCACCGAGGTCTTGACGAATGGCAAAGTGAAAGAAGATGTAATTGCACCATTGTCCCTCCATTGAATTGTCAAGAGATCACCCATCAAGATGGTCAACATGCCTTTGTCACCCATCGGGCTCGTATGTGGAACTTGTTAGGCTGAGTAAGAACGGGTGATGTGTGTATAATGATTAGTTAATTTTGGTACTGCTACTTTATATTATCCGAGAGCTTTTTTCAACTGCTTGTTTTTAGGGTAACCGAGGGCGAACGAAGGTTGGTAGGCTGCTCCAATCACTTTACGAAACTTTCATTATTGAAAATATCATAAGCCAACCGGAACTTGTTTACATTTACAATTGCTATATGCAATTCATTTTTCCCTTCGCTGGCAATCCATTACTCGCCAAAAGCCACGAAAGTCGCCAGCTACAGGCAATGATGTTGGTGTCTTTGTGCAAATTTGGGCGAGGGTCCCTGATCGCCCTCACCCGAATCAGGCGACAGTGTCGCAGCCCGTGTAGGCCATGGCCGAGGTTCTTATGAATGGCAAAGGGAAGAAGATCACGTAGAAGGAAGGAATAGTTTAAACAAGGAAAGAAAGTAAAATATAATAAAACAAATTCAGAAAGTTTATGAAAAAAATTACAAAAGGACGATATTTTATTTAAAATAGTCAATGTCATCCGTCAGCCATACTACACAGGATGGCCTGTGCACAATTTCCTGCCTAAATTATGATTGTTAGTAGCAATTGCTCATCTGTACTTCCAACGAATTGTCGAGAGATCACTCACCAAGATGGTCAACATGTCTTGTTATCGTGGCATAATATTCACCCATCAGGCTCAGACATAAAAATTGTTAGATTAGGTTAGATAAGGACAAGCGATGTGTCTCTAATGATAAGTTAATTTTGACATGACTCCTTTACATAACCTGGGACCTTTTTTAATTCATTGATTTCATGGAAATGAAGGCAAAAGGAAGGTTGGACATATGGAATAAATCCAAACACCGTTCCAATGGGGGTTGGCTTGGTAATGCACTGTCAGAACGAGGAGAACGAGAACCGTTGACTTGACTTGGCTTGGCTTGAACTGCCGCACTATTCAATTAACAACTAGTTTAATACTATCCAATTTTTGGGCAATTTTCCAAATTAATTTTTTTTAAAAAAATTACCAAAAAAGCATTAAAAAAATAAATACCAAATTAGGTGTCGATCGGCAAATGGGCCGTCGACTGGCACCCAATTCGCTCTATTGGGCCTCGCTCGGCGGCTCATTTGCCGATTGGGTGCCGCTTGGTAGCTTATTTACCGAGTGGTACTTAATTTGGTATTTATTTTTTAAATTTTTTTTGGTAATTTTTTTTTTTAAAATTGATTTAGAACATTGCCATCAATTTTTTGCCCTCAACTGGTTGTCAATTACTTGCCAATTGCCTATGAAAATCGCCAGCAGGCAATGATCGTGATGCCTTCATGCAAATTTCGACGAGGGTTCCAGATCGCTGTGACCCAACTCAAGTGAAGGTGGTGCAACCCTTGCCACGCCCTTGTAGGCAATCGCCAAGGTCTTGACAAAAGTCAAAGGGAAGAAAATGAATCGTAGAATGGTCAATTTTACCCGTCGATCGTGCAGCATGCAAAGTCCCAAGTGATTTACTACTTATATTATGGTTTTTAGTAGCAATCTCACTGTTGTCCTTTCAATGGATTGTCAAGAGATCACCTATCAAATCAGTCAACATGTCTTCCTATCAAAGGATGACATTCTCCCATCGGGATTTGGATTTACTACTATTAAAAATTTTCTACCATTTCCTATCATGGTCGATCTAGGCCGTCCATTTCAAAATGAACCGTCCAGATTAGTTCACATCATTTCCCACTAAAAAAACTGTTAATTAATCTAAACCGTTTATTTTGAATCAAACGGCTCAAATTTAATGTCACATCTACATTTATGTCATTAAATCATTTCCCTATCCAACGGGCTTCGACATATAACTTGTTAGGTTAGGCTAGTTAAGGACAGCTGTGTCTAATATTTAGTTAATTTTTGTATTACCAATTTACATAATCGAGGACCTTTTTTTAACTCGTTGTTTTATGGAAATTGAAGGGCAAACGAATGTTGGACATATCGAACAAATCCATGTTCCTAACACTGTTGACTTGGTTTGAACTCCCACTAGAAACCTTTTTCCTTCTTGTCTACATGTCTCCCTTCGAGGTTCGATAGCGATTGCTGTCACACTTTGATATTCATTCAGATAATCATATAGTCAAGGTCTTCTTCAATTAAATATCATATGCCGACCGTAACTTGTCTTATTCGTTGTTTTCAACGAGGTAAGATCAGAGGAAGGTTGCCCGTATGGAGCAAATCCCATTTCCTACGACTGTTGCAATGGGAGCCGGCTGGGTAGGGGGCACTGCCTAGATTATTCCAATGAAATAGTAGCATCACTTCGACGGCATAATTTTCAATTAGTTTGTAGTAGGTGAAATGCCATGCCTGCAAACTCTAGAAAACTCCCATCTATGGAATTTGGATACTGCTTCGCACTAACACCCAGAGAGACTCGAGCTGAGAACACTGTTACAAATCCTCATGGACCTTCCCTGTAGAGACCGGGTTTTATTCTGGTCATTCTCTTGCTTAACTGCCATCGTTTTTTCCTTAGGTAGTGTCCTACCTTCAACACAAACTGGTGGGAACGAGACCGACCGTCTTGCTTTGCTGGAATTGAAGGCTCGAATAGCCGATCCCAACGGTCTTTTGAGCTCGTGGAATGATACTAGCCACTTCTGCAAGTGGTACGGGGTGACATGCGGCCGCAGACACCAAAGAGTCACCGCACTGGACCTCAGCTCCAAGCGCCTCTCTGGGGTCGTGCCGCCTCATATCGGTAACTTGAGCTTTTTGAGGGAAGTCAATCTGCAGAACAACAGCTTCCACTCCGGAATTCCCCCGCATTTCGGCCGCTTGTTTCGTTTGCAAAAGTTGTTCCTTAATAACAACTCCTTCAGCGGACAAATCCCTTGGAATCTCTCCCATTGCTCTAATTTGCTTGTTCTTAACATAGACTTCAACATGCTCGAAGGACACTTGCCTACACAACTCGGCTCCATGTCCAAGCTCCAACGACTGATACTTGGTGTCAACAGATTGACCGGAAATATTCCGCCGTCATTTGGAAACTTATCCTCTCTTCGAGCCTTCATAACAGCGAGAAATAACCTCGGCGGCACGATCCCGGAGACTCTCGGCCGGCTTAGAAATCTAAACATCCTCGCTGTTGGCGCGAATAACTTTGTCGGTAGTATTCCTATCTCCATTTTCAATATATCCACCATGACAATCTTTGACGTGACTGAAAACCATTTAGAGGGGAGCTTGCCCAGCGACTTAGGCTTCACTCTTCCGAATCTCAGGACCATCGGATTGAGTGACAACCACCTCACTGGAGCCATTCCTCAGTCAATGTCCAACGCCACTAATCTTGGGGTAATCCTAATCCCGTTGAACAACTTCAGCGGAAAAGTTCCTTCTTTTCCAAATATGAGAGGACTCTATTGGATTAACATCGGCGGTAACAACTTAGGATGTTGGCGATGTTCTGATTTGGACTTCCTCTGCTCTTTAACCAATTCCACAAACTTGAAAAAGTTGACAGTAGGGGACAATGCTTTTGGAGGACCAATACCCGACTGTGTTGGTAACCTCTCTATCACCCTTTCCCTTATGGGGTTAGGTGATAATCTTATTTCTGGAACCTTGCCTTATGGAATCGGAAATCTCATCAATTTGGAGCTCCTGATCATGAGGGGCAACAACATCTCGGGAAACATTCCTTCTGAGATTGGAAATCTGAACAAAATGAATTATATGGATCTCGGCCAAAATAATTTCTCGGGACAGATACCGGAATCTATTGGGAATTTAAGGATGTTAACCAAATTGTACTTGGATGGCAATAATCTCGGAGGATTGATACCATCGTCTCTAGGAAACTGCCAGAATCTACTTCTCTTGGACCTTTCGACCAACAGCCTCAGCGGTAACATACCCCCGGAAATTGTGGGCCTCTCATCATTGTCGATTTATCTCAACTTATCTCGAAATAGTCTTACAGGCTCCCTTCCAAAAGAAATCGGAAACTTGAAGAATCTCGGTATATTAAGTCTTGAACAGAATAGATTATCCCAACAGATTCCCAGCAGTATCGGTAGTTGTATATCCATTGAATTCCTATATGTGCAGGGTAATTTTTTTGAAGGGCCTCTACCATCGAGTATGAGTTCCATGAGAGGCCTTCAGGTTTTGAATGTTTCCAACAACCAATTGTCTGGCCAAATCCCGGTATATCTAGAGTCGCTGAATCTGACGAATTTGAGCCTTTCTTACAACGATTTTGAGGGTGCATTGCCAACAACCGGAGTTTTCAGAAGTGCCATCTCAACTTCAGTTGTTGGAAACAAGAAGCTTTGTGGTGGTCTGCCGGATTTTCAACTACCGAAATGCAACTACAAAGCGTCAAACCGGAGGAGAATAAATGGAACGGCAAAGGTTCTGATATACATAGTATTTGTTCTCATAGGAGTGGCTTGCATGCTCTCTCTGCTATACTTCTTCCTGTATAGACAAAATCAGAAAGCATCGGTTTCAAGCTATTTTGAAGAAGGGCTTATGCATGTTTCTTATAACAGTTTACTGAAAGCGACGGATGGATTCTCCTCCACCAATCTGCTAGGTGTGGGCAGTTTTGGATCCGTGTATAGAGGGCTTCTTGATCAAACTCATTCGTTCGTGGCCATCAAGATTCTCGACCTTAAATGTCATGGAGCTCCTAAGAGCTTCATAGCAGAATGCGAGGCCTTGAGAAGAATCCGTCACCGTAATCTTGTGAAAGTACTCACGGCATGTTCTGGGTTTGATTTGAATGGAAATGATTTCAAGGCCATCGTCTATGAATTCATGCCGAACGGGAGCTTGGATGAATGGTTGCACCCAACCGCATCGCAAGATACAGCAAGAAGCAAGTTGAGTGTACTTGAGAGAGTGAATATTGCAATTGATGTTGCTTGCGCACTAGATTATCTCCATCATCATTGTGAAGCACCAATAGTTCATTGTGATCTGAAGCCTAACAATGTCCTCCTTGACGAAGGAATGATTGGACATGTAGGTGATTTCGGCCTTGCAAGGTTCCTCCCAGAAGCAACACATGAGTTACTGGCCGATCAATCAAGCTCTTTTGGAGTAAAAGGATCTTTCGGATACATAGCTCCAGGTAATGATGCACGAGTTTGGTCTTAAGTTCATTCCATATAGAACGCATGAGATCCTTCTATAAAAAGGCACATGAAACATTACCGACACGACATTTCAATCTTAATTATTCACTATGCATCACTACGCACTGTTGATTGCTGTAGAGTATGCCGCGAGAAGTGTGATATCCATAGAAGGAGATGTGTACAGCTTCGGAGTCCTCGTTTTGGAGATATTCACGGGAAAGAGGCCGATTGATGACATGTTTGAAAATGGGCTGAACCTTCATCGCTTTGCAAAGGCAGCTCTGGCAGACCAAATGGAAAAGGTAATTGATCCTATTCTACTCCAAGAATTCGAGAAGTCGCAGAAGATACGGACCGTTGCTCCAGATGGCAAGAACAAAGGCTGGTGTATTATTCAGGAGTGTTTGGTTTCGATCATCGAAATAGGAGTTGCTTGCTCTTCTGAGTCTCCCAGGGAACGAATGGACATCGGCAGTGCACTGAGTAAACTCCAAAAAATCAGGAAGAAATTTCTTGAGTTCGTTGATACTGCCTTGTCCATTTAAAATCCAAACGTCATGTGGGAGTCATGTGGTCTTCATGATCATTGCTTTGTGTAGAATTGGATATGAAGTTTTACCAATCACAAACAATTTGAATCTGGCAGCAGCAAAACCACAAGGAAATGGAGACTAGTGACTTAGAAATCTAGGACAGATCAAAAATTGGTTACTTTGTCTCAAGCAAAAGTTCGTTGTCCTTCAGCTGCAAGAAAAATAAAGTTACCAGATTGAATATCTGCATGAAATCTTATTTATCATCCATTACCAGGGTCGAGGTTTCAATTGCTAATGTTTTATCTATAAAAAAAAAAACTGGCATGGGGCATTGGGAAAGTAGGCTGCCAATATGGAAAGATTGGCAGCCATCTAAAGCATGGGAATTGAATGAAAGATTGCAACTATATGGAAAGATCGGAGTCTGTCTCACAATTAGGGAAGGTGGTTAAAGCCAATTTCCTTGAAGTTGAATTACTCATTCGTACCGATAGTTGATCCGGCGTCCAGGAATTCAATTTGCGGAGTACTGGCTCCCTCTGCTGCTACATTTGTATTCTGGAATGTGTTTGGCTGGCGAATAATACCTGCTGCTCTTAATCAAGGAACTCCCGTATCTTTGGGCACTGAAGCTTTTGTGCAGTGTTCTGGTATGTTCAAACTTCCTCTGGTGTTGTGTTTTCACTTCATGTGCTCGCATGTTGCTGCAATGCTTTTGTTAGTTCCTTTATATAGTCACAGATAATTTAGTTGAACCATGATTGCACTTTTGAATCTTGATGTGATGAGTATCTGTTTCTAGTCTTGGCTGTTGTCCATCCGGCTTTCGTTTAAAGTGCCTTCCAAGATAGGTCAAGTGAAATTAATTAGTATTAGATCGTCATGTAGCAATCATTAGTTGACAACAGTGGGAAGTGCCCAGAATGGGTTAGGATCTACTAAATGCTCAAGTTAAAGGAACTTATTTCTCTGTGTAAACAGATTTAACTTGAAGAAACAAATGAAGGATTAAGGGATGCGCTTGGAAGTGACCTCCACAGGCCACAGCGCTCCTTGTGGCGCCCTGACTACGACCTCCTCAACTGGCTCCAAGCCCCTTCTTTGGCTTCTAGGAGGACAATATCCAGAACCAGCGGGAGCACCCCGTTCTTCACCTCGCCAACCTCCAAATGCGGCTTGCCTCGAGCAGCCCAACGACATGGGAAAAGAGCTAGGCTTGAAAAAGAGTGCTCTACTCTAGTTTGACATGTGTGGGATGGTTGCCTGAACCTCCTTGCACGCAGAATATAGTGGTGCAAAAACATGAGTTTGCTAGATGTGAGCAGGAAAATCAACTGAAGCTCAGTATGGCTATGGCCATAGTTCCAACCGAACAGCTCCGGTCATGCGAGCTACCTTTGGATCTGTCTTTATTTATGTTTGGATGCGTCATTACCGCAGTGGGATCTTGCCACTTTCAGACTCTCGAAAACTTTTCCCATTGTTTCCCCGTGCGTAAGTTCCTTCGTTGGGCATGGAGTCAATCTGGATGTCAGACTGGTGGAAGAGCTGAGGAATCAGTCTGTCATCTATGCCGGAGTGGATAAACAATCTTGCTGGTCTTACATAGATATCGAGTATCAGATCAGAGACGATTCCAGACATGTATTGTGACATTCTGATTTTTCCTGTCACTTCGAGACTCATTAATGAGAATGTATCTAACGATATATTTTAGTCGTATCTCGCTCGTATTTGATCAAATGGGAAAGTCTCACGCGAGACAAGATACGTGGACATAGGGAACTCAAATAGAAAATGACGCTTTGACCATAAGGATTGTCGATGGGACATTTAGAGCCATAAAATGCTAATCTAAGAACGATTAAGGAATGCATTGCTAGCGTTATACGATTGGAGCGCGGGTAATGCCGCTTAACCAATATATAATTTGCAAAATTTTCCTAAATCTAATGATAACGATCAAGACCGTCGAAACTAGTGATAGACCCTCACAATTATATGACAATCAAAGTCGTCATGAATTGACGAGCCCTAATTATGAGATGAATCACAGGGTCGATACGCATAACTTCTACAAAAGTCGCCCGTCAGTTCGAGATAGGTTGGCACCACGTCTGATAGAGAAATGATTTAGAAACGAGTCTCAAAATTAGAAAATGGAGAATCAATAATTCTAACGTTATAATTAGATTGTCCGTCGCCTTATCGAAGAAAATTGAAATTAGAAAAACGACGTTCCGGACGTCCCCCTCAAGCCTTGACCTTGCATTTATAATTGGATGAGGGAATTTTGGTCATTAACCACACCCCAAAGTAGCCGAAAATGAGAAGAAATAGCAGCCCTTGGATGAGCATTGATTGACCACCCTTGGACAAGTGTCAAAGGATTAAACATTGATGTAGATGGGGACATTTTTAACCTACCATTCAACCAAGTTGACTCTTGAAATTGTGTATACTCTCCTCTCTCTCCCTCTATTTGACCGAACATCACCACCACCTGCCATTTCTCTTCTCATTCTTCTTCTTCTCTTCCTCGCCGAGAAGCTCCAGCCGACCAGACCCGACCGCTAGCTTCGTCGCCGTCGACCGCCACTTTCAGCGACTTTCAACCACCGAACCAACCACCAGCCCCTTGCTCAACCTCTTGTCGACATCCTCTAAGTGGAATCAGGTCATGTGATCCACTGAGGAGTCCCGGCCGGCTATTCTCCCGGAAGTCGACGAAAATCGTCGCAGCTGGAGGTAAGCCACTGTTTAGACTCCGTAGTACCCCGAAACCTTTGATTCTTTCGGCCAAATTTTGTGGGCATCTATAAGACATGTAGGCTGAACCGTGGTAAAAATTTTGGATGAATTTGATGGAGTTTTGACCCCAAATGGGTCTTGTGTTTGAAGGATAAAAACTGACCGGTTGAAGACCCGGAGGAACCGGCGCAGTTCAAGGACTTCCCGGCGTCACCTTGGCTTCAAATTTTCGATGAGACTCTCCAAACCCTAGAACTACATATTAACAAGTATATTAATGGATAAATGGAGTATTTAAGTTAGTTTAAGTGCTAATTGGTTGAGATATGCACAAAATCGAAAATGCCATGTTTCTATTCTGTGCATACCGAATCTGTGGGAGGCTGTTGGTGTTGGAATTGAGTCTCAAATTCATCATTGAGACGTGCTAGGATGTCAATGAATATGCCAATGAGGTTTATGTTTCATGGATTGGCGAATTGAACAAGAAAAATTGACGATTGGATGAATTTCCTTAGGTTACGCAATTCACTTGTTGTTGGGATAATTGGACCGAACCATTAAAGTGCTTGGAAGGAGAATTTTGTTGAATTAAGCTTGAGGTAAGGAGTTTCTAAACCTTGGCTAGGAGGATTGGACTCAATTAAGGAAGTTGAGTGTGAATGAGATTGATTCTTAGAAGTTTGTGGTGAGATTGTCCTTTGTGTATCCTTGAGAAATGTGAATGGCCTAAATGCTTGACAATGCTTGTGTCATGAATTGATTGTCGCATTTGAATGTTGAATTTAAATGTCTCGCATGCCATAGATGTGTTGCTTGTTGCATGAGTTTGGATTTGATCATGTGTTATGAATTGAAATGAGCATTTGGCATGTCTGAGAAGTTGTGACACCCTGAGGCGTTGAAACGCGGGGTTGTGTAGATGGATACCCTGAGGCGCTGAGGTGCGGGGTTTGAGTTGAACAATACCCTAAAGCATACGAGACGCGGGGTTGAGATGGCCATAGTCCTAATGCGTTGAAACGCGGGACGGAGTTTGAGATGTGTCGACACAGGCCTGGAGTGAAATTGAAAACCTGATGTATTTACGCGGATTTGTCATTGTAATGATCTGAGGCGTATTTATATGGACCGTGCCTGAGGTGTTCTAAACGCGGGCGTGAAAATGAAGAGGACTGGAAGGGTGAAAAGTGTGATTTGGCATGGTAATGTGTGTTTGATTCTAGTGATGTGATATGGTACCATGACTGCATGCCTGACACTCGTTTCATCCGCATGTTGTTTAATGACCGTTGAATATCTCATGTGGTTGCATGTGCGCTTGTCCTTGATTGCATTTGCCTGAATGTACGGTCAGCCTAACCTAGGGTTAGGACCTACCCTACTAAGATGTAAATCTCACCCTATTGTGGGACCCCATTTTTTCAGATCCTAGGCCATGAGAATGTGGCCAATCAAATTTGGTGACCCGAAAGATATGTCGGTGTATTTTGAGGAGTTCCCAAATGGGCAGGGAACCATGTATGTTAGGAAATGTATTGTAGTCTAGGTCGACGAGGGTGGTAGTAGTTGGAAGCCTCATAGTTACGAGGCCTGATTTCGAAATGTAAGAGATGTTTCTACGGGGCCACTGAAGCCTACTGAGGTACCCTATGGGGTAGTCCCTTGTTGGTGTCATCCCGCTTGGGATTGGTGGAAGCCGAGGGGTCAGTAGCTGGCTCGAAAAACGTTCATGAGAGTACCCCGACCTTAGAGGATACCGACGAGGTCATTGAGATTGAGGCTACCGAGGATGATCTGGTGGAGCCGTCAGCTGACGAGACGTTGGAGGACACCGTGGAGGTTTGCTCGGAGACCTTCTCGGAGTACGAGCCCACTGAGGAGGTTGGGAAGACTGACAACTCTAGTAGCTCGACTTAAGAGTTTTTGTTTCTGGTCTGATATTTTGATGGTGACCTCGATGCTTGCCTCTTTTTGGGAGTAGTGATGATTGTCTTTTGTACTAGTCCTGCCACCCCTACTGATCAACATGTTTAGTTTGCCGGTACTTTTGTATGAACATTTGAGAGTTTATGTATCTATTGATACTCTCGTTACCTAGGTCTCTTTTTATTATTGTACGGAGAAGTTTATATATTATCGCTTCTGCTTGCTATCGATATGGTTCATCTCTCGACCTTTGTGAATCCTAGAACCTCGAGAAAGTTTATGCTTGCAGGGAGTTGCGCGCTCGTACCCGGAACGCAGGGCGTGACATCCCTGCTTTGCTTGCTATCAGAGTACGGTCAGCTCGATCCAAAATTGATTGAAGATTGGAGTAATAAGGAGTATTAAGTTGGGACAAAAACGGGTAGAGAGACCTTAGGAGACTTATTGGAACAAGGCACGAGATGCATGGCATATGACTTGGTGCATGTGATTGGCATTTGGTCTTGGAAGGATTATAATGAGGATTAAGTTCCATGTTTAGTGCTGAAAGTCATTTCTGGATTTTGGCCTGTTAAGTGAATGAGCATGACTAGTTTTGGTGAACTGTTGAAGTAGACGGAATGGAGTGATAGCCATGGACTGTGTAATGAAATGCCTCTGGAATTAGTTGTGTGACAGGTCACTGTGTTATGATTGTTCCTATTAAGGCATAGTTTGGTAGCTCTGGATTTGGTTGGATGAATGAGTTACTAACTCCTTGATGAAATTGTGGTGGTCCATGCTTAGTAAAAGTATATAAGGATGAGTAATCCGTCTAGGAGACCTGGAAGGCCCAGGAGCGGAGCCTCTAGATCGAGGCCACCTGTGGCGAAAGACCCAAGAATGGACGAAGTACTGAGGGCGCTCGAAAGAATTGGCGACCTCATCGACAGGTAGACCCAAGATAGGGATGTTGCCATAGCCCAAGCGGTAGGAGCCACAATAGCTGCCGTCAACGCTAATAATGGCAATAACAGGGGCAATAGAAACAATGGCGATCACGATCAGGGCAATGAGGCAATGAATGCCCAGGAAGAAATTGTTGTGGCTAGGTAGATGGGCCAACTGGTCGAGCAATTTATCAAGCTAAAGCCAACCCAATTTGATGGGACTAGAGACCCCAAACCAGCACCGAGATGGATCGAGAAACTAGAGAAGGCCTTTGGAGTCTAAAGATGCACGGACGGAGAGAAAGTGCTATTGGCGATGTACCAGCTGGAAGGTACTGCAAATAATTAGTAGGCTACCACCAAGAATGGAGTCTTTCCAAAAGGAACGGCCTGAACCTGGAATGCCTTTACTCCGGCATTCAATGACAAGTATTTCTCCGAGACAGCCTGGGAAAAGAAGCAAGTGGAGTTCTTACAGCTGCGTCAGAGTCAACTGACCATAGATCAGTATGAAGCTGAATTTTCTAGGCTGTCAAGATACGCACCCCGATAGGTAAAGGATCCCCTAGAGAAGGTGCGGAGATTTCGGGATGGATTGAGGCTTGAGCTTCGCAGCCAGATGATAGCCCTAAACTTGAGAATCTACAAGGAAATCTATGAATGGGGATAAATGATTGAGAGGGACCTGAAGGAGAGGAATGCCGCATCTGGATCGCAGTTTAATTCATTCAGAGACAATCGCCAGATTGGTAAGAGATCAATGAATGGCAATAGGCGCTTTATCCCTCCGATAAGAAAGAATATTGTGAAGTCGTCGAACCCCATGAACTGGAGCTGTCGCCTCTATAGCAGAAGGCATGGTAATGGACTTTTCCTGGTAAGAACGAGAGCGTGCTACAAGTGTGGTCAAATAGGCCATCAGATGAGGACATGCCCAAACCAAGCTCCAGCGAATAGACCTCAAGGGTAGCGACCACAGGCTGGACTGTCGGCTACCACTCCCTAAATTGATCAGAACCGACCCCTAGCTTAGGGGAGAGTTTATGCAGTAGCCCGCAGGGAAGTAGAAGAAACATCAGGCGTGGTCATAGGTACGGTTTATTTGTGTGACCAAGCTGCATATGCTTTGTTTGATCCTGGAGCATCGCACTCATTTGTGTCTGCTCGGTTTGTTGATTTGGTTGATATGAAGTTAAAACCGTTGAGTGTGATTCTGCATGTTGTCACCCTGTTGAAAGATAATGTGTTGGTTTCGTTAGGCTGTGCTGATTGTAGGATCATAATTGGTGGTAGTAAAGAGAGTATCGATTTAGCTGTGTTGCCCATGTATGACTTTGATATGATCATAAGAATGGACTGGTTGGGTAAACAGGAGGTAGTAGTGGATTATGGTAGTAGGATAATTCGTTTCTATCCAGAAGGTCGCCCTAGTTTCGAATTTGTGGGAAGTCGAGGAGGAACCTCGATTCCTTTAGTCTCGTCCCTTGAAGTGACGAAGTTGATGATTGAAGGATGTCAGGCGTACTTAGTCACAGTTATGGACACGACTGCCGAGGAGCCTAAACTAGAAAGTATCCTAGTAGTGTGTAAGTTTCCTAACATATTTCCTCAAGAGTTACCAAGGTTGCCACCAGAGCGAGAAATAAAATTCATGATTGAGTTAGCTCCCGGAATAGAGCTGATCTCGAAGGCATCCTATAGGATGTCCTTATTCGAACTGAAGGAGTTAAAGGTACAAATGCAGAAATTACTGGACAAAGGATTTATTCGACCGAGTGTTTCACCATGGAGAGCGCCGGTATTGTTTGTAAGAAAAAAGGATGGATCCTTGCGTCTATGCATCGACTATAGATAGTTAAATCAAGTGACGGTGAAAAATAAGTACCCACTGCCGAGGATCGATGACTTATTTGATCAATTGTAAGGAGCTGCGGTATTCTCTAAGATTGACCTGAGGATCGGGTATCACTAGTTGAGAATTAAAAAGGAAGACTTGGATAGATTTGTCATAGTTTGCATTGACGATATCCTGATTTACTCGAAGAGTAACGAAGAACACGAAGAGCAACGAAGAACACGAAGAGCATCTGAGAATTGTTTTGCAGACCTTGAGGGAGCACTCACTTTACGCTAAGTTTAGTAAATGTGAGTTCTGATTGAATAAAGTGGCATTTCTTGGCCATGTGGTATCTAGAGAAGTAATTGCGGTAGATCCTGCGAAGATCAAAGCCGTTATGAATTGGCCTAGACATACTACGGTCACGGAAGTCCGAAGTTTCTTAGGATTGGCAAGATATTACAGACATTTTGTGGAGAAGTTTTCATCCATAGCCATTCCCCTGACGAGATGGACTAAGAAAGAAATGAAGTTCGAATGGACGGATAAGTGCGAAAGCAGTTTCCAAGAGCTCAAGCATCGATTGACAACCGCACCGGTATTGATGATCCCATCAGGAGCTGGAAGCTATGAGATATATAGCGATGCTTCGCTAAAGGGACTAGGTTGTGTGCTAATGCAACATGGAAGAGTAGTGGCCTACGCGTCCCGACAGGTGAGACCGCACGAAATGAACTATCTGACTCACGATTTGGAATTAACAGCGATCATCTTTGTTCTGAAAATCTAGATGCGTTATTTGTATGGCGAGAAGTTCCAGATTTACACTGAACACTAGAGCCTGAAGTATCTATTTTCCTAGAAGAAACTGAATATGAGGGAGCGTCGATGGATGGAGCTACTTAAGGATTATGATTACGACATATTGTATCACCCTGGGAAGGCAAACAGAATCGCGGATGCGCTCAGTCGGAAATCGAACATTGTCTGTCTACTAGTAAAAGGGTGGTCGTTATTTGAGAACTTGAGGGATTCTGAGTTCAGATTGAAAGTTTGTCAACTGTCCAGTTTGATAGCCACACTAAGAGTAGAACCTTGATCTAGGAAAGGGTAAAAGCCTTGCAGCATACGGACCTAGAAATTCAGAAAATCCTGGAGATGGACGCGACAAAAAGGAAACCAGAATTCCAAGTGTTAGAGGATGGAATTCTGAAATTTCGAGGGCGTCTATGCGTGCCAAAGGACGAAGAGCTTAGAGAAAGGATTTTATCATAGGCTCATAGGAGCAATTATAGTATCCACCCAGGAAGCACAAAGATGTATCAGAACTTACGTCAACACTAGTAGTGGAACGGGATGAAAGTGGACGTAGCCAAATACGTGGCAAAGTGCTTGACATGCCAGCAGGTGAAGGCGCAACACTATAAACCTGGTGGATTATTACAACCGTTAGAGATTCCTGAATGAAAATGGGAGCACGTAACAATGGATTTTTGATAGGACTACCAAGGAGCCAGAGAGGCCACGATTCTATTTGGATAGTCGTGGACAGGTTAACCAAGTCCGCACACTTCAACCCTGTGCGAAAGGAATTCGCAATGGATAGATATGCCGAATTGTACATAAGGCAGATAGTGAGACTACATAGAGTACCTGTGACGATCACATCAAACAAAGACCCCAAGTTCACAGCGAACTTCTGAAAAAGTCTTCAAGATGCCATGGGAACTCGAATGCAATTTAGTCGGCATATCATCCACAAACGAACGGACAATCGGAGAAGACGATTCAAACGTTTGAGGATATATTACGAGCCTGTGTGATAAACTTCAAAGGTGGATGGGAGGATCAGCTGCATTTGGTGGAATTTGCATATAATAATAGCTATCAGCAGAGCATTCGAATGGCACCATTTGAAGCGCTTTATGGAAGAACTTGCATAACCTCGATTTGTTGGGACGAGATTGGAGAAAGAAGTATCATAGTCCCAGAGTTGATAGAGCAAATCGGTGGAAGCGGTGAAGATAATTCGGGATAGATTAAAGACGGCACAGAGTCGTCAGAAGAGTTATGCAGATAAACGACGTAAGTCTTTGGGGTTTCAAGTAGGCGATCATGTTTTTCTTAAGGTGTCGCTGATGAGGGGATTATCTCGATTTGAAAAGAAAGGAAAACTGAGTCCTAGGTATGTAGGACATTTTGAGATTTTAGAACGGATTGGGACCTTAGCCTACAGGCTTGCCTTGTCGCCAAATTTATCCCAAGTGCACAACATCTTTCATGTGTCAATGCTACGGAAGTACGAATCGGACCCGACGCATGTACTGGATTACGAAGTTATCGAAGTGGATGACAGAATATCCTACGTAGAGAAGCCAGTCAGGATCGAAGATCGAAAGGAGCAGATTCTAAGGAATGAGACGATTCCATTGGTCAAAGTCGTTTGGGAGCACCATGGAACCGAAGGCGCTACGTGGGAAAGCGTGGAAACAATGAGGCGTCAATACCCCCATTTGTTTGAGTAACCGGGTTGAATGTAAATTTCAAGGATGAAATTTTTGTAAGGGGGAAGAGTTGTGACATTCTGATTTTTCTTGTCACTTCGAGACTCATTAATGAGAATGTATCTAACGATGTATTTCAGTCGTATCTTGCTCGGATCTGATCAATCTTGAGTTGACTGACCAGAAGAAAATGGCCAACGCGAGACAAGGTACGTGGACCTAGGGAACTCAAATAGAAAATGACGCTTTGACCATAAAGATTGTCGATGGGACATTTAGAGCCATAAAAAGCCGATTTAAGAACGATTAAGGAATGCATTGCTAGCATTATACGATTGGAGCGCGGGTGATGCCGCTTAACCAATGTATAATTTGTAAAAATTTTCTAAATCGAGCGATGACGATCGAGACCGTCGGAACTAGTGATAGACCCTCATAATTATATGACAACCAAAGTCCCCATGAATTGACAAGCCCTAATTGTGATATGAATCACAAGGTCGATATGCGTAACGTCTACAAAAGCTATCCGTCAGTTCGAGATAGGCTGAAACCACGTCTGATAGAGAAATGATACAGAAACGAGTCTCGAAATTAAAAAATGGAGAATCAAGAATTTCAACATTATAATTGGATTGGTCGTCGCCTTACCAAAGAAAATTGAAATACGAAAAACGACATTCCGGACGTCAAGGGTAAAATTACCATTGTGCCCCTCAAGCCTTGGCCTTGCATTTATAATTGGATGAGGGCATTTTGGTCATTAACCACACCCCAAGGCTACCCAAAATGAGAAGAAATAGCAGCCCTTGGATGAGCATTGATTGGCCCTTGGACAAGTGTTAAAGGATTAAGCATTGATGTAGATTGGGATACTTTTAATCTACCATTCAATCAAGTTGACTCTTGAAATTGTGTATATCCTCCTCTCTCTCCCTCTATTTGGCTGAACATCACCACCACCTGCCATTTCTCTTCTCCTTCTTCTTCTTCTCTTCCTCCCCGAGAAGCTCCAGCCGACCAGACCCGACCGCCAGCTTCGCCGCCGTCGACCGCCACTTCCGGCGACTTCCGACGCCGAACCGACCACCAGCCCCTTCCTCATCCACTTGCCGACATCCTTCAAGTGGAATCAGGTCATTTTACCCACTGAGGAGTCCCGGCCGGCCATTCTCCCCGAAGTCGACGAAAACTGTCGCAACTGGAGGTAAGCTACTGTTTAGCCTCCGTAGGACCCCGAAACCTTTGATTCTTTCGGCCAAATTTTGTGGACATCTAGAAGACATGTAGGTTGAACTGTGGTAGAAGGTTTGGATGAATTTGATAGACTTTTTATCCCAGATGGGTCTTGTGTTTAAAGGACAAAAACTGACTGGTTGAAGACCCGGAGGAACCGCCGCCGTTCAAGAACTTCCCGGCGTCGCCTTGGCTTCAAATTTTTTGATGAGGCTTCCCAAACCCTAGAACTACATATTAGCAAGTAGATTAGATGATAAATGGAGGATTTAAGTTAGTTTAAGGGCTAACTGGTTGAGATATGCACAGAACCGAAAATGCCTTGTTTCAGTTCTGTACATACCAAATTTGTGGGAGGTTGTTGGTGTTAGAATTGAGTCTCAAATTCATCATTGAAACGTGCTAGGATGTCGATGAACATGTGAATGAGGTTTATGTTTCATGGATTGGCGAATTGAGCAAGAAAAATTGACGATTGGATTAATTTCCTTAGGTTGCGCGATTGACTTGTTCTTGGGATAATTGGACCGAGCGGTTGAAGTGCTTGGAAGGAGAATTTTGTTGAATTAAGCTTGAGGTAAAGAGTTTCTAAACCTTGATTAGGAGCATTGAACTCAATTGGGGAAGTTGAGTGTGAATGTGATTGATTCTTAGAAGTTTGTGGTGAGATTGTACTTTGTGCATCCTTGAGAGATGTGAATGGCTTGAATGCTTGATAATGCTTGTGTCATGAATTGATTGTCGCATTTGAATGTTGAATTTAAATATCTTGCATGCCATAAATGTGTTGCTCGTTGCATGAGTTTACATTTGATCATGTGTTATGAATTGAAATGAGCATTTGGCATGTCTGAGAAGTTGTGACACCCTGAGGCGTTGAGACGCGGGGTTGTGTGGATGGATACCCTGAGGCACTGAGGTGCGGGGTTTGAGTTGAGCGATACCCTAAAGCGTACGAGACGCGGGGTTGAGATGGCCATAGTCCTAATACGTTGAAACGCGGGACGAAGTTTGAGATGTGTCGACACAGGCCTGGAGTGAAATTGAAAACCTGATGTGTTTACGCGGATTTGTCAATGTGATGGTCTGAGGGATATTTACATGAACTGAGCCTAAGGCGTTCTAAACGTGGGCATGAAAATGAGGAGGATTGGAAGGGTGGAAAGTGTGATTTGGCATGGTAATGTATATTTGATTCTAGTGATGTGATATGATATCATGACTGCATGTCTGACACTCGTTTCATCCGCATGTTGTTTAATGACCGTTGAATATCTCATGTGGCTGCATGGACGCTTGTCCTTGATTGCATTTGCCTGAGTGTACGATCAGCCTAACCTATGATTGGACCTATCTTATTGAGATGTAAATCTCACCCCGTTGTGGGACCTCATTTTTTCAGATTCTAGGCCGTGAGAATGTGGCCAATCAAATTTAATGACCCGAAAGAGATGTCGGTGTATTTTGAGGAGTTCCCGGACGGACAGGGAACTGTGTATGTTAGGAAATGTACCGTAGTCTGGGTCGACGAGGGTGGTGGTAGTTGGAAGCCTCATAGGTACGAGGCATGGTTTCGAAAGGTAGGAGATGTTTTTACGGGGCCACTGAAGCACACCGAGGTACCCCATGGGGTAGTCCCTAGTTAGTGTCATCCCGCTCGAGATTCGGTAGAGGCCGAGGGGTCAGTAGCTGGCTCGAGGAACATTCTTGAGAGGACCCCGACCTTGGAGGACACCGACGAGGTCATCGAGATCGAGGCCACCGAGGACGATCTAGTGGAGCCGTCAGCTGACGAGATGTTGGAGGACACCGTAGAGGTTTGCTCCAAGACCCTCTCGAAGTACGAGCCCACTAAGGAGGCTGGGGAGACTGACGACTCCAGTAGCTTGACTTAGGAGTTTCTGTTTCTGGTCTGATATTTTGATAGTGACCTCGATGTCTGTCTCTTTTTTAGAGTAGTGATGATTTTGTACTAATCCTGCCACTCCTACTGATCACCTTATTTAGTTTGCCAGTACTCTTGTATAACATTTGAGAGTTTATGTATCTATTGGTACTTTCGTTACCCAGGTCCATTTTTATTATTGTACGGAGGAGTTTGTATATTATCGCTTCCGCTTGCTATCGATATGGTTCATCTCTCGACCTATATGAATCTTGGGACCTCGAGAGAGTTTATGCTTGCAGGGAGTCGCGCGCTCGTACCCAGAACGCGGGACGTGACATGTATCATCATTGTCTAGATGAGTCGACTGACCATCCAAACTTACGAAGACTTCTCAATCACAAGACAACTCCATGATCAAAACTACCCTGCAAGTTGCCTCTAGCTCTATGAAGCGCAGACGTCCCATTTCAAATACAACTCTTTCAGTGTCGAAGCTAGTTCTTGCCCATAATCTATCGGCAACTCTGTCTTAAACATTGGCAGCAAACATTCAACAAAAACTCCATTTTGAGGATCCCACAGGAAGTAATTTTGAACCTATTCCAGCCAAATCTTGAAAAAATTCCAACACTTTAACACTGTTTCCTGCGAATTCAATGGGGAGACTCTATTCTTCGTTGATATAGATTGAACGAAAATGTAATCAACATTCTTCATTCAAAACCATAAAACAAAAGACAAATGTCCGAGGAATGAGATAGAAACATCTAGAATGTACTTTTGCTGATGACTCTTGCCAGAGAAGTTTACTACAACCGCAATGACTTCAACTCTCTAGGGAGTGAGGTTTTAAAGTTGGACATGTCCTCATTTCAGCTCACTTCATGATACAAAAAACCGGGAGGGGGGGTCACTTCATGATGACTATATATCTGTATGTACATAGAGTAGATTTCTCCTCCGCTTCCTAAAAGCAATCTCTGTTTCACAACCTTTTCATGGTCGAAGGAAGGACTGCCGAGTAATACCGAGGGCTTAACAAGCCTCGATCCTAACTGACATCGTCAACGCTCACATCTTTCATCAAGACATTACCAAGCAATGGTCAATCCCCACTGACACCTAAGTTTGGAACTGGAACTGGAACTGGAAAATCAAATGCACCAACACAGAACAATCTCACTGAATTCTTCCGTGTATCATTCACCTAATTGTTCGGAGACATATGCAATTAATTAGTAAATAAAGCCGCGGTCAAAGTCACCCTATAAAACGAGGAAAATGCTCACTGCTGCAACTCGAAGTGATCATGCTGTGTGAAGCAGTGTTTCAACTTCTCTTTGCTGTATAATAGCAGCGCATCAGCTTGTTTTCCATCTGCAATCTCACTCTGCAGACCACTAGGACGCATAGAGCCACTTCCCTAAAGCATAATTTGAGTGTCCTCCCAATTCAATTTTGAACAGCAGTACTAACGATCAAAAGAACCTGGCACAGTGACTAACTCTGAAAAAAGCTGTCACGACATGTCAACTTTGGGAATAAGCAACATTTGGAAGCAGTTAGACGTCGGGATGCGCAACATCGAGAACGAGAACAAGGAGGCCTAAAAGTTTAAAAGAAACAAATTTATTGTCAAGAACACCATACCAGCTTCTACATTATCAACGGCTTTACAAGCACATGTGGAACATTTCATAGGAAAGCACGTCAGTAAGTTTCATATGTATCAACATGACACCCAGCCCAATCAGCATAAGAGTAGCCAATGACGTTAAGATGCCCATGATTTTTGAACAAAAGACCGAGCAAAGCTAAGAGTTGTATTACGACAATTAGGGATTACAATATGCTCCCCTTGTGCACAGTGACTAACTCTGATATAAAATAAAAAATAGGTTGCACAGAAAGGAATTTGCCATTCAAGTTCATGTGAGATTTGCAATACAAGATAAAAACCATTTCAGTGCAGAGAAAACATACTTGAGCGCTCAACAAAATCACTACATAATTGATTGGCCCACAAGCCGGCAAGACCATCATGGCAAACTCACAGGTTCATTCGTTACGGACGGAATCAGCATCAGCCATCTAAACAATCAAGTCAACACTTACACAAACATCCGCAGGATTATAAAGTATCTTAAAAATGAATATTAACTGTGATAGACCTTGCCGTGTTGGAACATCTAGCCAGCATTAGTTATTGTCCTGCCCTGCTATATCGGCCAATCCTATGCAAGCATCACCAAAATCTCGATCATCCATCGACAATCAGTTATGTGAATCAACATCAACAGTATCAACAAATCGTGCCCATCACTCAGCTTCCCGAGCAAGCATAGCTATAAACGCGTAAATGGACGGCGAAAAAAGATCTCATAAAACAAACTGCAACACAACAGTCGATTCTTAGCGCTAAGCAAGGATTAGAAACCAATGAGGACAAACACTATGGGATCTAAAAGAACATTAGCAGGGGCCATGAGAGAGAGAGAGAGAGAGAGAGAGAGAGTATGCCTCCAATGCACAAAACTTCAGACAAACTCGGACACCATACTGTTCATAAATGCCATCTGGCCGTCTAAATCTAGAACGCATGAAAGTTCAGAAGGTAATTAAACCACCTAAAAGATCCAGTTCTACCGAAAGCCGCACTCAAGTTCAGAAAACGACCATATCAAGTTGGAGCCGCAGAAAAGAGATTTTTACTAGAATATGGAAATGAAATGCTAAAGACCTTTTTGTCACAAAACATTTAAAAAAAAAACTAAATGCCCGTTTGTTTTTCTTTTTTTGGTAATTTAGTTATTCGGCCAACTTGCGCGCATCTCAAATATTCGTGGGAGCCTAGCACAGCAATCTATCGCTATAGGAGTTCTCGGGGAAAACTAACATAACAACCCACCATCATGGCCTCCTAGTCAAATCACAGGTGCTCATATTTAAATCTTCTTATCAACATTTGTATTCCGTGATAATTTTATTTTTAAAATAATTAAGTTGAGTATTCCATGAACAAGACAATCCATATTCAATAAAATGGATCAAATATGGATTAGTCAAGTTTTAATGAAAAAATTTCTAATAAAAGAGTTATTAATGGGTATGAATTTTAATTCTAAACATATGTGACCTGTAAATGGGTTTGTATTTAGACCCATTTACAACCCATTTAGATACACAAACGCATCCCGTGTGCAATTCAATGAGCTTGCTACATTTAAAAGTATATGTCTTTTTATTTTAAATTTTTGGTTTTATTTGTAGTTTTTATAAGTAAAAGGAAGAAAGAAAAATTAAAAATAAAATTAATAAATATAAAAGTTGTTGAAAGAAGTAGAATGATGTCGCAGTCCGCTACCGCCGCTAGTCGGCCCCATCCAGCAACGTCCGCTGATCGCCATCTCAGTAGATAAATTTCGAGGGAAAAAAAGACAAAAATATTTTCACTAGATTCGTATTGCATGCAAGTGTTTTAGCAATAACATATTCTTAACAAATTATAAGAAACAAGTATTCGATGATTTATTTAAATATAGAAATGTTTAAATGATACGGGTTATATATGATTTGGGTTTTCATATTTGCACCATATGGAAATGGGTCAATATCGGTTGAACCATTTTCGATCTAACCCAATCGTTTGGTACCTCTAACCAACTTTTGAAGAAATTGTTGATAACACATAGTATATTCGTGAACCTTTGATCAAGTGAGAACTAATCATGGTAGGCGCTTAAGTTACAAGGTGGAGGGAGATCGAAAATCATAAACTGCTTGAGCCTGTTTGATCCAATATTTGAGATGAGCATTTGGGTTCTTAAGTATTTTGGCCAAATGCAAATGGTATTTGGTTATTTTTTTAACTCACTTTGGAGAAATGCAATTGCATCTCAAATAATCTCCAAAGTCCTTTAGCCCAAAGTACTTTTAAGAAGTTGCATTTACAAAATACTAAATCATTTTTTTTCTTTTAACTTTGTACTACTGCCACCAACCATCGCCGCCCGCTACCACCATCGATCGCCTCCGTCGACCACCATCAATCACCGTGGTCGCCGATCATCATTGTCGACCTCTGCCAACCACCGCCACCGACCATCGTTGCTGACCACCCCTTCCTCCCACCAACCCCCCATCGCCAACCACCGTCAACAACCATTGTCGCTGACCACCAACGTTGCCAATCATCGCTGCCAACCACCGCAGCCCATCTCCGTCCACCGCAGCAGACCACCGCTGCCCCACCGCCGCCAACCACCGTCGACCATTGCCACCCACCGCCGCCTACTATAGCCACCACCGACGACCGCCACCATCAGCCACCATCAGGCGCTCGTTGACTACTGTAGCTACTGATCATCACTGTCACGCACCAATTCTTGAGCCCGCGACATCCCTCACCTTATCGCCAAGAGGTCATAGAGATAGCGTCCCAAGTACGCTATCGACATATCAATTACTTAAGCATGCGAAAACGTGTTAACTCCCTGACAATAAAAACAAACAGGAATAGAATAGTATGAGTCAAACACCACAAATAAATCTTAATCCTATCGATACTAATTCCGTACGTATACAACCCCATACTTCGGGGTGACTAGACAAGACCTTAGCAGGTGTACTCAGTCGGGTAAGACTAACTTCTTATATTACTTCAGATAACTAATGCAAAAGCCAATCTTCGGCGTCCACGAGACTTTGTCACTTGGGACCTGAAAATGTTATCCCACGACGGGGCGAGAATAAATCTCAGTGAATCAAGCCTAAGCTCAGTTAGGATACTAATTCGTTCGGGCATCCTAACGGAAGTTTCACAATAACAAATCACCACGTATAACACTCAAATATAGTAACGATATAAACGCAATCCACATGCATACTTTCCAACCTCAGCCACACATAATGTAATGCTTAGCTCGACTCCCAGCCAATCAGTCAATCACCCAAACAAGCATTTCATCCACAAGAACTCACAGGACATCACACAAGTCCATTTATCAATGATGATCGTGCCCACGGCACACGAGAGGATCTACGCGAAAGAAGACGTGACTCAACTCCCACAAATAACACGATACAGCACCTTGATGCAATCGAGCGTTCTACCGGTAAGATCGGCCTATGTTCCTTTTCTCTCGGCAACGGCTACTATAAGAGGTGTCTACAATGCGCCTAGCATGACACCAGCAAAGAGGCATCCCTAAACGGGGCATCAATCCATCACAAGCTGCGACCGACATCCGATAATCCCTTAAAATCGTACGTACCATACGGGGCATGAATTATCGTGCTTCTGGCAAGTCATATGATTCTATACATTCGGTACAGTACGAACTTGCCAGGAAAAGCATCATCGTTTCCTCATATAACCACACAGCTCACATCTAGCAATCAATCTATTTCATTATCTTCGGTTAAAGCAGAATGCTCACTTACGCATGTAAAAGATCGGCCAAAAGCCATTTTCATGCTAAAACATGTCTTTTGACTTCCCACACGGCCATATTCATATGCAGTCTAACATTAGACACTGCAATCATAAAAAGGCTATCAAACCCTTAACAGACAGTCAAACAGGCAGTTCAGCGAAACGATTCAATCAACAAGGCCACCAAGCAATCACGAGCAGTCAAAACCGATTAGGCCACAAAAAGCTCGATTCGTACAATAATACTTTATTAACCAAATTAATTGATTTAAAACATCGATCGCTCGCTCGTCTCTAGCCTATCGCTCGCTCGCGATCAAAC
The DNA here is from genome assembly GCA_028455895.1 of Rhodomyrtus tomentosa. Taxonomy (NCBI): domain Eukaryota; kingdom Viridiplantae; phylum Streptophyta; class Magnoliopsida; order Myrtales; family Myrtaceae; genus Rhodomyrtus; species Rhodomyrtus tomentosa. The sequence goes on along the minus strand of JAPCWY010000011.1, from coordinate 36,737,544 downwards.
ACAATCAATCAATCAATCATTTGCAACTAATCACAATTAGCCACAGACAATATAATCAATCAACTAACCTAATCAATCAGCCATTTAACTTAATCATAATTTCTATTTAAACCAGCCCCGATCGCGTACCTAAATTCTCTAATCATCTAAACGACTAATCCTAGGTGCAATTAGCATCCTAACCAAGGATTAGGATCAATTCACAAATTGAGTCGGCTCGGGCGATCCAAACGGCTACGGCGCAGGCGACGACAGCGAACGGCGACGGCGGATCACAAGCCAACTTCTCGGACAACGGCTTAAAACTCTCGGCCTACGACCCAAACTTCTTGGCCAAATGGCCCACGGACCCAGTGACTGACCCTGGCACTCAGCTCGGATTCTCGGCCACCCGGCCCAGGTCGATACGGGCCACGACCCACGCGAACCGGCTCTGATAGAACTCTCGGCCGGCAGGGCAAGACAGGGGTGGCTTGGGCTGTGGCGGCCGGTTCGACAACTAGCGAACGGCGGTCGGCTCGGGGGTGGATGGTGGAAGGACTAGGGGGTCGGGGGGGTGTGTTACAGCCGAGAAAGAGAGAGAGAGAGAGAGAGAGAGAGAGATCACGTGAGAGGGAGAGGGAGCAAGAGAGAGGGGGTGTGGGGCCCACATAGGACTTTTGAGGCAATTTTGTCCTATAGTGCAAAAATTGAGGGCATTTTGGTAATTTCTCAAACTGGGACTGGATTGAATTTTTGGACGCCGAATAAAAGGGTATTTTGGTAATTGCACAGGCTAGGCTCGGTCGGGATTAGGCTCGAGTGCGAGGATTAAAATCTTAATTCTCGACGACTAAGAATTTCAAAACCTAATCTAAATCGACTGAAACTTCAGAATTTGTCCAATTATTGTCTCTTCAGTCATTGCGATCCAAAATTTTTCATCAACTGAAATTCGATATCAATTCCTTATATTAATTTCAGTTACCTTGTCAGAGGTGAATTTCCAAGGCGTCACAATCACCGTCACCACCGACCTCCGCAGTTCGCCGCCATCGGCCACAGCCCACCGTCGACGGCCACATTTTTTTTTTCAAAAAGTGAAAATACTTTACAAAGTATATTTTTCATCAAACAACATTTACGTCAAAGTTACTTTTCAATGTGTTTTTAAATTTGATTTTATCAAATACTACTTGCATTTTGTAAAAGTATTTTAGCCTAAAGATATTTGTATTTTTTCAAAGTATTTTGCGGTTAGAATAACCATAACTTTTCCGCGTCAACTTTACTTGAGTTTCGCGTCATTGGTCAGCCTTGACTTTGTGAACGTTTGTTGCTTATTGAGATTAGTGCAGAAATTCTTACTTCCACTGTGCTCAATAGGGAGGTGGAATTGCCGTGGCTCATTGAGATTTTCAAATTTAACAAGCCAAAGAGTGCCATCGTAAATTCGTAATGTGACACAGAAAATACTGTACTAAACTAATGCATGACAGGAGAGGACTGAATAAAAGCATATAGTTGTGACTGAATTATGCAGGGTATGGATTTATCAATTCGAAACCCAATAGCCTATCAAGGGAAAAAGGGGCAAAATGTAAAGGAGGCAGTACGTTGCTTGCGCTAGCTCTTGTGTAAAAACCATGTTCAACGAGACTGAATTTGGTCCGTGATTTGACTGAACACTTTAATTTGATAGGTATTTTTAGATTCTAAGAATCCTTGTTACTTATTATTGCTGGACACTTAAATGCACATCGTTGGTTGGATTTTGAATATACTGTCAATATAGGTCAAAGATATTTTAACCTACATTTATTAAAGTGGGTCAAATATAGGTCACGTTAGAAATTAAGATTGGGTTTTGCATGGGTTTTAAAAAAGAAAAATTGAAACAATATAAGGAAAATTTTTCAAAAAATAGCCTTAACTGTACTCATTTTCTCAAATAAGAACCTCAAGTGGATCTTATTTTAAATAAGGGCATGAAATGCCCTCATTATCTCAAAAAATAGCCTAAAATGCCCTTATTGCCTCAAATAAGAGCATGAAGTGACTATATTAATCTTAGAAAAGGGCTCAAGTCACTTTAGTTAGGGGAATTTTGATAATTAATAGTTTTATTTTATTTTTATTTTGTTTTTAAGATTTTCTAAAAAATTGAAAAATAAATAAATAAAGAAAACAAACGGGAGGGCTGACCTTCTGCCTTTGGCCGCCACCCCATTAACATTGGGGCGGCACTATGGCCGTTTGGGTCCTTGGCACCTCAGCTTGGGCCGGTGTTTTCAAGCCCTCCCTTGCTAGTTGGCGGGGTCACCGACACTCGACTAGGCGCTGGCGACCTCAATAACCAGAGCGGCTACTCCACTAGTGGTGGGCCAGTGGCCAAAGGTGGGAGGGTTGACCTCCCGCTTGTGTTCATTTTTATTAACTTTTTATTTTTCTTTTTGTTTTATTTTAATTTAACAAAAAATTATATTAAATTTATATTTTTACAAAAATGACCTTGGCCCGTTGAAAAATTTGGCCAACTGGTGATATTAAGCTCTTATTTGAAACGATCATAGCCACTTCAGGCTCTTCATTGAAACAATAATTGCACTTCAAACCCCTATTTAAAAAAAATGAGAGCATTTGGAGTTTTTTTTTTTTTGGATTTTTCCTGGGTTTTATTTGGGTCTATGACAAACCGACCCTATTTTCGGCATATGAATTGCAGCTTCCCAAGCACCCATATGTAAATGGGCCTCAACTCGTGTATGCTAGTTTATCTTTTCATTTTCTCTTATATTAGTTATTGAAAAGTAAAACAAAGAAAGAAAAAATTAAAAACGTTCTCAAGTGGCCGGTCGCCGATGAAAATCGACTGCTACCAACTAAGGAATTTGTCCAATTTAATATCATCTGGCAGCTACTACTAATTTACTTTTTGACAAGTTATATGCCTTGTGGATTAAATACGTACCCAGTTTTTTAAAACTCCAATAATTTCTTAAATAACCAGTTTACTCTATTAAAATGTTGAAATTCATAATAAAAATAGCACAGAGTTTGTCATTATTAATTAGTAATTCATCTACAGGTATCCAAGATCCAAAATTCAATTTGCATATAAAAAATAAAAAGCTAGAAGCTGGTACGACAGTAGTCTAAGAGGTAATGTTGATATTCGCTCTCTGTGTGTGTAATAATGGACACAAATGAAAATTAAAAAAAAAAAAAGTCAAGATTTTAAACTCGCGGGGAAGACTGAGGTCCTTGCCCTTACTAAACGGCCCGGAAATTCAGGGATTGGAAAGACGCAATTGACAATGGACAAAAGTAGACTCCCATGTTGTTTCATCTTTCATTGAATGACTTCATCATCAATTCTTAACTTGCTTTGCCACGGCCTTGTAATTTTCTCAACTTGAGAGGATCATGAAAGATATGTCATGATGACATCAACATGTCATGGAACATCATGTTGACCGCTACTATATAATAGTAAATCGTTTCGAAAAACATCACAAGAATATTGAAAGACACTAGAGATGAATGCGTTTTGCTATTGGTCTAGAACTCCTAGTTGGAAAACTAACTATTTACGTTCAATAAAAGGTTTTGGCATTACTAATCTTTTTTGAGCCTCAACCCCTCAGAGCTCGATTTGTCGAGCTTCAATAGTGGACTCGGGCCCAGTATAAGAATTACTCATGCGCGCGGACACACACACACATATATATATATATGTATATATGTATATATATAATTGTCTTTATTGTAACTAAAACATCATGTCCCATTCTAACTACGTAATCGACAAGACACATGCTCGTTTTCGTTTCATGCTCCTCCTTTCATACGCGACAGGGAAAATAACGTCCATAGACAATGACAGTCTTGCCTGTATCATGTATAATAGACAGAAATTAGAAGAGGAATTTAAGGGTTTGGTTGGAAGACACTGATTGGATATTTTTCTTGAAACTCGCATTAGAAGTGTCCTCGGTACCGGAAAGTGAAGATTTCTTATGCGGAAAAGATTGTAGTCGTCGCCAGTATTAATTGCCTTGGGCAACTCAGATATTGGTAGGTAGGTTATAGGACAAGGACACAAGTGGTGACGAACAAAGTTAGCCCCACATGATGTTCCGGCTCTCATTGACTGACTGAGAGTCAAGATTGACTGGAGTCGTCGCCACTCCCAAAGGGCACGGTGATTGTGTTCTGACTTCAAGAAAATCAAGATTGACTAGGCAAAAGTACATTTTTTTTAGTATTAAAAATTATGTGCGAATATCAATTTGGTGCTTAAAATTTTAAATAAATTATTTTAATGTCAAGTCGGAGATAAAATGATCGATTTGATGCATCTATCAAAAATTTCCGAATAAAATTGCCACATCTCATTAATAATTATTTTTTTAATAAAAATGACATTTAAAATAAATGAATAAATCCACGTGAGATGCCACGTGGACTTATGTATTTTAAAATAAATTTTAATTTTTAAAATTAGCTAAAGTTTATATTCATTTAAAAATACAAAATTCATTTAAAATAAAATTAAAAATAAGCTAAAAAAATGTTTAAAAAAAACCTTAAATTTTAAAAAAAATCTGAGTGGAGAACGAATCCCTCGCACGATCTTCTTCCTCATGGGTTCTCCTTCTTGAGAACCCTACTGTGACCGCCACGTCCATATGAGTTCTATGGCAGCCGACGCCAGCAAATGATGTCACCATCCAACATCACTGTCGTCCGCCCATAACAGCGCTGTCTCTAAAAAACTCGAACAGCTTCGATCAGACCTGCCAACGGCCAGACCAAGTTTGGGTCGGGAAGTGGTCCAACGATGCCCGCGACCCTAGCCCTGACACCCAGCAGACCTCCAACTGCTGCCCAACTTTTCCCCGACGCTAGCCCTTCGCTATCATCCACCAGCCCAAACCATAGCCGGCATCTAGACCCCGAATCCATAAGACCCAAACCCGACGCCTCTCGAACCTCATGTGACGTGCCCCTTTGCCGCTGACCCAACCTTCCGTCTCTGCCGGTCAATTGACCCCGACCCCCCTTAGACTCGAGCATGAGGCGCCGTGAAACCCCTAGCTCCGTCGACGCTCCTCCACCGTCGAGAACACTAGTGAAATTGTTGTCTCCGCAGACCAATTGACCCCGACCCATATATATATATATATAATTGACAAATGAAAGTAAAGTTGATCATCACTCGTGAAAAGGACCTACTTACATGTATAGTTAATACTGATCTGCTTCTAAGTACATGAAAATCGAGATTTTACATGAGTGGAAAAGACTGAAGTCGCCGCCTCTACTGAACAGCCCGGAAATTCAAGGATTGAAAAGACAAAATTGACGATGAACATAAGTAAGCCCCCATGGTCTTTCAGCTATCATCACCCATTAACTTGCCAGTCACGGCCTTGGATTTCTCGACTTGAAAAAGATCTGTCATGACTATTCTTGCATTTGAAGATGGTGTTGTCCGTTGATATATATAGCGAATTGTTTCGAAACAATTCGCTCCAAACCTAAACAGATTCGACCCCAGAAAGCTCTGTTGCCGATCCTCATGGACCTTGCTCATAGAGATTGGGTTTCATCCAGGTCCTTCTCAGGCTTAACTACCATCATTCTCCTATTAGGGAGTGTCCTAGCTTCAGTAGAAGCTGGTGGAAACGACACCAATCGACTTGCCTTGCTGGAATTCAAGGCCCGAATAGCCGATCCCGGTGGGGTTTTGAACTCGTGGAATGATTCTAGCCACTTTTGCGGGTGGAGTGGTGTCACGTGCGGTCATAGACACCGAAGGGTCACTGTACTGGACCTCCACTCCAAGAACCTGTCTGGGGTCGTGCCATCTTTCATTGGTAACCTAAGCTTTTCGAGGGAAGTCCATCTATATAACAACAGCTTCCACTCCGAAATTCCTCCGGAATTCAGCCGCTTGTTTCGGTTGCAGAAGTTAATCCTTTATCGAAACTCGTTCAGTGGACACATCCCTTCGAATCTCTCCCATTGCTCTAATTTGCTCGTCCTTCACTTAGGCGAGAACAAGCTCGAAGGAAATTTGCCAGCAGAAGTTGGCTCCGTGTCCAAGCTCCAAGTACTCGTACTTGAAGCCAACAGCCTGATGGGAAACATTCCGCCATCGTTTGGAAACTTATCCTCTCTTCAAACCTTCTCATCATCGTTTAATAACCTCAGTGGTATGATCCCGGAGACCCTCGGACAACTGAGAACGATAAATACCCTCATGCTGGGCGTGAACAAATTTCTTCAATTTGTCCACAGTGACAATCCTTGATTTAGTTGAAAACCAATTAGAGGGGGGCTTACCCAACGACTTAGGCTTCACTCTTCCGAGTCTCGAGGAAATCGGTGTGCATAAAAACCACCTCACCGGACCCATTCCTGAGTCAATAAGCGACTCTTCTAGCCTCGGTCTATTTGAAATCGGGTTCAACAGCTTTACAGGGAAAGTTGCTCCTTTCTCGAAGATGAGAGGACTCGGTTAACAACTTAGGAAGTGGACAACCTGATGATCTTGACTTCCTCTGCTCTCTAACCAATTCCACAAACCTGGAAAGAGTGGTTATTTATTGGCGGGAAATTCCTTTCGAGGAGCAATACCCGACTGTATCGGTAACCTCTCTATCACTCTTTCGGTGTTTGTGTTAGGCGACGATTATATCGCTGGAACCTTACCTGCTGGAATCGGAATTCTCATCAATTTGGAGATCCTGGACATGTGGGGCAACATCATCTCTGGAAACATTCCTTTCGAGATTGGAAATCTAAGCAAAATGAAGATTATGTCTCTCGGCTATAATAATTTCTCCAGGCAAATACCAAAATCTATCGGGAATTTAAGGTTGTTAACCAAATTGGCCTTGCATAGCAATAATCTCTATTGCTCGATGCCATCGTCACTAGGGAACTGTCAAAATCTTCTTCTCTTAGACCTATCAATCAACAACCTCAGCGCTGACATACCCCCAGAAATTGTGGGCCTCTCATCTTTATCAATTTATCTCAACTTTTCTCAAAATAATCTTACAGGATCTCTTCCAGGTGAAGTTGGAAACTTGAAAAATCTCGGCACATTAAGTCTTGACGGTAACAGATTAACTCAAAAGATTCCAAGCAGTATTGGCAGTTGTATAAGCATGGAAAGCCTATATTTGCAGGATAATATTTTCGAAGGGCCCCTACCATCGACTCTGAGCTCCATGAGAGGCCTTCAGGTATCAAATGTTTCCAACAACCGATTGTCTGGCCAGATCCCGGAATTTTTAGGGTTGCTGAATCTAACGAATTTGAGCCTTTCTTACAACGATTTTGAGGGTGCATTGCCAATAACAGGAGTTTTCAGAAGTGTCATTGCAACTTCAGTTGTTGGAAACAAGAAGCTTTGTGGGGGTCTACCAGATTTTCAACTACCGAAATGCGACGATGAACGGACGAGAATAAGTGGAGCTGCAAAAACTTCTAATATGCATAATCTCCGCTTTCGGAGGAGTAGCCTGCATATTGTCTTTGTTATACCTCTTCTGGCGTCGACACAAAAAGAATGCATCAGCTTCAAGCTCTTCTGAAGAAGGGCTTTTGCATGTTTCGTATCACAATCTATTGAAAGCGACGGGTGGCTTCTCCTCCACCAATCTGCTCGGCGTTGGCAGTTTTGGATCCGTATACAAAGGGCTTCTTGATCATACTCAGTCGATCGTGGCCATTAAGATTCTCGATCTTACACATCACGAAGCTTCCAAGAGCTTCATAGCTGAGTGCGAGGCCTTGAGAAGAATCCGACACCGTAATCTTGTGAAGGTACTCACCGCATGTTCTGGATTTGATTCTAATGGAAATGATTTCAAGGCATTGGTCTATGAATTCATGTCGAATGGGAGCTTGGATGAATGGTTGCACCCAACTACATCGCAGTATACTATAAGAAGCCAGTTTAGTCTACTTCAGAGAGTGAATATTGTGATCGATATTGCTTGTGCACTAGATTATCTTCATCCTCAGTGCGAAACACCAATAGTCCATTGTGATCTAAAGCCGAGCAATGTCCTTCTTGATGATGAACTGATTGGACATGTAGGCGATTTCGGGCTTGCCAGATTCCTCCCAGAGGCTACGGATAAATTGCTAGCCAATCAATCCAGCTCTATCGGAGTAAAAGGATCTTTTGGCTACGTAGCTCCAGGTAATAATACACAAATTGGATCTTTTAGTTTATTTCCTTATATAAAACAAGTTACAGTAGCTAGATCTTTTGACAAAAAGGCATAGGCATGAAACATCACCAACACAATACGTCAATCTCAATTATTCACTATGGATCACTATGCATTATTGATTGTTGTAGAGTACGGTGCGGGAAGTGCGGTTTCCACAAAAGGAGATGTGTACAGCTTTGGAATCCTCATTTTGGAGATGTTCACAGGCAGGAGGCCAACCCATGACGTCTTTCAAAATGGGTTGAACCTTCATCGCTTCGCAGAGGCTGCTCTGACAGATCGAGTGGAAAAGGTAATCAATCCCGTTCTGCTTCAAGAAAATCAGGAGTCGGAGAAGAGACGAACCGTTGCTCCGAATGGTTTCAGTACCCTGGAGTGTTTGGGTTCGATCATCGAAATAGGAGTCGTTTGCTCTTTTGAGTCTCCAGGGAAACGAATGGACATTGGCAATGCATTGACTAAACTCCAAGGAATCAAGAAGAAACTTCTTGAGTTCATTGTCATTGCCTAGTAGATGTAAAATCTGAACTTCATATGGAGTCATGTGGTCTTCATGGTCATTGCTTTGTCTGAAAGTGGATGTGGAATCTGGCCATTCAAAGACAATTTAATCTGGCGACGGCAAAACCACAACTGACGAAGGTTAGTGACTTAGCAATCCAAGGAAGATCAAAGTAGTCTATGTTGTCTCAAGCAAAAGATCGCTGTCCTTCAGCTGTGTGAAAAAATAAATGTAATTCGTTTTGCTTTAGCTCGAAAGATAGAAATTGTAACCTGCTTGAGAGTTGCACCAGGAAAATGTAATTAAAGAAAACTCACTAATGGAGAGCTCCTAATAGTAGTAACTCCGGACATCTGGTAATGTGGGCTTTTGACTTCTCTATTGCAAACTTGGCCTCTTTGATTTGGCTTTTGAAAAAAATATTGAATGACTTTCCTAATGTTTAAATGTCATAAAATCTTACGAAAAGGAGTGTGTGATTACATATATTAATGTTTGTTCGTCTTGTGTCTATAGATAAAGCTAGAGCCGAGAGAATATTCGCCTTTGTAATCGCCACACGGCAAACTTTACCTCTATGATTGTCCCATGGCTAGTCATCTGGCATTATCATGCCACATGGCCTATATTGGTCCAATTTGCATTAGTTTTGTAATTTGTCATCCTCATTCGTCTATCATATTTATTATATTTAAATTTAAATTTAAGAAAGGATAGATAGCCAGTATACTATTCTTAAATGGATTCGTCGAATAAAAGTACATTAAAACGAAAATCTTGAATTATATTTCGATTATCTTTCCCAAATATTTATCTTCTTACGACTTATGCCATTGATTTTATATTTGAAAAAAAAAACAAATAAAAATAAAGTGCCCTCAAATATAGAATTAGTCCTTTTCTGAAAATATTTCATAAAAAAAAAATATATCGTATTAAATGAGTACAATGATAATTTCAAGTATAGTTTTTGTTATCTACAAGGTTGTTTATCATCAACTAGGATTAGTCTATTAAATGAGACGTGACAAAGGTCATGACGGCTATGATAACATTCGAGACAGATACGAGCAATCTATCTGGATTATTCATTCGATACTTAAATTTGTGAGAGAATAATATTGAACCGAAGACCGAAACCTTTACCTGAATCGCTTGGGCAGTTTTCATGGACGACTTTACTCCAACGGGCAAGTAGTTATTAGTATAATGTGATTTGGTTGAGACAAGTGATGATTTGATCAGACATGGGGACTTTACCATGTGGTCATTAGCATTTGGTTTTGGTTTTGGTTTGGTTGGGATGGTTTTTGAGCAACAGTCAAAACGCTGCTCCTCCAATGGATTCATGCAAGGTGTGTTGAGCAAGAAAGTGCGGCTCCGATACCACTTGTTTGGTGCAACAATGTCATAGAGATGATACGAAAAAATGATAACAGGTCATTTAAGACACATTTATGCCTAATTGCAGTACAAGTATAAAATTCAAATAAAATATTGTCTCGCACTGCTATTGCGATATAATTTTCTCATACCACAAAGCACTTACGCAAACTAGCTTACAGTTTTGTGTGATTTTCCCTAAAGCCCGCCGTTTTGTGGATTGCCAAGCAAATGCTTCTTATGGCCTTATTTGTAGCTGGGATAAATACCAAATCAGTCCCAAACATAATGTAATCCTCGATTTTACGATTTTGTCGATGAAGTCTTAAACGTTTGCGCGAAGTTTTAACGTGGTCTTTTCTGCCGATTGACGTTGAAAACTGCTGACATGGTGCTCAGTCCTCACTAGCTCTCATATACGACTCTGGATAACTTTACTTGAAATGACATTTACATGAATTGCTACTTGAACAATTTCCCTTTGTGAAAATTCAAGCAGCCATGCCAAGTTGCTTTCGGATCTCTTAACCTGATTTATTGGCTTCTTCCTGTAACCACTTCAAGCATACGCCACTGTCAGAAGAAGAAGACGGAGGAGCGCCGACTGGACTTGAATTCTCGCACTTCCTCAATTAAATTGCATGTGCCAATTGCAGCTTGTTTGCTTTTTTAGCTAGCTATATACCCGCGGGGTTCACTACAATACCTAGTTCATTGACAATCGGAATAGCCATAATATGGGAAGAAGACCAATATAAATGCCAAAAGTTATGTAAAGATGCTTCATTTTGGTGTCAAACGTTTCATCAAGATCATTAAGTACTAATTTTTCCTAGATTCAATCGTTTGAGTGCCAACTCTGGCACACATTACTGGAAATCTAACTTGACTTTTTTTATATTAATAGTTGAAGCTAATTGGCTCGCTGAAGATTCAGCCGGCAATTAAAAAAGGCTAAAAGTTGGAAAAAAAAACATAAAAAAAATAAAAATGGGAAAAAAATAATTAGATTAGAAAAATTAAAAAGGTAAAAATTCCAAACGACGAGGTTTTAAAACTTGTTAGAAAAGTGGTTACATGAAAATGATAACAATTGCATGGCGTGCATCTAAAGCCAAGGCTGTACCTAACCGGCAAAATGTGTAGGGAGGAACAGTTGCAAAGCACTTGACAAATTGTGGCTTTAAATCTAATCCACAAGGTAAGCAGTTTTATTCACCATCTGCTCTGCTCGCCGCATATAGATTCGCTTTGTCGACGACTCTTTCTACAAGCTTTTATATCGCTTTGGCTTGTCACTTGTGTACGCCACGAGTGAGGACTACCGTATGCTTCACGATCAACTATGGAGAATCTCAGTCACGATTAAACCGAGACTGAGATTAATTTGGCTTGCCAAATGATACGCCAGCCCTCGGGTTGCGACATTATTCCTACCATGGTGCTTGCAATGCCATCTTGGCTCAAGAAATTCTTACTCCCACTCTCTGTTGTTCATTGAGATTTTGGGATTTTACAAGCCATAGAGGGGCCATCATGTGGTGTTGACACCTAAATTTTGATTTTAAGTAATTCATTCATTTAAACATAAAATGAGAGTTATTTATGACTCTCGCAAAAAAAAAAATTTCCTGCTTAACATATTTAATTTTTGCATGTCATTGTATTTTATCGGACCGGCATTGGAGGAGTTTATTTTAAGTTTTTTAGACTTGATCGAAGAATTGGTCCAAGCCCGTGGCGAGGAGAGTCGGCTGAGCACATAATTATTGCACAAGCGAAATACCCAACATAAAGAAGATAAACTGTGAGCTGTAATTGATGATTGGCAGTTTAAAGCTTGACTGAGTTAACAAGAAGAATCACTTTCGGTCAACCCATATTGATGATGTGGTCGAGCTCTACAAAGAAGAATTAGAAATCCAAACAGATTTGGCCCTCAAGGGCTTTAATTGATGAAGAGCCTCGCTAAAGCTTATATTAAGCCCAAAGATGTGCAAGGTAACCCACGAAGGACTCAGATTTTTGGCAGACCTTACAAACAAGGCTTAATCGAAATTCTTGATTTGATTGATGAGCGGATGACGCAATTTAGTCCTTTGGTTCAAGCTTTGTTTTAAAACCTCGGCTATACTCGCGATAAGTACAAATCTTCGGCCCCTCTCGCGTAATGTTTTTTTGTCTATACAAGCAAGGTTGTAGCTAGGGTTGACGGGGGACGTACTAAAGTCTATGGCATTCGTCTTGAGCCGAAATCCAGAACTGATGTAGAACAACTGGTATGTAATTATCTCGTCAAATTGGATCGTCAAAAACCAGCGCGATTTCGTCGGTAATTTTGGATCTTGGGTCAAATGATTTCGGATTGCGCTCAAAACTAGTCAATTGAAGCGAAACGACTATCTGATTCAAAATCATTACTTTGCCGTGAGATACGATGGATTTTTGGCATTCCAGATTCGTTTAGATCAATTTTCGGGCAGTTTTCTAATTTAGAAAATTTTCAATATTCTGATTATCTTTAATATTTTATTTGTATTCCATTAGAATAATTTAGATACAATTTAGGTTACGTTATCTATAGTTATTCTAATGCCTAAAAGAGTCTTATCTCTATATATAGGACGTCCAACTTTATAATCTACACATTATCATTCAATCAAATTCGAGTACTTTTTGAACTTGTCTTCCAAGTTCACTTCTCTCTATGTCATTTGGTATTAGAGTAGGATTCTCCTATGACGATGATGAATAACGTGAATGTCAATCTCTCCGTAGCTGAGGGCCATGAAAACGAGCTTATTACACGGACGGAGCTCAACCAATTCGTGGATCAAACCGATTTGATGTTTCAAGAGATCCTTGAGGCCATCCAGCGTTTGTCTACAAACCAAGCCCCTGGTGTTCTACCAACCGAGCAAATTCCTTTTGCTTGTGATCCCGAAGTTGCCATGGAGCGTGGAGGAAATCCCCGACATAGAAATCAAAATTATGTCGAGGATACTGAAGACGAAGACGATTTCCAAGATATGCACATTCATGGAGGTCGTCAATATAGAGTATTCCAAGATGAGTACGTTTGTGAAGGTCGCCGATAGAGAGGTTATCGTCGAGATCCTGAGCAGTATCAATTGAAGGTAGATCTCCCAACTTTCAACGGTAACCTAGATATTGAGGATTTTATGGACTGGCTATGGGAGGTCGAAAAGTTTTTCGATGCCATGGTGATCGAAGATAATCGCCAAGTGAAGCTTGTCGCATATAAACTGAAGGGTGACGCTTCGGCTTGGTGGGAGCAAATCAATTGACCCTACGTCGACAAGGACAGGCACCAATCCTGACATGGAATCAGATGAAACAGAAGTTGAAGAAGTAGTTCCTTCCATCGAATTATGAGCAGTTGTTATTTCAGCAATTCCAAAATTGCATGCAGTTGAATCGATCCGTCTAAGCTTATACAAGCGAGTTTCTTCAACTCTCTGGCCGCAATAACCTTGAAGAATCGAATGCCCAACAGACTGCTCGGTACATCAACGGGTTGCGACTCAATATCCAGGATCAAGTGTCCCTGCATCGATTGTTTACTGTCAATGATGCCCATGAAATGGCGAAAAAGGTTAAGATGCAGCTGGAAAGAGCTGGCCCTAATACTCGGGGTAACAACTACTCAGGTCGTGGAACGTTTAGAAAAGGAAAGCAAACTGAAATTTTAGATTCTTCAACACAGCAACAAAATGATACGAATCCAAATTCGGGGAGTATCGCAGAAGTGTCTAAAGAACCGATGGCATCAAACACTCATACGCCTAATCCAAGTGCACAGAATCTATATGCCAAACCTCAACCGATTAAATGTTACAAGTGTAATGAGTTGGCCATTGTTCCAGCAATTGTCCATGGCGGAGGATGGCCAATATTTTTTAGCATGATGATGAAGCCTATGAAGAAGAGTGGGTGGATGAGGAAGAAGTAGATGATGAAGTGGGTGAGCAAGTCAATTGTGTTGTCCGACGTCTATTGCTTGCCCCGTAGATAGAAGACACCCAGCGAAATCAACTCTTTCGCGCTCATTGTATTGTCAATAGCAAGGTATGTGATGTCATCATCGATAGCGAAAGTTGCGAAAATATAGTATCAAAGGCCTTGGTGGACCACTTGCAGTTGAAGACAGAGCCGCATCCCGCACCTTATACGATCGGGTGAATTTGTAAAGGAGCAGAACTTAAAGTAACTCAGTTATGTCGCCTACCTATTTCGATTGGAAAATCATATCAGGATATTATCGTCTGTGATGTTGTGGAGATGGATGCATGCCATGTGTTATTAGGGAGACCTTGGCAGTATGATGTAGATATCACTCATTGAGCTAGGGAGAATACTTACTCTTTTGTGTCGAAGAAGATTAAAATTACTTTGAAACCAAATAGTAGTCTTCCTCAGATTCTAAAGAAGCAAGGCACCGACGTTATGTTAAATGTTCATAAATGTGAGGGAATGTATATGGTTGTGGAAAAGGGAGATCAGCAAGCTGTGATTAATATTCCTGATGTTCTTAAGCCCTTGCTGAAGCCTTTCAGGGATGTAATGCCAAAAGACTTACTTAACGGATTACCTCCTTTGAGAGATATCTAGCATGAGCTTGATTTTCTTTCAGGTGTCAGTCTTCCTAACTTGCCACATTATCGGATGAATCCGAAGGAGAATCAGATTTTGCAAGATCAGATGGAGGAGCTCCTTGGAAAAGGATTCTTGCGCAAGAGTAAAAGTCCTTGTGCTGCTCCTGCGCTTCTCACGCCAAAGAAAAATGGAAGTATGCGGATGTGTATTGATAGACGTGCCATCAACCGGATTGTCATCAAGTACAGATTCTCGATTCCTCGATTGGATGATATGCTAGACAGACTTGCTGGATCAAGGGTCTTTACGAAGATCGATCTGCATAGCGAATACCACCAAGTTCGCATCCGACCTGGTGATGAGTGGAAAACGGCTTTCAAGACAAGTGCAGGTTTGTATGAATGACTTGTTATGTCGTTCGGCCTAACTAACTCACCTAGCACTTTCATGTGTTTGATGACTCGGGTTCTTAAAACTTTCATTGGCAAATTTGTAGTAGTTTTCTTTGATGACATTCTCATATTAGTCCAGATGATCGGCAGCACATGGAGCACCTGAGAGATGTCCTGCTAGCCTTGCAGTCGAACAAGTTATTTATAAATCTGAAGAAATGTAGTTTTATGACAGAACGACTTCTTTTCCTAGGCTTTGTTGTTGGGGCAGATGGACTTCGTGTAGATGCAAAAAAGGTGGCTACAATCCGCAGTTGGCTAGTACCCAAGAATGTTGGTGAGCCTCGTAGTTTCCATGGCCTTGCTACATTCTATCGGCGCTTTATTAGAAATTTCAGCACTATTATGGCCCCAACATTGATTGTTTGAATAAGGAAAATTTTCGTTGGGGATGATGAAGCGGAAGCCAGTTTCAAGCTCATCAAAGAAAAGATCTCCACTGCTCTGGTATTGATGCTCCCTGACTTTGAGAAAGTGTTCGAGCACTTTTCGGACAGTTTTCTAACTTAGGAAATTTTCAATATTCTGATTATCTTTAATATTTGATTCATATTCCATTAGAATAAGTTAGATACGATTTAGGTTACGTTATATATAGTTATTCTGATGCCTAAATGAGTCTTATTTCTATATATAGTATGTCCACCTTTGTAATCTACGCATTATCATTCAATCAAATTCGAGTACTCTTTAGACTTGTTTTCTAAATTCGCTTCTCTCTGCGTCAAGAACGCTCGTGGAAAATTTAAAGAGTTCGATTATCTCCCCATCCGGTCGAGATAATCCTCGTTGATCTCGAGAGCCCGTCGGTCGAGGCTTCGTCGTCCGTCCTCATCCACACTCGTGAGACGTCACCATATCAGCACCTCTTCCAGCAGTGAGGTGCATCACCAGAAGTCTTTCCCGGCACACAATCGGAACAATCAACCCCGGTGTTCCTAGTTTGAACACGTGGGTTAAACATCCCACCGAAGACAGCTCAAAATCATCGCTGTCCAGCCCCCCGTATTGGTCTTATTTGAGGTTCTGATTCATCTTTCACATGCGCTAGATTTGCTGAGGAACTTCAGCGACGAATCGGTTCCAAAAGGAGCTTGAGTTGCGCGTAAATCTCAAGCTGAATTTTTGCCGGAATTTGATCAAAAAAGAGGCTGTACCCGGCTTTTTCTGTCTCGTGGTTGTCCCCTGCTCAGAGTTTCTGTTTTGTCCCTTGTTGCCGCAGAACCGAAGAGAACCAGTAATCCAGACTGAATTCGTGCGCTCATCTTTACCGCCGAAAGCTCGACGCAGCCGCAAACCAAACACAAGTCTTCATCCCGATGATCAGTCCAAGAATTTGGTCTGCAAGATCGTGCGATTCGGTTTCAAATAAAAAAGAAGCAACTTCGTGAGATTAGGTAAGCTTTGTACTCATCATTTGAATGCAAGAATGCTTGCATGCCGGTTATATGTTATTTAGCATATCATGTAAAAATCGTTCACTAACTTGCCCTGCTTGAGGATATATTGTATATACCCTACGGGGTTATTTGAATGATCACGGCATTTTGTAAACCACTTCACTTTTTTTTCCTTTTTATTTTATTTCACTCAGAAAATTGTGTTAAAAAGGACTAAAATATTGTGACAATGTCTCAAGCGGAATCTGGTGGTGCGTCATATACCAATTTGGGAATATCGTGTATTCAGAGTTGTATATGTTTGAGTATCTTGATATTTTCCTTGCCATAATAAAAATTGCCAACCATGTTTGAAAATTTCAAGATTCTTGCCTAATTTGGGATTTCTCATTGATATATTTTTTTTTTGCAGGGTCTTGGTGATAATCCAGTTAATTCGAAGAAAAAAATATATTTTGAATATATCCAAGTTACTGAAGATATAAAAAAATCTTTCAAAACGTGATCGATTAGGAAAATTTCCTAATCTGCAACCGCATATATGGAAATAAGTCTATCTATCAAACCTTAGATAGAATTATTTCCATAGTAGTTGTTTGCAATTTAAGGGTCGATTTGTCAGGCTTCATATTTAACCTTGATTCGAAATAAGTAGCGACAATTATTTTTTCATTAAAAAATTTGCAACTTTAATTTAAATACATTTATAAAAAAAATTGAAAATCACAAAAAAATTTAAAAAAAAATCGTTCATGTCTCATGTCTTTAAATTTCATGTCAGAAAATCTCAGAAAATAAAATATATAGCATATTTTCTTAAAAACCACATCTTAATCATCTTTAGTAAGATAGGGTTTTCTAGAAATACTATCTAATGGATTGCATCTTTCCATAATAAACTTTTCAAATCCATCTGAATCTTTTAAAAGTTGTAGATTTAGGGTTAATAGATTTGCCTTAAAAATTTGGAAATTAATGGAATCTAAAAACTTTAAGTTAATTTTGAACCAATTCATCTTCATTTTTCATTAATTTTTAATTTTGAAAATTCATAAAAAAATACAAAAAAAACACAAAAGGAAAACATAAAAACCACCTTTGAAATTCAAGTCAAAATTCATCCCAATTGCCAAATCGAACATTTTTCATGAAATTGGTATCGTAAGGGCATTAATTAAAGAATTAATGCAACCAAGTTCCGAACTTAAAACTTCATAGAAATAAAATTATTTTTCTCTGCTATTTTATTTAGGTTTCTAATCAACCTACGTAAAAATGATTAGTGGTGACTCCTAAAAATTTAAAATCTTTTTGCTTGAACCATAAGTCACAATTTGGTAGAATTTGGAAGAGTTTGAGCTAGGTTAGTTAATTTAATTAATTAATATGGTAATCCATTAACCTAAGATTGGAAACCCAATTTTTAGATCGCGACATTTGGTACAGCGAATACTGTACTTATTGCAGCATTTATATTTGGCAGTTACAATGCATGATATGAGAGAATGAAAGTTTATAGTTATGACTAAACTTATGCGTAGTATTGATTTATCAATTTGAAAACCTGTAAATCTAGGGCAAATTGTGAAGGACACAACATGTTGCTCGCGCTAGCTTTTCTTATGGAGAAATCATACTCGTTGCAATGGAGACTGAATTGTGGTACCCGAATTGACCGAACAATTTAATTTGATAGGTAGTTTCAGACTCCAAGAATCCTCGTTACTAATACTTGTTGAACACTTAGAACAAATCTAGGGATGAAGAACGAATCTAGGGATGGAAAGAAAATATCTGGCAAGCCGCATTTCCCATTATGAGCTAGTGTGGGGTCTCCAGTATTCCATAACACTATAGGTAAGGTACTAGTTTAGTGAGTATGGACAGTATATGTTCAAGAAACCTAAGCTTCTCATTGTTTAGGACATGAAATGCTTCTTTGCTGCAATTTCATGAAATTTCATTTGGTGCCGTTACTATCCTTAATATGATAATGTTGTGACAAAGTGAGCATATCAATATCATATAAGCATAATTGCAAAAAACCTTGTTCAAGTTTGATTGTCATATCAAAAACCCTCCTCACATGTCAAAATCTACATCGTGCCTCTCCCCAGATCATAATTGAGCTATTTCCTTTTATGCACGCCTTAGATCTACACTTAGAATGTGAAATCCAATGTTGAGGATGGGGTAATCAGAGAAATATGTATGGATGGGAAGTGCTTGTGGCGATCATGGGCGTTTTGCAAGGGAGTGCCCTAGTGAAATGGGCAGAGGAGGTTGTGGTGCAGGAAACTCGCATTCGCGGTAGAAAGAATGCTCCTCATTGGTACGCAGATAATTATTTCCAGTTGAAGCAACGCTATCGATTTTGTGCCGATTGGAAAAAAAGTTGTGCTTGTGGCAGAGCAATTGGAGGTACTGTTGTTACTTACTAGAGGTGTCGAAGTCTCTTCTATTGCATCTCTTCTTCGTGGTTGTCTGAGTGAACAAATGGGCTTGATCACCCACCCATGCATGGCTGAGTTGGTTTAAAAACGGACCATCCCTCGTCAGGTCCCTGATTCAAATCTCTCAACTCGCGCTCCGTGACTTAAGTGAGGGTCGCGACTGGTGGTTGTCGTGCTAGTCCCCACGAGAAATAGTAGAGATGCGCGCAAACTGGCCCAGACACCTCGATCATAAAAAAAAACATAAAAAAAAATGGGCTTGATCAGTCTTTTGATGTGCCAACTATGGCTAATAGATTCAACTGTTTAATGTCTGTCAATGCTCGTCTTGATGACATTGCTTGCTTGACTTCAAGAATCATAGTTGGTCTCTACTCTATCAATGCTATGATGGGTCCTGGATTCTCTTTCGGTTACATGCTTTAGCACTTCCAAATCCATCTGTGATCATTCTTAGTGTTATATTCTGAGTTCCAAATTAGTGATAAGGTTATTTTGGATCATTCACTTTGTTTTAGGGTTTCTTTGATAGGGGCTATAAAAATGATACCTTGCATATCATATAGGGGATGCTTACTTTAGCTTCTGCCTCGAAACCCTTTGTTTTCACTTTCTTCTTGTCAAATCTTTGGATATTTGATTGTACGTTTGTACTCATTATTGAAGATAGAGAAACCCCTCTCTCTCCCTGTGATTTTTCCCGTTTTGGGTTTTCCATGTATATTGCGTCTCGGGCGTTTTTTATTTTACTTTCATCTTTAATGTTATGCACTTGAATTTACGCATCTCTTAGCGTTTTTCACAACAAATTGGTATCAGAGTGAAGGAATTTCGGTCTTTTTTCCACAACAAATTGTCGTTTTCCGCAACAAATTGAAGCTGCCAAGGAAATTCTAGGTATGGAGATTCGTAGCATAGGCTGGAAAATTAAACCTTTCGCAAAATGGGTATATTGAGAAAGTGCTTGAACGTTTCGGTATGAAGAATGCTATAGCGGTAAGTACTCTTTTGTCATCTCATTTTAGACTTTATGTTTCTTTGTCACCAAAAACCAAAGAAGATGAAGATGAGATGTCTCAAGTTCCATATCCTAAGGTTATGGGTAGTATTATGTATGCCATGGAATGCAATCTCCAGACATTTCCCAAGCAGTTAGTGTTGTGAGCAGGTATATGACAAATCCGAGTAAAGCTCACTGGCAAGCAGTGAAGTAGATTCTTCGATATATCCAAGGTATCTCAGATGTTGGTTTGGTCTTTGGTAGAGGTTGTGATATAGGGCATTCAGCTGCTGGTTTCGTTGATTCTGACTATGCAAGTGATCTCGATAAATAGAGATCTTTGACAGGCTATGTTTTTACACTTAGCTATTCTGTGGTTAGTTGGAGAACAACTTTGCAAAACACAGTTACTTTATCTACCACCAAAGTAGAGTACATGGCAGAAACAGAAGCAGCAAAGGAAACTCTTTGGTTGAAGTGTTTGGTTAAAGAACTTGGGTAAAGCAAGAGGGAGCCTCCAGCATCTTTTGCGATAACTAAAGTACGATTCAATTGACAAAGAATGCGATGTATCACGAGAGAACCAAACGCATCGATATTCGTTATCATTTTGTGCGTGATGAGGTTGCTAAAGGTACAATAACAGTAAAGAAAGTACCTACAGCGGATAATCTAGCAGATATGTTGACTAAACCAATTTCTTTGATCAAGTTCAAGCATTGTTTGGATTTGGTTGGTGTTCTCACTGTTTGAGTTGCTTAGATGGTGTTGATGGCAGTTCATCCCTTGTTTCCTACATCGAGTACGCTCACGTAGGCTTAGGGGTGTACGTCGTTAATTCTGCCGTTTGGTAGGTAGCCTTGTGTAGTCACTCTTGAAGGTGAGGGAGAGAGGTCTTGTGACATTTGGTAAAATGCTCTTATGGAGATTTAAAGTCAAGGTGGAGATTTGTTATATTCTGACTTCCAAATTAGTGATAAGGTTATTTTGGACCATTCACTTTGTTTTAGGGTTTCTTTGGTGGAGGTTATAAAAAGGATATCTTGCATATCACATAGGGAATGCTTACTTTAGCTTATGTCCCGAAATCCTTTATTTTCCCTTTCTTCTTGTCACATCTTTGAATATTTGATTGTACGCTTGTACTCGTCATGGAAGATAGTGAAACCACTCTCTCTTCCCGTGGTTTTTCCCGTTTTGGGTTTTCCACGTATATCGCGTATTGTGTGTTTTTTATTTTACTTTCATCCTTACTGTTACGCGCTTGAATTTGCGCATCTCTTAGCGTTTTTCGCAATACTTAGAAATGAATGCCCATTTTGGCTGCGGTTTTTCAAATGTCTAAATTTTTTAAAAGGAGTTAAGCTGGTACACATTTAGTATGTGAGTTTTCTGTCTAGTGTGTGTGTGTGTGTGTGTGTGTGTGTGTGTGTGTTTGTCGAAAAAGTTATTTCATTCATATTATAAAGTTGATAAGCACATCAGATGTGCTTCTAAGCATAACAAAAGGTGAAAAAATTTACGACTGAAATGGTAAACTTAAAAGATTTAGGACGAAATTGGTAAAAGTGTGAAAGGTTTATGATTTTTTTTAATAATTTTCCCAAGAAAAGATGTCCCTACTTTCTAAGCATGGAAGATATGGATAGGTCACCTGACTTGACTTGAGGTATCATAGATTTTCATATTTGATATCACCTGCCAATCGCAGCTTGTTTACTTTTCGACTAACTATATAGCTTTGCAATTAAATACACACCTTAGTTCTTTCTATAATTTCAATGATATAATAGCGCCGACTTTGTTACTATCGGCTAATAATTCATCCATAAGCACACAAGAAGCAAAGTTCAATTCTCAAATAATGTATTCTATTGGAAAATAAGAGATATTTTGATGGATGAGTGAATGAGAAATTGTTTCTCAATGAACACCCTTGAGTTGGAAGTGGGAAGTAACAAAACATTAGTCCTACATTGGAAAGAAAAAATACCTTGGAATGTTTTATATGTAGTTATACTCCTTTTGAGTAGTAAATATCATAACATAAGTGATATGCCTCCCCCGTGCATGCAAGGGGTGAAATCCCAGACCCCGACGAAGGCCCGACGAGCTGAAGCTTGGGCGCGAATGCAGGATCGAAAAGTGGGTCTCGTAACAATTGCTTAATTGAATTAGTAACCATATGAGTCTGTCGTTATAGAATTAGAAGCATAATGGCTCTGTTGTTATGGTTCTTCTGTTAAAAAATTAAAGTTATAACGACAGATTTATTAAGCCGTTATTCCTTTTTTTCCGAAATGCCCCATTTACCCTATAAATAGGTGGATTTTCATTCTGTTTCAAGAAGATAGAAAACACTAGAACGAAAAAGAAAACATTTTCTCCATCTCTTTCAATTCTCTGCATTTGCATTGTTTTCAATAGTGTTCAAGTTCGCTGAAAGCTTTGGAGTGATGTGTTTGTCTCTATCGCTGCCAACCATTGTACCCTGCAAGACAGACGTTCTCGAAACCTCAAAGTACGTATAGGAGAGAACAAATTGATTTTAAGGAAACTGTGTCAAACACAAGCCTCGACATTTGTATCAATTCCACTTCCTTTCAATATTGTTGTGATCCTGTTCTCAGCCTTTGTGACTCTGCTAATTCAATGTTTGTGCCTCTGCCAATTCAGTATTTGTACATGTGCAGCTTATCGTCCAAATCTCGATAGCTTGTAGTAAAATTCGACCGCTTATCGTCTAAACCTCATTAGCTTATCGTCAAAACCTTGATAGCTTATAATCCAAATTATCGATAGCTTATTGCAGCATTGATAACCTATCAAGTCCACTTATCACTTATCAAGATAACTTATCATATAATCAATAATTAAATTAGTACTAAGCATATTTAGACTAATTTAAACTCATTCTAATCAAGTTTAACATACTAATCAAGGGATTAGTGCGACAACTCACCCAATTTCGATTCTCGAAGTACCGACACGTCGGCAGCGGCGAAGGCTACGCATCGCTTGGTCTACGTGAGACCACGATGGACAGTTGAACAATAGCAACACACTTTTGATTGTGCTGGTTTCACTTGACGAAGCTCGAAATAGGAACGGAAATGGCTCAACGAAGCTCATACGGCAACGAGATGACATAGCAGTGCTTGTGGGTGATTTTCGCCAGTCAAAACAATAGTCAAGGTGCTATGATAGTGCTGGTGGTGGTCGGCCAGGAGAGGAAAATGGGAGAGAGAGATAGCGTTGGTTTTTGGGAGAGAATGAAAGGGGGGAAAGAAATGGATAATAACAAGAGGGCTTCTTACACAAGCTAGGATTGGATAAGACCCCTCATAATAGCCTTGCCTCAAAAGTCTTCATCCCATTAAAGCTTCTTAACTTATTTTTTTTAATAATGCAACAAGGGTAATTTGGTCATTTCAAATGGTAAGTGCATTTTGGTAATTTAGTATGAAGTACTATTCATGTATTTGAGCTAATATTTTATACGAATTGGCATGAATTGAAATTAAGCTCTAATGGATAACGTTTGGGCTTTAGAATGGCTTAATAAACTTTAGAAAGCTTAATAAGCTTTAGTAAGGCTTACTTGGGCCCAGATGGCTAAACACTATTAGGGCTTGAGGCCTAATGTACCTTCATTCAGCCTGCTTTCTCGTAGGCCTCAAATCTCGGCCCATGGACCCTTAAATTGAGAGTCTCGAGAAAACTGATAAATTGGTAATTCAATGAGATGATATCCAATAGTTTAGTCATGAAATCCTCAAAGATTCGATACCCTCATTTGGATTCTAATTCATGACCAAAATTGATCTATTGGGACTATAGTACCTCTCGAGCTAACAAACGGCTTTAGGAGTAACACGTGTTCGACCCGGGCTCAATTCGACATAAATCCGTGTTCAAGATTTCTCAAGCCATGGATGACCTCGGTTGTCATAAAACTGTGAGGGATCAATCACTAGTTTCAAATGTATACAATAATTAGGAATCGGTTAGGACCACTCGCAATTCATACAACGTTCAAGTTATATCACACGTGATCCGATTGTATACTATTGTCAAAACATTCTATAGCCATTCCTTGACCAATCTTTATGGCTCAAAATTGTCCCTCGTCAATCCTTATGGTCAATTTGTTGGTACATGATTGAGTTCTTAGGTCAAGCGTACTTATCCTTAATAATCTTTCCCTTTTGGTTAGCTTCTCATGAGTGACCAATTCAAAGCGAGAATCACTAACAGTGCATCCACTAAAATCATCATTTCATTATATTCTGAGTAGGGTCGAATTTGAGGATGTCACAACTCTTCCTCCCTTAAACAATTTCATCCTCGAAATTTATAACAACCATACTACTGAAAAAGATGGTGATGTCTTCGTCTTATTTTTTCCTCATTTTCCCAAGTAGCTCCCTCCGTTTTATGGTGTTGCCAAATCTCCTTGACTAAAGGGTTCGTCTTGTTCCGCAATACTTGTTCTTTTCTATCTACAATTCGCACTGGTCTTTCCATGTACGACACCATGTCGTCCACGTCTATTTCTTCATAATTCAGCACGTGGGTCAGATCAGGCTCATATTTCCTTACACTACCATCTGGAAGATTATAAAGTATCTTAATGAATATTAATGGCGATAGTCCTTGCCATATCGGAACATCTAGCCAGCATTAGTTATTGTCCAGCCCTGCTATATACTGCTATATCAGCTATGCAAGTATCACCAAAATCTCGATCATCCACCGACGATCAGTTATGTGAATCAACAGCAACAGTATCAATAAATCATGCCCATCACTCAGCTTCCATGAGCAAGCAAAACTATAAGACATGTAAGTGGACACAACGATGGATTCTCACAAAACAAATTGCAATATAACCATCGATTCTTAGCACAAAGCACGGATTAGAAACCAATGAGGACAAAGGCAGTATCTAAAAGGAACATTACCCAGGGGCGTGAGAGAGAGTGTGTGTGACATTCTGAATTTCCTGTCATTTTGAGGCTGTTGAATGTGAATGTACGTTTCGATGTATTTCAGTCTTGTCTCGCTCAGATCTAATCAATCTTGAGTAAATTGTCCAAAAGGGAAAGGCTAATGCATAACAAGGTACGTGGACTTAGGAAACTCAAAAAAGGAAATGACGCTTTGACCATAAAGATTGTCGAGGAAACATTTAGAGCCAATAAGGCCGATCAGATAACGATTAAGGAATACAATGCTAGCGTTATACGATTAGATCGTGGGTAATGCCGCTTAACCAATGTATAATTTGTAAATTTTCCTAAATTTGGCTATGACGAACGAAACCGTCGGAACTAGCGATGAACCCTCGCAATTACATGACAACCAAGGCTGTCATAACTTGAGTTTTCCTTAGTGTGATGAAAATCACAGAGTCGATACGCGTAACGTTTGCAAAAGTCGCCCGTTAGTTCGAGACAAACTGGAATTACAATCGACAGACGAATGATCATGAAATGAAGACTCAAAATTGGCAAGTGAAAATAGAGAATTCCAATTATGGATAAGAATTTGACAACGTTTCGTTAAATGGTAATTTCGAATCGAAAAAGCGAAATTTGGACTGAAAGTGCAAAATTATTATTTTGCCCATCGACCATTTGCCTTGCATTAAGAATTCAAGAAGGACAAAATGGTCAATCCTTCTCATCCATGGCTGCCGAAAATTCATGCACAAGGGTCAAAGAAAAGTCAAAGCCTTAAGTTGTATTATTGGTGAGTGCAACATGTCAACCATTGAAACCTTCAAGCATTAATTGCCATCACCAACCCAAATCTAATCAAATTAACCTCAATTACGTGTGTGAGATAATTATTTGAGGACCTCTTCAGCCATGTATACCATTTACATCAACTCCCTCGCATTTTCTTCTTCAATTTCACCTCAACCGAAACTGCCCAGAAGATAGATTCTGCCCTCCTTGTTCGGTCTACTCGAGCTTACCTTTCTGGCGCCGCCTCGCCATGCGCCTACCACCAGGAGCGAGGTTGATGTGTTCCCGACAAGTTTCAAGTGGTAGATTGAGGTTTCGTTGAACGATTTTTCCCGATCAACCCTTAGACCAAAACCGGACGGAAATTGCACGAGCTGAGGTAAGGTCTTCGTTCTACCTCTTAAAGACTCTAATTGGCCTCAAATGTTTTAGGAGACCTTCATAACATCTAGTACTAAGGTTGGATGATCTATGGTTGCAAGTTTGATGATTTTAAAATAGGTTTTCATGGTTGAATATTGATGATCAAAACTGGACAAATTCTGATTAAGTGGAGACTGGGCTATTCCGAAGTTTTTGGGGTGTCGATCCACTTCAAATCTCACGGTGAGCTTCCTAAACCCATAAAGGAATATCTTAGCAAGTTGGTTATTGACGGATTGACGATTAGAATTGAATTATAGCTCGATTAAATAGTTGGAACCCAAAATCGATTCTGTTTTGAGGATGAATGCATGTTGGCCGATTCTGTTTAGGGGTTAAATGAAGAGTATTTGAACTTCAAATGGACTTATGATACCCTATTTGATGTATTGTGAAGTGTCGATGAGAAGTGTGAGAAGTGGATTGAGGTTTAGAGGTGATTTATGGCAAATTTTGTACATAAACCTCTAAGTTATGACTTATTATGGATATGGCCATGTAAGCCGAATACATTAAGGGATCGAAGTGAGCATTGTCATGCGTTCAATTGTTATAAAAGGTGTCCTGAATTGCCAATGGCGTGACTAGGAAAATATTGAGTTAATGGAAGTGGGCATTCCATGGTTTGTGACTCAAGATTGGTTCATCTTTTTAGGTTGACGAAGAATTCATGGGAATTTTTTACTTGTGGTATTGAGGAGAATTGCCTGGTGTGACATTGTACTGAGTAATCAAAGTAAGTGTCTTCTAAACCTTTATCTGAATGCTAAGACATTGCTGGATGAGTCATTGAATGATTTGAATGATTTGAATGATTGGTAAATTTTATTAATTGAATTGTGTGTGTTGTGATGGCATTGTGGATCCAACGAAGAAAATGTAGAGGATACCGATTAGTCTGATGACCTTGGTGGTATCGGAGTGTGGTGAAATTGAATGAGAATGAGAATGCCGATTGGTCTGATGATCCCGGTGGTATTGCCTGGCTGTGAGCCATGAGAGTACCGATTAGCCTGTGACCCTAGTGGTACGTAGACATCTTTTGGTCTGTGACCCCGGAGATGTCAAGTGGCAAGAGAGCCAGAGGAGTATGTGAGTGAATGAGAAGTAGAGGCAGTGGTGTATCGAGTGTATGTGCTTGCATATTAGGACCCTGGAATTGAGCATGATTGTTCGTACTGATTATCCATTCTTGATAATTGATACTGTCATTGTGTAATGCCTTGTGCCGTTGCGTTATTTGTTATTTTGCATTTGAGTGGCATATGTGTGTGGTCTGGTAAGACTGGCATTGAGGTATAGGGTTAGATTTCACTTTCTGAGATGTCAATCTCACCCCGTAGTGGGACAAACTTTTTAGATCCTAAGCCTTAGCCATGCTGCCAATCCGCTTGGGCGATCCAAAGGAGATGACCGCCCTTTTTGATGAATTTTCGTATCGGAAGGGAATTACATATGTCAAGAAGCGCACAATTATCTGGATAGATGAAGGAAAGATGGAACTACAACCCCACCATTTTGAGGCATGGTTTCGTCAAGTGGGTGACAGTAGCTTAATGGGATCTCTGCTGCCTAAGAATGTTCCATGGAAAGTGATTTCAATCTAGTGTCATCCGTCCCGACCGGGTATTGAAGTAAATAACCCAGCATCCGTGGGAGGTTCAAGGAACATACCTGTAGTGTCGAAGTCTCCATTGTTTTCTGTAGAGTATGTGAATTATATAGAGATTTCTGCTGAGGCGATCGAGGCCATTGACGAAGAGGACGAAGCAGAAGCTAAAGAAGAAGAGGAAACCGAGGAAGACTCTGAAGAACCTTTAGAAAACGTACCATCTGAAACTTTTTCGGAGTACAATCCAAATGATGAGGGAGACGATGGAAAGGACGAACCAAGTTGTTCTTCTGAGAAGTCCGAGTAAAGGGGTTAGGTGAATAAGGAACCATTTTGGTGTGAGACTCTAGGAAGGGAATAGTAGTAACTTTTGAGCCCTAGGCCTTAGTTTCTTTTATTACCTAGGTGTGTGGCTTTACATTTTTGTCTTTTCCCTTCCGTTATATGTACTGGATGTTTCTGAAATGTATAAATGGGTGTGTTTTTGAATTCTTCCAAAACTCACCTTTTCTTTTTATTTTATTGTACGGCGATGTATCCCGTCTTTTGCGTGTGCACATTCATATCATACTAGGCCGTGTAAGGATCCTGGGTAAGTATTGGCCCGAGGTGGATGTAATGAGCTTCAGGAGACGCGGGGCGTTACAGAGAGAATATGACGAACCACCGGTGCACAAAACTTCAGGCAAACTAGGACACCGTACTGTTCATAAATGCCATCTGACTGTCTAAATCTAGAATGCATGAAAGTTCATAAGGTAAACAAACCACCTAAAAGATCCAGTTCTACAGCAAGCAGCACTCAAGTTCAGAAAGAAAAAAAAAAACCGAACAAATCAAGATGGAGCCGCAGAAAAGAGATGTTTACTGCATGTAAAATATGCAAATGAAATACTAAAGGCCCGTTTGTTTGTGCTAAAGTAAAAAAAAAAAAAAAATAGTACTTTTTTCGACCCCCGCCAAAATCTACTTCTGAAAAGAAAAAATCATGTAATCCTCCGTATCAACATTTGTATCCCGTGATAGTTTCGATTTTAAAATAATTAAATTGAGTGTCCCGTGATCTAGTGGTGTCAATATGGGCTAGAAAATCGATATTCAATTAACTATAAGTGGATCACATATGGGTTAGTCAAGTTCTAACGAAAGTCCGACCAAAAAATTCATTGTTAATGGGTATCAATTATAAGTCTAATCATATGTAGGTTGTGAATGGGTTTTCAAACCCATTTACAACTCTCTGGACAAACCCAACCCATGTATAATTCACTTAGCTTGTTAAATTTAAAAGTCTGTACTTTTTTATTTTTTATTTTTTATTTTTTATTTTTTATTTTTTATTTTTTTTTAGTTTTTATAAGTATAAGAAAGAAAGAAAAAACAGAAATAAAGTTAATAAATATAAAATTGTTGAAAGAAGTAGAATGTTGTCGCAGTCCGCCGCCGCCAGTCTTCGCCGTCCAATGTTGTCGTCAGTGAACCTAATAGCCAGGTTTCAAAGGGAAAAAAGGTAAAAAAAAAAAAAATGGAAAGTTAAACTTGAAAACAATCCTTTAAAAAAAGTTGTAAATACTTTCACTAGATTCATATTGCATTTTATGTAAGTATTTTAGCAATATCATTTTTTAACAAATTATAAGAAACAAGTATTCCATGATTTGGTTAAATAAAGAAGTGTTTAAATAATATGGGTCATGTATGATATGAGTCGTCAAATGCACTACACGAAAATGAATCAATCTGGGTCGAATCATTTCGACCTGATCTAACCGTTTGATACCTCTAACTAACCTTTTGTGGAAATCGTTGATAACAGATATCAACAGATAGTATATCCGTGAACCTTTGATCAAGTGAGAATTAATCATGACAGACATTCAAGTTATTAGGGGCAAGGAAATCAAAAAGCATAGGCTGCTTGAAATAACTACACCTTTTCCATGTCAACTCGACTCGTGTTTCACGTCATTGGTCAGCCTTAACCTTGTGAACGTCTGTTGATCATTAAGATTAGTCCAAAAAATTTTACTTCCTTTGTGCATAACATGGAAGTGGAATCTCTGTGGCTCATTGAGATTTTCGGATTTACCAAGCCACAGAACGCGATCATCATGGGATACACAGCAAATACGGTACCCAACTAATGCATGACAGGAGAGGAGGACCGAATAAAAGTATATAGTTGTGACTCAACTATGCAGTGTATTAATTTATCAATTCGAAACCCGGAGAGCCTAGCTAGGGAAAAAGGGGGAAAATATAAAGGACACATTACGTTGCTTGTGCTAGCTTTTCTTGTGGAAAAACCATATTCAGTGAGACTGAACTGTGGTCCATGATTTGACTGAACAATTTAATTTGATAGATAGATTTAGACTCTAAGAATCATCGTCACTTATTCTTGCTGAGCACTTAGATGCAAATCCTTGGTTGGATTTGAATAGACTATCAATATAGGTCAAAGACCCATATTTTAACCTCATTTATTAAAGTGGTTCAAATATAGGTCTCGTTATAATTAAGATTGGATTATGTATATACAGATTTTGAAAAAGAAAGCCCAAACAATATAAGGGGAATTTAAAAAAAAAAAAAAAGGCCTCAAATGCCCTCATTTTCTCAAATAAGAACCTAAAGTGGATTTTATTTTAAATAAGGGCCTGAACTACCCTCTTGTCTCGAAGAACAGCTTGAAGCACATATTATTTCAAATAAAAGCATAAAGTGACTATATTAGTCTCAAAAAAGTGCCTAAGTTACTTTAGTTAGGGGCATTTTGATCATTTATTATTTTATTTTATTTTATTTTATTTTTTTCTTTTTCCTATTTTTTAAAGATATTTTTAAAAAAACTGGAAAAAAAAAATATATAAAGAACACGGGCGGAAGGTCAGTCCTTCTACATGTGTTCTTTTTTTATTTTTTGTTTTTTGTTTTAATTTAATTTAACAAAAAAATTAGAATAAAATTATATTTTTCAAAAACTCCCTTGGCCAACCAGCCAATGAGGTTAAGCCCTTATTTAAAATAATGATAGCCACTTGAGGCCCTTGTTTGAAATAATAATGATACTTCAGGATCTTACTTGAGAAAATAAAAGCAATTAAGGCCTTTTTTTTAAAATTTTTCCGAAGGTTTTATTTGGGTCTATGACAAACTCATTTTCGTCCCTTTTTTCCAGCATGTGACCCGCAGCTTCCCAAGCACCCATATGTAAATGATCCTCAACCCAAGTATGTTCGTTTATCTTTTTCATTTTCTCTTATATTAGTTATTGAAAAGTAAAACAAAGAAAGAAAAAATAAAATAAAATAAATGTTCTCAAAGTCGCCAGCCACGATGACAACCGATCGCCGCCAGAGAAAAAGGGAAAGAAAATAGAAAATGAAATATAAAAACTAATTTTATAAAAAAAAATATTAATAATCATAAATTTTTACTATTAAAAATATAATTTTTTAAAATTCAGTTGCATGACAATATTTTAGCAATAGAATTTTTCTTAATAAATTATAAGACATCAATATTCATGATTTAGTCAAATATAATAGTATTTAAGTTATACGGGTCGGGTTGGGTGTGTGTGTGTATCTTTGTTTATTTATTTTTATATATTTATCTATTTTCTCTCAATTGATTCTGCTTTTATTTTTACAATTTTTTGGAGTTCATCGATCCCGACCCTAATTAATTTGGGATAAATGTGTTATTGATCTTGAGTTGGGTTGGGTATGAATAAGACCGGATATGGATCGCTAGTTGTGTAATGTATGATCAATATGAGTTGGACTATATTCGATTTGAACTCAACTCAACCCGATCCACCAGTTTCCACATTTAGATTTGAATAATATATCTCTTACGGTAGTTTTGGAGGCTAGTGCTATTGCTTTTTAAATGGGATCAGAGTTGATACGCCTTGTTCATTGGCTGAACTCACCAAATTGGTGCTCTTGTCTACAGAATTGGTTTTGTGTCATCAATTAAAAAAAATGAGACTCCTTTTATAGAATAGTCATCAGAACAGACCTAGAGATGGAAAAAGCGTGTGAAGTTGTATTTCCCATTGATCTATTGTGGGTTCCCAGTATTTTGTAACTTGATCAGGAAGTTCTAGCTAGATGAGTGATTTTGGGCAATAACTGCTCTAGCATTTGGTTATTTTTTTTTTTTAGGGCAATAACTGCTCTAGCATTTGGTTAGTTTGTATGCTTAGGATCGATTAACTCTAGAAACCTAAGCTTTCGTGGATTTGGATTTGGAGCTTTTGATGAGAAGCGAGTCAGAGGAAGAGGCTCAATAGGCTAAGAATGGGATGGACTCGGATGGGAGAAATATCACTGTGGAAACGAAAGGTTGGACGGATGAAACACGTTTTCTTTTGACTTTTCCCATGTGAATCTGTCAATAGAAGAGTAAAGGAGAAGAAGGATCGCTGCTGCTCCCATCACACCGCACTTTGGACCGGGACAAGAACGTCCATGGACAATGACAGTCTTGCCTGTGTAATGAACAGACAGAAATTGCTATTTGAATTTAAGGGTTTGGATCTTTTTCTTCAAACTCAGTACCCGAAAGTGAAGATTTTCTATGCGCGGAAAAACTGAAGTCGCCGCCAGTACCATCTGGCATGGGCAACTCAGAAATTGGTAGGTGGGTCATAGGATAAGGACGCGAGTGGCAACGAACAAAACTAGCTCCACATGATGTTTGAGTACGAGAGAGCCATGATTGACTGAAGCGGTCGCCACTCCCAAAGGGCACGGTAATAATGTTCTGAGTATACGAGAAAATCAAGGTTGACTGAAGTCGTCGCCACCGACTAAAAGGCACGCGCAACTCGCGCACTGGGAGGTGGATTATCAGATGGTGACACAAGTGGGAATGGATCATGAACCAAACTGGGCCACGATGATATTTCAGCTCTCGTTGACTGACTGAAACTGGCGCTAGTAGTTTTCTGAGTACACGAAAGCAAGTCCGAAAACGACTAAACTATCTATTTATATTTTCGGAATAGAAAAATAACACAAATACGTTTGATACCACCCTAAAAAATTTCTATTTGTAATTTTTTTCATTTAATTATAAATGATAGTGAAGACTTAACAATTCATGTTTAGATAAAACTATTTGTAAGGATTTACCTGATCAAAAAATTGTAAGATGTTATCAAAAAAAAAAAATCCCACGTATTAGTTAGTAGAGGTGTCAAAAATAACTTATCTGGCCCCATCCAAAATTTTTAGGGTTTTTTTATTTGGGCCAGTTTGGGCCGGATTATGAGTAAATATTTCTAGCAGTTTGACTGTTCGAGTCGGGTTTGGATTTCATTTTTTCTTTCCCTTCTCTCCTGCATTTCCAAGAATTCTAAAAAAGCACTATAATTAACCAAAAGATTATATTTAAAGATTCAATCCAAAAATTGATAATATAAACAAAAAGCAGGATTTAACAAAACTCAAGTGTTTACATAATTCATGTATTTAGATACAAAGAATTCGAATATGAATTTGAATGTTCTTCTGTTGTTATCAAATCTTTAATTTTGCATATAAATTTTTTGGTGCGTCTTCTATAAAATGTATCAAAGGGTGCTAGAAAAATCTTAAAGTAGAATTGAAAAGAAATCTAGTCGATTATTTTAATTTTTTATAGACATTATTTTGATCACAAGTATACTAAGGAAGCCAAAAGTATAAATGGTCTTCTGCAAAAAAAAATAATAATAAATAACTAAACATGACCCACCCGAGCTGACTATCTAGGTATTTGCGAGTCGGGTTACGTTGAGCTTTTTTTTCTAAAATGACCTTGTTTCTCTTTTTTTTCCCAGGAACAAAACAATATATTTTTTAAAAATTTTCTTGTTTCTATTAAAAAAAATTTCCCTGACCATTGATATATTTTGGGAAATTGAAAAATTAACTGACATACACAAACAGACTTTTTCTATTCCTAGAATAAAAGAACAAAAAATCAGAGGAACAAAAAAGCTGCCAAACATGTCCAAAACAGCCCCGTAATTCAGAAATTTAAAGATAGATTATAGGATAAAGGACGCAGCTGATAATGAAGAAAACTAGGGTCCCATGGTGTTTCAGCTTTCATTGACTGACTTGATCATCAATAGTTACCTTGCTTGTCACGGCCTTCTGATTTTCTCAACTTGAGAGGACCATGAAAGATCTGTCACGACAAGTATTCTTGCATTTGATGGCATCACCGTGACTCTTTGCATAAGATGATGTTGCCCGCTGTTATATATACGCAAATTGTTTCGAGACAAGGCCGCAAAGGAACCTGAAAAAGGCTCTAGCTGAGAGCGCTTTTCTGCAGATCTTCATGGACCTTTCCTGTAGAGACCTGGTTTTATCCAGGTCATTCTTGTTCTTAACTGCCATCATTCTTCTGTTAGGGAGTGTCCTCTCATTAGTAGAACCTGGCAGGGAGGAGGCCGATCGGCTCGCTTTGCTGGAATTCAAGGCCCGAATAGTTGATCCTGGCGCAGTTTTGAGCTCCTGGAATGATTCTAGCCACTTCTGCAAGTGGTACGGTGTCACATGCAGTCATAGACACCGAAGAGTCGCCATACTAGATCTCCGATCCGAGAACCTGGCCGGTGTCGTGCCGCCCGACATTGGTAACCTGACCTTTCTGAGGAAAGTATATCTGCAAAACAACAGTTTCCGCTCCGAAATACCACCGCAGTTCGGCCGCTTGTTTCGATTGCAGAGGTTATTCCTTCACAACAACTCATTCAGTGGACAAATCCCTTCAAATCTCTCCCTTTGCTCTAACTTGCTCATGCTCAGCTTAGCCGAAAACAAGCTCGAAGGAAATTTGCCCGCGGAACTCAGTTTGTTGTCCAAGCTCCAAATACTCGTACTTGAAGCCAACGGCTTGATGGGAAACATTCCGCCGTCGATTGGAAACTTATCCTCTCTTCAAGTCCTCTCATTATCGTATAATAACCTCGGAGGTACGATCCCGGAGACCCTCGGACATTTGAGAGCACTAGATGCCCTCTTTCTTGGCACGAATAAATTTGTCGGTATGATTCCTCCCTCAGTCTTCAATTTATCCACCGTGACATGGCTTGATATATCTGAAAACCAATTAGAGGGGGGCTTACCCAGCGACTTAGGCTTCACTCTTCCGAATCTTGAGATAATCCATTTGTTTCGCAGCCACCTCACCGGACCCATTCCCGAGTCAATAAGCAACTCCTCTAATCTCGGTTTTTTCGAAATCGCATACAACAACTTTACTGGAAAAGTTCCTTCTTTCTCAAATGTGAGAGGACTTGATTGGTTTAACATCGGGGGTAACAACTTAGGAAGTGGGCAACCTTCTGATCTTGACTTCCTCTGCTCTCTAACCAATTCCACGAAGTTGACGACATTGTGGATTCACATGAATGCTTTTCAAGGAACAATACCCGACTGTGTCGGTAACCTCTCTATCACTCTTTCAGAGTTTGTGTTCCATGACAATTATATTTCTGGAACTTTACCCGCTGGAATCGGAAATCTCATCAATTTGGCGGTCCTGAAAATGTCGGGCAACAACATCGTCGGAGACATTCCTTCCGAGATTGGAAATCTAAACAAAATGAAGGTTATGTCTCTCAGCAAAAATAATTTCTCTGGGCAAATACCAGAATCTATCGGGAATTTAAGTCTGTTAACCGAATTGGGCTTGCACAACAATAATCTCTATGGCTCGATACCATCATCTCTAGGGAACTGTCAGAAACTACTTCTCTTGGACCTATCGATCAACAACCTCAGTGGTGACATACCCCCGAATATTGTGGGTCTCTCATCTTTGTCGCTTTATCTCGACTTGTCTCAAAATAGTCTTACGGGATCTCTTCCAAGAGAAGTTGGTAACCTGAAAAGTCTCGGCATATTAAGTCTTCACGGTAACAGATTAACTCAAAATATTCCAAGCAGTATCGGTAGTTGTAAAAGCATGGAAAGCCTATATTTGCAGGATAATTTCTTTGAAGGGCCTCTACCATCGACTTTGAGTTCCATGAGAGGGCTTCAGGTATTAAATGTTTCCAACAACCAACTATCTGGCCAAATCCCGGAATTTTTAGGGTTGTTGAATTTGACAAATTTGAGCCTTTCTTACAATGATTTTGAGGGTGTATTGCCAACAAGAGGAGTTTTCAAAAGTGCCATTGCAACTTCGGTTGTTGGCAATAAGAAGCTTTGTGGGGGTCTGCCAGATTTTCAACTACCGAAATGCCACTCCAAACGGAGAAGAATAAGTGGAGCTACAAAAGTTCTGATATCCACAGTCTCTGCTCTTGTAGGAGCAGCCTGTATACTGTCTTTGTTATGCCTCTTCTGGTGTCGACACAATAAGAATACATCAGCTTCAAGCTCTTATGAAGAAGGGCTCTTGCATGTTTCATATCACAGTCTATTGAAAGCAACGGGTGGCTTCTCCTCTACCAATCTGCTCGGTGTGGGCAATTTTGGGTCTGTATACAGAGGGCTTCTTGATCAGACTCAGTCGATCGTGGCCGTCAAGATTCTCAACCTTACACATCACGGAGCTTCCAAGAGCTTCATAGCCGAGTGCGAGGCTTTGAGAAGAATCCGACACCGTAATCTTGTGAAGGTACTCACGGCATGTTCTGGATTTGACTTTAATGGAAATGATTTCAAGGCATTAGTCTATGAATTCATGACGAATGGGAGCTTGGATGAATGGTTGCACCCAACTGCATCACAATATACAATGAGAAGGTTGAGCCTACTCCAGAGAGTGAATATTGCCTCCGATGTTGCTTGTGCACTAGATTATCTCCATCATCAGTGTGAAACACCAATAGTCCATTGTGATCTAAAGCCAAGCAATGTCCTTCTTGATGATGAAATGATTGGACATTTAGGCGATTTCGGGCTTGCCAGGTTCCTCCCAGAAGCTACGCATCAGTTACTAGCCAATCAATTCAGCTCTATCGGAGTAAAAGGATCTTTTGGCTATGTAGCTCCAGGTAATAATGCACAAGTTGGGTCTCTTAGTTTATTTCCTTTTATAGAACAAGTGATAGTAGCCGGATTCTTTGAAAAAAAAAAGGCATAAGCATGAACATCACCGACACGGTATGTCAATCTCAATTATCCACTATGCATCACTATGCGTTGTTGATTGTTGTAGAGTATGGCGCGGGAAGTGCGGTATCCACAGAAGGAGATGTGTACAGCTTCGGAGTCCTCATTTTGGAGATGTTCACAGGCAAGAGGCCAACCCATGACATCTTTGAAAATGGGCTGAACCTTCATCGCTTTGCAAAGGATGCTTTGACAGATCGAGTGGAAAAGGTAATCGACCCCATTCTGCTTCAAGAAAACCAGGAGTCGGAGAATAGACGAATCGTTGCTCCAGATGGTTTCAATACTCTAGGGTGTTTGGGTTCGATCATCGAAATAGGAGTCGCTTGCTCTTTTGAGTCTCCACGGGAACGAATGGACATTGGCAATGCATTGACTAAACTCCAGGGAATCAAGAAGAAACTTCTTGAGTTCATTGCCATTGCCTAGTAGATGTAAAATTTGAACTTCATATGGAGTTACGTGGTCTTCGTGGTCATTTGCTTTGTCTGAAAGTGGATGTGGAATTTGGCCATTCAAAGACAATTTGAATCTGGCGACGGCAAAACCACAAGTGATGGAGGTTAGTGACAGCAATCCAAGGAAGATCAAAGTAGTCCATGTTGTCTTAAACAAAAGATCACTGTCCTTCAACTGTGTGAATAATAAACGTACTTTATTTTGCTTTGGTCCGAAAGATAGAAATTGTAACCTCCTCGAGAGTTGCACCAGGAAGATGCAATTAAAGAAAAATCACTAATGCATAGCTCCTAATATTGGTAACTCCGGACATCTGGTAATGTGGGCTTTTGACTTCTCTGTTGCAAACTCGGCCTGTTTGATCTGGCTTTTAAAACAAAATACTGAATGACTTCCCTAATGTTTGAATGTTATGAATAGGAGTGTGAGAGAAGGTTGTTTACCATCAATTAGAATCAGTCTATTAAATGAGACAAGACAAAGGGCAACACGGGTATGATAACATGCGATACAGATATGAGCAATCTATCCGGATTGTCCTTTCGAAACTTAAATTTGTGAGAGAAGGATATAGAGCGGAAGTATGAAACCTTTACCTGAATCGCTTGGGCAGTTTTTATGGACAACCTTTACGCCAACGGGCAAGTGTTCATTAGCATAATGCGGCTTGGTTGAGACGAGTGATGATTTGATTGGACATGGAGACTTTACCATGTGGTCATTAGCATTTGGTTTTGGTTTGGTTGTCATAGTACTGGATTTTTTAGCAACAGTCACAACGTTGCTCCTCCAATTGCAAGGTGTGTTGAGCAAGAAAGCGCGGCTCCGGTGCCACGTGTTGGGTGCAAGAACGTCCTGGATATGATACGAAAAAAATGATGAGAGGTAACTTGAGACATATTTATACCAAATTGCAGTATAAAATTCAAATAAAATATTATTTCACACAACCATTGCGATATAATTTTCTCACACCACAAAGCACTTAAGCAAATTGGCTCACCGTTTTGTGGCTTGCCAAATGAATGCTTCTTATGGCTTATTTATACTTGGGATAAATACCAAATCAGTTCTAAACATATTATGGCTAGTTCAGTCTTAGATTTTACGATTTTGTCGATGAAGTCTTAAATGTTTGCGGGAAATTTTAATGTGGTCTTTTCTGCCGATTGACGTTGAAAACTGCAAACGTGGCATTCAATCCTCGCATGCTTTCATGCATGACTTTGGATAACTTTTAATGGCATTTACATGGATCGCTAACTGAACAATTTCTTGCAAAAATTCAAGCGGCCTACCAAGTTGCTTTCGGATCTCTTCAGCCGCCTTATCCGCTTCTTCCTGTAGCACTTCAACCGTATGCCACTGTCAGAAGAAGTCGGAGGAGCGTCGACTGGAAACAGATCACTTGCCTTTTAAGGCAGATGACTTAACAAATCTGGACCATCCATTTTTGAGATGGAGCCCAGATCGTTTCTTTTATAAAAAAAAAAAAAAAAACTCCCCCTATATAAATGATTTGGGCCGTCCATCTCAAAATGGACGGCCCAAATTTGTTAAGTCGCCTACCTTAAAGGCAAGTGATCCGGATCTGTGTCGACTGGGCTTTGAATTCTCGCACTTTCTCAATTAAATTGGATGTGCCAGTTACAGCTTATTTGCTTTTTTAGCTAGCTGTGTTATCCGAGGGGTTCACTACAATACCTAGTTTTTTTAATTTATTTTTTGGGTAATTAGACAATACCTAGTTTATTCGCAATTGAAATATCCATAATATGGAAAGAAGAATAGTATAAGTGGTAAAAGTTATGTAAGATGCTCATTTTTTGGTGCCAAAAATTTCATCCAGATCATTAAGTACCAATTTTTTTAGGAACAATCATTTGAGTGCCAACTCCGGTACACATTACCGGAAATCCAACTTGACTTTTTTCTATTAATATTTGAAGCTAACTGGCTCGCTGAAAGTCCAGTCGACAATTAAAAAAGCTAAAAGATGGAAAAACATAATAAAAAATTAATTAGATCAAAAAATAAAATTAGATAAAAGTTCCAACGAGGTCCTAAAACTTGCTTAAAAAGTGTAATTTAGCCAAAAAAAAAACTGACAAAAGTGCATCCAAGTCCTAAAACTTATCAAATTAATGCAATCAAGTCTTCCCATTAACTTCGTAGATTTGAAATTACAAAAAAAGAAATAGCAATTTTTAATGTTCCTAGGTTAACGCTAAAAAATCAAATTATATTTAATAAAGAGATCTCCACACCATTTTTTTTTTTTTGCTAAAACACGCCATTTTTATGTCAACAAGACCAAATTACCCCTCAATCGCAAGATCTGGTTCAATTGTGATAGTTAACATTGCCCCTCACTCGATAAAATTGATCAAATTGTATGGATTAAACTAAGTCGGGCTAGAAATCCAGTGATCCCCTCGATCATAAATTTTCTATTACCAAAATGACGTCATTTTAGCCTTAATTGTTTTAAGTAGGTTATCGTATTTTTCATTATCCTAAGTGGATGGAGTTAACGAAAGGATCCAATTACATTAATCTGACAAGTTCTAAGATTTGATTGCAATTATTGCAACCTTTGTGACCCAATCGCACTTTCGTAACAAGTTTTACGACTTTCAGTGTAAAAATCCCAGTAAAAAAATAATAGTACGGGCTTTGTTACTATTGATTAATAATTTATCTATAAGTACTCATGAATCAAAATTCAATTTGCATATCGATATAACAAGATAAGCACCGGTACAACGTTAATCTCAATGGTAATATTTAGAAATATAGCCTTCATTTGATTTCAACAAAGAATCTTCGAAAATGCACAGTTGACAAATGAAAGTAAAGTTGATTATAAGTGTGAAATAGACCCACTCACATGTACCGGTTAATACCGTTCTTCTTCTGGGTTCTGGAAAGTGTAAAGCTTAAACATAAATGGAAAAGACTGAAGTCGTCGCCCCTACTAGGGACGGGAAAGACACAGTTGACGATGAAAGAACGTAAGGTGCAGAGCCCGTCTTATTACTACTCCGAATGATAGATTGACGAGTCTGAATGCCTGGTGGTTACGCTAGGCTAATCTAACACTCCTTTGATACCTTTTTCTTTTATAATGAAGACGTTTCTCATGCAATGTTTTCAATTTTGCTCCTCAACGTGCCTCTAGATGAACCACGCACAAGTTCTCAAGAAAATCAATCACAATTAATCATGTTGGAATAGATAAATAGTAAACGACGACTTCTTCTAATAGCTTAATCTTTCAGAGCAGTTGGCCGTGGTCCTACAAAATTTTTCATGTGATATTCATAATTGCATCCCTAATGAATTTATCCACGCTTAATACCAGGTAAAAGACCAGACTAAGCGTGACGAAAAGTGTTGGAATATATAAATATTAAATTGTGCATTTTTTTTAATAGTTTAAGTTTTTAGAACAGTTAACAAATGATCCCATCAAATAGTTCAAATCATATACACTATGAAAAGCAAAATAGCCCAATAAAGAGATAAACTCACGTGTGTCGTTTGGCTTTTAATCGACTCCCGTTTTAGGTAGAATTCTCTAGTCTTAATCCAAACACAAAATAAACCCAACGTCGCGTAAGGCGCGGATTTGGGAGAGTGCACGTCTAATTTGACTCCCTAGTCCATCTTTGAACCTGCAGAACTTTTTGACGGTTCTCGAGTTCAAAGCCGCCCCCTAAATTTGGCTCTCTAGTCCATCTTCGCTTTTGCACGTGGGATGTTACCCGCAATCAGGACAAGGGGAAATGACACTAACGTTGAAATGCAAAACCAGGGCAAGTTGTCCGACCGGATCATCCGTAGTTTCCTTACAAGTTGCACCTCGCAGCCTCGAAGTTTCTCCTCAACTTGGGATTGAACGGCATTAAAAAGTGAAGATCAATTCTATCCCTAATCAAGAAACGTCCAATCCCAAAAGGTACGGGCAAAGTGGATTATAAGATGAGGACACGAGCAATAATGGACCGAACTAGGTCCCGTGATGTCTCAGTCTACATTAGCTGGCTCCATCGTCGCCACCGTTGCAAGTTGCAACGCGCAGCCTTGTACTTTTCTCAACTTGAGTGGCCCATGATTATTTTTTGCATTGATGACATCGACATATCTTATCGACTATGATATATTAGGCGACTTGCTTGGTAACAATGTCGCACAAACACCGAAAGAGACTCGAGCAGAGAATACTGCGTTGCAGATCCTCATGGACGTTCCCTATGGAGATCGGGTTTCATCCGGATCATTTTCATGCTTGACTACCGTCATTCTTCTGTTGGGGAGTGTCCTGGCATTTGGAGAAACCGGTGGGGACGAGATCGATCGGCTCAGCTTGCTGGAATTCAAGGCCCGAATAGCCGACCCTGGTGAGGTTCTGAGTTCGTGGAATGATACCAGCCACTTTTGCGAGTGGCAAGGTGTCACGTGTGGTCGTAGACACCGGAGAGTCACCGTGTTGGACCTCCAGTCTAAGAACCTCTCCGGAGTCCTGCCACCCCATATTGGTAACCTGAGCTTTCTGAGGGAAGTCCAACTGGAGAACAACAGTTTCAGCTCCGAAATCCCCCCGCAATTCGGCCGCTTGTTTCGGTTGCAGAAGTTGGTCCTTAATAACAACTCGTTCAGCGGACAAATCCCTTCGAATCTCTCCCATTGCTCTAACTTGCTGGTGCTTAACTTAGGCTTCAATACACTTGAAGGAAATTTGCCTCCAGAGCTTGGCTCCCTGTCCAAGCTCCGTGTACTCGTACTTGAAGCCAATGGCTTGATGGGAAACATTCCACCGTCATTTGGAAACTTATCATCTCTTCAAGTCTTCACAACAACATTAAATAACCTCGGCGGTGCGATCCCAGATTCTCTCGGTCAGCTGCGAAATCTTAACATCCTTGCATGTGGCTGGAACAAATTTGTTGGTAAAATTCCTATCTCAGTTTTCAATATGTCCACTATGACAATACTTTATGTGGCCGGAAACCAATTAGAGGGGGGCTTACCCACCGACATAGGCTTCACTCTTCCGAATCTTGAGATAATTGGTTTGACTGAGAACCACTTCACCGGACCCATTCCTAAGTCACTATACAATGCCTCTAATCTCGCTCAATTCGAAATTGCATTGAACAACTTCACTGGGAATGTTCCTCCTTTTTGGAAGATGAGAGGACTCACTTGGTTCAATATTGGCGATAACAACCTAGGAAGTGGGCAATCTGCTGATTTGGACTTCCTTTGCTCTTTAACCAATTCCACAAACTTGGAAACACTTGGTATAGAGAGTAATGCTTTTCAAGGGCCAATACCAAACTGTATAGGTAACCTCTCTATCAACCTTAGGCAGTTTGGGTTAAGTAACAATCATATATCTGGAACAATACCTTTTGGAATCGGAAATCTCATCAATTTGGAGTTCTTGCAAATGTGGGACAATAACATCTCAGGAAACATTCCATCTGAGATTGGAGGTCTGAACAAATTGGATAATTTGGATCTCAGCAACAATGGATTATCAGGGCAAATACCAGAATCTATCGAAAATTTAAGGATGTTAACCAAATTAAGGTTGTCTAACAATAATCTCAGGGGCTCAATACCGTCAGCTTTAGGAAATTGCCGGAATCTACTTCTCATGGACCTTTCAACCAACGACCTCAGTGGTAACATACCACCGGAAATCTTGGGCCTCTCATCTTTGTCGATTTATCTCAACTTGTCCCGAAATAGTCTTAACGGCACCCTTCCAGCAGAAGTTGGAAGCTTGAAGAATCTCGGCGAACTTCGTCTTGATGGGAATAGATTATCTCAACAGATTCCAAGTAGTATCGGCGGCTGCATAAGCATGGAAAGCTTATATCTGCAGGATAATTTCTTTGAAGGGCCCCTACCATCGACTATGAGTTCCATGAAAGGCCTTCAGGTTTTGAATGTTTCCAACAACCGATTGTCTGGCCATATCCCGGAATTTCTGGGGTTGATAAATCTGAAGAATTTGAGCTTATCTTACAATAATTTTGAGGGTGCATTGCCTACGGAAGGAGTTTTTGGAGATGTTATTTCAACTTCAGTTGTTGGAAACAAGAAGCTTTGCGGGGGTCTGCTAGATTTTCGGCTACCGAAATGCGACTACAAAGAGTCAAAAGGAACAAGAATAAGCAGATTTGCAAAAATCCTGATCTCCACAGTCTCTGCTCTTGTGGGAGTAGCCTGCATTCTCTCTTTGCTGTACTTCTTTTGGTTTAGAGACAGTAAGAAAACATCAACTTCAAGCTCTACCGAAGTTGACCTTTTGCATGTTTCTTATCACAGTCTATTGAAAGCCACGAGTGGGTTCTCCTCTGCCAACCTCCTTGGCGTAGGCAGTTTTGGGTCAGTGTATAAAGGGCTTCTTGATCAGACTCAGTCGATCGTAGCCATCAAGATTCTCGACCTTACACGTCATGGAGCTGCCAAGAGCTTCGTAGCCGAGTGCGAGGCCTTGAAAAGAATCCGACACCGTAATCTCGTAAAGGTATTGACCGCATGTTCTGGGTTTGATTCTAATGGCGATGATTTCAAGGCATTGGTCTATGAATTCATGCCAAACGGGAGCTTGGATGAATGGTTGCATCCAACTGCATCGCAATATACAGAGAGAAGCAAGTTGAATCTACTTGAGAGAGTGAATATTGCCACTGATATTGCTTGTGCACTAGATTACCTCCATCATTATTGTGAAACCCCGATAGTTCATTGTGATATAAAGCCAAGCAACGTCCTTCTTGACGATCAAAAGACTGCACATGTAGGCGACTTCGGAATTGCCAGGTTTCTCCCGGAAGCAACACATAAGTTATTGAGCGATCAAGCAAGTTCTGTCGGAGTAAAAGGGTCTTTCGGCTATGTAGCTCCAGGTAAGGGTGCACAAGTTGAGCCTTTCCCTTTATCTATTTATACATAAGACATGACGGTAGATGGATCCTTTGAATAGGGCACGTGAAATTATCACCCACACAATATTTAAATCTCAATTATTCAACTGGCATCCCTATGTTTTGTTAATTGTTGTAGAGTACGGTATGGGAAGTGCGGTATCCACGCAGGGAGATGTGTATAGCTTCGGAATCCTTATTTTGGAGATGTTCACGGGCAAGAGGCCGACCGATGACATGTTTAAAAATGGACTGGACCTTCATCGTTTCGCGAAGGCATCTT
This sequence comes from Rhodomyrtus tomentosa, assembly GCA_028455895.1. Lineage (NCBI taxonomy): Eukaryota > Viridiplantae > Streptophyta > Magnoliopsida > Myrtales > Myrtaceae > Rhodomyrtus > Rhodomyrtus tomentosa. The sequence goes on along the minus strand of JAPCWY010000011.1, from coordinate 36,692,892 downwards.
TGGAAGACCGAGTGGAGAAGGCAATTGATCTCGTTCTACTACGGGAAATCGAGGACTTGGAGAAGAGACAAACAGACACTCGGAAGGCCAAGAACAAAAGCTGGTGCAGTATTCGGGAGTGTTTGGTTTCAATCATCGAAATAGGAGTCGCTTCCTCTTCTGATTCTCCGAGGGAGCGAATGGACATCGGCAATATATCGATCGAACTCCAAGGAATAAGGAAGAAACTTCTTGAGTTCATTGTCATTGCCTAGTTGATGTAAAATGTGATCCAATTTTGCTGGAATAGGTCACGCATGGGTAACTTCAAATTTGAAGTGCCTATAATAATAGCACCTTCAACAAGAACTCTCACTCCTGCCATGTTGTCCTCATTTGGGAAAGAATTTAGTGGCATAAATGTAGAGGTGACATTAAATCTGGGCCGTCCGATTCAAAATGGACGGTCCGGACCAATCAATAGTTTTTTTAATGAGAAATGACGTGAACTGATCTGGACCGTTCATTTTGAAATGGACGGCCCAGATCGACCATGGTAATAAATGGTAGAAAATTTTCAATGTTAGGAAATCCAAATCCCTACTCCTTGGGCTCTTAAAAGAGATATGTATTTTTTAAAGTAAACTTACTAGAGGTTGGAAAAGTACTTTGTAGGGATTTCCGAGAAAATCAATCCATAAATTTCCATTGAATTTCACCAAATTTCCAGACACAGAAGGTATAAATCTTAGTTTTTCGAGAAATACTTTGATTAAGAGAACAAACGAAACGGAACGCGGCAAGCCTTCGTTCTAGGCAGGTGCCGCGCCGTGCGCACCATGTTCCTCTTTTAACAGAATCCAACCGGAAAACAAGTCAAGCAGCTAAATAAGTAGGCCTGAGTTTTGTACACACTCCCAGAAGGAGATGTGTACAGCTTCGGAATCCTCGTTTTGGAGGTGTCCACAGGCAAGAGGCCGACCGATGACATGCTTGAAAATGGGCTGAACCTCCATTGCTCCGCAAAGGCATCTCTGGCTGACCAAGTAGAAAAGGTGATCGATCCCATTCAACTCCAAGAGAATCAGGAGTCAGAGAACAGAGGAATTGTCGCTCCGGATGGCAAGAACAAAATCTCGTTTACTGCTCTGGAGTGCTTAGCTTCGGTCGTCACTTTGCTCTTCTGAGTCTCCAAGGGAACGAATGGACATGGGCGATGCATTGACTAAACTTCAAGGAATCAGGAAGAAACTTCTTGAATTCATCGTAACCCGCCTAGTTGACGTAAAATTTGAACTTCATATAGCTTTGTCTGGAATTGGGCATGTAATTTTGCCATTCGTAGACAATGGGCTATGTTGTCCCAAGCAAACGATCACTGCCAAAAAATTTTGTAAACCATCTCTATATCTTACGGTTAAAGTCAAAGCTGAGAGACTGCCGGTTCGTGTATTTGCCATGGCACTTAACTTTATATGTATCGTCGCCACGTGGAAAGCCAGGTTTGCATAATTGTGCCACATGGCCCCATATTGGTCTACTTAGCATCAGTTTAATAATTTCTCATTCTCAAGCTTCTATCACTTATTAAAATTAAATTGAACTTAACGGACGAATAAAAGGAAGTATATTACTTTTTAAGTGTCTTCGACCAAAAGAGTAGGTCAAGATAAAAAAAAATAAAAAATCTTGAAGTAAATTGTGATTATCCTTCCTAGTTATTTATCTTCTTTTACCTATATGATTAATTTAAATTTTAAGCAAAAAAATAAAGATAAAGTATCCCTAAACTATGTAATTAACCCATTTAATTTGAAATTAATTGCTAATTTGCTATAGACAAAAGTAAAGGTGGCGAGGATTCGAAATACGTGATGATTGATTGGAGATTAAGCCATCTATTCCTCACCATGGGCGTCGATCTCGAGCTGGAGATAGGGGTTGTCGTCCTCTGTAGCCTTTCCTCCGCCACTATTTTCCAGCGTTTGGTCCTCGTGCGTCGTTTATATAGAAAAAAAAAAGGTTAGATCAGGTCAGGGGCCTCCACTTTTTGTTATTTACAAAATTGATCCAAAACTTTTAGGATTTTGCAATTATTCCCGTGAGGGTCAAATTGCACCAAATTGGCGTTGTTCTCTTGAATGGAAATCGGCCAAGGCCAGTATTAGGGTAGCCGAATTCTATGCGTTAACACAGTCGAAATTTGCTTACCCCCCCCCCCCCCCCCCCCAATGCTGGCAGAATTTTTCGAGAAGGTCAATGGCAATGCAACTCTGTCAAGTCCATTTCCGCTGCCCGTCCGACTAAAATGCAAATGCATGTAATGTATGCGGAAAATTAAACTGAACTACATGAAAAATGATTTAATATTTTTGTTGAAGGGCCCGGTCGGTCCCTACATTTTTATGCAATTTAGTCTTAAATTGAATTTAAATTTTAGGTATCGACAATGTGTAATTCGGTCTTAAGGAATGTGCCGGAAGTCAAGCCAGGAAAGTTAGCTAAAGCATCCGGATTTTTATCTGTTTTTATCCTCCAGTAGATTAAGTTATGAGGGGAGAGCATGTGTAGACACTGAGCTTAAAAGGGAGAAAATTAGATAAAGAGCAAAAGCTTACTTTGACGGACGAATTGTCGCTAACAAAACGTGATTTGGTTGGACATGACAAGTTGGGATTTAGTGGGGACGGACTACCTTAGAATCAATGTGCACCTGATTTTTGCGCATGGTTCACACTGTTGCTCCCTCCAGTTAACTTATGCAAGGTACTAAATACACATCTAACTGTCCTTTTATCGTCCGATCAATATTTCTTATAATGTTTGCTCGAACCTCCTAGCCTATCGGCTCAAACCGATACTCCGAACTCTTATACGACCAGAGCTGAGCGCCTTTATTGCAGGAAGATAAATTCAGGACAACATCTTAATCATCCAGGAAATTCTCGATCAACTTCGAGTTAGATAGAGAAAGCAGTAATTTCAAGCTATCTTGAAACTTGATATGCATAAGGCTTATGATTAGATTGAATGGGATTTTTTGGATGCCTATTTACTTCAAATGGGTTTTGCAGCCATATGAGTAAATTGGATCATGGCTTGTGTCCAGTTTGTTTCCTTTAGCAGCCTCTTAAATGGTGAGCCCTTACTAGAATTTCATCCTTCAAGAGGCTTGAGGCAAAGTGATCTATTATCACCCTATGTATTCATCCCAGTATCAAATGTATTATCATATATGCTAGCTGCAGCAATCCAAGAAGGGTGCTTTATAGGCATTAAACTGAATCTTCGCTGTCTAACTTTATCACATCTTCTGTTTGCGGATGATTCTATCTTCTTTCTTGAGGCTAACATATCCGAATGCTAGAGCCTAAATCAGATACTAAACCATTATTGCTATGCTTCGGGGCAAGCCATAAATCTCAATAAATCTGGGATGTTCTTTAGCCATGTATGCCCTCAATGGTTGAAGACTTCTCTAGCTATTGAGATGAGGTTCCAAAGCTAACGCATACAGGAAAGTACTTAGCCCTTCCCTCTAACTGGGGTCATACAAAAAAGGAACGGTTTTCCTGGATATTGGAACGGGTCCATAATAAATTAGCGGGCTGGAAAGAAAATATATTCTCGCTTGCAGGGAAAAAAAATTTAATCAAAGTTGTAGTCCAAGCTATACCTTAGTATGCCATGACAATTTTTAAGGGGCCTCTCTCTATTTGTTGGGCTATTGAAAGGAGAATTGCACAATTTTGTTGGGCAAACAAGGATGCATGTTCTGGTTTGCATTGGCACAAATGGGAGCTTCTTGAAGGTAGCAAACATGATGGCGGGCTTTGTTTTCACAATTTGGTCTGTTTTAACCTTGCTATGTTAGCACAATTGCATGGAGGTTTCACTCTAACTCTACCGGTCTACAAGCTATCTTATTGAATGGTCACTACTTTCTACATAGTTCATTTTAGGAAGCAAAAAACGGAGCAAGGCCATCTTGGGGATGGCAAAACCTACTGACTGGCCGCAATTCTATTGACCCTTATGTGCGTCGGTATATTGATAATGGAAATAGCCTTCGGGTTTATTATGATAATAGGTTATCATCTGGACCTATAGGCGGAGAACCAGAGTCCTCAGAACCTAAACTACTTGCTAGTTTTATAACCTTGTCTTTTCAACGGGATGAAAATATTCTAAGGAGCTTCTTCCCATCTCAAAAGATTGAAGAGATAGTGACAATCCCACTTATTGACCAAAACTCCCAAGATAGGTTGTTGTGGACTCCTCCTAATTCAAGTCAATATTATATTAAAACAGCTTATCAAATGATCCAGACGTCCACCCATACTAAGACCTATAGTGAACCCTTCTACTTCCCGCCAGCCTCACCCCCGACTGTGGAAACAAATATGGAAACTTGGTGTGCCTCCTAAGATCAGACACTACCTATGGCGTGTGTATCACAATGCTATTTCTACGGTGGCTAATCTATTTCAAAGGGATATTATACCTGATCGCAGCTGCAGCCTTTGTCACCAGGCTCCATAAATAGTTGAACATTTGTTGTTATTGTGTCCCTGGACAACACAGGTTTGGGCTCATCCTCTAATCAATATGCCAATTAACCCTTAGAGAATAATGAGAATTGAAGAATGGCTAAAAAACCTGATGCAAAACCCTTCAACGTGTCAAGTTTCCGTCACTTTTACGGCCTATATTCTGCGGCAGATTTGGAAAGCTAGAAATGCGGCTATATTTCGACACAATCCCTGGATCCAGAACATACGGTTTATACCGCACTTGCTAATAGCACTAGCTTTTTCATATGCCAACCAAACAGACATCGACACGCAAGCCACTTATTCATGCAATGGCAGCCTCCTTTGCCTAGGATATAGAAACTGAATGTGGACGCGTCTTTCCTCGTTGGCGAGACATCGAGCGTGGTTGCTAGCGTTCTTCAGGATGAGTAGGGAGACTGCATTGACGGCTTTGCCAAGGAAGTACCTGCTACCGACTCGGAGCAAGTTGAAGCTTTGGCCTGCAAGGAAGGGACGCAATTTTGGGCAAATTGTCCACAATCTCACACTGTACAGCAGCCTACCTCGTTGTCTCTGGTTATTGAATCTAATTCTGCGAATGTAGGAGGCGATCTTACCTCCATGGCTTCTCTCCCGATGGATCAATGCAACCCTCAATCGGAGCTTCGGCTGTCTCTGACCTCATGCAAGACGACTCCTATCCTGTTGGATTGTCTTCGTACCATAAACCAAGCTGGACTCACGGTGACGTTTCACTACCCTTTTAGGGATGTAAACCGAGTAGCCTACTGGCTTTGTCAGGCCCACAGACGGCACCAGTTGCCTAGGGACTGGGGGTTCCTCTTCCCTTTTTGTTCTTCGGGCCTTGCTCGCTTCCGAGGCCCATCTGTCTTGTACATATTTCCCTGTGTGATCTCTAATATAACATCTTTCGACCAAAAAAAAAACTTTCTTTTTATAACTACAAAAATCTTTTAAAGGCTGTTGCATTCTAGCCATCATGTTTGGCCTTAGGGTTGTGTATAGCTTTCTGCTTAGGTTATACAGGTTCATTTTTTGTGTTGATTTAGCTGCCACTTTGTGTGGCTTTTGTTTTCCTAACTATGCTTCCTAAGTCGCCCTTACATCTTTGGCGACACTTTGATGGTATGCAGGACTTTTGTATTTTGTGTTTTTTTTCAATATATATCTTACCTTTACCCACAAAAAAAAAAGCTTTTAAAGGCTCGGCGATTGGCCGGGGGAAACAAAAAAAAAAGATAAGATAATATAAGAAATCATTAAAATATTTCGGTGATCACCTTCGTTGTTCCCTCTCTCTTTCTCATCATGATCTTAGGGATTTTCTTTCTATCGTGAACATTTTTGCTCTTTGTTAGTCGAACGTGTCTATTTGTATCATCTGCAAGGCTTGTTTAATACAAATAACATTTGTAGACTTGAAAGAGATATTGCTTTCCAAACTAACATGCATTGCACATTTCATTTCATACCAGCCTACTAGGTCCTTACCAGATAATTTAGCAATTTGCTTCATGCTAATATGATCAAACCTTTCTATCTGAATGTCTTCATCATCAACACCACCACAATTATAGAAGTGGTCATCTAACATTATCAACACGATCATCATTGTCATTGGAGGACAATCCTTCGAAATCTACATGAAGAGTGTTAGCCATATACACAGTAGATTTTTTTTATTTTATTTTTTAACGTTTGGGTCAATGTTGGATTTGATTTCATAATACACAAGAATTCCAATATTTTTTTATCCAATGTCAAGAGTTGAGATCTTCGAGCTCCATGAATTGTTGATTCGGCATGAACTCATTTTTGTGGTGGTACTTCAAGAATCTTGCTTGAATGTTCCTCATTTGTGTAAACCTAGCCGCGTTCAACAAGTTTATTCGTGATGGCATTACGGCGCATGAGCATTCCTTTGATGTTTTCAGGTGGCTTCATCTTGAATGTCTCGTACTTACCAATTAGAACGCTCAGCTTCATTTCTCTTACCACATTGGTTCCTTTAATATCACTTTGGAGTTGATCTCAAATATCTTTAAATATCACACAAGAAGAAATACTCACAAAATTTAAAATAAGACAATGTACAATGTGCGAAGTTAATAGCTTTAAGCAATTAGTTTTAAGTCTTATCTAGATATCGTGATGAATAGGAGTAGGTGGAGCTGGAGGTTGTTCTCCTCTTTCCCGAGAGTACTGATTGCTCTTGCCACCATTGATTTCCTATTTAATCTTATTTAAAATCATTTGCATGTTCATCATGATCATTGATCCTGCTGCACCTTTCATTCATTCGAAGTAGGTGTGTCGATTGTCGTGGACGAACATATTGACAAGCTAAAATTCTAGTTGTCTTTCGAGTTGCTTGTAGTGAGATCATGTGGGGTGAGGAGGGGGAAAAAAAAAGAGACAAACTTAAGATGCTAAAGATTAAACAAATTCATTTGTTCAATCATTAAAATCAACGAAACAATTTTAGACTTTTGAGTTTTTAAGAGTAGATCATCAACAAAAAGAAATTTATAAAAAAACACGTCGTAAAGTTTGCCATAATAAGATTTTTATACTCAGAAGTAAACCAATCTCTAATAACAATTGTTGGGGCTAAAAATACAAATTACATGGAGCTAAATAGGATGAAGGAGAAACATGGAAAAACTTTTGCGAAATAGAATGAGTTAAACGGCACCCAGCGGCAAAAACCAGTTTATTACAATCAATAGCGCTACTATTGAACAAATATGTAATCGGGTGCGGTGCTGATTATCATATATTGATTATAAAGAACAGTGATACTTATAATAAAGAAATAGAGATTTATATTAGTTTGGCTTTATCCCCGAGTTTACGCCAGTTTTTCAAATTAACGAGGCTGAAATCCACTAGTAATCAGCATTGCATGTCGCGACGAACTAAGTGTCGTTCCTTTCAGGCGATAGATTACGCTATCAGGAGCAGGCAATCATTGTTCTTCTACTTATACACTTAGACTCTACTATGATTACAACTCTGTAACACCTCACAGAGACATAATCGGCAATGCGTCTACTATAAACAAAAGCAAAACAAAGAAGATTTCAAGAGCTATAGACTTGATTTGTTCATTTCCACCCAACCTCACTACTTCTCTTGGACTGAGCATACATAGCCATCCCAACCTTAAATGACCGTTTCTCACTCAACTCCATGAAATAGTTGTCGGTGCCTGTCTTCTATCAGAATAATCATTAACCGTTCTGGTACATCTCCGGTGCTCCTGACGCAAACTCCGAGCGTTTGCGGCTGCGAGTCTCATCTTGATCAACGTTACCGTTATTAAATCACGAATTATTCTAGAATCTTAAGCTTTTAAAGACCAAATCTAACATAATATCAGAACAAGAGTTTCTGAATTTAAATCTTTCCAAACTACTATTTGACTCCTCAATTAATATGTATACGCTTAGTACCAGGCAAAAGACAAGACTAAGCGTGAGGGGGAGTGTTGAAATATATAAATATTAAACCACACATTATTTTAGAAGCTTAAACTTTTAGATTAATCGATTGTGGTCTCATCAAATCTAAACAACACCGCCTTTTACGCCCCATCTAAAGGGAACTGCTCTAGCCAACAATTTAATCAACTGCACTCCTTCCATCTCTGGTCCTTGCAAGCATACTGTGGATTATGACTCTACCAAGCTTTTCAGACCAAGGTCCATTCAACTGTTCACCTTATCTGGGTCCTTCCAAGCCATGGCGAACATCGTCCTTCTTCTCCACCTGTTCACCCTCAAATCAAGATTCTTCTAGTTTGCAGATATCTCCACGTCCAATACTCATCTCCCACATCGACAATAGAGCATTCTCCATCGTGACAAAGAACTCGGCATATTAGTGTCGCCCTTGAAAATAAAATATGCTTAGAATTAACTGAATATTAAAAACGAAATAAAATATGCTTAATAACAACTGAATATTGAATACCAAATAATTTTTCTGTTGAATCAATAAGTAGGCTTATCTCACCTAGCAAATTTCGTGATTTTCTGAGATTAAACCTTTTAAGTTTCCTCTAATTATGATTATCAAATGTGTTTAATTTTTTTTTTTAATTTGGTAGAAGAATGTGTTTAATTTTACTGAGGGCTGAATATTTGAGTTTTCAAAACTTGCTCGAGTTGTCAAATGACCTGTCAATTTGGAAACCGCTCCCTCAGATTTAATCTTAGTAAACAAGTGTATTGCATCATACATGTAAGATTCGATAGCCGTACATAAAATTTAAATGCAAATTGGTAAGATACTAATGAACTTGACATTTCAAGTCAAATATTATTGGGAAATTTAAATGTGAGATAGGTGTTTATCATATCAATAAAAAAATTAGAAATAGACAATCACAACAGTTACCCCTTATGTCTCACGCTCGTTATGAAATACTAGATTTCAGCCACACTCAGTCATGAAATATTGAATTTCAATCATGACTTTTCAATCCACCGGTATGTCGAGTTAGGATTTCTTTCATAACGTTGCTCGATTGTGATCACTCTTTTATATCGGGCTACCCGATTCGGCGGCATCCGAGAAAATTTCTCTTTAATAAGAAAAGCCAACTTGTTAAATATGTTTTCACACCACCATGTAAATTGGACATTACCAAATTGCAATTAATCATAATGTATAGGATTTTGTAATTTTTTTTATAATTATGTTTTTAAACAGGTCAATCTATATTTTTATTTTTTTTCTTTTTGGTTCGGATCTGGTCAATCTATTGACGCCATCTGTTTCTGACCATGCTCATCTCCTCCCTTCCGTCTGGTGGCTGCTCAAACTGAGAGGGCGTACAGAGAGAGTCAGAGAGAGAGAGATAGGGAGAAGACGAGCTTCGATGGAGTCAGCCATATCCAAAACTCTCTCTCTGTCCACTCCGTCCTCTCTCAACCCCTTCGTCTTCCGCCTCCATCGCTGCGTCTCCAGGTCGCTGCGTCGCCGGTGCCTCCCGTCGCGGCTCATCGCTCACAGACTCTGCTGCATTTACGCCGACCGCATCCGCAGCCCGACCTTCGGTTCGGTCCCGTCTTTGACTCCGCCTGCTTCAGCGAGGTATCGTTTGCAGTGCGTTTCGAGCTCCGCTGCTCCTTCTGGTGCCTTCGGCGGCCATGGCGGCGGCGGTAATGGCGGAGCCGGAGGCGGAGGCGGCGGTGGCGGCGGAGTTGGTGGTGAGGATGGGAAGGCGAAATCGGTCGTGGATGGAGCCGAGGAAGCCTCAGGTGTCTCCTCTGATTTCATAATTCTCGACGTCGGAGTAAGCCTCTCGCTCTCTCTGTCTCTCGCACTTTAATGTGAATGTGCAAGCTAAAGCTTCGATTTTGTCTATGTACGTCCAACTTTGTTTGCATTGTATTGCTGAAGATGTTATTCGGTGGTGCGTATCATGTTTCTTTTTCGTGCGGCCACTTGAATGTCTCTGTGTCGTCTCTGCAGGGTATGACTTGTGGGGGATGTGCAGCGAGTGTGAAGAGAATTCTGGAAAATCAAGTGAGTTTACCACTGCTTTTTGTATTTCTTGTAATTCTTGGAAAGAGTGTGCTATTATACCCTCTAAGGAAAATCTAGTATCATCCATGTTTGTATTGGAAAAATCGTCATCCACTTGAATTAAACTTAAGTGTGACAGCAGAGTCATCCACTGGGTTACGCATTTTGTCCTCTCATAAACCCGAAGCCAGATGGTTTTAAATGATCTCTTATGTGGGTGGAAAGAATTGCAGGAGAAATGGATTTCATCATTCGTTGAGGTAAGATTCTAACCTTGTGTTTCTTCGTCTGCTCTAACTTTGGACAGCCACAAGTATCTGCTGCCAGTGTCAATCTTACAACCGAGACAGCAATTGTATGGCCTGTATCTGAAGCCATGGCTGTACCTAACTGGCAAAAAGGGTTGGGAGAAACACTTGCGAAACACTTGACAAATTGTGGCTTTAAGTCTAGCCCTCGAGGTAAGCAATTTTATTCCCCATCTGCCTGTTGCTGTTAAATGATGTTTGGCTGATATTCGTGAATATCATTGCCGCATACAACGTATGTTTTATCAGATTTTCTGTGTCGATGGCTCCATCCATCTACTAGTTAGAAGTACAAGCTTCTATAGCTCTTTGGCTTGTTACAGATACAAACAGTTTCATAACTATTAAATTCGTTCAATCAAGTGTCGTATATCTTTTTAAGATTCTTGACAACTGACTTGTCCCTATGGTCTTCTCTTACTCTTGCCTGTCCTATCTTCCAGTTCTAGTGTTACATTTGCGAGTGTGAGGTTATAGGCAGTTACTAATTTCTGAGATCCCATACATGCTGCTATTAGTTGTTAAGCATTATCCCGTCAGGCAGTTCTGGAGAGATAAATGGTGACTGGTCTTGTTTGAATTCTGACCCTTATGGTTATTGCTTATTAGAATCTATCCAATTTCGTCGAATAGCAAACCCAATTATTTGTGAGTCTTGCAATAATTGAAGTTTGCCTAAAAGTTTCATATGAATCAACAGATAAACATTTCTTCCGTATCCCGAGTTATTGCCAAATTTATTAAAAAAAAATGAGAAGATTCGTAACAAGTCTTCTTTGAAATACTAGTTATTGAGATTGTTTGGGTGATCTAATTTATATGTTTTTTATTAGCAGGGGTAGAACTGCCTGTATGTAAGCTTCTTTTTCTGCAAGAAACTTCAAGCTCCTGATCCAAAGGCTTCCATCATGAGCCTGGATAATGAATGTCTTGCCTCAAACTTTCTTTCTTTCACTATGACTGCAAATTTCGTCAATGATATGAAGATGTTTTAACATCATAATAGAGACATGGAGCCCGCCTGCTAAGTGAGAGCAAACCAACATATTTTTTACCTTATGGGTTATGGCAAGATCAAATTGAATTAGTTGAGATTTTAGCCTTATTTAAGTTCACTGTTTAATATGCATTGATGGAAAGATGGATAAATGAGACGCAGGTCAGGAAGCAACTGAAGGCGATGTTGTACCATAGGAATGATAAAGATCCAAGTGAGGAGTAACAGTAGTAAACTTTGGTATGTCCTTGTTCCATTGTGTTCTGAAACTTTTTATAATTTGAACTTGTGAGTAAGGAAATTAGTCTCATACCTCAAATATGAAAACCTAGGTTCTCAATTAATGATTGCAATTTATCCCTTCAATAGGTGAGTATCAGTGGCTTCTCGAGGAACTGATTCCAGATCATCAATGCTGGATGGGTGAATGGGAGAAGCAAATCTGAGTTAGTTATTGTTAGGAAAAAAAGGAAGAATGATCTTGTAATGGTTGGTTTGAATTTGTACGTCATAGGCAGCGATTTGTATTTTATCCATCTCATCTACTTTCTAACTGTAATCTATTTGGGTTACTTTATTATATTCCTGAAAGACTGACTTAAGGAATATATGTGGGTCATCTAAAATCAGTTGGATGCTCACTATTTTGTTGATTATTACGGGCATCCAACACATCCTGGGAAAGGATAGAATAAGATGTAACACGGGGCTGAGGATGATGTGATGTGATTTGTGGTCCAACATGGAAGTTGACATATAAGCTCAAACCTCAGGCCCATTCGAGATGATTGTTGACAGCATGATCTTTCTTATTTCTTGGTGGCTCTATGAACCTCCCAATATAAGTAGTTCCTAATTGTCAATTGCGTGTTTTTTGCGTGTTTTTTTTCTGCCTGAAGCACGTTTAGGAAATGATCCTTGAGAATAGAAATAAACTTTCAGGAAGTGACCTTTATATATATATATATATATATATATATCAAACTTGTTGAATATCTTTGTAAGAAAAAAGACATCAACATCAACAACACCTTTATCCCAAAATAGTTGGGGTCGGCGGTCAATAAACCCCAAAAATTCATAAAAATAAAACAAAATCAATCAAGGGAAAAGAGAAAAATATGTAAAAATGAATAAACAAAGATATATATATACACACACACTATCCCTCCATAATACTAATAGACTTCTTCCACCCCGTCTTAAGGCAAACCGTACGTCAATCTATTTCCCACGCTCTTAAATCTTGTTTTATTACTTCCCCCCAATTAAGTTTCGGCTGACCTCTTTCTTTCTTCGTGTTATCCTCTCGATAGCAAATTTCTGTTCGTACCAGGCCATCTAAGGACTTTCGGAGAATATACACAAACCATCTCAATCTATATTCTTTCATCTTTTCTGCTACCGGTTCTACTCCAACTTTTCGTCGAATATCTTCATTCCTTATCTTATCTATCTTTGTATGACCACGCATCCACCTTAACATCCTCATTTTCGCTACTCACATTTTATGCTCATGTTTCCTCTGTACTGACCAACATTCAACTCCGTATAGCATGGCAGGTCTTATTACTATTCTATAAAATTTCCCTTTTAACTTAAGAGGAATTTTGCGATCACACAAAAATCCTGATGCACTGCGCCATTTCATCCAACCTGCTCTGATTCTATGGCTTACATCTTCATCAATCTCTCCCTCCTTTTGCAATATTGATCTCAGATATCTAAAAGTATCTTTCGTAGGTAACTCTTGTCCGAGCATATTTACGGTTTCTCGATCCCCTCTTCCTGCCGTGTCGAACTCACACTTCAAGTATTCCGTCTTACTTCGACTTAATGTAAATCCTTTAGACTCCAACGTGTTTCTCCATAATCCTAATTTAGCATTAACCCTAGCCCTGGTCTCATCAATAAGCACAATATCGTTTGCAAATAGCATACGCCACGGTATCTCATCTTGGATATCTTTTATTAGCTCATTCATAGCCAGGGCAAAAAAAATAAGGACTCAAAGCACAATATCGTTTGCAAATAGCATACACCACAACACTTCTAGTATCTTTTGTGTGTCTCAATATTCCTTGTAGAAATGTTACTTCTTTGTTGACTGCTGTTGTGTCTTTCTCAGCATCAAAGTATCCTGTGCACTTTAGAATCATGTTGTATTATCAATTTCATTTGAACTTTTATGCTACTGTCCCATTGGGACCTGGAAACTTTTGCGATGGAGTCTTGCTATTTGAAAAGCGCGCATGTAATACCTGTAGTAATTGCTTTTTCAGCTCTTTTTCCGTATGCATGACTTGGTGAAAAATCTGCAAATGATGGCAGGTATTGCTCCTAGTAGCTAGATTCTTGCATTTGGTAGGAAAGGCTACTTGTTCATTCATAATGTACACATGCATATTACCATACATAAAAGTACATACAATCAATCGTTATGGTATGTTTGAATGATAAAACCTGCTACTTTCATTCTTTCAATCATTCTGTTCTCACCCTCCATCTTATTTGCAACACATGTAATTAAATTCAGACTTAGAAAGCTGGATTTAAAGGGTTGGAGGAAGAGACGAAATGTGGACAAGCAGAAAGAGACTGCGCCTGGGACAAACCCACAAAATTTAATGATTAAATCTTATTTGCAATCTTTAATATGTTCTGTATTGTCTCTAAGGGTCTAGTTAGGAAGTATAGTAGTAGAACATACCGAAGAGGTCAGTTGAGCTTTTCAAATTTACTGCATTTTTCTTTTACTTGACCGAGAAAGAATGGAAAAAATAAAAATAAAAATCTTCCATGTCTCAAAGGCGGTCAGTTATAGAAGTTCAAAACCGAGACAAATCCTTCCTTTAGCTTTATGCTGGTATATATGATTTCCTCTAGGGATTCTGGATCTTATGCCTATAATTTGACAATGCAGATGCAGAAGGAGACGACTTTTTCAAAGTTTTTGAGAGAAAGATGAATGAAAAGCATGATCGCCTCAAAGAAAGTGGTTCGCATCTCGACATTCCGTTCTTCCAAATCATTGAACTAGGCATTCTTTTCAGAACACTTTGATTAATCTTTTTTTATAATACAGTATATCCCATAATTTATTATTTCACAGGTCGCCAGCTTGCAGTTTCGTGGGCACTATGTGCTGTTTGCCTCTTGGGCCATCTCTCACATTTCTTTGGAGCTAACGCTCCTTGGATCCATGCTTTTCATTCAACTGGATTTCATCTGTCCTTATCATTGTTCACTTTGATTGGTCCGGGTCGTGGACTTATCTTTGATGGTCTGAGAAACCTTTTGAAGGGGGCTCCAAACATGAACACTTTGGTTGGTCTTGGAGCTGTATCTTCATTTTGTGTTAGTACATTGGCTGCCTTGGTGCCAAAACTGGTATGTCATGAAAATTAGTCTTATATAGCTCCGGTGGCATTGCCAAGTTTTATTGCATATCAGATGATTTTTTTGTGAACATATTTTCGTCTGAGACCTGTTCGTAGTCCCCAATATTCTGGAGTATTGGTCTGAAGCATCATGCGCAGCACCATCTTTTGTTTGGTAAATGCTTGTGCTGGACAGAAACAGTGGCTGCATACATGTTTCTGTCCATTCCTTTAGTCATTTTGCTAGTTTTAGCCATTTTTCAAATTAAATCCTAAGAAAAGTTGATTTTGGTAGCCTTCCATCTTCTCCAGTGAGATCAACCTGTGACAGTGTCTTCCATGAATTTCATATTCTGCAAAGCGTGTGCTTTTGGATTTTTGCAGCTTTCATGTATCATCATAGCTAAAGGAGAGATTACATCATTCTATGAGTAAATGGTGGTGTTGTATTGGAAAATTCTATTGAAACTCAATAAGCTTTGGATATGTTCATGTATTTGAATATTGAACCATGCATTTTTCTAACAATATAAGATTTTAGAGAAGTTGGTTGTGGTCCTACAAAAGTTTACACGTAATCAAAGCAAGAGCTTTTGGGTTCAAACTTTTGTCAAGCTCTTTATTCGCCGTCCAATTATATATATTTCCACACTTTAGACTTATGTCCAATGTGCAGCCTACACACCAGAGTGAGTATTACGAATATTTAATTCTTATACCATGCATTCATATTAGAGCTTGAGTTTTTAGAGCAGTTAATCTGATCCCTCAAAATTTCACAGATTAATACTCTTTCAAATTTCTACTCTTTGTTTGTAGTGAAAGTGTTTTTTACTTTTTTTGTGATAATGCTCTTACTGGAGATTTGTTCTAACTATCTAGTATTTGATGCTTAAAATTAGCTGACTTAAGTAAATTTACATAAAAGAGAAAAAGAAAGTACTAGGTCCATTAAATGCCCTTTGATAAAACCTATGTTTAGGCTTAGGACATAGACTGCAGGCAAAGTTGCATCCATGAAAAAAGATTTGGTGCAGTAATTCTTCGTTTCTTTTTTTTTTTTATGGTGCACAAAGTATAGGCAAATGTGTGGTTTGGCCAAAGCACATGGAGTTGCATTATTAAGTTTTTTTCCTTTATTTTTCTTGCATCAATCAATTTGTTGAAAGCAAAAAAAATGGGTTAATATCACGTAAAACCCCAAATTGGTACACCTGTGACAAATTTTCCCCAAACTAATTTTTTTGAAAACAAAAAACGCCAAATTGGTAGGCCAGTTGACAGATTTATCCTCCGTTAGTTTGCATTAAATATAACTGTCAAATTGCTAAGTTTGATGACATGTGGCGGTTGAGGAGTATACCAGTTTGTGGTTTTTATCATTTGTTTGTCACAGGTGTACCAGTTTGAGATTTTTCGTGGTATTCATCCGATTTAACAGAAACTATGGAGTGTAAATTTGTCACATATAACCAGCTCGGGGTTTTTGGTAATCAAAAAATTAGTTCGGGCTGTATTTGTCATAGGTATACCAATTTGGGGTTTTTGGTAATCAAAAATTAGTTTGGGGGTAAAATTGTCACAAATGTACCAATTTTCGGGTTTTTTATATAGTATTAAACCCAAAAAAAAAGGGCTTCCAACTATCTAATGTTTTCATGAGAGTCTCTCATATGTTGACATGCTGTGTTGTATAACCTATTATGGACAATATCCTGAAAATATCAGGTATACTTGGATAAAAAAACTACACGATACTTCATCCAAAAAAAAATGGCATCCTGAAAACATGAACTTTTTTGTGGCCTTGCAATTTTGAGATCTTCTATGGGGATCTCCTGTTAGTAATACATTGTTAGAAAGGTCAACCCAAAAGCTTAAGCTAATAGGTAGAGAGATAAGCTAATAGGTAGAGAGAGACCACATGAGTATATAGAGTATTTAGAACCCGTTGTCAAGCAATGTGGGACATACTTCAACACCCTCACTCACGTGCTAGCTTGATTACGGGTGGCGCGTGAAATTTTGACTACGCACTTTTACGTGGAGTTTTTGAGGAATTGTTTTACCACTCACATTCACAAAAGGGATAGCGCTGACTCTGATATCATATTAGAAAGTCCAACCCAAAAGCTTAAGCTAATAGGTGGAGAGAGACCACATGATTATAAAGAGTATTTAGAACCCGTTGTCAAGCAATGTGGGACATACTTCAACATACTTAAATTACCTTTTCTTTGAACTGACCACGCAGGTATCAATTAAGTATCTCATAGCTACTCTTGCAGTAGAATCTCTGTCCTTTGATTATGACCCATGAGTTTGACATTTTGTTCCATTTGGGCAAGTTTTATGCTGCATGAAATAAGAGAAGGATTTTGAAATTTATTTATGTTTGCTAGTGCGTGCCTACATGAACGTCTCTGCTACTTTGATTCCTTTCTTTTTCGTTTAGATATGCTTGCAGAGCAATACAAGGACTATTGGGATGCTAATTTTGAAAATTCAAATGCTTGGGCTTCTAATGCTTTTGTACATTTTGCAGTATGGGAAAATAAATTCTAACTATGTTGTAACCTCTACAGTTTCATACTGAAACTTTTCTGTTGGTTGTTTTCTCCATGATATTTGTGAGACTAATGATTAGTAACAGGTCTAATGGCTAACTTGAGATAAAGTCTATACTTTTTTTAAACTAAGTTTTTAATGCAGGGTTGGAAAGCATTCTTTGAGGAACCCATAATGTTAGTAGCATTTGTCTTGTTGGGAAGAAACCTTGAACAAAGAGCTAAAATCAAAGCCACGAGTGATATGACTGGACTTTTAAGTATTCTGCCATCAAAAGCTCGTCTATTGATTTCCAGTGATGAGGAAGACTTGGGCTCAATTGTGGAAGTTCCTTGTGACTCTCTCTCTGTTGGAGACCGGATTGTTATTCTACCTGGAGTGAGTAGATGTACTTTTACTCACCATGATGCATAAATTCTACAGCTAGAGTTCTTGCGTTTTATGTATGTTTTGCAAAGCTCTATTAGGTTGCTTTTGTTCAATACAGAGATGTTACAATTTTTCCCCCTTAACACATCTCAAATTTCAGAACTGTGACGAGTCAACATGTGTGAGTGAAATTGCTATCCATTTTCTCTGAATCGTTTGGAATTTTTGTTTTCCCTGTATTGGAGATCTAGTTACCTCGTTTCGTTTTGAATTTTTCTAATTGTACAACATCGCTTGTCTACAGGTTTATGTGGGCTTTATATTCATATGGTCTCCTTCTATTTAATTGTTTAAGCTTTTGGTTGGACTTTCTAACCTGATTTCAGAGCCAGGTTTTGCCCTAGATTAGTTCTTGTGTGAGGCTTCCCATTCATCAATCCACATGTTTTCGGAACGGGATTGCACGTGAGAGGGGATGTTAACGTAGCTCAGACGCTTTGTATACGAGGTTTATATGGATTTATATTCGTGTAGTGTTCCTCCACTTAATAGCTAAGTTTCTATTGAACTAAAACAGAATTTAATAAAATTCACATCTCTGCATTTAGGCACTTCAACAATGAGAGAAGAATCATTTTGTTGTTGACACAATCCACCTGGACAAACAAAATGCAATGCTCTAACCTCTGAGCTAAGTGGGCTTTTGGGTCAAAGCAAAGGCATTAAAATTTTTTTTTTTTGATAACCGACGTGTCCAGATTAAATGTTCGGTTGCAGGTCTTCCGAATATTTTGCTTTTGTATTTTTCATCTCATCTTTTCATTTATATGTGCAATTGTAGAACCTCATAGTTGAGAAATTATCTAAGGGTTGTGGACAATGGAAATATCCAAGTACACTTAAGAGGACATGGTTTGTTGACCTGTTTTCTGGTAGGATTATGATCCTTAATCTTAATTTCTGTGATGTTAGGACCGTGTTCCTGCAGATGGAGTTGTGAGAGCTGGTAGAAGCACTGTCGATGAATCTAGTTTTACGGGAGAGCCATTACCAGCAACTAAATTAGCAGGGGTATTTTCTTCACTTATATTCTGCAGTTTTCCATTTGCAAAATTGCAATGCTTTTTAATGTCTCTTCACTCCCCTCATAAGTTGTTTATGATCAAGTTTTGGTTTTTTATTCCCCTTTAACTCTTTTTTAAGTTATTTTGTGGCCGCTGGAGGTTCTCTTTTTCCAGATTTATAAGGCTTTTTTATCTTGTTGCTACTTGTTTTCATCTGGACCAGAGCCAAGTTGCTGCTGGAAGTATAAATCTTAATGGCACGCTTACAGTTGAAGTGCAAAGGCCAGGTGGAGAGACTGCTATGGGAGATATAGTTCGTCTTGTAGAAGAAGCACAGACTAGGGAAGCTCCTGTGCAGCGGTTGGCTGACAAGGTTCTTATAATTTACCCTGGTGTAATTAAATAAACATGTCAGAGACCCTGATGAAATACTCTGCTTTTAGGACGACTGGAAATCTTAGCCTTTGCTATTCTAAATCAGACTGTCATCTGGTTCACAATGTTTCTGTCTTGACAAATGAATGGGTTGTGTCACTGTCTTCTTGAACCATGATCTGGTTATCACCCTTGTGGTTGGGATGTGATTACTTGCTGCTAGGTTTTGATTGGATCATGCTAGACAAACTGCAGATGACCAGTGGAAGAAGGAAGAATACACAAATGGTAGCTCGCACACGAATTGATTGTCAATTTAAGTTCTATACTATAGTGTTACTGTGACATACCCTTAGGAGACAGACTACATGATTTCTCCTTGTCGTATAGCATGATCCATATTGCATCAGAACTCTGGTCTTAGAAGCAGTCTTCTTAGTGATTTTTTCAAACCTCCACTGGTGTAGGATGTGGTCAAGCAAGAAGGTGACATGACAACCATCTCAATTGTGTCTTATTTGCACTTTCTCTGTTTGGCATTTGCTTGAGATAGATTCTATGGGAGCCTCATATCCTGTATGTTGCTTATATTCTTGCTTCTCCTGTTGAATTCATTGCTCTCGTTGCCCAGTGTCTGCAATAGAATAGAAACAAATTACTTCCTACCTACAATAAGTCAAGTCTAAGGACCCACATCGAGTCAAGACCTCTTTCATGTTACACTTGATATGATGAACTCCCAAGAGCTGTTAATATGGATTTTAAAAACTAGGATAAAATGCACTCGGCCAAAATTTTGAATTTGCTTGTGACAAGGAAAACTGGAAAATTCTCTCTCATTTCTCCAAGGAATTTTCCTTTTTCTCCAGATAAGTTGAAAGGGTAAAAATACTTGGATCTTTCAAAGGCAAGAATCTGGAATAAATTTTATATTGCCGAATATTTGGTTCAAACAAAGTTCACTGTGTCATAATCTCTGTACTTGATGAACTCTACTTTGTAGAAACAGTCTTGTCGCTAATTTTGTATGTGGGTGGCTTCTACCTGAATCCGTTTTGTATGGGGAGGTGTCCCCTTGGTACCCTTCTTTATGAAATCTCCTTAAGTTGATTGACCCATTCTTGCTGATGATTGATCAGGTGTCTGGGCATTTTACTTATGGAGTCATGGCTCTCTCTGCTGCTACATTTGTATTCTGGAACGTGTTCGGTTCACGAATTCTACCTGCTGCTCTTAATCAAGGAAGTTCTGTATCTTTGGCACTGCAGCTTTCATGCAGCGTTCTGGTATGTCAAAACTTCCTCCGATGTTGTGTTTTCACTTCATGTGCTCACATGTTGCTGCAATGCTTTGTTAATTCCTTTATATAGTTACTGATAATTTAGTGAAACATGGATTGCATTTTTGACTCTTGATATCACGAGTATCCATTTCTAGTCTTAACTGTTCTTCATCCAGTTTTATTCTATAGTTGACAAAAGTTGGAAGTGCCTGAAAGGGATACCAAATTCTCAAGTTTGGGGAACTTCTTTTTATGTATAAACAGATCTAACAGAAAGAAGCGCTATTTGCTACAATAAGCAAATTTGACTTATAAAAACCCCTTGGAATAGACCTCACCAGTATCTGTGATTTTCCGTATATCGGTTTGGTTTTAGTGCAGAAATAGCAAGACCGACAAACTTGGTTCTACTTTTTGGTTTGATATTTTTGTGAACTGCACCGGACCAAATTGTCTTTTCATCTTCTTTTTATGTATTTGATACCATTTGTTTTTAACTTCTAAACTGCGACAATGTTGCCCACAAAAAAAGAGATTGTTTTCTTTGGATTTAACTATATATTGTGTATAAAAAGATAGAACTCACAAGCTGAACTCTGTCGTATTCTAGTATGTTTTTTATACTTTCAATACTGAATTAATGTATTTTTTGTATCGTACATTATGGATAAATGGTGCAGTCCATCAATTGGTGGCCTTGTTAATTTGATCTCTTCGCTGAACTGCCCGACATTACAACCCATCCGAAGACTCTTCCGATTGGTGACTATTCGTAATTCTAATGAATGGGTGAGTAAGCGAAAACAGCGCTTAGAGTGTAATTGCAGAGTGATTTGGGGATAATCGAATTGAGTATTCGATATGTGAATTGGTAACAACCTGTATCTCTCCTGTGTGGCTGTTAGATGTTCTTGGATGGGCTTGGCTTCATCCTTAGAATGAATATGAACTTCTTATATATAATAGGCTAGAACCTCCGGCTGTGTGAGTTTTGTCCCTTGAGTAATATCCCTAGTCCCACATGGCTTGGGGAGAGGGTTTTGAGTTGGCTTATATGCTTTGGGACCCCTTGTAACTTGTGAGACGCGTTTTCCAGGCGTCATATGAGCAGCGCTTGGAGAAACAAAACAGTGCAGAGTTGGCAAGCCTTGTGCTTACTCCAAAGCAGACAATATCTTGCAAGTGTGACAGGGCCCAGGCCGTTACACCTTGGGCTGGACCCTCAACCACAATAAAGAAACTAGGGAATGGTGTGTGTTATGTAGCATGAGTACTTTTTTCTTAAGTTGAATCCTATGAAATGCATCCTAGAAGAAATTGTTTTGTCCCAAGAGAAAAGTTTTACGGAATTGTATAGACGGGAGGAGATACTTTGCTTCCTATATATTACTGATGAAGGACATGTATGATGGGGCAAAAACTTTAGTAGGTATGCAGGGGGAGAAACTGAAACCCAAAACCAAGGGTTACGCCAAAGCTCAGCTCTAAGTTTTTGCTCTTTACACAGGTAACGGATAAAACAGGAAATGATCAAGATGATATTCCTTTTTGTATTCTTTTTGCGAATGATGGTGTTAGCAGATGAAACCAAACTGGAGTACATGAGGAACTAGGACTTTTTAGGAGATGTTGGAAATTGGAATATAGGGAATTTTATTTATTTTGATCTAAGAGAGAGTCTATGGGGGTATTTAAGTGAGAGTAGAGGTTCAAATGTGATAAACGGTGAGAATTGGAGATTGAGGGACCTAAAATGTGAATACTTTTGATCTCCTGGATCCATTTACCCAAAGAATGGAGGAATTGGTGGAGATCTTACCCGTGGAGTACTAGTACGATGAATGAAGTGGAGAAGTCCATTTGGATCATGTGCAACCCTAGAATACCACTAGCTAAAGCAGGAGGGAAAATTCTTGGATAGCAAAAAGGTCATGAATCCTTGTGCAATATGAACTGAAGATTTCGTATAGTCAGAACTGTCACTCATAGTTGAGTTTTGTGAAATCGTTAACTCCTGATGATGTGATGAATCTAATTACAATAATTGCACTGCCAGTTCTTGGCCAGTGTGTTGCCGGAATGGAAGAAACAGTAAGGTCTTTTGGCATTTGATTCATTCATATTCTACAATGCATTAAGTAAATAAAAAACTAGTATCTTTGGCTAGAAAATCATTGCCTGTCGGCTTCAGATGTTTACTGGATTTATTGACGTGTAACTCTAGGTAGTTGCGTGTCCATGTGCACTTGGTTTGGCCACACCTACTGCCGTGCTCGTTGGAACTTCACTCGGAGCAACAAAAGGTCTGCTTTTACGTGGTGGAAGTGTTCTGGAGAAGTTTTCCATGGTAAACTCGATTGTGTTTGATAAGACGGGGACCTTAACGGTTGGCAAACCTGTTGTGACAAAGGTTGTGACTCTTGGATGCGTACAACACGTGGATTCCAGGTTGAGCAGAGAGTAGGTCGCTTTTACTATATATTGATTATATTACCTGCAGTGTTTTGTGCGTGATATTTTTCTGGGTAGGGTATAGCTTCCATCATAATTGGAAATAAAAAACTGCTTTCATGTTTTACTTGCAAATGCCAATTTGGAAGAAAAAGGGATATTCATAGGATCAGTAAGAACATAATTCTTTGAGGGAAAATACTTCATATTCTCTAATCTAGGATCCATGCCCATTAAAAATGGGAACTAGATGATTATTGCAATGAAAATACCCAAAGGAGTGTTTCCTATAAAATTTAATTCTTGAGAACTGTTAATTGCTTGGATGAGGAGCTGCTTGCTTAGTTCTACACACGATTATTGCATGGCCTCATCATTTTTACCATAAGATGACATTTTTTTATAAAAGTTACCCTGATGAGGATTGAGGATATTCAAGTGACGCTAATTGTTACTAAGACATCTTCAAACTAGTTGACCCTGATTCGGCTGCATAAATCTACTGAACTCTCTACCTAGTCTATGTACAAAACATGCTATGAAACTTTGTAGTGCATTCTCCATCATGCATGACACGTTTCTGAGAAGAAAATGAACGATTGCTTGATGCACATCTACTTAGACTTGTTTGTCACTTCTGTATCACATTGGGACACTGTGAAAGATGATTAATGTGAAGTACTGTATGCATCAACTGTTATTACTATTGATGAGGTAAGTAACCGTACGTGTGTCATTGATACAGACATAATTCAGATGACACATGGTCAGAAGTTGAGGTTCTTCAATTTGCTGCTGGAGTAGAATCAAATACAATTCATCCTGTTGGCAAAGCAATTGTACAAGCAGCTCAAGCTCGAAATTGCCCGAAAGAGAAGGTGCTTTGTTTAGATCATGAATAATAGTTCTCAGCAATTATCAATTGGTTAAAAGCACAATGATTTTTTCTATGTCTGCCTGCGAAAAGTATGCTTTTATCAGAATGCTTGATGGTCACATAGTCGATGCGTGTTTCCCATTCTATTATGTTCTCTATGCTTTACATTTGTGAGAATGAATTTTGAAATTAACAAATTATGTCCACAAATGAAACTTTGCATTTATTGTACTAGTTAGCACATCATAGACTTGTGCGGGTATTCGATTGCCAGTTTGAAATTCTTACTGTGAAGTTTACTGCATCCCACCCCACCCCGCGCTGAATTTTTTTTCAATGTGTAAGGATTGACTTGTTTTGTAGGTGGTAGATGGAACTTTCATTGAAGAACCTGGTTCTGGTGCAGCGGCAGTTATTCACAACAAAAGAGTTTCTGTGGGGAACTTGGAATGGATTAGGAGGTACCGTCTATTCCCTACTGTTCTCCACATATGATTCAGAATTAGTAATTAAGTTCCAAATTCTTCGCTACGTCATTCGAAATTTAGTGTTTTTTACATAGAAGCTATTTCTAATCTTTGCGTGGTCTCTTCATAAGTTCGCCTTTATTTAAACTCAGTCACCAAATATTTGTATTTTGGCATTAGTTTACTTAGTTTTTACATTTGGTTTGTATAATAATAAGAATAATCTGTTTTATCTATTCGACAACTAAATCTTAGTTGATTTTTGTCCATTCATCAAGACTTCTCTATACGTACTCATATAATATTTTCCTAATTGATGGACTACTTAACACTTGCTCTAGTGCTGTTCTGCTACAGACTCTCTGATAAATGTCTCTGCTGCTTGCTTATGTCTTCTTAACATTTTCTCACTGGAATTTACAATGTCTCGTTGAAATTATAAACGTATTATTTCCTCGTAGGGAAGGGGAGAATGTCTTTTTACCAGCTTGACTAAGCATGTGTTGCTTTTTAAAAGATGCCATTTTTTATTTCTGATCAGACCTAATGAACACCTTCTAGTTGTTTTATTTTCATCTTTCAGCATTATTGTATCATAGGAATTCAATTTCAAAGGTGCTATCATGTATTCTTTTTTTATGGAGCACAGACAATAACGGGGCTTGAAAGTACAATTCATCGAAGCTCAATAGATGAATACCCCTTAGGTGAACAGATAATCATCAGACATTATGTGGCGCCTTATTATCCACATTCATGTTCAGTCAACAGATATGACCTCTCAATTTGTCCACCATTCAATCCATTGCATGCAAGAAATCCTCTGTTCTGTTTGAGTTTGTGAGTGAAGGAGGCATTAATTTGTTCGAGTTTGTGAGTGAATGGGTACAATCCCTATGCAAAAATTAGAGAGAGTGAGTCTACAAAGTCTAATAAACTATCCATACTAAACGGTAATTTTCCAGTAATTCAAATCCAAAACCTGTAACAATCTGTTTGTTACATTTAAAAGAACACCTAGACTGTCATTAGCCCTCCTATTTCTTTCTCCCCAAAGAAGCCAAGTAAGCATTTCTAGTTCAGTTACTAAGCTCAAAGCATCATTTCTATTAACAGAGTGAGGCAAGTCATACCTTAATAAAGAGATTAGTAATAAAGAATTGAGTGTACCCACTGAGCAAAGAGAATGAAAGACAGGAAATTGTCAGGTTTTTGCTGTCTCTCATCGCAACTGCTTTTTTCCCCCTCTTGCTATTTAACGAACAGGGGAAAAGAGGTAGACTTAAAGTGTGACCTACTCTATTTTGACGTGTGTGATCCTTGCCTCAACCTCCTTGCACACATAACATAGAGGTACAGACGCATGAGTCTGCTAACTGTGAGTAGGAAAATCAACGGAAGCTCAATAGGGCATGGCCATAGTTCCAACCAAACAGCTTAGATCGTGCAGGCTACCTTTGGCTATCTGTCTTCATGTATTTTTGCATGTGTCATTACCAGTGGGATCTTGCTACTTTCGGACTGTTGAAAACGTTTCCTGTTGTTTCTCCTTGTGCATATGTTCCTTCTTTAGGAATGGAGTCAATGCAGATATCAAACTGATGGAAGAGCCAAAAAATCATTCTGTCATCTACGTCGGAGTAGATAATACTCTTGCTGGTCTTATATATATCGAGGATCAAATCAGAGAAGATGCTAGGCATGTTGTATCATCATTGTCCAGAAATGGAGTCGATGTATATATGCTATCGGGGGACAGAAAAAGTACTGCTGACTACGTTGCATCCATGGTCGGCATTCCCTTGGAAAAGGTATTCTCTTAATCTCAAAATCCTACTATCTGATTGTAGAAGGGAGGTGGGTGGGGGGAGGACTTTGAATGTGGGGGAGAAATATTCTGCACTAGAAGCCCAATTTTTTTTATCTGGATCTGTCAATTGAACATCCAACTTAGAAAGACTTCTCGATCACAAAACGACTCCAACACTATCAAAACTACCCTGCAATTAGCTCTAGGAAGCACAGATTTCCCATTTTAAATACAACTCTTTTGACTGTCAACACTACTTTTTTCCCATAATCTACCAGCAGCTCTATCTTAATTTTGACAGATAACATTCGACAAACTTTGCCACTTACAGGTAGGCCCCTCCTCCAAAAAAACCAATTCGAGATTCCCATAGGAAGTAATCTTAAACCAATTTTAGCAAAATCATGAACAAATTCCAACGAGTTAACTCTGTTTCCTGAGATTCAATGGTGAGACTCTATTCCTGAGATTCAATGGTGAGACTAATAGTCCAACCAAAGAACGAAACTTTTGCTGGAAGGGAACATAAGAAAGCGAGACAGCTTTATCAAGAAAATAAGGACGAAACTTTTGCTGGAAGGGAACATAAGAAAGCCAGACAGCTTTATCAAGAAAATGGCTAGTAGAGCCTTCTGAGAAATTGCCACACGCTAAATAGTAAGATTTAAGAGAGAAAGCTTTACTCAAAGAGGTGCTTCACAAAACCTGTCATCAGGGCATGACCATTTATACTGAATACAGAGAAAGAAAGAGCAAACAGAGTCAGACTCCTGATTGTTGAAATGAGTAGGAAATCTTGGTTTGCAGAGGGAGTAACTGGAATTAACATGCAAAAATAGCCATAGAAGGGTGGGATTTATAGGGATGATAGTTTATGTTTCTTTACTGGAGGAAGGACTTCTTGGAGAGACGTCTGGATGTGAAGATTGAGTGCGCACGGCAAAGCAGCATTGGTATATGTAGGGTGGTTATATTGAAAATAATCATTGAAGGACAAAATCTCAAACCTTAGCAGATCAATATTTCTGTTTAGTTTGGCTGAAAAACAAAATTTAATGTTGAGGCTCATCGAATTTTCTGCCTGATCCTATAAGTTTTCCACAATCTGCCCATCTTTTCATTTTATCCGTAGATATAACTGAATTCCATGGAACAGGATTCCTATTCTCTAGTTAGAAATTCGCTAAGAAGTAAGATCACACCTGGATAATCTTTCTTTCTTTTCTCTTTTTCCCTTTTTATGATTGTTGCAGCATTAAACATTACAGCTACACCAGTTAATCTGGTTTTGTACTGAAAGAAATTATTTAATGAATGACTCATTATTTGTTGATCGCTTTCCCTGTTTTTCTTTTAGTGGTATTTAATAATGAGAATGTAGAATGTAGACAGCCACTTATTGCTCTAAGAAAAGCTGGAGGGAATTGCTAACGCTGAATAAGCAGGTGATTTCTGGGGCTAAGCCAGATCAAAAGAAGAAATTCATCATTGAACTACAGCAGGATAATAAAATTGTAGCTATGATAGGCGATGGGATAAATGACGCTGCTGCATTGGCTTCATCTCATGTTGGAGTTGCAATGGGCGGTGGTGTTGGAGCTGCTAGTGAGGTGTCTTCTGTTGTCCTGATGGGAAACAGGCTCTCTCAGGTAAGTAAATTAGTTCATTCCTTATGTTTTACATTCTATCTCGTGGTTTAATTAGAGTTTACAACTTCATTATTAAGTTGCATATTACATCCGCGCTCTAATAACAGTTAATACAATTCCTAGAGACATTTTTGCTTCTTTTGTTAAATAACTTTGGTGCATCTCAAATCAGTAGGAGACTGTCACTCGTCACTTGTTGTAATTTTCTCTTTGGAAATGGATATTGTGTTTGCAACTCCTGTTTGATTAGGATAATATGTTTCCGTTTGAGAGTTTCCAGTTTCAACTTAGAGCAGGGTTTAGTAGAGTCTGTAAATAACATGCTTGTCCTACATTTAATTATTAAAGAATTGTATATTCTTTTTTTATTTATAATGCAAAAGAACCTTACATAGGATGCCGAAAGATTAACAACCCTTTCTTTGAAATCCCTTCTTTTAGATAAATATTTCTAATCAAACCTTTTCTACAAACTTTACTCCATTTCTGCTAAATTCCTGTAATAATTGCCCAGAACAGTACTTCCATTTCTGATTTGTATTCGATGAGATTGTTCCATATAGGTTTCATGTGATTTGAACATGTTCAAAGATGGACCCTAGATGCTCAAATGAGAAGATACAACTCTAGAGTAAGAGCGTTGTTTAAAGGGTGGAGGGAGGTTTATGAAGACAGACTTTACGAAAACATTGTTCACTGGACTAGAATGCTGGTCCCAACACCCTAAATATCTGCATCTAGTACAGCGTACTGTTTTTTGGTGAACTATGACAAAAACCAATGCAACTGACTGTGCATAATGGAAATGATTGCAATTAATCTTTATGTCATACTTTTTCTTTAGTCAGTATTTTTCTCATACTTCAAGATGTCCATATAATGCCTTGTTCAAACACGTGTAACTCTCTTTCATTTTTGTACGTTAAAAAGATCCCTCTATGTTGAGCTCCACTTAATCTTTATTTACTTATTCTGGTGTTATCTTAATGATTGTTTTGTTTTGTTTCCAAAATTGGGTTCGATTTTATTTGTCTCCTTGCAGTTGCTTGATGCTTTGGAGCTGAGCCAGCTGACCATGAACACTATCAAGCAAAATCTTTGGTGGGCATTTGCCTACAATATTGTGAGTCCTGCATTAAGTACTTGGGGTTTTGTTCTTTTCTGCAGTTACCCTTCTTTTTTTGGCATTGGAAGAATATTTGTGACATGGATATGGTTCCGCCTTGCCAATATCTGTGACATGGATAGGACCTTCGACACCCTCGCCGATACATCTGTGCATTGGCATGCAGATAAAAGATATGAACATTGCTGATAATTCCGAGTTTGAATATTTAAAGTCAGAAAAAGAAAGATATTTGTTGATCCGCGTGTATAATGAATAGAATGCTGCAAAATGCTGAATAATTGAGGAGGATGTAATGTCACAGTTAAGCCGGTTTGTTACAAGTAGTGACAAATTCAGATGGCCTGAAATGCGGCCCATCCTATTGGCTGTCATAATCATGTAAATGATCCAAAGGTTACTTCTCAAGTTGGCATATTGCACGTAGTCATACTTTTTCTATCCATTGTCTATTGTCTTATGACATGCATGCACAGTTACATTATTCATTCATCGAATTGCAACATTTGACTATCGACTCTTCATAGGTGGGAATTCCAATTGCCGCTGGAGTTTTGCTGCCGATGACTGGGATAACACTCACTCCGTCAATTGCTGGAGCTCTCATGGGACTGAGTTCGGTTGGCGTGATGGCAAACTCTCTATTGTTGAGGTTGAAAATTTCCTCCAAACAAAGTAAGATTTCTAGATTGCCTTCCAACACTGAGATCTATTCGAATACCTATCTTATGGACCAGAAAGAGGAAAGGAAGAGCTTCCCTAATGCTACCCGGAGGTAAACTCGATAATCCAGATACGAACGCTTTAACGCACTCACAGAAAGTCATCTCTGCCAAAGCACATGCCCACACGCACCTCCCTTCTCAAACATAGGATTCAGTTGAAATTTCTGTCCACCAAATGCTGCATAGGTATTAGTTGAGACTGGCTGAGATGATCACAGGATTTTCCTATTTTCGATGTACATTCCTGAATTTTTGTGTGGTAAATTATTAGTCACGAGACTGTTCACTTCATTATGAGGGTGAGGTGGAGACCAAGCAGGTTGCATGCCCGAGCTGTATTTGCGGACGCAATTGTGGCTGTGTAGTAATCGGAACTCAGAGAAGGAAGGCAGCATATTTGTATGTGACAATCGCGTGACGATATCGAAGCGCAGGAACTACTCGTCCACTAAATTTACATTTAGAACATACTTATGCCTCTTACCAACTTTTTCCGTATTCTGGACACATAAGGTTGGCAAGCGCTACACCCAAGAAGTCGCTTAAATTCTTCTTTGCCCCGTAAATCTAAGATATGGTTTGCACACTGGACTGACCAATCCTTCCATTATAATGACATGCATAAGATAGAATTGAGTTTCGAGAATAGACTTCATTTGCAAAATTGATCTCTAGTGGTTATTTTGTCTTCCTTTCTTATGACAATTACTTCGCGTATCATTCCAGAAATCGTGATCAGAAATCGGGAATGTATAGCCTTCCTGCTTGTCCCTAAATTTCCTCCAAGACAATGTCTTGTGCGGACCGAATGCGGCATCGCTTCTTGTCTTATCTAAACCGAATGGGACAAGGGGGAAGTTTTAAGACAAGCTATGGGCAAATCAGACCCGACTGCTCAACAGTCCAAAGGGCTTCCTCGCCCTCTTCTCCCTAGTTTCAAACGCGAGCTTCCTCGCCCTCTTCTCCCCCCTGGTTTCAAACTCGAGACGCGGCCCCATAGGAGCCCGCAGCATGCCAGGTCGCTGACTCATGGATAGCAATCGCACCCATGCCAACTAGCGATACGCGCACATCCAGGAATCAAGCCCAAGGTTTTAACTAAATATGCTAATTCGACAGATTTGGACGGTCCAATTCTTTACACGATTACCTAAAGCTTGCTACGATCAAAACTGGATTTGCACATGGCATTGATTAAGAGGATGCACTCAGTGAAAATTTGTCGCTAACGGTCATAGTATTTGCCCAAAAGTTTCTTAAATCTCTATTCGAAAGGTCATTCAAAACATCGATTCAACAAATGCACTAAACTGAACGATTTACTTCATTAGAAACCTAAAAAAAAGCCAAACGGCTGAGGGATGAAACAGCAACATCTAGCATGGACTTTCACTTAATTTCCCCTCGAAGCAATCTCTGTTTCTCAATCTTTTTATGGTCGAAGGAAGGCTAACCGACATCATCTACAGCGCTCACATCTTACATCTGAGACATTACCAACAAGTAAATAGTCACCCTGCATAAGTGAGGAACCGGAAATGGAAAAATCAAGCGCACTAACACAACCTACCTAATATCACAAATTTTTTGTGCATCATTCACCCAATCATTCAAAGACGGATGGAATTAATTAGTAAATAAAGTGGCGACCATAAACACCGTGGAAAACATGGCAAATGCTAGCTTCTGCAACTCGAAGTGAATCAGCTCGATTTCTATCTGCAATCTCACTCCACAGGCCACTACGACGGGCATGAAACCACTTCCCTAAAGCATAGTCTGAGTATCCTACCAATTCTTCGCACAAAAGTACAAACAAGCAAAGCTTAGCATGCATAGCCAGCCCAAAAAAAGCAGTCCGGACATGCCATTGGTTGGAATACTAACAAATATTTGGAAGCAGTCTGACATCAGTATGGGCAACATCAAGAACAAGAGAGCTAAAAGTTCAAAAGAAACAAATTTATGTAATTATGGAATATCAACAGCTTTACAAGCACCTGTGGAATATGTTATGGAAAAGCATGTCACAAGTTTTATAGGCTCCCCTCGCATACGACGACTAACTCGTGAAATTAAAAAAAAAAAATTTGATTAGATCCAACCCCTCCCCCCCCCCCCCCCTTCTTTGAAACAAAAAACTGCCGGTTGAGTAAATGTGAAATTTGCGATATCATTGACCGTAAGATAAACCATTCCGCTGCAGATAAAACATACTTGTCAGCGCTCAACAAAATCACTTCAAAATTGATTGACCACAAGCCATCGAGACCAGCTACGAAGCGATCATCCTCAATAATAGCTGCTGCTTCTGACCCGATCCCAGCAAGGGCAGCAACAGCCCGCTACGGTTGTTTTTATCTTAAGGCCGAAAGTTATGCACGAACACGTGTATAACCATTAACAAAGCAGCTACCACTTCAACTGCTACAATCACCGAACCAGTCTACACCTCACTACATTAAGCAACAGAAGTTACAGTCCCTCCAAGCTGAATTAGAGATGGTTTAGTGAAGGGAAGAAAATCCCAGACAGCATAACCAACTATAAAAATGTTACCATTTCCTACAAAGTGGCTGGAAAGAGATCAGCAAAAGCCATTCTTACTAAGCATCAGCATCGAGATTAATGAATCGACAAAGCTCAGATTCAGCAACTGCTACAGATCAAGCATTTTCACTCGTTGGCCACCTCAGACCATCACAGCACACTCACAGGTTCATTCATTACGAACGGAATCAGCATCAACCATCGCAACAATCAATTCAAGAATCAGTATCTGCAGGGATATTAAGTTTCCTAAAAATGAAGATTAACAGCGATAGACCTTACCATATGGGAACATCTAGCCAACGTTAGCTACTGTCCTGCCCTCCTATTTACTGCTATATCAGCCAATTTGATGCAACCATCACCAAAATCTCGATCATCCACCAACGATCAATCATGTGAATCAACAGCAACAGTATCAACAAATCACGCCCATCACTCAGCTTCCCCAGCATAACTATAAAACGTGTAAATGGACACAGTGAATAAAGACTCACAAAACAAACTGCAAACAGCCATCGATTCTTAGCCAAAGAAAGGGAAGAAACCAATGGGGACAAACACTAAGGGATCTAAGAGACACATAGGAGCGGGCATGTGAGAGAGATAGTGTGTGTGAGAGAGAGAGAGAGAGTCTATGACAAACCACCAGTGCACAAAACTTCAAGCAAACTAGGACACCGAACTGTTCATAAGGACTATCTGGCTGGCTAACTCTAGAATGCATGAAAGTTCAGAAGGTAATTAAAACACCTAAAAGATCCAGTTCTACCAAAAGCAGCATTTAAGTTCTGATAACAACGACCATATCAAGGTTCAACAGTTGGAGCCGCAGAAAAAAGATTTTTAAAGAGCCAGGCATTCTCCATCTGCTCAGTGCTTTCCAGAACATTTATTCCTGCCACAGCAGAAAAGCAAGTGTCAGCTTCCAATTACGGGGCCTCCCACTCAACAATAAGCCGCAATCAAGCAATAACTCACATCAGCGTCTGAATTCCTCCTAGGTGACGGACTTCGAGAATCAGATCGTCGACCTCGGGGTGAAACACTTCTAACTGGAGATCGTCGACCTCGGGGTGAAACACTTCGAACCGGAGATCGTCCATCAAGACTGCCAGGGCTTCCCCCCCGAGGAGAGAGAGACCTGCGTGGAGAAGGACTCCTTCCAGGGCTGGCACTATGGCGAGGAGGTGGACTGCGCCGAGGGGAAGCACTATGAGAGTAAACAGAAATAAAGAAAAATCAGTAAAATGACAGATCAAATGTTGCAAAGCACGAAGAGATTATCATGACAGAACCTATCCATTGAGCGACTTCGGCTCCTGCGCTCATCATCATAGCGGCCTCTACCCCGACTTTTGTAGTAATCAGGACTTGCACTACGGCTTCTGCTCCGCCGACGATCATCTCTGTCCCTCCCACGATGCCTATCACGATCATACCTATCCTTACTTCTGCTGCGACTTCTCCTCCTATCCCTGTCCCTGTAGTCATCTCGATACCTGGTAGATGGTAACATGTATTTAATGGAGATGAAAAATTTTGTATAAGACAAACAAATTACAAAAGCTTATAGCATCAATTGTTGCTTAAACCCTATGACCAAAATAAATGCAGTCAGAAAGCCACTTATATACGTCAATATAAAGAAAACAAAGAGAATGGGGCTGACAAAATTCTGAAGAGAAATACATATGCATAACTATGATGACGGAATTAGGACTATGCGGATTAGATACATGAGTTGCAATATATTTATCTAATCTATATTCAATACCCAACCTACCTTAGGCCATCATTGACGTTCTTTTCGCCAATTTCAGAGAAAGGCCAACTTTTTTTCACCAGCAAATAAAAATAACTTGATGCGCTTGAATGAGACTTCACGAAGTAAAAAACAATCAAGACAGGCCCTTAGGCTATTAGGTGGAGCAAGACTGGAAACCCAAAGTCAAGTGAATTTTGATACTTTCTACAGTTTAATAAAGCTTCCTTTAAAGTCCTTTTCGAAAGTAAAGCTTCCCTTAAAGTACTTTTTGGATTTCTTAGATGATGCAGATGACACAATCTGACTTTTATCAATGCAGAACACTTGCCACCTTTCAAAAGTTATTTCCGTCATTTTTCAAAATTTCTCTTCTGATTTTTAAACTAGAGAAAGAAAATATCTTGTTCTTGTTTGGGAAAATCCAGTCATGCTTCTGAAGCAAAGGACGGCACTGAACATTTCAGATATCATACAGAAAATCATGAACCCAAATTTCTTAGTTATATTCTACAATACATCAGAAGCTGTAAATGACCCACTTCAATAAAAGTGTACTAACTCAGAAAGAAAAAACCGGTGAGAAGATGACACTTTCTCTATAAAAAAAAAAAACAAGAGGCACATGAAGGAAAACATGCTATTTCATACAATTTGCCAGTAAAAATAGCACTAACCAGGGAAACACAATGTATAATAATGGTTTGAAGAGTACCAAGAGCTACCTCCACCGAGTATAAATGAACAATAGCATTAATAAATATTCAAAGACTGCAGAATGAATAAAATAGAACTTGTAGAGCTCGTTTGTTTAAGGATATTCAAGCATATGCAGAATGTATTATGCTGCTTTTTCATCACAAGTTTAAAAAAAAAACCAAATTTGCAAAATTTATGTAAAATAATGTGTAGGTATCGATGGTTACATGCATGACTTTTAGTGTTTTGGGAAAATATCAAATGCTGGTTGCCACAAGATTTAGAAGCAAAAGAACAACAAGTGAGCAATCCAGATATTCCCTAAATTTCTAATTTTTAAGAGGTATTTCTCCAACAATCATAAAACATGTTAAAGAAAACCATCGCCGAAAGTAACCCAAATTTTGATCTGACATGAAAATTACCTCCTCCGAGGGCTGCGACTTCTTGATCTGATCCTTGATCTTGGAAGGTTTTCACTTATCCGTCCCTTATGACTGCAAATGGAAATAAAAATACGCCATCAGTGAGCAGCCAAAACAAAATCATATCAGCTCTCCAAGTATTTAGATGTCCATAGATAGCTGTAACCAGTAGATGGTTTTCTTTCATTGGCGTAAATATCTACCATGTTATAACATTTCCATCCAAGTACATCCACATCTGACCATGCATCCTTTTGCCTTCATACTTAATCATCAATCTGTAAGGGTCTTATTTTTAAGTACGAGCAGCACACATGGATTGTGCAGTACAGGATACTTTACTCATTTAAAGTAACCCTGTTTAGCTAATTTTTTTCTAAAAATGACCCCACAACAAAGATGCAGGTCACAATCCCAAGTTGAGTACGGCCAAAAATGGAGACACAGCAACTACTCAAAACTAGCTAAAGATCCTCCCACCTATCCTCAAAATGCCATGTTAAAACAACTGAAGCATACTATCAAAGACAACTCAGAAAATAATATTCCGATCAACTCCAGGTCAGGCATTAACATGTCCATTTATTCCAGGCAGATACTTCTCTTCCAAACAAAACATCTGGTCATTCAACTTCTAAAATAGTTGTATAAATTATAACTCCTATTTATTAGAAAAACCAAAGCGCAATATTATGTAAGAGTAAACTCCAAAACTGGATTGACCAATGAATCAGGATAACATCCTTCCAGCATTTACAACCCCAGCTTACAAGAAAAAAAACCTAAATAAAGCTATGCTAGAGTATCTGAAAACTGGATTGATCAAAGAATCAGCACTTACATCCTCTCAGCATTAGGCCCATATTTTGCAAACTGCACTGTGATTTCTCGGCCATCAACAACTCTTCCTGTAAACAGATGAGTAAAGCAGGATACTAATATGGATAACATACGGATGCTCCCATTGACTTGTCCATATGACATACCATCAAGCTTCTCCACAGCCTTCTGAGCCTCATCAGCATACTTGTAGCGAACAAATGCAAAACCTCGTGACTCACCCGTCCTAATCGCATTGCAAGGTATTAAAGAATCAGGGGTCTATTAAAGATAAAACAGTGCAATACTCATCAAATGCATAGTCTTGTCTACCATTTCTATACAATTTTATGTATTATATAATGTAACATAAAAAACAATATAAGATGCAAGCACAAAACAAAAAAGTCATTCAATTTGGACCAGAATGCTCAATAAAAACTAGAAGTTAGTACTCTTGGTCAATCTGATGCAGCAAATACAAAACTTGTTAAGATAAGGCCTTTAAAAGCAGAACAAGTTCACCACACAGTATACACGAAACTCATCAAGCTACTGCCTTTAAAAGCAGAACAAATTCACCACAAATTTCAGCTTCCTCAAACGATTGGAAGTAAAGTAGAAACACACAAACATAAAGAGGCAGAATTGCAAGAACACGGAACACCCATAAGCACAGCACACGCCAGCCAAAGCTCTCTCAGCAGCTGCAGTGCACATGCGATTATTAAAACAGTTAAATGAAGTTGCTGCTGCTGACAAAAGAAATGCCACTGGTAAAAGCTGAGGTAGCATTCACGCATTCCTCCTACGCTGCTCAATTCTACGATGGAAATTCAGTAACAAAGGCGGCAATATTGTTACTTCTCCTGAAATAGTTTACGTGAAACCCTTCTTGTTGATTTCTAACTGGGTCCTCTTCTTTTACCATTTCCCTACCAAACTTACAGGGTCCGTTCAATCAAATCCTCCCCATACCGATACAATTCAAAGGAACTGCTCACAACGCAGCGAAAAAGGGCATTCGACCGAACCAAAGAAAAGCGCAACAACCCATGGAAGAGAAAGAACCTGCGATCCCTGGGGATGAAGATGTCCACGACCTTCCCGTACTTGTCGAAGAGCGGAAACAAATCATCAGCAGTCGTACCTACACCGAGCCACAGCAAGCAACGAAAAACACTTACAGATTCAGTAAAAAAGCCAACGATTATAGCAACAAGCCTACGACAGCAGATGGCGGAAGTCGAGCGAGGAGCGACGTACGGAAGGTGATGTTGAGGACGAGGAGGGAGTAGGTGTCGGTGATGTCCGGCGGACCTGATCTACCGAAGTGGGACATGTCTTCCGCTTCCAAGCTTCGGCTCGCAGGGAGAGCAGCAGGAGAGAGTGAGGGAGGAGGATGAGGTATTGCTCAGGCCTAGGGCTTGGGTGGCGGTGGGGGAATAAGGACAGAGGTCATGGAAGGAAGCGTCTTGAAGAAATATCTGTTCCCTCACGTGATGTGCGCGTGATAGTCCGAAAATTATAGTTGTTCGTGTAATATAACTAAAAATCTCAAATTGAAATAACAATCGTAAGCTTATTTTAAACTATTTTTTCATCACTAAAAATCTTAAAAGGATACTCTTGTAATAAATTTACTTTAAACTAAAGTTTTGTCACAAAAAATTTTAAATTTATCCTCTATTACTTTTCATTAATTGACGCCGACTCTGTCGCCTGACATGGTGGATATCGCACTCGTCGATTACGATGGCAATGAGATAACCCCGCAAGATCAAGGTCGGCTTGCCTAAGGTTGTACACATACCCCGATTCACGTCGCCTGAACTCTCCTCCATTGCTTGAGCCCTCTAGGTCGTTATCTTTTTCTTAATTATTTTAAAATCCCTTTCAAGGTGTTTCGAAAATCACTACTTGTCATTTCATGAAAACCTTTTGAGCAAAATATCTTTTTTATAAACGAAATGCTTGGATGATATTATTGGAATATATAAATATTAAATCACGTATTTTTCTAACAATTTTAGAATGGTTGGCAGTGGCCCTACAAGATATTTCATCGCTTAGTGTGAGGAGAGTATTGGCTCACAAAATCTTACAAGTATCTATTCCGAACGCCACCTAAAAATACCATATAAATTTAATAGTTATCGAAAAAATTGTACACGATTTTGCATGTCAACATTTTCTGAAAAAGCTTCGGCTTTTTCGAGCTAAAAGAGAGGTCAAAATGTGCATGACAGTACCCACTCATGGATAGATCAGTTGGTTAGAGCGCATTTGGGATTATGTGACTAGGCACACTAGTCCCAGATTCGATTCCTTATATGAGCATCTGTTATTTAAGTGGAGGCCATGGTCGTAAGTTGTTGCGCTAGTATCTCCCGAAAAATAATCGAGCTGCGCACAAGCGGCCCGGACAACTTAGTTATAAAAAAAAAAATGCATGACGGGTTTTTTTGTCTAGACTTATCAAAGTAAAAGTAATTTTCACTTTCCACCAATAATTAAAATATACATTATTTGATTTTTAATAGACTATTATTATATGTAAATCAATGTGTGAACACGTAAAAATAACTTTCTATATAACAAAAAATATATCACTTGTTACACAAAATTTGCTCTATCTATATATAAAAACCTCCTATTCAGATCCGGATCCCCTACATGTATGGCAGGGGATTATGATATTTTTGGCTATTAGATCTTCCCCTTTAATAGTTAGGGGTGTTATGATCGTCTGCCATTATAGCAGACAATTCAAACACTATTTCTAAAGATCTTTGCCGCTTTTTCTCCTTGAAATGTCCACTTCGTTTGTTATTGTAGGATTGATATGTTACTCCAATTTATCACGAAAATCAAATCTTATTTTAGTACATAATAATTGATTCTCAACACTGAGGTTTAATCAAATCGAGCCCAAGTGGAAAAGTAAAAAAAACAAAAAATGAGAAAAAAGACATTTTTATTTGTTTTTCATCTAAAATTCCTTCCCAAGTTTTCTTTGTATTCATACCCTTCCCATGCATTTCGAGGAAAATTGTTAAAACTTTGTCGCAAAAAATGAATAATTTGAAAAATATACTTTTCAAAATATAACCGTTTATATCGTGTGGCATCCTAGATTGCATCACGCATTAGGAATGATTGTTAACCTCATCTCATCTAGGTTATCTCTTCCGCTTGAATCTCTTATTACTTTGTACAAAGAATATAATTGGCGCATGCGGAGGACTAAACTGAAAATGAATAAGTCGGACATAAGATACACAAGCGCGCGACAATCCCATACGATAGGCACGCCTAATAGAGGATATGGCCTTAATAGGTTTATCACTTGCAATCATTAATTAAGCCAATTCAGCAAATTGACTACATAAATTCACATTCGTATCTGGTATGGGCCAACTACAACACACTTTTATTTACATATTTACACTAGGAGTATATGCAAACGAATTTTAATCTACTCTCCAGTAGCAGACGCATACATCGTAGTTGTCATCCATATGTGAGAATAAACCCTCTCAGTAAAACTGGAAAGATGTGATAGGACCTATCCATCCTGCTAGGCCACAACAATAAAATGCTTTGAACTCATATGCAATTGTTCAAACCGGTGGTCCTTCATCCATACAAACTCGAGACCAGGCCCGTCTCATAACGCATCCATAAAGGACTGTTGGGTCGAGATTTTATACACCCTCCTATGCACCGACTTATCCTCGAGGGTTCGTCGTGAAAGCGTTGCTGCACAGGATTAGAAGGATCAGACATATTAATATTTTGAAAAATGTTTCAACCAACGAAGTGAGTATAACCCAATGAGCGTGATCACTAGGCCAAACAACTAAACATTCTATAGAATCGCCGTTGTCAAATTCAATCAAATCAATCAAAGCATAAAGTCTTAGAATCATACAAGACTTGCAATCAACCACAATCAAGATCAACTCATATTACATCGATATCATGAAGATCAAACGGCGCTTATCACTCACAATAACGGACCATAGCAATCTAGGAATAAGGACTAGATATCCAATTGCCTTTGATTGTTATTCGAAGGAAACAAGGTAGAAATGACCAACAGCGAATTCAATAGCCTATCCTTCTTGGGCATGCGTGTGGCTTACTCAGGTAGTGCCACTATCTTCAAGCCGACCTTTAACGATCATGACGGTGTGACGGCTTTGGCAGACGGCCGGGCAAGAGGTGCGGCGCGAGAAGGGATCGAGAAAGGGCAATCGTTCCCATTAGAAACTGAAGGAATGAGTTATTTATAGTAAAAGACTGAGACGGCGAATCACACTGCTAGCTAACGGGAGCATGACACTTGTCACACCGCAATAATACATGTCTGCATGTCACACCACAGTGACATGTGGCACCCCCATTGCCCCATGTGTCCACCATTTGCCATCTGTCATGTGGCGGTGACACATGGCCCTTCATGTGCCACCTGTTGACACATGGCTTGCCACATGTCCACTTGTTGCTGTTGTCCTCTTCCGGTTTTAATTTCTTGTATTCTCTTCAACAAGACCCAAATTAAACATACAATGTCCCTAAAAATAAATCAATATTAGCAATAATTTTTTAAGAGCTAATTTGCTATTCACTTGAGCCCCACGAGCGCTAATCTGCTCATGACTTAATCTAGTGGAAAACTTGGGTCATTACATATCGCTTACAACAACGAATAAATGAATAATATTTTCATCATTCACGAAAAAATTTAAGCATTAATTGTGGTCGAATGTCAATATTTTTTATTGACTAATTATTTCAAACAATACAATGAATGATTTTTATAAAATATTTTTTAAATTATTTATTTTCACGAAACAAATAGTGTCTCGACATTAGTTAAGATTTTTGGAAATGCTGCAAAACAATGCTGGAAGGAACGAGGCTCTATTTGTTTCATGAAAATTAGATTATTTGAAAGACATTTTTCGAAAGATATCACTTGTATTGTGGAAGTTGTCCAAAAAGTCCAAAGTTTATTGCATTTTTGTCAGTTCAATTTTAAACCTTTTACGTTTACCAGTTAAATCTTATTGACCAAAAATCGCTGATGTGGACGTTGATCATCTAACGTGGCATGACCGACACTGATGTTGTCACTTTTTAATAATAATTTAGCTTTTGCTTTCAATTGAGTTTTTTTTTTGTTTGGTTTTCTTCTTTGGTGATTTTCGGCTAATAGAATTCAATTGGCAAAAAATGAAAATGTTTAGGATTTAATTAATAAACATAAAAAAGGTTTAAAATTCAATTGGCAAGAATGTAATAGATTTATAACTTTTTAAACAATTTTTCCCTTGTGTTGCTCACAAAAGTCAGTAAACAAAAAAGTATTTTCATCATCGATGAAAATATTTAAATATATATTGTTATCAATACTAAAAAAAATTTGCATCGACTAACTATTTCAATCAATATAAGCAACTTTCTTTCAAAAAATCATTTATTTTTCACGAAACAAACGGATTTTTAGTCATGTTTTTTAGTTCCCTCTCTTGCCCTTGCTGAGTTGCGACAATTCTGCGACTTTTTTTTTTTCCCAAATTAGGGGTGCCTTTTTTTTAGTAGCTCCGGAATTTGTCCATGTTAAGTAATTTCTTGAATCTCTAGCCACTTTTTATTTTTTAATATAATCGTACTCTTCCCCATTCTCTCTCTGTGTGTGTATATATATATATATTTATATGTTTATTTTTATTTATTTTTACATATTTATCTCTTTTCTCTGAATCAGTCTTTATATTTTTTTGGGTTTATCAATCACCGACCCAACTAATTTGGGATAAATATGTTGTTGATATTGATAGTTTGTACACAAAGTTTCCTACGAAGATTGATGCAAAACATAGAGGCAACCAACGAATTACATTCTGCCCAGTTCCAAACAATCTTCGGGCGTTAACGGCAGCAAAACTCGCAATGATCGTGATCATTGGCTTCTCCATTGACCGTAATTATTCTGGATCCAGCTCCCCTGCATTAAAAGCAAGGGTGCCTTAAAATCCCCACCGCCCATTTTTTTTTTTTTTTTGCATTTAATGGGTGGTGGGGATCACCCTAAGGCCGGGATCCATTTCCAATTGTTCCTGTGAATTGAATTCCCGAGGCTAATTTCGGAAATTCGATCTTCCGAATAGCTCGATCCGCACCATTCATTCCCGCGTATCTAAAGTTCGGATTCCCTCTTTCGCTTCGTCGCCACGGCTTCGGTCCACCTAGCCTCCTCCTTCCTCTCGATCTAGATTCGCCGCGCCACTCGGAGAAAATGTGCCGAATCATGTTTCGATGGGTCGTCTCATCGTCGGGGTCGTGCGCTTGGACGGCTTAAAGGGAGCGCGGGTCAGGAGTACATTGATTTGAATGTTCAAACCAATTTTATCAAGAATTGTTTGTACCCTTTCCTCCAAAAATCTACAGCAAATGGACATCGGCTTTGCCACAGTACTATAATTCGAGACCTTTCTGAAATATACAAGTATTGATTTGAAGTCTTGCACACGTTAGTTTCTACATAATTTTAAATTTCTTTACTAAAATTTTATAATTCACATTGTCTAAAAGAAGAAAAAATTGCCGAAGGTCGACTCGACGTATAATAACCATCGTATTTTCTCTGCTTTTTCTATATTTTTTTTCTCGGCAACGGGTTTAGAACAGAAATATGTTTGGTAACGCAATTTTAATTTTCTATTTTCGATATAAATTTTTAGCCAAAAAATAGGCTTGAAATACAAATGAGAAGTATAACTTTTATACGTTTATGTTTCAATAACAAAGACAAAAATAAAAACTCTTCTCGCCGTTGGTCCCTGCCACCGTCTGTTGGTTGTCAGTCTATGGGCGTGATGTGCTCAAATGGAGAAGAGGGGGAAGAGATTACATGCCCCCCTCTGTTGGTCTCCTTACGTCGGTCCTCGATCACCAGCTGTCATCAAACGCATAGTGGCGTTCCGATCACTGTTTGTCGTTATCAAACGCATTTATCTAGGAACAAAGGTTTCATATCATTATCAAATGTATTTCTTTGATTAGAAACTTGTCTGGATATAAGAGATGACTTGATATTTCTTTTTAAATGACACTGATAATTCCTATATCTTGACTTAACATGCAATGTCATTTTCACATTTATAATTCGTTCACCGAGATCCTTGAACTATTTTCAAATATTCAATCGTGCCCTCAAGCTTTCAATTTATTCAATCTAGTCATTTTAACTTTTCATAACAAAGTTATGCCAGTCGTCCGATATTATGCAATTGCACTATTATCCAAAATTCTAATATATATATCCGATTATGAAATGTGAAGATGAATTACGAATACAATGGCTCATTTTTAACTCACTCCTACGGTGGAGCGTAGATTCACCCTGGGTTGACACGTGTCTTCAGAACCTATTTCCATTTATTTGAAATACTTTAAACTCTGACCACAAGAAAAATACTTTAATTACTGTCTTTAAATTTTAGGCAGATTCTATGAAAAAAGCCGAAATACCACGGAGCACGTTCGACACGACGGCGGAACCACGTGGGCCCCCCCACCCCCGTTGAAGAAAACGAATCTCAAGTCCCCACGAGTAAGTTCTTGCCGTAAACGTGTCGGCATCCCAGCATCACAGCCACGTGGACCAACCAGGCGGCCTAAACTGATCGGATCTCCCAACGCGCTCTCGTCCACGAATTCTGATATCGCATCGAACACCCGGCCTTCGTTTCGAGCTCGTGGCCACGTGGCGCTCCCTCCGTGACTCCCTTTATTTGAAGAAACGAAAGTTGGAAAAAAAAGAAAAAACACACATTTTTTTATTGGCACTACTCGTTGAGTGCTTTGGTTCGCAAGCAGAGAGAGAGAGCGCTCTCCGGAACCTCCCAGAGGATCAATTTAACCATCGTCGGGCTCGAAGCTAGGGTTTCTCGTGCTGAATCGAGCTTCGTTTCGGCGGATATTCACCGTCTCGGTGGTGCTGGATTGTTCATTTCGTCGAAGGGATTGGAGTTTTGAGGTGAGTTTTGGATTTCAGATCTGTGTTTGATGAGCTTTTGGGTTTTGAAGTTTCAAGGGATTGTAAGGAAAACATGAAGGAGAGAAGATTTTTGAGCTGAAGTAGTTCGCTCTTCAAGTTCTGTTCGCTTGTGTTTGTTCCAGTTTGACGGTTTGGTGGAAGTTGAGGATAGGAAAGTTCTCAATTTTGCTAAAAAAATCGGTGGAAGTAGGATTGGGGGGATTATAGCTAGAATTAGAAGTGGAAAAGGCTAGTCTTACATGATTTAGTTGATGGGCTTCGTTGTATGGTCGCTATTTACACTTGCTGATTTTAGACCTGTTTTGTCCGCAAAGTAGAAAAAAGCCATGGTTTTTCGGGGAGGAATTATAAGGGGTTAGGTGCAGTGAACGTGTCGATTTTTGTATTGAAATTTGAATAATTTTATGATAGTAAAACCAAGCTGAAGTTGTGCTCAGAAGAATTTCTTTGATGCTGGAGTGG
Source organism: Rhodomyrtus tomentosa (assembly GCA_028455895.1). Classification (NCBI taxonomy): domain Eukaryota; kingdom Viridiplantae; phylum Streptophyta; class Magnoliopsida; order Myrtales; family Myrtaceae; genus Rhodomyrtus; species Rhodomyrtus tomentosa. The sequence continues at coordinate 36,648,583 of JAPCWY010000011.1, read as the reverse complement.
AGCTGGAAGATGTTGACAAATGAAGACTGAACCTTACGTTATGCTTGAGTTTTTTGGACTGACGATGTTACTGTAATTTTCTTTGGTGATTGAGTGAGGATATGGTCTCCTTTTATCTAATGCGACTAACTGGAGTTGTTAATTGGAGTTCTTCTGCTTTAACAGGGTCCAAATTGATTGAATGTGATTATTTTTTTTTTGGTAAGGAAAGGTTTTTTCGTAAGGGATTGTGATTTTTTGTTGTATAATGAAATTAGAATTTAAGTTTAATGAGTTTTGTCTGCATATTTCCTTTTTATTGATCACACGAAATCTTACCAATACAATTATGATACTTCGAAAACTAACTGAAAGGTATTACAGTTACTTCTTCATTTGAGATTCATCTTCTGCGATTTCTTATAATGTGTGCAGAGCTTGAAGATGGGATTCTTCATGTGCTGTGTTTTTAGCTTTAATACACTGATAAACACTGATGCAAATCTTGATTTTTTTTACTTATGGTTGCTTGTCATTGGTAGCTCTAATAATGATTAGGCAAATTGAACAATTGTTATCCACTAGGAACCCACGAAAGTTGTGATTTTCTGAGTAGTGCTGCAATGGCTTTCAACTGGTATGCTTTTGTGACAATTATTTATTTGATAGGAATTTACCTGGGTAGTTGAACTAAAATTCTGCCTTGATATATCTGCCCGGCACTGTTTCTTTGAAGTGCCCTTCTACGCCATTTTGAATGGTCGATTTTGTTTACAGAAAAGTGCGTGTGGATTGGCCAAAAAAGTATGAAATTGGATCATCCAGCTATATGTGTATTCGGTGGTGGGTAAAAAATCTCAAAGGAATGTCAGACTTGTGCATGTACGAGGTGGGAATTCTGTATCTTTAGTTGGACTTTACTGATTTCTGTATTATTTTTTCATTTGATACATGGACCTCGATGAGGTCAGTGGGAGTAACATTATCCTGCATGACATACAAATTATCTCCGTCTCTTGATATTTATGGCCAGTGGTGAGTTTGGTGATGACAAGCTATGCACAGATGTTCCAAATACGACCACGAAGTTAAAGAAGCCAACTCTAGCCTCATGTAACATAGCTGTTACTCAAATTTTCGACCATTTTAGCATTTACAAATTCGATTTTGGTCTCATTATGATTGATGAGATTTCCAAAAATTGTTTCAGTCCAGACCAGAGTGCAGCCATGTTAGATAGATTGTAGTAGTACTATAGAGTAGAGAAAGAACTGCCGCTTTGAAGTAATTGATTCTAGCAAATACTTGCGAGTGTCTTTCTTCATTGGCCTGCCTCTTCCAATGCAATTTTATTTAGGTGGGAATCTCAACATTACTGCACTTAAAAAGGCTTCTAGTCATCTTATTCCATTCTGCCACTTGAATATGGGAGCTTAGGAAGTTTGAAGCTATATATTCAGCTAATTATTGTTAGAAAGTCCAACCCAAAAGCTTAAGCTATTAGGTGGAGGGAGACCACATGAATATAAAGAGCACATAGGAGACATTTTTAAGCGATGTGGGACAAAACACAACTTCAACACCCCCTCTTATGTGCAAGCCGGATTACGAGCGGGGCACGTGGAATTTGAGTAATAAGGGATGAATGCACAATCGCGAACAACAATAGAAGAGGGAGTGAGAGAGAAAGAGAGAGATTGCTCTGATACCATGTTAGAAAGTCCAACCCAAAAGCTTAAGCTATTAGGTGGAGGGAGACCATATCAATATAAAGAGAATACAGGAGTCATTCTTAAGCGATGTGGGACAACACACAACTTCAACAATTATAAATGTTGTAATAAAGCTATCATTGCACGCCATTACTATTATGCCATTATGCCGCATCCTTTTGCAGTATGTTATTGTTGGTCATAGTTTGACATTCTTCTTCTAAGTTTTCTATGTAATTAAAGGTGCTGTCCTTTCTATTTCATGTTAAATTCCTAAACATCAATTTGTCTACCCACTTTTATGAGTCATTCTGCTTGAGGCTCTCTTTCTCTAGTTGAGGTTAGGTTTGTTATTCGAAACATATGCAATTTTGTATTGCATTGTCCTCTTTTTGTGTGGATGAGCAAAGAAAGCCTTAGTCATGTTAAAAAGATTCACGGAATATGCCACCTAGTACCCAGTTGCACATGAAAAACACAAGCTGTTTACCATGAAACTCATTAGAATGCATTAGTTGAAAATCTAACATTGTGGATGTTCTTTGTGAAAACAGCATCCTTAGAGAACAAAAGATCATGCAACTTCTTTTCTGAGCCATCAGGACGTTGCAGAATCAATATACTGTTGTCACCTTATTTCTGAAACGTGATAATCAAAATTGTTTTGTTCTTTCTGACTATGCTAGAAGAAGGAAAGAGAGACTGCCCTGTCTTGGGGCACCCTGCTTTTACAGAACTCTTTCACTGCCATATGAACTTTGTCCTCGGGGAGCTCTTACCTGGCTGCGATTGAATGACATAAAAGGGGAAAACTATCCATTTTGGCTTGAGCATCCATGACTTTCATTAACAATATGACAGGCAACATGCCACTTATGATGCACCTAGAAAAGCAATAACATATGGCAGCACATCAGAGAGAACCTGCACCTTATCTTTCATCCATTTTCCGCATTGTATTTGTAGGAATGGTTTGTAATATACTACTAAATAGAGACTTGATATCTAATTTCTGTTCAGAAGAAACACGTGTTGCGTCATAGATGTGGACTAAGTGAAATAACAGTTTTTTTTTTTTTGACCAATGTGAAGGTATATGTGTTCATTAATGTTGCTCAAAATTTCATGGGAATCTGACAAAGATAAATTTATATAACCATAAAGCAAAACCTATATATATATATATATATATATATATATATATATATATATATATAAAGGTGTTGATGTTGATATATATATTTCATGATTATCTTGCTAGGTCAGTTTTCTTCTAGTGCCTTTCTGGTTGTTCTGGTTTTGCACTATGGTTACCTCGATGTTTAAACCTTGAATTGTTTAGTCATTTTTCATTTGAATATGGAGACACTCTGATTTGAAGGTTTATCTTGTTTATTTCTTATGTTCTTAAGTAATCATTGGGATCCATGACTTTGTTAGGCTGTCTTTGTTTATACGAAACAAGAAATGGCGGCAAGACTAATTAATGTATTCATAACATACAATTTAACAAAATTTAGTATCATATCTTCCTATTGTATGCACGATTTTTCAATCCAAATGCTTTCTCCTTAAGGCTGAGAACGGAATTTTGTAAGTTACAATATTCAACTTCACTATATCATTTTGAAATAGCAGAACTGTTTTCTTTAATTTTGTATATCCAGTATGAATTTTCCGGCAACTGGATTTGGTCTTGGCTGATTATTATCATGAATACAGCTTCAAGACAATGTGTGGGATGAATTTGGTGAGAGTGATGACCATATAGTACCCCATCCTGCCGATGAAGCCGAGGATCAGTGTCTAATTCAGAGTGATAGCCGCAAGAAACTTTGTCTTCAATTAACTGGGGTCACAAGTAATGTTGATGGTGGGACTAACTCTGTTGCTTTGGGAAGGGAAGAATCAAATTCAGAGACTCTGATTAAGAAGGAGAAAATGCTGGAAAAGGATGCATGGTCTCACACACCTGATGGCATGATTCCTGCTTCATGCGAGAACCTGTCTTCAAAAGAAGTTAGAAGCGTGGCATCTGATGATTCAAGAATGTCGTCACACTGTTTCAAAAGGAAAACCGATGGTGGTTTTTGTACTGATGATCATGTTATTGATGAGAGATGTGCAGCCGTGGACAATAACATGTACAGTTATTCTCTCAACCATATATCTGCAACAGAGAATAATCTCAACTTTTTCGATCACGAAGACAAAGAAAGTAATGATCTTTACTATGGATGGCCTGATATAGGGAATTTTGAAGATGTTGACAAAATGTTCAGGTAATAGTTGAACCTAGTGGTACTTTCTCACGATGCTTATAATCACTTTTTGAGCATCTATCCTGACATCAGTTCTTCCAGGAGCTGTGATTCCTCATTTGGAGTTGAATGTCTGAGTAATGACGATGATTTGGGCTGGTTCTCAACTTCCGAGGCTATTGAAGGATCTGAAGATGCTGTAAAATCCGGGTTCGAATTTTCGTGCTCGGATTTGAAAGTAGTTAACAGAGTGTCAGAAACTTGTGGGAATTTTTTGCCACATGGCAATGTCCTTTCACACGATGATCCCAGGAAGAAAAGTGCAACCGTGTGTGACAACATGAGCATGCAGGTTAATGGTTCTGGTGAAACTGCGGCTCTTGGTCACATATCATCTATGAATGGGTCAGGTGCACAATCAGAAAGTAAGGAAGACTCAATGATTGAAAAAGAGGTTGTAAAATTCTACTGGTTTGTGCTTATTATCAATATGATTCTTGTTGGTGAGGTTACTCCATATTGTTATGTTTGAATGTGTACCATGGTTACTATACTACAGTTGAAATTCAAGGCGCATCTAGCTGCATGGCGATGCTGTAATGATACTTCAGATTAAGGGTTTCTAAAATATGAGAAGAACTAAACTTTAAATGAGAGCAATTTCTCATGACCTCACTTAGAGCCCATGTTTCATCACACCTCTGTTTTTTTTTTTATATAGAACTCTAAGCGTGCGTACGAGTTTTAGATTTCAATTTTTCCAGTTTCACTTGATTCTGGCATGAGTGAAATGGCTATGATTGTCTAATAAATACAAAAAACTAAAACCCTTTCTAGGATTCTTCTCAGAGCTTCCTTCTGTCATTTCCATTGGTTTATAAGCCTGTCGCAGGTTCCAACTTCTGGGGCGAGTAGCACTAGAATGTTCATTGTCACCCAAGTTTCTATCTCTTATTTGAACAGTGCAACTAAAATGCTCCATTTTTGGTCTGTCTTTTTACTAAGTTCTTGCTCAATTTCAAATGCTCGGCAACCAGTTTTATCAGTGTGTTCTTTATTTTTTTTATTCATGGTTTCGATCAACAATATGTATAATGGCTTTGCTCCTCCTTTTTTTCTATGGCACACACCTACACATCAGAGGATATTGAGAAATTACCATAACTTGAGGTTTTCTTTAAGTATCGAGCCAAAGAAGAACAAATGTTTATTTTAGAATAAATCCTGGTTTGTTGCTAAGCATTAGATACTGCTCTAGTGAAGCAGTTTGTGGTTAACAACCTCATTTTATTTGAAGAAATTTTACACATGAAATACTTCTTTTTGTTCATTCAATATGTATCTTTGTCCTTTATGATTGTCATGGGCATTGCACAATTGTCGTTCTTGCACTTATGCGGTATTGCTGGTCTTTACAGAAATGTTCTTATTTGAATTCTGTCTGTTACATGACAGATGAATAAGCACAAAAAGCAGTCAAATCTTCAATCTCGATCAGAATTAAAAAGGAAAGACAGATACCTAGAAAATTGTGGTTCCTTCCGACATCACAGCATCCTAGATCAATTTCCTCATGTGGAAGTTCCCTTTTCTGACTCGTCCAACCAGGTTGATTCTCGTCATTTTTTTAATCATTTGATGCTAGAATAGGATCTAATTCTTTGATGCATCTGCAGACGCATAACGAATACTTGCACTCGGGCTACTTTCATCATGTTAACCAAATCTCAGGATGCTCAACTTTATCTAGTGTAAAGTCTGATGACCAGCTATCTCCTACTCGAAAGGAATCTTCTTATTCGTCTAATCAGGTGCAATTCATTGAATTTCCAATCATTGTTATTTTGGGCCTTAATTAGTAGCAATAATGACATTGATAGGGGAGAAAAGCATCTGACTGCCAAATTTGCAGGTCTCTATGGCTAGGAACTTTAATCCTGCTGATGTGACAAGTCCAAATGCATCAATCTGTGACCCAGATGCAGTTTTGAAAAGTCTGCATCCAAGTGAAAATGGAATGGAAAGTTGCAGTAATGGCGAAGTCAACCTCAGGGTACCAGCAGATATAGACTCTTCACAGGTGCCAGAAAGCTCTTGCATGAGCTCCGCATTGGATGAAACTTCACTAGAGGCAGCCAGCTTTCGTCAGCTTCAACAAGTCATGGAACAGGTAATATTCTCCACTAGCCTTAATTTCAGTCTTCCTTGGGTCCAATGATTACTTTAGAGACACAACATCTAAGAAAATCTGCATTGATTCATGGCCTGGTCATAAACAGTTTTGTACACTTGCCTGTATTGTATGACGAAGGGGGAAATGTATGTTGCAAGCGGGCAGAAACGTAGGGAACAACTGGGGATAATGAAAGAGCATAATCAGAATACAATTTGATCTTGAATCTTCTTGCCAAGGAGAATAAATTGTCTGGTGGCTTGATGCTGACTCAATAATGCTAGAAATGGGAACAGCCACTAGTTCCTCATGGGGGGAGCCTTTCCAGTGGAATTTTTTTTTGGTCAAAGTGAATTATGTCTTGGGGTTTCACTTTAAGTACATTACTCAATACGCAATTTATTGTCATAGCGTCGTTTCTTTGACTTAGGACGGAGTGGAGGAAGGCTATTAGTGTTGTGGAGGGGTAGTGGATATATATATATTTGTCTATTTATTTTTGCACGTTTATCTTTTTTCCCTCGCTTGATTCTGCTTTTATTTTTATGATTCTTTGGGGTTCATCGACCGTCGACCCCAACTAGTTTGGGATAAAGGTGTTGTTGGTGTTGATGTTGATGTTGAGCGTCGTTTCTTTGACTTGTAGACTGGCCTTCTTTGAGACAAGACATAAGCTTTGCTACTCTCTATTTTTGGGTTCTATAATTATTATTGTGTGTTTCTTCTCATTTACTATGAGTTAAACAAATAATCACAATCTTCCAGTCAGTCGATAAAGCAGATCCAATTGCAGAGGATGTAGAATCTAAAATAATTGATTTTCTATATGTTGGATGGATTTGTAACTTTCATTTTGGTTTATGTATAGCTTAAAATATCCAGTGATGGGCTTCATCTATGGTAATTTTTTCTTGTTGTCTTAGTGTAGATACTTGATATTTTCTACTAGTGCAATGGGCATTTAACACTGATTCACGCAACTGAAAGACTGTCCCTACTTTTGCAGATAGGATCTTTTCTTTCTCTGAGGTTTCTATTCGTTTGGTTCGTTTCATAGAGTTTGCTGTTTCTTCTTTTTCCTTCTTCCTGAGGGATGACGGCTTCTGGTACCGTTCTTACGTTATGGCCAATAGAAGATCTTCTACTTTTCTGCATCATTCTAGTTGTTTTGAACTTATGGAAGTCCCTTGTGAAAAGCATAATTTTTGTTCCCATTCCTGCACAAAGTAATGAAAAGGGAGTAATCATAGTAAAACAAGTAGTATTTTCATTATGCCATTGCCACTTCAGCTATGCGAAGTGTTTACTATCATGGCATATATTTCAATGCTGGCTCTTCAAAATTAGGAGAGAAGCAATCCTGCTAGGTTGTTTGCTCCTTGTCAATGGTCTGACATGTTCTTTTTTCTGAAAGTGAACATCTTTGGATTGAACACTTTCTCCAGAAATGGGATGTTTCCGGTGATGTTGGAGCAATGTTAAGTACAGAGAACCATTGGAGGAGTTTGTTGAGAAACAGTTCTGATGCACCTAGCTGGCTTCCATTTTGGTGGATCGGTCTCCTCTGTTTTCTCCTTATGTTTTTTGGGTGTAAAAAAGTCATTTTTTTTCTATCAATTGATTAGATGGTCACATATGGGCGTTTCAGATAGAGCATTGAAAGGAATAAGGTTGTAAGGGGGTCAGGTGGCTTATAGATAAACAATTCTGGTTCAAAGCATGGTGATCATGGAAGAATGGCTTTCCTTTCAGTGATGAGGATGGTAACAAGCATGATTGACTTTTTTTTTTTTTTTTTTTTTGGTAAGATAGAATAAAAGAGAAACTTACTGTTCTAACTTAGTGTCCACTTTATGCTTGATGCGACCAGCAGTAATTTTTTTCTGGGGTTCCTGGCCTGATCTATTGATTCACTATTACTTTGGTACTTCTAGTGGAGGTATGTCCTGTGTATAGATGTGTTATGTTGGCCAATATGTACGATCATTGTCTGTTTTGCCAACAAGCACTAAACATAAGGAGAAACAGGGAATAGCAGCTCTGGAATGAAGTTGGGTATCTGCTGCATTTACAAGAATTTTGGTTTCTGCTTTATGTTTTAAGTACCTATTACCAGTTCCGTTTTGAGTTGAAATCCCACAAGGGAGACAAATTGTGGTCAGGACAAATCATTCAGTGTAACCATCAAAATAATGTTATTGCCAATTATTAAAATGCAACAATTTTAAGTGCTTCTATTGATTCACGATAGACGGAACTGATTTGAGCTATTGGAAAGAACCTGAAACTTTCTAGTGACTTTTGGGTTGCCTGTAAAGAGTCAGATGGTCCTAGATAGTCAGCTTGGCTCATTCAGTACAATACACTGCAATTCTTTGCCGCACTTTAGGCTAGACAATTTGGAGTTTTGGTCAACCTGTGTCTTGAGCTATTATACTTGACCTGTGTATGCTAAATAGAGTGCACCTGAAGTTCTGGTACTTTGAACTTAATAGAGTTCGGAGCACTGCATATTTTCCATTTCTCATGGGAGAAGTTGACAATTTCATAAAATGGAAGAGAGATACTCTTTGCATTTGCTATGTCTGGTAAAAAGGTTCTCTTCAGTTAGGTAGAATTATGTAAATTCAATACGTGAATGAAGTAAAATGTGAGTTTGGTATTCTGCACGAAGGCTAAATGCCATGTAATCTCAAGGGAGAATCCTATAGGACCGCTATAACGCCGGGATGCTTTATGATATAGAATGCTGGACAATTAAAATACCAAGACATGCATGACTTGAGGATAGGATTGATAAGAATGTTTTGTTGGATGTGTGGACAGACAAGAAAAGACGATACTGAAGATGAATTTACCCCGTGAAAGTATGTGTGGTTCCATTTGAGAATAGAATGTGTGGACACACGAGAAAAGACAGTACTAGAGATGAATTTACCCGGGGAAATACGGATGGTGCCAGAAGAGGATGGATGAGAAGGCTCATTTGAGATGATTTTGTCACATTGGATATACCCCTTAGGATGGCGCATAGAAGAGAGGTGTTCCGGGGAGGGAGATCTGGATAGGAGGGTCAAGGGGAGGACACAAAAAAATATGAAAGCAGACAGTAAGGAAATATAGCACCTAGAACTTACAGAGGGCGTCATATAATTTAGCCCAATGGCAAAAAGATTCATATGGACGACCTAACCTTGGGGATAATGGTTAATTAATATTTTTGTCCTTGTAAGTTCATTTGATTTTTGTTATATTGTAAACTTTGCTCTGTACATGTCTTGACCATTGTCTTCAATATCTAATTCTTTATGCTGTTAAACCTTGACTTTGATTTATTGACCTAGGGTCTTTTTGAATAAACTTTTTCCATTACACCCGCTGCTTTCATGGTAGTGCAAGTTCTTACTGTTATCTTATTTCTCTCTTAGTTGGATATCAAGACAAAGCTTTGCATAAGGGATAGTCTGTACCGCTTAGCAAGGAGTGCTGAACAGAGGCATAATGGTGTGATTCCTATCATTGATAGCAGAAATGATGGGGCTCATAGTGGAGTAATGACTGCTGAAGAAACAAACAAGTAAGCAAAAGCATTGCTGCATCCTTTTGAGTTTTCCTTAACAGGTTGTTGGCAAGTCTTGTTTAGATAGATTATACACTGATTATTGTTTGGCACCGTTCAAAACCTCAGTCAATCCTTTGACAAGAACAATATGGCTGGTTATTAAGCACCTACATCTGTAAATTGGTCCTTCATTCTACGTGGGCAATATATTTGGAAATTTATGATCTCTTACAATGATCTAATATGCAACTAAATGGAAAATCCCAACCTCTGTAGTGAATCCAATATCACAAAATTTGAGGAGGTTTGATGTAACCTTAGTTGGGGTGAAAAGTTGCTTAAAACACATATATAAGCTCGAATCTCTCTTCTAATATTGTTAAATCCTAGAAGTTGCAAGTTCTCTGTATCACTCCTGTCAAAAACAAAAGAGTGTAACAATTAAGCAGACCTTGTAAATTTCCTTTTAATGCGAAATAGGTTTTTCCTTGTTTGATATATGGTAGAGAACATTGTGCTATGGTCACGTGAATCACATTTGGCTGGGAGTTCATCTTAAGTAGTCGAAAACAAATTTAGTTTGGTTGCATTGGATGGAAAAGGAAAGCAGTTCACTGCTACGTCGTTTTATCCTGCACATAAAGCATTGAAGGAAATGCCAGTAGAAATATAGAAACCCACATTCTTCAACAATATCCAATGGATTTCACTTAATTTTACTTTAAGAAAGGTGTTGTGGTAACACAAAGTTTTTGTTCTTGTTATTTGCTTTTCTTAGATGCTAGGTTAGTGTGGTAGACTTAAATCAATTACAAAACAGGAAGAAGTCTACATTTTTTCTTAACTGGGTGTAACTTGAGCTTAATGTTATGCTGCATGGAGGAGCTTGCTGTTACGAGTTGAACTTTTTTGGGCTCTTAGTTTGAAAAGCGTTTTTTTGATTTTCTACAAATCTATGGTTCAGGTGTAGTGGATTTATGGATATGGAAACTGACACTAATCCGATAGATCGTTCTGTGGCGCATTTATTGTTTCACCGTCCCTCGGATCTGTCTGTACTGCCTGGTAGTGATGCTTCCTCTCCCAAGTCCAACGTTGTGGTGAGCTCTGATTAGCTTCGTATGTTCCAGGCAAATCATTTCCTCATGTTCATTTATTTTTTCCATTTTGCTCATCTGTTCCTTCTTAATCAATAGATTCATAGGTCTGTCGCCAGTCCACCTGTAAAGAATGAGAGAGACACTGGACAAGAGGAAACTGTTGCCGAAGCGGAAAAGGCGTCCTAGGACCGACGCCGATAATGAAAAGCTTTTGCCATTGTTCAACACATACCTCTATTTGGGTGAATTTCCAATGATCGCTGTATAAACAATACCTGACAAATAGGGATTTTACTTCATTCTTCTGGGTCTGTGCCGTGTCGCTACTTGCTTCTGCCGATGTAATTATGAAAGCTAGGTTGGTTCCCCTCATACCCCTCTGAGGTTCAAGCTTCCTCTTTCTCACATTTGAGAATTTTGGTCTTTAGGTGCATCCCCAATTCCTGCCCATGATTTATTGGATCGTGACCGCGAACTCGGTCAACTCTGTTACCATGAAGATGGGTAGATAGCGGGCCACTTGGCACGCTTCCTTGCGGTCGTGTTTCTTGCATTTCCATGTGCGAAGGCCTACCCGAATTGAATTTAGCCGAAGAGCTTCCGGATTCATTGGGACTACTGCTGCTCTTAGTTTAACGAATAGGAGGTTCTAATGTCTTGGGGATGTCTAATGCATGTACATTCTTGGACCAATTTTTCTGAGTATTGCCAAACAGAGGCTGCGTACGACCGCTAAAGCTGAAATTATGCCAAATAACGTTGAGGCACAACCTGTCATTAGTAGCAACTTAGAAGGTGCTTTTTTTCCTGCTTGGCGTTCAGATACTTTTTCGGTGGCAAAAATATCAGAAGTGTTAATATTTGTATACGGCATTCACCTTAGTATGAATATTTTTTTTTGTGGTATTATTTAAGTGTCAATTTTTTTTAAAAATAATTATTTTAGTATCAGCTCCGGTGAGCATCTCTGAAAAACATACATGGCTCGTTAGAGTGCCATAGTTAGCAAAAGAATAATAATTAAAAATCAGTAAAAAAATCAAGTAATATTAAAAAACATAAAAAAAATAAACTGAAAAATTGAAAATGAGCTAAAAATAAAAAGAAAATCAGAATTTTTGTATAAAAAAATAAAATTGTAGCAACAAGGGCTGTGAGGCCTTCTGTTGCTGCATACCATCGACGACAATGGCTGGCCATGGGTGGGGGAGTGCTTGGCGAGGCGATTTCAGCCTTGCCCAGATCTGGGTGAGGTTAGCCTCGCCAACCCCTGGCAAGAGCTTGGCGAGGGTCGTCGGGGGAGGGTGGGGGTCGACGACCCCGCCAAGCATTCCCCCACCCATCGTCGGCCATGAATGGTGATGGCGGGCATCGGCGGCAGGGGCTATAAGGCCTTGCCGTTGCATATATATATTTTAATTTTAAGTTATTTTTTGTTTATTTTTTAAAAGATTTAAGTTGTTTTTGATTTTTTTTTAAAAAAAATTAACTTAATTTTTAGTTCAAAATCCACTTGGCGTCTATGTAAATTGAATTTCAAACGAAAAATTGCCACGCGGATGCCATTTGGACAAACTTTTTTCAAAAAATTCCATATAATATTAAGAAATTAATGAAAAAAAAGTCATGTGCACTGTTTGGCGGAAATTGTCACTTAACTAATCATTTTTAGCTGAAATTGACATTTAAATGATTATTCTTTCTCTAATTTGGCATGCAAGTGATTCATATATATATATATCGATACTAAAGAGAGCATTATACATAAATATTAGCATTCTTGCTATACTTTTGCCCTGCCCTTTTCCGGCTCTCGAGTTGGAGAACCAATCATTTTCCATGAACAAATAGTTCAGTTCGAGGAAATATGGTATATATATCTTGATTGCATGATGAATTGGAAGTTGTTATATTGGGGAAAAATTACCAAAAAAATTTAAATATATTATAATTTTGTCAATTCCCTCAATTTTTTTTTGTTTTAAATATTTTACATTTGTGTCAATACTCCATCAATCATTTTTGCTCGAAAATTGCTAAAGTGGTGCAGTCAACCATGACGTGACATGTGGACAATTCTTAATAGTATTTTAATATTTCTAAACTTTAATTTTTTTTTTCTTCTCTTTCTTTGTTCTCCGACTGGTCGCGTACTCACAAGCTTGATATCCAATAAATAAAGAAATTATTCACAAGAAGAAAGGGGAAAAAGGAAAAATAAAAGGAAAATTGAAACTAAAGAATATTAAAATATTATTAAAAATTATCCACATAAGTATCGTGTCAGTCGCGCCAATAAGTGCTGGCCTCACTTTCAAATCAAAATTGATAAAAAAGGATTGAATTAATACAAATGCAAAATATTTAAGCCTAAATTAAAAAAAAAATTATGAGTGAACCGACACAACTGTAATAGATGAGTAAAATTGTTTCGATGATTTTTCAAAAATTGGAGGTTTCCATATAGTCTTGTTTTGATGAGTAGGTCCAGTCGTACTGTCATCCAAATTGTTTAATTGCAGGGGTAAGTACACCGCAAGCGCTATAGCTTTTGTACGGTGCTTAATTGAGTGTCATAACTTTTTTTTATATTTGAGTATCATAATTTTCACAAATCGATCACTTAGGTGACATCGCTTATGTGGACATCTGAAAGCCGATGTGGCACCATCAAAATGATTTTTTTTTGAATATTTTAATGTACACATGAAATTTTTCATTATTTTTTTTATTTTTTTTTGTAAATTTTATTTTTTTTCCTTTGTTGTTTCTTTACTATTTTTACGCCTTTGGCTGGCGAGGGTCACCACCGACCCTAGATGGCCACCACCAGACGACCCAGGGGTCGAGATCGGCTTGCCCAAGGCCGACAAGGCTGCGATGGCACTAGACGATGGCTATTGCGGTCGCGAGCAAGGGTGCGAAGGCCCACGCCAGATCTGGGCGAGGGCTCTCACCGCCCCATTGGCCATAGGCAAGGTGATCCTCGCTTGGACCTAGCAACGGCCACCGCAGTCTCATTTGCAGCCACCGAGGCTGCGACGGCCACCGCGAGGTCAAGTGAGGACCATGTCACATATGACTCCCCTGCATGACATTGAAAAATACGTGACTAGAAATTATGTTTCGTTTTTCATATGCCACCTTGGAAAGTACATTGTCAACAACGTAGAGTCGTGGATAATGTAACGCGCATGTGAATAACATAAAAATTGTAAGAGACTGCATGGTAATAATTATGATTCTCTATTCTATTTCTTGAAACAAAAAAAAAAAAGATGAGAAACATGTTTATTTATGAAAATGATTTTGATTCTATTCTCGAGAATAGTTTTGAAACAAAAACAAGAATAAAAAAATTTAATTAAAAAAATCACTTTTCAGAAACACAAAATAGTATGTAGTCCCATATTTCTCACTTTTCATAAAAAGAACATCAAAAGTGTCAAAAGTTGCATATGGCACTAACTTTGGCTTTCGTCGGATCTCTTCTGTGTTAAATTGAAAAAAAAAAGATCACTTAAGTTCCTTTAATCAAATATTTTGATCAAAATTAATACGTGATATTTGTAATTGAAATTTTAATTTGAAGTGGCATTATTTAAAAAAATTAAGTCCACATGGACTTCTTGACTTTAAAAATTAAGATAAATTAAATTTAGATTCCAAAAATTACTAAAAACTTTTTTTAAATACAATTTTTAAAATTTAAATTTCAAAATTTACTTAATTTTTTAAAAATCAATTTCTTATTTTAAAAAGGGGAAACTAAATAATTAAAAATAAAAGAAATTAAGAAAAACTTAAAAGGGGGAATTAAAAACTAAAAATTATTAAAAACAAAAATTAAAACAAAATTAAAAAACTGAAAAAACATTTCCCTTCGTCAGGTTCCCAAACAGCAAACTCTTTGAAATTCTTTTTAGCTTTTTTGTTAAATTTTTAAGCATATTTCTAAATTTAATTTTAAATAATTAATTTTTGGAGTTTTTGGCTTTTTATTTTTTAATCTAATTAAGTTTGTATTTTTTATTATGTTTTTCCAACTTTTATGTTTTTTTTTAATTATTGATTGGACCTTCGGCGAGCCACATCAACTTTAGATATTAATAGAAGAATATCATGTCGGATTTCAGTTAAGCATATCGAAGTTGGCACTTTAGTGATTCAAATGAAACTTTAAGCACTAAAGTAAGTATCGTACATAAATTTTAACACTCACGATGTTCTTCTCACATCACTTTTCTATTTAAAGTTCTCTCTTCACTTTTTCTCGACCAAAAACGGAACGGTGTCTTAGTTCACCCTCTCGTCTGCTGCTCTTGTGACCCGTCAACTTCATTGCTGTCGTCCACTGTCCTCATCCAACGACTTAGTTTTGTCCCTTGTCTCCTCACCCAAGCTCGATCTGGGCGGCCCTTGCCCAAATCGATGAGGGCACTCTCGCCCAAGAGCTTAAAATTCATAACGAAAACCTGATTAAACATCCAATTTTGAATACTTCTAAGGTAGAACAACTTTTGATGATTGATTCTCCTAAACCTGATAATCAAGTTTTGACTCTTGAAAAAGAAAGTGTTCCTGAGATAAATCGATTATCTTGGAAGAAGCTTCATTATTCTTGTGACGTCTTGGAAATTCAATTTTTGTAAGCGCCGGAAGTCGATTAAATAATATGAATGTATAGTCATAGTCGACATCTATTTTGGACTATAAGGACTGGAGATACGAAAATTTGGACGAATTTCGAACTTTAGATTATTTCGAATTGAGTTTCGAAATTAATCCGTGGCGATTTTTGAATTGCCGTTTTCACAAACGAGCTTAATCCTGACCAAGCTTGGCCAGTGAAATTACCGAAATTACCCTTCGTTCAGTACACCAAAAATTTCGTTTCAGTCCCGGCGAGCCAAAATTATCGTTTTACCCCCAATTATTTATGTGAGTAAGACAAAAAAAATTTAATGTTTACCTTGAAAGTCAAGGTGGGCCACTCCATCTCTCTGCCCAATAACCCGTCTCATCCCATCTATCGCTTCTTCCTTTTTCTTTCTTCTTCTTTCTTCGTTTTTTTCTTCTTCTTCTGTTCTTCATTGTGTTGACCGACGACTCCCCTCCTTGCCGATCGATTCTCCTCTGTTCGTCGCCGTTTTTCGCGACCAACGCCTCACCATCGGCAGCCACCGTCCTCAGCCACTCCCCGCCGCCGCCTTGACCCCGGCCGAGCCGTCGTCGCCGTCGATCGGCCTAAGAAAATCGCGGCCAAAGTCTCCCTATTTTCGGGTCAGAGGACCCGAGAACCCCGCGGCCTCCTTCGACCGCCGCGGCCGCCACCGACGCCGACCACCACCACCCAGCTAATCCCCGACTTCCCCTCGACCGATCCAACCCCTCACCGCCGACCGTCAGCCGCCGGAGTCGCCGGAATCGGGTCTTGAAGTTCCGGTGCCCTGTTTTGGGCCCGGTTCATTCCGGTCTTCGATCCGGCCGCCACAGCCGCCGCCGTGTCTCACCGCCACCTCCAGACGACTCCCCTGAGTCTCCTCCACCGCCGCCTAGCTCACCTCCGCAGGACGCCGCGCGTGACGACCGGAAACTGTCGCCGACCGAAACCCCTGTTTCGGTGCCGAACAGGGCAGCCACTAATCGTGGCTGTCCGCCGTCGCCGGCCGCCTCCCGCAGCCGTCCACCTATCCTGGCCGACCCCCACCGATCCCTGGATGAGCCCCCGACCCTTGGCCGGCCTTGTCCCAGCCTGTGTCGCCGGAAAACGGCCAAAACAATAGAGGTTGCCGGTTGAGTATACTGTTGTTTACTGTTTCAGGCCGCCGGCCACCACTCGCTGGAGCTCCGCCGCCGGCAACCTGTTCCGGCGACCTTGCCGGACTTCCTCGGGGTGTCGCTGAAGTTTGAGCTCGGTCCGCCGCGGGATAAACCTTAGTTTTATCGCCGCCGCCGCCGCCGCCGCCGCTCTCGCCGCCGCCGCCGCCGCTCTCGCCGCCGTCGCCAATCGAGCTAACTTACATTGTGAGTTGACCCTCAACCTTGGTTAGGGCGCTAATTGCGCTTAGGATTAGTTTTATTTATTTATTGTAAAAAAAAAATTCAATCGGGACCTGTTTAGATAGAAACCATGGTTAGGATATATGATCGATCCATTATTTGTCTGTGGCTATTTGTGGTAATTTATCTATTAATTGATTGATTGAGTTGTTCGCGAGTGAGTGACAGGTTAGAGACGAGCAAACGATTGATTGCTATAATTTGACCGAGAATTAAGATTTGTAATATAATTGAGCATGAAATTGTCGGGTTAAGTTGATTACTCGAGGGTGCGTGAATTGCTTGATTGGTTTGGTTGCCTGGCTGAATGCTCAATTGAGAGTCTTATGGGTCTTGGGGCCGAGTTGATTGTATTTCTTGTTAATTTTGGCGTTAATCCAAGATAATCAATGAGTTAATTGCTGAATGCAATTTGTGTGGTCATTTAAAGGATCAATGACGCTACCTGGCAAGTTCGCATTGTACCGTGGGTACTTATGCCGTACAGATTGTATGGAAATTCGCGACTTGTCAGAAGCACGATAATCCATGTCCCGTGCTAGTCGTACGGTTTTAAGAGATTATTGGATGCCGGTCGCAGCTTGTGATGGACCGAAGCTCCTTTTTAAGGAATGCCTACTTGCAGTGCCATGCCGGGTGCACTGGATACATCGCTTGTAGTAGCCGTCGCTGAGAGGGTAAAGTGGACGTAGCCTGGTCCTGCCAGAAAAGTGCGGGATCGCACTATTGATGTATCTATCATGCCAGTCGCGTGGGTCATTGTTTAATAATGGACTTGTGTATGCCTGAGTGGTCATGCTTCTGTTGGTTGTAGATTTGACAGATTTATTTTGATTGATATATATATCTCTGTTGAAATCTTGTGACTTATTGTGGTGCTTAGGACGTTCTGGGCGAATCAATGTCCTAACCGAGATTAGGCTTGATTCATTGAGATTAATTTCTCACCCCGTCGTGGGATAATTTTTCAAGTCCGAAGTAATGGAGAAACCGGTGCGGTTCGGTACCCCCACCCACTCATCACTTGATATCAGTCTCCATCCGGTGCCAAGTACGGACCAGATGTGGGAACGTCACATCATGACGATATGGGTCGATGAGGGGATGCCACAGCTGGTGGCACACCTCTTCAAGGCCTGGTATCTTCGGGATGGGATGGATCTCTTTGGTCCGCTTAGAGGATTTGAGGGGCCACCTCTTGAGGGGGTCTCTAATATCCCCGCTTGGGACCCGATGGATATTGATACACCTGATGGGGAAGTGGTGGACCCCGCGCCCGGTATGTAGCTCGAGCTCGAGTCTAAGCAATCAGTAGCCCCTTCTGTGCATTCTAGCCAAAGCTCCTGTGATGACCCAAACGACCCAACTTCCCCGGTTGGTTATGACGACCCGGATGTCGAGTTTATCCAGTAGAGGGTTAGGTTCCTTTTGTGGTCAGAGGACTGATGATGTTTTTGTGGGGGTACTATTTTGGAGTAGATGAGAGTTAACCTTACCTGACTCCTATATCTTTTTGTGAGTCCTAGAGGGCCGCCCCGAAGCATGGGATTGCAATTATCAGTTGATGGCTCTGTAAGGTTATAGATCATCTATTCTCATCAGCTTTCAGTGTTGTGATATCTGGCTTTACTTCCTATCTATCCCTTATGGTTTTATTGGATGTAAGATTGTACGTTCCACATGCGCAGTATAATCTTAGGTCGATAGCCGTTGCCTAGGACGCTATCTATTATGACCTGGTGGCGATTTGGCAAGGGATGTAGCGTGTTTGACAGTCGGGACGTGACAATTCTCGTTTCACTCCTCCTGATATCATTTATGAGGAATCATTTCAAAGAATCCAAAACAAATATTCTGCTGATGCTATTTATGAATGGAACATAGATGGTGTTTCTGAGCAAAATCTCATCTAAATTTTGAGCTAAATGGTGATGTGTGCAACAACTTATAAGATCATTCCTGATATCACTGATCAGCAAGTTGCTTATATGTTTTTCTGGTACTTTAAAAGGTTGGTGGGATAATTATCTCACCTAAGAACAATATATATTTGTCGGACCTTAAAATCTATTTGGACAAGGGAGAATTAAAATGTAACTAACTAAACCAATCTGAAATCACGTACTAACCTAACATTGTCTCTCCTTTTTTAAGTCGGATGGAATAGCACAAAAAAAATGTTATATACAATATGTTTTATAAGAGAATCAATATAAATTAATCTTCAATTGATTCGAGATGTAGGACAAAATTTCATAAAAGTCATTACATAATAATTTACTTAAATAACAACAAAATTGGGAAGATAAATTGTTTTCGGAAACATAAATTTTGTGCAATTACCAAACTTATCATGATACTCTAAAAGTAATCAAATGAACGGAATTAGAAAAAATTAATTCTAATCACAATTACTTTTTCGGATCAAAATCATCGCAATGCAAGGCATAAGAGATATCAATTGCAACTTGAAATGAAAGGGCAAAATTGGAAGCGATAATTATGAATTTCAAAAATTGTGACGTTTGTGTAACTGTAGGGGCAATCTTTGTAGTTTAGAAGCATTTTCGGTAGGTGTGAAAAATCATAATTTTTAGGAAAATTTCAAATAAAAGCTTGAAATATTAAGCCTGCTGTGGATATTGCATCAAATAAGGGCATAAAGTGCCATCATTTTTTCAAATAAAAGCCTAGAATGCACCTTATTTCAAATAAGGTTAGAAAGTGCCCTCATTTTCAAAGAAGAGCATGAGGTGGATCTTGGTCTCAAAAAAGAGCCTACCTTTAAGTCGGGCACGATCATTTTTGTTTTTTGTTTTATTTTGATTTTTCCTTTATTTTCCTTTTTTCTTTTCTTTTTTTTATTGATAATTGACGATGCTCAAAATGGTTGGGCCACAGGTGACCCTCGCCAGTGGCCGACGAGGAATGGCCTCGTTTGGGCGAGGCTGCCCTCGGAAGCCACATGTGAAGGTTGCCCTAACAAAGGAAAAAATGAGAAAAAATAATTAAAAATAATTTGGAGGAAAATGTCACTCACCAGATGAAATATATAGCAGGTCAGACCACGCTCTTATTTGAAATTTTCATGGGTATCTCAAGTTTTTATTTGAGATTGACATGATCACTTTAGATTATTATTTGAAATAAAATTCAGTTCAAATCTTTATCAAAAGAGCTAGAGCTTATTTGGAATTTCTGTCCAACTTCTCTATTGAAACCAGTGTGTTTTTCCAAGGTCAATAAAAATAAACGTTTCTTGTTGAACGGTTGACCAAGGCCAGGGCATCCACCAAGACGAATTCGTTGACCCGTTCGTCCGACCGTCCGTCCTCCAATTCAATCATTCGATTTCGCAGCTCTGACGAGTTCATCGAACAAAACCACAATCGGTCCATCAGGCCTCTCTTTTTCTCACAACACGAAGCTCTCCGTCAACAGAGAAAGGGAGAGAGAGAGAGGGGAAGGAGAAGGAGAGGGAGAGCGAGGGATTACTTCCTTGGGAACAATCGCCTGATGCGCGAGAGCCGCATCGGTGGGCGTTGAAGGGGGGCTTTTGGGCTTGTTGGGTGTTGCCTGCTTGGACATGGACAAGGTGTTGAACAAGCTGCGGAACCTGGACGCCTACCCTAAGATCAATGAGGACTTCTACAGCCGCACGCTCTCGGGCGGCGTTATCACCCTCGTCTCCTCCATCGTCATGCTCCTCCTCTTCTTCTCGGAGTTCAGTACGTGCTCTGCTTGCTTGTTCCGCTGAATTTCGCCGGCGTCTCCTCTTTTTTGTTTTTAAAGTTTTGCTAGGAAGTAGAGGCAACTCAAATTCGATGCTGATTTGGGTTTTGTTTTACTCCCTTTGAAGTTCGAGAACGGGGAAAAAAAAGAAGACTTGGAGCTTGCAAGGTGGTAGTTTTATGGTCAGACTAAGATTAGAAGTAGGTTTTGAGTGTGAATTCTGTGGTTGAGCCCTCGTTGACATTGCCTCGTTGCGCAAGGAGTGATGCTGTTGTTGGGTTTTGAGGGGGAAAACCTGTTGCCTGCCAGTGTGTGGATAGATAGTTGACTCCAAAAGTCTGTTGCCCGTTCTTGGACGGGTTTTGGATTGAACAGGGCCGTCAAGTGTGAGAGCTATCGGGCCATTCGGATTGTTAATCTCTAACGCGGTGTTGTTTGCTTGCCTACCTTCTTACATGCCTTAGCTGTTTCCTTCAAGTGCCCTTGTAAAATCATTGCAATCATGACCAGCTATTGGTACTGTGAAATCTGATTTGGGTTATCCGCTCACATTTATCCTCCTCTGTCCTTTTGCAGGATTGTATCTTCATACTGTTACTGAGACAAAGCTAGTCGTTGATACTTCAAGAGGAGAAAAGTTGAGAATAAATGTAATTCCCATATATTTCCATCACATAAAGGGAAGAAAAGTGTGTTTTGGTACATCAAAAAGTAGTACGTTACCATGTACTGAAATGAAACACATCTACATTAATGTATCCTAAAATTATTGGTGGCATGAAGTTCTCAACAATCTTGCCATACAGTGTTATTCTTGTTGTTAGTAGTATAATTTTACTGTTTGCCAAGTTTCCATTTGGTTGGCTGATATTGGGCTCATAACTCTTTCCCGTCTTTTTAAACATGCAGTTTGATGTTACATTCCCCGCCATTCCGTGTTCATTACTCAGTGTTGATGCAATGGATATCAGTGGAGAGCAACACCTTGATATAGTATGCACTTCTTTGGCCAAGTAACTTATAGCTCCTCTTTTGTTTCCGTGAGACTTGTTTGATTGTTACTGATTTGCTTTACTATTACCTTATTTTAGACCTTCGCTGTATTTCTGACTCGTCTTTGATGTTAATTTGTTTTCCTCAGAGGCATGACATAGTCAAGAAAAGAATTGATCCTCACCATAACGTTCTCGAAGTCAGGCCTGATGTGATCGGTGCACCAAAGGTTACTACTAGACTTTTCCCCCTTCTTTTTGGGTTCAGTGGGATTTTTTTCTTGCTTGTCGAAGTGTATGTGCACCAAACCTCAGAATCAACCATTTTAAATGGTCAAATATACGGATGAAAAACTCAGATTTCCTTTTTACTGCACTTAAGTAATGAAATGATGCTATTTGTAGAAAGAGGCCCAGTATTTTAAGCATTGGATTTTTGTCTGTAATGTCTGTCCACCTGTTTCCTGTTAAACAGCTGGTCAAGTCTGGGTTTGCTAGTCAGCTTTCACTTGAAAGGAACTTTCAGAGCCCGTTGATAGGTCTCTGTGTTGTTTACTATCAAATTCTTACTTGAATCTTGTTGAGTTGTTCGAGCAATTATTATCACGTGAATTGTTGTTACTTAAGCGGCGCCATTTTTGCTATATTTATCACATCATTTACTGTAATTGCTGTTTTCTTTTGTAACTTTTCACTGTATGTAATTCAGGCTCATCTTGTTTCTCTAATTTTTTAATGCTTTCTATGCTTATAGATTCTGTTCTTATCCTTCCTTCCTTTTCTAATCACTGGCCTTTTTCTTCACTCAGATTGAGAAGCCTTTACAGAAACATGGCGGTAGGCTTGAGCATAATGAAACGTATTGTGGGACCTGTTATGGTGCTGAAGCGGTATGATGACTGTTGTTAGTCTCTTTCACTATTTTGCACTTCTGCGTGGAACTGCATTGTCTGATATGCAACTATATACGACACTTTGTTCAAGCTGCTAAATGCCATCCTTTAATGCCTTCTCTTTTTGTAATGCACAATAAGAAGTGTATTAGAATTTGTTTGTGTGTATTGATTGAGATTCAAGAGCAGTACTAAGATGCATTGAGATGTCTTTTTTCCGCAAACATTTACTAAATTTACACAAAAAGTGCTGCACCCCTCGTAAGTTATGAGCAAAAAGTTGGCTGCAAGTCTTGCTTCTTCTTTTTTCCCCAGCAGTGGTGTGCACTTTGGGGAGGCAACTATTTGTATCGGTTGGATTATCCATGATAACAGCATCGTCTGTCAGTGATACACACACAAACATGCATGCATGCACACACATGGTTGCCTGTGATGGTTTATTTGCTTGTTCTTGTTTCAGAAGTCAATATCCGTGTCTTTTTCGTATTTTAGTTAGCTTTCTTATGCAAAATGGTCACCACCGATTCTACTTTGTTTGAGATATCTATTTATTTCTGCTTTTATTTTTTAGTATGTATACTGGTGGTAGACGAATCGATAGACTTTTCTTAATTGAGTTAATAAACATTCATGTAAACCTAAATATTTTTTTTACTTTAACACAACCCAAAAGGCTCTAGAGTAAGTCATCATGTGGGCCTTTTGAATTATAGTTTGTAGCACGGATTAGATAGGTGATTGCCTTGTCTCTGGGGTACTAACTCTAAAAACCCCATTTATAGTGGGCAACAGGATAAATGATCTGCTTTGATTTGATTGCATTTGTTGGTCTGCTCTTTCTTGCACGAAAATACTGCAAAAGCTACTTTAAAAAATCAAGTGTCAAGAATTGCTTTCCTATTGTGGACTGGGGCTTGGAATGCGATTCTTATTGCTGAGGAACTTGGAGACTGTAGTTTCATTGTCATGTTTTTGTGTCTGATGTTCTCACGTTTTTGTGTCATATGCATCCAGTCAGATGACGATTGTTGCAATAATTGCGAAGAGGTTCGTGAGGCATACAGAAGAAAAGGTTGGGCGGTGACAAATGTTGATCTAATTGACCAGGTTAGTCTGAATTTCCTATTAGACCCTTGAAATTGTTTTTTTGGTAAGGAGACCCCTGGAATTGTTTCTCTTGAAACTCAAGAAATGTAGGTTTTATTACCTTTTCAGCTGGAACTAGGTTTATTCACACTTACATCACTGCAACAGGCAATGTGAAGTTTGGGCAAACACAGAAATCCTTTGTCAATAGCCCTTGCTTTCATAACTTTGATTTGTCTGCTCCAAGTACTAATACGTCAAGTGAAAGATAGGCCGAAGATTTGCTTGCTATTCTCAAATTGCTGATTGCCTATTTGGCACTGAGTGCCAGTGGCATGTTGGAAATAACATGGCTAGTGAATATGAGTTTATGTGAAGTTTCTTGTGGAATCACATGGCATTTATGAATCTCCATTGTGCAAATGTATGTGTGAATCACCCACTGAACCCTAGACAAACATAGCACCTCTGACAAATTCCGTAGGTGGCGATGACTTGTTAATTTCTTCAAAATCATTATTTTCCTTGCCTTGCCTAGCTCATTTCTCCAGATGCTTGTTTAATATGGGATATAGAATCTGAAAGAGTTTTTCTTTTAATTAAAAAGTTGAGGACTCAATTCGTAAAACTGCAATAAACTTAGGATTTTTTTAATCTCAAAGAGGTTTTTTTTTTTGTATTAATCTCAAAGAGTTTTTTTTTTTCTTTGGTAAGAATCTCAAAGAGTTAGTACCAAATGAAAAAAGGAAAAACATGTTATATGACTATTGATAGCATGTCCAATTAGCAGAAGAAAGAAGAGGGCAAGAACAATGTATTTGCATTAGTCGTGTCAGACAGCCACTTATTCTAGAAACTCAAGCTAACTTTTGAGTTAAGAACATCCTTCCATCAGAGCTAAGTTCCGGTTTCTTGATCCAAATTACATTTTGCTTGTGTGTGGAGTTTTTTGGTCTTGTTTCCCTTCAGTTTCATGTAACGTTCTTCATTTGGTTTGCATGCGAGAAAGTTTGTCAAAGTTAACTTCACATTGCCTTATTACGAAACTTTACCAGATTTATATGTCTGCATCTTTTAGTTGGAAAGCCTGGAAGCTTTCTTATTCCTTTTAATATATGTTTAGAACCAATAAACATTTGGTGTTGTTATCCTGATGCCTCCTCAAACCTGAGCGCATGCGGAGCTACTTTTTAACCATATATTTTACCAGTTTTAATGTATATCTTGCTAAGTTCTTTTTGTTTTCTTTGCCATCAGTGTAAGCGAGAAGGTTTTGTCCAAAAAATAAAAGATGAAGCAGGTGAAGGATGTAATATCCACGGATCTCTAGAGGTTAATAAAGTGGCTGGAAATTTTCATTTTGCAGCTGGGAAGAGTTTTCATTTATCAAATTTCAATGTGCAAGATTTAATTTCTTTCCAATCACAGAGCTACAATGTAAGACGCAGCAGTTACATGCCTATTCAGTTGGAGGAATTATTCCAGTATTCGTACTCTATCATCCAAATGTTCTGATTAGTGTTGTTCTCTTGCTGTATTTTGAATCAGATCAGTCACAAGATCAACAGCTTAAGTTTTGGTGATTACTTTCCTGGTGCGGTGAATCCTCTAGATGGGTAATTTTTCCTTCTTACACCACCCAGCCCAAAACAAAAACTAAAGGAAAGGGAACTCTCTGCACTGTGGGAACCCTTTTTTTGGGCATTTATGGCATCGCGTGATGTTAGGGTTATAAATTGAAGAAATCTGAGGCACTTTTGCAGATTCTTAGTAGAATTAGTGTGGAAATTTCTATGTCATACGAAATTTAGGATCTACTTTTCAACACATTTAATTACTTACTTTATTGTACTAATTTCCTCTTGTACCCTTTTTATAAGAATGCTATAATTTCCCTGCAGCACCCAATTACTTGTCTAGCTTTCTCTTTTTTCAGTTTTATGCTGTATGCTTTTGTCTTGATGTGTCTATTGTCAAAATCACCACTAGGCGAAGTGAAACCCCTGAATATGAATATTCTATTCACTCTGTGGGTATTAGATAAGGATTAGCTCATCTTCTTGGATTTTCTCCTTAGCAATAGAGGAGAGTTGAGTCTATAATCGCTGCTTGTGAACAATTTGCATCTTGAGAAGGTGAAACACCTTAAGAGGTCTTAACCAAAAAAAAAAAAAAACACCTTAAGAGGTTGTTGTTATAGCTTAGCCACAACAGCTCAACATTAACATCAACAACACCTTTATCCCAAACTAGTTGGGGTCGGCGGTCGATGAACCCCAAAGATTCATAAAAATGAAAGCAAAGTCAATTGAGGGAAAAGAGATAAATGTGTAAAAATAAATAAACAAGATACACACACACACACACACACACACATTACCTCCCCACCATACTAATAGTGTTTCTTTACTCCGTCCTAAGACAAACTGTACGCCGATCTATTTCCCACTCCATTAAATCTTGTTTTACTACTTTTCCTCAGGTAAGTTTCGGCCTACATTTTTCTTTCTTCGTGTTATGCTCTCGATAGTAAGCTTCTGTTCGCACCGGAGCATCTAGGGGCTTTCGGAAAATATGCCCAAGCCATCTCAATCTATGTTTTCTTATCTTTTCTGCCATCGGTTTTACTCCAATTTTTCGCCAAATATCTTCATTCCTTATCTTATCCATCCTTGTATGACCACACATTCACCTTAACATCCTCATTTTCGCTACTCCCATTTTATGTTCATGTTTTCTCTGTGCTGGCGTATAGTAATGCAGGTCTTATTGTTGTTTTATAAAATTTTCCTTTTAATCTAAGAGGAATTTTGCGATCATACAAAAATCCTGATGCACTGCGCCATTTCATCCAATCTGCTCTGATTCGATGGCTTACATCCTCATCCTTAGCAACAACAGCTAATAGCTAAAAAATGGGGTGACCAAACTTTCACCTCCAGGCTATGGCAATTACAACAACTTTTGAGAAGTTGCCTCATCCAGTCTTAAGGTACCGCAGCTTTAGAATATCTATTGCCAAGTACTCGAGCTACATCATTGCACAGTTGTAATCCAAATCGTATTCTACATGGACTGTTAGTATAGTTGCCATAGTCCTTAATCTAGTTTATCTGGGTCCAGTTTCATCTTCATACTGGCTATGTATGATAGGAAGAAGCAACTGGAAAGACCTAATTTGCTCTCCTGTTTTAAGAACCTGATTGATAGGAGAGTGAAATGTAATTCAGCAAAAGTACAACTACAAACCCACTGAGTAAAAACACAGAGGGACCTACTTTCTTTTGTTAAGCTCCAATGCCTTAAAGTACAAGTGGATCCTGCATGCGGTATAATGTTCAATTGCCAAAAAGCAACTTTCTGGAAATCAAGCTAACATGATGTAATTTGGGTCTGTTTATATGGTCCTTGAACTTGATTCTTTGGTTGACATCTTGCTACCTTTATAGGGTGCAATGGGCTCATGAAACACACAATGGCATGTACCAGTACTTCATCAAGGTTGGTGTATTAATATGATCAATACCTTTGGTGTATTAATATGATCAATACCTCCTGTTAATGCACGACTGTTCTATCTTATGGATTATTCTTGTCCATATGCCTACTATATCCTTTTTTATTAGATCTATGAAGTGTGGTCTTTAATGGACAAAAAAGGAAATAAAGAAAGTTCTTCTGGAAGAAACAAACAAGGGTTGTAAGTGACTAATGACCAATGGGTGTGGGCAATTCCGTTGACATGTTGTCACTAGTGCATCTCGTTGATAGAAATAGATGATGATTGAAGCAATTGCAAAGGTCAAAAAGAGTAGATTCACAGGAGAAAAAAAACATTCAAAAAGTGACTCTTTAAATTTTTGAGAATTTTGCTTGGCAGTGAGTCTAAAATTTTTCTTCTGACAGAAACCATCTTAAGTGAAGAAAGGAGTGAATTGAATCAGGACATCAAATACAACAAAACAATAAGCTTTGAGATTCTACTTGGCAAAACATAAGACTCATCCTAATATGATGCATTACATTGTAAGGTTTTATGAACACGTAGAGAGTCATAAACTGTCTTTTTGTGTGAACCTTTCTATAGGTTCACGCTCTTTTGCGTGTGAGAAATTATGGAAGTAAGCAAATGAGTGTGGATTCACTGTCAACATGAGTTGTAACCCATGTGAAAAGAACTTCGCTGAATCTTTAGCTTGTTGCTTCTTCATTTCTTATTTATTTTGCTTTGATTTTTAGTTTCAGATTGTTGATTCATCAACTTTATTGGTTATGCACTAGTTTTCCTTTTGTTTTTGATAATATGTGTGCCTTAGTTGTGATGAAAGCATTCTGACATTGCTGAATCTATCAGAGAGTACAGGGTACTTTTTCTCTTCTATATAAGCGCTCTTATAGTTTTCCTTTTCTGCTCACTATATGGGCATGACTCTTCTTGGTCAGCATGCAACTTAAATATCTATTTCTCGGCATGACTTTGCACTGCAGGTTGTCCCCACAATATATAAAGATATCAGAGGCCGAACAGTAAACTCAAATCAGGTATATTAACAGATTGGAGGAATACTTTTCTGGCTATGGAATGTTTGGTTGAACAAGTCTTGATACACCACTGTTGTTTCTGCCCAGTATTCGGTCACCGAGCATTTTAGGAATTCTGAGATGGGTCGTCCTCAGTTACTTCCTGGAGTATTTTTCTTCTATGATTTTTCTCCAATAAAGGTAGTGTCCTCTATTTGTGTATATTATTGGAAGCCTTTCATGACTATCGAACTGAATAAACGTTTTGTGGAGATTTGGTTATTCTTTGTTGCTCTTTCCATGGTAGTCTTGCTTCACTCTCAGTATATTTCGATGCATTGTTTTTGGCCAAAAAATTACATTGTAATATAAATAATTGCATCAGGGTGCAAAATGTTCAATTAAGTCTACATATTTCTTAGTTATGATTGTTTCAACATACTTGAGAATATCGTGTGGCAGGTTACTTTCAAAGAGGAGCATGTCCCGTTTTTGCACTTCATAACCCACATTTGTGCTATAGTTGGAGGTGATCTCTCTCTCTCTCTCTCTCTGTGTGCGTGCGCGCGGGTGGGTGGTGATTCGAGTGTGCCCATTTTTGCAATGCATGCTTGTTGTATATGCACCTTCCAACATACTCTTGTGCATATATTCATGCATGTAGGCATGCATATACTTTTTCAGTGTGAGGGATTGTACATCCAAATGTGCCTACTCTTACATCGTGCTTTATTTGACACTGGCTGCCTATCTCAATTCTTGTTAAATTCTTTTGCTGCAGTCGAAGATTTTTTCCAATGTTAATTATATAATGACAATCTGTTGGGGCATCACCAGTATTTGGTTTGCTGATCCAATTAAGGCCCTGGCCTGTTAGCTTCTGTTTTTCTGACAATTCCTTCTGGAATCTATCTCCACAGCCAGCAATATATGCAACATGAGTTGTGTCGACTTTTAAAGCATTTCAAATCCTGACCCTAGAGACACTTGTATGCCCTTTATAAGGAGGGCAGGTGGGGGAGTTCAAGGAAGAAGTTTCCTAAGAAAACCCGACATTTATGCCGCGTTGCCCAAGGTCGTAAGGGGGAACGTTAGTTTAGAGAGAAGATTGCCCTCGAGGGAATTATTTTTGGATTGATCGCATTTTGTCTCAATAATTTCTTACAATTACATTCGATTTCCTACGTGTCTGCACAAACAAGATAGATTGTTCTAATTTTTATTTGCTATTCGTTATATGTTACTACCATCCGACTTTTTGGAACTATTACATTTAATCCTAACTAGAATAAAACATATATTGATAGGAAAATGTTAAAGCAGCATCCCTTAGAACTTGTTTAATTTAATTTTACTATTTGAAGTGAGTGACTTTAGTGAAATGTGCAATTCTTCCTTTTTCAAAATGTCTTGGAAAGTGTTATTTCCATTTTTCGTTAACTTATCTAGAGCGCTAGGGATCACTTGTTAACAATGCCCATGTCAATTTTACCTTCTAAAGCGAGATCCTTTCTGAAGTTATAACTTTTGGTTCCTGTTGCTGGTTTTCCTAGATCCAATTTCCATTCAATTTTAGTTTTGTCTGTCATTCAGTATTAATTTTTTTAGTTCCTTTTATTTTAGTAACATTTCCAAATAGACCTTCGTTATCAACATGAACATAACATTACTCGCTAATAATGAGCTGGTAGCTTCAGCAAGAGATGCCAGTAGCACATTTGTGTACAACATAAAATATTGTTGGTTTCGACTACTAAACTAACTGGAGCAATAAATTGAAAGAATGGGAGCCTTATCATTGGGTGATTTACATACTGTAATGTATGAGAAAGCATGGAGCAAATTCTGATCTTATTTTATTGAATTTCAGCATGAAATGAGGTTTCATTTTGATTTTCTGCTGGGTAGCAATATTAGTTCCTTGTTCGTGCTTTTTGATTGGCTGAAATGGTTACGTACATTGTTTACTTGGCTCAGGAATATTCACGGTGGCTGGCATAGTGGATTCATTCATTTACCATGGGCAAAAAGCCATCAAAAAGAGGGAAATCGGAAAATTCAGTTGACTTCTGCCGCATGCTCCTGTTGAACGTGCGATCTGGTTAGGCCTCGGTGCAGAAGACGGTGCAAAACTGTTCTATATAACGGCGGATGGTGGTTAAGAGTTCTAAAATTGGTGTAACGAATAGGAGTTTTTCATGGCAGTTTACCCGAGTTGGGAGTTTCTTTGTTTTCAATGACCTATCATCTCCAGTTAAAGCCATTTGCAGGTTTTCCAAGGATTTTTATCGTTGAAGGCAAATTCTTTTTTCTCTGTGTCTGGTTTCTTTAGTTTCCAGGGTTAAATTTTCTTTCTTCTCTTGGTAGAGACATTGACTGTCTTAATCTCTTCTCATACGACGGACCTGAGCTTTGTTCTTGTGGAGTTTCGAGAATTATTCAATGAAAGTGAGTGCATCAACTAAGGTTGGGTTGCGGCTGTCTGAAGTTTGCCAGAGGGGTATGGCGGCCTGGCTCCGGCATATGGTTGTAAGGGTGTCAATGGGCCAGTTGGGCTGGGTATCATAGAGACCCGACTTGAGCTCAGCCAGGCCCGATACCCGAATTACATAGGACCAACTTGGTCCATGTGAACTAGAGGGTTAATGATCGTTGATTGTGTTTGAGTAGAGAAATGGGGATGACCGCTCTCATCCAAATTACAGAATTTAAACATGAGGCCGTGGTTGCTCGAGGCACTCCCCTTTACCAGGAGAAGCTCGACCTCGCCATCGCTAGAGGAGGCCAAGCCTTGCTAGACATACCCTTGCCAGTGGTCGCAAAGGCAACCTTCACCAAATGCCCATTGCCTCTGGATCAACTTTCCTTCATGGTCATCATCATCCTCAACATCTCTTGGAGGAAGCAGAATAGTCTTGGGATTGGGAGGAGAAGAACAGTACAGGAAAAAACAAATAAAAAAACAAATTTTAAAAAATAATAAAATATTCAAAAAATTATTAAAATATCATGCAGCCGAATGATCGACGCTGGCTGGCATTCATATCAATGTCGACTGGCCAAAATTGATTAGATGGATTGAATTGGCATAATTGCAAAATATTTAAGACTAAATTGACAACAAAAAAAAAATTAGCGACACAATTGCAATAGATTTAAGACTTTTTTTAACAATTTTCTTACCGAATATTAGTACATGAAATTCCTTAACAAGTCTTAGATTGCACATATTTATAAGTCTACCTCGGTAATATGTAACCTGATTTTCCATAATAAAAAATGTAATCAAATTAACTGATTTATCGCAAATTATTTTCATTTGAGATTGCAGCTTATTTTTTCTATTACTTAAATTATTTTTGAACTTTGACCCTATATGTAATATGATCTATAAATTTTATTTTATTTAATAAGATATCTAAATTTTAGCCTAATGTACAATTTGGCTCCTAAAATTTTAATTTGTTCAAATACAATTTCTAAATTTTTAGAAAATATGCAGTCCACTCCCAAAATTATATCTTCAAATTCAATCTAATCCCTCGATTATTTATTCCGAGACTAAATTGACATATAGAGTTTAGGACCATATTAAACAAACTAAAAAATTTCATGAAACATTCAAAGACTACAGTAAACACATTAAAAATTCAGCACATTGAGTCAAATCTCAAAAATCACCAGGGTCATTTTTCCTTTGTTTTTTTTAACCATCGAACATGGCGCTCTTTTAGTTTGGCTTGGGATCAGCTTTGAAAGATAAAATCCTACACCAGAAGAGGTTCCACAACAAGAATGAATCCAAAATGTGACTGATTAAGCTAGAATTATGCGACGAATCTCCGAGAACAAAATCAAGAGTAGATCGCATCTCCGAGAACAAAATCAAGAGTAGATCGCGAAATTAATTATACGACAGAAGCGAACAATAATGAAGAGTTTCTCTGTACAAATCTAATTGACGGGTATATGGCCAGGCAGCACAATGGCCACGCCAGCATTTTGCCCGTGAATGACCAACAAATCAAGATAAGTTTCTTCCGAATAAAACCTGCACTAAAGCATTTTCTTGTAATAGCGATCAATGGATGGGAAAAAATCGTAAATTAACCTGCAACTTCAGAAATATCACATTTGATAAGTCCCACAAGAAAAAGAATGTAGCTCCTGCAAAATTCAATTGCTCATTGGTGATGCTACGTATACCTGAACCAGCCTATTTTTTCTCAACAATCACCTCAGCAGACGCCTGTTCAATCGAAATATTTGAACATCTAGACCTGATGTCCTCAAACTCGCTGTTTTGCCTTTCATCAACTGTTAACCATGATGATAGGCAACGTTCGATCAAGTCTTCCCCTTGACTTGGAGCCATACTTCCTTTTGGAATCCTGATTTTCGCGAATCTCGTGATTCTTGCCAAATTTGCATCGGAGGGCTCACTGGCATATGATAGTAGCATGTCTTTTATGGCCCCGCACCAAATCGGCCGCGCTACCATCAGGAAGTCATGCAAGGCAAGAACAGGAAGGTTAACACTTCCAAGATCAGATTCAGTGTGCCCCCCTCTTCCATGATAATCAGATCCCCCAATCTTCAAGAGACCATAAGCATCCGCAAGGTCACTGTATGCTGTTCAAGAAACAGAGTCAATCTATAGTATATACATGCTAAGCTACTGATATTATACCATTTACTTTTGCTAAGAACATGTGAAACTGCATGCACAAAATTCAAAACTAGTCCGACATTCTGAACAGTTTCAAATTCTGAAAAGTTGATCTCCAAACCTTGACATACGTCTCTTATAACACACATTTGCATATCAACCAATTGTCATACAAACTTATCTGAAAAATGGCAAACTGGTTGAATCACTCATAATAGCAATATCGTCTAAAGCCGTAAAGCAGAATCTGAGACATCATAGCTCCCTAGAGTTCAAAAAATCAATAAATTTACCCGCCAATTTGCCATCGCTTCTATAGACTTCCACTCCATGAAGACCAGCATCCTTCAAACTTTTAATAATTGCAGCAGGGTTTTTCAGTGCCCATGGATGAGCAAGCACAGCTACACCCCCCGTATCAGATATTAGTCGCACGGTTTCTTCAGCCGGAGGTTCGCTACCTCTGAGAAGAAAAAACATAATCATACTTTCATGTCTGCTAAGTGCAAGTCACTTGCCTCTCAAAAAGACAATACTAAAACAAGTTAATTACATGGCATAAGCAGGTCCACCCCTCTGAGAAGAAAAAACATAATCATACTTTCATGTCTGCCAAGTGCAAGTCACTTGCCTCTCAAAAAGACAATACTAAAACAATTTAATTACATGGCATAAGCAGGTCCACCGTCAAAAAGGTATCGTGTGAAGGCTTGTTTTAGATTCTCCACATGACCTGCTTCAACCAAAGCACGAGCCACGTGCAGTCTTCCTGGAGCGACATCCTTGCCAGCAATCCTAGCAACTTGCTCCCACTTCAGAGGTAGCTTAAGCTTGTTCAGCTTTGTAACCATGTTCTTTGCCCTTAGAAACCGACCATCCCTTATGTTACCCAAGACCTTCTCCAACTCCTCAAGCCTTGTGGGTCCACAGCTACTGTAGTAAGCAAGAATGTGCACTGGTTCCTCCATAGATGGCTCTCCTCTGTAGATTTCGTCACCCAGATGTCAGATTAAAGAAACAAAAAAATTAAAGTTGCATCAACAAAAGGCAATGATCATTATAGCTTCATCAGACCCACCATCACCAAGCAACATATGATTATAATATCAAATGGGATGGCTAGCAACACTAACTCCTAAACCAATAAAGGTAAAAGTTCAGTAATCATTGGCAGGATTTGTCTGCTCTTAATACAATGCACCAAGATTGCTCGTTATGTAGATCTAACAAACAGATGACCCCTATCCCTAGGCAGAAAGCAGGAATAGCACCTTGAATTGAATATGGTGCTTATTTCAACGCCTGGAATAATCTTCATGCCAAATTTCCGAGCTGCTTCCAGAGCCTCGGGGATACCCGATAAAGTGTCGTGATCTGTCAGAGCAAGAACTTTCACCTGTTATGAGTACATTGTACTAATTAACTTGCGATACCCAAAGACCATCAACAGCAGAAGCAACAGCTAAACACATCCACAGAAAATAAGGAATAAAGATCAGTAATACGAGTCAAGCCTTGAGAGTTGCTGGTAAGTCGTCTTCAATTATCCACTCTTTTATTTGTTAGATAATGACGAATATTCATGATAAGAGGATCTAACTACACTGGATGTCTACAGAATGTAGAGAAGCTAGTAAACATAAGGCTAATAAAACTTTAATTAAAAACGACCATAAAAAATTCCAAAAGAAAGCTGAATTCCTCTCCAATAAATAATTCGGTAATGCTTTGGAGGTTAACAAAGGTAAGTTTTTTCAATAATTACAACTTCCACTGAATGCAATGTGGAATATCTTCCCATATTTTGAATCATCGAATCTCTTATTACCACCAATAACCCCAACTCCCCGAGCTTTTGCACAAGCCTTTAACTAACTTCGGCATGATCAAAATTAGAATAGATTTTGCTGGTTCTGAATACCAAAGACATTGATGATTAACTGACTCACCATCTTTTCTACAGTTTGAATAACATCCAACTATAATCACCTTCGCCGTATACATATTAATGAATTTATCTGATTACAAGGAAAAGTAAAGTTAACTTTAGAAGGGGATCTAAAATTTTCTCATCTGCTCTTAAGGAAGTTTGAAATGTATATCTCTTAAAGATCCTGGAAGAGTGATAAATTTTAGGACCCAAGCAAACATCCAATCATTTCCCCTTAATAACTTTGGCTCCAATCCTATCTTTATAGTCAGAAATAAGAAATCAGTCTAAAAGAGAGTTTATAAATGCTGGAAATTACGCCGTCTACCAAACCAGAACATTGCTTTTCTCCCATCACGCATGGTGAAAGTGCTAATGAAAGCAAACACATCCTTAACCTCCAGACATAATTCCAACCTGCCAAATCTCAAGAAACACCAATTTGTATGGCCATGTTCAATAGTTTTCTTTACAATTAGCTCACTTTTTCTTCAGCAAACGTTCTTAAACATTCAACAAAAAGAGTGAATTAATTAAAAAATGAAACTTTCTGATACCACCCCTCATTCACAGAATGCCAAGAAACCAAATGCTTTCGGACAGACAGCTTATCCAAGTAACTCTCTAGAAACTTAATAGGCCCCTCACATGTAAAAATAATACAAAACAGGTAACTCTACTAGTACTTCTCGAGACTAGTACATGTCTCCTTGCGCATAAACATACTAGTTTCATTGATCATCTGTATTTTGTATCTGAGAAGAGGCCAAAAGTTTGAACCATGCCATACATTATTCATCTCCTTAGAATGGTGGTGTTATTTTCTCCTATTGATTGTTAGAAGCGGCTGATTTCACGTCCGCAGCCTGCGTGAAGTCTGGTATACAAGCAATGCGGAGTATTGAAAGATGGACCCATTTCCCAACACTCGAGCTTTTGGGCAAAAACAGTTTCTAACAAAGTGTACCATCAACATGCGCTGCAAGGGAAAAGGAAAGAAAGACGAGAAGTGTAAGAGCAAGAATGAGGTTTCGTTTTTCTCCTAACACTTTTGAGGTACCCTCCATTTCGGCGAGCCGCTAAACTGAGGAAATACACGACGTAAACGACAAGCTACACATTCCTCTTTTTCTTTCTTCGGATGAACAAACAACTTCAAATCTAGATAGAATAACCTTAGAAAAACATCTCAAACCTCAAAATCATCCCCTTGGAGATTGCAAAAATAGAAGGGCTAAAGAAATTAACAACCTTTAAGGGGGAAAAAAAATTACTGACCCCATTGGCATGAGCTCGTTCAACGAGCTTGGAAGGAGACAAATAGCCATCGCTGCACTTGGAGTGGCAGTGCAACTCGAAAACCACTCTCTGCCCCGCACTCTTCTGAACCCCAAAGTCATCGACCCACTCGCTCAACGACGACGACGGCTGAGAATCCAAGGAGACCCACTCGCTCACGGACTTGAAGGCGACCGCCTGCTCGACCGTCATCTTCCTCTTGCTGCCTCCGCGCTTCTTCTTCTTGCTCCTCTTCTTGGCGTCTCTCTCTCCCCCTGGCATCGCTGCTCGCCTCTCGCCGAGCTCTTCCTTGGGTAAAAGTTGGGGGGGCAGAGATTCAAATCAAAACCAAAGATTTAAAGCCAAAAGCCAGAGGGTGATTGGTGGGTCGTCTTCGCGGAGTCCCGAGAAGGGGGGTGGCCGGGTGGGGACGAGTGAATTGTCGTTGTCGGTACAGGACTTGATTTGGGCGTGACGGCTCCGAAGATTGCGAAGCGTGCGTGCCGAGAGGATTGGGTTGGGTTGCGTTCTTGAAGCCGCGCGAGCTGTCGCTGTTTCTTGCTGGCTTATGGTCAGACAGGTGTCCCCTCCTCTTGGCATGGCAGGGAAGATGGTCCTTTCCGAAGATCCTTCGCGTAACAAGTACGAGGGCAAAATAGTCCGACAACACGAAAGCCCGCGCGGCCCGGATCGCAATGTTATTCGGGCTGCGAATACCCGGGCCGCGCCTCCGGGTCAGGCTTACCACATCGAAGCCCAAAGAGGCCCGGATCCGCCCGAAGTCCAATTTGCAACGTGATCTCCATACTTTCGGGCTGAACTTGGTAACACTCCCTAAAAATTATTTATGTTCCGAAATACTTTTGAAATATATACGTATATGATAAAAAAATATTTCAAAAGTGTCACGAGAATTACTTTTGAAAAAAAACACTTTGGAGCAAAAAAAAAAAAACAAAAAAAATTTGATTCTGAATTTTGAAATACTTTCGTGCAAGCCACTGACGTTGTACTCCGCCGCCGAGCCACCACTACACTCGGTGACCGACCGGACCCTGGCTGGCTGGCCTCCGCCGCCCCCGATCCTTGTCGCCGCCTCTTGCCCTCAGGTGACTACCGCAGCCGCCATCGATTCTTCCTTTTGGTGAGAAAAATATTTTTTTTAACTTATCAAATGCGTTTATGTTCTCACAAATTGTAATCAGGAACAGAAATACAAAAAAAATATTTTTATTCCAAATATGTTTCCAGTAACAGAAACATTACCAAACGCAGCCCGAGACTTCTTCAAAACGGTCCTTAAACTTTACCCTCATGTGTAATGTCAATTTTAAATTTCTGATTTGTTCAATACGGTCCATGAGCATCTAGTGAATATTCAATCTAGTCTCTAATTTATATGAAAATATTTAATACTATTTTTACATTAAATTCGAGATTAACGACATTTATTGGTTTGGCTTCTAATTTGGTATGTATGTGCGTTAAACAAAGAAAAGTTACACGTGATTATCCTGGTAAAATACTCAACTCAAATTAGAATATAATATATCAACATCAACATCAACAATACCTTTATATCGAATTAGTTGGGGTCGGCGGTCGATGAACCCCAAAAAATCATAAAAATAAAAGCAGAATCAAGGGAGTGAAAAGAGATAAATGTGTAAAAATAAATAAGTATATATATATATATATATATATCTATATACTATGCCTCCACAACACTAATAGCCTTCCTCCGCTTTGTTATAAGACAAACCGTAAGCCAATCTATTTCTCACTCCATTAAATCTTGTTTTACTGTTTTCCCCTAAGTAAGTTTCGGCCGACCTCTTGCTTTTTTCCTGTTATGCTCTCGATAGCAAAATTATGTTCGTACCGGTGCATCTAAGGGTCTTCAGAGTATATGCCCAAACCATATCAATTTATGCTCTCTCATCTTTTCCGCCACCGGTTCTACTATAACTTTTTGTCGAATCTCTTCATTCCTTATCTTATCCATCATTGTATGACCACATATCCACCTTAACATACTCATTTACATTACTCCCATTTTATGCTCATGTTTCCTTTGTGCTGGCCAACATTCAGTTCCGTATAACATGGCAATTCTGACAGCTGTTCTATGAAATTTTACTTTTAACCTAAGAGGAATTTTGCGATCGTACAAAAATCTCGATGCACTGTGCCATTTCATCCAATCTGCTCTGATTCTATGGCTTACATTCTCATCAATCTCTCTCTCCTTTTACAATATTGATCCCAGATATCTAAATGTATCTTTTTTTGGTACCTCCTATCCGAGCATATTTACGGCTTCTTGATCCCCTCTTCCTGTTGTGTCAAACTCACATTTCAAGTATTCCGTCTTACTTCGACTTAGCGTAAATCCTTTAGACTCTAACGTGCTTCTCCATACTTCTAACTTAGCGTTAACCCCAGCCCTAGTTTTATCATAAGCATGATATCATCTGCAAATAACATACACCACAGCACCTCATCTTGAATATCTTTTGTTAGTTCATCCATAACCAGGGCAAAAAGGTAAGAATTCAAAGCAGAACCTTGGTGTAAGCCTACTGTGATTGAAAAATAACTTGATGTGTAATTACAAGCCTTCACACATGTAGTAGCACCGTTATACATGTCATTGATTGCCTCGACATACTTTAAAGGTACTTTTTTTTCTCAAGAATCCACCATAAAGTCTTTCTTGGAACCCTATCATACGCCTTCTCGATATCAATAAACAACATATGAAGGTTCTTCTTTCTTTTTCGATATCTCTCCATCAATTGTCGTATTAAGAAAATAGCCTCTATGGTAGATTTTCCTAGCATAATTCAAATTGATTGGCAGAAACCTTGGTCTCTATTCTCAAACGATACTCAATAGCTCTCTCCCATAGCTTCATTGTATGGCTCATAAGCTTGATGCCTCTATAATTAGAATAATTCTGGATATCCCCTTGTTCTTGTATATAGGCACAAGTATACTTTTCCTCCATTCATCAGGCATCTTATTAGTATGAAGGATATTGTTAAAAAAACTAGTCAACCAACTTATTGCTACATCCTCTAAGCATCTCCACACTTCAATATGAATACCATTGGATCCCAAGGCTTTACTAGTCTTCATCTTTTTTAATGACTTCCTAATTTTCCGTGTTTTAACTCTACGCACAAACTTTTTATTTGGGTCATCAGAATCATCTTCCAAATTCACCTCACTTTTATCGCTCTTCCCATTAAAAAGTTTGTTAAAATAATTCATCCACCTGCCTTTGACTTCTTCATCTCTTATTAAAAGTGTTTGATTTTCATTCTTGATACATCTAACCTGTGTCAAGTTTTTACTTTTCTTGTCTCTTGACTTTGCAAGTTTATAGATACATTTTTCTCCTTCTTTGCTCCCAAGTTTGTTGTACATATCGGTAAAAACCTTACCTCTAGCCTCTCGTACAGTTTTTTTGGCATTTTTTCTCGTCAATCTAAACTTTTGCAAATTCTCTTCATTAGGACATTTATATAGGCATCTGAAACACTACTTCTTCTACTTAATTGCCTATTGCACCTCTTCATTCCACCACCGGGTTTCTTTTGTTTGATGTTCATTCCCTCTACTTTCCCCTAACACTCTTTTTGCCACTGTCTGGATGCAGTTAGACATCTCTTTCCACATCATATTTACTTCGTCCTCCAGTCGCCATGGTCCTTCCTGTAGTATTCTTTTCTTGAATTCTGTTGAGTTCTCATCATGTAACTTTCACCATCTTACTTTGGGGTGCTACGCACTTCTGTTCATCTTCTATATTTTGTTATACCGAACTTCTAAGACCACCAACTTATGTTGTGTAACCACACATTCATCAGGCTATACCTTACAATCTAAATACGAAACTCTATCCTCTCTCTTTGCAAGAAAGAAATCAATTTGACTACAATTTTGACCGTTGCGAAAAGTGATCGATGTGATTATCTTTTCCTAAAAAAAGTGTTTGCCAACATCAAATCATAGCAAATGCCACACTCAAGATGTCTTCGCTAGCCTCATTTCTAGTCCCATATCTAAAACCTCCATGAATTCTGTTAAAACCTCTACTACTCTGACCGACATGTCCATTTAGATCTCCCCCTATGAATACCTTTTTCTCGAGTGGTATCCGCCTTAAAATTTCTTCCATATCTTCCTAAAATTTGCTCTTCTCGGACGCTTGCAGTCCAACTTGAGGGGCATACACACTAAGGATATTCAAAATCAAATCCCTCACTACTAGCTTAACTAAAATGATCCTATCTCCTATTCTTTTACCACCAACAACTCTATCCTTGAGATTTTTATCGACCAGAATCCCAACTCCATTTATACTCTTTGTTGTGCCTGTATACCATAACTTGAATCCGGTGCCATCCAATTCCTTAGGCTTCTTTCCTTTCCATTTAGTCTCTTGCAGGCAAGCAATATTCACTTTTCTTCTAGCAAAAGTATCTGTATTTATCAATTTCCTCAATTTAACCTTTAAGGTTTCTACATTCCAACTCCCTAATCTAATCCCTAATCCCTAGGCTTTTCTTGCCCCCCACATTTGTCCATGGAAGTGTGAGGACCCTTACTCATTTATCACTATATCCGGGCACCGATGTGGCGCATCACTCTGGGAATGATGGTCCAAGGCTAGCTTCCTTACCCTTTACACCCACCTATCTTGGTGCAAAATTGCTCATTTTTAGTTACACCTTGGCGCCGATACAACGCGCCGTTAAGAAGGGTATACTCCAACAAAATATCAATAGGATTCATCTCATAAAGATAGCTCTTTTTTTATAACCGGCTCTACGCCTGACGTAACCCTCCTTCTTTACCTGGCTTGGGACAGTCTATGTAGACTACATAGATGGAGTTCAAATTATAATGTAATAATCCTTTTAATTTGTCCAATTGGGAGAACTTAATATTTATATTATTTGACGACACAGATAATTGCATTTGATTTGCGTTGAGTATCCTATGTGAATAATCCATGTGCAACTTTAATTATTTTGTCCAGCATTTAAAATTACAAAATTGGAAGCAAAATCAACAAATTTCATTAATTGGAATTAACAAAATGAAGGCACAAGATTGAATATTTTCAAAAAATTCAGGAACTATTTTGAATAAATTAAAATTTCAAAAACGAAATTGCACGTCTGTTAAGGTAAAAGAATTGCATCGAACAAATCAATTGTTCGTGGACAACATCGGGCATTGGGTCGAGGATCAAAAAGCAATTGTGTAGCTTTTCCTAAGGAAAACAAAAGATGTACTGACACACTCCCAGTTCGAGGTCGAGAACACGAGCATTCATGAGAGTGACCCCCCTAGTTTCTTTTGTGTCGCGTAGTGTGATCAAAGGCTTTCGAAGCTTTTGATGATTCAAATGGACAAAATTCTAAAGGATCATTTTCTTTAGAAACTCTATGTTCAACTTAAGTTCAATGATGTGTAAGGGTTACTATTTTATAGAGAGACGTCCACTACAAGTGTCATAAATTGTGCCCGACATTCTTATATTTATTTTTATTCATACTTCCTATGTTATTTTTGTGTTTTCGGACAAGAAGGCTCGACAGATTGGGGCGAAATGTGCATGTGCAATGGACATCAACAGCTAGCTATCTAGGACGCATCAAAACTCTTTGAGGGCCTTCGTGTCGTATTGTATTTAATATGTGACCGACACGTGATCATCGCTTGAGACATGGCAACGGCACGTGAATCCACACGTGACTAGCATTGTGTGTTGATGTCGATGATATTTAGCTAGACATTCGAATGAGAAAGAAAAAGAAAAAACCCAACCAAATTTTCCCCAAAGATCACGATTTAGCGTTTGGGTCCTTTTCGAGGCAGGAGCATCGAAGCTTGTGATTGGCTTGCAAGGCTGGCGAGTGAAAAATTCGAGCTCATGTCCTTTCAGTTATTTATCCAAATTCCTTGGTGGTGAAGCTCGAATGCTTTGCCCGCGCGGACGATGATTCGTTCCTTCATGCCTTGTAAGGACGACATTCGTCCCTTCATGCCCGGTCTAAAAAAGTTTAATTCATTTCCTCGAAATACTTGAGATACAACGACCCATGTTGAATATCCACAACAGAACAAAATCCAAAAATAGATGGATACTCGTAAGGACAACAACGCTAAGAATTATTCGTTCAGAAAGCTGACATAGAAATTCTTCAAACTAATCACCAGATTCGTCGTCGATAATGAGCACATACCGATATCTCCGGGTTTCTCAATGGTTTTGACTTTCGACGGTACGTGCCTAGGTTCGGCGTCTCCATCACCATCACCGTGTAAAGAAACAAGACTAAACGAGTATAAACCGTTGGTGAAGCTCTTTCGATCTTCCCCGAATCCAGATTTGTTCAACGACAAAACCTGAGGAAAGCGAAACACAGCAAACATACTAGCAAAAACTCTCAAATCTAAGTCAGATCGAGAGAGACAAACTCTCCGAACTGGGAGAAGAGAAACTTCCAGATCAAGAGAAGATCGGAAGAGGAAGGAAAAAAAAAAAACAAACAAACTAGAAAGACAGAACAGAAAAGCAAAAAGAACGAAAGGGATGAAGGGGGGGAGAGAGAGAGCTTCTCCCTCGCCCCCTCAACGATGCCAACAAAAGAGAGACTGCCTCAGCAAAGCAAAAAAAAAAGCTACTAAAAAAGATAGTAGAGAGGTTCCCTCTAGTTAGGGAAAAGAGAGCCGCATTAGAAGCATTCAAATTCAACGCGAAAATGCAATTGAGTTCTAAAACTTTTAGAAAATGCAATTAAGTTCTAAAACTTGTCAAATTGGAGCAATCAAATTTTTTTTATTGACTTTGTTTAATTTGACTAACGGAAAATAATGATGTGGCATTTTTTTGTTACTTTCTCTCTCCTATGTGACGTTGACGTGGCAAAGACAATAAAGATAAATAATTTTGGTTCCAAATTTGATTTTTAACGTATGTTAATAAATTTAAATTAAAAATAATTTAAATTATGAATAGTGTTGCGTGGAACAAGCGATTGATTAAATAAAAATAGACAAACAAAGAAGTAAATCAGACACCAGACGTACATGGTTCGGTCGTA
The DNA here is from genome assembly GCA_028455895.1 of Rhodomyrtus tomentosa. NCBI lineage: Eukaryota > Viridiplantae > Streptophyta > Magnoliopsida > Myrtales > Myrtaceae > Rhodomyrtus > Rhodomyrtus tomentosa. The sequence goes on along the minus strand of JAPCWY010000011.1, from coordinate 36,605,505 downwards.
GAGGCCTATGTTCACGGAGAGAGCAATAACGAATTCCACTATAAAACGATTGATACACGGATATTATAGATCACACTGTAGTTACACAAACTTTCTCAGTGTTTTTCATCTCTAATTACATTTAAAAACGTGTACAGTGTTTAGACTCATAAATTCTCGCGAAATAATCTCTCAATTTCACAAAGAATTTACGCAAATCTAATGATAAGGCACTAATTACGCAAATCTAATGATAAGGCACTAATTTTTGCTGGAGTGATTCATGGGTACAAACCGCATCTGAGCCAAGCATTCGTATATCAACGACGCTTCAATGATTTCTACGGTTCACATTCCTGACTCCTGCATCTATAACGTCGTCAGACTTGGATGGCATTAGCAAACAAGGGAACTTCATGCGCCGAATCCCACTAGAATTCGGCCAACCAAATTCCTGATTAAGTTTCCTTCTTTTTTTTCGTTGTCCTTTATCCTTTCGGTTGACCAAGATTTCCGAAACTGCAAAACTCGACTTTTCAAGTTTCATGCATGTCCACAAATCAAGCCAGGTCAAGTTTCGATCTATTGAACTCAAATTCGAGACATATTTTCAATAAATAGAACAAAAAGAAGCAAAAAACAACGAGGGCCATATAGGTCCTCGTCGCTGTCTCCCAGAGCCGTTGAACCCCACCCTCTTATTAGTGACCCTAACTGACTACAGGCAAGGATCGCGGCCCTCGCCCATATTGAACTGAGGGCTGTTGCTAGCTCGGGTGGGGCCTAGTGGCGCCCTTGCCAGTGGCGGCCCTCGGCCCAATTCGCAAGCTAGGATCGCTAGCCACTAGTAGGGGCCCAATGACCCGAGCCGACCCTTGCCCCATCATCGCAGGGTTGGGGCAGCTACAACAGCTGGTTTTGTTTTATTTTGTTTTGTTTTTTCAATCAATATATTAAAAATCAAATTTAGACCAAAACAACATCATTTTAAAGGTTCATTTCTTGTTTTAACCATATCAACACCACATAGAAGATAAAGAGTAATAATAAAAAAAAAGCTACATTAGCATTTTCATTAGCAACATTGGCATTTTGGAGCAGTTTTTGTGATAATGAAACCAACTAACAAAAACCGTTCATGCTGTAAAGACAACGGAGTTAACGGGAACGGCTCGATTACATCAATTTAATAAGTTTTAAGATTTGATTGTGCTTTCGTGGATAAGCGTAACGAATTCCGGTTAACATTCCCCCTCGCTTTCTTGACAGAACACTTTCGGCCCACCAAACACATACAGCTCCCAAGTAATTCTCACCACGCATCAATTTTTTTTTTTTTATAAATTTCGCGGCCCCATTCCATGGATACTTCAATCTCAAATAATGTTCCCACCAACCACCCCCCGCGAACCAGCCTGTGACCGTCCGCTCACACAGGACATTGATCTGTTTTCTTCCACCCCAGTTGCCCCGTTTTCTCATCAGTTTCCTTCCGTACCATTCTGGCTTCGAGCATCTCATTCACTAGCGTCAGAAGTTCAGCCGACAGCAAGGTCGTCAAGTCCAAAGGAGTTAACACTGTTGACCGGAAGGGGAAGATTTGGAGTGAAATGTGGACCCCAAATAGGAAAACTCCATTAAGCAATGCCCACTAAATTTTTTTTTTAATTTTTTATTTTTGGGTCGAAAAAGCTTATTGCTTTTTATTAAATAAATATTCAAAGAATTGATAAACATAAAGCCCGCTGAAGGGACATCCAAACATAAAAGGTCTCATAAAGGTTGTGGAGGCCTAGCTATCCACGAAGAAGGAAGAACATTAGAGAGACGGGCATTTGCGATCCAATCTGCTATACTGATTGCAGATGTATAACATTGGGCCAAAGATAAGAATTTCTAATGGGCCATTCGTTCTTGGGCTTCGGCAAGCAGTTGTTGCTAGGTTTAGTGTCCACTTTCTCATTAAAGATGATTCTCTTAAAATAGGAAAAAATAAAATAAAATAAATACAAGGTAGACTTGCATTTGCAGCTGTTCTAAGAAATGACACTTGTTAATCTCATGCTTTCGAGTATCATTGGGATTTGGCTTAGTATGCTATACTATGTTACATTACACTACATTGCGTTGTGTTATTTTCACTATTTCATGTGTTTGGCTCTTAAACTAACCAGCGTGTATTGACACGGTGCATAGTGTGGCAAGATATGATGTCTTATGAATGTAATTGATCATTGGATGATTTGTTATATTATTGAGGTTGGACTGACATGACTCACCCAAGTATCGACACGACAGTTCTTAAGTCAGGCCGGTAATGTCACGACCCATTTGCAGTCACGCACTGCCGGTGCATTGAGAACGAGCTTAGAAGACTTCTCGTGATCTCTTTTTGTCATTTTCTTTTCTCTTCGCATTCTATTAAAATGGAATGAAACAATCCCAATCTAGTGTTAGGATACGGTATCCGGGCCTTTTTGGACTTGTCCGTGCTTAAAGAAGCCGGGATAGGGTTGAGTCCCAACCCAATCAGTCGGCCAAACTCGCCCCGAGCCCGCGACGGTGGAGGGCCAACTTTCGACCACGGAAGAGCAAATTTCAGTAGCCGAAGCCTACGTTCTCTTCTCTCTCTCTCCCCGCCCGACTTGGCTCACGACCATTGAGATTGACCCTCACTGTCGCAGCCGCCAAGCTCCCACGTTGGTCTCTCTCATCCCCCCCGAGCTCGAACGAGGTCCTTCCTCTTCGATGTCTAGACGGAGGCGGGGTCGCATCAGCTTCAAACCTCAATGACCCTCTCTCTCAAAGCTTCAAAAGCTTTGGCCACCACCCTCCCTGCGTCGCATCCCCACTATCTCAAGGTACGGTTGCTGTTCCCGCTCTCTTTGTCTCTCCACAGCTGCTCACCGTCGATTTCCGACGAGCCCACGTCAGTTTCTGAATCTCTGTACCGAGACTTGATTTTGACTACGGCCGCAAGAAAGCCCCGGGCTTTTACGAACAAGAAGTGGGTGTCTGATGAGTTCCGGGAACTGGTTATTAACCCCGGGTTGCTCGTCCGGGTTCTGAGCTCGATTCGCGCGAAACCCAGGATCGCTTTGCGGTTGTTTAGATGGGTCGAGATGCAGGACGGTTTTATCCGGTCTGAGCACGCGTTCTGTGCGGTCCTTGAAATTTTGGTGGAGAACAATTTGATGCGGTCGGCTTACTGGGTTGTGGATAGGGCGGTGAGTCTCAAAATGGATGAGATTCTCGATGTTTTGATTGGTGGGGGAGTGCGGTTCGAAGTCTTGGGGAAGCTTCTCGATATTCTGCTGTGGGTGTACACCAAGAAGTCGATGATTGGGCATTGTCTATCGACCTTTGATGAAATGGTAGGGAGAGGGATCCTGCCGGACGTGAAGAACTGTAATAGGATTCTCCGGATTCTTAGAGATAAGAAGCTAGTAGTTAAAGCTCGTGTAATCTATAGGACGATGGAGGAGTTTGGCATAAAGCCGACCATTGTTACGTATAATACTTTGTTGGATTCGTATTGCAAGGAAGGTGAAATGCAGCAGGCGCTGGAGCTCTTGGCGGAGATGCATAAGAGACAGTGCTTCCCGAATGATGTTACTTACAATGTGTTGATAAATGGGTTGTCGAAGAAGGGGGAGCTAGACCAGGCCAAGGGACTGATTGAGAGGATGCTGAAGTTAGGATTAGAGGTCTCGGCACACACTTATAATCCTTTAATTTCTGGGTATTGTAGTAAGGGATTGCTTGTTGAGGCTCTAGGTATTGAGGAGGAGATGGAAGTTAGAGGGGCATCTCCAACTGTGGCAACTTACAATGCCATGATGTATGGCCTCTGTAAATGGGGGAAGATGGTTGATGCTAGACAACAACTCGCAGTGATGGTCAAGAGGAATTTGCATCCGGACGTGGTTTCTTACAACATTCTTATATACGGGTATTGTAGATTGGGGAATATGAAAGAGGCCTTCCTCTTGTTTGAGAAGCTACAATATCATGATGCTGGTCCTACTACCATCACTTACAATATCCTTATAGATGGTGCTTGTAGGAACGGCGACTTGGAGTTTGCTCAACACTTGAAAGATGAGATGATTAATCGAGGGATTCCTCCTGATGTTTATACTTATACCATCCTGGCTAATGCATCGTGTAAGTTGGGCGATTTATGTTTGGCTGAAAGCTTCTTCAATGAAATGTTGCATAAAGGATTGGAGCCTGATCGTGTCTCGTACTCAACTCAAATAATTAGTCAGCTCAAGCTAGGCGACCATGGTCTGGCGGTTGGCTTGCAAGAAGAAATGCTGGCAAAGGGTTTCCCTCCTGATTTGATCACTTACAACATATTTGTGCATGGGCTTGCTAAATTAGGCAACCTAGAAGAAGCATGTGAGCTATTGCAAAAGATGGTTCACAATGGTTTTTTGCCGGATCATGTAACTTACACCAGCATAATCCATGCTTTCTCAGAGACGGGCCAGCTCATAAAAGCAAGAAAGCTGTTTAAAGAGATGTGGAGCAAAGGATTAGTACCTTCAGTTGTGACATACACAGTGTTGATCCATGCCCATGCCGGCGAGGGTGGGCTACAGGGCATACAAATGGCTGTTACTTACTTCTCGGAGATGCAAGAGAAGAATATTACCCCTAATGTGATCACCTACAATGCTCTGATCAATGGTTATTGCAGAGCGAGGAAGATTGATCAGGCTTACAAATATTTTGACTTAATGGAGAGGAGAGGAATCCTTCCTAACAAGTATACCTATACCATATTAATAAATGAACACTGCAATAGGGAAAATTGGCAAAAAGCTCTGAGTTTATACATGGAAATGTTAAGGAGAGATGTGCAGCCTGATTTTGTCACCCACAGTGCTTTGATGAAGAAATTGAACCAAGACTACAAGCTGCATGCAGTTCAATTACTGGAGGATCTGATTACAGATAGTGCAGAATTTGCTTCCGCAATGACTTGAAGTTCTATGCAAGTTCTATGCAGCATCTTAAATCTGAAGGCCTTGTAAGTTGCAGACGTGCTAGTTCTTAAGCTTGCCACTTTGTTAAATTCAAAGTGGTTTCGACCATGCATGAATTCCCTGACCAGTTCCACAAGTAAGAGTTGCATTATCTTAGTGTTTGTCGGTCAGTTGCTTGTGGTGTATCTATTACTCTTTGCATTTACCATTCATTTTTAGTATTTACTAATATTGATATCTTGCTTAATTTCTTTCTGGTGATATGCTTTTCAGGTGGAACTTCTAATACATCAAGGTCAGAGACTAAACCTGCTGGGGTGGTTGTATATACAAGATTCTTTCTCCCTTTATGGGCATAAATAATCTATACGTAGATTTTGAAACTATCTTCCAGTCAGAGGCTAAAATAGTGATATAGCGGCAATCCCAAGCATGACGTTGAGATTCATAGCATAAGGATATTGTATTTTCCCAGGAGATCCTTGGCTGTGAATAATACAATATTCAGAGATTTTTGTAATCTCTTCTTTTTGGCTGGTACTCGGTGAGGAGCGAAGAAGTAGAGATTTAGATAGTCAACCCTTGCTGGTCCGCATGGTTGAGCCATTCTGCTTCTTTGTATATTATACATATCTTTATTGGAAAATCAAATTATTCTTTTTCATTGGCCTCATTAAATCAATGTACTTTCATTCTTTAATTAAATTTAAGCCTAAATTTGATATTTGGTGATGATCTGGCATCTTCTGCTTTACTAATTATACACTGTTCTGTGTTGTCTTCCAGAGAAAATGTGACGTAACTCAAGAGACGATTTATTCATCAACAGAGTCTTTAAAAGTTAGGAAAGAACTTATTATAATCTTTTGTATGCATGGATTATACAATGATTGACATGTTTAAAGATTATTGTACTTATTTATTTAAGTACTTCAGTTTCTTATCTATTGTAATCGATTCCTAGACAGTTTCCAATCTATGGTAATTGGTTCCTAGCCTACCCATCCGTTTTTGGTGGGTCATATATAGTTGCAATATTTTCTTGAGGTGTTAAAAACAATGCTAAAGAGTGCATAGTTATGTAGATACGTGGCTTCCCTTCTGAAGCTGTTTTGTACAGGCCCTATAGGGCGGTACTCCCTTCATGGACTTTTGTTTATCTTTCAGAAGAAAAGGAAAAAGAAAAGAGAGAGCATTATAGGTGACGAGATTGGAATATTTCTAATTAAATGAAGGATGCGCAAAGTTATTGGATCATTAGTAACTGCTAAGAATAAGCTGGAGAGATTGGGGAAGGGGCAAGGGATTGTTGACAATCCTGGCTTTAAAAAATTGGAGACTCGTGGGAAATCAGCTTGCTGGAATAAGTCTTACATTCATCTAGTTTTGTTCAAACTATTGTAAACGACCAATAGTGTACTATGTTTATGACAATATCTGGATGATAAGAAGTTTTAGGATGGATGGTGAACTCTACCCCACAGAATTCATTCTTGAGTAGTGGATTGCTCAACCAAGACATCTTAAGATTTGATCAAGAACAGGAAGATCTTACGAATTCTTAAAAGTATAGGAAATGAAATTGGATATTTTATGTTTCGGTAACTGTTAAGATCAAAATTACAAAGAACTATCACCTTAACTGCCCGCCATTCATCTTACACATGCTATTTATCTATTTATCCCCTAGCATTTTCATCTCTGTCGACAGATCACATAATGTTCCATGTCTTTTGTCCGTGTTTGCTCTTATGCTGATGATAAACCGATTCTCTATATTTAAGTGCTGAACTTAGTATATTTTGTCTTGTAATAGAGCTCTTTTAATGGGTTCTTGAAGTCTTTTTGCATATCAATTTGTTCCTTCTTGGTGCCCTATATTTAATTTTACCTATAAAAAAATTAGTACAATGGTGAACTTAGGTTCTACATCTGTTACTCTTGAGTGATGTTTTCATCCTTGATGACATTTATCTCAATAATTCAACTGTTGACTCATCTTTGTCAAGCATTGTGTTGGAACCAGTTGTGCATGAAACTTGTATGTATTACTGTAATATAGAAAGTCGGGAGACACCCAAATGAAACAGCGTGCCTAATCCATCATATTTTTGTGTTTATGTAAACTGAGTGAAAAGCAGGACTTTCGCACGAGTTGCTTAATTACTAGGATCTTCTTGGTTACAAATTGGTGCACTGATAGACCTCAGATTGATGACTTAATGAATCAAGGTTTATTGTAATGAGAAATTCGTAACATATTGAGGAGGAAAAGTAAGCCTTTTTAGTTCGATTTTCTTTTATTTGTCTGGGTTTAATTTTTTACATTTGACGTTGCTCTGTAACGTATAAGAAACTCTCCTTTCTTTTATCCAGTAGGGGAAATTCCATGGTTTACTACTCCAGATTGTATAGATTGCCATTCGCTTGCTTAATAGTTCTATTTTAAAATAAATTCCTGGATTGCCTTCTTCCAATATATCTCAATGGAGGGTTGCGACTGTGGTCTCAGTGTTAATCTGGAGTTTTGTTTGATAGTAGAATCATGGTTGCTCCTCATTTTATGAACAAGCCATGCCTTAGCATATGACTATGCCTTTCATGGGGCCATTTAGACTTTTTCTTTCTCCATGGTATTTCTGCTAGAAATTTTCTATTTCTGGTATTGTTGTTTTTCTTACTTTTATTTATTTTTCAGTTTGGATTTTTCTCCAGTGGTAGTTATGGTTTGATGCTGTCAATACTATGTCTTTTGTTAAGTTAATCTTACAATGACCTCTATAAGAAAGTATGGGCAACAGAGCATTCTGCTGCTGATTATTCACACCGCTGATCCTTAAGCATTCATACTTGATCGCACACGCTCCGCGCCATTCAATGAGTTTTTTAGACACTCAAAACTTGAGGTCAATCAGATCTCTCCTACTCTGGAATTCGTTTGATAGCAGAATGGTTATCCTGTACAGCACTTTATGAGTTTCTTTTCCTTTTTGCATCCTCTATTGCTCAAGATTCAATCTAAGGAAGATACTTTGAGAGTTCACATTTATTCTTGTGTACACTACATAACAAATTTTTGAATTCTTCATTTATTATGTGACTCATAACCAAGACTACTTAGCTCACCGCTGAGACATTTATGTTAGTGGTGTTTTCACAGCCAACCTAATAATAGTCCTTATCATTTAGCATCTGTCATCAGCTGCAGCAATGGACGATGTGGTTGAGAAAGACTCGTCAGTGAGGGACCGCTCGACTGACACGTCCTCCTCGTCCTCAGAATCAATAGCCGCCTTCATATTCTCAATCTCCTGTGCGATCTCCGCCATCTCAGGACGCTTATCTGGCGACTTGTCACAACACCGGATCGCAATCTGCAGCAACTGGAGCATCCCGTGGGCAGCACTTCTCTGCACTGATATCTCAGAGTCAAAGATCTCAGCAGTCCATTCCTCTCTCACTGCCCTGTGGACCCAGCTGCAGAGATCTACGCCTTTGACTCCCGGTGGGGCTGCATGGGCACAGATTCGGCCACTGAGTAGTTCGAGAAGCATGCAACCGTAGCTCCAGACATCGGTCTTCGGGTAGATCCGTCGTGCAGTTTGGTATTCAGGGGATTTGAAGCAGACCATGGATTGCGCGGCGATGGGGAGCGCAATGAGAGAGGAGAGGCCATAGTCAGAGACAAGGATGATGTCACTTTGATTGAGGAGGACATTGGTCGATTTCAGGTTCCCATGTGGAATGATGTTATTTGTTCTTGAGTTGGAGTTGATGTGGAGGTGCTGTAGGGCACGAGCCACGCCTCGAGCAGCTGATAATCTGGAGTTCCACCTGAATGGGACCCGTTCTTTGCTTCCCCTTCCACCTACGGTGATGGTTTTTCCAAGATTTTAATCACAACATGCACAAAGTGCCACAAAGTAGCATATTTATGCACATAAATTATTGGAACTTCTAAAGTTTTTCTAATTCTTGAAGAGTGAGATTATGACAGTCAACATCAACATTTTTATCCCAAACTAATTGGGATTGACGGTTGATGAATTCCAAAGACCCATAAAATAAAAGCAGGACCGATAGAGGGAAAACAGTCAGGAACATGAGAATTCTGCCCCTCCATAATACTAATAGACTTCCTTCACTTTGTTTAAGACAAACACTTTAATTTCCAGAACATGACATCAAAAGGAAAAATCTCAAGCATGAAGTAAGTCTTATAAAAATGAAAAGGGAATGGATAGTAATAGATGCAAAGGGAATGGATAGTAATGGATGCAGTGAATCAGTGTAACCAACACTCCAATTCCCAGATAGGAAGGGCTGATTCGATTGGACCGGTTTGTTTCATTTCTTCTTTTAATTATGACCTGACTAGTCAAGAATCCGTCAAGTGTGATGTTGACCACTGTTGAACTGGTTGACCAAATCTTTGAGTTTTCGAAAAAGTCGAGAGCTGTTTGCAGTAACATGCCGTGACCTCTGGGATGTGCAATGAGCGTGTTGGCCATCTGAGCTAGACGCTTACTTTGGGCACGGTGGCTAATTTATATCTTTTACTAGTGAACTGTGCAGCCCATTCACCAGCGGTTCCCTCTGGTTGGTGCATTTCCTACAGAAAAATGAGGACTTACCATTTCGTTTGTGTGTAATTTGCTTGCATAATGGGGGATGGCCAAAAATTGTTGTCGAGACCGACTCAGAGCTGGCGTTCAAGTTGCTTTGAAGGCCACAGCTTGGAACTGATTGGCAGCTGGAACCAGTGGTTACTGATATTTGATCTACACAGCAGCTCTCAGCGGTAGGATTTGCTTGTTTTCCTTACTTTTGTCTAATGTTTATAGACATTGCATATTGTAAGTATGTAATTTGGTTCCATTGTCTACAAGCTAACTAGCTGTTTCTCACTTGATATGCTGGGTTATACGAAATCTTGTTTACTTTCCTCATGTTTCTAGGACAAATGACCAATAAATATAATGTCTAATGACTTGTCGCTGAATGAGTTGAGAGCGACATCCTAAGGCTCATACTCAGGTTGTGGTGATTAGTGTTGTTCCTGGTCATTGATGTGCTTTCCTGTAGACGAATAGATTTGGTTCAAAAGCCATAAGAGAGAGAGAAGAAGCTCACCGTGAATGCGGTTGAACAAGTTGCCTTTCTCTGCATATCTGTAGATCAACAGCTTCTCTTGCTTAGAAAAGAAGTAGGCAAGAGGAGGAATCAGATTCGGGTGCTTCTGATTGGCGAGCAACTGCAGTTGCCTTGTGAACTCCTCGCTGGTCATCGGCTTCAGATCCCTCATTCTCTTCACCACAAGGGCCTGCCCGTTGTCCAAGATTGCCTTGTAAGTGTTGCCGAAGATGCCTTTCCCAAGTCCCTCTGCAGATGCTTTGAAAAGATCACTCAATTCAAACCCTCCACCGTTTTCCAAGAAGATAAGCTTCCCTCTATCTTCTCCTCTCTGGACAGCTCTACCGCTCTCAACCGCCTCGCTTTTGTCTTCTTTCTCCTCCCTTGCTTCTTCAGCTGGCCTGTTCTGTTGGGTCATGATTGTTTTGAGCTCCATGGACTTCTTCTTGTACAAGATGAACAGCAAGATCACAGCAAGTAGAGCCGCTACGTCGAACAGCAGAAAAAGAATAGCAAAGCCGGAAATGGAAGAATGTTTGCTTTTTTCAGCTTCATTATCTGCAGTTTTGGAAGGATTGGAAGACGACGGGCCATCGCTCGCACTTCCGGAAGGATTGGAAGATGACGGGCCATCGCTCACTAAGTTGTGGACGTTGGAGTTATTACAGGAGTTAGGTCTGGGGGATCCACATAGTCCCCGGTTGCCCAAGAACGAGTCCAGGCTGAATGATTGAACCACTCGCGTCAATGGGATTTGCCCACCTAGATTGTTGTTTGACACATTGAAGGAGATCAAGGAAGGTTGATTGAACTCCGGGATTTTCCCTGTCAAGTTGTTGTTCTGGAGCTGCAATGATGCTAGTAAAGCTAGACTCAGGAGCGACTCCGAGATTGGACCGTGGAAGTTGTTCCCCGAGAGGTCGATTTGGGCCAACTTCTGATTTCCTGAAAAATTCATTATGTTCCCCAGAAGGGCATTGTTCTTGAAGCTCAGGATTGACAGCTCGGAGAAGTCAATGAGGGCATCAGAATCGATCAGCCCCTTCAGCCCCATACCTTCCAGTACTATTGCTGTGACGCGGCCATTGTTGCACTGGATTCCGTACCATCTCGGCGGGTCGTCCATATAGCAATGCGTACCCCTCCAGTTACTGTTCAAGAAAGAGTTATTGAAAGCAGCTCTCAGAACATAAAGAGCCTCTTTCTCGTCTCCATCGTAACCTAGCGGCAGAGAGCTACTTCCGGTGACCCTGTGGTTTAGCAGCAAGATGAGTAAGGCTAGGAATAATTTTCCAAGCGACATTGAAAACCGCATTATGCTGAACATGAGAAGGCGGCGGAGCGTTTCTGGGAAATTCGGTGTTGACGACAGTGTAGTAGAAATTGCTTATAGATATGCTCGGATGCTCGATGAAATCGCGGATATACTCCTAGAGGAAACCATGCCCCAGCTACTAGGTGGCCTTTTTTATGAAGATGGAACCAAGACAGTCTTGTTGCATCTGTACTGGACACTTCTCGGCTGAACCTTCCTAGACAGGCTGTCATGGCATTGTACCTCATTGAAACCTGCCAAATCTTGTGGGATATTCTCTCAGTTATTGACCATCTCATGTTTATTTACTACCTATTTGTCATCACCATCCTTGTTGCAGAATCCAGTTTGTCTGTGGAGAGAATGGATTGTTTTTTTTCTGGGTTTACATGATCAATCTAGCAACTTTAGTTTGGCGCAATCTGACTTTCGCAAATTCGCGAAAGATTTCCATGATTATTATCTACTTCTTTCTATATTTGTAAAAAGCAGAAAAGAAACAATATTTTGGTAATGTATTAGCTTTGACTGTGTAACCGTCAGTACAACCATTTGATCCATTCAAGTTCAAGTTCTTTACAATCCAAGAGTCCAGCCTCAAACTAAAAGATCAAAATGGCCAACATAAGAATCCAGGCATGCTTGATCTTGGCCAGCTTCGACATCTTCAGCTTTTCAACCTCTGGAATGTAGACCCTGTCCTTGTTTATCCCGCTGAGGTAGGGTGCATCGAAGAAGTTGCGTCGTGAGTAGCCCTACTCACCCGTGGCATTGGCTAATTCTTGGCGGTCTTTGACCCGGTTTGTCTCACTCCACTGACTGTGAGTCTGGATTGATGAAGTCGGCCCACCACTTGCTTTAACCCACCCAATTATTTGGATGTGATTCATGCTCATTATCGATAGGAAATCACGTGAGTCCCGCTTCCCAGTGAGCAGGCAAGAGTCCGAGGGATTGCCGGGGGATTGCCTGGCGAGGGCTGCAGGGGTAGTACGCCCGGCCTATCAGAGGGCTTTATAGTTTTGGTCTTGTGAGATTTGGTGGGACCATTAACAACTACTTTAAAAGCTTAAGCTATTAATTGGAGGGAGACCACATGAATATAAATAGCATACAAGATCCATTCACAAGCGATGTGGGACAACAACACAACTTCAACGTCCCCTCTCACGTGCAAGCAATCTGCACGTGAAAATTAACTAATGGGGTGGAAGGTGGGCCCGCATACGCGGAAAGAAATAACACTGGTTCTGATACCATATTAGGAAGTATAGCCCAAAAGCTTAAATTGTTAGAAGAAGGCGTACCCTCAAGCTTGGGCTTGAAAATATTTGAACTGCTCTGATACCATGTGAGATTTGGCGGGATCATTGTCAAGTGCTCTAAAAGCTTAAGCTATTAAGTGGAGGGATACCACATGAATATAAAGAACATACAAGACCCATTTACAAGCGATGTGGGACAACAACACAACTTCAATAGGTTCATATTTTGTTTGTAGGTTGGGTTTGGACTTATGATTAACTATTGTATTCTGCATATATTATTCATTTCGCTTAGAAAGATGTAACAAAGATGGGGATACTAATTATAGGGTAATTGTCGGCAGGATGCAGTCCTAATTTAAGGGTGAACTGAGATAAACCGTGTGTCTTGATCTCTTTATCGTATTTACTCTCTATTCCCTTGTACTTGTGTGCCTAATCCTAGATCTCACGAGGATGAGTTGAGTCCCGAAGGAGAATGGGGCGGTTGCGCTAGGAGTAGCCTAGGACTTGAATCACGGGATGCTACTCTAGGCCTGGCCCACGAAGATGCCGACCACGACTCTGGATGAGCTCGGCCTCTCGGTACCACTTGAGGAATGCTGGGTCCTTGAGAAGCCCAAGCAGGTCAAACGTAAAATCGCCTGAGAGCCTGCATTTTGTTATTCCATGGCTCAAGAGTTAGGAAGGAGACAGTCTACAAATTGAAGGTGTAAAACATAACTACTGTGAATAAGCTTGGAGAAGAACAAAACTTACACAATGCATCCTTTTCATCATTCTCGATATAGATGAGAGCAGTATTTCAAAGTGTTGGTTAGGCCAAATCATAGAAATTGAGTGAACCTATGAAGATTTCAGCATCGTTTGTCTCGGATTGACAGAATTATCTGAAACTAATCTAGGAAACTTGGTCACTCTGTTTTCTATTAGAGGCACAAATTGGCCTTTTCAATCTCATGGCGCATATAATTACTTTAGGATGAACGCACCAACCGTCCAAAACTTGTTGGGAAAGTGCAATTGAATCTTAAAACTTTCGAAAAAGGGAAATAAATTCATTACGTCAACTTACGAGCCATCAAGGCACCTGGGGTTGATGAAGTCGCCACCGCCCTTCACATGCACCAGGATATCGTTTATGGAGAATGTTAATTATCCTGCTTATAGAGCAAAATTGAAAAGAGGAGCAGAGCAGAAGGATATCTAGTTATTTTGAGCAAACCAACCTATGACAGATACTGATCTTGTGAACTCCATGTCTTCTTTGTTTTCGTGTGTTAATGTTGTTTGGACACAGTTCAAAGAAGAATTCAATGACATGAAACAATATGATCTGTTTTCACAGCCTACCTAAGAAAAGTCCTTATCATTCATCAACTGTCATCACCAGGAGCTCTGGACAATGCCATCTGGCGACGTGCCAAAGTTGTCGTTGCAATCGTCCGCCACCTTTATGTTCTCAACTGCCTGCGCGATTTCCACCATTTCGGGACGCTTATCAGGTGACTGGTCAGAGCACCGCATTGCTATCTGCAGCAGCTCGACCATCCCGTCGGCTAACCTTCTCTCCTTCCTGATCTCGGAGTCGAAGATCTCGGCAGTCCATTCCTCTCTCACTGCCCGGTGGACCCAGCTGCAGAGATCCATGCCGTTGAATCCTGGCGGGGCCGCATTGGCGCAGACTCGGCCAGTGAGTAGTTCGAGAAGCAGACAACCGTAGCTCCAGACATCGGTCTTCGGGCTGATCAGTCCTGCGGCTCGGTATTCAGGGGATTTGAAGCAGACCGCGGATTTCACGGCAGTGGGGACCAAGATGAGAGAGTAGAGGCCGTAGTCAGAGACAAGGACCGTGTCTTCCTGATTGACGAGGACGTTGGTTGATTTCAGGTTCCCGTGTGGGAGGACGTTCGGTCTTGAGTTGGAGTTGATGTGGAGGTAGTGTAGGCCACGAGCCACGCCTTGAGCAGCTGATAGTCTGGAGTTCCACCTGAACGGCACCCGCTCTTTGCTTCCCCTGCCTCCTGTGGTAGTGGTTTTCATCAGATGATAATTACAGTATGCACGAAGTGTCACAAAGTAGCATGCCGCTTTCAAGGCCACAGCATTGAACTGATTGGCGGCTGGAACCGCCGTTTACTGATATCTGATCTGCCCAGGAGCTTTCAATGGTAGGATTCACTTGCTTTCGTTATTTACGGTGTTCCAGGATTTACATATTTTTAAGTATGTGATTAGTATCCGTAGTTCTAATAGTTAGGTGGTTCTTTCAAACTTGGTATGCTGGGTTCTTCCTCATATTTCTAGGACAAATTACGGAGTGATAGAATGTCTAATGAACTTGTCATTGATGTGCTTTCCTGGATACTAATGCCATAAGAGAGAGAGAGAGAGAGAGAGAGCGCGCTTGCCGTGAATGAGGTCAAACAAGTTGCCTTTCTCTGCGTATCTGTAGATCGACAGCTTCCGTTGCTTCGAGAAGAAGCAGGCGAGTGGGGGGTTCAGATTCGGGTGCTTCTGATCGGCAAGCAACTGCAATTGCCTGGTGAACTCCTTGCCGGTCATTGGCTTCAGATCCCTCAAGATCTTCACCACGAGGGCCTGCCCATCTTCCAAGGTCGCCTTATAGGTGTTCCCGAAGATGCCCTTCCCAATTTCCTCCGGAGATGCCTTCAAAAGATCACTCATTTCGAACCCCCCACTGTTTTCCAAGAAGAATGTAAGCTTCCCTCTATCTTCTTTCCTCTCTGCGGCTCTGCCACTCTCAACCGCCTCACTTTTCTCTTTTTTCTCGACCGCTGCTTTTTCTTCTGTGTTATTCTCTTGGTTCAAGAATTTTTTGAGCTTCTTGGCCTTCTTATAGCCCCAGATACAGAGCGAGGACACAGCAGGTAGAGCCACCATGCTGAATAGCGGAGAAAGAATGCGAAAGCCGGATTTGGAAGGATTCTTGCCTTTTTCAGTATCATTATCTGCACTTCCGGAAGCATCAGAAGACAACGGGCTTGAGTTATCACAGGATTTATGCGAGGGCAGTCTGCATAGTTCCGGGTTGCCCAAGTATGACTCCCGGCCAAATAATTGGAAACTTCGCGTCGATGGGATTGGCCCGCTTATATAGTTGTTTGACACATTGAAAGAGATCAAGGTAGATTGTCTGAGCTCCGGGATTTCCCCGGTCAAGTTGTTGTTCTGGAGCTGCAATGATGCAAGTAGAGCTAGACTCAGGAGAGACTCCGAGATTGGACCGTGAAACTTGTTCCCCGAGAGGTCGATTCGGACCAACTTCTGGTTCCGCGAAAAATCCATTATTCTCCCTTGAAGGGCATTGTTCTTGAAGCTCAGGATGGACAGCTCAGAGAAGGGAATGAGGGCGTCGAAACTGATCATCCCCTTCAGCTCCAAACCTTCCAGTACTATTCCTGTGACCCGGCCATTGTTGCACTGAATACCATACCATCTCGGCGGATCATCTTTATAACAGTGTACGCTAGTCCAGTTATTGTTCAAGAAAGTGTTATTGAAAGTGGCTCTCAGAGCATAAAGAGCGTCTCTCTCGTCTCCATCGTAACCTAGCCAAGGAGCACTACTTCCGGCGATCCCACGGTTCAGCAGCGAGATGGATAAAGCTAGGAATAATTTCCCGAGCAACTTTGAACAACCCATTGTGCCGAACATCAGAAGGCGGACATGTTTGTTTCCGTGGGAATTCGGCGACTACCATAGTGTAGTCAAAAATTGCTTGTAGACGCTCAGATGCTCGATGGAACCGCGGATATCCTCCTAGGACATCATGCCACAGCTATATTATATGTCTTTGTCTGAAAATGGATCCAAGACTGTTCTTTTGTTGCATCTGTATCGGAACTTCTCAGCTGGAAATTCCTTGGCATGTTGCTTTCACATTGTCTTTCATTGACGTGCTTTTATCTTATCGAATGTTCCCTTAGTTTTGACCACCTATTGATTATTTATTACCTCTTTCTCATCACCATCCTTGTTGCAGAATCCAGTTTGTCTATGGCTAGGATCATTCATCTGTCTGGGTTTTGATATCATCAATCAATCAACTTCAGTTTGGCGCAATCTGCTCGCGAAAGATTTCCTGGAAAATGTACTTTGGTCTTTGTAATTAGCTAAAAGAAGCAAAATTCTAGTAATGTTTTAGGCTTTGGCTATGTGACCATGAGTATGAAGATTGCAATGTCCTCTACTAATATTTCTCGATTGCGATTTATCATATGATAAACTCTCTTACAAACACATCACTAGCTCCTAGCAACGAATCCGGGATGGAATACTACACCGGGGTCGCGATTTCTCGTACGACATTGGAGACTCCAATTTGTCTAAGCTTTCATTTTTTTTCCCCCAAATGCAATTTATCTACAAGTACAACCATTCTTGATTCGTTCAGGTTCAAACTCTCTACAATCCAAGAGCCCCAAGAGGGGTCTTGCCCTGGCCAGCCTCAAAGTAAAAGATCAACATGGCTAACATAGCAATCCGGGCATGCTTGATCTCGGCCAGCTTCAACCTCTCCAGCTTCTCGACGTCCGGGATGTAGACCCCGTCCTTGATTGTCCCGGCGAGGCCGAGTGGGTCGAAGAACTTGCCTCCCGGGTAGCCCTGATCGCCCGTGGCGTTGGCGAAGTTCTCGGCGGTCCTGGACCACGGCGTGGCCCACTCCACGGACTGTGAGTCCGGGTTGAAGAAGTCGACCCACCGTTTGCTCTCGACCCACCCCATGAGGAGGAGCTGAGTCCCAAGGAGGGAGCCGAAGGAGAAGGGGGCGATCGCGCCGGGGTCGGCCCCGGCCTCGAACCATGGGATGCCGCTCCAGGCCTGACCCACAAAGATGCCGACCACCGCGACCATGGCCCACCGGCCGTGGATGAGCTCGGCCTCTCGGTACCACCTGAGGAATGCCGGGTCCTTGCCAAGCCCGAGCGGGTCGAACCCGTAATCACCTGGCAGCCTGCAGTTGATTATTTTGTCCAAAGTACCCACGTTAGGCCAAATCATACTAATGAATTATCTACAACTTATCTAGGAATTTTGTCTGAACATAAAATACCATGTGAGCAGAGAGAGACACTTACGAGCCGTCAAGCCACTCGGGGTCGATGAAGTTGCCGCCCCCCCTCACGCCGGGGATCCAAGACTTCTTGGGCTGAGCCGCCGCGACGACCACCAAGTTCCTAGAACCGGCTCGGCTCCCGGCCTTGGCCCCGAAGCCTGCCGCCCTCAAGAGGGACCGACTCCGCCTCCCCCCGCACAAGAAGGCCGACCCCAACCCGTTCACCACCGCGCCGGAAGTCGCCGCCATGTCGGCCTCTCTCTCTCGCTCTCTCTAAAAGTGTGCTTCTAGGCGTAGATTTGGAGACGTGAGACCGAGAGGCGAGAGTGGAGAAGGAGAATCTAAATCAACGTTTCTGGAGTGTCCAATCTGGTGAGGAAATCCAAGGGAGTGACACTGGATAGATTACGGGCCAATAGGAAGTTGAGCTCCATCCTCTTCCACCTCTTTATGTAAGCCACGTGGACCATTTCTGTGCCTCTATTTTCTTGGGTCTTCCTGGCTTCCTCTTTGTAAAACCAAAATTCGTAAAATCCGCAGTAAATAAATAAATAAATAAAGGAGATAAATTGCCAAAAAATTAAAAAATTTATTGCAATTTTGTTAAACCTTTTAACTTTGTCAATTTAGTTATAAACTTTTTATATTTATGCAATTCAAACATAATTTTTTTTTGTGCAACCATTTGTATTCTTGTCAATTCAGTCCATCCAATCAACTTTAGGCGGCTGACGTTGGCGACGACGTTGACAAATTTTTAATAAAATTTTAGAAAAAAAATTGAATTCTCTTTTTCTTTTCTTTTTTCTACCTCTAACCTATCGCCGATCCACGTCAATGCCAACATCTACATCATCACCACCCCGCCAAAATTAACCAAATGGACAAAAATGAAACAAATACAAGAGGTGTGAAACTGAATTGGCACAAAAAAATTTATGACTGAATTGATATAAATACAAAAAATTTATGACCGAATTGACAAAATTAAAATGTTTAGAAATGAATTGACAATGGTGCGATAGGTTTAGAACTTTTTTGACAAATTTTCCTAGTAAAGAGTGTCCCCGTGAATCAATCGAAATTCCGAGAGATAAAAAAATCATCATATCGATTCGAATCACCTCACCCTTTTGTCATTTCTTGGATTATGAGAGATAAAATAATCATCACGATAAAATAATCATCATATGGCCCCTTTTGATGAAACAGTAACTTATATCTTGTCCAGTGTTTAAAAAAACCTTTGGTGTAGCACTTGATTCGAATATAACTAGGATCAAGAAATTTCACATAAGGAATGGGATTAGGGGAAATAGGATATTCCCTATCTAGAAAGAAACAAAAAAAAAGCATTGAGAAAAGAAAAAAGTGAAGTTAATAAAGACGAGAAGGAAGAGTAATCTGGTGGTCGTCACCGGCACCTCGATGGTGGCCGCTACTCTAGATCCAGGAGAATGCAACTGTGCCGTGTCAAAGCTCAGCACGGTGGTTGTGGATGTTATCACCATGGCCTGTAAGACGTCACAAGCATGGTGGATGGCATATAGTAGTTTCCATGTTATACTTCAGACATTTAGACCGCGCATAGCAACACTTTTGCTCTAAAAATCATTTTCTAAAAAAACGTTGATTCTTCTACTTTTATTTCTGAGCGAAAGTTGATTTTTCTATTTCTAGAGAGAAGTAAGTTTTTTTAACTTCTTCAAGTTGTTCCAAAAATATTTCTGGATCAAAAAAATAATCCAGAAGTAAAAAAATGAAGTTGCTTAACCAAATGAACTTATACTCCACAAGTTGCATTACCAAACGAATTTATATTTTCAAAGTACTTTTGAAATTTTAGTTCAGAATTGTTGTCATGCGCGCCCTAATACCGAGTAGCGTACAAATAGAGCTGGCAAAATGGGTTAAATACCCATATTTTAACTCACATTTAGGAAAGTGGGTCAAATATGAGTCACCTTAAAATTAAAAATTGGGTTATAAATGAGTATAGAAAAGAAAAATTCAAACAAAATGGGTTGTATTTGGGTCCTTCACAAGCGTAACTTATGCCAGGTTGCCGACCCACTCCTTCCACTACTCTACTGGACAAATACCTCCCCAACACAGTAGCCACGTGAGTGTTCATCTCATCAAAATCTTCACTCCGGGCCTCCGGCCACCGTCTCCACTTGGCTCCGCCGCCATCCGCTGTGCTCCGCAGTCTACATCTCCTTTGACCGCCTTTCATTCACGTGACTTCTCTTCTTCTCTCTACATTCTATTTCTCTCTCACGCCTTCTTCGCCTCCAAATCTCCCATGAACCATCGATTGAGATCTGTGGAAGATGGTGAAAAGTGCAAGGAGGTAGATGGCGACGGTGAAGGTGACGATCGCGGCCTGAGGCCTGCGATCTACCAACCTTCCGTTGGGAGGCCGCTATTGTCGGATCAGATGTAGCTATAATGGCAGTCCGAAATCCTAGGGTGCGCGTGAAATCACTTCATTTTTTTCATTTCTCAGCCAGAAGTCAATTTAGTAGGGAAATTCGTTTGGTAAATGCACTTCCGAAGCAGAAATGCATTTGCTAAAAAATAAATTAACTTATGGTAGGATTTTCTACTTATGATCGGATTTTTTACTTCTGATTGGAATTTTGGTCAATTTTTAGAAGTTAAAAATTTTTATTTCTCAACTCAAGAATCACTTTTTTGATCACATGAGTCTTGACCGACCACTGGCTAACGGCGGCTTCTCCAAAGATTTTGTTAATAATGATTCAAAAATATAAATTTCCAAACATTATCAAAGGAATTTTTTTGATCAGAAGTCAATCTGAAGTAAAAGTATAAAAATCAACTTCTGCTTTTGAGCAGAAGTAGAGAAAATAATTTATAGTCAGAAGTGTTGCCATGCAGGGGCCTAGCCTTCTTGAGCTTGATCCCGTTATGCTGCCCTCGGAGGCCATCATTAGAGGTCCCTCTCCGTTTGGGCCGAGGTAGCCACCATCGGAGGCCGATGTCAAAGGCAGCCACCGTCGGCGCTCGAAAAAGATTATAGTTAGTTTGATAATGGTTGAGTGACATTGCTTCTTCAAACCCTAGCCTTCTCAAGCTTGAACGGTTAAGGTTTTCACCGAAAAAATAAAAAATATAAATTGAAATAAAAATAAAAAATTTGGTCAAAAATTTAAAATATTTATTCTAATTTTTTAACTATAAAAATTATCCACAATATTTTAGTTATATAATTTTTTTAAATAATTAATTAATTATACTAAATAATATTAAATATGAATGTGTTTTAGTAATGTGGATCGGGTTTGGGTTTGGATCGGGTTTGGTTGGGTGTGGACTGGGTCGGGTATGAGTCATTAGAATTGTACTAGATAAAAATGGATCAAAACTTATTAAATGGGTTGGACCATATTCGACCCGACCTACCCATTTGACACCCCTACATACAAGATATTGGAATATCATCATAATGTTAATCAATCCGACTTTGCACTATCCGACAAAAAAAGTCTAAAATGACCAAACACAACCTATCCGTCATTGATATTATCCATGCGAAAGCAACCAAAATAAGCATCGAGATCCTGTATGTTTTGATCAACTTCTCTCCCTTAACTATGATTTTATGTGAGAAGATTATGTTGCTTTGACGAAAGATGAATCAGATTCCTTCGATTGGTTCCTGGCAGTGCTCGTTCTCTAAAGGGCTTGAGACAGTTGGACCGGAGACAGTAAAAATTTAATTATTTTATACAATAAAGCATATTGAGCAAACTATAAATTCACTCAAAATAATAAAAATATCAAATAATAACTACCTGGTTTTAGTAGCGGGTAACTCTAGAGAGTTATGGCGTCCATTACTTTATTTAACACTAGCCAAGAGAGTATCTACGTGAATGTACCAAAATTCCCATTGTCAAGGGGGCAATAAATCATCATATGTCTCGACCGCGTATCTGTAAATGTGTCATTGATATTATCCACATGAAAACAAGTTAGATGCATTTCAAGATCATGTATAATACGATTAATTTCTCTCCTGCGACTAAGCTTTAATCCAAGGAAATTAAGTTGCTTCGGTGAAAAGAAGTGAGATCCCTTCGATTGTTTTTTTTTTCTTTTTTTGGCGATTCTAATTCTAGAAAGGGTTTGCGAGAGCTCGAGCGAATACAATTGAAAAATGGACTGCATAAGAAAGCATATTCGCCGAAAAAGAAATTTCGATGCAAATAAAAGAATGGTAAAAATGCTAAAAAGTGATTTAACAACGCATGTATTATTTTACAGTTAATTAAATTATTTCAAAGTTAATTACAAATTGATCAATAAAAAATATTTTGCAGATATTTTACAAGAAATAGACAAAAAGAAATAATAACTATTTTTTTACTCAACTGACCGACGAGGTCTGAAAATTAAATTATGAATACTCTGATGTAATTTGAGCAAACAAAAGGGGTTCCAAAGTAATTAATGAAAATGCGCGGGGTGCCTTAGTAATTTGATCAAAATTGGAGGGAGGCCAGTGTAAATCACTCAAAAAGTTCATTGTGGTTGCTCGGAATGTGTTAAGAGAGAAGGCACTGGCAGACTGGCATGGACCTTCAAGATGGGGCCTTGGCCCTTGCGTTCTTCCTGTGATGGGTCCTTTCGATTTAGTAGCCCGGCCCATTAGCTTATGATGTAGCCCCTCCCCCCCATCACCCCGGACCAAAACACATTCTAAATGACCTGGGAGACCAAACTTTGCGGCTCGACCAATCTCCATCGATGCACGTAAAATCGTCCCGGTCCACGATTCATTAATCACATTAAGTCGATCGATCGAGATCAAATGCTTGACCAAGCAATCAACCCCTGCCCCCCCTCAAGGATCTAACTTTTTTTAGCCCGTCCCTGACCAAATGCAAGGCCCTCTAACTTTCTTCAATCGCGATTCCGAGCTTGTTTTTACCCAAACACCTAGCCGAGATCGCTAGAAGCAAAAGTTTAAGTAAAAGAGAAGTTCAATCCCCATAATTGGTTTACTTGGCCGGGTGCCAAGGGTTTCCGCCTCACAAAGCAGAAATCATCCGTTCAAATAATGTCGATTTCATGCAAACTAATTTGGGGGTAAGGACCACCTGCATAGGTTAACATTCGAAAGCCGACCAATATATATATATATATATATATAGCAGGACCCTCTACGCCCGCGCCTCGACAAACAAGCAATTAGTCCATCGTTTACCGACGACTCTCATTAAATTGCATTTTCCACGGTTTCCAAGGACACATTAGAAATGAGCCCAAGTTGTGCGCCAACAACTATCAAATCTCACACGCACCTGTCCCCCACCCCAGCCCAAAACTTTCGGAAGCCGTAGGCCAAACCCGTGGTGGGCCAGAACACATTCTATATGATCCAAAATTTCGGCTCAATCAATCACATTGATGTGCGTCGATTGTCCCGTCTCTATTCACATTCGAAAACTCATAATAACCAGGGGTAGAGAGTATCAAATTACTTTTAAATGGAAGACCTTGGAGCTCAAACACAACGAGTGACAGCTTAGTTGTGCAATTAGGGATTGATTTATTTTTCTTTAGCCCGTGAGTTTGTGATTTGCGCGCAGGTTCACACTCATCCTAGTGACCAAATCCGAGACATTTTAATTTCGTCAAATGTGATTCCAAGCCCGTCCTCGCCTAAACCCCACGCAAGGAGTCCATGACCAAAATCTTAAGATCCGAAAAAAATATTATCTCACAAAGTCGGCACGCAGGGTTCGGGACTCGGGGGAACTTCCACCTTAGGAAGCAGAGATCGCCCGTTCAAATCCAAACAATTACCTAGCAAAACGCCTCGAAACGCCACCAAAACGGATCGATCTCCCGATCCCCCCGGAGCCTACGCAAAGCACCCGATTCTTCGCACGCTGTCACGAGCAATCGCTTCATCATTTACCGACTCTCGTCCGAATGCATCTCCCCCCCCCACACACACACACAACACGCCCGCCCGCCCGCCCGAAACGCACGTGCGGATCGTCTTTTGCGGGTGCCGGACACGACATCGACCGGGGCGCCCACGCAAACGACTCACGATGTTTGTGTCTTTCTGAGGTTCATGTGGGCCGTCATCTGTGATTGATTGATTGATTGATTTGAGCGTTGATTGTTGAAACATCATTTGTCATGGGAGTCAACTGAACCGAAGTCTTCTTGCTCTTTCCATGGCTGAAAACCCAACCAGCTACTGCATTCACTCGCACATCCACTCGGCGACACTCGTTAGGAAAGTGCAGTTAGATAAAATTATGTTTAGAAAACGCGGGTATTCTGATCATTAAAGAGTGTCCCCGAAACTTTACCTAAAATAATGGTGCATGGCATTAGGATAATCAACACGCTGGAAAGTATAAAAAGTGTTCTTAATCGATTGCTTGAGGCCTGTTCGGTAATAATTCCGTTGTCGATAACATTGTTTTGACTAGGAATAAATTTGTTTATTTTGTTCTCGTGAACAGTTTCTGAGGAAAAAAAAAAACGTGTTTGGTTATTGTACAAAATTCATCTTCTCATATTAAAAAAAACAAAAATGCATTTTATACAACCCTAAAAAAAATCTCATTCCATTTTTTTTTTAAAGTTAGATATAAAAATTTGAGTGGAGACGGCAGCAACCGAAGGCGGCGTTTGGCGACCGACAAAGGTAGTGGAGGTCGATAGTGGCGACGGCGACAATCAGCTAGCGGCAGTGGCAGCAACGATTGGCGGACCGATGTTGAATTCGTGGTCGTAAAGAAGAGCATTAAGTTGCACCGAACTTTATTTTTTAAAATGACATTGTTTCTCTTTGGGTGAGCTTGTTTCTTGAAATTACTCTCGAGAACAAAGAATCAACCTTTTTTCCCCGTTTATGTTCCAAATTTGTTTTGAGGAACATAAATACTACTAAACATATTTTTAAATTTTTTTTTCCTATTCCTGAGTACAAATGAACAAGAATCAAAGAATCTGGATCGTTATCAAACATGTACTTGATAAGCGTACTAGTTAACAAAGTTCCTTTTTTTTTAAGGATTATTTAATTGGGTGGACGTGTGAACGGGGCGGCAAGTCGATCAAAGAGAGAGCGGCGTTCTTGTTTTAATGATGATTAAAAAGAATGAGATAGATGACAATTTCCTTTCAACACATGTAGGTAATACAGCAATTTTATACACGTATGAAAGGAGGCATGAAGCTGGCGACAGCTACGTTCAACCATGCCTCCTCCTCTTCTTCCTTTTTATTTATTTATTTATTTTTAATTACTGTTAATTTTTTTTAAAATTTTATTTTTTATGTCGATGTCGTTGAGGCATTGAGATTGGACCACTTGTTTGTTTGTTTCATGAAACTTAAAAAGAGATACGACAATGGACCTCCTTGGGTAAACAACGTATATCCATTTGGAAGTCCCTTGATCTGTAATCCTTTCTTAACGTTTGCAATGTTCTCAATTTGTTTTTTTTTTTTTCCTACGATACGTTAAATGTTGGAGGCACAAAAGCTTGGACACAATGCGGGAAAGGAACAATCTGTCTTTTTGATTTCGCCGTGGTGGCATGATCCGAAATCGATCGGAAAGTATCTCCCGAGAATTTGATGTATAGGGCAAGACGATTTGAGATTTTTTTTTTGTTTCGTTTTTAGGGGAAAAAAACCCTTTGTCACTCGGCGGATTACAATGATCGATTCATTTTTTTTTTTTTATAGATTTTTCGAGAGTGAAATAGAGCGAAGAGGGATGTTGAACCGGAATCAAGGTTAGAGCACCCGTGCCCATCTTCATTATTTTCCAGTCGAAAGTCCTACTGTGAATTACCCGGGGCCAGTTCAAGTGGCGAGCATGATCGTCTTTCATGCTTCAGCATCAAGTAAGAATATCACCATGCTCGGGCATTTTGTCCGGCGTCCTCGGGGGCACGTACTCCGTGGGTCTTTGATGTGCAAGAGACGAATAGAATGGAACATTCGATTAGGACTAATTGCGTGTCGAAAAAGAGTTCTAGCTTCCCGTCACTCTTTCTTTTTCACATACACCGGGAGATAAGGTTACGATCACCTATGTTGAAGAAAGGTTTGGAACCTGTAGAGAATGAAGAGGGGCGCTTATAATGAAATTGAAAATCTTACCTTTCAGATCAGGAAAAGCTCAATTCGCGGATGAAGATAAATCCTCCCCAGAAGAAACTGAGAATCTCGCAATTTTTGCTTATTTTCTCCTGATAATTGAGTGAGATATAAACATGCGCTCTTTGTTAACCCGTTTGGTGCGCAGCTGTATGCCTGTGTGGGTGATCTTTCGCGGGGAGCTCTTAGGCTTTTTTCGCTCGGCCGCACCAAGATGACTTTGAAATTAGATATGAGAATAGGTTGTAACACCGGATATTCCGTATTCCTCGACCAAGGAATAGCGGACAAGGCGGCGGCGGTCAACCATCCACTCTTGAGATTCATATTGATCAATCGATCTCCGCGTCCTGCCAGTTCGCAAAGTAGCCCAGTTTTGGTACTCAATCTTGATATTGTCGGGGCACCTTTCTTTAGGGTATGACCCAGGAGCGGAGCAAAGAAAACCTATCTTGCTGCTAGGAGCCGATCCAGGCTCGTAGTCCTTCACGTCCAGATGCCACCTCTTCGGCCGTACAATTCTTAGGCAAGCAACAGAACGAGGCACTCCTTGGTTTTCTAAATCGCGTCCACACCAGGCTCAATACAAAAAAGAATTGAAGAAAGGGGCGCAAGTCGCGCAAGCGAAGCCGGGAAAGGAGCCGCAGCGCAACAACTAGGACTCGTGTCGGAGAAGTTTTGAGCTCAGGCATGAAAGAAGAGAGTTTTCACTGCCCGCCTAAAAGAAGAGACGAAGGGCAAGAATCAAACCCGACAATAAGAGGCGAGAATGATTACGCGATTGCTGTTCAGTCAGCCATTCTTCTCCCATTAGACTTTTTTGAAATCCTTTGCTCTTTTTCCGCAAGCAGCCCCGGCCCGGGAGGAAAGCAAAGATTTTGAGCACTCGGGGGTGACTTTCTGCGATGGCCCGCCACCTCGTTGGGAAAAGTGAAAAGAAATAACAAGCCCTAAACCCCTCGGTCATGTCCTTCTGTGGATTACTGGTTTCGCCAATTTTATCTGACCTTGGCCTTGTTCTGCCTTGTCTTTTGAGCTCCCCTCCACACCAATCACGAGTTTTTCTCCGTTCCTCTCGTATATCGTGGACACGCGCTCTAAGCCCCGCCCCCGCGCGATTAGGAAGATTGGCCGCAATCTGAGCGGTACACATGTATCAATCACACACCCTGCTCTGCTATTTGTCACTTCTCAGTTGGCCACGATCACCTGCCTGCAGAGCTGAGTTAGAACATCCATATTCACGTCCGAGCCCTATAAAGTCAGGAGCCCGCTGACATGATAGCAGGGCCAGGTGAAGCCCAAAAACTTTCTTTATTCTCATTGGAGAAAGACTCTCCCGCGGCAAGGTTTTACACATAGGGCCAGCTTGTGACGTCCTGGAAATTCAACCCTTGTAAGTGCCGGGAGTCGATTAAATGATATGAATTTATAGTCATAATCGACGCCCATTTTGGACTATAAGGACTGAAAAGACGAAAATTTGGACGAATTCCGAACTTTAGATTATTTCGGATTGAGTTTCGAAATTTATCTGCGGCGATTTTTTAAATTGCCGTTTTTGCAAACGAGCTTAACCCTGATCGAGCTTGCCCAGTGAAATTGCCAAAATTACCCTTCGATCAGTACACCAAAAATTTCGTTTCAGTCCCGGCGCGCCAAAATTACCATTTTGCCCCTCCCAATTATTTACTCACAAGAGACAAAAAAATTTAATTTTTGGCCCCAAAGTCAAGGTGGGCCCCACCTGCCCTCTGCCCAACGTTGCCTCTCTCTGCCGCTTCCTTCTTCTTCTTCTGCTTCTCTTCTTCTGTTCTTCCTCTTCTCTTTTTTTTTGGTTGACCGACGACCCCCCCTCCCTTGGCCGATCGATTCCTCCTCCGTCCGTCGCCATTTTCGCGACCACCACACCCCCACCGGCAGCCACCGTCCCCAGCCACTCGCCGCCGTTGCCTGGACCCCGGCCGAGCCGCCGTCGCCGCCGTTTCGCCGAAGGAAACTCGCGGCCGGGCCTGCCCTGTTTCGGATCAGGGGAACCGAGGGCTCCGCGGCCTCCTCCGGCCGCCACGGCCGCCACCGACGCCAACCACCACCACCCAGCTAACCCCCGACTCCCCCTCGACCGATCCCACCCCTCGTCACCGACCGTCCGCCGCCGGAGTCGCCGGAATCCGGCCCGAAAGTCTCGGTACTCTGTTTTTGAACCGGGTTGTTCCGGTCTTCGTTTCGGCCGCTACCGTCGCCGCCGTACCACACCGCCACCGCCAGACGACTCCCCTGAGTCTCCTCTACCGCCACCCAGCCCAGCTCCGCCGGTCGCCGCGCGTGGCCGCCGGAAATCGTCGCCGACCGAGAGCCCTGTTTCGGGTGACAGCAGGACAGCCACTGATCGCGGCTGTCCGCCGTCGCCGGCCGCCTTCCGCCGCCGCCCACCTGTCCCGGCCGACCCCCACTGACCCCTAGGTGAGCCCCCGACCCTTGGCCGGCCTTGTCCCGGCCCGTGTCGCAGGAAAACGGCCAAAAACCGTGAATTGCCGGTTGAATACTCTGGTTTCTCACTGTTGCAGGCTGTCGGCCGTCGCTCGCCGGAGCTCCGCCGCCGGCCACCTGTTCCGGCGACCTCGCCGGACTCCCACGGGGTGTCACCGAAGTTTGAGCTCGATTCGCCGCGCGATAAACCTTAGTTTTATCGTCGCCGCCGCCGCCGCCGCCGTCGTCGCCGCCGCCGCCGCCGCCGCCGCCGCCGCCGCCGTCGTCGCCGATCGAGCTAACTCGAATAGTGAGTTGACCCTAAACCTTGGTTAGGGCGCTAATTGCGCTTAGGATTAGTCTGTTTTATT
The DNA here is from genome assembly GCA_028455895.1 of Rhodomyrtus tomentosa. NCBI lineage: Eukaryota > Viridiplantae > Streptophyta > Magnoliopsida > Myrtales > Myrtaceae > Rhodomyrtus > Rhodomyrtus tomentosa. The sequence continues at coordinate 36,576,733 of JAPCWY010000011.1, read as the reverse complement.
TATTTATTTATTTATGTAATTATTTATTTATTTAATTTTATAAAAAAAGAAAAAATAAAATATTTCGATCGGGACCGGTTTAGATAGAAACCATGGTTAGGATACATGGTCGATCGATTATTTGTCTGTGGCTATTTGTGGTAATTTAGCAATTAATTGTTTGATTGAGTTACTCGCGAGTGAGTGACAGGTTAGAGACAAGCGAACGATTGATTGCTATAATTTGACTAAGAATTAAGATTTCTAATATGAATTGAGCTTGAAATTGCCGGGTTAAGTGGGTTACTCGAGAGTGAGTGGATTGCTTGATTGGTTTGTTTGCCTGGCTGAAAAGTTCAATTGGGAATCTTATGGGCCTTGGGGCCGAGTTGATTGTATTTCCTGTGGATTTTGGCGTTAATCCAAGATAATCAATGAATTGATTGCCGAGTGCAATTTGTGTGGTCATTTAAAGGGTCAATGACGTTACCTGGCAAGTTCGCTTTGTACCGTGGGTACTTGTACCGTACTGATTGTATGGAAATTTGCGACTTGTCAGAAGCACGATAATCCATGCCCCGTGCCAGTCGTACGGTTTTAAGGGATTATCGGATGCCGGTCGCAGCTTGTGAAGGACCGAAGCTCCTTTTTAAGGAATGCCTACTCGTAGTGCCGTGCCGGGTGCACTGGATACACTGCTTGTAGTAGCCGTCGCTGAGAGGGTAAAGTGGACGTAGCCTGGTTTTGCCAGAAGAGTGCGGGATCGCACTATTGATGTATTTATCACGCCAGTCGCGTGGGTCATTGATTAATAATGAACTTGTGTATGCCTGAGTGGTTGTACTTCTGTTGGTGGTAGATTTGTCAGACTTGTTATGATTGATATATTTATATATTTATATATCCGTTGTTATCTTGTGATCTTTTTGTGGTACTTTGGACGTTCTGGGCGAATCATTGTCCTAATCGAGATTAGGCTTGATTCACTGAGATTCATTTCTCACCCCGTCGCGGGACAAAATTTTTCAGGTCCGAAGTAATGGAAAGACCGGTGCGGTTCGGCACCCCCACTGACTCATCACTTGATATCAGTCTCCATCCGGTACCAGGTACGGACCAGATGTGGGAGCGTCACATCACGACGATATGGGTTGATGAAGGGATGCCACATCTGGTGGCACATCTCTTTAAAGCCTGGTATCTTCGTGATGGGATGGATCTCTTCGGTCCGCTTCGAGGATTTGAGGGGCCACCTCTACAGGGGGTCCCTAATATCCCCGCTTGGGACCCGATGGATATTGATACACCTGATGGGGAAGTGATGGACCCCGCGCCTGATATGGAGCTCGATCTCGAGCCTGAGCAATCGGTAGCCCCCTTTGTGCGTTCTAGCCAGAGTTCTTGTGATGATCCAAATGACCCGGCTCCCCCGGTTGACTATTACGACACGGATGTCGAGTCTTCCCAGTAGCGGGTTAGGGCCTTTTTGTAGTCAGGGAACTGTGGTTGTTTTTGTGGGGAATACTGTTTTGGGATAGATGAGAGTTAACCTTACCTGACTCCTGTATCTTTTTGTGAGTCCTAGAGGGCCACCCCGAAGCATGGGGTTGTATTTATCAGTTGATGGCTCTGTAAGGTTATGAATCATCTATTCTCATCAGCCTTTCGTATTTTGCAATCTGGCTTTACTTTCTATCTATCCCATATGATTTTATTTGAATGGAAGATGGTACGTTCCGCTGGCGTAATATAAGCTTAGGTCGATAGCAATTGCCTGGGACGCTATCTATTATGACCTGGTGGCGATTTGGCAAGGGATGTCGCGGGCTCGAGAGTCGGGACGTGACATCCCCGCCCAAGGTGGTATCAGAGCAAGGTCAGTCTGATCCATCTGGTCATTGGCACGGAGTGATAAGGAGTGTGGAGAAATGGGATAGTTAGTAAGATTCTTGGTTATTATGCCTGTGATTGCTAATTATGTGGTATAATTTAAGGGTCTCTTTCTGACCACGTTTTGCTATGGGCTAAGCAGGACTTCATCTTTTACTGAAAAATGAGCGGACGTGGTAGAAGAGCATCCCGAGCACCTCGAAGGAGACCTTTAAGGCCGGTGGAAGAATTGGTCGATGCTGAAAGAGTACGGCCTACAGTGTCCCCTATTGCACCCCCTACTGCAACCTCTGCTGCAGAATCTTCAGGACCTACTGGAAGGGAACCGACAATGGCTGAAGTCATGCAAGCCTTAGGTACTATTGGAGATTTGATGAGACAGCAAGTAAGGAATCAAGCCGCAGCTACTGTCGCTGCTGCTGGGACTTCATCTGCTATTCCGGTTGCTGTTCCGTCGGTGAATCCCCTACCTATATATGACAGTGAGGAGCGTAGAGCTCAAAAGCTGGTGGAACAGTTTCTTAAATTGAAACCACCCCAATTCACTGGAAGTGGAGACCCTGAAGCTGCTACTCGATGGGTCGAAGGGATGGAGAAAGCATTCGATTTGCTGAGATGCTCAGATAGGGATAAAGTTACTCTGGCAGTCTATCAACTTGAAGGGAATGCTAGTACGTGGTGGAGAGCTGTCAAGGGTAGAACTTTTCCAGAAGGTACAATTCCAGTATGGAATACTTTTGTAGAAGTTTTCAATAATAAATACTTTTCGAGGACAGCCAGGGAGCAAAAGATGGCTGAATTTTTCCGCCTCCGTCAGAATCAGATGACTATTGACCAGTACGAGGCAAAGTTTTCTGAACTATCTAAGTATGCTCCGAGAATGATTGAGGATCCGGAGGATAGGGCTAGAAGATTCAAGGACGGATTGAAGCCCGAGATTAAGAGTGCCCTGGCCCCGCTTGACCTTCAAGATTATGATGATATCTACGCGAGGGCGTTGATAGTGGAGCGGGACTTGTCTGAAAGGGCTACTGCATCTGGATCACGATTTGTTTCCCCAAACAGATTCGATAGGAGACAAGGGAAGAAACCCATGTTTAACAACCGGAGTCACATCCCACCAAATCGCCGAGGGGCGATTAGTAAGCCAGCATTTCGTCAGAATGAGGTGTGCAGCTTGTGTCGACAGAGGCATGGGCCTGGTTTGTGCCCGTATCGAGGTGGTGCCTGTTTTGGTTGTGGCCAGCTGGGCCATCAGGTGAGGGACTGCCCGCAGAGACAAGGTGGACAGGCACAACCCCAGCAGGGAGGACAGTCTAGAGGATCTGTACCGTCAAACTTCCAGAATCGCCCGCTGGCACAAGGAAGGGTTTTTGCAGTCACTCGGGAAGCGGCGAAGGATTCGCCGACTGTTACAGGTACGGTCCTCTTGCATGACCAAGTAGCATATGCCTTATTTGATCCGGGCGCCACTCATTCGTTTGTTGCAGATCAGTTTGTTAAATTATCTGAATTGAACTTGATACCTTTAGAAATTGTGCTTAATGTATCTACGCCATTGAAAGATAAAGTAGTGGCTACAATGAGTTGTCCTGATTGCAGACTAGTGGTGGATGGCCATGAGAGTAAGATAGATTTGATTGTGCTAGAAATGTACGATTTTGACTTGATTGTGGGAATGGATTGGTTGGTAAAGCAAAGAGCCACAATGGACTGCTTTAATAAGATAATACGGTTTAATCCGATGGATGACAGTAGTTATGAATTTTTGGGTAATCGAGGAGGAACCTCGACTGTGATGATATCGTCGTTAGAGGCGACTCAATTGTTGGGAGATGGGTGCCAAGGTTATTTGGCTTCTGTGGTAGATACATCTGCTAAAGAATTGAAATTGGAGGATATTGTGATTGTATGTGAGTTTCCAGATGTTTTCCCCCAAGAATTACCTGGTTTACCACCAGAAAGAGAAATCGAGTTTGTGATAGAATTAGCTCCGGGGACGGAGCCGATTTCTAAGGCGCCATATAGAATGGCGTTATCAGAATTGAAAGAACTTAAGGTTCAAATGCAGGAGTTGTTAGATAAGGGATTCATTCGCCCTAGTGCCTCGCCATGGGGAGCGCTTGTCTTGTTCGTCAAGAAAAAGGATGGGTCTTTGAGACTGTGTATTGACTATAGGCAGTTGAATCAGGTGACGATCAAGAATAAGTACCCACTGCCAAGGATTGACGATTTGTTCGATCAGCTGCAGGGAGCATCTATATTTTCAAAAATTGATCTACGGACGGGATACCATCAGTTGAGAATCAGAAAAGAGGATATACCGAAATCGGCATTTAGAACACGTTATGGGCATTACGAGTTCACAGTGATGCCGTTTGGTTTGACGAATGCTCCTGCTGCTTTTATGGATCTGATGAATAGAGTGTTCAAGGAGTTTCTGGATCGCTTTGTGATTGTTTTCATAGATGATATCCTAGTGTACTCGAAGAGCTCTGAAGATCATGAGCAACACTTGAGAATAGTTCTGGAAACTCTGAGAACGCATCAACTATACTCTAAATTCAGTAAGTGTGAGTTTTGGTTAGCTAGCGTGGCATTCTTAGGCCACGTAGTTTCGAGTGAAGGTATTGCTGTGGATCCGGTTAAAATTGAGGCAGTTATTAACTGGTCGAGACCGACAACTGCTACAGAAATCAGAAGTTTCTTGGGTTTGGCAGGTTATTACAGGCGATTTGTGGAAGGATTCTCAGCTATAGCCTCGCCTTTGACTAAATTGCTGAAGAAAGATACGAAGTTTCAATGGACGGACAAGTGCGAGCGTAGTTTCCAAGAGCTTAAGCATAGGCTAACTACGGCTCCTGTTCTGACAATTCCGTCTGGTCCTGGTGGTTATGAAATTTATAGCGATGCTTCGCTTAGGGGACTGAGCTGTGTTTTGATGCAGCATGGCAGGGTGGTAGCGTATGCGTCCCGTCAGTTGAGACCACACGAGTTGAATTATCCCACACACGACCTGGAGTTAGCTGCGGTTGTGTTTGCCTTGAAGATCTGGAGACACTATTTGATTGGGGAAAGTTTTCAAGTGTACACCGACCATCAGAGTCTGAAATACCTGTTCTCTCAAAGGGAGTTGAACATGAGACAGCGCCGATGGATGGAGTTATTAAAAGATTATGACTGTGAGATCCTGTATCATCCTGGTAAGGCGAATAAGGTTGCTGATGCCCTGAGTAGAAAATCAGTGATTGCTCAGTTGCAGGTGCAGGAGTGGCGATTACTTGAGCAATTAAGAGACTCAAACTTTAAACTGGAGATAAGCCAGCTGTCGAGTCTCGTGGCTACCTTGAGAATCGAGCCAGAAGTGCAAGTAAAAATTAAGGCCTTGCAGTCCACAGACCCTTTTATCCGGAAGATCCTGCAAGGTGATCCAACCAAACGAAGAGTCTATTTTCAAATAGCGGAGGATGGGATACTTAAATTTAGAGGACGGTTGGTTGTGCCGGAAGATGAAAATTTAAGGGAGGAGATTTTATCAGAAGCACATCGTAGTAGTTATAGTATTCATCCTGGGAGTACAAAGATGTATCAGAATTTGAAACAGCATTACTGGTGGAATGGTATGAAAACTGATATAGCCAAACATGTGGCTAAATGTTTGACCTGCCAGCAGGTCAAGGCGCAGCATTGCAAACCTGGAGGACTACTCCAACCTTTGGAAATTCCAGAGTGGAAATGGGAGCATATCACGATGGATTTCGTGATGGGTTTGCCGAGGAGTCAGCGAGGGCATGATTCAATTTGGGTCGTGGTGGATAGACTAACGAAGTCAGCGCATTTTATTCCAGTAAGAAAGGACTTTGCTTTAGACAGATACGCTGAGTTGTATGTGAGGCATATTGTAAGGTTGCATGGTGTGCCAGTGACGATCACTTCTGATCGAGATCCTAAATTCACCGCTACATTTTGGAAGAGTCTACAAACTGCTTTAGGAACGAAGCTGCAATTTAGTACAGCTTATCATCCACAGACAGATGGTCAGTCTGAAAGAACGATTCAGACCTTGGAAGACATGTTGAGAGCATGTGTTCTGGATTTCAGAGGTAATTGGGAGGAACATTTACATTTGGTTGAATTTGCCTATAATAACAGCTACCAACAGAGTATTAGGATGGCACCTTTCGAGGCCTTGTATGGTAGGGCTTGCAGGACACCAGTCTGTTGGGATGAGGTTGGGGAAAGGAAGATAACTGGCCCTGAGTTAGTAGAACAGTCGATGGAAGCAATTAAAGTGATTAGAGATAGATTAAAGACAGCTCAGAGTCGCCAGAAGAGTTATGCTGATAAAAGGCGCAGACCTTTGGAATTTCAAGTAGGCGACCATGTGTTTTTGAAAGTGTCACCTATGAGAGGAACATCCCGTTTTGGCAGGAAAGGAAAGCTGAGCCCGAGGTACGTTGGACCATTTGAAATCTTAGAACGGATCGGAATTTTGGCTTATCGACTCGCATTGCCGCCTAGACTGGCTCAAGTACATAATGTTTTTCACGTATCGATGTTGAGGAAGTATGAGCCAGACCCTGCTCATGTGTTGAGTTACGAAGAAATTGATTTGGATGAACGGGCGTCATATGTGGAGCGACCAGTGAGGATCGTGGACAGAAAAGAGCAGGTACTGCGATCCAAGACAATTCCGTTAGTCAAGGTGGTTTGGCAACACCATGGCACAGAAGGAGCTACATGGGAGAACGAAGAAGTTATGAAGCTTAGTTATCCTTCTCTTTTTGAGTAATTAGAACTGTGCTGTAATTTCGAGGACGAAATTTCCTAAGTGGGGGAAAGTTGTGACGTTCTGGAAATTCAACCCTTGTAAGTGCCGGGAGTCGATTAAATGATATGAATTTATAGTCATAATCGACGCCCATTTTGGACTATAAGGACTGAAAAGACGAAAATTTGGACGAATTCCGAACTTTAGATTATTTCGGATTGAGTTTCGAAATTTATCTGCGGTGATTTTTTAAATTGCCGTTTTTGCAAACGAGCTTAACCCTGATCGAGCTTGCCCAATGAAATTGCCAAAATTACCCTTCGATCAGTACACCAAAAATTTCGTTTCAGTCCCGGCGCGCCAAAATTACCATTTTGCCCCTCCCAATTATTTACTCACAAGAGACAAAAAAATTTAATTTTTGGCCCCAAAGTCAAGGTGGGCCCCACCTGCCCTCTGCCCAACGTTGCCTCTCTCTGCCGCTTCCTTCTTCTTCTTCTGCTTCTCTTCTTCTGTTCTTCCTCTTCTCTTTTTTTTTGGTTGACCGACGACCCCCCCTCCCTTGGCCGATCGATTCCTCCTCCGTCCGTCGCCATTTTCGCGACCACCACACCCCCACCGGCAGCCACCGTCCCCAGCCACTCGCCGCTGTCGCCTGGACCCCGGCCGAGCCGCCGTCGCCGCCGTTTCGCCGAAGGAAACTCGCGGCCGGGCCTGCCCTATTTCGGGTCAGGGGAACCGAGGGCTCCGCGGCCTCCTCCGGCCGCCACGGCCGCCACCGACGCCGACCACCACCACCCAGCTAACCCCCGACTCCCCCTCGACCGATCCCACCCCTCGTCACCGACCGTCCGCCGCCGGAGTCGCCGGAATCCGGCCCGAAAGTCTCGGTACTCTGTTTTTGAACCGGGTTGTTCCGGTCTTCGTTTCGGCCGCCACCGTCGCCGCCGTACCACACCGCCACCGCCAGACGACTCCCCTGAGTCTCCTCTACCGCCACCCAGCCCAGCTCCGCCGGTCGCCGCGCGTGGCCGCCGGAAATCGTCGCCGACCGAGAGCCCTGTTTCGGGTGACAGCAGGACAGCCACTGATCGCGGCTGTCCGCCGTCGCCGGCCGCCTTCCGCCGCCGTCCACCTGTCCCGGCCGACCCCCACTGACCCCTAGGTGAGCCCCCGACCCTTGGCCGGCCTTGTCCCGGCCCGTGTCGCCGGAAAACGGCCAAAAACCGTGAATTGCCGGTTGAATACTCTGGTTTCTCACTGTTGCAGGCTGCCGGCCGTCGCTCGCCGGAGCTCCGCCGCCGGCCACCTGTTCCGGCGACCTCGCCGGACTCCCACGGGGTGTCACCGAAGTTTGAGCTCGATTCGCCGCGCGATAAACCTTAGTTTTATCGTCGCCGCCGCCGCCGTCGCCGCCGCCGCCGCCGCCGCCGCCGCCGTCGTCGTCGCCGATCGAGCTAACTCGAATAGTGAGTTGACCCTAAACCTTGGTTAGGGCGCTAATTGCGCTTAGGATTAGTCTGTTTTAATTATTTATTTATTTATGTAATTATTTATTTATTTAATTTTATAAAAAAAGAAAAAATAAAATATTTCGATCGGGACCGGTTTAGATAGAAACCATGGTTAGGATACATGGTCGATCGATTATTTGTCTGTGGCTATTTGTGGTAATTTAGCAATTAATTGTTTGATTGAGTTACTCGCGAGTGAGTGACAGGTTAGAGACGAGCGAACGATTGATTGCTATAATTTGACTAAGAATTAAGATTTCTAATATGAATTGAGCTTGAAATTGCCGGGTTAAGTGGGTTACTCGAGAGTGAGTGGATTGCTTGATTGGTTTGTTTGCCTGGCTGAAAAGTTCAATTGGGAATCTTATGGGCCTTGGGGCCGAGTTGATTGTATTTCCTGTGGATTTTGGCGTTAATCCAAGATAATCAATGAATTGATTGCCGAGTGCAATTTGTGTGGTCATTTAAAGGGTCAATGACGTTACCTGGCAAGTTCGCTTTGTACCGTGGGTACTTGTACCGTACTGATTGTATGGAAATTTGCGACTTGTCAGAAGCACGATAATCCATGCCCCGTGCCAGTCGTACGGTTTTAAGGGATTATCGGATGCCGGTCGCAGCTTGTGAAGGACCGAAGCTCCTTTTTAAGGAATGCCTACTCGTAGTGCCGTGCCGGGTGCACTGGATACACTGCTTGTAGTAGCCGTCGCTGAGAGGGTAAAGTGGACGTAGCCTGGTTTTGCCAGAAGAGTGCGGGATCGCACTATTGATGTATTTATCACGCCAGTCGCGTGGGTCATTGATTAATAATGAACTTGTGTATGCCTGAGTGGTTGTACTTCTGTTGGTGGTAGATTTGTCAGACTTGTTATGATTGATATATTTATATATTTATATATCCGTTGTTATCTTGTGATCTTTTTGTGGTACTTTGGACGTTCTGGGCGAATCATTGTCCTAATCGAGATTAGGCTTGATTCACTGAGATTCATTTCTCACCCCGTCGCGGGACAAAATTTTTCAGGTCCGAAGTAATGGAAAGACCGGTGCGGTTCGGCACCCCCACTGACTCATCACTTGATATCAGTCTCCATCCGGTACCAGGTACGGACCAGATGTGGGAGCGTCACATCACGATGATATGGGTTGATGAAGGGATGCCACATCTGGTGGCACATCTCTTTAAAGCCTGGTATCTTCGTGATGGGATGGATCTCTTCGGTCCGCTTCGAGGATTTGAGGGGCCACCTCTACAGGGGGTCCCTAATATCCCCGCTTGAGACCCGATGGATATTGATACACCTGATGGGGAAGTGATGGACCCCGCGCCTGATATGGAGCTCGATCTCGAGCCTGAGCAATTGGTAGCCCCCTCTGTGCGTTCTAGCCAGAGTTCTTGTGATGATCCAAATGACCCGGCTCCCCCGGTTGACTATTACGACACGGATGTCGAGTCTTCCCAGTAGCGGGTTAGGGCCTTTTTGTAGTCAGGGAACTGTGGTTGTTTTTGTGGGGAATACTGTTTTGGGATAGATGAGAGTTAACCTTACCTGACTCCTGTATCTTTTTGTGAGTCCTAGAGGGCCACCCCGAAGCATGGGGTTGTATTTATCAGTTGATGGCTCTGTAAGGTTATGAATCATCTATTCTCATCAGCCTTTCGTATTTTGCAATCTGGCTTTACTTTCTATCTATCCCATATGATTTTATTTGAATGGAAGATGGTACGTTCCGCTGGCGTAATATAAGCTTAGGTCGATAGCAATTGCCTGGGACGCTATCTATTATGACCTGGTGGCGATTTGGCAAGGGATGTCGCGGGCTCGAGAGTCGGGACGTGACACAGCTGCTTTCTTTATCTCGAACCGTCAATCCACTCTCAATCGCTCTTTTTAGTGGGGCATTCACAGAAATGTTCTAACATAGAGTCGAATCGAATATGTTAGAGATTAGTTGACAACAGTAAAAAGATAGGCGTCCGGCTCTTGAAAACTGAACTTCTTATTGTGATGATGTTTTTGTCTTTGTTCGCTTACCTCCTAAAAAGGAGAGTCTAAAGAGCAAGAGCAGCTTTCATCCCTGAGGGTCACTGTTTACTACGCTATTCTTCCCATTTCGAAAGGGGAGTCCCCAGACGCACCACTCTGAGTAGCCCTTCCCACCAAGCCAAGGACCTCTTTTCTTCTATCTGTTGCACCTATTTCGGATTCAGCTCGAAAAGCATACTTTTCTCTATATCTATCCGCCATCTGAGAAAGCTCACGCACAAGAAGAGGGGCACATCTGCAGCTATCCAGACACACAAGATTGTCCGCGAGGGACTCGGGTGTAATATAAGTCTACATCCATCACATCGTATGGATTGAAAGAAAAAAGGTTAAATACATACGTCAGCGACGGTGCGATCTTTAAAGCGAACCAAATGTATCAAGGAAAGGGAAAATCTTTATTCCTTATTCTCGCCCAGGCTAACGGGGCCTTACAACTTAAGGGGGGGAGAATATATATATATATATATAAAGGTTCCAATCATCCAATGTAAATAATGAATAAGTCAGCATTACAAAAAAAGGATTCACACTAAAAAAAAAAAAACCAACCTCAAACTATCTTTACTGTGACACAAATACCTCAAACCTTTTTTTCTTTGTGTCACTAAAAACCCTCAACATTGTAACACAAATACCCGAAATTTCTTGGTGTCATAAAAAATCCCGAATTTAAATCAGTGTGACAAATATACCTTGGATGTAATTGTGATAGAGATTATATATGTCAAACGCGTATAGTTTGGGTTTTTCCTCTGCACAAAAATAGTTGGGGATATTTGTGTCACGATGTACAAATTTTGGATTTTATTGGCGGCATAAAAAGAAAAGTTGAAAATGTTTCTACGACGGTAGACATAATTTGAGATTTTTGATAGTATTTGCCAAAAGAGAAACAAAACAAGACTAAAATCTTAAGAAAATTTTCAATTAAGGTCCTTGAATACTTTCATTTTTTTTAAATAAGGATACGAATTGATTATTGTTTGAGAGTAATACGACTATTTCATTGCCCTTATTTAAAATAATATTTAAATTCAAATTTGTATTTAAAATAAAATTCAATCTTATTTGAGAAAATAAATACAGCTTAAGTATATGAAAATTTTCCAAACCTTACATGCGATTAAAATAAAAAAAATAAAAGAAAAACATTACGCTGATGCGCGACAGGGAGAGTACAGAGACGGGCCGTAACACAGATGATGACGTGCGTAAAAGTGACGTACGGCTTGTTTAAGAATTCCCCCCGGGCTCATCATCATTACTTATTTATTACCAGTGCGATTAGTTTTCCCCTGTTCCACCCACAAATCTCTCTCTCTCTCTCTCTCTCTGCAGTTGATGGTGATGATACTGAGCTCTTTCGTGCGGTTCCGCGATCGGTGAATTCCGTTCAAATCCACCGATTCCTCGCTGATCACCTCCGTCTCCGTCGCTCTACAGGTGCCTCTCTTCGCTCTCTTCTCTGATCCCCATGGAATCGAACTTTTCTTTTGCGTGCGGTGCTTTTCTTCCTCTCAAAATCCGAGCTTTGCTTCGAACGAGGACGGACCCTTCTGTTCAGCTGTCGCGGTGGATGGGTTTTCGCGATTCTTTGTGCTTTTCAGCTGAATCTGGTCTTCTCGGGGTGCCTTGTCGTCGGAATGATCCTGCTTTCCAAATGGGTTGGGGGAGTTTTAGGGTTTGCGTCGCCCTTCTGTTTGGTGGAGATGAAGCTTGGACCGTCGGATCTTTTGCTCGATTGATACAGGTTCCTTTGGGTTTGCCTGGGGAAAAGGAAAAAGGAATTGAGTGTTGAGGGAGGTTTCAATTCGATGACTCTGCTTGATTCTGAAGTTTTGCATATTCACATGCGGCGATTACTTTTTTAGAAACGTGCAAAGTGAAGGGTTTGATTAAAAAAAATGTTTTTAATTAGTTGTTGGCTGTATTTCATTGCCCAGGCAAGTTGAATTTCCTCTGGTTTTGTAATCTTTATTCCACTCTCTTGCACTTCCATGGTTTTTTCTTTTTGGGTTTTTTTTTTTTTTTTTTTTTTTTTTTTTTTTTTTTTTTTTTTTTTTCGGGCTACCCATTGTTGACTGGACGCTTTCAGCTTTATGTAACGTAGCATTTTGTTTGTCATATAAAACTTGCTGTCCTAGTTGGTTCTACACTTTTCCTTGATTTGGGTCTCTCTGTATTGGTCCATGCAGTTTGGGGGAGATCAACACAGCTTTAGACTGTCTTAATCATCTCTACTCTGAGACTCTGAGTACTGATGGGGGCTATTCTGAGCTTAAATGGTTCCAGATGTAGAGCGAGGGAGACCTATGAGATTGTGCCGGGCGAGATTTGCAAAAGGCAGAAGGTATCATCGAGCTCGTTCGAGGATGATACTAGGTTGATACCCAGCCTTCCGGATGAGATATCATTTCAGATTCTGGCCAGACTTCCTAGAATCTGCTATTTGAAAGTAAAGTCAGTGTCACGATCTTGGAAAAATGCGATTACAAGTGCTGAACTCTTCAGTTTGAGGAAGGAGCTCGGAACATCTGAGGAATGGCTTTATATTTTAACCAAAGTGGATGAGGATAAGCTTTTGTGGCATGCTTTGGATCCTTTGTCAATGAGATGGCAAAGATTGCCCCCAATGCCTCTGGTTTCATTTGAAGATGAATCAAGGAAAGGCCTTGGGAGCCTACGGATGTGGAACGTTATGGGTTCAAGTATTAGAATTGCAGATGTCATCAGGGGCTGGCTTGGGAGAAAGGACGGATTAGATCGGATGGCTTTTTGTGGATGTGCGGTTGGGGCTGTTAATGGATGCCTCTATGTGATCGGTGGCTTTTCCAGAGCCTCGGCCTTGACAAGTGTTTGGCGATATGATCCTGCTCTAAATGCATGGAGTGAAGCAAGTCCCATGTCCATTGGTAGAGCTTATTGTAAGACAGGCATATTGAACAATAAGCTTTATGTTGTTGGTGGGGTCACTCGTGGTCGTGGTGGTTTGTCCCCACTTCAATCAGCAGAAGTGTATGACCCCTTCACTGGTTTATGGTCCCAAATACCAAGCATGCCTTTTGCCAAAGCTCAGGTGCTTCCTACTGCATTCCTTGCTGATCTACTTAAGCCTATTGCCACTGGAATGACTTCATACAGGGGAAGGTTGCTAGTTCCTCAAAGTTTGTACTGCTGGCCTTTCTTCGTAGATGTTGGAGGAGAAGTATATGATCCTGAGATGAATTCATGGGTCGAAATGCCGACCGGCATGGGCGAGGGTTGGCCTGCAAGGCAGGCAGGCACAAAATTGAGTGTCACTGTAGAAGGGGAGTTGTATTCGTTGGATCCTTCTAGTTCTCTTGATAGTGCTAAGATCAAGGTATATGATCAACAAGATGATGCTTGGAAAGTAATTGCGGAAGAAGTTCCTATTCGCGACTTTTCTGATTCAGAGTCTCCCTATTTACTTGCTAGCTTACTGGGCAAGCTTCATGTTATCACTAGAGATGCAAATAACAATATATTGGTTATGCAAGCAGATGTCCAGAACAATCTTAACCCCTTTCCAAGGGTTTCATCATCTTTAGCAGAAGATTCTGTCTTCAAGGTGGAATCAGAAAGAAATCTTTGGAAAGTCATAGCCACTAAGTGTGCGGGATCCGCAGAGCTTGTAAACTGTCTGGCCCTTGACATTTGAGAAGGGAATCGGTAATTTTCTTATTTTCAGCCACATTAGTATATATCTACAGCGTGCTATTAACATCCAAATCATTGTATGGTTTGATTTAAAATTTATCTTCTTGTAAAGATAGCAAGCAGGGATAATGAAGAAATCTCGCTTTGGTTATCTCCATTGAAAATGTAAAATCAATATCAAGCTTTCATACTTATGCTCTTTGGCTTTTGGATTCTAATAGCGAGTTACTTTGATCAAATGGAGCTAGATTGATGCTTCTTCAAATATACTGAAGCACTATGCAGCTACTAGGCCATTGCGTTCTGCGTAGTCATGTATGACCCTTCGGTGTTATGCCTTCTTTAAAATCTGATTGCCCAGCATAGACTATGCAAGGAACCATATGATGCCACTTGAGTGGTCGTATTAGAGAGATGGATTGTTTGGCTGGCTTTTTAAGAAGTACCACATCGATCATCTTAGACGATGCGTGGTTTCTGTAGTTTTCTGTTGTAGTGGAGGGAAGACAAGTAGAACTTTATAATAGACGGCTGTGTTTTAGTTACCTTTGTAGCAAGGAAATGGTGCTATTCTTGTTATCACTTGGGCAGTTTATACCTTTGTGTATCATCGTGTTCTGATAAGCACAATCCCTTCCTCTAGCATAAGAGCATGTTAGTCAATGAAGGCATATCGCCTCCTTGCTTCATTTCCCCGCCTTGGACCTTGGCTGTTCCGGCTTATTAAATGTTAAGTCATGGTAGTTGGAGCTTCTGAGGTTTCATTTACAGTAATAACTCCCTACTGGAAATTTTCTACTTTCCGCAGTTCATTTATCTGTTGGCTCTGCTTTCACATTATTGGGAATACTTTAAACACAAAGGTTTCTTCATCGAAACTTACATTTAGGGTGCGTCTGGTTCAAAGCATTTTGAAAGCCCTTGGAAAAGGATTGGAGTGTTTGGAAACCATTCCCAAGGTGAAAGCTGGCCCTGGGAAGACATAAAGTATTGAGCTTTCAGTATTTTCGGAATGCTGAAGGCCACGTTAATGAAAAATAGTCGACTACCAACTTTTCCCTCAAAACCTTACTAAAATTTTAATTTTACTCCTTAAAAAGTAAAATCCTAGATCTACTGTTTATCTTCCTTCTTGAGGGAGGGCGGTCTACGAGGGCAGATTTGGCTAGTGAAGGCCGACTAGGGTCGGGTGACCCTCGGCAAAGACGGCTTGGGTCGTGCGACCCTCGACCACGGTCCCTAGGTCACTTGACCGAGGGGCCTCTTGCCGGGGGCTGGCGACATCAGATTTGGCTTGAGCCCTTTGTTGGCTCCAGTGACGGGTTCTAATTTTTTCGATAAATAAGTGAAATAATCCAGCCAAAGCCTCTTGCAATTTTTTTTTTGCCAAACTTTACTTAACCTGAAGTTACTTTTCAAAGGATTTTTTTACTGAATGTCATTTGCATTTTCTCAAGACCCTTTAAATTAAAGGACATTTGCATTTTCTTCATTTCTAAAGCCTAACTAAACACACCCTTATCCTCGCGAGGGTGCACCCGAGCTTTGTGTGCGGAAACAAAGACAACTTCGTTGGGTGCTCTTCGTCTAGGTACCGTCGTAATCCAATGACTAAGAGTCTTGGCTTGGCGAGTGGAGCCATGAGATGGCCATGGCCATGGGAATATTCGCCGGTTCCTCGTAGAATGTCCGAATTAGAAAGTGTACATGTTTTTTTTTTGTGGGAAGAGAGTGCACATGTTCCCTATTATGTACTTTGACCTTGAGAATTGGAGATGTTGCATCACAAGTGTTTCAAAAAGTCAAACGCTAGCTGGTCAGAAAGGAACTCCTCTAGCGGGCGATGTGAATCCTGTTGGTCAGATTAGCTCCAATTGGGAGAAAACGAATCGAATGTCGGTGAATTATCATTGATATTGATGTCATTACGATCTGGCAAGTATTACCATAATGTTGGTCATAGTACAATTTTAATACTCCTAACTTTCGCTGTTGGTACAACGTGGCCTTTGATCCTTTCTTTGTTGGGCAACAGTTTCGAATTGGTAAGTATCATAGTTGGGGATAGGATTTCAAAATGCGGAGCGAGGTTTTCGACCTGCGTCGGTGGTCGTCGTGGGCGGCTTCCCACTCTTCTCTCCCCAAGTCTAGCAAGGAATGTGATCAGACATTTGCTTGACATATGAGAGTTATCGGACGCCCTTCGTGGTCTGACGAGGGTTGTCGATGCACGACAATAGCTTTGGCGATGTTAGCAATGAGCTAAATCTCGTATCCCATCATACCATATGTAATCAATCTTATTTCTGATTACTCACCTGTGTTTTTGAACTTCTGAAAATAAAGTCTCATACTTAAAATTTTTTCTACTCGATGAAAACGAAAATATCTTATGTTCATTGATTTTTGTAGATGACATAAACCATCGAATTTTGTAAAATATTTTTGAAATATTCACTTTTAACGAAATAAGCGATGCCTTGATAACAATAATAATAACAACCGTAGCAAAGGTTAAATACAATTTTGGTGATTTATTTTGCTCCTTTTGGGCAATAATTTCTTTTTTTTTTCAACATTTTTTGTTTTTTCAGTTCATTTTATTTTGTCGATGGGCATCACATATGCCTAATTCTTGCACACACATTCATTATCTGTTCATTACTTGGTCAAGTGATAGCCCGACCGAACTCAGTTCATTTCGCTTGTGCTGGCAAAGATAAGCTATTCGTGTCGAGAAAGTGAGATATGAGAACTCAAACTTTTCATGACGTAAAAATCGCCTTACTAGCTCCGACCAATTTCTCGAATTAACCACTCTTATTAATTGCTTCAAAAAACACAGAAAATTACAAGGTCATGGAAATCATGGCTTTTCATCCGGGAACGCCATCGAGCATCTCGTACCATTGCCTCTTTCGATTCTTATAACTACACGACGAAACGGTATTAAATCCTCTTACCATTCTATGTCCAAATTGTCAGTCCAACTATGGCTAATTTGTTACCAAATTTTTTTTTTGTCCATTATTTAATTAATTCACGGCTGCTTCTTTGAATTTTTATCACTTGACTGGGATATAATGATTTTTTTTTTCCTTCTGGGTTATTGAACCGGCTGGAATTTATTTATTTTTATTTTTCTTATGTAAAATAATGTAAGTTTGGTGTTTACGACTTCATATTCAGCAAAGTTGAATGGCTACAGTTGCACGTGCAATTTGATGAACGGCTATTAAATTAAATACCTAAGAAGCACGTACACTCTTCAAGGGCATTCATGTCATGTCTTACGTGTGGTGGACATCGACACATGCTTGACATTCTTCGACATGTGGTCAACATATATTAGACATCAAACATGCGGTCAGCGCTCCAGATACACTAGTAACATATTAGTCTAGCATCCTCACATCATTTCGATATGCACGGAGTCAATTTTAAAATTTTCAATAAATTAAGGGTCAAAATATAAATCTATCAAATACATACACTCTTAAGTCATATACCCAGTCTTCCCAAAATTATTATACCCAGTTAGCTCAAAAAAACCTAATCGTGAATTCAAGAAGAAATCTCATCGTTGATGCATGATAATATTATATATGTAAAAAAATAGTAAATTTAATATACAACTATCTCAACGTGTTGAAATTCTCTATTTTTTGAGAAATAATATTTCGGTATGTCGTATCGTGTTGCGTGTTGGTACTACTCAGTTAAACACTATGGATCTTGTGGTAATTTAAGAGAGAGAAAAAGGGTTTTCTTTTTTCCAGAGAGAGATTGAACATGCGCTTCCTGGAAATTTTTCCAACTCAATAACATGATCATCTGATCTTAGAAAAATTGAATGAAATGAGACAATTACACAGCAGGTGAGCGGCCATTGAAGCCTCTCATCTAATCGGATTATATCGATCGGATACGCGCCTCGGGGGCAGTTTCCGCAAGACAAAGAGAACCAAGGCCGAGGGCACGATCTCCACCAACTGCACCGAGAAGCAATTACGTCGAACACATCAAGTTTCTCACCGCCTCGCGCACAATAAGAGCCATGCTTTCACACATCAACGTGACATATGGATATACTATATGCTTAAAATGAAGTTACCATGTAATAGATCAGATTCAAAATCGGATGATCCAAGACGTCGACATCCGCATTGTCGTCGAAAGCCGATATAGAGACCTGAAAGATGGACCGGCGTACACATCCGTTAGGGACTCAGATTCTGGGTTTTGCTAGTGGAGTTTAGAGCTTGTACTGTGGTGAGTAACTCACCACTAGACATCTTATCAAGAAGCAAGTGCAGCAAGTTGCCGTGACGAAGCCGACCTGCAATATGACTTGTTAGGTATCGCGAATGAATTAATTGACACGGTCGTGAAGTAAAATGCTGCTCTTATGCGAATTCCGATTGCTCAAACATTCAAAAGGGTGAAGTCTGCATCAAGGGAAACTTTGGCCATCCAAATCATGCTAAGCAGGTGTTCTTATGCACATTTATCAAATTCATGGTATGCTGAAGCAAGTTAACTATTCTCCGAGGGATGCGTGGCAGCGAGGTCTTAGAAACACGGGACAGTTAGTCGCGGCGTAATACCGCGATTAAAGAAGCTTACGATTGTTCCGGAAAGGAGATTAATTTCTTCGCTTGTACCCTTTTCTATAGCACGAGAACATTACGATTAAGGAGATTAATTTCTTCGCTTTTATCTTTTTCTATAGCGGCAAGTTCTTCTGTATCCATTATGCTTACAAAGCCAAAACTCGATGATCACATAGAATACACACCTCGTATAGCTTCTTCTGTCGGCCTCTCGATTCAATAGGAAAGCGGCTCAACATGACGAACAACCTGCGCCAGATAACAGCAACTTAGGTTGTGAAGTACAGAAAGCAACTGTCGGGTTGAGATCGTTTCCAAGATTACCTGCCTCCATATATCAGAAACCCAAGTGCAGCACAAAACGAAACAGCTGCCAAAATTAAATGACTATGCGGCGTCAATCGCAAGACAAGGAAAATACCGGTAAAAGGAAATGCCGCTTAGCACGAAACTGTTTACGAACCATTAGTTCAAATACCAGTAAAAGGAAGCAGAAGAAAGCGCAAGGCAATAACAATGAACGAAAGGCTTGCGCCGCAACCAGTCCCATGATTTGCCTAAAGAACACAGACCTGACAAAAAGAGTCTTGAAACCACGACCGCTGTATGACTTGGGCTTAATTTTACACCAATCCAGATGCACACCTATTGCACAATCGCAAATTTGACTGACATTAAGTTCGGACACAAGAATCAAATCCTGCTAATTTGGTGTCCTTCGAAAGTAAATAGAAATGATAATGAAGTACCTTACCTGTGTGAAGTATATAACTCCATTAATCGCATAATACGTTGGCCTAAGCTTATCGATAGGAAGACTTCGCGCCTGTTCGATTGAAAAAATTTCATAAACCATCAACTTAACTAACTTTCGACATGTGACGGTTCACGACATAACAGACTACATTAATATACAAAAACAGTACCTGCTGATATATCTCAGCCCAGAACAAGACTAGTAATGCGTACGTCGAGAAAAATAATAGTCCCGGAAGATCGAGAAGCATTATTTCAAGGGCCTGTTGGGAAACAAATGTTAGAATTACAAGAATCAGATACAATAGTTTTCAACAGTTCTGTACAATATTCCTAATCTCAGAGACTACAACAGATCAAGAGTGGATCGATAAATGTTGGTGAAGCAATAAGAAGTACCTTAGGCCGGAGAAGAAACACGCCCTTGTATACACCAAACATGAAAGCCCTCTCTGACAAAATGCAGATTCAAGAATTAGTATAGAAGATCGAACGCGATTCGCCTCAAGTAGAAAAACAGAAGATCCGGGCAATTCTTACGTCCATTCACGACGAAATTCATCAGATGGAAAACCTTCTGCGTCGTCCAACCGAACTCGGGCACTCTGAATTGAATGCGGCACAGTTGCACCTACACAACAGTCGAAAAAACATCCGAGGGTTTCAGCTTTTTCGCGATTCAACAAAATGAATAACATCGTCCATGCAGAGAAACCCGCGTTCTGCGAACGGCCATGACACAAATATGACAACCTCCACTCAAGAAAAGAAGAAACCTAGAGCAAAAATCTGCAGAAGGTTCCTCATTTATGTCTTCTTCCCGATCAAACTCACCTGCGGACGACATCACAGTGCAGAAACAAAAAAGCAAAACCGACGCGGATAATGACATACCAGGGCAACTAAAGAAATCAATGCGTAGGATGCACACAAGGAATAATAAATCCCCTCCTGCCATTGCTCGGACTCGTCGATCTCATCCCACCAATCCGAGGCATGATTGCCGCCGCTGCCGTAATAACTCCTGGCCCATTCGAAGCCCAGAGTCTTCATCCTCAACATGGACCCACCACCCACCATCAATATCAGCCAATCCCACTGGAGAACGTGAAAAGAAAACGCAGACGGGGTCTGCAGAGAAGTTGAGGAAGAGAATGTTCTTTCTGTTGCACCCAGCAAGAGAGAGAGAGAGAGAAGATGGATGCGTGCATGGCTTGACGAAAATGAGATGTCAAAAGAGAGATTGGAGGAGTACGTGGCTAGGAGAGGGAGGGAGAGACGCAGATTCGCATGGGGAAGTATCGCGTGTGATTTGTTTGACGGCTTCCTTAGGTAGCATTATTCGTTGATTGCGCAACAGAAAAATGCCTGCGTCTTTGTCTTTGCTTCTGTCCCGTCGTCTGACCTTTGTGTAATCCATCACTCGGAAGCATCCCCCATATATTAAGAAAGTTATGCCCATCACTTGGTCCCACTAGACTGGTCCACGTTGGCAGTTATCTCTCCACTAGTGACAATTCATGTGAATTATCTTGATATCTCGACTTCTTTGAACGAAAGGATCGATTCGAACAAAGATATATCTTCAGTAGATATTCACCAAAAGTCGTAGAATTTGGTTAGAAATTATAATTAAATCCGAAAACCTGTAAAAAAAAAATAATGGTGTCCTAAAACTTATCAAAACATTACGCAGTCAAGTCCTTAAGTTAATTTTGTCCAATTAAACTAACGAAAAATACTGACATAGCATTTTTTTTTATATCATCTTTCTCCTATGTGGCGATGATATGGCTAAAATGATGTTGTTTTAATTTGATTTTGAATATAATTTTTATTTAAATTAATTAAAAACAAAGTAAAAAAATAAAAATAAAAGAGCAGACCCCTGACGACTGTTGCCTCATCAACAAGAAGGGATGTGAGATGGTGGGCAAATGATCGGCAAGGGTCATCGACCCTTGCCCAGTTCTGGCTGAGGGCCACCACCCTAGCACAGATATGGACGAGGGCAAGTCGGCCCCTGGCCGAGGCCCAATGACCCACGCCGACCAATTTCCCATCACTGTCAGCCCTTCCCGATGGAGGTGGGATGGTGGCGGTGAGGGCTACAAAAGCCTTCGCCGCTGAATTTGTTTGTTTGGTTGTTTGTTTTTTCATGTACCTTATTTTTTAATTAATTTCTATAAGTATTATATTAAATATCAAATTTGGACCAAAAGATATTGTTCTGGCCACGTTATCGATACGTAGGATAGAGAAAATATTTTAAAAATCATGTTAGCAATTTCTGTTAGGCAAATTTGACGGAGTTAACAAAAGACTCTGTTGCACTTGTAAGTTTTAGAATTCAATTATACTTTCTGACAAGTTTTAGGACTTCTAGTTAACATATCCCTACATATCTTAGATATTTAGTTGCATAGAAAAACCAAGAGATTTAATTGAATGGTTTGCATTAATTAAAGGATTTTTGGACTCCTTATCCCATAATAAAACGATAGAAATTTGAATAACCGATAATGAATAGCTCCATCTATATGGTATCAATAATTGGAACTTTTCGAGTTGGTGTTCCCTTTGCAATTATTAAAGTGCCATTTACATTTTTATAGTTACCACTAAAGCGAAGTCCAAAAGGGTAAATCATGGATTTGAGTGGGTGTTTTGATGGATTTTTTGGAGTCTGATAAAGAAAAAATAAAAAGTAATATTAAGCGTAAATATTCTACGTGGCATACTTGTAATTTACTTCTCAACTTTGTATGCCCTAGACTCATGTTGTATATTGGGACGATATCTTTTGTATCTGTAACGCTGAAAACTGATAGTGGAGAGATTGCTTAGTGCGGCACCGTGGTTTTTTCCTTTCTGATTTAGAAGGGTTTTTCCACGTAAAAAAATTCTTTTGTCTTCTTCTTCTATACTTTTTTCTTTCTCTTCAAAGATTCGCGTTCCTTACAACTGGTATCAGAGCCTCGTTTGGCGAAATAGTGGGAGCGACGAATATGGACGAAGGGGTCAAGATCGATCGGTTCGATGGCAAAGATTTTGATTTCTGAAAGATGCAGATCGAGGATCTACTGTATCAGAAGAACTTGGATGAGCATTTGTCGGGAAAAAAATAGGAATCCATGAAGCAAGAAAAGTGGGAACTGTTAGTGTCACGTCCCGACTCTCGAACCCGCGACATCCCTTGCCAAATCGCCACCGGATCATAATAGATAGTGTCCCAGGCAACTGCTATCGACCTAAGATTATATTGCGCATGCGGAACGTACAATCTTCCATCCAATAAAACCATATGGGATAGATAGAAAGTAAAGCCAGATATCACAACACTAAAAGCTAATGAAAATAGATGATCTATAACCTTACAGAGCCATCAACTGATAATTACAACCCCAAGCTTCGGGGCGGCCCTCTAGGACTCACAAAAAAATACAGGAGTCAGGTAAGGTCAACTCTCATATACTCCAAAACAGTACCCCCACAAAAACATCATCAGTTCCCTGACCACAAAAGGAACCTAACCCTCTACTGGGTAAACTCGACATCCAGGTCGTCATAACCAACCGGAGGAGCTGGGTTGTTCGGGTCATCACAGGAACTTTGGCTAGAATGCACAGAGCGTGCTACTGATTGCTCAAGCTCGAGCTCGGGCTGCATACCTGGCGTGGGGTCCATCACTTCTCCATCAGGTATATCAATATCCATCGGGTCCCAAGCGGGGATATTAGGGACCCCCTGAAGAGGTGGCCCCTCAAATCCTCTAAGCGGAACAAAGAGATACATCCCATCACGAAGATACCAGGCCTTGAAGAGGTATGCCACCAGTTGTGGCATTCCCTCATCGACCCATACCGTCGTGATGTGACGTTCCCACATCTGGTCAGTACCTAGTACCGGATGGAGACTGATATCAAGTGATGAGTAGGTGGGGGTATCGAACCGCACCGGTCTCTCCATTACTTCGGACCTGAAAAATTATCCCACGACGGGGTGAGAAATTAATCTCAGTGAATCAAGCCTAATCTCGGTTAGGACAGTGATTCGCCTAGAACGTCCTAATTACCACAATAAGTCACAAGATTTCAACAGGGATATATATATATATATATATATATATATATATATATATAAATCAAATAAATCTGTCTAATCAACAACCAACAGAAACACAACCACTCAGGCATACACAAGTTCATTATTAAACAATGACCCACGCGACTGGCGTGATAGATACATCAATAGTGCGATCCCGCACTCTTCTGGCAGGACCAGGCTACGTCCACTTTACCCTCTCAGCGAAGGCTACTACAAGCGGTGTATCCAGTGCACCCGGCACGGCACTACAAGTAGGCATTCCTTAAAAAGGAGCTTCGGTCCATCACAAGCTGCGATTGGCATCCAATAATCTCTTAAAACCGTACGACTGGCACGGGGCATTGATTATCGTGCTTTTGACAAGTCACGAATTTTCATACAATCTGTACGGTACAAGTACCCAAGGTACAATGCGAACTTGCCAGGTAGCGTCATTGATCCTTTAAATGACCACACAAATTGCATTCGGCAATCAACTCATTGATTATCTTGGATTAACGCCAAAATCCACAAGGAATACAATCAACTCGGCCCCAAGGCCCACAAGACTCCCAATTGAGCATTTCAGCCAGGCAACAAGCCAATCAAGCAATTCACGCACTCTCGAGTAATCAACTTGACCCGGCAATTTCAAGCTCAATTCATATTAAAAATCTTAATTCTCGGTCAAATTATAGCAATCAATCGTTCACTCGTCTCTAATCTGTCACTCACTTGCGAATAACTCAATCAATCAATCAATTAATAAATTACCACAAATAGCCACAAACAAATAATCGATCGACCATATATCCTAACCATGGTTTCTATCTAAACCGGTCCCGATCGAATTTTTTTTACAATAAATAAATAAATAAATAAATAAAACTAATCCTAAGCGCAATTAGCACCCTAACCAAGGTTTAGGGTCAACTCACAATGTGAGTTACCTCGATCGGCGACGGCGGCGGCGATAAAACTAAGGTTTATCGCGCGGCGGACCGAGCTCAAATTTCGGCGACACCCCGAGGGAGTCCGGCGAGGTCGCCGGAACAGGTGGCCGGCGGCGGAGCTCCGGCGAGTGGCGGCCGGCGGCCTGAAACAGTAAACAACAGTATACTCAACCGGCAAACTCTATTGTTTTGACCGTTTTTCGGCGACATGGGCCGGGATAAGGCCGACCAAGGATCGGCGGCTCACCCAGGGATCGGTGGGGGTCGACCGGGACAGGTGGATGGCGGCGGAAGGCCGTCGGCGATGGCGGACAGCCACTATTAGTGACTGCCTTGTTCGGCACCGAAACAGGGGTTTCGATCGGCGGCCATTTTCGGTCGTCACGCGTGGCGACCGGCGGAGGTGAGCTAGGCGACGGTGGAGGGGACTCAGGGGAGTCGTCTGGCAGTGGCGGTGAGACAGGGCGGCGGCTGTGGCGGCCGGATCGAAGATCGGACTGAACCGGGTCCAAAACAGGGCACCGAAACTTCAAGGCCCGATTTCGGCGACTCCGGCGACTGACAGTCGGCGGTGAGGGGTTGGATTGGTCGAGGGAAAGTCGGGGGTTAGCTGGGTGGTGGTGGTCGGCGTCGGTGGCGGCCGGAGGAGGCCGCGGAGTTCTCGGATCCTCTGACCCGAAAATATGGGAGACTTTGGCCGATCGACGGCGACGGCGGCTCGGCCGGGGTTAAGGCGGCGGCGGGGAGTGGCTGAGGACGGTGGCTGCCGGTGGTGAGGCGTTGGTCGCGAAAAACGGCGACGAACGGAGGAGAATCGATCGGCAAGGAGGGGAGTCGTCGGTCATCACAGGGAAGAACAGAAGAAGAAGAAGAAACGAAGAAAGAAGAAGAAAGAAAAAGGAAGAAGTGGCAGATGGGATGCGACGGGGTGTTGGGCAGAGAAATGGAGTGGCCCACCTTGACTTTCAAGGTAAAAATTAATTTTTTTTTGTCTTACTCACATAAATAATTGGGGGGGTAAAATGATAATTTTGGCGCGCCGGGACTGAAACGAAATTTTTGGTGTTCTGAACGAAGGGTAATTTCAGTAATTTTCACTGGCCAAGCTCGGTCAGGGTTAAGCTCGTTTGCAAAAACGACAATTCAAAAATCGCCGCAGATTAATTTCGAAACTCAATTCGAAATAATCTAAAGTTCGGAATTCGTCCAAATTTTCGTCTCTTCAGTCCTTATAGTCCAAAATAGATGTCGACTATGACTATACATTCATATCATTTAATTGACTTCCGGCGTTTACAAAGATTGAATTTCCAGGACGTCACAGTTAGATAGGTGAGCTTTAGGTGTGATTCGTCTCTTATTGGCGCAGAACGTTGCCTTCAACATTGCTAATGAGAAGAAAACAGTAGATTTGATGGCGGCC
Organism: Rhodomyrtus tomentosa; assembly: GCA_028455895.1. NCBI lineage: Eukaryota > Viridiplantae > Streptophyta > Magnoliopsida > Myrtales > Myrtaceae > Rhodomyrtus > Rhodomyrtus tomentosa. Next base: position 36,551,019 of record JAPCWY010000011.1, on the reverse strand, counting down.
TTGTCCAACATGTATGAGCAGCCTTCAGAATCGAACAAGGTATATTTGACGTGTTGTCTTTTCAATCTAAAGATGGACGAAGGTGCTTCTGTGACAGATCACATCAACGAATTCAACGTGATCACAACTCAGTTGAGTTCGGTGGAAATCAAATTTGACGACGAGGTAAAAGCTTTAATTTTATTATCTTCTCTACCTGAAAGTTGGAGTGCAACTGCGACTGCAGTGAGCAGTTCGTCTGGTAATAAAAAGTTGGAGCTTCAAGCAATCCGAGATTTGATTCTTAGCGAGGGTATTCGCAGAAGAGAGTCGGGTGAATTTTCTGGTGCTGCCTTAAATACAGAAGGTAGAGGGAGAAGTAATCAACGATGGCGGAACCAGAATCGTGGTATATCGAAATCTAAAGGAAGAAGCAAATCGAGACCTCGTGGTGAAATAACTTACGGGAATTGCGAAAAAAGGGTCATCTAAGACGAGATTGTAGAGCCCCAAAGAAGAAATTTCAGTATCGCGATCGAAATCAAGAAGAAGAGAAATCAATGAGTGTAATTCTTGAAGAGACTGTTGATAATGATGCTTTCATTTTGAGCATTGACAGTCCAATTGAATCTTGGATTCTAGATTCAGGTGCGTCGTTTCACTCTATTTCTTGCAAAGAATTAATGCATAATTTTGATGCTGGAAAATTTGGAAAGATTTATCTTGCTGATGATGAGCCTTTGGATATTATGGGAAAGGCCGATGTTTCTATTAAAACTATTAATGAATATCAATGGAAGTTGTATGATGTCAGATGTATTCCGGGACTTAAGAGAAATCCAATTTCTATAAGTCAATTAGATAGCACAAGATATCGAACTATTTGTGGGGATAGCTTTTGGAAAATAGTTAAAGGTGCTTTGGTTGTAGCACGGGGAACAAAGTCGGGAACACTGTACATGACTGAAAGTAGTAGAGAAATCGCAGTTATTACTAAGTCGAAAGCGGATTCTAATTTGTGGCACTTAGGCTTGGACACATGAGCGAAAAGGGGATGAAAAATTGATATTGGTCTATGTGAGGATTGAATTCTGGGTAAGCAAAAACGTGTTAGTTTTTCGAAATTAGGAAAGAACAAAAGAAATGAAAATTAGAGTTGGTGCATACAGATGTATGGGGACCAGCTCCTGTTCATTCCCTTGAAGGCTCGCGTTATTATGTCACGTTTATTGATGACTCCACCAGAAAGGTATGGGTTTATTTTTTGAAAAATAAATTTGTGACATTCTGATTTTTCCTGTCATTTCAAGACTCATTAATGAGAAAGTATATAACGATGTATTTCAGTCGTATCTCGCTCGGATCTGATCAATCTCGAGTAAATCGACCAAAAGGGAAAGGCTAACGCGAGACAAGGTACGTGGACCTAGGGAACTCGAATAGGAAATGATGCTTTGACCATAAAGATTGTCGAAGGAACATTTAGAGCCATAAAGGCCGATCTAAGAATGATTAAGGAATGCATTGCTAGCTTTATACGATTGGAGCGCGGGTGATGCCACTTAACCAATGTATAATTTGAAAATTTTCCTAAATCGAACGGTGACGATCGAGACCGTTGGAACTAGTGATATACCCTCACAATTACATGACAACCAAAGCTGCCATGAATTGACAATCCCTAATTGTGATATGAATCATAGGATCAATACGCGTAACGTCAGCAAAAGCCGCCCATCAGTTCGAGATAGGTTGGAATCACGTCTGATAGAGGAATGATTCAGAAACAAGTCTCGAAATTAATTTTTTTTTTTGGAGAATCAAGAATTCCAACATTATAATTGGATTGGCCGTTGCCTTATGGAAGAAAATTAAAATTAGAAAAATGACGTTTCGGACGTCGGGGGGTAAAATTACCATTTTGCCCCTTAAGCCTTAACCTTGCATTTATAATTGGATGAGAGCATTTTTGTCATTAACCACACCCCAAGGCTGCGGAAAATTGAAGAAATTGAGAGCCATTGGATGAACATTGATTGACACATGGACAAGTGTCAAAGGATTAGGCTATGATGTTGATTGAGTCACCTTTTAACCTACCATTCAACCAAGTCGACTCTTGAAAATGTGCATATACCTCACTCACTCTCTCTCTTGGCCGAACACCCCCTCACTCTACCGGTTTTCTTCTTCTTCTTCTTGCTGCCGAGAATTTCTAGCCGACCAAGTTCCGCCACTGCCGTTCGCTCGCTCCGACCGCCATCTCTGGCCACCGCCTGGACCCGAGCTGGCCACCAACCTCTTTCTCATCCTCTTGTCGACATTTTTCAAGTGGAATCACGTCATTTGACCACCTAAGGACCTTTGGCCAGCCATTCTCCAAGAAGTCGACGAAAACCGTCGCAGCTGGAGGTAAGCTGCTGTTTAGACCCCGTAGGACCCTGAATCCTTTGAATTTTTTGACCAAATTTTATGGACATCTAGAGGACACATAGACTGAGCTGTGGTAAAAATTTGGGAGGAATTTGATAGAGTTTTGATCCCAAATGAGTCTTGTGTTTGAAGGGCAAAAACTGACCGTTGGAGGACCTGAAGGAACCGGCACCGTTCAAGGACTTCCCAGCGTCGCCTTGTCTTTAAATTTTCGATGAGGTTCCCTAAACCCTATAAATACATGTTAGCAAGTAGATTAGTGGATAAATTGAGAATTTAAGTTAGTTTAAGGGCTGATTAGTTGGGATATGCACAGAACCGAAAATGCCCTGTCTCGATTTTATGCATACTGAATCTGTGGGAGGCTGTTGGTGTTGAAATTGAGCTCTAAATTCATCATTGAGGAGTGCTAGAATGTTGATGAACATGCCATTGAGGTTCATGCTTCATGGATTGATGAATTGAGTAAGGAAAATTGACGATTGGATGAAATTTCCTTAGGTTGCGCGGTTGAATCATTCTTGGACCCCTAGGACCGAACCATTGAAGAGCTTTGGAAGAGATTGGTGTTGTTTTAAACTTGAGGTAAAGGGATTCTAAACCATTGATAGGAGGATTGGACTCGATCGGGTGACTTGAGTACGAATTTGATCGGTTCTTGAGAGATTATAACGTGAATATCCAATGTACGTCCTAGAGAGAGATAGATGACTTGAATGTTGGACAATGCTTGTACCATGAATTGATTGTCACATTTGAATGTTGAATTTAATTATTTCGCATGCCATGGATGTGTCGTACGTCGCATGAATTTGCATTCGATCACGTACTATGAAATGAAATGAACTTGTGGCATGTATGAGAAGTGTGACACCCTGATGCGTTGAGACGCGGGGTGGTGTGGATGGATGCCCTGAGGCGCTGAGGTGCGAGGTTTAAATTGAATGACACCCTGAGGCGTACGAGAGCGGGGTTGAGATGGCCATGGTCCTGATGCGTTGAAACGCAAGACGGAGTTTGAGATGTGTCGACACAGGCCTGGAATGAGATTGAAAACCTGATGCGTTTACGTGGATTTGTCAATGAGACGATCTGATGCGTATTTACACGGACCGAGCCTGAGGCATTTTAAACGAGTTCATGAAGTGAGGAGGCATGGAAGGGTGAAAGGTGTAATATAGCTTGGCAATGTGTGTTTAATTTTGATATTGTGCATTGTGCCATGATTGCATGCCCGACACCCATTTTATTCGCATGTTCTTTAATAACTATTGAATGCTTTATGTGTTTATTATGCATTTTATTCATGATTGCATTTGCCTGAGTGTACTGTCAGTTGAACCTAGGGTTAGGTCCTACCTTACTGAGATGTAAATCTCACTCCATTGTGGGACCCCATTTTTCAGATCCTAGGCCTTAAAAATGTGGCCAATCAGGTTTGGAGACCCGAAATAAATGTTTGCTTATTTTGAGGAGTTCCCTGACGGACATGGGACCGTTTACTATAGAAAGTGCATGGTAGTCTAGGTAGACGAGAGTGACAGTAGCTGGAAGCCTCATAGGTACGAAGCCCGGTTCAGAAAGGTGGGAGACATTTTCACGGGGCCACTGAAGCCCTTTGAAGTACCCCGTAGTGTGATCCCGAGTTGGTGCCATCTCGCTCAGGATTCGGTAAAGGCCGAGGGGCTAGTCGCTGGCTCGAAGAATGTTCTTGAGAGTACCCCGACCTTGGAGTACACTGATGAGGTTATAGAGATCGAGGCTACCGAGGACGATCAGGTGAAGCCGTCAGCTGACGAGACACTTAAGGACACCGTGAAAATTTGCTTTGAGACTTTCTCGAAGTACGAGCCATCTGGGGATGCTGAGGAGACCGACGACTCCAGTAGCTCAACTTAGGAGTTCTGTTACTGGTCTGATATTTTGATGGTGACCTCGATACTTGTTTCTCCTGGGAGTCTGATGATCATCTTTTGTACTAGCCTTGTCACCCCTATCGACCATCAAGCTTAGTTTGCCGTGCTCTTGTATGGATACATGGGAGTTTATGTATTTGTTAGTACCTTCGCTACCCAGGTCGCCCTATTTACTATTGTACGGAGGAGTTGTATATCATTGCTTTCGCGTGCTATCTATATAATATATCTCTCGACCTATGTGAATCTTGGGACCTCGAGAGAGTTTGTGCTTGTAGGGAGTCGCATGCTCGTGCCCGGGGTGTGACATCCCTAGTTTGCTTGGTATCAGAGTAAGGTCAGCTCGATCCAAATTTAGTTGAGAATTGGAGTGATAAGGAGGATTAAGTTGGGATAAGGACGGGTAGCGAGACCTTAGAAGATTTACTAGAATAAGGCACGAGATGCATGTCATATGATTTGGCGCATGTAATTAGCATGAGGTTTTGACAGGATTGTGGTGATGTATGAGGATTGAGTTCCATGCTTAGCCTTGAAAGTCATTTCTGGATTTTTGCTTGTTAAGTAAATGAGCATGGCCAGTTTTGATGAGTCGTTGAAGTGAACAGAATTGAGGAACAGTCATGAACTGCTTATTGAAGTGTATATGGAAATTGTTGTGTAGAAGGTCATTATATTGTGACTGTTTCTATTAAGGCATAGCTTGGTAGCTCTGGACTTGGTTGGATGAATGAGTTACTAACTCCTTGATGAAATTGTGGTGGACCAGACTCAGTAGAAACTTATAAGAATAAGTAATCCGTCTAAGAGACCTGGAAGGCCTAGGGGCGGAGCCTTTAGTTTGAGGCCGCTTGTAGTAGAAGACCCGAGAATGGACGGAGTATTGAGAGCGCTCGAAAGGATTGGTGACCTCATCGACAGGCAGACCTAGGATAGGGATGCTGCCATAGCCCAAGCGGTAGGAGCCGCAATAGTTACCGTCAATACCAACAACGACAACAATGGAGGCAATGGAAACAATGACAATCATGACCAGGGTAATGAGGCAGCGAATGCCCATGAAGAGATTGTCGTGGCCAAGTAGATGGGCCAACTGGTTGAGCAATTCATCCAGCTGAAGCCGACCCAGTTCGATGAGATTGGAGACCTTGAACTAGCACTGAGATGGATCGAAAAATTGAAGAAGGCCTTTGGAGTCTTGAGATGCACGGACGAAGAGAAAGTGCTATTAGCGGTGTACCAGTTGGAAGGTACTGCAAAGATTGGTGGGATACCACAAAGAATGGAGTCTTTCCAGAAGGAATGACCATGACCTGAAATGCTTTTACCACGACATTCAATGACAAGTATTTCTCGGAGACAACCCGAGAAAGGAAGCAAGTGGAGTTCTTACAGCTGCGTCAGAACCAGCTGACCGTGGATAAGTATGAAGCAGAATTCTCTAGGCTGTCAAGGTACGCACCTTGATCGGTAGAGGATCCCCTGGAGAGGGCATAGAGATTTCGGGATGGACTGAGGCTTAAACTTCGTAGCCAGATGATAGCCCTGAATTTGAGAACCTACAAGGATATCTATGAACGAGGGCAAATGATTGAGAGGGATCTGAAGGAGAGAAATGATGCATCGGGATCGCGGTTTAATTAATTCAGGGACAACCGCCAGATTGGTAAGAGACCGATGGCTGGCAACATGCGCTTTGTCCCTCCGATAAGAAAGAACATTGCGAAGCCACCGAACCCCATGAACTGGAACTGTTGCCTCTGTGGCAGAAGGCATGGTAATGGACCATGCCTGGCAAGAACTGGAGCGTGTTTCAAGTGTAGTCAGATGGGCCACTAGATGAGGACTTGCCTGAACCAAGCTCCATCGAATAAACCTCAAGGGCAACGACCATAGGCTGGACCGTCGGCTAACACTCCCCAAGTAGATCAGAACCGACCCCTAGCTCAGGGAAGAGTCAATGCAGTAGCCCGCAAGGAGGCAGAAGAAACGCTAGGCGTGGTCACAGGTACGGTCTATTTGTGTGACCAAGCTGCGTATGCTTTGTTTGATCCTAGCACAATACACTCATTTGTGTTTGCTCGATTTGTTGGTTTGGTTGATTTGAAGTTAGAACCGTTCAGTGTGATTCTGCATGTTGTCACCCCATTGAAAGATAATGTGCTGGTTTCGTTGGGCTGTACTGACTGTAGGATCGTAATTGGTGGTAGTAAAGAGAATATTGATTTAGCTGTGTTGCCCATGTATGACTTCGATGTGATCATATGAATGGACTGGTTGGGTAAATATGGGGTAGTAGTGGATTATGGTCGTAGGATAATTCGTTTCTACCCAAAAGGTCGCTCGAGTTTTGAATTTGTGAGAAGTCGAGGAGGAACCTCGATTCCTTTAGTCTCGTCTCTTGAAGTGACAAAGTTGATGTCTAAAGAATGTCAAGCGTACTTAGTCGCAGTTATGGACACGATTGCCGAGGAGCCTAAACTAGAAAGTATTCCGGTAGTGCATGAGTTTCCTGATATTTTTTTCCAAGAGTTACTAAGGTTGCCACCAGAATGGGAAATAGAATTTGTGATTGAGTTAGCTCTCGGAACGGAGCTGATCTCGAAGGCACCCTATAGGATGTCCTCGTCAGAACTGAAGGAGCTAAAGGTGAAAATGTATGAGTTACTGGATAAAGGATTTATCCAACCGAGTGCTTCACTATGGGGAGCACCGGTGTTGTTCGTGAGGAAAAAAAATGGGTCCTTGCGTCTATGCATCGACTATAGACAGCTGAACCAAGTGACAGTGAAGAATAAGTACCCACTGTCGAGAATTGACGACCTATTTGATCAATTGCAAGGAGCTGCGGTATTCTCTAAGATTGACCTGAGAACCGGGTATCGCCAGTTGAAAATCAATAAGAAATACATACCTAAAATCACTTTTAGGACAGGGTATGGTCACTACGAATTCACTGTGATGCCTTTCGGACTGACCAATGCCGTAGCCGCTTTTATGGATTTGATGCATCGGGTGTTCAAGGAATTCTTGGATAGATTCGTCATAGTCTTTATCGACGATATCTTGATTTACTCAAGGAGTAACGAAGAACATGGAGAGCATCTGAGGATTGTTTTGCAAGCCTTGAGAGAACAATCGCTTTATGATAAGTTTAGCAAATGCGAGTTTTGGCTGCATAAGGTGGCATTTCTTGGCCATGTGATATCTAGAGAAGGAATTGCGGTGGATCCTGCGAAGATCGAAGCTGTAACGAATTGGCCTAGGCCTACTAAGGTCACAGAAGTCCGAAGTTTCTTGGGATTGGCAGGGTATTACAGGCGTTTTGTGAAGAAGTTTTCATCCATAACCATTCCACTGACGAGGTTGACCAAGAAAGAAACGAGGTTCGAATGGACGGATAAGTGTGAAAAGAGTTTCCAAGAGTTCAAGTATCGGTTGACAACCACACCGGCATTGACGATTTCGTCAGGACTTGGAGACTATGAGATATATAGCGATGCTTCGCTAAATGGACTATGCTGTGTGCTAATGCAGCATGGAAAAGTAGTCGCCTTCGCATCCTGACAACTGAGACTGCATGAGATGAACTACCCGACTCATGATTTGGAATTAGTAGCGATTATCTTTGCTATGAAGATCTGGAGGAATTATTTGTGTGGCGAGAAATTCAAATTTACACTGACCACCAAAGCTAGAAGTATCTGTTTTCCGAGAAGGAACTGAATATGAGGCAGTGTCTATGGATGGAGCTGCTTAAGGATTATGATTGCGACATACTGTATCACCTTGGGAAGGCAAACAGAGTTGCAGACGCGCTCAGTCGGAAATCGAGTATCGCCTGTCTACTAGTAAAAGGGTGGTCGTTATTTGAGAATTTGAGGAATTCTGAGTTCAGATTAGAATTCTGTCAACTACCAGTTTGATGGCCACACTGAGAGTGGAACTTGAGGTCTAGGGAAGGGTAAAAACCTTGCAACATACGGACCCAGAAATTCAGAAAATCATGGAGATGGACGCAACAAAGAGGAAACCAGAGTTTCAGGTGTTGGAAGATGGAATTTTAAAATTTCGAGGACGTCTATGCGTGCCAAAGGACAAAGAACTCAGGGAAAGTATTTTATCAAAGGCTCATAGGAGCAATTATAGTATTCACCTAGGAAGTACAGAGATGTATCAGAACTTGTGTCAACATTATTGGTGGAATGGGATGAAAGTGGATGTAGCGAAGTATGTGGCGAAGTGCTTGACATGCCAGTAGGTGAAGGCACAACACTATAAGCCTGGTGGATTATTACAACCACTAGAAATTCCTAAATGGAAATGGGAGCACGTAACAATGGATTTTGTGATGGGACTCCTAAGGAGTCAGAGAGGCCACGATTTTATTTGGGTAGTCGTGGATAGATTGACCAAGTCTGCACACTTCATCCCGATGCGAAAGGATTTCGCGATGGACAGATATGCCGAATTGTACATGCGGCAGATAGTGAGACTATATGGAGTACCCGTGACGATTACATCAAATAGAGATCCTAAGTTCACGGCAAACTTCTGGAAGAGCCTTTAAGATGCTATGTGGACTTGATTGCAATTTAGTACGGCAAATCATCCACAAACGGATGGATAATCGGAGAGGACGATTCAGACGCTCGAGGATATGTTGCAAGCATGCGTGATAGACTTCAAAGGTGGATGGGAGGATCAGCTGCATTTGGTAGAATTTGCATATAATAACAGCTATCAGTAGAGCATTCGAATGGCACCGTTTGAAGCGCTTTATGAAAGAGCTTGTAGAACCTCGATTTGCTAGGACGAGGTTGGAGAAAGAAGTATCACAGGCCCAGAGTTGGTAGAGCAATCGGTGGAAGCGGTAAAGGTAATTCGAGATAGACTAAAGATGGCATAGAATCATCGAAAGAGTTATGCGGATAAGCGGCGTAAGCCTTTGGAGTTTCAAGTAGGCGATCATATTTTCCTCATATCGCCGATGAGGGGATTATCTCGATTTGGAAAGAAACGAAAACTGAGCCCAAAGTACGTAGGCCCATTTGAAATTTTGGAACGAATCAGAACCTTGGCCTACAAGCTTGCCTTACCACCTAATCTATCCCAAGTGCATAATGTCTTTCATGTGTCAATGCTACGGAAGTGTGAGCCAGACCCGACGCACGTGCTGGATTACGAAGTTATCGAAATGGATGACAGAGTATCCTACGTGGAAAAGCCAGTTAGGATCGAAGATTGGAAGGAGCAAATCTTGAGGAATAAAACGATTCCATTGGTCAAAATTATTTGGGAGCATCATGGAACCGAAGGCGCTACGTGAGAAAGTGAGGAAACGATGAGGCGTTAATACCCCCATTTGTTTGAGTAACTGAGTTTATTGTAAATTTCGGGGACGAAATTTTTGTAAAGAGGAAGAGCCGTGACATTCTGATTTTTCCTGTCATTTCAAGACTCATTAATGAGAAAGTATCTAACGATGTATTTTAGTTGTATCTCGCTCGGATATGATCAATCTTGAGTAAACCGATCAAAATAGAAAGGCTAACGCGAGACAAGGTATGTGGACCTAGGGAACTCGAATAGGAAATGATGCTTTGACCATAAGGATTATCGAGGGGACATTTAGAGCCATAAAAGGCTGATCTAAGAACGATTAAAGAATGTATTACTAGCGTTATACGATTAAAGCGCGGGTAATGCTGCTTAACCAATGTATAATTTGTAAAATTTTCCTAAATCGAATGGTGACGATCGAGACCGTTGGAATTAGTTATAGACCCTCACAATTACATGACAACCAAAGCCGCCATGAATTGACAAGCCCTAATTGTGATATGTATCACATGGTCGATAATCGTAACGTCTGCAAAAGCCGCCCGTCAGTTCAAGATATGTTGGAACCATGTTTGATAGAGAAATAATTTAGAAATGAGTCTTGAAATTAAAAAAAAAATTGGAGAACCAAGAATTTCAACATTATAATTGGATTGGTCGTCGCCTTATCAAAGAAAATTGGAATTAGAAAAACGACGTTCCGGACGTCGAGGGTAAAATTACCATTTTGCCCATCAAGTTTTAACCTTGCATTTATAATTGAGGCTCTCCAAACCTTAGAACTACATGTTAACAAGTAGATTACTAGATAAATTGAGGATTTAAGTTAGTTTAAGGGCTAATTAGTTAGGATATGCACAGAACCGAAAATGCTCTGTCTCGGTTCTATGCATACCGAATCTGTGGGAGGCTATTGGTGTTGAAATTGAGCTCTAAATTCATCGTTGAGGAGTGCTAGAATGTTGATGAACATGCCATTGAGGTTCATGCTTCATGTATTGATGAATTGAGGAAGGAAAATTGATGATTGGATGCAATTTCCTTAGATTGCGCGGTTGAATCATTCTTGAACCCCTAGGACCGAACCATTGAAGAGCTTGGGAAGGGATTGGTGTTGATTTAAACTTGAGGTAAGGGGATTCTAAACCTTTGATAGGAGGATTGGACTCGATCGGGTGACCTGAGTACGGATTTGATCGGTTCTTGGGAGATTGTAATGTGAATGTCTAATGTACGTCCTAGAGAGATATAGATGACTTCAATATTGGACAATGCTTGTGCCATGATTTGATTGTCACATTTGAATGTCGAATTTAATTATCTCGCATGCCATGGATGTGTCGTACGTCGCATGAATTTGCATTCGATCATGTGCTATGAAATGAAATGAACTTGTGGCATGTCTGAGAAGTGTGACACCCTGATGCGTTGAGACGCGAGATGGTGTGGATGGATGCCTTGAGGCGCTGAGGTGCGAGGTTTGAATTGAATGGCACCTTGAGGCGTATGAGACGCGGGGTTGATATGGCCATGGTCCTGATGCGTTGAAGTGCGGGACGGAGTTTGAGATGTGTCAACACAGGCCTGGAATGAGATTGAAAACCTGATGCGTTTACGCGGGTTTGTTAATGAGACAGTTTGAGGCGTATTTAAGCGGACCGATCCTGAGGCGTTTTAAACGCGAGCATGAAAGTGGGGAGGCATGGGAGGGTGGAAGGTGTAATCTGGCTTGGGAATGTGTGTTTAATTCTGATGTTGTGCATTGTGCCATGATTGCATGCCCCACACCCATTTTATTAGCATGTTCTTTAATAACTATTAAATGCTTTATGTGCTTATTGTGCATTTTATTCCTGATTGCATTTGCTCGAATGTACTGTTAGCCTAACCTAGGGTTAGGTCCTACCTTATTGAGATATAAATCTCACCCTGTTGTGGGACTTCATTTTTCAGATCCTATGCCTTGAAAATGTGGCCAATCAGGTTTGGAGACTTGAAAGAAATGTCTGCTTATTTTAACGAGTTCCCTGATGGATAGGGGACCGTTTAAGTTAGAAAGTGCACGGTAGTCTGGGTAGACGAGGGTGGCAGTAGCTGAAAGCTTCATAGGTACGAGACCTGATTTAGAAAGGTGGAGGACGTTTCCACGGGGCCACTGAAGCCCTCTGAAGTACCCCGTGGTTTGATCCCTAGTTGGTGCCATTTCGTTCGGGATTCGGTAGAGGCCAAAGGGTCAGTCGTTAGCTTGAGGAATGATCCTGAGAGGACCCCGACCCTAGAGGATACTAATGAGGTTATAGAGATTGAGGCTATCGAGGACGGCCAGGTGGAGCCGTCAACTACTGAGACACTCGAGGACACCGTGAAAGTTTGCTTTGAGACTCTCTCGAAACACGAGCCATCTGGGGATGCTGAGGAGACCGACGACTCCAGTTGCTCGACTTAAGAGTTCTGTTCCTGGTCTGATATTTTGATGGTGACCTCGATACTTGTTTCTCCTGGGAGTCTGATGATCGTCTTTTGTACTAGCCTTGTCACCCCTATTGACCAGCAGGCTTAGTTTGCCGTGCTCTTGTATGGATACAGGGGAGTTTATGTATTTGTTAGTACCTTCACTACCCAGGTCCCCCTATTTACTATTATATGGAGGAGTTGTATATCATTGCTTCCGCGTGCTATCTATATAATATATCTCTCGACCTATGTGAATCCTAGGACCTCGAGAGAGTTTGTGCTTGCAGGGAGTCGCGTACTCGTGCCCGGGGCGCGGGACGTGACAAAATCTGACGTGTTTACTACTTTTAAGAGATGAAAAGCTTAAGTAGAGAACGAGACTGGCCTGAAGATTAAATGTCTTGGGTCCGATAATGATGGTGAGTATGATAGCAAATAGTTCAAGCAATTTTGTGTAGAGAATGGAATTAGAATGACAAGAACTGTTCCTAATAGACTGCAACAAAACAGAGTTGCTAAGAGGATGAATAGAACTTTGAATGAGCGTGCAATAAGTATGAAGATACATGCAGGATTACCCAAGATATTTTGGGCGGATGCAATTAACACAGCATCATATCTGATCAACAGATGACCTTCAGTTCCACTTGATTTCAAGTTATCGGAAGAAGAATGGAGTGGAAGAAAGGTAAATCTCTCCTGTCTAAAAGTTTTTGGTTGTGTTTCATATGTCCACATAGATTCTGAAAATAGAGATAAGCTTGATGCAAAAGCCAAAAAATATTTTTTCATTGGATATGGTTCTAATTATTTTGGCTATCGATTTTGAGATGAGCAAAATAGAAAAATAATAAGAACCGCTGATGTTACATTCAATGAAAACTCGTTGTATGAGGATAGAGGTATGGTTGAATCTAGTGTGAAGAAGCAAATGATGGAGACTAGAGAAATTGAATTGGAAGGGGATTCTAATAGTGATATGACTAGAAATTGTGAAACTATTGCTGTAGACTCTAGTGGAAATTTAGAACAAGAACCATACACTCCTGAGCCCACTTTGAGAAGATCTAGCAGAACATCTAAACATGTACAGAGGTATTCTCCATCATTGAATTATTTACTTTTAACTGATGCTCGTGAACCATAAATTTTTTTTGGAAGCTCTGCAAGTTAAAGATTATGTTAAGTGAGAGTTAGCAATGCAAGAAGAGTTGGATTCACTCGAGAAGAATAGAACTTGGGTGTTAACTAAATTACCATATGAGAAAAAGGCATTGTAGAACAAGTGGGTGTACTGGGTCAAAGAAGAACCTGATGGTAGCAAAAAATACAAAGCAAGGTTAGTAGTAAAAGGTTTTCAGCAAAAGGAAGGTATTGACTACATAGAGATTTTCTCTCTAGTTGTGAAATTGACCACTATTAGGCTAGTGTTGAGTATTGTTGCTGCTGAGAATTTACATCTAGAGCAGTTAGATGTAAAGACTGCATTCCTCCATGGCGTCTTAGAGGAGGATGTATATATGGTACAATAAGAAGGTTTTCAAGTCTCTGGAAAAGAAAATTATGTCTACAAGCAGAAGAAAAGTCTATATGGCTTGAAATAGGCTCCTAGACAGTGGTACAAAAAAAATTTGATGTCTTTATGTGTGGTAACAACTTCACTAGAAGTGAGATGGATAACTATTGTTACTTCAAGAAATTTGATGATTGCTATATTATTTTGCCGTTGAATGTAGATGATATGCTTGTTGTAGGATCTAGCATGAGAGAAATTAATATACTGAAACAACAATTGTCAAAAGAATTTGAGATGAAGGATTTGGGCATAGCGAATCAGATTCTTGGGACGAGGATCATGTGTGATAGATCTAAAGGTATTCTAAAGTTGTCTCAAGAAAAGTACAACAAGAAAGTACTGGACAGATTTGAAGTTTAAAATGCAAAGCCTAGAAGTACTCATTTGGGAAGTCACTTCAAACTCTCAAAGGAGCAGTCACCAAAGATGGACGATGAGCAAGAATATATGGCTAAGATGTCGTATGCGTCAGCTGTTGGCAGTTTAATGTATGCAATGATGTGTGCTAGAACATACATAGCCCACGCAGTAGGAGTTGTGAGCAGATACATGGCTAATCCGGAAATAAAGCATTGGGAAGTCGTAAAGTGGTTATTAAAATACTTAAGAGGCACTTTAGGTATGTCATTATGTTTTGCCATAAACAATGTAACTTTACAAGGCTTTGTAGATGCAGATCTTGGTGGTGACTTGGATAAGAGGAAGACACCTCGGGTTATGTTTTTACTTTAGATGTCATTGCAATTAGTTGGATGTCTAGATTTCAGACGTGTGTCTCTTTCAACTACTGAAGCAGAGCATGTTGCTATATTAGAAACTGGTAAGGAGATGATTTGGTTGAAAAATTTTCTGAAGTAAATAGGCAAGGAGCAAGATATCAGTGTTCTTTTTAGTGACAGTCAAAGTGCTATTTGTTTTGCAAAGAAACCAGTGTATCATTCAAGACAAAGCATGTTGAGTTGAAGTATCATTATATCCGTGAGTTAATAGATGATGGGACATTGTCATTGAAGAAGATTCTTGGTGCAGAAAATCCAGCAGGCATGTTAACAAATGTTGTCATCATTGAGAAACTGAGGCAGTGCATTGCCTCAGTTGGCCTCCATGGATAGTGATGAGGGGGGGCGCCGCACTAGGACAATTTCATTTACAAAGAGGAACGAAGACTATGAAAGATTATTGCTGTGTTGAAGATCAGCCTCCAAGTGGGAGATTGATGGATTTTTTGGAGTCTGATAAAGAAAAAATAAAAAGCAATATTAAGCGTAGATATTCTACGTGTCATACTTGTAATTTACTTCTCAACTTTGTATGCCCCAGACTCATGTTATATATTGGGGCGATATCTTTTGTATCTATAACGCTGAAAACTGATAGTGGAGAGATTGCCTAGTGCAGCATCATAGTTTTTTCATTTCTGATTTAGAAGGGTTTTTCCACGTAAAAAAATTCTTTTATCTTCTTCTTCTTCTCTACTTTTTTCTTTCTCTTCAAAGATTCGCGTTCCTGACATGTTTTCCTATAATTCTATGTGAGGGTGGAATTGGGAACAAGTGAAAATTGAGACAAATTAATGTTTTTCATTAAGGTTTTGTTTGTGTTTGTTTCGTGATGGATTTTATTAAAAAATATTTTCAATGGGACTTATTCTTAACAAAAGTGAATATTCCTCTATTTGGTACTATTTGCAAATAATGTGAAAGTCTTTTTCTAATGTTTTCAATAGGAAAATTATAAAGCACACTTTTGAGAAAAAGTTGATAATCTCAAGTCTTGAGGGACTCAAACTTAGTGATTGAGGTCCTAAGCGTTAAGGCTATTGGTCATTGTGATTTCTAGATAGGATAGGACTAGATATGGATGAGATCCAAAAATTTTGTTATATTCTATCCATTGTTTGGTAACTGGAAATAATAAAATCAAATATCTTCACATTCTATTTTGTCTTTTATTTGGAATAAATGAAATATTAGGTTGCATAAACGAAAATCATAAGAATATCTCGTGACACTCTTGCTTACTTCATTATTATTGCTATTTTTTTTCTTTTCTTTCTACTTCTTTTATTTATTTATTTATTTTTTCCCTTCCATCATTCTCCAATAACATTTTGCTAAATAGTAAACTATACTAATACTTCTAAAATACCTAAAATATGTAATTACTATGTATATATATATATATATATATAGAATTTATACTATAAGATAGAAATAAATTCGAATTCATAAATAAAAATGGGAATAAATAATAACGAAATTATTTTATTTTTTCTTTATTTTGATTTTTTCATCTCATAAATCAAATATTATTATATTCTAATACTATTTTAATTTTATTAGTTTGAGAAAATTATTTCTTAAAAAATAATAATAATTTATGCACTATGGTTACTAGAAATCTTATCCACTTTTATCCCACTTCTCCATGGAATAATTTATCTAGGCTATACTCATATTATATCCTACTATAACCTGTTCTATATGCAAGTATCAATCACAATATATGATAAATTTTTATCCTATCATGAATTTTATCCCGGTTACCAAACACATCATAAGGAGAGAGGATTGAGATTGGGATTAGGGTTGGGAAGGGGATATAAAAAGGGAGGGGAGGTGGCTTGAACCTCGACTGGGTACTTAGGTTTCGGGCTGGACTCGAGGAACTTGAGCTTGCCGAGAACTGGGGTCCTAAGCACTAGGGAGCTTGGACTCAGACTTGGACTCGAGCTGCTAGGATAACCAGGCTTGTCCTTAGGGACTTGAGTAAAAACACTAGGGTGATAGTTTCAACCTCAGAGGACCCTAGCCTAGGCTTGACGATTGCAACATAAGAGTTGTGGTCTCAAGTAACCATTGGGGAATCGAACAAGGGCATTGAGGGGACCAAGTTGAGGCATCAACGAGGTGAGATAGTTAGGTATCAAAGATTGGTCGCTTGGGTCTCGGACTCGAGCTCCAGGACCAGTCCATGTAACGAGGTCTCACTCGAAAGTCGTAGACTTGAGCTTGATGTTGGGTGACTCTTTTTTTAGCACTAGTGCTGGGATCTTTGGCCCAATAGTCAAGGATTCAAACATAGCCTCAGGGGTTGTGGGCGCCCACGCCTAGGTCCCGGGCCCAATCGCTCGATCCTAAAGCCAAGGCCTTGAGATCTTTGGGTTGGTCTTGCAGGACTCGAACTCAAGCGTAAAGATTCAATCGTATTTTGAAAATTGAATTTCATTTTTACGTGAATTTAAATAGATTTTAATTTAATATGAAATGATTTTTTTACCGATTCATTTTCCTAAGCAATCCAAACTCCAACTAACGAAGAAAGTGATTATTAGACAGTAAATTTCGCGGGACAACAAAGGGTAATTATACAATAACAACAAATAATCAATACTGAGTGAACGGGACGAGTCGATAAAAAACAAAACTAATGACATTTCATTCAACGGAATAACAAATGTTAAGCCATATTCTAAAACTTTAACTACTTAATTGACCAATGGTTTAAATGCCGGATTGAAAACCGAAGGAAAAAAAAAATCCATCAGTCGAAATGCCATTATTATTTCGTTTGAAAAAGAAAAAAATACGATAGGTCTTCCCATTTCGACCAATTAAAAGCCGAGCTCACTTTTCAACCTCAGTTTAATCGAAACGAGTTTCCCTGTCGTCCCACGGGGAAAACGGCACTCTTTAAGTGGCGTGCACGATAAAAACAACTCCAAAAATGTTAATCACGCGTGGATTTCGATCACATCGTGGTAGAAACTGGGAACAAACAAAAGTGCCCGGGATTGCGAGAATGGAAAGGAACAGTAAAAGCGAGTTGCCGTCCGGTCAACCGGTCTCCGAAAAGGGCAAAAAGGAGAGATGAGCAGTAAAGATGAGTTGACTTTCAACTGCCGCCCGGGGGGGGGGTGGGGAGGTGTGGGAGAGAAAGAGGACCATTAAATACCAACCGCCCGAGGCAAAAACAGCGGGAGGAGGAGGAAAAAAATTGGCAGTAAATGGAACAAACAGTGAGGAGTGCTTGAAGTTGAAGACATAAGACGCGTCTATGTATCTAACCAGAAGGCAGAAACAGTGGGTGCGTCAGCAAATATAAAAAAAACCGAACCAAAAACCAGCAAAGTCAATCCGGGCGACCCTGCTCTCTTTGTCTCTGTCTCTCTCTCTGTCCCCATACGACTACGGAATCGAGATGGGTTTTTCATTTTTAGCGTCGGTTTCTTCCTTCTGTCGCTCCTCGTCGCGCGGGCAGTGAGGTAGTCTTCGAGCTTCATCACCCGTCTTTGTAATTTCTCTCGGTGGCGTGGGACGCGGGGCTGTTGCCGCTCGTTTTGGTTCGGTGGGAGTCGGTAAAGGTAAGACCTTGCGACGATCTGCTGAGGCTCGATTCAGTTTTTTTTTTTTTTTTTTAAATTTGGGGAGACGGGTCTTTGCTCCTGTGGGTATTCGTTATAATGATAGATCAGAATTGCTTGATTTGATGTTGATTGTAGCGGGGATTTGGGAATTTTTTTGGAGATGGGTTTTTTTGTTGTTGACTCTCGTGTGTGTGTTGATTGGTATGTTGCAGAAGTAGATGGTAGGTGGCAGAGGGCGCCAGTGAGCGGTGGAGGCTGAATTATATGGACAATTTATGCTGCTTCAAGTCAGTGTATTCTCAGGTGAGTGAAAAGAGATGCTTGTTGCTGATCAGAGGATCAATCTCAACTTTAATTGATCTGTGTAGTCTTCGGTACTTTTGTCCGATACGAAAGAAGGGAAATGTCATCTCGATATTGGTAGTTACATAAGCATTGATGTTTGTTTAGATGGCCGATTATTGACGAGTAAATGTTTTCTTTTTCTTTGTGCCTGCTCTTCAGCTTGTAGGAGGGCGTTCCTCATGTATCTCGGGTAAGGGAAGGAGCCATCAGAGCCCCCTCAAGTATGGCTTTAGTTTAATAAAAGGGAAAGCGAATCATCCCATGGAAGACTACCATGTTGCGAAATTTCATCGAACCCGTGGACATGAACTTGGTCTTTTCGCTATCTTTGATGGGCATCTAGGAGATAGCGTACCTGCGTATCTGCAGAAGCATCTCTTCCAAAATATCCTGAATGAGGTCAGTTGTTTACTTGATTATAAATATTTTGCACTAGAACTCTGTTATCGACTTCTTACACTGCTTGAGAATGAGAGTATCTAGAGAGACCATAATTTCAGAAAAGCACCCCGAGCAATAAAACTAGGGATATATCATTTTATGCATCAGTAGACTTTTGGAAATTAGATTCTCGTTGCTCTCCATTTTCGTCTTCTTTTGTATTCTCCCCTATTTAAGGTCCTCCTCTCGTGTTGGTACTTGAAATTGACTAGTTGGGTGGTCTAGTTCATTCGGATTCTATTGAGTGTAAGTAGCTGACGTGTCAAAGAAATAAAAACTTGGTCTGGGAGGCTTGCAGCTTAATAGAGGGTACATTGTTTTTTGATGTATCAGAAGCTGAAATATCATCTTATACTGGATTTTTAATCAGCTTCATGCCTACACCATGGCCGCTAGTGGAGCCATCTCTAAATTATTGTGCTTTTAGTGGCTCACAATAGATTGTTGGCAAGTCCATATTAGCTACAAAGGAAGTTTTGTTATACACATCATCTCTCTCGATATAATATTTCACATGTTGATTGCCATGGTGATAGTGGAAGAAGTGGATCTAATTAGTTTTCTCATGATCCACATACAGTAGTCTATACAGAACCAAACAACGATTAAAGTTATGGTTCTTGCTTTTAGAGAAAGAATAGGCTGTCCGACAATTTTTTTTTTTCCAAATTAGTCAAGGATCAAACAATCAATTGACTGCAGTGCTTGGTTACATATTTTCATTAGCTACACCTATGTTGCATATTCTGTAGCTTCATTCACTTGTGGGAACATAAGTCCATTTCGAGCTGTCTATCCAAGCAACTAAAAAAAGGTGGAAGAGGAAGATTTAAGGCAATGAGGACTTAGTTTGGTATTAGGTGGGAATGGGGTTTACCTACCTAATGGTGAGCTTCCTTGTTGTTAAAATAAATAGATAAATAATAAAGCTTGAGCATAATGTCATTAGAGTTTGAATTAGAAACTTCTTTGTTCGATAGTCATGGGCCAAGTTAAGTCTTGCCCCCAGTTTGAATATTCTTTAAGTTGAGTATGAGTGAGAAGTGAAGCTCCATGGAGCTTGAGTCAAGTATTGAGTTTGAATATTTAAGTTGACTTGAGTTTGAGTTCTCATGTTGACTTGGTTTGGCTTGGCTCTAAGTCCCCCCCCCCCCACACACACACACACACACACACCCTCTTTCTGCTTGAGTTTTCCTTTGTCGTTAACCTCCTCTTCTTGTGTTTGTTACCTGTGTCATGATGATGCTTCTCTTCAACCAATTCAGTGGTGTCCAGCATGGTACTTGGGAGGGATCATACTAGGGTAGCACGTCAGGTTTACTTACAAGAAATCTAAGGGTAGGCACATGCTACCCTTGGTCCGTGTACTGCAACCCGACAGACGTACTAGTCTTTTAGCCTTTTATCACTGGATTTCAATTGGCGTAATTCTACCAAGTCTTAACAATGAGAAGCAACTGTTTAAATTCCTGTTGCAACAGCTTTTTTCCACTCCTTTCACAATTTTGAATATTCTGAAGTGGCTAGACTGATATGGTGAAGAGCCTATAAGAAAGGATATTGGCAATTTCCATTGTGCTTAATAGTGCCTTAGTCATTGGAAAGATTTGTTCTTAGATTGTGATCTTTCAATTTAATGATTCCAGGAGAACTTTTGGACTGATCAGAACCGATCTATTGCTAGAGCCTATGAGAAAACAGATCAAGCAATCTTGTCACACAATCCTGACCTAGGACGTGGTGGATCCACAGCTGTCACTGCAATCCTTGTAAATGGGAGCAAGTTATGGGTTGCAAATGTTGGAGATTCCCGGGCTGTACTTTCAAGGAAAGGGCAGGCAGTACAAATGTCTATAGACCATGAGCCTAACACCGAACGAGGCAGCATTGAGGACAGAGGTGGATTCGTCTCGAACATGCCAGGTCTGACCTAATTCCTATGCTAGTATGCCTTTTTCTTTTTGATTTTTAATGCCGTCTCTTACTGGGATAAAAAATCAACTTAAGAGAGGAATGGTGCACAAGTATTTATCTAACTCCTGGATGAAATAGAATTTACATGAGCTGAGTGGGGTTGCCTAGGATGTCATCGATCATTAGATTACCAGGAAGAACTTAATTCAAGTTAGGTGTGGTCATTTTGTCAGCTGGACGTTTGAACTTGAGGTTGAGTAAAACAGCTATCATTATTCATTAGAGCTGTAAAGACTTGGTCACCCTGGTAAAGCCCAGTTTACTTCTTAAACGAGATTGGTCCTAAGGGCTTTTTGCAGGGAAAGCCTTTGCATGCTTACTGTGTCCATGAAATCCAAATATCGTGCTTAGATCGGAGTGCCTGAAGTTCCAGTACTGTGGACATTCACTGTAGTCTACTAGTATTGATTTTGGCTACGCAGAATTGATTTGTTCTAAATTCTTGCTATCTAATACAAGCTATGGCACATGATACCAATGTATCTAGTGTTATAAAGCTCTTAATTATACTTTAAAATTCTTACTTTTGAAATACCTTATATATGTTTCGTAGTATGTCATTTAGCTTAGTCTGATTCAAAAGTTATTGCATACAAATGCTAAAAAGTGATGCTGAAACTTGCAAATATTTGAGGAAAGAAAATCTCTATGATGGTAACATAGTGACCAGAGGTTGTAAGTATACCGGCATATATTCTAGGTGCACTTTACAAATTTTAACATTCTTTCTTTGACGTGCGTATATACATGATAACAACATGTACATATATGCATATTTTTTTTAATAGACACGCTGAATCCTGTCAGGGAGATAAGACACCACTTAGAGATTAATAGCACAAAATATCCATGTCCCCTATCCTAGTTATGTGGAAAAGGTTGCTTTTATTATCTTGGGTTGCAATATTTACCAAATGAACTTATGCCTGTGTCTCTCCATGCATAATTGTAGTGGAATTTGTACTTGTTGTCTCACTTCATCCATCTTCCTTAATTTTAGAGGCAGAAATGATAAGGAACTGTTTAAATAATTATTGTGTTCTTCATAACACTTCGCTAAAAGTTGCTGTGAGCTG
Source organism: Rhodomyrtus tomentosa (assembly GCA_028455895.1). Classification (NCBI taxonomy): domain Eukaryota; kingdom Viridiplantae; phylum Streptophyta; class Magnoliopsida; order Myrtales; family Myrtaceae; genus Rhodomyrtus; species Rhodomyrtus tomentosa. Next base: position 36,529,113 of record JAPCWY010000011.1, on the reverse strand, counting down.
AATAGCTGAATTGCTTATCATTGAGAATTGTTGCGTGTGGCAGACTATAGTGTAGACATGGCCACGGTTCCGGAACCGGCGGTTCCGGTTCGTGGCTAACATTGAACCGGAACTGCCCCTTCAACCGGAACTGGCCCTTGAAGGGGCGGTTCCGGTTCTGGTTTAGAATCGCCGGTTCAAGGGCCGGTTCTGGTTTGATTTTTAGATAAAACATAAAAAATAAAAAATTATAATTAAATTGTACATTTGGGAAGAATCGGCCCCGGCTTGGATATGTGAGTGCCCAAAAAAAAAAACTTTATTTACTAAACTAAACTTCATCCTAGCCATTAAGCCAAGAGAAGCTACTAACTTCAACTCAGTCACCGAGCATCTTAAAAAAGCATCTCACTTGTAATTTCCACTAAACAATCGATGTGGGATTTCTTGTTTAAACCTTCGGCCCTCATCCTGGCTCTTTAAAATGTATTCTTGTGTCTCTCTTTCTTACCAAACAACGTGGGACTGATCCTTCATCTTCTTGTGGTTCATGACCAACACAAAAGTCCTACATCGGCCAATAAGTAGAGGAAAAGAGAGCAACATCCTATAAAATGGCGGCTCGGTTATAGTTCTAATTAATTAAGAAAAAATTGAAAAAAAGTTGTAATTTTTTAAAGGCCAATTGGCCGGTTCGGACCGGCGGTTCCGGGCCACTTCCGACATTTGTTGAGCCTGAACCGGCCCGTGAAGGCCAAGCCGATTCCGGTTTGGAACTGGCAGGCCTGGTCAACGGGCCGGTTTCGGGCCCAAACTGGCCCGTGGCCATGTCTGCTATAGTGGTTTTTTTCCCTCCGTCTTTTCTTCCTACATTCTGCACCTGCACTGCAGTTGACTTTTCCCTTTATTTCCTTAATGTACTATGCAATAACAATTGATAGAGAACTTAATATGAAGCATGTACATGATTTTGGACTTGAGATGGATCCGATTGTAGCAAGTTATGTTGATCCTAAGAATTGGAATGCAAGATTAGGGTAAAAGATGGGTTTTGTAGAAAAAGGAAAAAGAAAAATGCTCTCTTGCTTGATATCAAAGCACAAAAATGTAGATCATACCCTAAGTTTGATGACGAAAGAGATACATATGTTTGGCTCTATCCCTTTTGGGACCTTCTCACAATTAAATTTTAACTTCAGCACTAGCTCCACAAAGCTAATACAATCTCACAATTGGATACTCGAAACCACTTTCCACATATGTTGTGCTGTAATTGACTCTAGAATTAGATTAATGTTCTCCATCTAGAGTCAATTTGTTCTCTAAGCTAATGACAGATCTCTTGAAAGAGACTCTAACAAATGTGACTCTATGTACTGATTTTTATCTTAAATTCCCATTGTTTTTTGAGTGATGTACCTTGACCATGGGGATACGTTGACCTTTTCTCACCACATGATATAGATTTGGTGATGTAGTCTATATAGCCTGTCCCAAGCCAGATAAAAGAGGAGGGTTACGTCAGGCGTAGTGAGCCGGTTATAAAAAAAGAGCTACCTTTATGAGATGAACCCTATTGATATTTCGTTGGAGCGTACCCTTCTTAGCGACTCATTGCATCGGCGCCCGGGTGTAGCGAAAAATGAGCAAGGGTCTTTGCACCAAGATAGGTGGGTGCAAGGGGTAAGGAAGCTAGCTTTGGGCCATTATTCTTAGAGTGATGCGCCACATCGGTGCCCGGATGTGGTGATAAATGAGCAAGGGTCCACACACTTCCGTGGGTGAGTGTGGGGGCCAAGAAAAGCCTGGGGTGTAGGGATTAGATTGGGGAGTTGGAATGTAGGAACCTTAACGGGTAAATTGCGGGAATTGACAGATACTTTTGCTAAAAGAAAAGTGAATATTGCTTGCCTACAAGAGATTAAATGGAAAGGAGATAAGACTAAGGAAGTGGATGACACCGGATTCAAGCTATGGTATACAGGCACAACAAAGAGCATAAATGGAGTTGGAATTCTAATCGATAAAAATTTCAAGGATAGAGTTGTTGATATTAAAAGAATATGAGATATGATTATTTTAGTTAAGCTAGTTGTGGGGGATTTGATTCTGAATATCCTTAGTGTGTATGCCCCTCAAGTTGGACTGCAAGCGTCCGAGAAGAGCAGATTTTGGAAAGAGTTGGAAGAGATTTTGAGGCGGATACCACACGAGGAGAAGGTATTCATAGGAGGGGACCTAAATGGACATGTCGGTCAGAGTAGTGGAGGTTTTGACAGAGTTCATGGAGGTTTTGGATATGGGACTAAAAATGAGCCGGGCGAAGACATCTTGAGTGTGGCATTAGCTTATGATTTGATGTTGGCAAACACCTTTTTTAGGAAAAGAGAATCACATTTGATAACTTTTCGCAGCGGTCAAAATTGTAGCCAGATTGATTTCTTTCTTGCTACAAGAGAGGATAAAGCTTCGTATGTAGATTGTAAGGTATACCCTGATGAATTTGTAGTTACACAACATAAGTTGGTGGTCTTAGAAGTTCGGTATAACAAAATACAGAAGATGAAGATAAGTGCGCAGCACCCCAGAGTAAGATGGTGGAAGTTACATGGGGAGAAACAAACAGAATTCAAGGAAAGAATGCTACAGGAAGGACCGTGGCGACTGGAGGTCGAAGTAAATATAATGTGGAAGTAGATGTCTAATTGCATCCAGACAGTGGCAAAAGGGGTGTTAGGGGAAATTAGAGGAATGAACATCAAACAAAGGAAACCTGGTGGTTGAATGAGGAGGTGCAGGAGACAATTAAGCAGAAGGAGTGTTTCAGATGCCTACATAAATGTCCTAATGAAGAGAATTTGCAAAAGTTTAGATTGGCGAGAAAAAGTACCAAGAAAGCTGTACAAGAGGTCAGAGGCAAGGTTTTCACCGATATGTACAATAAACTTGGGAGCAAAGAAGGAGAAAAAGGCATCTATAGACTTGCAAAGTCAAGAGACAAGAAAAGTAAAGACTTGACGCAGGTTAGATGTATCAAGGATGAAAATCAAACTCTCTTGATAAGAGATGAAGATGTCAAGGGCAGATGGATGAGTTATTTTAACAAACTTTTTAATGGGGAGAGCGATAGAGGTGAGGTGGATCTGGAAGATACTTCTGATGATTCCAATAGAAGGTTTGTGCGTAGAGTTAAAGCACAGGAAGTTAGGGAGGCATTCAAAAAGATGAAGACTAGTAAAGCTTTGGGACTCGATGGTATTCCTATTGAAATGTGGAGATGCTTAGGGGATGTAGCAATAAGTTGGTTGACTAGTCTTTTTAACAAGATCCTCCGTACTAATAAGATGCCTGATGAATGGAGGAAGAGTATACTTGTGCCTATATACAAGAACAAGGGGGATATTCAGAATTGTTCTAACTATAGAGGCATCAAGCTTATGAGCCATACAATGAAGCTGTGGGAGAGAGTTATTGAGCATCGTTTGAGAATAAAGACCAAGGTTTCTGTCAATCAATTTGGATTTATGCCAGGAAGATCTGCTATGGAGGCTATTTTCTTAATACGACAATTGATGATGAGATATCGAGAAAGAAAGAAGAACCTCCATATGGTGTTTATTGATCTCGAGAAGGCGTATGATAGGGTTCCAAGAAAGGTTTTGTGATGGATTCTTGAGAAGAAAAAAGTACCTTCAAAGTATGTCGAGGCAATCAAGGACATGTATGACGGTGCTACTACATGTGTGAAGGCTTGTAATGGCACATCAAGTTATTTTCCAATCACAGTAGTCTTACACCAAGGTTCTGCTTCCTTTTTGCCCTGGTTATGGATGAGCTAACAAAAGATATTCAAGATGAGGTGCCGCGGTGTATGCTATTTGCAGACGATATCGTGCTTACTGAGGAGACCAGGGCTGGAGTTAATGCTAAGTTAGAAATATGGAGAAGCACGTTAGAGTCTAAAGGAAATATGCTAAGTCGAAGTAAGACGGAATACTTGAAGTGTGCGTTTGACACGGTAGGAAGAGAGGATCAAGAACCCGTAAATATGCTCGGACAGGAGGTACTCAGGAAAGATATATTTAGATATCTAGGATCAATATTGCAAAATGAGGGAGAGATTGATGAGGATGTAAGCCATAGAATCAGAGCAGGCTGGATGAAATAGCGCAGTGCATCGGGATTTTTGTGTAATCGCAAAATTTCTCTTAGATTAAAATGAAAATTTTATAAACCAGCAGTCAGACCTGCCATGTTATACGGAGCTGAATGTTGGCCAGCACAAAGGAAATATGAGCATAAAATGAGAGTAGCGGAAATGAGAATGTTAAGGTGGATGTGTGGTCATACAAGGATGTATAAGATAAGGAATGAAGAGATTCGGCGTAAAGTTGGAGTAGAACCGGTTGCGGAAAAGATGAGAGAGCATAGATTGAGATGGTTTGGGCATATACTCCGAAGGCTCTTAGACGCATCGGTACGAACAGATGTTTGCTATTGAGAGCATGACACGAAGAAAGCAAGAGGTCGGCCGAAACTTACTTGGGGAAAGCAGTAAAACAAGATTTAATGGAGTGGGAAATAAATTGGCGTACGGTTTGTCTTAGGACGGAGTTGAGGAAGGCTATTAGTGTTGTGGAGGGGTAGTGTATAGATAGATATATATACTTATTTATTTTTACACATCCCTCCCTTCATTCTGCTTTTATTTTCATGATTCTTTGGGGTTCATCGACCGCCGACCCCAACTAGTTTGGGATAAATGTGTTGTTGATGTTGATGATATAGATTTGGTACATAAAAGGGCATTAGCTCGAAGCTTGAAATACTTAAAAAGGAGCTAAATCCATTCGCTTCGCTGTTTGTCTTTGGAACTCTAGCAGTTTCTTGTGCGTCCCTCTCAAGAAGAAGGTGTACTATTATAGTAGAGATAAATGAGGAAAGTGGGCATGGGAGACCAATGGTGACAGAAACAGACTTAAAGAAAAAGATCTCCACTATCTGCATGGTTAAAAGGACGTAGTATTGAACAGAGCACAGAGAAACAATAAACCATGTGGAGAGCCTGCCAGTAGTTTGTCTCTCATAGTGCAACCGTTGCTCGGTTTTTGGTATTTCGTGAACTTCAGTTTCCACTTTTTGTTGTTGGAATGATATGCATAATTCCATTGAGAAGGTACTAAGGGCTTCTGCTCCTATACAAAGCTGCTGTAGAATGGGAGCTACCCATGTTTGAGATTGGAAATAAAAAATAGAAGCATGGAATTAAACTTTCCACTATTCCATAAGTGAAGAGTGCATGAAATGCCAGGAGGATTCAACTCAATGAAATGCCCTCCTGTTTCTTTCTGTCACCTAAGTGTGGTTATTTATGACTCAAATGTGCAAGATGGAGTTATGCGATTTTTGAAGATAAATTATTTATATTTGTCTTTGTGATGATACTATGGTAGTCTAGAATAGACCTGTAGTATGTTACCTTGACATGATCAATCACAAACATGAACTTTTGTTTCAACAGAGGGCTTTTTTTCGCCCATTTTTCTCTCAATAAATCACCTTTATGTTGGTCATGTCAAAATTGGTTGAGGAGGATATGGGACACAAACGAAAACTCAAATTTGGAGGATATGGAACTATTTAGGATCACATTGACATGATGAGAGATCCATTCACATAGCCCACCTAGTAGGGAATGAGCTGTTGACGATGTTTACACGTATTTATGCGATTTCTTATATAACAGGTCTGTAGTAGGAGCTTTGAGAGATCGAGGGCTGCGAGCCTTTGTTCACATCCAAGCACATCCTGTAGTATGGAATGTACAGTCAAAATTTTTATTATAGTTCCTTTTATTTTTCAATAGAGTAATTAGATTGGTTCATTCAAAACAACATCAGTTAAACCAGCAGTTAGAATCTCATTATCCTACTTTGTGTTTTAAAGCAATGGACATTGCACATTTAGCTAATTTGTGAGCAGCATGGATAGCTGTGCTCCTTGTCCATTGTCCTGACCTGGAGACATGTCGGTATGTAAGAGAGATGGCATATGTCCGAGTCTTTCTTATAGTTAGAATATCCAACTGAGGCCAGTAACTGAGGCTTTTCTTAGTTATCCTCTGTTGGTTCTTTCTTGTGAAGGTTTTGTTCTTAAGCTAGGGTATGGTGGGATCTGAAAATTCAGATGCCACACTTGATTGGTGATTCCATGAAGAAGAAACATGATTCTTGGTCAAATTCTTATTTTCTCATGCCTTTGAAATAAACATCCCTAGCATTTTACATTCTCCAGTTTCTTGTAGTGAATTCCTTCTTGTTCCTTGAACTATTTCTTCTCTGCCTTTGCAATTAATACCTATCTTTAATGTAATCTTCAGCTTTTTGTCTGTGGATATGCGACAGATATTCTTAAGATGAACCCTAGATTAGAATATTTCTACTAGTTTATATACCTATGAGTAAGCACAAGTGTGCAATCATCTTACGATTCACACGGTAAAGTAGTATTTTCACATTCTCTACAACACTAGATTTGGTAGAGCTTGATCCACCAACTTCTTCTTCTTTAGTATTTGGCTGCGGAACTATTTTCATTGGCATGTCAAATGTGCATGAATGCCTCGTAAAAGAAAAGTTTAGCTGAACCCTGTAGCCATCTTCCCAACATGGCTGGAGAACTACTTTTGGGGTTTCCATTGGCATGTCAAATGTGCATGAATGCCTCATAAAAGAAGAGTTTACCTGAACCCTATAGCCGTCTTCCCAACATCAACATCAACAACACCTTTATTCCAAACAGTTGGGGTCGGCGGTCGATGAACCCCAAAGAATCATAAAAATAAAAGCTGAATCAAGGGAGGGAAAAGAGATAAATGTGTAAAAATAAATAGGTATATATATTTCTATCTATCTATACACTACCCCTCCACAATACTAATAGCCTCCCTCCACTCCGTCCTAAGACAAACCGTACGCCAATCTATTTCCCACTCCATTAAATCTTGTTTTACTGCTTTCCCCAAGTAAGTTTCGGCCGACCTCTTGCTTTTTTCGTGTTATGCTCTCGATAGCAAACTTCTGTTCGTACCGGTGCATCTAAGGGTCTTCGGAGAATTTGTCCAAACCATCTCAATCTATGCTCTCTCATCTTTTCCGCTACCGGTTTTACTCCAACTTTTCGTCGAATCTCTTCATTCCTTATTTTATCCATCCTTGTATGACCACACATCCCCCTTAACATCCACATTTCCGCTACTCCCATTTTATGCTCATGTTTCCTTTGTACTGGCCAACATTCAGCTCCATATACCATGGCAGGTCTGACTGCTGTTCTATAAAATTTTCTTTTTAACCTAAGAGGAATTTTGCGATCACACAAAAATCCCGATGCACTGCGCCATTTCATCCAACCTGCTCTGATTCTATGGTTTACATCCTCATCAATCTCTCCCTTCTTTTGCAATATTGATCCCAGATATCTAAATGTATCTTTTTTGGGTACCTCCTGTCCTAGCATATTTATGGCTTCTTGATCCCCTATTCCTGCTGTGTCAAACTCACACTTCAAGTATTCCGTCTTACTTCGACTTAGCGTAAATCTTGTAGCCGTCTTCCCAACGTGCCTATTTTATAGGCCAATTCTGTATAAGAGCTATTGACCGCACCTTCAAAATGTAGTTGCTTCATTGTGCACCTAGTTAAAATCCGAAATTCTATATAGAGGATAGGCAGATTATTAATCAGGAGATAAAAATGTGGTCTTACTGGGGGAGATCAATTTGATGAGTGCACAGGGAAGCAGATCTGGTGCATGATAAATCAGATCAGTGGACTGATAATTTCGTAAGAAATACATCCTTTGCATGACAGAATGTAGAATCAAAAGCGTGCTCTCATAGTTCAAGCCATATGTTAATCTGCCAAGTAGGTTCCACATTGTCACTGTTTTTATGGAGAACTATCACCGATGGTAACTGAAGCCTTTCATGTCGGTACTAGATCGTGTCAAGAAAATGGAAAGCTAGACCTCAAACATGCTCAGATAAGTAATTTAATTGTCTTACAATATATCAGGAGATGTTGCAAGAGTGAATGGCCAGTTGGCAGTGTCTCGTGCTTTTGGAGACAAGAACCTCAAATCGCACTTGCGGTCTGATCCCGATATACGAAACTCTGACGTCGACCAAGACACTGATTTCCTCATCCTTGCAAGTGACGGTCTATGGAAGGTGATGTCCACTCCCTTTCCATTTGCTCTTCATAAATCTTCAGTACCCTTCATCGTGGTTTTAGGTGTTTACTATTGGCTGTGTTGATGCAGGTCATGTCTAATCAGGAGGCGGTTGACATTGCTCGGAGGATGAAGGACCCTTTGAAGGCGGCCAAGAGTCTCGCGGCTGAAGCGGTAAATAGAGATAGTAAGGACGACATATCCTGCATCGTTGTTCGTCTAAAGGCGTAGCACCAAAAGCTTGTATATTAACAGTATAGGGGGGAAAATTGGCTCGAGATGTGGTAGTTGTCACCTCTCCAGCAATGAGTATGGGGAAAAAATTATTTCGGATTAGGTGAAAACTTGCGAATTTAACGTTCTGTAAGTTCATACATAAAGTTACTGCACTCGGGTGTGTGGCTTGCTGTTAGTTCATACATAATGTTGCTGCACTCGGGTGTGCGGCTTGCTGTTGGTTTGTTCCTTCCAATATGTAAGTTCATTTGCCATTCGTGTTTGTAATTTGCTCATACCTTCCGAAGCTGTGCGATTACATAAGTGGATTTATTTATTTTATAGAATTGAGTGTTGTTATATGGCAATCATCGCAGCAAAGAACTACCCTCTGGTTCGGACTTGACGCGGGTAAAGCCAGCGGCATTATCTTCTTCTTGCTGGCAAACTAGTCTTTGAGATTCGACTCGACCGGTTCGTGATAAGTTTTAAGATATTCAGTGCACATGTCCCAATAGAAAAACGTACAACCCATTTAATTGAAATTGCAAATGGTTTTGTTGTATAAGTAGTAGAGAATTTTACTTGGTTCAAAAGATCTTAAGATTTGCTGGAGAGATCTTCTCGTTGGGTTCCATGTTCATTTGAATCAAATTGGATCGGGTCGGATAACATCATATGAGAAGGCGAAGATTCCAGCGTGTAGCCCAAAATGGATAACAAGTAGGAAATTGTCAAACATTAACGACGGCTCTAGAAATTAGGAAACAAGTTGTGGCTGAGTCTATTTTGGACATTCACTCCTGGTTGTGAGAAGTACTTATGCTGTAAAATCCTAGATTTGTGTTTGGCTTTTGGTCCTAGGGCCTCCAACGCAGAACGAATTTTCTGGAGCACCAAGTTCGTTGCCTCATATCCTAATCTTTTTCCATTCCAAATTCCAACTTTCATCCCAGCAAATTTCCAGTCTTGTTAATACATCATTTCGTTGTAGCCATGAAGAAATCATTATCTTTTTAGCGAATTTGAAGTTAGAAGCGCAAAACGGGGATCGAACAATACACTTCGTAGTTCGGATTGATCGTCCAATATTAAGGAAATCTCCAAGCATGTCGAAATGCTTCAGCTTCACCGCGTCTAGGGATTGGTTCTACCGCTATTGGTTCATGAAATCGGGCCTCCGCTCCGTGTCGACCGGCCTTGGGGACGGGACGATCGTGCACTGCTGGGTCCCCAAAATCTGCAAACCATCCAAGCCGAACCTTGTCCTAGTCCACGGGTTCGGCGCGAACGCGATGTGGCAATACACGGGGGCCCTTCACCACTTCACCTCGAGGTTCAACGTGTACGTGCCGGACCTGATCTTCTTCGGTCGGTCCTACACGTCGCTCCCCGATCGGACCGAGTCGTTCCAGGCACGGTGCCTGATGAGGTTGATGGAATTGCAGGGCGTGGAGAGGATGAGCATGGTTGGGATAAGCTATGGCGGGTTCGTGGCATACAGCATGGCCGTGCAGTACCCGCAGGCATTGGACCGGTTGGTCTTGTGCTGCACCGGGGTTTGCTTGAAGGAGGAGGACCTGAAGGCAGGATTGTTCCCGGTCAAGAGCTTGGAGGAGGCAAAGCAAGTTTTGATGCCGCAGACGCCCGAGAAGCTTAGGGAATTGATGCGAGTCTCCTTTGTGCGGCCTGCCAAAGGAGTTCCCTCCTTTTTCCTAAGTGATTTCATCAAGGTAAGGTTCCGATCGCGGTCAATGCACTCGAACCGGCACTGGTCTCTGGGAATTTTGTTCTGTCCATCCTTAGTAGAATATTCAATTTCCTGGTGAGGGTTGATAAATTATTTATTAAAAAATCTAAGCGGATTTGTTTGAACGGTTTATATGTTGTTGAGAGAGTTGAAATTTGTACAGGTCATGTGTTCAGAGTTTGTTGAAGAGAAGGGGGAATTGATCCAAGAGATACTCAAAGGTCGAGAACAGTCGAATCTACCCAAGATCAGACAGGTTCATCTCCTTTCAAATTTCACTTTAGTACAGCATCATTCAATTCGTCGAAATCTAATCTGCTCTGGAGTCTGGAACATGAATTTTGTTCAAGTCTTTTGTGGGAGATGAACACAAGGAAAAATATGCTGGTGCACTTTGTCTCTATGACCTAGGATTTCCAAGAGAAGTGTTGACAATTCCCATCCTCAATCTGTCTGCTGTAGTATTGTTAACTTTGATTCTTTTGCTGCCCTGTGATGGGTTGTCGCCACGGTCATAATGGCAATCACGAAGAAAATGTTCTCGACGTGTTTTCGGTATGCCACTAGAAGTGATCTGATTGAAAGTGAGAGCAAAAACGAACCAGGTGATTGGAAAAATCAGAAGCCGGGCGGCATGTTTGAAAGCTTGTGGACGTCCATGTGATCACTGATAAAATTTGCTTAGTCTTGTAGCTTCACGAAAACTATAGAATCATTACTTCTTCTCCACATGAATTTATCCGAATCAGCTCCTAAACTTTGATTTCCTATGCATGCTTACCAAACTTTGAGCAGCCCACAATGCTGGTATGGGGAGAGCAAGATCAGATATTCCCTCTGGAGCTGGGTCACAGATTAAAAAGGTGAAGCTAGAAGTTATTTGAGACTATGTCCTTCCCTATTTCCAATTATTTTTTTCCTTTTTTATCCTTGACATATGAAATCGCCGATGCATAAGATAATCCATTGATCTCCGACGCTAACGCTCGCTTCGGATCAGGCACATTGGGGACAATGCTGATCTGGTGGTGATCAAGAATGCAGGGCATGCTGTGAACTTGGAGAAGCCCAAGGAATTCATCAAGCATTTGAAGCTCTTCCTTTTGTAATGTAGTTGATCAGATTCATGTCTCCTAATTCATTCGTGGAGTGGTACTTCTTACACATTGTCAAGACCCAAAACAGATAGATAATGGAACTATATGTGGGTGTGGGGCAATTTGTGATCTTGACGCTTGTTCTTTTTCCAAAACGGGGCGTTTTATGCAGGATCCGTTCTTTTCTTTGAGGTTCCATGAAAAAATAATTGAGTTCTAAAACTTCGAAAAGTAAAATTAAATTCTAAACCTTATTAAATTTGTGCAGTCAAATTTCTTCAGAAATTCAGTCCAATTTAACTAACTAAAAATGTTGACTTGGCTTTTTCTTAAGACATAAAAATTGGAGCAACTATGTCCTGGAGCTCGAAAAAGATGGATCGGCCATGGCCACAAGCTCGACAAATCTCGAGCAGCCATGGGCAAGCGCTCCAAGCTTGAGAGGCTATGCTTGACGAAGCTTGAGCGGCTGTGGCTACGCGCGAAGAAGAGAAGGAACAGTAAACACAATTTTATTCGGGAAATTTGAGCTTGACGAAGAAGGTGAAAAGTTTGCTTTTCTAAAATTTTTATCCTTTTTTCTCTATAATATATATTTATTTATTTTCAGATATGGCATCTTGTGGAAGGATTTAATTGCATTAATTTAATAAGTTTTACGATTTGATTACACTTTTAGATATTTTTATATTTTTATTGCGCTTTTTAGATAAGTGATTAACGGGTAATTTCTAAAGGATGTATTAAGACAAAAAATATATTAATTATCGGTTAAAAAGGGTTATTATCATGAAAAATCTAAAACTGAAAATTTATCCCAAACTACTTTTTTTTTTACCACCAAAAATCCCCCCAAATTATTGGACATGTAATAAATTTGCCCCAAAGTAATTTTTTGACCAAAAAAACTCACAAATTGGCTCATTTATGATATATTTATCATATGTTCATTTTCGTTTAATTTTATCATTAAATACTGAGTTGGATGATATGTGGCAGTTAATACGTATACCAATTTGAGGTTTCTACCCTCTATTTATCACATGTGCACTAGTTGGTATAAACTTAATTTAAAAAAAACTAACGAAGAATAAAATCGTCACAGATGTAGTTTGGGTTTTTAAGGGTAAAAAAAATTAGTTTGAGGAAAATTTATCACACGTACACTAGTTTGTAGGTTTTTGGCGGTAAAAAAATAGTTTAGAATAAATTTATTATATTTAATGAATTTTAGGTTTCTAGTGATATTAATCCTAAAAAATAAATAAAAAAACCAACCAATTCTTGGTGAGGCTATCTAACCTTCCCCGATGGCACCTCGCAGTTGTCTAGGCACGGCAGGCGAGGCGACCTAGCCTCGGCCCCAGACAAGGTCGCCTAGCCCTTGTCAATGGCCTGGTCGGTCGATGGAACCTAGGAAAAAAATCAAAGGAAAAAAATATAAGAAAAAAGAGAAGAAAACACGAAAAAAAAGAAAATAACAGAAATATCCTTCATCAGTCCATTCTTTGAAATGAAATAGGATTTCGGGCCCTAATTTGAAACAAAGTCTACTTCGTACATTCAAGAAAATGAGGAAACTTCATACCCTTGTTTCTTTTCCCTCAAACTTGTGAATCACAGCGATGGAGCCGAAACCATATTCGAAAAACCTTTGCTGACTATCCAGGTAAAGTTCTCTGTTTATGTTTTCGTGCCCAAAAAAACAATGATGTTAGGGGGAATTACTACTGATTGTAATATATGGTACCCTAAGGCTAAATTTGGACAATCAAAGATGTGGTTTTAGCTAGAGGTGGCAAAATGAGTCTAGAACCATATTTAAGTATGTTCATTACAAATGATAAGCCTTAAATTTTAAAAACTACCTTAAGGGGATCATAAACGGGTTAATTCATAAGTTAATGAGTTTTAAATGGATTTTAAATTGGTTATAAATGGGTTTGTTATCTCATAATTTTAAGTGAATCATAATCAAGTTAATTTTTTTAATTCTTTTAATTTTCTGACTTTTCGTAATTTTTTTTTATTTTTCCTTTTTTTAATGAAATCCGGCATGGATCGCCACCACCAGTTGTCAATTCTTAGCATGTCACCGATCGCCGGATCGCCGGTTGTAGAAGAAAGAGAAAGAAAGAAAGAAAATATGAATAACAAAAAAATGAAAAATTCATAATTTTTTTTTCAAAATTATTAAAATAGTCCACAGTGTTGTAGCAATTTATATATATATTTTTAAAAATTTGTAAGAAATAACTTTTCTAAATCGTATTTAATATTAAAGTGTCTTAGCAATATGAATCATGAACGAGGTGCTTGACTTGTCTTGCACGAAAATATGTTAAAATGGGTTAACTGATTCAACTTGGATCGGACCATTTATTAATCCGACCTGACTCACGCATTTGATGGCCCCAGTTCTCTCCAAATCCGACTGTTTTATTTATTTTAATACAATACTGATTTTTTTTTTTGGGTCCAAATACAATATTGGCTCACTATGTAACTTCTTGTCATTAGAGGGCTCGTTTGAATATAACCTGCTTCTGTGCATCCTCACTTACGGTTTATTGTATGATCCAAGTGACAACCTTCAATTGTGGAGGAATCATCCTCGGCATTCTCATGAATCACGTCGTCGTCGATGGTAAAGCCTTGACGGACTTCATGTCTTGTTGGACTGACGTGGCTCGAGCCAGGCCACTATCGATTCCTCCCTTTCTCGATCGATCGGTATTGTGCCCGAGGCGATTCCCGCGCGTCGATCGTCCCCACCATGAGTATGCTCCGAGAGATCGGCGGTCCAAATGCGTAGTCAACCCCCGAACCGAGCCCCTTGTTCACAGATCATTCTACTTCAAACCACTCACTCTCATTCAACTCAAGAAAGTGTCAAACAATCACAGCTGACAATGGCTCCTCCATAGTCCCTTCGAGCTTCGAAGTCATGTCGGCACTGGTGTGGATTTTGCGAACCAAAGCTTTCGGAGTTGATCCTCAAGAGACAGCAAAGCTTCTCATTGCGGTTGACATTCGACCCAAGTTCCACCAGCCGCTGCCGAGCGGCTACTTCGTGAATGGCATCGTTTGGTCCTGTGCTGAGTGCAGATCAAGCGAGCTAATTGACAAGCCCTTCTCCTTTGCTGTCCAGACCGTGCGCGAGGCACTGCTATGCGTCACCGATAGTTACATAAGGTCGGCCATCGATCACATCGAGCTGAACAGGGTCGTGGTCGATTGTGAGGGAAACACTTGCTGCATCACCAAGTTGAGTCGGCTCCCTTTCTATAACACGGATTTCGTGTTCGGGAGGCCATTCCAAGTGGCGCTGGCGACCGTCCCCCACAACTGCGTAGTGGTCTCTTCTCAGAGCAAGGAGAGCGACAACTCGGTTGTGTCTCTGGGGCTTCCTCGTGACGCCATGGATATTTTCTCAAAGTTGATTCAGCCAGAGCTGACACTGAAAAGCAAGTTTTAGTCTGATCCGTGAAAATCAGAAGCAAATGTCATTTCATAAAATGAGTAATCAGGCAAATGTTGGCGGTGTAATAAAAATTTACAAAGCTTTTTAATACACAATTGACCAGAGGGAGTGAGTAATTTAGGGACACGAGACCGTTTATGTAAGGTTTTCATTATATTTAGTGATGTATGCTTTATATTTTCCCTTTATGAAAATGATCATTGAGAAGACCATGGATGGGACATCTTCTTCTTCTTTTTTTTCTTTAAGTTATATTTTATAATGCCGTATGTTGATACCCAAATTTTGGTGACACATTTAATCTTCTATAACATTGAAAAATGAAGGATGGACCTTTGACCACTAAAATTATCTTTTCATTGCATATAGAAATAGAAGCATATAGGTTAGTTAACACATCTTAGTGATGTTTACTTTTGTTTTGCAGATACACCGAGCCCTCGACCGACAGCCTTGTTGAGCTAGATGCGAGCACCAGCACTACCACCTCAGACAGTGCTGTGACGAGCATCTCGAGCGAACCTCATCGTCCGCGAGTGGGCTGTTCTCTAATTGAATAAGTTGAACGTGCAAGACTATAGAGCAAGCACATCAAATATGACTTTATAATACTTTAGAAAAATAAACCCCTTCAAAGCACGGGTAAGTATACTTGTTGGCTTCTAATGCATACTGTTGTCCCCGGTGATCATTGAACTTTCGAAGGAGGTCACAGAACTCTCTCTTGATCATCAAATGTAAAACTGTTAACTTTATTTGTTTATTTAATAGATGGATGCGCTTTGATCATAATTGATATATCCTTAGGAGAAAATTTAAGATGTCGTGACATTGCGCAGTTGTAAAATTTTTAGGATCACTGTTAACCACTATATAAGTTTAAGCTATTGGATGAAGGTGTATCTGCTACTGGTATATATATACTGCTAAGTTGATTGTTATGTTTTTACTTCTCTATCCCCACTTATTTAGTTGCCTAGAAGTATATATGTTTTTTGCATGCGTAGTTAAAGTATCGAGTGTCGATGACGTGCCTAGAATGTCGTCATTCTGATTTGAGGCGTTTAGGCAAGGTTGTAGCGTACCTGAGGATCGAGGCGTGACACTTTCGACACAAATATATGATTTTATGTAGTTGCGCCTCACATACAAAACAATATAAAATAAATGATGTATTTGGAAAATAAATTAATGCTATAATATAATTGATAACGATTTTGTGAATAATCCATGAAGAGAAGGGTTTTGATTGTTGGTTTTTTTTTAAAAAGCAGCCGATTCTTGACGAAAGCGCAAGCTTATTTCCGGGCAAACTGTTAATGATTGGTATGATGACGTGGGCACGAAGGGCAAACAGGATCTGGATCACCTAAATTTTACTCAGAAGGTTGGCACCTAACATTTTCTCAGAAGGTTAGGCACTTAACCTTGCAATCCGCGCCGTTCATTTTTGGACGGACGGCTCAGATCTCCGGTTTTTAGGGAACAATTTTTGATTTATATATATATATATATATTTGTTAGTTATAATCTGAGTCATCCATTCATAACACGAACGGCCCGAATTGCAAGGTTAGGGACTAAACTTCTAAGAAAAGATTAGACGATATCTTTCCCGGCAAACAGATACAACTTACAATATCCTTGTGTGAAGCCGCTTCACACGGGGATATTAAAAAAATTATTAAAAGAAAACATGTGCCGCTCAAAACTTTATTTTTTTGGAGTTAGTTAATTTGGTAAATATTTTTTTATATTAAATTGAAAAAAAAATCTCAAAACCCTCCCCAAATAGTTTGTTTTCTTATTTTATTTTTAAAAATTTAAAAAATAATAAAAAATGGATTGCTCGGCACACGGTGTGCCGAGCAAGACCCAATTTTGTAATTACTTTTGTTATTAACCTAATTTTGTAAATATTTTTTTAATTAAAATTAGAAAAAAAAAACCCATTGATTTGCCACCAATTTTAAAGTCCATGCAAGATTTGGTTCGGGACTTCACATTTGCTTCGCTTAAAAAATATTTACAAAATTAGGTTAAAAACAAAACTAGTTACAAAATTGGGTCTTGCTCGGCACACGGTGTGCCGAGCAATCCATTTTTTTTTAATTTTTTAAAAAAAGAAAATAAGAAACCAAATGATTTGGGGATGGTTTTGAGGTTTTTTTTTTCAATTTAATATAAAAAATATTTACCAAATTAGCTAACCCCGAAAAATAAAGTTTTGAGCAAGACATGCTTTCTTTTAATAATTTTTTTTTAAGTTCTATTTGACAGGGCAGCGGAGCATTATATTTACTTAAACAAAAATATTTACGCGCCTTGACTCCAAGGAAAGCGAGTGAACGAGCGGGACGACAGAATCACGATGATGCTCCTCAACTCTGAGGAAAGCTAGTGAACGAGCGAGGCGATGGAGCCACGGAATATCATATGTATATAAAAAAATATTTACTTGTTTCGACTTCAAGGAAAGTGAGAGAATGAGCGAGGCGACGACGTTAGCTCGCGGGGCCGCGGATCTATTATATTTACGTAAAAAAATATTTACGCGTTTCAACTCCGAGAAAAGCGAGCGAACGAGCGAGATAACAGTGACGCGACGTGGCCCCACGATGCGAGTGAATGTCAAATCACCCTTTTCTAGGCGATATAGGATATTTCATTCTTAGTCCTTAAGCAATCTCCTTCACACACATTGTTCCTCATTTGATATTTCATCCTTAGTACTTGTCGCCTTACATTGGAACTCACAGTAAGATATCTAGGGATATATATTGATGTATTGGCAAGATGTTTGTGTGATGAAATGGAGTTTAGCTTGTTCGCTTGCTTTCCTCGGAGTCAAGGTGCATAAATATATTTTTTTTACGTACATATGATCCTCTGCGACCCTGTCGTCTCGCTCATTCACTCTCTTTTTTCAGAGTTGAGACGCGTCATTATGGTCCTATTGCCTCGCTCGTTCGCTCGCTTTCCTCGGATTCGAGACACGTAAATATTTTTTTTTATGTTAATATGTTAGCTTCGTGGCCCCGTCAAATGGAAGTTAAAAAAATGGAAAAAAAAACACACCTCACTCAAAAAAAATATTTTTTGGGATTAGCTAATTAGCTAATTTTTTTAATTAAATTGAAAAAAAAAACCTTCAAAACCCTCCCCAAATCAATTTTTTGTTATTTTCTATTTAAAAAAATAAAAAATGGATTGCTCGACAAGGGGATTGCCGAGCAAGTGTTACTTGACAGTCTCTCTATCGAGCAAGACCCAATTTTGTAAATACTTTCATTTTAATTTAATTTCGTAATTTTTTTGAATTAAATTAGAAAAAATCCCAAATCACTTGTATTGAGGGTTTGTTTATTTCATGAAAATGATCGATTTGAAAAATATTTTTCAAAAAGTAATCGCTTATCTCGCTCAGAAAAATGAACAAATGATTTTTTCATCACCTACGAAAGTAGCTAGGCATAAATTGTTATTGATGATGAAAATATTTTTCATTGACTAATTCTATTAAACGATATAAGCATTCACTTTTCGAAAAATATTTTTCAAATAGATTATTTTTCGTGAAACAAACGGAGCCTAAAAATCAAATTAGGTCCCAAGTTCAGGCATCAAGTTTAGGTTGCTAAGGTCTTGGTTTCGGCCGTTGGGTTCCGAGTTCGGTGCCAAGGTCTAGAGATTAGGTATAGTCTCGAAGCTTAGGTGTCGAATTAAATTCAGAAAAAATGGAAGAAACATCTTATTTAATTTAATACCCAATTTTCTTCACCATAAATCCTATTTTTGCAACCTTGTTATTCTTGGCACCAAGCTATCAATTAACTAGTTTTTGATTACCAAATATCCAGTTGACTAATTAATTCTTTCTAGCAAATTCTACTTATTTTTTTTTGTACAAATAAGACATCAATCATTTTCGGGGAATATGAGTCGAAGCAGTAATAAGTATATTTTGGGCGGAACATCTTTCACAATCTCTGAAGAGATAATTCACTAATAAAATGAGGGATAAATTCTTGATAATTAATAGTTTAATTCCTTTAAAAAAGCATCAACATGAGGTTGGCTCGGTTAAGAGGAGGGATAAATTTTGGCTGAAATTTTTTTTTTTTCGCTTTGTAAAGAGGCACCAAATGAGCTTGATTCCTATTTTTGGCCCAAACATTTTTTTTTCCTCACAAAAGAATATCAATTTTAGGTCGACTCTCAATTCTAACATGAACTTTTCGTTGTCTACCATGAAAGCATAACTAGTCAGGTGGTACCCAATTCTAACCTCATCAAATTTTCATCGAGCACACGTGGAATGACACACGGAATCTTTAATGGCATTATTGGACAGAAACTTGATTGGGGAAATATTTAGGTACCGACTGTAAGTAGGTGCTTCTTTATAAAACAAACGAAAAATTCAAAGCTAGAATTGAGACGTGGAATTAGGCACCGATTAAGGTTGGCGAGACAAAAAAAAAAGAAAAAAAGAAAAGAAAAAAAAGGGGGGTTTCCGGCAAACTGGAACCCCAGATAAATTAGTTTTTTCTCAGGGGAATTTGTGCCGACAAAAACTTGATTTTGACATTTTTGTTTTTTTAACCTATGGACCCTAGAATTGCATGGTGCGTTAAAGCTGGCTCCACCACTACCAGATGAAAGGCCTCTAGCTTCTTACAATGGTATCACGCAGAGTCCATCGGAGCACCAAGAATGTGAAAAACCAATTAAGGTTTGTCAAATACGAGGTGACACTCATTTCCTTCGAGGTTAAGAAGAGAATTTTGTTTCCCTTTCTATTAATAAATTAATTCCTTTTGGGCACCTTTCCCTTTATTTTGTCTTTTGCCGTATAGGTCACTTAGAAAAGAGAAAAATTAATATCGTCCAGGGCGTGAACCATATATCATGCGTATAGATTTCTTTTGTTTTCCAAAAATAAATAGTTCGAGACTACATTCTTTGTCTCATTGAGAATAATTAGCAAACCGAAGGAATTTTTATTATCGACGACAACCTATGTCTAAATATGTTCGTGAGCAATCGTTTTTTTAGAGAGATTTTTTAAATAATTTATTTTTCACGAAACAAATAGAACCTAAATATTATGAGATTAAAAATAAGTTACTTGTCGTGCCCGTAATATTGGCAACTATTTCCTTTCTGGTTACATTCGCGGGGTTTTTTTCTTTCCATTTTTATAAAACAAGGAGGAGTCAAAGTGGAATTGGGTCTTCAAAGTCAAATTCCCTTACTAATTGCATTAAAATATACTGATACATGGAGCCCAATTTCCTTTGGTTGACCCATGGCGTGGCCATGAAGATCCGTCGGTCAACCGGGGCACATATAAATACAAGGCATTCTCCAATTGTCTCACTCAAACATTCGACGCTTCTACTGTTGAAGTTCTTCAGGTACGTGCTCTTTTCCTCTTGCACATTATTTGCATTCAAGGTAGATGAATTTTAACTAGAGATTTTTTTTTTATTCCAATGTTGACAAGATTTTAAATATTATCTCTATTGAGAATAACCATATGTAGCGAATCAAAAATTCGTAAACGAATGGACATCATAATAGTTTTTATTTTTTTATTAACTCAAAATAGATTGTTAGTGTTATAGTCACCAAAAAAATTATTATATTATCAATTTTCTAGTAAGTAAGAAAAAAGGGACAGAACGCAGGTGATCCCCACCCTTCATTTAGGTGGGGCCCCTGTATGAACGGTGCGGATTTGGATCTGAAAAAAAATGGTTGCATCTCTGTCGAGTTGGCATTCGACTAGAAAGCTGGTCAGATCCCTAGTCAAAGTGCCATCATTTGTGAAGAAACGAAAGTTTGGTGCCGATAATAAAAATTAAAGTTCTGAGACTTGATTGCAAAATCTACGGATGCGTTAATTTCTCAGAAAATCAACTGTGTAGAGAAATTTTCTTTTAAGATGATCGCTTAGTAAAGTGAAGAGAATGAAAATATTTTCAGATAAACAAAAATGCTTAAGTATAGATTGTTATCGATAATAAAAATATTTTTCATGGTTAATTAATTGATTTTCTTAAGTTTTTTGTCAGTGTTATCCGCAGGATGGGCACCGCAATTCTCAGAGGGACATTTGAGTCGTTTGAGGATGAAAGCAAGGAAGGTACGTAGTACGTGCATTGATGAATCAATCTGCATATACAGATTTGATAAATTACATGTACATTACCCATTTATCGCCAAAGCCTACAAATAATTAAGTTTAACTTGTATTATTACGTGCAAAGAAGCAGGAAATGAGAAGCCAAGAAACATCGGAGCTACGCAAAAACTCGACGTGAAGATCGCGAATGTGGTTAATGTTTCTCCGGCAAGGGAGACGTTTGGAGGGCTCTACGCTCTCTCGAACCTCGACCAGACCTTCCCTTACGTGATCGAGATCTTGTTTACCTTCAAAGGCGAAGGGAGCGGAAGGCGTATAGCTGCGGTGGAAACCATGAGAAGGTCACTGGCTGAGGCATTGGTCGAGTTCTATCCATTCGCAGGCAGACTCGTGGTGGGGAACGACGGGAGAATGGCGGTGAGATGCACTGGAGAAGGCGTCCCGTTCGTGGAAGCAATGTCGGCCTCCGACATCGGAGTGCTGGGCGATATCAGCGCCGTCAATCCCGCCACGCTGCGTAAACTCGTGAAGCACAGCGACGGAGCCCCAACCATATTGGAAGTACCTTTGCTGACGGTGCAGGTAAATTTTTTTTTTTGGTTCTTTTCACTTCGAAGCGTAATGTTAGGAGAAGTTATGACCTGAGTGTAGCATATCGCGTAATCCAGGTGACGACATTCAAGTGCGGAGGGATCGTCCTCGGCATCGTCATGAATCACATCCTCGTCGACGGTAAAGCCCTCACGGACTTCATAACTTGCTGGACTGACATGGCTCAGGCCAAGCCGCTATCGGTTCTTCCCTTTCTCGACCGATCGGTGTTGTGCCCGAGGCAACTACCGCGTGCCGATCTCCCCCACCACGAGTATGCTCCGAGAGATCATCGGTACGAACGTGCAGTCAGCCCCCAAACCAAGTCCCTTGTTTACAGATCATTCTGCTTCAATCCACACGCTCTCATTCAGCTCAAGAAATCGTCAACAATTGCAACCCAGAACGGCTCTTCCACTGTCCCTACGACCTTCGAAGTCATATCAGCGCTCGCTTGGATTTCGCGAACCAAAGCTCTGGGAATCGGCCCTCACGAGACGACCAAGCTTCTCACTGCAGTCGACGGCCGGCCCAAGTTCGACCCCCCATTGCCGAGCAGCTACTTCGGGAACGGCATTGCCTGGTCCTGCGCTGAGTGCAGCGCGGGTGAATTGACCCGCAGGCCCTTCTCATTCGCTGTCCAGACAGTGCACGAGGCTCTCGAGTCCGTCACCGAGAACTACATAAGGTCGGCCATCGACTACGTCGAGCTGAACAGGGTCGGGGTTGATTGCGGGGGCAACTCTTGCTGCATCAGCAAGTGGAGTCGGCTCCCTTTCTACAAGACGGATTTCGGGTTCGGGAGGCCGTTCCAAGTGGCGCCAGCGACTGCCCCCACCAACGTCATCTTGGTCGCTTCCCAGAGCAGGGAGAGCGACAGCTTGGTCGTGTCTCTGGGGCTTCCTCGTGACGTCATGGATGTTTTCTCGAAGCTCATTCAGTATGAGCTCACGCTGAAAAGTAAGTTTTAGCCTCATCTATGGATACGAATGCACGTGTGTGTTTGAGGTCTCGTATTTCTGCCTCTAGTTTTAAGTAAGACCAACGCACAGGTGTTGGGCCGCTTGTGCCTGTTGTATTGTATGAAATATACTTCCGTCAATAACACGATGTTCGACTGTTAATTTATGAAAGTGCAGCCATAGTTTTAAGGATTTGCTAGGTGCCAAGGCCAACTCCTTCGAGGGATTGGTAAATCCCATTATTTAGGCACCATATGCATATCTTTAGCAATAGGAAGAGTACTTATGGGTTGTCTATTTTTCGTGTTGTGCATTCAAGGGTCGAGAATAATGAACCGACCAAATTCGGAACCGCCCGATCGGGACCGGTCCTATCACAGGGGGTTCCACTCCATTTCCAGGTTCCAATTATGGTCGTCCAATTCCCAGTTCTCGCGGACCGAATGGACTGGACCGGACAATTATTGTACTTTTAAAAAGAATTTCATAAACGTAAACCTAAACATAAACTTAAGATGCTTAGTATGATTTAGAGATTTAGCAACAATACGATGCAATTACCGTGATGTAGTATGGTGAATATATTGTTTATGAGAAAAATTTAATGACAAAAAAATACGATAGTTAAATGATTGAATCGTTCGGGAACCGGACTGGACTGGTTGGTCTGGCTCCCAATCCATAAAACTAGGAATTAGTCCTCCAAGACTAGATTTCAGTTTCAAGGCGGGACTAGACTGAACCGGGAGCCGATTACCCATACTGCCATCGTGTCGAGCTTGACCTCGTATTCGCACGGAGAACAAGATGTACTGTGTAATAAGGAAAGCACATGTGGTAATGAAAAAAAAAAAAAGAAGAAGAGGAGAAAGCTAAGTTGGCACCATGTATTTTAAAAATAACAAAGAAATCACGTTAGCATTTTTAATTAGTAATGTAACGCCCCGCGTCCCTTGGAGCTCATTATATTCGTCTCAGGCCAAACATAACCCAGGAACCACACACGGCCTAGCATGGTATGAAATGCACATGCGGAAGACGATACATTTCTCCGTACACCAAGAAATAAAAAGAACAGGGGAGTTTTAGAAAAATTCAAAATCACACCATTTAAACATAGCGGAAACATTCATTACATATATCGGAAGGGAAAAGACAAAAAATATAAAGCAGCACACCCCGGTAGAAAAGGAACTAAGGCCTAGGGTTCAAAAGTTACTAGTATACGATTCCTAAAGCCTAACACCAAAATTGTTCCTTAATCACTTAACCCCCTTCATTCCGACTTCTCATCAGAATAACTTGAATCATCTCTTCCATGGTCCCCCTCAGCATCTAGGTTGTAGTCCGAAAAAGTCTCGGAGGGAACGTCCTATGAAGGCTCTTCAATGTCTTCCTCATCTTCCTCCTCATCATCGGCTTCTGTTTCTTCTTCTTCAGTAGCATCGATCGCGTCAGCAGAAATTTCAATATAGTTCGTATACTCTACAGAGGACAGTGGAGACTTTGGTACTTTAGGTATGTTTCTTGAACCTTCCACAGATGCTAGGTTGTCCACTTCAATGCCCAGTCGAGACGGATGACACAAGGTTGGAATCACCTCCTATGGAACATCCTCTGGTAGCAGGGGTCCCATCAAGCTACTATCTCCTACTTGACGAAACTAGGCTTCAAAACGGTGGGGTTGTAGTTCCGGCTTCCCTTCGTCTACCCAGATTGTCGTGCGTTTTCTGATATACGTCATACCTTTCCAATAGGAAAACTCATCAAAATCGGCGATCAGCTCTTTTGAATCGCCCAGGCGAATTGGCAGCATGACTAGGGTTTAGGGTCTGAAAAGTTTGTCCTACTAAGGGGTGAGATCGACATCTCAGAAAGTGAAACCCAACCTAAATTAAACCACTAGTCCCACCAGACAAAACCAAATGCAAATAATGCAGGGAAGTCATCAAGCGATGGCATATGACAAGTCAGCATCATTTAGCATAGAATAATTGGCATATCAAATCATTAATGAACACACCACAAGCTATAAGACTGAAGCTTCACACAATAGCCTAAACCAAACATACTGCCTTCAATGTGATAAACCATTTAATCATCGCAAGGGCCCACGGCCGCAATGTATCGCAAAGGCTCCAAGTTGCGAAATTAATGTCATAGGACTCCAAGCCAAATCATCGTAAGGGCCCACAGCTGCGATGTCATCACCAATCATCGCCAGGGCCCACGGTCGCAATGTCATCACTAGGGCCCACAACCAATTCACTACTGGGGCATCTCAGCCAATTTAATATCAAGAACAGGGCTTACAGCCATTTCAATATCACACTATCAATCACCATGCTTTTATCACACAATCACGCTACACAAGACAACTATCCAGTAGCGTCTTAGGGTTCAAGTAAGGGTTTAAGAACCACTTACAGATATTAATCAGTAAAAATCCACATCAAACGAGTCTCCTCGATTCACAAGATCATAGCCAAACAAGGACCACATGCCGTCCTAGGAAGTTAATCGATTTTGAGTCAAAATCCATTCAATTTCGAATTAGACATAATCGAATTTCACTTTCATTAAACCGTTCTCTCGATCATCAAATAAATGGCAACTCAAGATGCCTTATCAATTGGTCGAATACATGACAACACCTCCATTAATCCCCCATATACTCGGTTCATGCTACAATTTAAAGAGGAGAATATATATCTCAATTTTCATGCACCAATTAGCCCCTAAATCACTTTTAAATCCCAATCCACTTCTCACACTTCCCATTGACACTTCATATGATATCATACAAGACATTATATATCAATTGAAGTCCAAATATTCCTCATTTAGTCCCCAAACAGCACCGGCCAGCATGTGTACACCCTCAAAACAGAATCGATTTTTGAATTCCAACCGTTCAATCGAGCCATAATTCAATTCTAAGCCTAGCTCTTTATACAAATAACATTTCAAGACCTTCCTTTACATGTTTAGAAGGCTCACCACGAGTTTTGAAGTCGTTTGACACCCCAAAGACTTCGGAATGGCCCAATCTCCACAAGGTCAGAATCTGTCCAGTTTTGTATCACCCATGATCAACCATAAAAATCTAATTATCACCATCTATTTACAACCACAGACCATCTGAATATAGTACTAAATGTTATGAAGCTCTCCTAAAATGTTTGAGGCTACTCGGAGTCTTTAAGAGGTAGAACGATGACCTTATCTCAGCTCGCGCGGATTTCTTCTAGTTTTGGTCTAAGGGATGGTTCTGAAAAACCGTCCAACAAAACTTCGATCTACCACCTGAAACGTGTCAAGGACACCTTTATCTAGCTCTTGGTGGTCGAAGACGGCCAGGTGAAGCGAGGAAGGCTTGCTCGACTACACCGAATACAGAGGGCAGAAGCTGTCCTTCTCGAAAGTTTTTGGTGAGGTGAGTTTGAGGAGGAAATTGAAATGAACATGAGGTAGATGGTATACAAGACAGATGAGGTATTCAATAAACTTGTCTCACACATATTATTGAGGCTAATTTGATTAGACAAGGTTAGGTGAGGGTCATTAATGCTTGGGGCTCCCATTGCTTGACAAGTGGCAAGTGACCAATAATACACTTAAAACTTTGACCCATCATTGACCCCCTTGTATTACAATTTTTGACAGTCATAAGGGTAGGAGAAAAGTCCATTTTGTCCTTCTTGCATTCTGAAGGCAAGACAAATGGTCGAGGGGCAAAATGATAATTTTACATTTTCAGTCCAAACTTCGCTTTTCTAATTCGAAATTACTATTTGGCGAGACATTGTCAAATTCCTATCTAGAATTGCAATTCTATATTTTCAATTGCCAATTTTGGGCTTCCATCTCATGATCATTCGTCCGTCGATCAAAATTCCGGTTTGTCTCGAACTAACGGGCGACTTTTGCAAACATTACGCATATCGACTTTATGATTCTCATCACACTGAGGATAACTCAAGTATTGACAGCTTTGGTTGTCATGTAATTGCGAGGGTTCATCGCTAATTTCGACGGCTTCGATAGTCAAAGTTCGATTTAGGAAAATTTGCAAATTATACATTAGTTAAGTGGCTTCACCCGCGATCCAATCGTATAACGCTAGCATTGTATTCCTTAATCGTTATCTGATCGGCCTTATTGGCTCTAAATGTTCTCTCGGCAATCTCTATGGTCAAAACGTCATTTACTTTTTCAAGTTTCCTAGGTCCACGTACCTTGTTATGCGTTAACCTCTCCCTTTTGGTCAGTTTACTCAAGATTGATCAAATCTGAGCGAGAAAAACTGAAATACATCGAAAGGTACATTCATATTCAATAGCCTCAAAATGACAGGAAATTTAGAATGTCATAATTCTTCCCCTCTTACAGAAATTTCGTCCTTGAAATTGTCAATAAACCCAACTTATGTAAACAAATGGGGATATTGACGTCTCATAGCTTCTTCGCTTTTCCACGTTGCTCCTTCTGTCCCGTGATGTTCTCAAATCACTTTGACTAATGGAATCGTCTTATTCCTTAAGACTTGCTCCTTTTGATCCTCGATTCTAATAGGCTTTTCCACATATGACACTTGGTCATCAACCTCGACGGCTTCAAAATCCAAAACATGAGTCGGATCTGGCTCATACTTTCTCAACATTGACACATGAAATACATTGTGCAATTGCGATAAGTTTGGCGGCAAAGCGAGTCTGTAGGCCAAAGTTTCAATTCTCTCTAGAATTTTAAAAGGACTTACGTACCTCGGACTCAGCTTTCCCTTTTTTCCAAATCGAGACAATCCACGCTTTGGTGATACCTTCAAGAAAACAAGGTCACCAACTTGAAATTCCAATGATTTGCGTCTTTTATCAGCATAGCTCTTTTGTCAACTTTGTGCTATTCTCAACCTTTCTCTAATGACTTTACTCGCCTCAACAGATTGTTCCACAAATTCTGGGCCTGTTATACTGCTTTCTCCAACTTCATCCTTGCATACAGGCGTTCTGCAAGCTCGATCATAAAGTGCTTCAAACGGTACCATACCAATGTTTTGCTGATAACTGTTATTATACGGAAACTCCACCAAATGCAATTGGTCTTTCCAGTCACCTTTGAAATCTATCACGCAGGCTTGCAACATATCCTTGAGCGTTTGAATTATTCTCTCTGACTGTCCATCAGTCTGTGGATGGTACGCTGTACTAAATTGCAACCTAGTTCCCAAAGCCTCTTGTAGACTCTTCCAAAAATTTGCTGTAAACTTGGGATCTCGATCTGACGTGATCGTAACTAGGACTCCATGCAATCGCATAATCTGACGCATATAGAACTCTGCGTGCTTATCCATTGCAAAATCCTTTCGTACATGTATAAAATGTGCCGACTTGGTTAATCTATCCACGATTACCCAAATTGAATCATGGCCTTTCTGACTCCTTGGCAACCCCATCACAAAATCCATCGTCACATGTTCTCATTTTCATTCAGGAATTTCTAAAGGTTGTAGCAATCCTCCAAGCTTGGAATGCTGAGTTTCTACTTGTTGACAGGTCAAACACTTCGCCACATGCTTCGCTACATCCACCTTCATTCCGTTCCACTAGTAGTGTTGCCGTAGATTTTGATACATCTTAGTGTTACCTGGATGAATATTGTAGTTGCTCCTATGAGCTTCCGACAAAAACATTTCTTTAAGTTCCTCATCCCCAGGTACACACAACCGTCCATGAAACTTCAGAATTCCATCTTTCGACATTTGGAACTCAGGTTTCCTTTTTGTTTTGTCCATCTCCAGAATCTTTTGAATCTCTGGATCTGTAGATAGCAAAGCCTTTATTCTTTCTTGAATTTCAGGTTCAACTCTTAGGGTTGCCATTAAACTTGACAGTTGGTAAACTTCCAATTTAAACTCAGAATCTCTCAATCTCGATAACAAGGACCATCCTTTAACCAATAAGAGAGCAATGCTTGACTTCCGGCTAAGTGCATCCACGACTTTATTCGCCTTTCCAGGATGATACAAAATCTCGCAATCATGTCCTTGAGTAATTCCATTCATCGACACTGTCTCATATTCAGCTCTTTCTGAGAGAACAGATACTTCAAGCTTTGATGATCTGTATAAATCTGAAATCTTTCACCACATAGGTAATGCCTCCAGATCTTTTAAGAGAAGATGATGGCAGCTAACTCCAAATCATGCGTCGGATAATTCATTTCATGTGGTCTCAATTGATTTTGAAGAGATTTTTTCACCGGTTGTAAAAATGCCTTCTATTAGAGTTGCTCTTGGGTTAGCCGCCAATTTGGATTTGGAAATTGAACAACTTGATGTAAAAATAGTTTTTCTCCATGGAGACTTAGAAGAAGAAATGTACATGGAGCAACCGAAGGGTTTTAAAGTTAAAGGCAATGGAGTATCTTGTGTGTAGGCTAAGAAAAAGCCTATATGGTCTCAAGCAACCACCAAGACAGTGGTACTTGAAGTTTCATTCATTCATGGAAGCTCATGGATATGGTAAGACCACCTCTGATTCTTGTGTCTTTATGAAAAGATTTTCAGATGATGATTTTATTATCCTCCTGCTCTATGTGGATGACATGTTGATAGTTGGGCATGATGCTAACAAAATCAAGAGCTTGAAAAATGAGTTGAGTAAGGCTTTTGTCATGAAGGATCTAGGGCCGACTAATCAAATCCTTGGCATGAGAATCACTCGTAATAGGAAGAATAGAAAACTATGGATATCTCAGGAGAAGTACATTGAAAAGGTGCTTGAAAGATTCAACATGAGTACAAGTAAACCGGTGAGTACTCCACTTGCTAGTCACTTCAAGTTGAGTAGTAACGAGTGTTCTACGAGTGAGAAAGAAAAAGAAGAGATGATGAAAGTTCTTTTTGCATCTGCCATGGGTAGCTTGATGTATGCCATGGTCTGTACAAGACCGGATATTGCTCATGCAATTGGTGTTGTGAGTAGCTTTCTCTCAAATCCAGGTAAAGAGCATTGAAATGCCGTAAAATGGATTTTGAGGTATCTTATAGGCACTTCCAGATTCTGCTTATGTTGTGGAAATCTGAGTTGATTGGATGTTCAAATTCCGATTATGTCGGTAACAATGATTCGCGAAAGTCGACTTCGGATTATATGATGACTTTTGCAGGCAGAGCAGTTTCATGAAAATCGAGATTGCAAAAATGTATTGCTTTGTCTGTAACTGAAGCGGAGTATATAGCTATCACTGAAGGAGGCAAGGAACTCTTGTGGATGCATAAATTCTTACAAGAGTTGGGTTTGAAGTAAGAAAAGTTCATTTTATTTTGCGATAGCATGAGTGCTATTTATCTTAGCAAGAATTCAGTGTTGCATTCAAGATCTAACCATATTGATGTGAAATATCATTGGGTTCGAGAGAAGTTAGAAGAGAAGTCATTTCTTCTTGGGAAGGTCCATACTGACGACAATGGATCCGACATGAAGACCAAAGCCTTGCCCATGGTGAAACTTGACTCTTGTAGAAGCAAAGTAGGCATGATGGAACTTCCCACATGAGGCGTAGGGAGAGATTTGTTAGCTAGTACGCCTCTTTTGTGGGCCCAACATTTTTTATTTTATTTGTTTTAAAAGAAGAGAGAAAACAAAAGACAAAAAAAAAAGGAAAGAGTTGACTGCCTTTATTTTATTTGTATGTCTTTGCTTCGTGGGTAAAAAGAATAGAACAAGAGAGAGAAGAAAAAAAGCGGCCATGAGTGAAAAAAGGAGAGACTGAGAATGTGCGGTGCGAAAAGAGAAGAAAAGGGATGCAACTTTGCAGTCCCGATTCGAAGGCCAAATGTTGACGAATTTGGCTCAAATTTCAGTATATTGTTTGTGAGATCAAGTTCTACGAGTTGATCGGTTTCGTTCATTAAGATTTGTCTCCAACTCTCCTATTGCGGTTAGGGTTTTCTAGCCCATTTTATATTATTCCACCTCTGTGGTGAGGAAAGCTCATGTGATGTTGATGTTGAGTCTCTAGTGTGTGACTAAAGAGATACACTTTATATATTATGTTATTCTTGGTGATTAGTGAAATTTTTGGGTTGTCCGTGGTTTTTTCCCGATTCGGGTTTCCCACGTAAATCTTGGTGTTATATCTCTTTATTATTCCTCTATTATATTCGTTGTTGCGAGGTTATTTTTTGCTGGATTTATTTTCTGGTTGATGTTGAATTGAATCGGAGTAGTTTCGAGAGTTAGTGTTTGATCCTTGATTGGCTATATTTGTGCCGAAGTGCTGCCCGTTTTTCCCAACACCGACAATGATGTCTCCCTTTTATTTTGGCTAACCATTTGATATCCTTTTTTTTAAAATAAATTTGGCAATATTTGACGAATATCTAGTTATCCATGACAATTTATCACAAAGAGATATTTTTTTTTTGATATCTTGCGAAAATATTCAGCATGTGATATTTATATGAATAAACAAAAGGATTTGGCTAGCTTGACGATACCCTCATAGCCAAGTTATAACGGTAAAAGCTCCACCATGGGCTTTTTTCCAATTTAATTGAAATTAGGTATTAAAAAAATATTTACAGATTTAGGTCTCGCGGCAGTCAAATTTGAAGATTTAGGTATTAAAAAATTAAAAATGCTCACGTGATCTAATGACCATTGCGCAGCACTGTAAGTGGCGCACAATAATGCCGCGCAATACATTTTCAATTTTTTTTTTACTTTTTTTCTTTAAACTTTTTTAAGAGAAAAAAATATGAAAAAAAGTAGTCATAAAGACAGTGTACAAATATGTCCTGCTCAAACTCAAAAATTTCCGGTAGTAATGCATTTAATGTCGACCAACTCAGCATAGGCTCAAATTTGATCGGCTGCATAGAAACGGGCCATTGATTAATACAAACTGTTTTGCAATGACCGACTCATTTTTTCGTGTCTCGAAATCGTTTAGATGGGTATTTAGGCAGTTTCTATAATTTTACGTACTTCGAAATGCGAAAAAATAACGTCGGTCATCGAGAAGCAGTGCGTAAAATTATAAAAACTGCCTAAAAATCCATCTAAATGACTCTGAAACACGAAAAAACTACGTTAGTCACCACGAAGCACTCAAAGTATATATTTTGCGACGAACATGTTGTTGAAAAGTACGCAATATATTTTGTGACAAATGTGTCACAAATTTCGTCGCATAATACATACTTTGAGTGCCGTGCAAGACCCACGGCAAAGTGACGCATAAAACACTTGCGCCTTTTGTGGGAATCAAAGTATATATTTCGTGACGAAAATTTGCGACATATTTGTCGGAAAATATATAACGTAGAAATTCGTCACAAATTGGTGACAAATACAAATTTTTTTGTCTAAAGATATAAAATAATTGAAAAACTTAAAAAAGGATAAGTTTGCTTTGTGCAGCAACCTAAGTAGCACCGATACTAACATCGACATGCAGACACGACACGACGCGACACGATACGCTGACACGTCATTTCTCAAAAATAGAAAAATTGGACACGTCGGGGACACGTTATATATTAAATATATAATAATATCAAATATATATACGTAATAAACTATTATTTTTAGGATTATTTCAATCAAATTAATTGATTGAAATTCATAAATAAATAGATTTTTTTAAAAAAAAGTTTAGAATTGGTCCCACATCAGTGGTGATTAAGAGAGACAAAAACAAAATAACTTGAGGAGATTTATAATTCCCACGTTGGTGGTGAGTGAGAGGGACAAATATGAAATCACTTTAAGAAGCCATGAATGAGACCTAAAAGCTTACAATGTGAAGAAACGAGTCCCACATTGAATGCATAGTGAGAATAATAAGTAAAAAGATTCTTTAAAATGTCAAGAATGATATATGGAGAATTACTTCAAATGTCTATTTGGCTAATGGCGAAGTGAAAAGATATATATTTTTTAATAAAAAAACTTCTTAAATTGCTCGACATGCGTGTCGTCCAATTGTCAACGCGTGTCAGTGTTTGATGTGTAACGAACACCGAGATGTGCACCATAGGCACGTATCGATGCTACATAGGCGCCGCACAAAAGCACTTGCGCGCCATTTCGAGCTTGTGCGACACTTGAAGTACCGTGCGGGTCACACTCGCCATTATAAGTGCCGGGTGAGACCCAAATCAGTAATTTTTTTTACCTAATTTCGTAAATAATTCTTTTTGAATTAAATCGAAAAAAAACCCTCCACAACATGTTTTATTTAACAAAGAATGGACAACCGAATAGGCAGCCGAATATTGGATACTCGTTGAATTTACTGGAGCCCCCTTATCAGTTGCCACGTGTACATGATTGACCCACGTCGCATCGGACATGGATTTGCACTGCTGCGCTGCTCCTCTCTCATCTCTCTCACTTTAATTTACTCCTCCTCCGTCATCTCTGCTCAAGTAGGACTTTTTTTCACTGTAATTCAAAAAGTAAAAATATTTACGTAATTAAATATTAAAAAATATTTACAGATGGTACTCACAGGGCCGCGCAAGCAAGACATTTTCTCTCTCTTTTTTTTTAACTTTTGTTTTTACTTTTTTTTTCTTTTAACTTTTTTAGTTGGTTTGAATTTTTGGTCAAGGGTCCCAATTAATTTCATTTTAACCGGGCCTTTTCTCATCTGATCTTAAAAAATTTCGTGGGCTCCAAATATTCTATTTTCTCAGCGATATTGCCCCTCCCATGACGTAATTTTGATGCAGCCGGCTTCACTTTTCATTGCTTCAGCCCCAGCCCCAGCCCCGCCTTTGCACTCCAAGTTTTTCCCTCGAACCCACGTGCTCTCTCACCTCTCTCCTCTGCCAGAAGAACAACCCCTTCTAAAAGTCCCTATCTTTTTTACTTTTCCAAGCTCCCTTCTCTCTCTCTCTCTCTTTGGACGACATACTTCTTCTTGATTTCTTCTACTTATTTCTATCATAAAAGATTTCCCACCATAATCAATTTGAACCGTTCAATTCAAAATGAACAGTCCAGAACAGTTCACACCATTTTCCACTAAAAGATTGTGAATTGAGAATGGTCCAAATTTAATGACACCAATACATTTATGGTAGGAAATCCCCTTCCATTTCTTTCTTCTACACCACCGCCGTCGCTACCGGATGATCCATACCAAACCATTATTACTCACCAGCCTCCGTCCTCGCCTAACGTCGCACTACCACGACCCTGGCACCGTTGTTTGCCAACCATGAGCCAACGCGGGATACCCCGCCGTGCTCAGCCCCGACCTCCATCATCCCCCACCATCGAACGACCACTATCCAGCTGCTGTACCGCATCGCACCAGCTTCCGTTCAACGTCGTGGTGTCGCCTAAGACTCGTGAGGTCACTGAAACCGAGGGCTTACGCGACTCGAGTCGTTGCGCCCTATCCTGATGACTTTCCAACCCATCCACCCGACAGTTTGGTGCTGCCACCACAACTGCGCACGACTGAGCTCAGTCCGTCGCTCGCGAGCCACCCACTCGACCACCGACCCAAACCCCCGACTCCACTATCCTGCAATCGTGCCCCTTGTCCTCTGCCTCGCTGTGCAGCTATCGGCTCTCCACTGCAAGCTAGTCGCTCGACCCGACTTCTCAAGCATCGCGGCCTCGCCCATGTAATATATATATATATATATATATATATATATATATATGGTCTAAAAATGTAAAATAATTTTTAAAAATCAAAATTTAAAAAAAGGGTGGTTTGCTTTGTGCAGCAGCAATTTGCTACACAAAGCCACGTGCGCAGCATTTATAGTAAATATTTTTTCTACCTAATTTCATAAATAATTTTTTGAATTAAATCGAAAAAAAAACCCTGCTCAAGTACCACTTGGTGGATGTAGAGGGGAGTGCTGTTGACGGCTGCAACGAGTTCATGGCGACCTCGTAGGAGAGCACGATCGGCGTCCTGAAGTGTGTTGCTTGCAACTGCCATCGCAACGTCTACCACGAAGAGATCGGTGTAAGCGACGCTGGTGGCGGCTGGGCCTTAGTGAGATACTGCCATCCACACCATCACCACGGCCAGCAACTCCACCTGTTCTTGACCCACTATAGGGCCTGTACCTCGTCTTCGGTGTGCCTACACTCGACCCCATCGCAGGAGCAGCACCAGCCACTAGTGTGACATTCTGATTTTTCCTGTCATTTCAGGACTCATTAATGAGAAAGTATATAACGATGTATTTCAGTCGTATCTCGCTCGGATCTGATCAATCTCGAGTTGACTGACCAAAAGGGAAAGGCTAACGTGAGACAACGTACGTGGACCTAGGCAACTCGAATAGGAAATAACACTTTGACTATAAAAATTGTCGATAGGACATTTAGAGCCATAAAAGACTGATATAAGAACGATTAAGGAATGCACTGCTAGCGTTATATGATTAGAGCGCGGATGATGCCGCTTAACCAATATATAATTTGCAAAATTTGTAAAATTTTTCTAAATCGAATATTGACGATCGAGACCGTCGGAACTAGTGATAGACTCTTACAATTACATGACAACCAAAGTCGCCATGAATTGACGAGCCCTAAGTGTGATATAAATCACAGAGTCGATACGCGTAACGTCTGCAAAAACCGCCCGTCAGTTCGAGATAGGCTGGAATCACGTCTGATAGAGAAATGATTCAGAAACAAGTCCCGAAATTAGAAAATTGAGAATCAAGAATTCCAACATTATAATTGGATTGGCCGTCGCCTTATCGAAGAAAATTAAAATTAGAAAAACGACGTTTCGAACGTCGATGGTAAAATTACCATTTTGCCCCTCAAGCCTTGGCCTTGCATTTACAATTGGATGAGGGCATTTTGGTTATTAACCACACCCCAAGGCTGCCGAAAATGAGGAGAAATAATAGCCCTTGGATGAGCATTGATTGACCCTT
Organism: Rhodomyrtus tomentosa; assembly: GCA_028455895.1. Classification (NCBI taxonomy): domain Eukaryota; kingdom Viridiplantae; phylum Streptophyta; class Magnoliopsida; order Myrtales; family Myrtaceae; genus Rhodomyrtus; species Rhodomyrtus tomentosa. The sequence goes on along the minus strand of JAPCWY010000011.1, from coordinate 36,493,717 downwards.
GGACAAGTGTCAAAGGATTAAACCTTGATGTGGATGTGGACACTTTTAACCTACCATTCAACCAAGTTGACCAAGCCATTTGCGTATATACCTCACCCTCTCTCTCTCTTCGGCCGACCCCCCTCCAATCTTCCGACCATATTCTTCTTCTTCTTCTTCTCTTCCTCACCGAGAAGCTCTAGCCGACCAGACTCGACTGCCAGCTTCGCCATCGTCGACCGCCACCTCCGGCCACCGTCTGGACTCTAGCTGATCGCCAGCCCTTTTCTCATCCTCTTGCCGACATCCTCCAAGTGAAATCAGGTGATTTGACCCACTGAGGAGTTCCGGCCGGCCATTCTTCCGAAAGTCGATGAAAACCGTCGCAGCTGGAGGTAAGCCATTGTTTAGACTCCGCAGGACCTCGAAACCTTTGAATCTTTAGGCCAAATTTTGTGAACATTTAGGGGGCATGTAGAATGAGTTGTGGTAAAAGGTTTAGAGGAATTTGATGGAGTTTTAACCCCAAATGGGTCTTGTGTTTGAAGGGTAAAAACTGACCGATTGAAGACTCAGAGGAACTGGCGTCGTTCAAGGACTTCCCGGTGTCGCCTTGGTTTCAACTTTTTGGTGAGGCTTCCCAACCCTTATAAATACATATTAGCAAGTAGATTAGTGGATAAATTGAGGATTTAAGTTAGTTCAAGGGCTGAATGGTTGAGATATGCATAGAACCGAAAATGCCCTATTTCGGTTCTGTGTATACCAAATCTGTGGGAGGCTGTTGGTGATGGAATTGAGTCCCAAATTCATTGCTGAGATGTATGAAGATGTCAATCGATATGTCAATGAGGTGTATGTTTAGTGAATTGACAAATTGGGCGAGAAAATTGACGAATTGGATGAATTTCCTTAGGTTGCGCGATTAAATCGTTCTTGGGCTAATTGGATCAAACCATTGAAGTGCTTGGAAGGAGAAATTTGTTGAATTAAGCTTGAGTTAAGGAGTTCCTAAACCTTGGCTAGGAGGATTGGACTCGATTGGGTGAATTGAGTGTGTGTTAGATTAATTCTGGGAAGTTTATGGGGTGATTATCCATTGTGTGTCCTTGAGAGATATAGATGACTCGAATGCTTGACAATGCTTGTGTCACGAATTGATTGACCATTTGAATGTTGAATTTAATTGTCTCGTATGCTATAGATGTGTTGTTCGTGCATGAGTTTGCACTTGATTATGTGTTATGAATTGAAATGAGCACTTGGCATGTTTGAGAACTTGTGATACCCTGAGGCGTACGAGACGCGGGGTTGTGTGAATGGATCCTAAGGCGCTATGGTGTAGGGTTTAAATTGAATGGCACCCTGAGGCGTACGAGACGTGAGATTGAAATGGCTTATGTCCTGATGCGTTGAAACGCGGGACGGAGTTTGAGATATGTTGACTCAGGCCTGTAATGAAATTGAAAACCTGATACGTTTACGCGGGTTTGTCAATGTGATGGTCTGAGGCGTATTTATACGGATCAAACCTGAGGCGTTCTAAACGCAGGCGTGAAAATGAGGAGGACTGGAAGGGTGGAAAGTGTGATTTGGAATGGCAATGTGTGTTTGATTCCAATGATGTGATATGGTACCATGTTTGCATGCTTGACACTCGTTTGCATTCGTATGTTATCTAATGACTCTTGAATGCCTCATTTGACTGCATGTGTATTATGTCCTTGATTGTATTTGCCTGAGTGTACGGTTAACCTAACATAGGGTTAAGACCTACCTTACTAAGATGTAAATCTCACCCCGTTGTGGGACCTCATTTTTCTGATCCTAGGCCGTGAGAATGTGGCTAATCAGATTTGTGACTCGAAAGAGATGTCGGTATATTTTGAGGAGTTCTCGAATGGACAAGGAACTGTGTATGTTAGGAAATGTACTGTAGTCTGGGTCGATGAGGGTGGCAGCAGTTGGAAGCCTCATAGGTACGAGGCCTGGTTTAGAAAGGTAGGGGATGTTTCCACGGGACCATTGAAGCCTACTGAGGTACTCCGTGGGGTGATGCCTACCTGGTGTCATCCCGCTCAAGATTTGGTGGAGGCCGAGGGGTCAGTAGCTGGCTCGATAAATATTCTTAAGAGGACCCCGACCCTGGAGGACATTGACGAGATCATCGAGATCGAGACTACCGAGGACGACCAGGTGGAGCCGTCAGTTGACGAGACGCTCGAGGACACTATGGAGGTTTACTTTGAGACTCTCTCGAAGTACGAGCCATCGGAGGATGCTGAGGAGACTAACGACTCTAGTAGCTCGACTTAGGAGTCTGTCTGTTTTTCTGGTCTGATATTTTGATGGTGACCTCAATGCCTGTTTCTTTTGGGAGATTGATGATCGTCTTTTGTACTAGCCTAGTCACCCCTATCGACCAGCATATTTAGTTTGCCCGAGCTCGTGTATGAACAGTTGGGAGTTTATGTATCTATTGATATTCTCGTTATCCAGGTCCCTTTTTATTATTGTACAGAGGAGTTTGTATAGTATCGCTTCCGCGCGCTATTTATATGATATACCTCTTGACCTATGATTGAATCCTAGGACCTCGAGAGAGTTTATGCTTGCAGGGAGTTGCGCGCTCGTGCCTGAGGGCGCGAGACGTGACATCCTCGTTTACTTGGTATCAGAGCAAGGTCAGCTCGATCCGAAGTTGGTTGAGGATTGTAGTGATAAAGAGGATTAAGTTGGGACAAGGACAGGTAGCGAGAGCTTAGGAGACTTCCATGAGGCACGAGATGTATGACATATGACTTGGCGCATGTAATTGGCATTTGGTCTTAACAGGATTGTGGTGATTTATGAGGATTAAGTTTCGCATTCAGCGCTGAAAGTCATTTCTGGATTTTGGCCTATTAAGTGAATAAGCATGGCTAGTTTTGGTGAACTGTTGAAGTGAACGAGATTGAGGAATAGCCATGAACTGCTTATTGAAGTGTCTGTGAAATTAGTTGTGTGGAAGGTCATTATGTTATGACTGTTCCTATTAAGGCATAGCTTAGTAGCTCTAGACTTGATTGGATGAATGAGTTACTAACTCCGTGATGAAATTGTGGTGGTTCAAGCTCAGTAAAAGCATACAAGAATGAGTAATTCATCTAGGAGACCTGGAAGGCCCAAGAGTAGAGCCTCTAGTTCGAGGCCGTCCGTAGCAGAAGACCCGAGAATGGACGGAATACTGAGGGCGCTCGAAAGGATTGGTGACCTCATCGACAAGCAGACCCAGGATAGGGATGCTGTCACAGCCCAAGCGGTAGGAGCTGCAATAGCTGCCGTCAACGCCAACAACGGCAATAATGGGGACAATGGAAACAATGACGATCACGACTAGGGCAATAAGGCAGTGAATGCCCAAGAAGAAATTATTGTGGCCAGGCAGATGGGCCAGTTGGTTGAGCAATATATTAACCTGAAGCCAATCCAGTTTGATGAGACTGGAGACCCCGAACTAGCACCGAGATGGATCGAGAAACTGGAGAAGGCCTTTGGAGTCTTGAGATGTATAGATGAAGATAAAGTACTATTGCGGTGTATCAGCTGGAAGGTACCGCAAATAATTGGTAGGCTGCTACCAAGAATGTAGTCTTTCCAGAAGAAACAGCCTTGACTTGGAATGCCTTTACTATGGCATTCAATGACAAGTATTTCTCGGAGACAGCCCGGGAAAGGAAACAAGTGGAGTTCTTGCAACTGCGTCAAAATCAGCTGACCGTAGACCAGTATGAAGCTGAATTCTCTAGGCTGTCAAGGTACTCACCCCGATCGGTAGAGGATCCCCTGGAGAAGGCGCGGAGATTTCGGGATGGACTAAGGCCTGAGCTTCGCAGCCAGATGATAGCTCTGAACTTAAGGACCTACAAGGAAATCTATGAACGGGAACAAATGATTGAGAAAGACCTGAGGGAGAGGAATGCCACATCTGGATTGCGGTTTAATTCATTCAGGGACAACCGCCAGATTGGTAAGAGACTGGTGGTTGGCAACAGGCGCTTTGTCCCTCCGATAAGAAAGAATATTGTGAAGCCGCCGAACCCATGAATTGGAGCTATTGCCTCTATGGCAGAAGGTATGGTAATGGACCATGCCCGGCAAGAACTAGAGCATGCTTCAAGTGTGGTCAGATGGGCCACTAGATGAGCACTTGCCTGAACCAAGCTCCAGCAAATAGATCTCAAGGGCAACGACCACAAGCTGGACCATCGGCTGCCACTCCCCAAATTGATCAGAATCGACCCCCAGCTCAGGGAAGAATTTATGCCGTAGCCCGCAGGGAAGTAGATGAAACGCCAGGCGTGGTCACAGGTGCGGTTTAATTTTGTGACCAAGCTGCGTATGTTTTGTTTGGTCCTGGCGCAGCATACTCGTTTGTATCTGCTCGGTTTGCTGATTTGGTTGATATGAAGTTAAAACCATTAAGTGTGATTCTGCATGTTGCCACCCCGTTGAAAGATAATGTGTTGGTTTCGTTGGTCTGTACGGATTGTAGAATCATAATTGGCGGTAGTAAGGAGAGTATAGACTTGGCTGTGTTACCCGTGTACGACTTTGATGTGATCATTTGAATGAATTGGTTAGGTAAGCAAAAGGCGGTAGTTGATTGTGGTAGTAAGACAATCCGGTTCTGTCCGGAAGGCCGTCCGAGTTTTGAATTTGTGAGAAGTCGAGGATGAACCTCGATTCCTTTAGTTTCATCTCTTGAAGTGACGAAGTTGATGATTGAAGGATGTCAGGCGTACTTAGTCGCAATTATGGACACGACTGCTGGGAGCCTAAACTAGAAAATATCCCGGTAGTGCGTGAGTTTCCTAACATTTTTACCCAAGGGTTACCGAGGTTGCCACCAGAGCGGGAAATAAAATTTATGATTGAGTTAGCTCTCGGAACGGAGCCGATCTCGAAGGCACCCTATAGGATGTCCTTATCAGAAATGAAAGAGCTAAAGGTGCAAATGCAAGAATTACTAGATAAAGGATTTATCCGACCGAGCGCTTCACTGTGGGGAGCGCCGGTGTTGTTTGTGAGGAAAAAGGATAGGCCCTTGCATCTATGCATCGACTATAGACAATTGAATTAAGTGACAGTGAAGAATAAGTACCCTCTGTCGAGGATTGATGATTTATTTGACCAACTGCAAGGAGCTGCGGAATTCTCTAAAATTGACCTGAGGACCGGGTATCATCAGTAGAGGATTAGCAAAGAAGACATTCCTAAGATCGCTTTCAGGACAAGGTATGGTCACTACGAATTTACTGTGATGCCTTTTGAATTGACCAATGCTCTAGCCGCATTTATGGATTCGATGCATCGAATGTTTAAGGAATTCTTGGATAGATTTGTCATAGTCTTTATTGATGATATTCTGATTTACTCAAAGAGTAACGAAAAACATCTGAGAATTGTTTTGTAAACCCTAAGAGAACACTCGCTTTACGCTAAGTTTAGCAAATGCGAGTTCTGGCTGAATAAAGTAGCGTTTCTTGGCTACGTTGTGTCTGCGGAAGGAATTACGGTAGATCCTGTGAAGATTGAAGCGGTAACGAATTGGCCTAGGCCTACTACGGTCACGGAAGTCCGAAGTTTCTTAGGATTGGCAGGATATTACAGATGTTTCGTGGAGAAGTTTTCATCTATAGCCATTTCACTGACGAGATTGACTAAGAAAGAAACGAAATTCGAATGGACGGATAAGTGCAAAAGGAGTTTCCAAGAGCTCAAGCATCGATTGACAACCGCACCGGTATTAACGATTCCATCAGGGCCTGAAGGCTATGAAATTTATAGCGATGCTTCGCTAAAGGGACTAGGCTGTGTGCTAATGCAACATGGAAGAGTGGTTGCCTACGTATCTCGACAGCTGAGACCGCACGAGATGAACTATCCAACTCACGATTTGGAATTAGCTGCGATCATCTTTGCTCTGAAAATCTGGAGGCATTATTTGTGTGGTGAAAAGTTCTAGATTTATACTGACCACCAGAGCCTGAAGTATCTATTTTCCCAGAAGGAACTGAATATGAGGTAGCGTCGATGGATGGAGTTGCTTAAGATTATGATTGCGACATACTATATCACCCTAAAAGGAAAACAAAGTTGCGGATGCGCTTAGTCGAAAATCGAGTATTGCCTATCTACTGGTGAAAGGGTGGTCGTTATTTGAGATCTTGAGGGATTCTGAGTTCAGATTGGAAGTCTGTCAATTATCTAGCTTGATGGTCACACTGAGAATAGAATCTGAAGTCCAAGAAAGGGTAAAGGCCTTGCAGCATACGGACACAAAAATTTTGAAAATCCTGGAGATGGACGCAATGAAAAGGAAACCGGAATTCCAAGTGTTAAAGGATGAAATCTTGAAATTTCGAGGACGTCTATGCGTGTCAAAGGACAAAAAACTCAGGGAAATGATTTTATCAGAGGCACATAGAAGCAATTATAGCATCCATCCAGGAAGCATGAAGATGTATCAGAACTTGCATAAATATTATTGGTGGAACGGGATAAAAGTGGATGTAGCGAAGTATGTGGCGAAGTGCTTGAGATGCCAGCAGGTGAAAACACAACACTATAAGCCTAGTGGATTATTACAACCATTAGAGATTTCTGAATGGAAGTGAGAACATATAACAATGGATTTTGTGATGGGACTCCCAAGGAGCCAAAGAGGCCATGATTCTATTTAGATAGTCGTGGACAGGTTGACCAAGTCTACACACTTCATTCCTGTGCAAAAGGATTTCACAATGGACAGGTATGCTGAGTTGTATATGCGGCAGATAGTGAGACTATATGGAGTACCCGTGACAATTACTTCGGACAGAGATCCCAAGTTCACAGCGAACTTCTGGAAAAGTCTTCAAGATGCCATGGGGACTCGACTGTAATTTAGTACGACATACCATCCATAAACGGACGGACAATCGGAGAGGACAATTCAGACGCTCAATGATATGTTGCAAGCGTGCGTGATAGACTTCAAAGGTGGATGGGAGGATTAGCTGCATTTGGTGGAGTTTGTATATAATAACAGTTATCAGCAGAGTATTCGGATGACACTGTTTAAAGTGCTTTATGGAAGAGTTTGCGAGACCCCGATTTGTTGGGATGAGGTTGGAGAAAGAAGTATCACATGCCCAGAGTTGGTGGAGCAATCGGTGGAAGCAGTGAAAATAATTCGGGATAGACTGAAGAGGGCACAGAGTCGTCAGAAGAGTTATGTGAATAGATGGCGTAAGTCTTTGGAGTTTCAAGTAGGCGATCGTGTTTTCCTTAAGGTGTTGCTGATGAGGGGATTGTCTCGATTTGGAAAGAAAGGAAAACTGAGTCCAAGGTACGTAGGTCCATTTGAGATTCTGAAACGGATTGGAATCTTAGTCTACAGGCTTGCCTTACCGCCTAATCTATTCCAAGTGCACAACGTCTTCCATGTGTCATGCTACGGAAGTACAAATCGGACCCGACACTTGTACTGGATTATGAGATTGTCGAAGTGGATGATAGAGTATCCTACGTAGAGAAGCCCGTCAGGATCGAAGATCGGAAGGAGCATATTTTGAGGAATAAGATGATTCTATAGGTCAAAGTTGTTTGGGAGCACCATGGAACCGAAGGCGCTACGTGGGAAAGCGAGGAAACGATGAGGCGAAAATACCCCCATTTGTTCGAGTAACTGGTTATTTGTAAATTTCGGGGATGAAATTTGTAAGGAGGGAAGAGTTGTGACATTCTGATTTTTCCTTTCATTTTAGGACTCATTAATGAGAAAGTATCTAATGATGTATTTCAGTCGTATCACGCTCGGATCTAATCAATCTTGAGTTGACTGACCAAAAGGGAAAGGCTAACGCGAGACAAGGTACGTGGACCTATGCAACTCGAATAGGAAATGACACTTTAACCATAAGGATTGTCAAGGGGACATTTAGAGCCATAAAAGGCCGATCTAAGAACGATTAAGGAATGCACTGCTTGCGTTATATTATTGGAGCGCGAGTGATGCCGCTTATCCAATGTATAATTTGCAAAATTTTCCTAAATCGAACAGTGACGATCGAGACCGTCGGAACTAGTGATAGACCCTCACAATTACATGACAATCAAAGTCGCCATGAATTGACGAGCTCTAAGTGTGATATAAATCACAGAGTCGATACGCGTAACGTTTGCAAAAGTCGCCTGTCAGTTCGAGATAGGCTGGAATCATGTTTGATAGAGAAATAATTCATAAACGAGTCCCGAAATTAGAAAATGGAGAATTAAGAATTCCAACATTATAATTGGATTGGTCGTCGCTTTATCGAAGAAAATTGGAATTAGAAAAATGACGTTCCAGACGTCGAGAGTAAAATTACCATTTTGCTCCTCAAGCCTTGGCCTTGCATTTACAATTGAATGAGGGCATTTTGGTCATTAACCACACCCCAAGGCTGCCGAAAATGAGGAGAAATAACAGCACTTGGATGAGCATTGATTGACCCTTGGATAAGTATTGAAGGATTAAGCCTTGATGTGGATGGGGACACTTTTAACCTACCATTCAACCAAGTTGACCAAGCCATTTGTGTATATTCCTCACCCTCTCTCTCTCTTTAGCTGAACCCCCCTCCAATCTGCTAACCATCTTCTTCTTCTTCTTCTTCTCTTCCTAGCCGAGAAGCTCCAGCCGACCAAAACTGACTGTCAGCTTCGCCGCCGTCGACCGTCACCTCCGGCCACCGCTTGGACTAGAGCCGACTGCCAGCCCCTTCCTCATCCTCTTGTCGACATCCTCCAAGTGGAATCAGGTGATTTGACCCACTGAGGAGTTCCGATCGACCATTCTCTCGGAAGTCGACGAAAATCGTCGCAGCTGGAGGTAAGCCACTGTTTAGACTCCGTAGGACCTTGAAACCTTTGAATCTTTTTGCCAAAATTTGTGGACATTTAGGGAACATGTAGAATGAGTTGTGGTAAAACGTTTGGAGGAATTTGATGGATTTTTGACCTCAAATGGGTCTTGTGTTTGAAAGGCAAAAACTGACCGGTTGAAGACTCGGAGGAACCGGCGCCGTTCAAGGACTTCCCAGCTTCGCCTTGGCTTCAAATTTTCGGTGAGACTTCCCAACCCTTAGAACTACATATTAGCAAGTAGATTAGTGGATAAATTGAGGATTTAAGTTAGTTTAAGGGTTAAATGGTTGAGATATACACAGAACTGAAAATGCCCTGTTTCGGTTCTGTGCATACCGAATCTGTGGGAGGCTGTTGGTGATGGAATTGAGTCCCAAATTCATCATTGAGATGTATGAAAATGTCAATAGATATGTCAATGAGGTATATGTTTAGTGAATTGACAAATTGGGCAAGAAAATTGACGAATTAGATGAATTTCCTTATGTTGCGCGATTGACTTGTTCTTGGGCTAATTGGACCGAACCATTGAAGTGCTTGGAAGGAGAAATTTGTTGAATTAAACTTGAGGTAAGGAGTTCCTAAACCTTGGCTAGGAGAATTGGACTCGATTGGGTGAATTGAGTGTGCGTTAGATTGATTCTGGGAAGTTTATGGGGTGATTATCCATTGTGTGTCCTTGAGAGATATAGGTGACTCGAATGCTTGACAATGCTTGTGTCACGAATTGATTGTCCATTTAAATGTTGAATATAATTGTCTCGCATGCCATAGATGTGTTGTTCGAGCATGAGTTTGCACTTGATTATGTGTTATGAATTGAAATGAGCACTTGGCATGTTTGAGAACTTGTGATACCTTGAGGCGTACGAGACGCGGGGTTGTGTGAATTGATACCCTTAGGCACTGAGGCGCGGGGTTTGAATTGAATATGACCCTGAGGCGTACAAGACGCGGGGTTGAAATGGCCAATGTCCTGATGCGTTGAAACGCGAGACGGAGTTTGAGATGTGTCGACACGGGCTTGTAATGAAATTAAAAACCTGATGCGTTTACACGGGTTTGTCAATGTGATGGTCCGAGGCGTACTTACGCAGACCGACCTGAGGCGTTCTAAATGCGGGCGTGAAAATGAGGAGGACTGGAAGGGTGAAAAGTGTGATTTGGCATGGTAATGTGCGTTTGATTCCAGTAATGTGATATGGTGCCTTGATTGCATGCTTGACACTCGTTTGCACCCGTATGTTATCTAATGACTGTTGCATGCCTCGTTTAACTGCATGTGTGTTATGTCCTTAATTGTATTCGCTTGAGTGTACGGTCAACTTAACTTGGGGTTAGGACCTATCTTACTGAGATGTAAATCTCACCCCGTTGTGGGACCCCATTTTTTAGATCCTAGGCCGTGAAAATGTGCCAATCAGATTTGGTGACCCGAAAGAGATGTCGGTATATTTTGACGAGTTTCCGGACGGACAGGGAACCATGTATGTTAGGAAATATACTGTAGTCTGGGTCGATGAGGGTGGCAGAAGTTGGAAACCTCATAGGTGCGAGGCCTGGTTTACAAAGGTAGGGAATGTTTCCACGGGACCATTGAAGCCCACTGAGGTACCCCATGGGGTGATCCTTAACTGGTGTCATCCCGCTCGGGATTGGATGGAGGTCGAGGGGTCAGTAGATGGCTCGAGAAATGTTCTTGAGAGGACCCCGACCTTGGAGGACACTGACGAGGTTATCGAGATCGAGGCTACCGAGGACGACTAGGTGGAGTCGTCAGTTGACGAGACACTCGAGGACACTGTGGAGGTTTGCTTTGAGACTCTCTCGGAGTACGAGCTATAGGAGGATGCTGAGGAGACTGACGACTCCAGTATCTCGACTTAGGAGTCTCTGTCTATTTTTCTAGTATGATATTTTGATTGTGACCTCAATGCCTATTTCTTTTGGGATATTGATGATTGTCTTTTGTACTAGCCTAGTCACCCCTACCGACCAGCATGTTTAGTTTGCCTGAGCTCGTGTATGAATAGTTGGGAGTTTATGTATCATTGATATTCTCGTTACCCAGGTTCCTTTCTATTATTGTACAGAGGAGTTTGTATATTATCGCTTCCCGCGCTATCTATATGATATATCTCTCAACCTATGATTGAATCTTGGGACCTCGAGAGAGTTTATACTTGCAGGGAGTTGCGCGCTCTTGCCTAAAGGTGCGGGGCGTGACAACTAGCCCTGCTGGTGGCATCATGGGGGCGGGTATAGCAGGGACGATTGACGGAGGAATCTGGATGAATAAGAGGTTCCAGACTAAGTTCTATCACTCTACACCATTGCTCTGCTCTCGCTACTCCATCATTGTCACTGGCGCCTCTTCAACCTCAAAGGTTGGCCTCTCCTCAAGCCTGACCTCTTCTGCTCCGACTCTGTCGCTGTTCTCGGGGTCATAGATGTGACTAAATCACAGGTAGACAAGATTGCTTGTATCAATTTTCTCTACATTGACGATATATGTTATATTTTTCCCTATATTCCTGTGGTTAGTCCCAACAACGGTCTTGATTTTTATGGTTACCATTCAACAGAAGCATAGAAAGAGTGCCAATTATTGACACCTAATTTTGGATTAGTTCTTTTTCGAGCTTATGTTTTTTAGAAAATTTATAATAAGCCTAAAAATTGCAAAATCAACTTTGGTGGCCTTGGCCAAGCCTAAGGAACCTTTTTTGACCAAAAAATAATTTTTCATATTTTTTAGTATTTTCAGAAAATAGGAAAATACTAAAAAATTCAAGAAAAATAGCATTCGAGGTCACAAAAATATGAAAAATAGTAAATATTTTATTTTAATTCCCTTATCTTATTGACCTCATAAAAAGTCCAACTTCAAGTTTAATTTTCTTTTTTTTTTGTTATACATATGATTGAATTTGGTAAAAAAATCAATTGAGTCTTTTAATTTGTAATTTTAGCATTTTTAGGGTCTTGACATTCATTTTGATTGTCCTTTATTGCAATTTAGCCAAATTATTTGTACAAATTGCTCAATTGCATGAATTGGGCAAAATTGCATACTCAATTGCAATTTAGTCTATGAATTTGGGCATAATTAAAATTATTTTCAATTCAGGAATTATATTTACAAATTGAGGCTACTACTCAATGTTTTTCATTATTCTGAGTCGATTGACATAGGTGGTTTGGATCAATTTTACTATTTAAGCCCTCAATTGCATAATTTTTCGAATTGTAATTAAATGAAAATTTGGGGGTCTTGCATAAATTGACATGAACTTTTGGCCAAAATCACATTTTTAGATAATATCCATGTCCTAAATTCGATTATGAGGTTTAAATTGCGAACATTCCCCATCGATTTTGATTAATTTTGAAAATTGCAAGTCGGAACCAGTTCGGACTAGTCAGATCGCCCGGATCGGTCAGACATATCGAACCGATCAGACCGGTCGAACCGGTCCGGTACAGTGTCATCTTCATCCTCAGGATTCCCGTGCAAATAAGCAATACCAGGTTGAATTTTGACACCAAAATTGATCGACCAATCAACTATAATTGGAGGAGCATTGGTAGGTGTATTATTCTCCTCACCCTTCCCCGTTGATTGGTACCGAAATCGCGACCAATGGTCACCGGAGGAGGATGAAATTGACTGGTCAAGCTTAGGAATTGCCAAAAGTCAACGAAGCCACACTCAGCTCAAAGCCACGCCAAATTTGTGCGAAATGAGGCTTGTCAGAAGACTAAACAAGCATTTGTAGTCGGTTAGTCCCCCTTGATTGGTGGCAAAATTTTGAAATGGGATATAGCCTTTGAAGGCTTTCAAGAACGAAAAAGAAGGGGGATTCTATTTCTAGAGGAGAACATAATCGAAAGAGAAGGAGAGAGGAGAGAGAGAGCTCGCTCTCCAACTATCATTTTAGAGAGCTTGAGCTCGAAGAACACGGCATTGGTCAGGTCATTATAAGCTAGACCGAAGCCGAATATCACCTTCAGGAGTCCGACGAAGCACGTAGGAAGCGATCGTGATCGGCGGCGTTGCTTGAAATGTCGAGAAATGGTGAGTCAACTTTCGAGCTTCATCTTTAACCTTCAATGGCGGATCTTCGTTTCTGTTTCAATTTTCACAATTGATGTGTGCAAAATACCTCTAAGACATTACTAAGCATTTCTCTGTGTTTTGATTGCATTGAAATTGAGTCAAACCTCGCATTTGAACTTCGTCGCCATTGTCGACCCTGTTAAAGCTTTCCTAGCTCAAGCTAGCCTAAACTAGGTCAATCGGACTTGTAGGTAAGTGTTATGAACCCATATAGATGCGATTGTGTGAAGGAATTGGCTCGATATGCTCTTTGTTGCTTGGTTGAACTTCCATGGCCATAATCGGCATTTTGCATGTTGCACATGATTCAATAGATGAAATGCTATGATTCTCAGATATGTTAAACTAGAGACTAGTACGAGTCGAACGACATCGGTTTCTCGTTAATTGGTCTGTGTTTGGTCGTTGATCGGAGTCGGAGAAGTCTCAACCATTCGTTTAGTTGCAGTCAAGAGGTTGAAGACAAAGTTAACATGGCAGAGTCAACAAGTCTAAGGTCTAGGTGGCATTCTATGATTGGTCCACGGGGATGTCGAGTCAGCTCGACCATTAGTCTGTTAGGCTGAGTCAGTTTTGATCCAACGACTGAGGTTAATCAACCCTTATTTTTAATGGCTGATCGATTAGTAATTAGGAATATTCGAAAATGATTTTAAAATCAGAAAATCAGAACAGATTGAAACGGTGTCATTTAGGTTAGTGGTCGAGCGGCTTCGTTTAGGTTAGTGAGGATGGACGGTCCAGATCGAGTCTTGGCTTTTAATCGTGGCCGTAGGTTTAAGTAATCAGATCGGACGGTTGAGAAGTTGTCGGCTTTAGATCTGAGCCGTAAGTTTTATTCAGTTGATCCTGAGGGCGGAGAGTAGCTATGTGGTTCAATAGGAGCTGTCGGATTAAATCCGAATAACCGAAAAATAAAAAAAGATGGAACGACGTCGTTTTGGTATGATCGGTCGCGCGGGTCTAGGTCTAGGCCAGGTTCAGATCCGAGTGGATCGGGTTGACCCGGTCCGAATCATATTTTTTTTAATAAAAAATTCAAAAATGATTTTAAAAATCATAAAAAAATCAAAAAATTCTAGAAAATTCTTAAATATGCTAGAAAAATCCTAGAAAATCCCCAAAAAAATGTAGTAAAATTGTGGAAAACTCCAATCACTGCAAAAACTTTCAAAAATCGAGAAATGACCACAGATAACTAGTCAATCATATTTTTGGGATTTCTTATTCGTTCTTTTAGAAATTGACGATCTTACCCTTTAGGGGTAAATCGCCTCTGCTTTGTATATGAGATAGGTCGAGAATGCCAAGACAAGAATTAGGGTCAATTAGGTGATCAATTTTTCTGCTTCGGATTTCGAATCTTGTCCTTTTTCTGAAAATGACGATTTTACCCCTTAAAGGGTAAATCGCCTTTCTTATTCCAATCGAGTCGTGAAAATTGCTCAAAATTAGGATTTGGGTCTGGTGGTCGACCAATTCTTTTGTTTGGGGTTTTCACTTCTCATCACCTTCCGTAATGACGATTTTACCCCCTCCAAGGGTAAATCACTTCTAAAATTCCAAAACAAATTCTAAAAATTCCCAAAAAAGAAGGAAATGGATCGGCTTAGTGACCAATCCTATTTCCACCACCTTTTGACTCTACATTTCAGCTGAAATGACAAATTTTCCCTTTCAGAAAAAATTATCCCAAAATTCTTCAAAATTATGATTTTGCCCATCAAGGGTAAATCATGTTAAGAACACTTTTGAGCCTTGATTGACGTTTCTCTAGGATAACAGGGCCTTATTAGGGATGCCATGTTGTGTTCATGTGATTTATCCACACCTTTTTTATCCTCGATTTATGCATTTATTTTTACTGATTGTGAGTGCTAGGATAGTCACTCTTATCTGCATGAATTCCTAGATTTAGAGTCTATGGCCCACTCATCCGCATGAAATCTTAGGGTTAGATAAATCATTCAACTTATGTGCCGAAAGGGCGTCAACTCTGATAGTTGGCGTAATAAAGTCCTCGATCTCGTTTCTCTGATTTCCGTAAAATCGAATAGAGTGCTCCCAATTATTCGATAGGATTTCCAACCGTACTTTCCACGAAACTATTGGTGGCGACTCCTTGGCATGTATATATATCACATGTCACTAAATCGCACCGAAAGTCGACTACGTATACCACCGTTGCGATTTGGGCAACGGACCTTGGGAGAGACTCATGTTTGTTCAGACATCGAACGGCCCATTAGCCCACTAGCCTCCCAATGCGACAGGTCCAAGTGGGTCGCGACAGAATGGCGATTCCACTATGGACCTTTATTCCAAACCAGAATCTCTGGTTAGGAATTTTAAAGGACTTGAATCGATTAAAAGGTTGATTGGTTTATCTGACCCCATTTTCTACAGATGCTCTCGAAGGTGAGGCGTCACGCCTCGTGCCTCGGGTACGTGCGCGCAACTCCCTGCAAGCATAAACTCTCTCGAGGTCCCAAGATTCACATAAATCGAGAGATGTACCATATCGATAGCATGCGGAAGCGATAATATACAAACTTCTCCATACAATAATAAAAAGAGACGTGGGTAACGAGAGTACCAATAAATATATAAACTCCCAAATGTTCATACAAGAGCACTAGCAATTTAAACCTGCTGGTTGGTAGGGGTGGCAGGATTAGTACAAAAGACGATCATCAACATCTCCAAAAGAAACAGGGCATCGAGTTCACCATCAAAATATCAGACCAGAAAAAAAATAGAAACTCATAAGTTGAATTACTGGAGTCGTCAGTCTCCTCAGCCTCCTCAATAGGCTCGTACTCCGAGAGGGTCTCCAAGCAAACCTCCGCGGTATCCTCCATCGTCTCGTCAGTTGACGACTCCACCAAGTCGTCCTCGGTAGCTTTGATCTTGATGACCTCGTTAGTGTCCTCCAAGATTGGGGTCCTCTCGGGAACATTCCTTAAGCCAACTATTGATCCCTCAGCCTCCACTGAATTTCGAGAGGAATGACACCAACTAGGGATTACCCCACGTGGTACTTCAGTGGGCTTCAATGGTCCCGTAATAACTTCCCCTACCCTCTTAAACCAAGCCTCGAACCTATGAGGCTTCCAGCTCTTTCCACCCTCGTCAACCCAGACTACCGTGTACTTCCTAACGTATATGGTTCCTTGTCCGTTCGGGAACTCCTCAAAATAAGTGGATATTTCCTTCAAGTCATCAAATTCGATTGGCCACATTTTCACAGCCTAGGATCTGAAAATGGGGTACCACAACGGGGTGAGATTTACATCTCAGCAAGGTAGGTCTTAACCCTAGGTCAGGCTGACCGTACACTCAAGCTAATGCAACCAAGGACAAAACGCACATGCAATCACATGAGGCATTCAACAGTCATTATATAACATACGGGTGCGAACAAATGTCAAGCATGCAATTATGGTGCCATATCACATTATTGGAATCAAATACATGTTGCCAAGCCAGATCACACTTTCCACCCTTCCAGTCCTCCTCATTATCACGCCCGCGTTTAGAACGCCTCAGGCTCGGTTCGCGTAAATATGCCTCAGACCATCACATTGACAAATTCGCGTAAACGCATCGGGTTTTCAATTTCATTCTAGGCCTGTGTCGACACATCTCAAATTTCGTCCCGCGTCTCAACGCATCAGGATATTGGCTATTTCAACCCCGCGTCTCATACGCCTCAAGGTACCATTCAACTCAAACTACGCGCCTCAGCGCCTCAGGGTATCCATCCACACAACCCCGCGTCTTAATGCCTCAGGATGTCACAAATTTCTCAGCCATGCCAAATGCTCATTTCAATTCAGCACACATGATCAGTGCGAACTCATGCAACGAGCAACACATCTTTGGCATGCGAGACAATTAAATTCAACACTCAAATGCGACAATCAATTCATGACATAAACATTGTTGAGCATTCAAGCCATCTATATCTCTCAAGGATGGACAATAGATAATCTCACCATAAACTTTTAAGAACCAATCTAATTCACACTCCATTCACCCAATCGAGTCCAATCCTCCTGGCCAAGGTTTAGGAACTTCTTACCTTTGGCTTAATTCAGCAAAATTGTCCTTCCAAGCACACCAATGGTTCGGTTCTATTAGTCCAAGAACGAGTTAATCGTGCAACCTAAGAAAATTCATCCAATTCGTCAATTTTCTCGTCCAATTTGTCAATTCACTAAACATACACCTCATTAACATATTCATCAACATCCAAATATGTCTCAACGATGAATTGGGGACTCAATTCCATCACCAACAGCCCCCCACAGATTCGGTATACACAAAACCGAAACAAGGCATTTTTGATTTTGTGCATATCTCAACCAATCAGCCCTTAAACTAACTTAAATCCTCAATTTATCTACTAATCTACTTGCTTAAATGTAGTTCTAGGAGTTGGGAAGCCTCACCAAAAATTTGAAGTCAAGGCGACGCCGGGAAGTCCTTGAACGAACCTTAATCCTCCAAGTTCTCAACCGGTCAGTTTTTGTCCTTCAAACGCAAGACCCATTTAGGGTTAAAAATCCATCAAATTCATCCAAAATTTTTATCACAACTTAGTCTAGTTGTCCTCTATATGTCCACAAAATTTGGCCGAAAGATTCAAAGGTTTCAAGGTCCTATGGAGTCTAAACAGTGGCTTACCTCTAGCAGCGACGATTTTCATCGACTTCCGGAAGAATGGCCGGCCGGAACTCCTCAGTGGGTCAAATGACTTGATTCCACTTGGAGGTTGTCGACAAGAGGATGAGGAAGGTGCTGGCGATTGGCTCGAGTCTAGGCGGTGGCCAGAGGTGGCGGTCGACGGCAACGAAATCGGTGGTAGAATCTAGTCGACGTGGAGCTTCTCGGTGAGGAAGAAGAAGAAGAGAAATGGTAGATGGTGGTGATGCTCGGCTGAAGAGGGAGAGAGAGAGTGGTATATACAAAATTTG
Organism: Rhodomyrtus tomentosa; assembly: GCA_028455895.1. Taxonomy (NCBI): domain Eukaryota; kingdom Viridiplantae; phylum Streptophyta; class Magnoliopsida; order Myrtales; family Myrtaceae; genus Rhodomyrtus; species Rhodomyrtus tomentosa. Next base: position 36,475,708 of record JAPCWY010000011.1, on the reverse strand, counting down.
AGGGTCAACCAAGGTTGAATGGTAGGTTAAAAGTGTCCCCATCTACATCAATGCCTAATCCTTTTACACTTGTCCATGTGTCAATCAATGTTTCATCCAATGGCTGCCAATTTCTCCAATTTTCGACAGCTATAGTGAGGTATCAATGACCAAAATTCCCTTGTCCAATTATTAAGGCAAGGCTAAGGCTTGAGGGGCAAAATGGTAATTTTACCCTCGACGTCTGAAACGTCGTTTTTCTAATTTCAATTTTCTTCAATAAGGCGACGATCAATTCAATTATAATGTTGGAATTCTTGGTTCTCTATTTTTTAATTTCGAGACTCGTTTCTGAATCATTTCTCTACCAAACATGGTTCTAGCCTATCTCGAACTGAGGGGTGGTTTTTGCAGACATTACGCGTATCGACCTTGTGATTCATATCACAATTAGGGCTCGTCAATTTATGACGACTTTGGTTGTCATATAATGGCAAGGGTCTATCACTAGTTCCGACGGTCTCAATCGTCACTGTTCGATTTAGGAAAATTTTGCTAATTATATATTGGTTAAGAGGCATCACCGGCGCTCTAATCGTATAACGCTAGCAATGAATTCCTTAATCTTTCTTAGATCGGCCTTTTATGGCTTTAAATGTCCCATCGACAATCCTTATGGTCAAAGTGCCATTTCTTATTCGAGTTCCCTAGGTCTATGTACTTTGTCTCGCGTTAGCCTTTTCCTTTTGGTCAGTTAACTCAAATTGATCAGATTCGAGCGAGATACGACTGAAATACATCGTTAGATACATTCTCATTAATGAGTCTCCAAATGACAGGAAAAATTAGAATGTCACATGAGGTATGTATCATAACCATTGTGTTAAATGTTTTTGCAGATTGAAGAAATAATGGGTGGAGTGTTTGCTGACATTGTTTCTGTAGGTTGGAGTTGGGAATGTATTTTATTTTACGCACATATTAAAGCGGTATTTGATACAAACTATTGTGCATGGCATTGCATTGTGATGATCACGACAATCTCACACACTAGCGATCAAACCCCGACTGCAACTATCTCTAGGTTACCTTAGACAAGGAAAGGGTGCGAAAAGATCTCATGTTTGATGGCACTTGAGACTTTCGTGTTCGTTCCCGCTCACAATTCAAATTGGTGATATCTAGCCCTCTTGGGTGGGTACTCTTAAGGAGGAGTCTGTCATATTTGGATCGTGGGAACCTAAGCCATAGGGTCCTCACCTGATTTTCGATTTTTAGAGTATATTCCCACTTGTCTCATGTGTATGCCTATGGAAGGTTGGTATACCTAAAATCACTCATTATTACAAAGGAATATTTGATGTTCCCTGAGTTTCGGTTGGTAAGGCATTTACTTTTGATGTATTTCAGTATTTCTTGTTTCATAGAATGGTCATGTATTCCATATTATTCACATCTACATACATTGCATACATTTTTAAATCATCCAAGTGACTGATCGAAACAACGATGATAGGGGATATGATGTCGCTGTTGCCTAGAAGTTCGACAGAGTTAGTGACCTTCGAGTATCTAAGGAAAGTCACTCATCCTGGGCCGAACACAAGGTTGCACTTTACTAGATTTGTGCATGGTCGAGAGATGACTGGGCGTAAGCTGGGATATGCCGAAGATTGCCAAACTAGTTACTACGTTGATAACCTTAGGTTTAAGCGGCATGTAGACGAAAGATTCAAGGATTATGTAGAGGTGAAAAGACAGTATTGCAACAGCTTAGTTAGAGAAGTATATGCCCGCCAAAAAGTTGAACGTCAAGCCAGGGAGAACAGACCAATGATCACTCTTTGGGGAAAGAAGAGACGCCCTGCGACCAAGATGAAGCCGAAGATCATCACACTCAAAAAGACAAAATCCAAAAAGACCTCGAAAGTCATTATACCATGGACCAGAGAATGGCTAGAGGAGCTAAAGCATCTCAACCGGCCTACCGAAGATTATTCTTCACACTCTGAGGGACGCTCAACTAGGAAAGAAGTCCTGATCACCAAACCGTATCCTGAAGAGGGGCAAGACAAAGATGAAATCAAGGAGAAACCCCCAATGGATCATTACTCCGAAGAAGATTAAATCTTGGAGAGGGATAATTTAGATCCCACATTCCATTGGTCTTTCATGGCTTTCTTGTTTTAGAATAAATCTGATTGGCATCTCCCTCCTCTCAAGGCCCCTCTATATTTCTCTTTCATAGTGTATCCTTTTTGTAATAAGGAATTTACTCCGCTGTGCTTAAAGTTAATGTTTTGACCAATGGAATGTGACGTTGTTATTTCCTTTAATCACTGAGATGATTCTAATTTATTGCATGATTCACTTGTTTAAAATTCAAATTAGACCTTGAGTCAGGTCTTTCGTTCCTGAAAGGGATTCTAATTTCCATTTCATTAACTGAAATATGCAATTAAATCAGTTCATGTAAATTTCATGACATTTACAAGATCACATGTTTAAAGTAATCTTTGGCGATTGATTTTTCAAAATCATTTGCATATTTTAGACTTGATGGAAAAGAATGATATCCAAGTGCTCAAAGTCCCTCGAGCTGAGCTCCTAACTTGATGGGACAACATAGGTGAAGCTAGCCAGAAGTACACCAGATCGCGACTAGGATATCTATTGGAGCTGCTAAAGATTGAATGTCCACTTGCCTTTATTTAAGCCATGGCGCTTTATTGGGATCCTACCATCTTGACGTTCTGCACGGAAGGACTGGAGGTTACCCCTACCCTTGAAGAATATAGCGCTGCCATTCGAGTTGACTTTACTCACTCATTAGTCCAACCTTCTATAGAGTTTGAGCCTTTGAGTCAACTAGTTGAATTCCTTGATACAAACCTCAATAAAATCAAAGCAGATGCCAAAAGTAATTCTGGACGAGTTTCCCTATCCTTTATTCTAGATAAATTTCCCAACCTCTCTATTAGCAAATGAACTAAATCTGATAGAGCTTTCGTCTTGACATTATTTAGTTTTGTGCTATTTCCAATTTCATATGTTGCTTTTGACCCTATCATGGCTGTAGTGGTTAAACAAGTCTGTTACGGGTGGGATTATTCGAACTTTATCCTTGCCGAAACCTTTCTCTCCCTGAACCGTTTTAGAAAAAATAAGAAGGGAATCTTTAGAGTCTCTAGTGGTCTCCTATATATGTGGTTCACATCTCATTTCAAACAATTTCATATCTGCATGGGATTTACTGAGATTAGCTCCGATGCCCATCCTATTAGAACTTTCATCAAAACTCACACACGTATTCTTAAGTTCAATTTTAAAGAATGGAGGGAATTTCTTAGAACTCTAAAACTAGAGCAACTTCGATGGCGGCTTAGATTACCAATATTAGGTAAAGCCAGACTTGCATGCAATGGTAAAGACCCAGTCCTCTTGTTAGGATTCACAAGTGCCACCGCATATTACACAGGGAGGATTACCCGACAGTTTGGGGCATTGCAAGAGATCCCTTCATCGCCGCGATTAGGTGTCTTCTCGTTTGATAAGCCGAGAGAGATCCTCACAAGGAAAAGGAAGAAGCAGTTCGAAACCAAGGTGGAGTTCATCATACATTCTTTGAAAAAATCCTAGACTGAAGAAGTAAAGTGGCCAAATGATATGACTCATGAGATGAATACTCATAGGGCTTCTGCATAATACATTCGACACTTTGAGGCGACCAAAGTAGCTTTGTCGAGCCTTACGTGCCTAAATACACGTGCCGTACGTGCCTGGAGTAGAGCGTATATACCTGAAGATATGAGATCGCCGTCATATTCGGGAGATAAGGAGTCTCAGACTGAAGGACTCGATCTCTGCTGGGACGATGAGGGTGCATTAGACCCCAAGCGCCTTAAGCTTGGATAAGACTTTTTTGTCAAGTCTAAAATATGTGAACATTATGATGTTTTCTTTGCATTTGAATACTCATTTGTATTAAATGTTACTTTTGGCACGTGTGTATGCGCATAGGCATGTTGTGTCGATACATAAAAAACTATCGTCAAAGATTACACTTCTTTTAATTTCATGAATTCTCTTGGCGAATTATTGAAAGAACTACTCATGTGAGATTAAAGCTCACAAGGTAGTCCTTTTTCTCAATCATCAGTAGAAAACGTGCAATTGAAGGAATCCAGTACTCTCCTTATCTATCCTAAAAAGATACTTGTTATTTTCAAATAAACAGGTACTCTCCAATCACAGAATTACCTAAACATCATTTCCGTACTCGACTTAAGACAATGATGGAACAACAAGAATTGACTCCACGAGTAGGCATGCTGGAAACCCAAATAACTACTATGACTACCATAATGGCTGAGATTAAGGTAATGTTGGAAGCCTTCCAAGCTAGACAAACAACAATACCTAACTTGAACGACTCAGGTCAACCCTCAATGCCCAATACGATTGACAAAGGGACAGCTGAAGGTGCCCAACACGTCGTAGATGATACTCGTATGCCGAATGTCTAGTCACAGCTGAAGACATTCCCTATTGTCATTAATCTCGAGAAAGAGGAAAAGGGAAAATGAGTTGTGAAAACTAAAATCGAGGCTAAGAGAATAGCCAAAATTGAGAAATGTTTGAGCAGTCAGGGTTATGAGTTAGCTCATTTTGACAAGATATCTCCTTTTGACAAAGTGGAGACTCCTCCTGACTACAAAGAGCCAGACTTTGTAGGAAAGTACAATGGGGCAGGCTATCCGCGTGCTTACCTCAAATATTATATGCGTAAGATGGCGTACTATTTTGACTACATTCCACTGTTGACGAATACGTTCCAAGAGAGTTTGGTTAACGTCGCTCTGGTTTGGTTTATAGAGTTAGACCTTGATGACTATGATGGATGGGAAGATCTTGCTAAAGATTTCCTTTGGCAATATAAGTTTAACACAGTTACGGTCCCGACGAGGGAAGATTTATTGCGAGTTGTGAAAGGAAGAAGCGAAATAATTAGAACATATGCCTAGAGATGGTGAGTTTTGGCAACCCAAGTAAAGCTGCCGACTCCTGAAGATGATTTGATTGACCTGTTCTTGAAGGCACTTCCATAAGAGTATTTCGATAGATTAAACACCTCAGGGTGCCAAACTTTTGCACATTTAATAAAGGTGGCTGAGAGATTGAAGTGCGTTTTAAGAGAAAGAAGGCTGCATGAAACTTCAACAAGAAAGCAATATCCCCCGAGAAAAGAAAAGGAGACTGAAGTTGATATAACCTTTGTACCGGATTTCCATAAGCCCAAGATATTCACTAACTCTAATTAGACCAAAGGAGGATCATCATGGTTAATATCTAAAGGACAAGAGCCTAGGAAGAGGCAGCCTCAGAAGCAATTTTCCCAGCTCCCAAGATAGTTATCCAAGTTACTCCCGATGCTATTAGAGCAACACTTGGTGGTAAAGGAACCTCCTAGAGCAAATTCGGTGAAGTACCCTAGTTTCGATGAAAGCCAAACTTGCACCTATCATATGGGAAAAAGAGGACACAATGTGGACAACTGCTATATCCTTAAGTTGAAGGTTCAATCTCTCATTGACAGTCAGATTTTGAAGTTTGATGATGTAGCTCCAAATGTGCAAGAAAAACCACTTCCTGACCACCAAGCAGTTGGTGCAATATTCGTTGATGAGGAAGAAAACCGCTTAGAGTTTAAGGTGAATGTATCCAAATTAACCAACATTCTGGCGATCGCTTCGTCGTATCTAAAGGAGGGAGAAGTGTAAGAAGTTATGTATCGCCAAGATGATGAGCCTAGGGATAATGGCAAACATTGTTGACGAAAGGTTTGAAGGAATTAAGGCATCAGTGAACCTAGAATGGAACAGGTTTGTGGTTGAAACCGAGCAAGAAAATATGTGGAATGTCCCTCACGAAAGTTTGGTAGGCGACGTAGAATTGATTACTAAACCAGAAGAACAACTTGACGAAGACGAACTGGAAGCTACCAAGCGAAGTCTGGCTGATAGCAGATTTGTGATTGAAGCACTAGAAAGAGGCAAAGCTATAGATAATCTGGGCGATAATTCGAGTAGATACAACTTTAAAGTGAAATACTTCGCTCCTCCCAATTTTTTTCCAAAAAATAGAGGATATTATACCCGATGGATGGGGAGGTATGGATAATCCTATTCAATCAGAGGTCTTGGAAGACGTGATAAAACCTATTGCAGAAGAACCCGAATAATCACTCAACCAAGTGATATCAGAACATTTCTTATGCATCGAAGAGCAAGTAAATGATGGGAGATGCAGGATGTGTCACTTTGATTGGCAATATGTAGTCATTCTCAGACGACAAATGACAAGCTTGACACAAAGCAATACGTCAGGATGGAAAAATTAAGAGTTCAGTGGTAAAGCTTGACTGAACTATTCAAGAAAGTGAGAAAACACTTGATCTTTGCAACTTCAGCAGAATCAAGTGTTGCTAACAGGTATCACTAGTTAGAATACGAAGACTTCCCAAAAGACTTTGGCAATACTGTGGTGATGGTTGAAACTGCTACAACTGTGGTGATCAAACTAGGTGAGCTTGACAGCCTAAGCCAAGAAGATGGTTGTCCGGTTAAACTCATTATGATTCGCCTATCAAAAGATGAAACAGGCGATGAATCTGAACCAGAGGCATCCTGCCTGACGACAGTAACCATAAAAGTCTCGCTGGTAGAAGATTATGACCCTAAGACAGTCCATTGGAACCATGGGATGGGCGAAATAGATGCTGTGATGAGGTTTAGAGGATTTTATGTCCCGAGGGAAGGCGAATATGAAAAGAAAGAAGTTTCGAAAGAAGATGTGGAAAAACTCATATCCATCATTAAAACTAGCGAGTTCGAGGTAATAGAGCAGTTTAGGAAGATGCCGACCCAAATATCTCTGTTAGATTTGTTCATCAACTTAGAGAAACATAAAGATGCATTGTTGAAAATATTGAATGAAGTATATGTCCCTGAAACTATCAACGATGTACAGTTGGGAGACTTTGTGGAGGCAATCCTTCTAAAAAATCAATTAAGCTTCTTAGACGAAAACTTCCCCATAGAAAGAAGAGGGCACAACAAGGCCTTATAGATCATTGCACACTGTAATGGGAAGAGAGTAGCACATGTTTTAATTGACAACGGATATGCTTTTAACATCTGCCCTTTGGCTACATTGAGAAGTTTGGGCATTAAAGAGGAAATGATTCGAACCTCTAAGACAACCATTATAGCTTTTGATGAGATGACAAAGACGACAATGGGCGAAATCGAGCTGGATGTGCTCATTGACCCAATCAAATTTTCCATAAACTTTCAAATAATGGACTTACCGAGCGCATTTGGATTCCTATTAGGGAGACCCTGGATTCACATTGCTGGAGCCGTGCCTTCAAGTCTGCATCAAAAGGTGCGATTCGTGGTTAATGCGAAAGTGGTTACCATCCATGGAGAAGTTGATTTCTTCGCGTATTAGAATAGCGCTATCCCCTACATTAGGCCAGAAGTTAAGCAAGATGCGAGCTACCATTCCCTGGAACTAGTGGCAGTGGTCCACACTCCCATGGGGGTAAAACTGAAGGTCCCTTTCATCTTTAAAGCTAACTTTTTACCAACTAAGATGCTACCAGCATATGGATTCAATCTAGGAAAAGGTCTAGGCAAGCATAGTCAAGGAATTAGCGTTCCTCTACAGTTAAAGTCCAACGAGCATAAGATAGGCTTGGGTTATCAGGACACTCGCATCGGTGATTTTACCTCCAAGACAGCAGGCCAAGGCCGAGGCAAGAGCCGTGGATACCAGAAAAACCAGAAAGATTTCTTCATTGGTTCTGCAGCCTAGAAAGGCAAGTCTAAAATGTTCAGTAGCCCTTTGAACGAGTATTTCAGCAAAGGCTCTAAGTGGTTGTCAGAAGAAAGGATAACTCCGTCAGCGGAACCAGATCTAGCAAATCCTTTTCTGGGATATGACTCTGTGAACGTTATCATAGAGTGGCTTGATGATGAAGCCAGTACTTCTAAGTAAAGAAACCTCTCCCTTGCTTTTTATACTGCACTTAAATTCCTGTATTTTTTTTACACTTTTCATTTTTGTTGTTTGAGGTAAGTGTAGGAAAATGCCTTTGGATCTCCGACCATTGGTCCAAACAGCATAATTTGTAATGCGGTCCATTTTTGCATTCAATAAAACGCGTAAATTTTATTAAGGACACATGGAACCACAAATCAGCCCAATAATGATGCTAGCCTTCCATATGAGAAGCTTGAGGCTTGATTTGCCATATGATTCCTGATTTTCAAAAGATATTTGAGGAATAAGGATGTCTGAGGATATCTGGATTAGTTCTGTTTATGCCTGCACTTATTTTGAAATCTCTTTTGAAAAGATTTTTCACACCAATGCATTGCATTTTTATATTAAATAGAGACTAATCATTCTCATGACATTTCAGGCATAACATCTCAAATATGCATACTTGGTTATTATGCGAGTCGGATCACCAAGATAATTACTCCTGCGATATTGAGGAAAACAAAGATGAGGGTTATGCGGCTATTCGTAGAGAATGGAGTGCCTTCGAAAAGTCGATGGCCCCCACTTCAGAAGAGCCAGTTCTCATTAACTTGGGTGATGCCACAGATATCAAAGAAGTGAGGATTGAGGGACATTTATCTCTAGCTGAAAGGCCCCGATTCACGGAATTACTTAAGGAATGCTAGGATATTTTTGCATGTTCATGCGCTGATATGCTAGGTTTAGATCCCAGAATCATGGAACATACATTACCACCGATCCTAGTGTTAAACTGGTGAGACAAGAGAGCAGACGGATGAAAGCTGAGTTAGAAGATAGAATTAAAGAAGATATGATGAAACTTCTTAGAGTGAGCTTTATTGAAGCTATTTCATATCATATTGGATTGCAAACATGGTCCCAGTTATGAAAAAAGATGGCAGAGTCCGGATCTATGTGGATTATCAGGACTTGAATAGAGTAAACCCAAAAGATGATTTCCCACTTTTCTACATTGATAAACTGGTGGATAGTACAACAGGGTACGAATTATTCTCATTCATGGATGGATTCTTCGGATATAACCAGATTCTCAAGAAAAAGGAGGACAAGCCGAAAACTACATTTATCATCCCTTGAGGAAATCTTTGTTATAAGGTTATGCCTTTTGGACTAAAGAATGCTGGAGCAACTTATCAGAAGGCAATGTTCACCCTATTTCATAACATGATTCTTAAGGAAATCGAGATATATGTCGATGACATGATCGCCAAGTCCAAGAAAGGACAAGATCACATTCAAATGCTAAGGAAGCTGTTTGAGTGACTGCGAAAATACAAGTTAAGGCTGAACCCTAACAAATGTGTGTTTGGGGCAAAATCTGGGAAACTTCTCGGATTCATATTCAGTAATAGGGGTATTGAAATTGACCCTTTGGAAATTCAAGTTATTCGTGACTTAGCAACTCCCTCGACGGTGAGAGAAGTAAGAAGTCTTCTAGGGAGATTTAACTACATCACCAAGTTCTTCAATCAATTATCGGATGTGGTTAAGCCAATTTTCAAACTACTGAAGAAAGGTGCGAAAGTGACTTGGGATACAGAATGTAGTCAGGCCTTCCAAAAGATCAAAGATTATCTAGTCACTCCGCCAGTACTTGTGCCACCCATCCCAAGTCATCCCTTGACTTTGTATTTGACTATATATCAAGAATCTTTGGGAGCCTTACTTGCTCAAACAAGTCCCATGAATGGTAAGGAAAGAGCCATTTACTATTTGAGCAAGAAATTCACATCGTCTGAAACGAATTATGTACCTGTCGAGAGGGCTTGCGTAGCAACAGTGTGGGTACTTCGCAGATTGAGGCATATACCCTACACCACCATATTCAACTGGTGACAGAAAATGACCCAATCAAATATCTCCTGGAGAAACCCGCTTTGATTGGGAAGTTAGCTAAATGGCAAGTGATGCTGTCTGAATTTGATATCAAGTATTCTCCTCAAAAGTCTATGAAAGGGAGAGCAATAGCTCATATGTTGGTAGAGATTTCTCAAAATTGCACATATTTTGGAAAGGCAAAAGTGGAAGATCAAGTTTTGAATCTAACAGAAGACAAATGGGTTATATGTTTTGACGGTGCTGTCAACCAGTCAGGAGCTAGCACATGGGTAGTACTAATATCCCTTGATAGTCAACATTATCATGTTACAGCAAAAATGACTTTCCCTTGTACCAATAATATTTCAGAGTATGATGCGTGCATTATATGCTCATTATTTTTCATTATTTTTCAGACACAGAGAGAGTGAAAAACAAAGGACACAAAGCTCATCCCTTATCATGAGTACCTTGAAGAGTTGACACCTAAATTCGAAGAGGTGTCATTTAAATACTTGCCAAGAGCGCGAAACCAGTTGCAGACGCGTTGGCCATGTTGGCCTCAATGTTACAAATAACTGATGGATTAGAAATAGAGTCACTAAGGATTGACATAATTAGAAGGCCAGCTTATTGTATGCTGGTCGAAGAAGAGTTTGACGGAGAACCGTGGTATTATAATATTAAGAATTATCTCTTGAAGAGAGAGTTTCCTAAAGGATGTCGAGCAGGAGACTGAAAATATATAGCCAAGATGGCTAGCAAGTTCTTCCTCAGTGGACAAACTTTGTACAAAAGGTCATTTGACTCTACCCTATTAAGGTGCGTAGATGTTAAAGAAGCAAATACTCTCATGAGGGAGATCCATGAAGGTATATGCGGGCCACACATGAACGACCATCTCCTCACTAGGAAGATCATGCAGCTTGGTTATTATTGGATGACCATCAAATCAGATTGTAGTCAACATGTCTGGTCATGCCACCAATGCCAAGTATACGGTGATAAGATTAATGCACCCCCAAACGAACTTCATTAAATATCTGAAGCTTGGCCTTTTTTTACGTGGGGAATAGACATTATAGGGCCTATCAATCCAGTAGCTTCGAATGATCATCGCTTCATCCTAGTTGCAATTGATTATTTCACGAAGTGGATAGAAGCCAGTTCTTACACAAATGTCACTACAAGGAGTGTGACAAGGTTTATCAAGAGAGATATAATTTCCCGATATGATACCCCTCGAGTGATTATCACGGACAATGGGTCCAACTTAAACAACAAGATCGTCGACGGTCTACTAGATCACTTTGGTATTCGGCATCGTAATTCTTCCCCTTACCGCCCACAGATGAATGGAGCAGTAGAAACGACAAACAAGAGTATCAAAAAGATTTTGGCTAAGACTGCCGAGAATTATAGAGATTGGCATGAGAGGCTACCATTTGCCTTAATGGCATATCTAACTTCGATCGGGACTTCTACAGGGGCAACTCCTTATGCTCTGGTACATGGGAAAGAAGCTGTCCTGCCTATAGAGATTGATGTTCCAACCTCGAGAATATTCTTAGAAGTTAAACTCTCTGAGGCAAAGTGGATCAAACACAATTATGAACAGCTAAATCTGATAGACGAGAAACGTCTTAGAGCAATATGTCATGGCCAGAGTTACCAGAAGAGGGTAGCTAAGTCATTTAACCGGAAAGTTAAACGTAGAAATTTCGAGGTGGATGACCTAGCGGTAAAGAAGACTCAGCCGAATGCTGCTTATCCGGGAGGCAAGTTTACCCCGAATTACGAAGGCCCTTATATTGTCAAGAAAGTACTCATGGGAGGAGCATTAATTCTTGTAAATTCTAAAGGAGAAGAATTGTGATATCCTGTAAATTCAGATGTTGTGAAGAAGTATTATCCTTGAAATGAAATCATATGATGATCACTTGGCTTTCTCCGAAACGATCCGAGTTACCGTAGTGGTCATTACATAAGCATATCATGCATCCACGCACACATGGCATGTGTTATATTTTGTAGGATTCTAAGAAATGAACTAAGAATCAAACTCGTTTAAATGGAACCCGGAATAGAATGGTCCTTGACGCATAAAACCAAGAGATATGTATCTGTTCCATCAAGTGTTAAAATACCTTCTACTTATCGGAATTTCTATTCTCTTCATACAGGAATGCCCGATGAAGACAAAAGACAGCAACGGAGAAATACTGTAAAATTTCTCACCCTCTTATAAGAGAGAAGGAATCAAAGATAAACACTCATATGGTCAAACTTAGGAATGAACCGTGCTTTCAAAAGATGAATTTTTCACTAATAACACTTGTTGCATACATGTTAGGATTGGAGGTTATCCAGGCATGGTTCAAACATACATGTTGTATTATTAAATTCCCAGTGGGGTAAAATGTATGGAGAAAAATAAAATAATTTTTCCAAAATAGAGTTGTTTAGGCTATCTAGTATAAATGTTTCTTCAGATAAGACGCGAGCCTAATTCAAACACGTCCTATACACACCGAAGAGATAAGAGGAGTATAAGGATAAATGAGCCTGAACCCGAGGATGTAAGGGCTATTCGCATTGATTACATGGATTGGATGACGTAGGCATTTGTTCCTTTTCCATAAACACTACAGGTAATCATTGACAAACCTTTTGAACGGCGGTCTTCATTTCGTAACCTTGTCAAGAGACACTCTACACTGGGGTCATATAGAAGCAGTTTGGTAGGATGGAAGGTAAATAGTTAGAAATCTTTTTGCTCGGACTAACATCAATCTTCGTTTGTTGATATGCATTGATCCATGCGCTATAGGATGACGAAGAGATGTTCATTTCTCTAGCATATACACTTATACCCATTGCATAGCCAATTTGAGCCTACATATTCGTTTCATATACCCTCATTAGTGATCATTGCACAGCACCATGGCAAAGGTGGCAACACATGCGCGAATAGAGAAGTTCAAGAAGTAGGAGCTACATGAGACTTTCAAAGCAAAATGTTCGGATAGGATGAGACTCAAGTCACATACCTTACATGATCATAAAAAATCCTAGTTCCTAGAAAAATAAAAGGAAAAGGCGGGATAGAAAAGAGAAAGAGCCGAATTTCTATGCATTAAAAAAACAGACAAAAGGCTCGACAAGAATAAGGCTGACCCTAATTGAAATGCCGAAAAATCGTAAGGCTGATTTTAGGGACACCAAGGGATTACCGGATGCCTTAACCCCCAACAAATTCTAAAATAAAGAAGAATCCTCAGAAATTGTTCAGCAAAAGGCTACCTCTCGAATAAAATCATAGCCAACTGCCAAAAAGATAAACTATGTCTTTCAAAGATTAGACTCGTTCTCAAGAAGTGTAGTATCAAGAAGACTAAAGATGCTTTTTGAAAAATCATCAATCAGGGACAAAACAAAGGACTGATCGGCAATGATCACCAATGTCAAACCCTTCGCGATTCCGGGCCAAAAATAAGCCTTTTTAGGTCCCCAATCTTATCAACGTTACAACCCTTCACAGTCTTTTCCGACTGAGGCGCCTAGATTAATGTGTACCTTAACTCAAAAAGGTACGAGCAAGATTATTTCTTTTTCATTTTGCAGGGTTCTTGACTTGTAAACCCAAAACAGATGAAGAAAATTTTCATTCAAAAAACCTGACTCAGAGAGTGAGTCCCCCTTGGAAACCGTGTCTAAGCCCAACATTGTGATCCCTAAAAGACCTCCCGATTGATCAAAATGTATGCGCTGCGAATGGCCTCGAAAACCCAGGCACATGTTATTAGTAAATTCGAGCACTTTCTTTATAAAAGACCAAAGTCGAAGAATCGGTGAGAAGCCCTCTTTGATCGAGATATTCCAATAGAATGCTTAAAAATAAGCTATGTTGGAAACTTCAAATTGTTTGATCTAGGATTTTCCTTACAGGGAATTCCGAACATCGTTGCATGCTTTAAGATGTCGTGGATAACCTCCTGCATCATAAATCATTTTGCATAATCGCATAGGTCAAAGTAAAGCTTTGCCTGTATTGTAACCGTCATTGCCTCGAAATAACTGATATCTTTTCAATGAGGAATGAACTCTCAAGTCTAAACTTTTGTACGACCATGGTAACCCCAAGTCCCTAAAGAGTACCTCGCTCGGCAATGAAGAGCTTCCAAGTTTATTTTTTCTACAGGATCCCTGGTAACCCCATATCTCAGAAAAATACATTCTAATGAAAAGTTTTGCAGGTTTGAGCTTTCTGTAGAATAGTTGGAGTCGCCATATCTCAGAATGTCACCTCCCATGTCAGAAGGACAATTTTAGGATTCAACTTTTTATGAGATTTTAGGTAACCCCTATATCCCAAAAGAATCTCGTTAACAAAAGTTTTTGTAGGTTTAAGCTTTCTACAGGATACTTAGAGTTCCTAAACCCCATAATGACACATTGCACATCAAGAAGAATAGAACCAGCTTTCTGTAAGGTTCTAGGTAACCCCTAAACCCCAGAATAGCTCCTTTGGTAAACCTAAGAGTTAGGTATACCTCATTTGTATAGTCCCTCATTGATTCCTCAAGGTATAGGATCAACCATTCTATAGGTAAACCAATTGATAGGTTCACCTCTTGAAAATTTTAGATGAGTCCCAAGGCGTTGGACAAGTCATCTTGGGATATAGTGTTCCCGTCTAGATTTTCAAATAAGTAATCCTTTTATTAGGTGACCCTTTCTCGAATCTATGGTTAGTCTTCAAGGGTGAAATGGACCATTTTCCTAGGCAAGCCTTGTGGAAGGCAAACCTATGACAAACCCTAAAGAACGAATGCGTCACCTTTAGGTTCCTTGCATATAGAAAGCCTAGTCTCCGACAAACCCCAAAGAATGGGTGCGTCACCTTTAGGTTCCTTGCAGATAGGAAACCTAGTCTCCGACAAATCCCAAAGAACGAGTGCGTCGCCTTTAGGTTCCTGGTGGATAGGAAACCTAGCCTACGATAAACCCTAAAGAACGGGTGCATTACCTTTAGGTTCCTTACAGATAGTAAGTCTAGTCTCCAACAAACCCCAAAGAACGGGTGCGTCACCTTTAGTTTCTTAGTGGATAGAAAGCCTAGTCTTCGACAAACCCCAAAGAATGGGTGCGTCATTTATACGTTCCTGATATAAAGGAGTCCTATTTATGGTCTGATCCACCATACGGATCGAAACTTTTGACAATCCCTAAAGAATGGGTGTATCATCCATAGGTTCTTGATAGAAATGAACCCTATGCATGGTCTAATCCACCATACGGATCGAAACTTTTGACGATCTCTAAAGAACGGGTGCGTCATTCTTAGGCTCCTGTCAGATATGAATCTCATTATGGCTTGGCCTACCGTACGAGCTAGAGTTTAATCGTCCTAAGATGCTCAAGAGACGAGTCCCTAGGTATTTATTTGAATCCATCATACACCGCGTATGCTACACGAGCATCAGGCAGATGAACAATAAGGTAAGTAGCAGGTGGGTCTCTCTACTCTTCCTCTTATCTGAAACAGAATGAGCAGAGCATACACTGGTTGGACAAGAAAAATTGGGTGTCAAGATTCGTTTTTCTTTTCCCCAATCGAGTCAATCTAGACTCGGGTGTCACCTGTCTTTCGGAGAAATATCTTACAAGATTCCTCTCAAAGAGGGATAGCTGTTGACACCTAATCTGAGATTAGTCTTTTTTTTTTTTTAAGTTTATTTTTAGAAAATTCATAAAAAAAATCCATAAAAAGTAAAAAAAAAATTCAAAATCAACTTTAGTGGCCTGGGCCAAGTCTAAGGAACCATTTTTTTACCAAAAAATAAATTTTCATATTTCTCATATTTTTTAGTATTTTTAGAAAATAGAAAAATACTCGAAAATTCAAGAAAAATAGCATTCAAGGTCACAAAAATATGAAAAAATAGTCAATATTTTTCTCTTAATTCTCTTGTCTTCTTGACATCATAAAAAGTCTAAATTCAAGTTCAATTTTATGTATTTCTTTGTTACACGTATGATTGAATTTGGTAAAAAAGTCAATTGTGTCTTTTAATTTGTAATTTTGATATTTTTAGGGTCTTGACATTCAATCTACTTGTCCTGCATTGCAATTTAGCCCAATTATTTGCACAAATTGCTCAATTGCATGAATTGGGCAAAATTGCGTACTTAATACAATTTAGTCCTTGAATTTGGGCATAATTGAAATTACTTTCAATTCAGAAACTATATTTGCAAATTAAAGTCACTATCCAATGTTTTTCATCATTCTGAGTCGATTGGCATAAGTGGTTTGGTCTATTTGACTATTTAAACCCTCAATTCCATAATTTTCTGAATTGCAATTAAATGAAAATTTGGGGGTTTTATATAAATTGTCATGAACTTTTGGACAAAACCACATTTTTAGATAATATCCATGTCCTAAGTTTGATTCTATGGTTAAATTGCGAAAATTTCCCACCGATTTTGGTTAATTTCGAGAATTGCAAGTCGGAACCAGTTCGGACCGGTCAGACTGCCCGGTCAGACCCGTCGAACAGATCCGCCACAGTGTCATCTTCAACCACAGGATTTCCGTGTAAGTAAGCAATACTAGGCCGAATTTTGTCATCAAAATTGATCGACCAATCGACTATAATTGAAGGAGCATTGGTAGGCGTATTATTCCCTTTAGCCTTCCCCGTGATTGGTACCGGAATTGCGACCAATGGTGGATTTTCAAAATAAACAATATATGAAATGATATTCAGAAATATGATATGCATGATATGCAAGATATGAGACATGCTATGCTAAAATGACAAGATATGCATGGATGTGGTTTTCTCTTCTCTTTTTTTTTTTTTTTTTTGAATTTTCAGCCAACCATGGAGATATTTTGAAAATTTTATTTTCTTGACTTTAAATGCTTAAAATTTAATGAGATAAGGTTTTCTAGGAAATCTTATCTTACTAAAATCTTTTTGAAGTTTTCAAAATATGGCAGGCCAAATCAAGATAGCAATCCATCAACAATATTCATGACGAGATAAGGAAAGAAATAGACAAGATCACCATCATCATCCCTTTTCAATTTTTTTTGAAAATATCCCCATTCCACATTAAAAATTGCCCTTTTGAAGATAGCAAATAGGACCTAAGCGGTGATAGGTTAGATCGACTAAATTTTCTTAATTTTGATTTAGGTATTTCATATTCAGAAAAACTTGCACAAATGGTTTCAATTTTCCGATCAAAAGTTTATATCTCCAGATAGATATCAAATTATTCAATATAGGCAAGATATCGAAAAATTCAATCAATCAAAGATTAGAAATTTTTAACCTTATCTTGCAAATTGCTTTCCTAATTCGAATTGGATCGAATTTCTTGAGATGCTTGTGATTGAACCGGGATGGCTTGGGAATCACGTCGGCGGTCAATGGTGTTCTGCAGCTTACAGACAAGAGTCGCGGCTTGCGTAGGGAAATGCTTAAACGACAGACCGGTAGCAAAGCGATCCCATGAAAACCTTTAACCATGCAATCCACTAATGAGGATGAGAGTTGCTGGATGACAATGAACGCAAGAAAAATTTCTCCATTTCCAAGTACTGCACGTGTTCTTTTTTTATGGCTCCATGGAAAATCCTCGTTGTGTCCAAGTCACTTTTGCATTGCCAGAACAACTCGCTCTGGGAAGCTCGTCGTGCGATGTCCGAATAACATGCAAAACAAAGAACTCTGAACAATAAACCGTAGTCATGGTCACATGTCAGGGAGGCGACAGCTTCGTCTGGTCGTGTGGTGGAATCACGGATACGACTCGTCTGGATCGATTGAAGTGTGTTGGGGAACTCCTCGGCTTGACAGCAATTGATGAAGGACACCCCTTAATCTGCAAAAAATCAAGAAACTCCAAGTCTTGGATGAGCGTGACTGAACTTGGACTTCTACCTTTTTGCAAATAAAAACGAATACGTGTTCTTCATCCAATGAACAGAATTTTGTTTGACCGGTAGTCTTCCGTGTGAATGCTCTGCGTGTGTTTGCGTTTTATGGACGACTTCTCTTCCTTTCTCACTCGTACCCTTTTCTCTCAATTGCTCCCTCGTTTTTTCTTGAGTAGAATAATACCGACCCTCAAACGTGTCTCTTTTTCTCTCACGATTTTTTGTCCTCCCTGGCTGTGTGAATAATGAAGTGGTCTCTCCATAGGTTAATGTGAGATATATATAGACTAAGAAAAGTCTTGAACCGTGGGGTTTATTTTTAACTTTCGAATTCAAGAAATAATGGCCGTTGGATTGAAATTTCTATCCTTGATGGGCTTGGATATTAAAATTTTGGCCACAATGTATGGATCTAGGGCTTGGCTGAAATTCTCCCACTTATAGGCTTATTTTCGCGAATTTAAGGCATAATCGGGCTTTAATAAATTAAATAGATAATTAATTAAAAACCTTACTTTTAAAGAACTAAAGTGGACTGAAGTGAATTCAAATTGAGCCTGTCCATGTAAATTTCAGCCATCCCTCTGATAATCGAAAATTTCAAATTGGTCTTGGTCTTGTCACCTGTTAAATTAAGCTCGCTCAACTCGTCTTGCCTAAATGCCAATGCATGACAGAAAAAATAAATATGCAATGCATGAGAATTTATTTTTGCGAGAATTATAATTAACTCTTATTTTATGAAATAAATGAATGAATTTTCCTAAAAATCAAAATTTAGGTGTCAATAGGCGGCGACCGGAGGTGGCCGGCGAGAACAAAGAATAGGGGGCAGTAACCGGTCGGCTGGGGCAGTTTTCGGGTGAGAAGGAAATGAAGGAAATTGAAAAGGAAATTGAGGAGAATGGTATACACGGCTGAAGATGGTCTATAATGAAGTGTTGCACACAAACTATCGAGATTGAAATTGACAAAATTGATTTGGTGGGGTATTAATTGCATGAGGCCTTCAATGGATGAAACATGGCATGTATCAATAATGGCTTTGAATTTCTTTGGCTCTTTCCTCATAATTTCGGCAGCCATATAGGGAAGTGAGAATTGACCATTTCGTCCTTTTGAAATGTTAAGGCAAGGGCAAATGATCGAGGGGCAAAATGTTAATTTTGCACTTTTAGTCCGAAACTTCATTTTTCCAATTCGAAATTACCATTGGTGAGATGACGTCAAATCCTTATCTAATATTGGAATTCTCTATTTTCAGTTGCCAATTTTGAGCTTCCATTTCGTGATTAATCGTCCGTCAATCGTATCTTTAGTTTATCTTGAACTACTGAGTGGCTTTTGCAGACGTTACGGGTATCGACTCTGTGATTCTCATCACACTTAAGACAACTCAAGTTATGACAGCTTTGGTTGTCATATAACTGCGAGGGTTCATCGCTAGTTCCGACAGCCTCGATCGTTATAGCTCGATTTAGGAAAATTTACAAATTATACATTGGTTAAGCGGCATCACCCGTGCTCCAATCGTATAACACTAGCAATGGATTCCTTAATCGTTATTTGGTCAGCCTTTATTGGTTCTAAATGTTCCCTCGACAATCCTTATGGTCAAAGCGTCATATCATTTTTCGAGTTTCTTAGGTCCACGTATCTTGTCATGTGTTAACATTTCCCTTTTGGTCAATTTACTCGAGATTGCTCAGATTTGAGCAAGACAAAACTGAAATACATCGATAAATACATTCTCATTCAATAGCCTCAAAATAACAGAAAATTCAGAATGTCACAATTCTTCCCCCTTACAGAAATTTTATCCTCGAAATTTGTAATAACCCAACTATTCAAACAAATGGAGGTATTGACGTCTCATAGTCTCTTCGCTTTCCCACGTAGCACCGTCAGTTCCGTAATGCTTCCAGATCACTTTGACTAGCGGAATCGTCTTATTCCTCAAGAGTTGCTCCTTTCGATCCTCGATTCTGATGGGCTTTTCCACATATGATACCTTGTCGTCTATTGAAAGGGTTTCAAAATCCAGAACATGAGTCAGGTCTGGCTCGTACTTTCTTAGCATTAACACATGAAACACATTGTACATTCGCGACAAGTTCGGCGGCAGGGCGAGTCCGTAGGCCAAAGTTTCAATTCGTTCTAAAATTTCAAAAGAGCCTACGTACCTCGGACTTAGTTTTCCCTTTTTCCCGAATCGAGATAATCCGCGCATTGGTGATACCTTCAAGAAAACATGATCACCAACTTGAAATTCTAAGGATTTGCGTCTTTTATCAGCATAGCTCTTCTGACGACTTTGTGTCGTTCTCAGCCTTTCTCTAATAATTTTAATCGCCGCAACTGATTGTTCCACTAACTCAAGGCTTGTTATAATCATTTCTCCAATTACATTCCAACATATAGGCGTTCTGCAAGCTCTACCATAAAGTGCTTCGAACTGTGCCATATGGATACTCTGCTGGTAGCTATTATTGTACGCAAACTCTACTAGATGTAGTTGGTCCTCCCGTCCACCTTTAAAATTCATGACGCATGCTCGCAACATATCCTCGAGCGTTTGAATTGTCCTTTCTAACTATTCGTCAGTCTATGGATGATATGCCGTACTGAAATGTAATCTAGTTCCCAAAGCTTCCTAGAGACTCTTCCAAAAATTCGCTGTAAATTTGAGATCTCTATCTGATGTAATTGTGACTGGAACTCCATGCCATCGCACAATCTAACGCATATACAATTCTGCGTACTTATCCATTGCAAAATCCTTTCGCAGGGGTATGAAATGTGCCGACTTGGTCAATCTATCCACGACAACCCAAATTGAGTCATGACCTCTTTGACTCCTCGGTAATCCCATCACAAAATCCATCGTCACATGCTCCCATTTCCACTCAGGGACTTCTAAAGGTTGCAGCAATCCTCCAAGCTTGCAATGTTGAGCCTTCATTTGCTAACAGGTCAAACATTTCGCCACATGTTTAGCTACATCTACTTTCATTCCATTTCACCAGTAGCGTTGACGCAGATTATGATACGTCTTGGTACTACCTGGATGAATACTATAGTTGCTGCTGTGAGCTTCTGGCAAGATCTTTTCCTTAAGTTCCTCATCACCAGGTACACATAAACGTCTACGAAACTTCAAAATCCCATCTGCTGACACTTCAAACTCAGGTTTCCTTTTTGCCACGTCTATCTCGAGAATCTTTTGAATCTCTAGATCCGTAGACTGCAAGGCCTTTACTCTTTCTTGAATTTCGAGCTCAATCCTCTAGGTTGCCACTAAACTAGACAGTTGGTAAACTTCCAATTTAAACTCAAAATCCCTTAATTCCTCTAGTAAGGACCACCCCTTAAACAACAAGAGCGCAATACTTAATTTTCGACTAAGCGCATCTGCGATTCTATTCGCCTTTTCAGGATGATACAAAATCTCGCAATCATAATCCTTGAGTAACTCCATCCATCGACGCTGTCTCATATTCAATTCTTTCCACGAAAATAGATATTTTAAACTCTGATGATCTGTATAAATTTGAAATGTTTCGCCACACAAGTGGTGTCTCTAAATTTTTAGAGCGAAAATGATGGCAGCTAATTCCAAGTCATGCGTCGGGTAATTTATCTCATTGGGTCTTAATTGTTGCGAAGCATAAGCAACCACTTTCCCATGTTGCATCAACACGCACCCTAATCCCTTATGCGAAGCATCGCAATATATCTCATAACCTCGAAGTCCAGAAGGAATAGTTAATACCAGTGCGGTCGTCAATCGATGCTTAAGTTCTTGGAAAATTCCCTCACACTTATCACTCCATTCGAACTTCACATCTTTCTTTATTAGTCTCGTCAACGGAATGGTTATAGATGAAAACTTTTCCACGAATTGCCTGTAGCAGCCTGCCAATCCCAAAAAACTTCTAACCTCAGTAACAGTCGTGGGTCTAAGCCATTTCATCATTGCCTCAATCTTTGAAGGATCCATGAAAATTCCTTCTCCATAAATTACATGACCAAGGAAAGCTACTTTACTCAACCAACATTCGCATTTACTAAATTAATCGCAAAGCGAATGCTCCCTCAAAGTCTGCAAAACCACTCTCAAATGTTGCTCATGTTCCTCGTTACTCTTCGAGTAAATCAAGATATTGTCTATAAAAACATTGACGAATCGATCCAAGTACTCCTTAAATACTTGATGCATCAAATCCATGAATGCAGTAGGGGCATTAGTCAAACCAAAATGCATAACCGTAAACTCATAGTGTCTATACCTCGTTCTAAAGGTAGTCTTTGGTATGTCCTCTTTCTTAATCCTCAGCTGGTGATAACCAGTCCTCAAGTCTATTTTAGAAAACAAAGATGCTCCTTGCAGCTGATCAAACAAATCATCTTTTCTTGGTAACGGATACTTGTTTTTGATGGTTACTTGATTTAATTGCCTGTAATCTATCCAAAAATGCAAAGTCCCATCCTATTTCTTCACGAACAGGACCGGCGCTCCCCACGGCAACGCGCTCGGTCTAATGAACCCTTTATCTAGTAACTCCTACATCTGTACTTTTAGCTTTTTCAACTCAGACAAGGATATTCTATACGGTACCTTCGAGATTGGCTCCGTTCCAGGAGCTAACTTAATCACGAACTCAATTTCTCTCTCAGGTAGTAATCCTGACAATTCTTTAGGAAAGACTTCAAGAAATTCACGTACCATCGCTATATTTTCCAACTTCGGTCCCTCAACCGTTGCATCAACTACAACAGCTAAATAAGCTTGACACCCTTCATTCAAAAACTTAGTCGCCTCAAGCGACGAAACTAAAGGAATCGATGTTCCTCCCCGACTTCTTGCAAATTCAAAACTAGGGCGATCTTCCGAGTAAAAATGGATTACCTGTTACCGCAATCAACTACAGCCGTTTGTTTCCCCAATCAATCCATGCCAATAATCACATCAAAATCATACATAGGTAGCACAACCAAATCTATAATTTTCTTGTGACCACCAATCACTATCTTACAGTTTGCACAACCTAGCGAGAGTAGCACATTATCCTTTATTGTTGTAGCTACATGCAACAACACATTCAGCGGTTTCAACTTTACGCCCACTAGATCAGCAAACTGAGCAGGCACAAAGGAATGCGAAGCCCCGTGATCAAACAAAGCATAGGCAGGTTGGTCACATAAATAGACCGTACCTGTGATCACGACAGACGCTTCCTTCGCCTCTCTACATGCCATAGCATACACTCTTCCTTAGGCTGGTGGTTGATTCTGTTCGTTCTGTGGGGCTACGGTTAACTGTCTAGTTGCGGTCTCTGTCCCTGAGTTTGGTTCGGAAAATTCCTCAACTGGTGGCCTAACTGACCACAACTATAACACGCTCCTATCCTAGTAGGGCAAGAACCACTTCCATGCCTTCAACCACAAATACGACAATACCAGTTGGACTGGTTCGACGGCATTCTAATATTTCTTCGAATCGGAGGGACAAATCGTTGGTTGATCATCGTCGGCCTTTTTTCCAACTGCCAATTATCTCTCAAAGGAATAAACCGTGATCTAGAAGTGGTGGCTCCTTCTTTGATATCCCTTTCGATCATTTGACTCCTCTCATAAATCTCTCGATATGTTCTTAAGTTCACTGTTATTATCCAGTTGTGAATATCTGGTCTCAAACCATCTCGGAACCTTTGCGCTTTCTCAAGCAGATCTTCAACTGACCTTGGTGCATACCTCGACAGCCTTGGGAACTCAGCTTCATACTAGTTCACAGTCAGCTGATTTTGTCGTAACTGTTGAAATTCCACTCGTCTCCTCTCACGTGCCGTCTCAGAAAAGCATTTATCGTTGAAAGCGGCAGTGAAGGCAGCCCAAGTCAATGTCGTACCTTCAGGAAACACTCCTTCTTTTGAGGCACTCCACCAATCATTCGCAGTTCCCTCTAACTGATCCACAGCTAACAATAATTTCTCTTCATCAATGCACCTCATCACTCCAAAAGCCTTTTCAAGTTTCTCAATCCACCTTGGTGCCAGCTCGGGATCTCCAGTGCCATCAAACTGGGTCAGTTTCAATTTTATAAACTGCTCAACCAATTGACCCATCGGTCTATTAGCATTAACATTACCTTGAGCATTCCCAGCTTCAGCACCCTGGGTATTATTTCCATTTACCATATTCACAGCTACCACTGTAGCTTCAATAGCCAGAGCTATAATCTCAGCTCTATCTTCCGCTTGTCTAAGGGCCGCATCAGCTCTATCTTTAGCTTCCTTTCTCATTAGCTCGCCAATTTGTTCCAAGGTCCTCAGGACTCCATCCATTCTTGGATCCTCGGTTGCTGGTGCTCTCGAGCTAGAAGCTTTACTTCTCGGCCTTCCAGGTTAGTTACTCATACTTACTCAACTTAGCTTACCCGAGTCACTATAATTTCACCACGGAATCAGAGACCTAAGTCACTTACTCAAGTCTCAATGATTCTATGCTACTCAACAAGGCAGCAATCATAAAAAAATAGGGATACAAATCCATACCTCAAGTTCAGACTCATCTGCAACTTAGTATAATCAGAGGTAACAACTCACTCATCAATCCAACGTCCACAATAATTCAATGCACAAAGTACAAAGCTTGAACCCCATAAGTTGACCACAGCCATGCCAACTCAAGATGCCAATCACATGCACCAATCATATGCCATTCATTCATGCTTGACTCTAACGCATCCCCCTAGGGTCTCACCACCCCTTCATCCAAATTCATTTACTCCTTATTACTCCGATCCTTAATTTGTTGTACCCGAGCTAACCTTGCTTAGATACCACTCGTACGAGGATGTAACGCCCTGTGTCCCTTGGAGCTCGTCACATCCGCCACCAGCCAATAAATACCCAAGAACAACCCAAGGCCTAGTATGAAATTAAATGCGCACACGGAAGTTGAAACAACACCCCTGACAAATGAAAGAAACTAAAGGAAATTTAAAATGATCAAAAGCACACCCACTTTTACATAACACAAACGTGTAGCTACAACCAACGGAAAGGAAATGACTTAAAGGAAAACCGCACACCTAGGTGACAAGGAACTAAGGCCTAAGTTCAAAAGGTTACTACTTAGCCTTCCCCAAAATCTAACATCAAAATTGTTCATAATCCCTTTTGCCTTTAACCCCCATATCTAACTACTTGGAAGAGCTGCTCGATCTATCACTTCCTTCATTCTCGTCGTCCTTTGGGCTATACTAAAAAAATGTTTCAGATGGTACCTCTTCAGATGTCTCTTCAAAATCCTCTTCAGTCTCCTCTTCGATGTCTTCTTCGGCATCCTCTTCGGCATTCTTTATCACGTCGGCAGAAAGCTCCATGTAGCTCATGTATTCCTTAGTAGAAGGATACTTCGACTCTTCAGGGATATTCCTCGATCCTCCCACTGACGTTGGATTCTCCACCTCGATCTCAAGACAGAACAGATGACACCAGTTAGTAACTACCTCCGAAGGAATATGTTCGGGTAATAGAGGTCGCATCAAGCTACTATTACCTAGGCGATGGAACAATGCTTCAAAGCGGTGGGGTTGCAACTCCTGCTTTCCCTCATCTACCCAAACAGTCGTACGCTTCCTAACATACACAATACATTTTCTTGCGGGAAACTCGTCAAAAATGGCGGTCATCTTTTTTGCATCGCCCAATCGTATTGGCAGCATATTTAAGGCTTGGGGTCTAAAAAATATGTCCTACTACGGGATGAGATTTACATCTCAGAAAGTGAAACCTAAACCTATACCTCAACACCAGTCCCCCCAGACCACACATAAATGCTACCAAATGCAAGCATTCATCGATACAATGACGCAAGGCATCACCAAAACAAGTATATCAATACCAAGCATGGATGAGAAACACAATCAACCACACTCAACTTCAAGGTTTCAAGCTCACAGCACGTGGCATTTACACCATACACATCATTTATATTGTTATCACAATTATTCATCGCTTGGGCTTTCAGCAGTGATGCACTTCTCCGGCACTCAGGTTAATTGATATCACCGAGGTCACAGGCCAATCGATATCTTCAGGGCTCATAGCCAATTGGTACTACCGGGGCTACAAGCCAATCAGTACCTCTGGGGGTCACAGCTAATTACTATTGTAAGGGCTCATAGCCACTCAATACCACCGGGGCTACACGTCAATCGGTATCGTTATTATTATTTATAGTACGATGACAACATTATCTCACTAATCAATTCAAGCCACAAACTTCACCAGTCAATCAATTTGTTCACTAAATCATCCAGCAATGTCCTAGCATTCAGGTAAGGGTTTAGGAAACACTTACATGTCAATCATGCTAGCAAATTCCAATCCAACGATCCCCTAACTCAGCAGAGTTATGACCAAACGACGTTCCTAGAGAAATTCCAGCAAACTCACGTCATAATACATTCAATCTCCAATTTCACCACTCCAATTCCTTAATAATTAGTCAATTAGTAACCTAGGATGACTCAATGATCATTTAAAGACATAGCGACATCCCAAAGTACCGTAAGGGTTCGGTTCTCACGTCCCCTTAATAGGACAGAATTGGTTCCTACTTCACACATAGATCAATCTTAGGTTCCAATTCCCCATGAATTTCTCTTGTCAAGACCTTATTCTACATGTCCAGGAACCTCACCAAGAGTTTGAAGCGGAACGACACCTCGAAGCCCTTTAAACAGCTTGGTTTTCACAAGATCCTCAAGGGGCAGAATCTGTTTGGTAAATAATCACCTCTATTCAGCCATAAAAACACCCTAAATCATCAATAAAATGACCATGTCTACTCGGCAACTAAATTACTAGATATTATGAAGATCTCACAAAATGTTTGGGGCCAATCGGAGTCTCTAAGAGGTAAACGAAAGCCTTACCCCAGCTCGCTCAAAATCTATCTAGTTTTGGTTTCGAGCTGGTCGGGAAAAACTACCCCACGAAACGTTGAGCTACCACTTGAAACTTGTTAAGGACAGGTTGGGCTAGCTTTTGGTGGTCGGAGCACGGCAAGGTGGAGGTGGTTAGGGAGAACAGCGAATGGGCGGGCAGTAACCAGTCGGTTGGGGCAGTTTTCGGGTGAGAAGGAAAAGAAGGAAATTGAAAGGGAAATGGAGAAGAATGGCATGCACGGCTGAAGATGGTCTATAATGAAGTATTTCACACAAATTATTGAGATTGAAATTGACAAGATTGATTTGGTGGGGTATTAATTGCATGAGGCCTTCGATGGATGACACATGGCATGTATCAATAATGGCTTTGACTTTCTTTGACTCCTTCCTCATAATTTCGGCAGCCATATAAGGAAGTGACAATTGACCATTTCGTCCTTTTGAAATGTTAAGGCAAGGGCAAATGGTCGAGGGGCAAAATGGTAATTTTGCACTTTCAGTCCGAAACTTTACCTTTTCAATTCGAAATTACCATTGGCGAGATGACGTCAAATCCTTATCTAATATTGGAATTCTCTATTTTCAGTTGCTAATTTTGAGCTTCCATTTCGTGATTAATCGTCAGTCGATCTTATCTTCAGTTTATCTCGAACTAACGGGCGGCTTTTGCAGACGTTATGCATATTGACTTTGTGATTCTCATCACAATTAGGAAAACTCAAGTTATGACGACTTTGGTTGTCATATAACTACGAGAGTTCATCGCTAGTTTCGACGACCTCGATTGTCAAAGCTCGATTTAGAAAAATTTACAAATTATACATTGGTTAAGTGGCATCACCCGTGCTCCAATCGTATAACGCTAGCAATGGATTCCTTAATCATTATTTGATCAGCCTTTATTGGTTCTAAATGTTTCCTCGACAATCCTTATGGCCAAAGTGTCATTTCCTTTTTCGAGTTTCTTAGGTCCATGTATCTTGTCATGCGTTAGCCTTTCCCTTTTGGTCAATTTACTCGAGATTGACCAGATCTGAGGAAGACAAAACTAAAATACATCGATAGATTCATTCTCATTCAATAGCCTCAAAATGGCAGGAAATTCAGAATATTACAGTCTGTACCATACTCATCTGCATGAAATCTTAGAGTTAGATAAATAATTCAATTTAGGTGTCGAAAAGGCGTCAACTCTAATAGTTGGTGTAACAAAGTCTCCGATCCCATTTCTCTGGTTTCCGCAAGATCGAATAGAGTGCTCATAATTATTCGATAGGGTTTCCGATTGTACCTGCCACGAAACGATTGGTGGCGACTCCTTGGCATGTTTATGTATAACATGTCACAAGACCGCACCAAAGGTTGACCTCGTATACCACCGTTACGATTTGGGTAACGGACCTTGGGAGAGGCCTACGTCCGACCAGACCACCGGATGGCCTATTAGCCCACTCGCCTCCAGACGCGACGGGTCCGAGAGGGTCGCAACAAGCATCTCCTAGTGCAGGATCCCTGGTAACCCCATATCTCAAAAAAATACATTTTAATAAGAAGTTTTTGCATGTTTGAGCTTTCTGAAGGATACCTAGAGTCTATAGATCCCAGAATGGTACCTCAAATGTTGAAAAGACGGCTTTAAGATTCATTTTTTTGTGAAATTTCAAGTAACCCCTAAATTCAGAAAGAATATCGTTTAACAAAATTTTTACATGTTTGAGTTTTCTGTAGAATATTTGGTGTCCCTAGATCCTAGAGTGGCACCTCACATGTCGAAAAGATGGCTTTTAGATTTCGCTTTTTGTGAGATTTCAAGTAACCCCTAAATCTCGGAAGAATGTCATTTAACAAAAGTTTTGATTTTTGCAGGATAACTGGAGTCCCTAGATCCCAGAATGGCACCTCACGTGTCAAGAAGACAATATTCAGATTTGGCTTTCTGTAAGATTTTAAGTAACCCCTAAACCCCAAAACAGTCTCTTTGGTAAACCTAAGAATTAGGTATACCCCCTCTATAGACCCATGGTAAGTCTTTATAAGGCGAGACGAACCATTCCCTTAGGTAAAGCCTTTTAGTGGGTAAACCTTATTCATGGCAAGTCTTCATCAGGCAAGACGAACCATTTCGTTGGGTGAAACCTTTTAATAGGTGAGCCTTTTTGACGAATTCTCATAGGTTGAACAAGTCATTTCCTTAGTAAGCCTTAATAGAAGGTAAACCTTAGACAAACCCTAAAAGACCGGGTGCGTCATCCTTAGGTTCCTATTAGATAGGAAGCCTATACATAGTCTGATCCACCATACGGATCAAAACCTTAGACAAACCCCAAAAGACCGGGTGTGGCATCCTTAGATTCTTGCTAGATAGGAATTTCATTATGGTTTGGCCTACCATATGGGCTAGAGCTTAATTGCCCTAAGATACTCACCATAAGTGTCACGCCCCGAACCCGGCGAGCACGTGAACATCCCACCTGGCCGTTGATTTTCAATAATCTCCCAGGATTCCTTGGCCAATTAATCACAGCTCCAAAATAATACAAGTTCATGGAAACAATTAAACAACTCCATACAAATCCACAATCAGATCACTTAGGGTAATAGGGTATACATTTATCCTCAATATCACAGTCGGTTACTAAACTAACTCCAAACAATGCATAGATCCTACGGTCTCATTCAAATTCTTTATGACTTCCGCCAACAACTTCCTGAAATGACAACCCATGGCAAGTTCGGGTATCCTTCGCCTAGGACCTGAAAAAGTTAAGCCTCCACTGGAGTGAGATATAAATATCTCAGCAAGTGACACCTAAACCTAGACTTGAACACCAGTCCCCCCAGACCACACAATGCCACCAAGATGCACACAATCAACAATAGTGTGGCATCAAACAAACATGAATATCAATAACCAAGCATCGATGAGCATAACAATCAATCACACTCAACTTCAGGGTCTCAAACTCCATGCCCAAGCAACATATAATTCGATACTCAATTATCACAACTTCCACCTCCACTTTCGTACTTCTCTGGCACTCTTGCCAATTGACATCACTAGGGCCACAGGCCAATCGTTATCTTCGTACCACTATGGCCACAAGCCAATCAGTACTTTCAAGGCTCGTAGCCATTCGATGCCACTAGGGCCACAGGCAAATCGATATTCTCATTTTATTCAAGATCACCACCATTCGATATCACTAAGGCCACAGGCCAATCGGTATCCTTCATATCTTTCAATTTCACCACCATTCAATACCACTGGAGCCACAAGCTAATCAGTATCCTCAATATCTTTCAAGCTCACCACCATTCAATACCACTAGGGTCACAGGCCAATCAATATTTTCATCATCAAGACTTTTAGTCAATTGGTACCATTGGGGCCACAGGCCAATCGATACTTTCGAGGCTCACAGCTAATTGTCATCTCAGGGACTCATAGTCAACACGGTCTTCGGGGCCACAGGCCAACGATCGCTGAGGCACCATAGCCTAATCATAACACACAAGCATTATAGCCAATTTAATATTATAGGCACTATGCCTAAATTCAATAACAGGGCATCATTGTCAATTCATGAATACAGGGCTCAATAGCCAAATATGTCATCAAGGCCTATCACAGTCCAATTGTCATGTTATGCCATTCAAACCATGGAATCCACTACTCAATCAAGCAATTCAAGGCATAGGCTTCATAAAGCAATCAAATCATTCGATCACTCTATCTAGTAGTGTCCTAGCATTCAAATAAAGGTTTAGGAAACACTTATCTTGATCAATTACCAAAATGTCACACAAAGTGACTCTCCTCAATGCCACAAGTATGAAATCTCTAAGAATCATTTGTCAACCTAGAAAGATTCACCAATCTTGAATCAAAAGTCATTGAATTCTCACTTTCTTTAACCCAATTTCTCATTAGCCATACAATAGGCAATTCAAGACACCTTATTGATCAATTAAACACATATCAACACTCCCATGAACCCTCAACGTGTTTGGTTCATATGATCACACACAAGACAAGATACAACTTAGGGGTTCATGCAACAAATTTACCCATAATTCACTCCTAACTCCCAATCCAATTTATACACTCCTCATTAACACCTCACATCATATCTTATAGGCCATTATGAGTCAATTTGAAGTTTAAATACTCCTTACTCAACCTCTAACAGAATTGGCTAGCAAGGGTCCACCCACAAAACAAAATCGATTTTCGGTTCAAACCGCTCAATCAAGTTATAAATCAATTTCAAACTTCAATCCATCACTAAATCAACTCACCATAACCTTAATCTACATGTTAAAGGAGCTCACCAAAGATTTGGAAGCAAAATAACACCTCAAAGACCTTTGAACAGCCCAATTCCTCCACGGTTCTCAAACGGACAGAATTCGCTCGGCATAAACCTCTACAAACCAGCCATGTACACCCATCAAAAATCAATTAAAATTAAAACCAAAACTTAGCCAATTTAATTACTAGATGTTATGAAGACCTCACCGAAAATTTGAGGTCATTTGGAATCCGGAAGCTCCCAAAAACACAACCTCTCCAAAATCGGGTCGGATTTTGACCTTTCCCACTCAAACTGACCTACGGAACAAACGGTTGAGCCAAATTAAGTTTATAATACCTTTCTAGAACGGTAAGACAATAAGCTTTAAGATGGCTGTGGTTTTACCTCAATCCGAAGTCATAATACAAAGTTATGGCCAAAACAGTGAGTCGGTTTTTTCCTATCCGTGAGAAATCCATTCGGCCGAGAGAGAAGAAGAGGAAGAAGATGGTGAAGATGAAGGTGGCCGGCCAAATTTGAGGAGAGAGAGAGAGTCTATTCCTCTTCAATAATACATTTTTAGTCAGTGAGACAAGATGGGTAATTAATGGGCAATTACTACTTGGCCTTCTCATTGCTTGACACTTGGCAACCTTCCATTGGTTGCTTCATTAACTTTGACTCCCTTTGACTCACCCTCATCCAATTTTTGGCAGTGTATAGAAGAGGGAAAATGACCAAAATGACCTTCTAAACTTCTTAAGGCAAGGCCAAAGGTTAAGGGGCAAAATGGTCATTTGGCACTTTTCCTTCGAAATTCCATTTTTTCATTATAAACCACCCTCGATGAGGTGACGTCCATCTCAATTCCAATATTGAAATTTCTCAATGTCCAATACCCAAATCTCGAGGTCCAATTTCATGTCGAACTCTCGTCAATTGTAATTCCAATTTATCTCAAACTGACGGACGACTCTTGCAAGCACTACGCGTATCGACCTTGGAATTTCTCTTAAGCCGTGGTAACTTTGGTTATTATGTAAGGGTGCGTATGGGAACGTTTCTGTTCTTGGGTAATGTTTTCTGTTTCTATTCCTGGCTACGTTTTTGGGAACAGAAATGCGCTTAGGAAGCTTAAAAAATAATAATTTTCGCTGCCGGCTGTCGGTGGCGGCGGCGGCGGGCGATGGCGGGCGGCTGCCGGCCACCGATGGCGGTGGCCGACGACCGATGGCAACGCCGGCGGCCGGCTACCGGAGGGGATGGTGGCCGGTGGGAGGTGGTCGCGTCGGTGGCGGGGGATGATGGTTCCAAAAGTGTTCCAAAAAAGTGTTCCAAAATCGAGAAGCAAGTTTTTGTCGTTTCTTCAAAAGTGTTGTGACGCCCTGAACCCGGCGAGCGTGCGAACATCCCACCAAGCCGTTCCTTTATGAAAGTCTTCCAGGATCTTTCGGCCCACAATACACATAGTCCAATTACAAGCGAAACCTTCAGTCATCTCCACTCCATTTAATAAAACAAATGACTAGGGACAAATAGTAGTGGTTCCATTTACAATTACAAAATAGAATACAATCCCTAAGTTCACAGAATATCTTGTACTCATTCACTTATTACTCCCACGAATGTCAATCGTGGAACTTATTGATGCTCCATCGCCTGGAACTTGAAGAAAATGTTAATCCTTAACGGGGTGAGATATACATCTCAGTAAGGTGGGTCCTAACCGTAGGTTATGTTGACCGTCCATTCAGGCAATTACAATCACAAACAATTCATACAAAATCCCAAGAGGCATTCAACTATCACGAAATAACACATAAGCATCAAGCATGCACTCCAGGCACTTACCATGTCATTTAGTCCAAGCATGCATAAACAAGCCATGTGGCGCCTTCTACCCTTTCTTGACTCATTACTTTCATGCCCGCGTTTAGAACGCCTCAGGCTCGGTCCGCGTAAATGCATCAGACCGTCATTGACAACCCATGTAAACGCATCAGGTTTCAATGTTACTCCAAGCCTGTGTCGACACATCACAACTCCGTCTCGCTTTTCAATGCATCAGGACTATGGCCTTCTCAACCCCGCGTCTCATACACATCAAGGTGCCACACAACTCCAATCCCGCGCCTCAGCGCCTCGGGGTATTCCTCACACCACCCCGCCTCTCATACGCCTCAGGGTACTACCATGTCTCAGTCATGCCAAAGTTTCAATTCAATTCACACACATAATGCAATGTACAACTCAAGCACAAATCATACACTTATGGCATGCAAGACGATCAATTGACATTCGCACACGGTAGTCATTTCAAAACACAAACATTGACACATGTTCAAATCCTCCATACCGTCCTAAGACGCACAAAGAACAATCACATTAAAAACCCTTCAAGGATCACCCAAAAACTCACACGACTCGCCCAATTAAATCCAATCTTCTTATCATAGGTTTAGGGTTCCCTTACCTCAAGCTTAATGCCACAAAATTCTTCTTCCAAGAGCCTCAAGAATTAGGTCCAAGCAGCCCTAGGACAACTCACCCGCGCAACCTATTGAAATCCATCCAATCGTCAATTTTATTGCTCACTTGCCCAATCCATGGAACATAAACCTCATTGACATATTCCTCAACATCCTAGCATGTCTCAATGATGAATTTGAGACTCAATTCCAACCATCAACAGCCCCCACAGAATAGATATGCATAGAACCGAACCGGATAATTTTTTGTTCTATGTATACCTCAAATAACCACCCCTTAAACTACCTCAAATCCTCAATTTAATCATTAATCTACTTGCTAACATGTAGCTCTAAGGGTTGGGAAGCCTCACTGAAAATTTAAGCTCAAGGCGACGTCAAATGGTCCAAGAACGGCACCGGTTCCTCCAAGCTTACCCGTCCGTCAGTTCTTGCCCTTAAAACACAAGACCCATTTGGGGTCAAAACTCCATCAAATTCATCCCAACTTTTTACCACATCTTATCCAACTTTAATACTATAAGTGTAGAAGACCTCACCGAAAATTTGGAATAATTTGAAGTCCGAAAGACCTCGGAATAGTTCTTTCTCCAAAGCCGGTCAGAATTTGACCTCGCCTAACCTTTGTCCACTCAAATTTGCTACGGGAAGATCTACACGGTCAAATTGAGCATATAATATGTATATGGAAAGATAAGACAATAAAATTTCATTTGGCGGTGGTTTTACCTCAATCTGGTATCGGACGAAGAAGATATGGCTAGACTAGTGGGACAGTGGGACTGGTCGGCTAGGAGCTCTCGGATTCAAAACAGACCAACTTGACCTTTGCTCCATCAAACGGCTCTACGGGATAAACGGCTGGGTGGATTTGGACCTATAATACCTTGTTAGAACGGCAAGACGATAATCTTTCTATTTTCGATGGTTTTACCTCAATCGACTATCGAATGAGAAAGTTATGACCGGAATAGTGAGTCTGTCGGAACAAGGCAGCGAGCTGGCGAGCAAGAGAAGAAGAAGAAGAAGATGGCATTGGTGGGTTAATGGTTGGTCAAGTGAAGGGTGAGAGAGAGAGAGAGAAAGCTATATGCAAGGTTCAAGGTCAACTAGTTGAATGGTAATTGGGGAAAAGTGGATATGTCCACTTAAGGGCTAATCCATTGACACATGCCCAATGTGTCAATCAAGCTAATCCAATGGCCAAGATTCTCTCAACTTTTTGGCAGCCTTGGAGGTGAATTAAAGACCAAAATGCCCTCGTCTAGTTATATAGGTAAGGCTAGGTCTTGAGGGACAAAATAATAATTTTGCCCCCGACGTTCGGAACGTCGTTTTTCTAATTTCAATTTTCTTTGATAAGGCGACGGCTAATCCAATTGTAATGTTGGAATTCTTGAATCTCCATTCTCGAATTTCAAGACTTGTTTATGAATCATTTCTTTATTCAATGCGATTCCAACCTATCCCGAACCGACGGGTGGCTTTTGCAGACCTTACGCGTAACGACCCTGTGATTCATATCACAATTAAGGCTCGTCAATTCAAGGCAACTTTGGTTGTCATGTAATTGTGAGGGTCCATCTCTAGTTCCGATGGTCTCGATCATCACTGTTCGATTTAGGAAAATTTTACAAATTATACATTGGTTAAGCGGCATCACCCGTGCTCCAATAGTATAACGCTAGCAATGCATTCCTTAATCGTTCTTAGATCGGCCTTTTATGGCTCTAAATGTCCCCTCGACAATCCTTATGGGCAAAACGCCATTTTCTATTCGAGTTCCCTAGGTTCACGTACCTTATCTCGCGTTAGCCTTTTCCTTTTGGTCAGACAACTCGAGATTGATCAGGTCCGAGCGAGATACGACTGAAATACATCGCTAGATACAATTCTCATTAATGAGTTCGGAAATGACAGGAGAATCAAAATGTCATAACTCTTCCCCCCTTAAAGAATTTCGTCCTTGAAATTTACAACCTTCTAACCATCCAATCCTTTGGGGTATCGGCGTCTCATCGCATCCTCATTCCTACAGATAATTCCTTTCATGACTCGACGATCTTACTTGTCCTTTCCGGCCCAAAACCATATTTCCCTGGGACTTGTCTCATTCAGTCCTCAATCTGATTTGCTTCTTTCCATTCTCTTTTGGTATTCAAAACATTTGTCAGTTGTTCATCTTCGAACGTTCACATTATCTCTTTCATTTGTCCATAATCATTATTACTAAGCCCTTGTCAAAATGCCTTCTTTAATGTTCATAACATTCGGCTTATCTCTCCCTTCAAACTTACTTTCATACCAACAGAGATTCAAGGGTATTATCAACTTGCCCTCCATCAACCAAATCGAGTTATGACCCTCTCGATTCCTTAAACAATTACATGATTACTTCCTTAGTAATCCGTTTTCGATTCCATCCGAAAGTCCCATTGGATGAGAGTGATCCTTCAACTTTCGTGGTCATGTCCTTTTCTTTTGTCGACATGTTTAGTGCTCGACCATATGATAAATTAATTTCAACCTCCAATCGTTATCATCGATAGTATATTTATATATCTTGGCACATCTTTGTGCCATCCCAAGGAACTCCATAATTCTCCCTTCAAAATTTCGATGAGGTCATCTCATTAAGTTCCCCTCAATGATGGACTCATACTATCGTTTATGGAACTTTAAGGTTTCTACTCTCAACCTTGAGATTTATTCTATCCATTTTCATAACCCCTTTAAATGTCAAGATCTATTTATTGGAACATCTCAATTCCTTTCTGACTTCAAGCTTGATGCTTCAGGTAGTTATCGAACTAGTCAATTGACAACCTTCCAATTTAGGAGTTGGATTTTTTGTTTCATTGAGCAAAGCCTATCCTTTATCCGCCAAAAGCACGATGCTAAATTTTCACTTATATGCATCTATTTCATAAATCACCCTTTTCTAGGCTATATATGATATTTCCTCCATAGTCCTTAAGCAATCTCATTCACACACGTTGTTCCTCATTCAATTTTTCTAGGCAACCACATACCTCAAATTCTTATGGTTCGTATAAACTTGAAACCTCTTTGGGCGAGTCGTGTTTTCCAACTTCATCGAAAGAGCATTTGCAAGCCAACTTCAACCATGTATTAGGTGTTCCAACGTATAAGACCTTACTATCGCGATGTACATGCACTGCCATATCAAATTGACTTGTTACGTCTCAAATTTTCTTTCTGCGACACTTCGTCATGATCCTTATGATCTTTTCACTTTCCAACAGAAATA
Organism: Rhodomyrtus tomentosa; assembly: GCA_028455895.1. NCBI lineage: Eukaryota > Viridiplantae > Streptophyta > Magnoliopsida > Myrtales > Myrtaceae > Rhodomyrtus > Rhodomyrtus tomentosa. The sequence goes on along the minus strand of JAPCWY010000011.1, from coordinate 36,438,828 downwards.
CCAGTATCTGCGCGGTCATTGACTGGGCTTTAGTTCTTGGGACTCCTTTTCATATTCGTTTGTCCGTTAGCGCCACACCTCATCCTTAGTCCATTCCCTTAGCAAAATAGCTCCTCTGGGAAATCTTCCCACAACGTCTATACCGGACTATTATGATCCATCAGATTTAGGAAGTCTCAAGCCTCAATAGCTCATGTCGGCCTCAGCCAGCCTATCGCCAGCTCCTACTTTCGAGGATCCATAGTGATTACACTCCTTAGAACTACCTGGCCAAGGAATTTTACCTTATCAGGTCCACAACTCGTGTTATTCATACTTAGCATACAACGAGCACTCTCTTAGGGTTCATAGGATACTCTTAAAGGTTTTTATCATATCCCTCACGACTTCTTAAACAAATTCGATCATCGTCTCTCAAGACGGTAACAACCCATCCAATTATTCCTTGGATGCTCAGTTTGGCTATTGCCAACTCCTTTCTACCATGTGTCAAATCTTTCAAACTGTTCCTCACACTTTTCATTTGAAAGTTCAGACCTTGGCTCTCTTTGTCATGGGTCTCCACTAGGACCACACAACATTTTGTCCATTTTTGCCACTCTTTCCTTAGGAAGCATTAATGTTTTAACCTCTTGGTTTCACAACCAGCTAATGCGACCTTATCTCAATTATGTTTGTCCCACTGAACGTCAACATTATCTTGGAATTCAACATCGTCTCTAAGACAGTCTCTCAAACTTAACTTCCCTTACAGCAATCATTCCAGTTCTGCGACGTCTTTCTTAGTCTAGACGCTCAATCTTAATATCAAGATGATTAGGATTTCCTTTTCCTTCCACACTAGGGTCTCTTACCATATGAAGGAAACTATACACTTCAGCGGCATTCTCTTATTTCAAATCCACCATGTCCTTCCTATTCCATAGGACGTCGATCTTGGAGTCTGCGCCAACGACGGTGTTTTACTCCAGAAAGTAGATGCCACCATACTCGGCATTCTTCTCCCCATAATTCAGTCACTTCAAGTGACAATATCTGTTCGTCCTTGATTTCCACAAATTCATATTTTAGATATTCAATTCGACTTCCTCAAGTCGCCTTGCGATTACAATCTAAGCATCCTTTTTGCTTATTCACCCATTCATTAAAATCGCAAGTAACTAGGACCATCGAATCCTTTCACCTTTCTTTTCATCAATGATCATGTCATGGTCCAATCGTCTTTTAAAAGTGACACCCTACCCTTTAGGGGCGATAAGACACAATACCACTTCTAGTGGTCTAGATTTATGCTCAATCAATCTCATAAAATCCACAAGGTCTGACAGACTGACACATCAGTCTCCTTATTATTCCCTATGACAACAAAAGGTTAATCACCATAAGCCTTATGTCATAGTAACGACATTTCCTTACAGGCACATTCTATGTTCCATAAGTGAAGTTCTCTTTTCTCACAATCCATGAGCAGAAATTCTCTCTTACTTATTCCTCTCCCGATCATCCACTTCTTTCCTTGATGTCCATTACAATTCATCAGATTCGGGAATAACAATTAGCATAAGGCCTTTAAATCCCAATCCACTCAAAGACTTCACGTCTCATTCAAAGGGTCCTTGACCACCTTTACCATATGCTTAAACGACCTTGAGAACTCTGTCTCAGACTGGTCGATCGTCCTTGGATCCTTGCAATACTATCAGAGTCCCAACAACCTTTGCTTTCGAGCAATCTCAGAAGGATACTTTCCGTTGAACAACTCAACAGGGGTAGTCCAGGTAGATATCGTGCCCTTGAGGAAACCCTTCCTCTGGTGACCTTTCACCAATTATTAACAGCCTCTTAAGGCTAAAACTGCCAAGGTCACTTTCTTTCCGTAGTGTACCCAAACCTCTAAGGTTTCCTTACCAAGATCCCCAATCTAGAGGAAGACAACTTCAAATCTCATCCCTCCTTCAAACTTGGTCAATCTCAACCTTATGCATAGTTTTACAAGCTTTTTCAAATTCTCATGGTTCTTCCCACACATTCAATTTAGAAAGGATTAACTCGGAGTCACATCTCTTGTGACTTCTATCATTTAACTCATCAGCACTAACTTCGATCGTCTCAGCACCAGCTTCGATCGTCTCATCCACTTTCTCATTTCCATTCAAAGTTCCCACGACCCATTCAACTCTTAGGTCTCGTATGATTAACAGATCGAGCCATATTCTCTTTTGGTACTCATACTCTAATCGCCCATCTTTACTCAATTCTCATGGTCCATATTAGTTATCGGATCTTCCATACCATGTATACTCGAGCCCAATGTTCTTCTACGACCATACCTTGGTCGTTCAACCTTATTAGGTTCTCATGTCACTTGAACTACTATGATTCCCTCCAGGAATAAAAAAAATTAAGTCATCTACTCAAGTCTATCAGTCTCAGGCTACTCATCTCATCATTCATCATTGTCAACCTTACAGTGGTTCCCAAACAACTCTCAACTAGTTGTCCATTACCCAACGATTCCAGATTCTCATTAGTCAATGACTATTCAACAGGCTAGTCTCAACAAGGCAACTTCTCAATCTTCAGCCAATTACTAGGCAAGCCTCAACTAGGCCAAAAATCAACTAGGTTAACACCGAGCAAGTACTCAAAGCAGCAATTCAATGAGCCAATCGATCATGTTATAAGTCTAAGGCATATGTCCCTCTATCACAAACACGACATGCTTTCTCATTCTCAACAGGCATCAGTTCAACGGGTATTAACCCCACATGTCATCTACTTTTCTAGTAAGACCTTGGCCAAGCCAATCACATGATGCCAATTACAAAACATGCCCAACAGGTCAATCATATAAACATCACTTTTCCTTTTAAACGACATTTACCGCCAATCACAAAGCTTTTAATTATGCCAATCACAAGCATCATTTTACATGTCAAGCCACTTTTGAACTTCTTCTTCGAGGATCAATCTTGTGTCATACGTCTCTTAACCACAATTGGACTCAACCTGATACCTAGGCTTCCCCTTTCAAGTTATGACTTAGGTCATTCCTGCCTCTTGCCATCTTAGAAGCCTGTCAAGAGCCGCTCCTTGTCCGGACCTCTTTATCTCGGTGATCACTCCCCGTCCTCATCAGACCTGGCCGTTGCAGGTTGTCCCAAGTCATACATCTACGGAGAAAGCCCCGTTCCACACGTTCGTACCATGCTTCATGACAGTTTATAGGTATCCCATCAACTTGTCCCATACCAAGCGACAGTTTATTAAGTCCAATAATGATAAGCTCATGCATACACCCTTTTCAACTTTCGTTTCAAAGCCACAAATACATGTACAACATGATTGTCCTCACCACTTGTCACATCAAAATTGCCTTCAGATCAATTCCTATCCATTGAAGAGTTCTAATTCCACCGATCAATTGCCTATATTCAACCATATACCTCAAGTGAAGTCGCTAACTAAATCAAATCCCTAAGCATTCGATCACAACTAGCCTTTAATTCAATATACCTTGTATACACCCCACCTCATTTCATCCAAGATTGACAATAGCAATTGATAGCTAAAGCATCATGATATAACGCAATTCAATCCTTAATTCACTAACATCAATCGTCTCTTTATAACTCGTACTCCTCAAGTTGGGTCATTGACAAATCAAGATCACAATCATACACTTCAATTGACCCTTCATTAGTAATTTATTCTCTAGCAACCTCAAATCCAGGCTTATGACTCCTCCATTTCTATTCACTTCCTTGTGAGCCTTATTCATAAATCACTCAAGATCATTGTTTAAATTGGCACTAGAATCATTAGAATACTACACAAATTCAAATCTATAGTCCTCAAGATTCAGCAATCCATACTTATCCCTCGAGGTCTCACTACCTAATTATCCTCGAGTCATCACTCCTAATCACTCCAAGTCTCAATCACATTGGATCGAGCTACCTTGCTTTGATACTAAACAAACGGGGATGTCACGCCCTGAACCCGGCGAGCGTGCGAACATCCCACCAAGCTGTCCCTTTATAAAAGTCTTCTAGGATCTTTCGGCCCACAATACACATAATCCAATTACAAGCGGAAGCTTCAGTCATCTCCACTCCATTCAATAAAACAAATTACTAGGGACAAATAGTAGTGGTTCCATTTTACAATTACAAAATAGAATACAATCCTTAAGTTCACAGAATATCTTGTATTCATTCACTTATTACTCCCACGAATGCCAATCGTTGAACTTACTAATGCTTCATCGCCTGGAACCTAAAGAAAATGTTAATCCCCAACAGGGTGAGATATACATCTCAGTAAGGTGGGTCCTAACCCTAGGTTATGTTGACCGTCCACTCAGGCAATTATAATCACAAACAATTCATACAAAATCCCAAGATACATTCAACTATCACAAAATAACACATAAGCATCAAGCATGCACCCCAGGCACCTTATCACGTCATTTAGTCCAAACATGTATAAACAAGCCATGTGACGCCTTCTACCTTTCTTGCCTCCTCACTTTCATGCCCGCGTTTAGAACGTCTCAGGCTCGGTCCGCGTAAACACATCAGACTGTCATTGACAACCCGCGTAAACGCATCAGGTTTCAATGTTACTCCAGGCCTGTGTCGACACGTTACAACTTCATTCCACGTTTCAACGCATCAGGACAATGCCTTTCTCAACCCCGCGTCGCATATGCATCAGGGTGCCATACAACTCCAACCCCGCGCCTCAGCGCCTTAGGGTATTCGTCACACCACCCCGCGTCTCATACACCTTAGGGTACTACCATGTCTCATCCATGCCAAAGTTTCAATTCAATTCACACACATAATGCAATGTGCTACTCAAGCACAAATCATACACTTATGGCATGCAAGACGATCAATTGACATTCACACATGGTAGTCATTTCAAAACACAAACATTGACACACATTCAAATCCTCTATACCGTCCTAAGACGCACAAAAAACAATCACATTAAAAACCCTTCAAGGATCACCCAAAAATTCACCTGACTGGCCCAATTGCGTGCAATCTTCCTATCATAGGTTTAGGGTTCCCTTACCTCAAGCTTAATGCCACAAAATCCTTCTTCCAAGAGCCTCAAGAATTTAGTCCAAGCAGCCCTAGGACAACTCATCTGCGCAACCTATTGAAATCCATCCAATCGTCAATTTTATTGCTCAATTGTCTAATCCATGGAACATAAACCTCATTGACATGTTCCTCAACATCCTAGCATGTCTCAATGATGAATTTGAGACTCAATTCCAACCATCAATAGCCCCCACAGTATCGGTATGCACGGAACCGAACCGGGTAATTTTCGATTCTCTATATACCTCAAATAACCAGCCCTTAAACTATCTCAAATCTCAATTTAATCATTAATCTACTTGCTAACATGTAGTTCTAAGGGTTGGAAAGCCTCACTGAAAATTTGAGCTCAAGGTGGCGTCAAATGGTCTAAGAACGGCGTCGATTCCTCCAAGCTTACCGCCGATCAGTTTTGGCCCTTCAAACACAAGACACATTTGGGGTCAAAACTCCATCAAATTCATCACAACTTTTTACCACAGCTCATCCAACTTTAATACTATAAGTGTAGAAGACCTCACCGAAAATTTGAAGCAATTTAAAGTTTGGAAGACCCCGGAACAGGTCTTTCCCCAAAACCGATCAGAATTTGACCTCGCCTGATCTTTATCCACTCAAATCGAGTTGTGGGAAGATCTACAGGGTCAAATTGAGCTTATAATATGTGTATGGAAAGATAAGACAATAAGCTTTCATTTGGCGGTAGTTTTATCTCGATCCGGTATCGGACAAAGAAGATATGGCCAGAATAGTGAGACGGTCGGACTAGTCGGCTGGGAGCTCTCGGATTCAAAACTGACCAGCCTGACCTTTACTCCATCAAACGGCTCTACGAGACAAACGGCTAGGTGAATTTAGACCCATAATACCTTGTTAGAACGACAAGACGATAAGCTTTCTATTGCCGGTGGTGTTACCTCAATTGACCATCGGATGAAAAAGTTATCGTCGGAACAATGAGTCGGTCGGGTCAAGTGAAGGGTGAGAGAGAGAGAGAGAGAAAGCTATATGCAAGGTTCAAGGTCAACTAGTCGAATGGTAGTTGGGGAAAAGTTGATATATCCACTCAAGGGCTAATCCATTGACACATGTCCAATGTGTCAATCAGCTAATCCAATGGCCAAGATTCTCTCAACTTTTCGGCAGCCTTGGGGGTGAATTATAGACCAAAATGCCTTCGTCTAATTATATAGGTAAAGCTAGGTCTTGAGGAGCAAAATGGTAATTTTACCCTCGACGTCCGGAACATCATTTTTCTAATTTCAATTTTCTTTGATAAGGCAACGGCCAATCCAATTGTAATGTTGGAATTCTTGATTCTCCATTCTCGAATTTCAAGACTTGTTTCTGAATCATTTCTTTATTCAATGCGATTCCAGCCTATCCCGAACCGACGGGTGGCTTTTGTAGACCTTACGCGTATCGACCTTGTTATTCATATCACAATTAGGGCTCGTCAATTCATGGCGACTTTGGTTGTCATGTAATTGTGAGGGTCTATCTCTAGTTCCAATGGTCTCGATCATCACTGTTCGATTTAGGAAAATTTTGCAAATTATACATTGATTAAGCGGCATCACCCGCGCTCCAATCATATAACGCTAGCAATGCATTCCTTAGTCGTTCTTAGATCGGCCTTTTATGGCTATAAATGTCCCCTTGACAATCCTTATGGGCAAAGCGTCATTTCCTATTCGAGTTTCCTAGGTCCACGTACCTTGTCTCATGTTAGCCTTTCCCTTTTGGTCAGTCAACTGGAGATTGATCTGATCCGAGCGAGATACGACTGAAATACATCGCTAGAAACAATTCTCATTAATGAGTCCGGAAATGACAGGAGAATCAGAATGTCACAAGTGTTCCCTGCGTAAAAGTGTTCCGCAGAACACTTTTGGAACATTTTTGAACCATACGCGTTTCTGTTCCAAAAGTGTTCCGGGAGCACCTTTGGAACAGAAACACTATCTCATGTGCGTTTCTAGAGCATTACCATACGCACCCTAATTGTGAGGGTTTATCGTTCGTTCTTTCGATCTTGATCATCGAAATTCGATTTAGGAAATTCTCACAAATTACACATTGGTTAAGTGGAATCATCCGCATCCCAATGTATAACGCTAGCAAGACATTCCCTCGACAATCCTTATGGTCAAAGTGTCATTTCTCATTCAAATTCCCTAGGTCCACCTATCCGACTTTGCGTCAGTTTTTCCCTTTTGGTCAGATAACTCAAGAGTGGCCAACTCCGAGCGAGTTATAACTGGAATACACCGATTGATATCCTTCCATTTAATAGCCTCGAGAGGGTTGGAATTCGGAATGTCACAATTCTTCCCCCCTTAATGAAATTTCATCCTCGTAATTTGCCACTTTCCAATTATCCAATCTCATGGGGTATAGACACCTCATCGCCTTCTCACTTTTTTAAAATGGTTCCTTTCATTTCTTGACATTCCCACTTGTCTTTTCTGACAAAAGTCATATTTCCCTAAGACTTGTTTCCTTCAGCCCTCAATCTGCGTTTACTTTTCTATTCTCCGTTGACATTCACAATATCTGTTGATGATACACCTTCGAGCACTCAAATCTTTCGTTCAATTTGCCTATTAGTCCGAGGATAACACGTGCATCACACTGCAACCTTGCTTTAGAAATTCCTAGTCGAAAGGTTTTTTCAAAACGTCATCTTAAATTCATGTTTTTTTTCTCTCACAACCATTACCAAATCATCTCGAGAACGTACTCTTTGGTACCTCTACCATTTGGCATAGTAATCCACTTCAAACGTCCTTTCGTTTCCTCGGGGACATACAAATTCCATTTGCTTACCCTCGATTGTCCAAATCGAACCATTGCCTTCTCGACTTCTTAGACAAACACATGATTGAGTCCTTAATAGCTCTTCCTCGATTACATTCGAGATCCTCCAATGACCAATTTAATCCACCAACTTGCAACGGTTATGCTTTCCCTTTAATCCCTTTAAAGTAGTCAACATTTCCAACTCTTGCAGTTCACACAGTTGCGAGGTCTTTTCATACACGAGCAATGCTCCCGTATCTATTAGTAATTTCATCCATCGGCGTTGCTTCTCATCAATTCCTCTCAGGAAACTACTACTCAATATTTTTAGAGTAGATATATACTTGAAATCTTCTTCCACCCAAATAATGTTTCCCGAACTTTATAACGAGGACATTCACAAACCAATTCCAATCATATTCTAAGCATTCCCACTCATATAACCTTATCATTATGATGTATATGCAATGTCCACTTCCGGTTGCCTTGTTATGCCTCAAGTCTCATTCTGGGTCGCGTCATTACGACCTTCATAAGCTTTTCAATTTTCAACAGGAAACGCCATAAACAGCATAGTCATCAGCTTAACTCAAGTCCTCGAAAACTCTTTTCATGTTCGTTCATTCATTCGCGTTACATCTCATCATTAGTTCATTTCACCAATGGAATAGCTCTTGTGAGGAATATTCCCACGGTCTGTCTATTGCAATTCATCAATCCCAAGAAGTTCGTACTTTCCGCAACTCACTTCGACTCTAGTCGATTCGTCACTTATTCCAATCCTCAAAGGCTCCAAAGGGATTTCCTTTCTCAAAAAATTTCATGACTGGGGAATCTTACCTCATCAGATCCATAACCCGTGCTCTTCACATTTAGCATACAACGAGTATCTCCTTAGAGTCCATAGGATACTTTAAAAGATGTTCATGTTTCTCTTGACTCCTTAAATGAGTCCAATCATCATCTCTCAAGACGGTAACAACCAACTCGATCATTCCTTGGGCACTTAATTCGACTATTATCAACTTCTTTCTATCAGGTGTCAAATCTTCCAAATTATTCATCATATTTTTCACTTGAGAGCTTAGTCCTTGGCTCTCTATTGTCACGGGTCTCCTCTAGGACCACACAACATTTTATTTATTCTTGTCACTCTTTCCTCAATAAGCACGAGTGCTTTAACCTTTGAGTTCCATAGCTCGCTAATGCGACCTTATCCCAATTTTGTCCGTTCCACTGAACATTGACATCATCCTGGAATTCAACATTGTCTACAGGACAGTCTCTCGGACTTCACTTCCACGTATCATTCACGTTCTGCGTTTTCTTTCTCAGTCCAGACGCTCAAGCACAATACCAAGACAATTCAGACTTTTTCTTCCTTTTACACTAAAGTCTCTTACCCTAAGAAAGAAACCATACATTTCTGTGGCATTCTTTTATTTTTAATCTACCTTGTCTTTCCCATTCCATAGGACGTCAATCTTGGAGTCTGCACAAATGGCGATACCTTTACTTCAAGATTCAAATGCCACCATGCTTTCACATTCTCCTTCCCATAACTCAGTCACCTCAAGTGACAATATCCGTTCGTCCTTGGTCTCCACCAGTTCACATATCAAATGCTCAATTCGATTACCTCAAATCACTCTGCAAGTATTCTCTAAATCATTCACTAGAATTACAACTAGCAAGGACTATCAAGTATGTTTACTTTTCTTTTCATCAACGACCATTTCATGGTCCAATCGCCCTTTAAGAACAACGCCCTATTCTTTAGGGAACAACAACTCATGATTTCATTTCTCATGGTTCCGGTTCAATCAACCAATCCCAGGGAATCATTAATTTCAGGCAAACTAGCATGCCGATTTTTCCTCGACTCCTTCCACAACAGAAGAGACGGACTACCCATTTTTCACCATGGATCTCTTCTTTTACTGAGTCTCATTACCATTCCTCAAAATCAAGAATAACAATCAGCCATAAGGCTTTCAAACTTCAATCCACTCAAGGATTTCATGTCTCATTCAAAGGGTCCTTGACCACTTTTAATATACTTAGACGACCATGAGTACTCTGTCTCTCATTGATCGATCATCCTCTGATCCTTGCAAAAGTATCAGGATCCAAGCAACCTTTGCTCGCAAGCAATCCCAAGAGAATACTTTTCGTCGAACAACTCAACAAAGATAGTCTAGACAAATCTCATGCCTTCAAGGAAAACTTTTCCTTTGGTGACCTTTCACCAACTATCAATAGCCTCTTAAGGCTAAAACTGCCAAAGTCATTTTCTTTCTTCAATGTACCCAAAACCGTTAAGGTTTCCTTACTAAGATTCCCAATCCAGAGGGAGACAACTGTAAATCTCATCCCTCATGCAAACTCAGTCAATCTCAGCTTTATTAATAGATTCACAAGCCTTTCAACACTCTCATGGTTCTTCCCACACACTCACTTTAGAAAGGATGAACTCAAAGTCACCTTTCTCGTGACTTCCATCACTTTAACTCATCAGTACTAGCATCCGTCACTACTTAGACAATCATGGTAGCTCCTCACGAGCCTACCTACCCAACAAATTTTCTCATTTCCATTTAAAGTTCTCACGACCCCTTATCACGCTTGGGTCTTGTACGATTAACCGAATCGAGCCATATTCTCTTCTAGTACTCATACTTCAATCGCTCATCTTTACTCAATTCTCCTGATCCATCTCAAATGTTGGATCTTCCCATACTTTACTTATTCAAGCCAAGTGCTCCTCTAGCGACCGTACCTTGGTCATTCGACCTTATTCAGTTCAACTACTATGATTCCTTCTAGGAATCAAAGATTTAAGTCATCCACTCAAGTTTAGCAGTCTCAGACTGCTCATCTCATCATTCATCATTATTAACCATCCAATGGTTCCCAAACAACTCTTAACTAGTTGTCTATTACCCAAGGATTTCAGATCCTCGTTAATCAATGACTATTCGACAGGCTAGTCTCAACAAAGCGATTTCTCAGTTAGCAGCCATTACTAGGCAAATCTCAATTAGGCAACTATCAAACAAGTACTCAAGACAGCAATAGCTCATCTTTAAGCCTAGAGGCATCTGCCACTCTGTCACAAACACGACAGGCTATATCATTCTCAATAGGCATCAGTTCAATGGGTATAAACCCCACATAGCGTCTAATCTCTTAATTAGACCTTGGCCATAACAATCACACGATGCCAATCATAAAACACTCCTCACAGGCCAATCACAAACGTCAATTTTCCTTTCAAACGGCATCCACAGCCAAGCACAAAGCTTTTAACCATGCCACTCATAGGTGTCATTTCACATGTCATGCCACTTTTAAACATTCATTTCGAGAATCAATCCCATGTCATACATCTCTTAACCACAATTGGACTCAATATGATACTTAGACTTTCCTTTTCATGTTATGACTTAGGTCATTCCTGCCTCTTGCCATCTTAGAAGCCTACCAAGAGCCGCTCCTTGTCCGAACCTCTCTGTCTCGGCGATCACTCCCCACCCTCATCAGACCTGGCCGTTGCAGGTTGTCCCAAGTCATATATCTATAGAGAAAGCCCCGTTCCACACGTCTCATACCATGCTTCATTACAGTTTATAGGTATCCCATCAACTTATCCCATACCAAGCGATAGTTTATTAAGTCCAACAGCGAAAAGTTCATGCATGCACCCTCGTCAGCTTTCGTTTTAAAGCCACAAACACATGCATAGCATGTTCGGTCTCACCACTTGTCAAACCACAATCGTTTCCATATTAAGCCTCAATTATAGAAAATCTTTGGTACCACCAATGACCATCACATCTCACATATCACTTGCCTATGTTCAACCGTATACCTCAAGTTAAGTCGCTAGTCAAATCAAATCCTTATGCATTCGACCACAACTGGTCTTTAATCCAAATATTCCTTATCCGCTCCCTCATATGCATCTCATCTCATATCATCTAGGGTTGTCAATAGTAATCGATAACTAAACCATCAAGATACAACACAATTCAAGCTTGAATACACTAATACCAATCGTCTCTTTATAACTCATATTTCCCAAATTGGGCTAGGATCACAATCATATACTCCAATTGACCCTTCATTCATAAGTTATTCTCTAGCAACCTCAAATCCAAGCTTGTGACTCTTCCATCTCTATTCACTTCCTTGTGAGCCTTATTCATAAAATCACTCATGATCATCAATCGAAATCAACTTTAGAACCATTAGGGTACACACAAGTTCAAGCCTATAATCCTCAAGATTCAACAATCCATGCTTAATCCTAAAAGTCTCACTACCTAATTGTCCTCAAGTCATCACTCCTTATCACTCCAAACCTCAATCACATTGGATCGAACTGGCCTTACTCTGATACCACTTAAACGGGAATGTCACGCCCCAAACCCGGCGAACACGCAAACATCCCACATGGCCGTTGATCTTTAATAATCTCCCAGGATCCCTCGACCAATTAATCACAGCTCCAAAATAATATAAGGTCACGGAAGCAATTAAACAGCTTCATACAAATCCACAATCAGATGACTCAAGGCAATAGGGTATACACTTATCCTCAATATCACAGTTGGTTACAAAACTAACTCCAAACAATGCACAGTTCCTACGGTCTCATTCAAATTCTTTATGACTTCCGCCAACAACTTCCTGAAATGACAACCCATGGCAAGTTCGGGTGTCCTTCGCTTGGGACCTGAAAAAGTTAAGTCTCCACTAGGGTGAGATATAAATATCTCAGCAAGTGACACCTAAACCTAGACCTAAACACCAGTCCCCCCAGACCACACACAATGCCACCAAGATGCACACAATCAACAATAGTGCATGGCGTCAAACAAACAGGAATATCAATAGCCAAGCATGGATAAGCATTACAATCAATCACACTCAACTTCAAGGTCTCAAACTCCTTGCACAAGCTACATATAATTCGATACTCAATTATCACAACTTCTACCCCCACTTTCGTACTACTCTGGCATCCTGCCAACTGACATCACTGGAACCGCAGGCCAATCGATATCTTCATATCATTAAGGCCACAGGCCAATCGGTACTTTCAAGGCTCCTAGCCATTCGATGCCACTAGGGCCACAAGCCAATCGGCATTCTCATTTTATTGAAGATCACCACCATTCGATACCATTGGGGCCACAGGCCAATCGGTACCCTCCATATCTTTCAAGCTCATCACCATTCAATACCACTAGGGCCATAGGCCAATCGGCATCCTCAATATCTTTCAAGCTCACCACCATTCAATACCACTAGGGCCATAGGCCAATCGATATTTTCATGATCAAGACTTTTAGTCAATTGGTACCACTAGGGCCACAGGCCAATCGATACTTTCGAGGCTCACAGCCAATTGTCATCTCAAAAACTCATAGTCAAGGCGATCTCCGGGGCCACAAGCCAACGATCGCTGGGTCACCATAGCCCAATCATAACACATAGGCATTATAGCCAATTCAATACTATAGGCACTATGGCTAAATTCAATAATAGGGCATCATTGCCAATTCGTGAATATATAGCTCAATATCCAAATATGTCATCAAGGCCTATCCCGGTCCAATTGTCATGCTATGTCATTCAAACCATGGAATCCACTACTCAATCAAGCAATTCAGGGCATAGACTTCATATTCCCCAGGTCCACGTATCCGACTCTGCGTCAGTCTTTCCCTTTTGGTTAGATAGCTCAAGAGTGGCCAACTCCGAGCGAGTTATAACTGGAATACACCGATCGATATCCTTTCATTCAATAGCCTCAAGAGGGTCAGAATTCGGAATGTCACAATAAGAGTCCTTAGGTACTCACTTGAACCTTCAAACACACTGTGAATGCCACACGAGCGTTATACAGGTGGTAAGTAACAGGTAAATCTATGTACTTTTTCTCTCTCATATTATCTAGAACAGAATGAGCACAACGTACACCGGTAGAACAAGAAAGATTGAATGTCAGGATTCATTTTTCTCTTCCTTAGTTGAGTCAACTTGGACTCAAGTATCACTTGTCTTTCAGTGAAACCTCTCACAAGATCCCTCTTAAAGAGGGGCAGCTATTGACACTTGATATTTTATCAGGTCTTTTTCCTTGGTATTAGATAAATTCATAAAAAATTAATAAAGGTTGAAAATTTATAAAATCAAGTTTGGTAACCCTGGCCAAACCAAGGAACCATTTTTTTACCAATTTATATATATATATATATATATATATATTCACATTTTTTAGTATTTTTGGAACTAGTAAAATACATGAAAAAAAAAATAGCATTCGAAGTCGTAAAAATATAGAAAAATAGTCTGTATTTTTATTTTTATTCCCCTTTTGTTTTGATCTCATAAAAAATCAAAATTCAAGTTCAATTTTAGGTGCTCCTTTGTTACACCAAGAGTTGAACTTGGTAAAAAATATCATTTGAGTCCTTTTATTTGCGAATTTTTGCATTTTTAGAATCCTGACATTCAACTTGATTGCCTTGCATTGTAATTTAACCCAATTATTTGCTTAAATTGCTTAATTTAGGTAAAATTGCATACTTCTATTGCAATTTAGTCCCCGGATTCGAAGAAAATGAAATTACTTTTAATCTAGGGACTCCCATGTGAAGGTAAGGCCTCCCCCTATGTTTTATACATCCTGAATCGATTGGTGGGCATAATTTGGTCTGATTTGGTCATTAAGGCTTTCAATTTGACAATTTGGATATTCGAATCTTAAGGTCAAATTGGGGTTTTTTATCAATTCAGGATGAAATTTTGACGAAAATGGCTTTTTCAAATAGAATACATCCTCCTGATTTCAATTTTGTGATCTAATTTGCCAAATTGTAAAGAATTGCCGTTCAATTTGAAGAAATTAGATCAACTGGGTTTGTCGAATTGAACCGGGTCCGACCCGCAGACCCGGATGAAGAGTGTCTTCTTCTTCCCCAAATTTGCACCACTTTTGAATGTTTTATAGGCCGGATTTTAATCGAGAAATTGAAGCCCCGATCGACCGTGATCGAAGGAGCACTTCAAGGAGCATCGAACATGACCAATCTCATCACCAATGGTCGCCAAAGACAGGTTGAATCGAATGGTTAAGGCGCGAACCTGTAAAAGTCAAGTTTTGTCAAACGTAGACCAAATCCGTGCCAAATTTATGTGAAATTAGACAAGCACCTAACGGAGATTAGAAGGATTCCCGACCAATTCCGTCACCATCGACAGGCCATTTGGCACGTGACAGCACGTGAATTCAAGGTGGCAAACGTCCACCAATTGAGTGGGAAATCGAAAATGGAGATATAGCCTTCTAAGGCCTTCTAGTAAAAAAAACAGCTCATTTTCGTTCTTACGGACGAACAGAATAGAGAGAGAGAGAGAGAGAGAGAGAGAAAAGAGCTCACTCTCCAATCACTACTGTCTAGAGCTTGAGCTCGCTCTATGAGTGGCTTGCGACGACGCACCAGGCCAAACCGAGCCGCGATTCCACTTGGAATAGCTCGCTGAAGCTCCGGAGAAGCGATCGCACCCTTCCGATCGGCTCGACATCACCGAAAAAGGTAGTTCCCTTCTTCAAGCTCTATACTGCACATCAATGGAGAATCTCGCCTCCGATCTTGTTTCTTGCAATTATAGTAGGTGTTCTGTTCCTCGAACTACTCTAAGCTCGATCACAACTTGTTTTTTGGTCGATTTTGCATAATACCTCTTGTATGAGCCTCAAAACTCCCTTCGCCATTACCGGCCCTGTTGCAGCTTTCCTAGCTCTAGCTAGCCTAAACCAGGTCAATTGGACCTGCAGGTAAGTCTTCTGAACTTAATTTGAGTGTGCTCTGTGAAGCAATTGGCATGATATGCTCTGAATCATGTAATTAAATGTCTACATTATGTGCGAGCTTCGATGCATGTATAATCGGGAATGATATGGCCTAATATTAGAGTATGTTATTCCCGACGTCAAGACATGTCGAACGGCGTCGGTCTCGTCGATTTTGGTTCGGGATCCACTGTTGGATCATTGCCGGAGGTTTTCGGTCGTTTGTTGTAGGTGAAGTACGCTCGGTGAAGAAGACGATGACGTGGCGGTCAACATGATAACGTGTCGCGGATGTGGCGTTGACGTGGCGTACCACATGGCAGATACGTTAACTAGGTCATTAGAGTTGAGTATCAGTCTGTTAGATGATCCGACGGTCTAGGTTTGGCTACATATTGGCTTGGTATCCACTGGATCAATTTTGAATATTCTATTAATAAAAAATAAATGTTCTAAATAAAAATAAATAGTTTGATTGGACGGTCGAGGATTAGCTGAGGCGTTTGATCGTGACCATAGATTTAAATATTCAGATCGGATGGTTGAGGTTTGGTCGGTCTTCAATTTGGGCCATAGGTTTAGCCAAGCGATCTTAGGGCTGAGGGGTAACCACATGGTTCCGCAGGAATTGTAGGATCAAACCAAAAATAAGAAAAAGAACAAAACGGCAAACGACATCGTTTTGGGGTGTTGGTTCGCGCGGGCTCGGATCTGGGCCGGGTGTCCGATCCGCATGGATCGGGCCGACCCTGTTCGAATAACTTCTTTTTATAAATAAAAAAATAAAATATGTTCAAAAAATAAAAAAAAAATCAAAAATTCTAGAAAATTCTATAAAAAATGTTAGAAAATCCCAAAAAATTAGGAAAAATTGTAGAAAATTCTTAGACACTCCAAAAATTTTCAAAAATTGAGGAATGACCACAAACAATTGGACAATCCTATTTTTGGGATTTCTTATCTGTTCTTCCTAGAATCGACGATTATACCATTTAGAGGTAAACCGTTTTTGTTTTGTATTTGAGATAGGCCGAAAATGCCTAGATTGAGATTAGGTTAAGTCAGGTGGCCAATTTTTTTGCTTGGATTTTCGAATCTCATCTATTTTCTCAAAATGACGATTTTACCCCTCAAAGAGTAAATCATATTTTCTATCCCAATTGAGTCGTGAAATTGCTAGAATTAGGTGATGGGTCAGATGGGTGGCCAATCCTTCTATTTGGGATTTTCACGTCTCATTCCCGTTTTGAAATGATGATTTTACCTCTCAAAATATAAATCACCTTCTAAAATTCTAGAAAATTTTGAAAATTACCAAAAAATAAGAAATAGATCAATTTCATGATCAATCCTATTTTCAACCCCTTTTGATTTCAGAACTCTTCTAAAATGACAATTTTTCCCTTTCAAGCAAATTATCCCAAATTTCTTCAAAATTATGACTTTGACCTTCATGAGTGAATCATGTCTAAATCACTCCTGAGCCATGATTGACACTTCTTTAGGCTAATAGAGCCTTACTAGGGATGTCATACTGTATTTATGTGATTTATCCACATGCCTTGATTCCTTGATTTGCGCACTTTCTTTTTCTGATTGTGAGTATTAGGATAGACACTCCTATCTGCATGAACTCCTAGATTTAAGGTTCTTACTCACTCATCTGCATGAAATCTTAGGGTAATATAATTCAATCAACTTAGGTGCCGAGATAGTTGGCATAATTAAGTCTCTGATCCCACTTCTCTTATTTTCGCGGAATCAAATAGAAGCTCCCAACTATTCGATAGGGTTTCCAATCGTACATTCCAAGAAATGATTGGTGGCGACTCCTTGGCATGCACACATATCACATGTCACCGGACCACACTTAAGGTCGACCACGTATACCTCCGTTGCGACTTGGGTAATGGATCTTGGGAGAAGTCCGCATCAGACCAGATAGGACGGCCCATTAACCTTCGCGTTCTTCGCTTGATTGAGAGGGTTGCAACAACAGGTTACAGAAGAATTAAATTGTGTTGTGCTAATGTATCTGCACTTCTGTCTATTTCAGGATATCCTCACAAAAGAGATCATTGGGCGTGGTACTAGGAAGGTGGGCTGTATTACATGGACGGCTTCAGTTCTGGGAATGTCAATCAAGTTAGAGGTTCGTCTACAACTAGGGAAACATAGATATGGCTTTGGCATAAGCGATTAGGGCATCAATCATTTGGTTATATGAAGAAGTTATTTCCTAAGTTATTTTTAGGTTTGAATGATTATCAGTTTGATTGTCAGACTTACATCTTGGCGAAAAGTCATCGAGTACCTTTTTCTATCATTTTGAAAAAAAAAGTGCAATTCCTTTATCTTTGATTCATTCCGATGTGTAGTGTGCTTCTCCTATTAATTATTTGTCTGGTAGTCGATGGTTCATTCCCTTTGTTGATGATTGCACTAGAATGTCATAGTTCTATCTAATGAAGAATAAGGATGAAGTTGCCATCGTGTTTAAAATTTTCCACACTATGGTACAAAATCAATTTGGTGGGAAGTTCCAGATTCTTTGCAGTGTTAATGATGGTCAGTATATTAATCAGCATCATATAGAATATTTTTTGCAGTAAGACTTGCTCCATGAAACGTCATGTTCATGAACACCCCAACAAAATGAGATAGCAGACAGGAAGAATAGGCATATCCTTGAAAAGACTTGTTCTTTATTATTTGAAAATAATGTCCCTTACCGCTTTTGGGATAATGCAGTAACTACCGCAGTCTATCTTATTAATAGGATGCCGTCGAAAGTATTAGAATTTCAAACACCATTGGAGGCTATCTCTTCTCATGTATACTTACCATCAGTTTTTACTATTTCTCTTAAGGTGCTGGGTTATGTTGCCTTTGTTCACATAAGCATAACGCATAAAAATTGAACCATGTGTCGTGCGGTGTGTGTTTTTAGGCTATGATTCACATCAGAAAGAGTATCGGTACTACGATCCATCTACTAAGAAAACATATGTTACAATGGATTTCACATTCTTTGAGACGAAATCTTTGTTTTGGGATATCAATTCTTCTTTTCAGGAGGAGATATAGATGGAAAAAAAATGGTGGGAGATTGGTGGTGTTATTATGGCTCTAGGGGGAGTACAAATCGATGAAGTATTGGTATTGTCTCCGGTAACTAGTGCAGAACTAGACCAGAATTTACCAGTAGATGTTGAGCAACAAGACCTGAAATGTGGGCAAGGTGTCCCGAAAACTTCAGAACAAATCTCGTCTATGCTAGATCAGGCCCTTCCCTCGAATCGATATTCACCAGATGTTGGAGGGAAAGAGAAGTCTGTCTATTCGATCACTAAATATGTTTCGGCTGAAAAATTTTCTAAGCCATTAAGGGCTCTTTTTTTCGAATGTATCGGCAGTTTACATTTCTAGAGGAGTACATGATCCCTGAAAGATCTAAAGTGGGTTCAAGCTATGAAGGAAGAGATGGAAGCATTGGAGAAAAATAGTACTTGCAAGCTGGTGAAATTACCTGAAGGAAAGAAAACAGTGGGATGCAAATGAGCGTTCTCGGTCAAGTATAAAGCAGATGGGTCCATTGAAAGGCATAAGGTGAGGTTGGTAGCAAAAGTATATACACAAACATATGGAGTGGATTTTCAAGAAACCTCTTCATCTGTTGCAAAAATAAATACTATACGAGTGTTATTGTCCCTTGCAGCTAATTTAAATTGGCCATTACACCAACTTTATGTCAAGAAAGCATTTCTCCATGGAGACCTTGAAGAGGATATTTGTATGGGCATTCCACCATGTTATAGTTCTCCTTCACAATCAGGATCAATATGTAAGTTGAAGCAATCACTCTATGGATTGAGACCGCTTCCTCGAACTTGGTTTGGACGGTTTAGTGTGACTATGAAAAGATATGGGCATGTTCAAAGCAATTCTGATCACATTCTGTTCTTGATGCGAAGTCGAGGAAAGATAATCGTGCTGATTATTTATGTAGATGATATAATTATCACAAGAGATGGTCGGGAGGAAATCGCAAAATTATAGCAGAAGCTCTCAACGGAGTTTGAAATGAAAAATCTTGGTGGACTCAAGTACTTCTCAAAAGTGTTCCGGGAACACTTTTGATAAACAGAAATTGTTTTGGAGCATAAATTTTTTAAAAAAAAACTTACTTATGTATTCCCGGAACACTTTTTAGAAATACATTTTAGGGTCTGTTTGGTAACATTTATGTTTCCAAAAAGCGATTCTAATTAAAATCACTTTTTGTGATTATGTTCCCTAAATGAGTTTTAGAGAATCAGAACACATTCGGTAACTGCAAAAAATTTATATTCTGAAAAATAATTTATCCTCCCAATTTGTAATTTAAATCAAACAATTACGTAATCACATTTGATCACTTTGCTTAGACCCAACAAGTATGATCCTCTTGCACCTTGACATCTTTTTGGCTAAAATAGGGATGCTTCAGATTTGTTTCTTGGAAGGATAATACGCTAAAATTATTATTTTTCCATGCTTATCTCGATTCTATGCATATGTCAAGGATGAAAGAGATAATTTTTATTATTTTTTATTGCTTAGAATGAATAAAATCTGACAAAAAATCGGCAAGGCTTAGGAAAAATCGAAAGGCAAAATCACTAAAAATAGGACTAGCCAATTGGATAGACCTATTTCCTACTTTTTGAGATTTTTCTTTAAATTTCGGGATTTTTTACAAAAATTTGCCATTAGGGGAAAATTTGTCATTTGGGAGAAATCAAAAGATAAAATCATCAAAAATAAGATTGGCTAGCTAAATGACCAATCTCATAATATTTTTTATATTTTTTTGGAAATTTTCTATTTTTTCCAAATTTTTATATTTTTTTATGAATTTTCCTTTTTTGGATTTTTAATTATTTTCTTATTATGTTATTTTTATTAATTTTCAAAATTTTTATTGAAAAAATTATGCGGACTGGGTCTGGTTGACTTGGCTTAAATCTCGTGAGCACCTAAGAAGAATGATAAAAGACTCTCAAAAGTGTTCCTTTTCTTGATAAACAATTTTTTTTTTTTCACTTCTCAAAAGTGAGCCAAAAGTGCTCTCCCTTAGAACATTTTTCAGAAACAATAGGGAATAATTTCTGGGAACAAAAACACTTTTCTGGAGTGATACGCACCCGGTTTGTCACATATTGGGAATGGCTGGAGAACCAAATTACAAAGAATACTCTCCCAGCACCCAAAATTCTTTTCTTTTCTCCTCTCAAAAGCCGACGGGCTTGATAGCCTTGATGGACTAAAACGAAATTTTATCTTGTCTGAACTATATAAGTAGAGCCACCAACCAGAAAAAGCTTTTCTTGGCACACCCCCGCACTCCTTGCGGACTCAATTTGAGCTTAGCTCATCAAGAGGGTCTGCAAGCAAGCCCAGATTGAAGATTGGTAACGAGGGGACGACACTTTGACCCACTAGACTTTTGATTTGGGGTTTTTTCCGTGGACAAAGCCCTAAGTCCGAGACGTTCCAGTACTGCACTGTCAATTTGTGTGGAAAATTCCAAGAGATGAGGCTTCCTGACTATTTACGCACGTTGTTCCGACTGATTCAGTACAAATATACCCTCCACTTTTTCTTCGAACAAAGGATTTTATCAATCTTCTCTTTCCAGTGGCGATGACTGGAGGACTCAGTGAGGTAATTTTCGATGCATAATGTGAATCCTACTATGAGAGTGAGTGATTCCTTTTGATGCTTGATCGTGTATTGCTTCCAGAAAAGACCTATCGCAGAGATACTTGAATGTTTTATAGAAAGATGATTGGGAATTTATTCGAATGGTATGATCCTCAAAGTTTCATTTTACAACAAAGAATTTATATTGATGTTGATGGTTAAAAGGCGAAGTTGAAGGAGAATGTTCGACTAATAGAGGCTAGACAGAAAGTGATTATGAGAGAATAACGAATCTCAAAGAGAAGATTTGGAAGAACAGAATTTTGAAGAGGAAATATTTTAGAGGGAGATCTTATTTCTTATCAATCTGAACCGGAGATGGAATGACTACGTGATTGGATCGGAGTTGGAAATGTCAAAGAGAGAAGCAAAGGAAAGGACTCATGGTGGAATGATAGTTGAACTTGTGCTGTTTCTAATAACAATCCTAAGTGTTAAAATGAAAATGAAAAGTTGGTTGACAATCATTAGACATTTGGAATTTCTTTCCAAACATTGAACTGTGATTGTAAATGGTATGCCAATGACCATATAATTGGGAAATTCTAATTACCACCAATTGCTTGGATGAATTAAGTAAACCCCTTTTTTACGTATCAGATAAGTAAATTTCTAACTTCATTGAATCTTTCAATTAATTACTAATTAAGTGCACTAAGGCCCTCAAACAGATTGTTGATTGTTCATTGGTTAGGTGATGTTTTACAGCTTTGCTCTAGGATTGGCAGACGGATTGGCTGGGCTTGAGCATGCCACGGCTAATGGCCATTGGTTGCCCCCGTATCATAAAAATATGGTCTGAAAGACCAGGCCCGTGGAGCAAATAAAGAATAGCATGAAATGGGTGCTTTATTCATTTAGAAGTCTGGATGTGAGGCTGAAAAATCGTGGTTACTCGGACAAAATGAAGAAGTCTTTTCTCCTATGTTATTTTTATTATCTTTTCTACTAATAGTTTATGAGCATAAAAAAAATGCTATTGCATTAAGTTATGCTGCATTAGATAAATCGTACTATTATTAGACATAATTGAATAGTACAAATAGACTTAATCGCCAAAACTCATCCACGAAATGTATGCGAACCCAACATAAATTTGGATATGCTTCACTTGTGAATCTAAATAATTCATATAATGTTTAAGAAAAAAATATCTGACGAGGGGGATGCACTATTATGCTTAACTTCGTTTGGGAACAAATGAGATTGGTTATTGTTACCCATATCAGTTACACCAAATATTTTATAAGATCCATACCATTTCATAGTTTAATATTACATACTGTCACGCCCCGAACCCAGCGAGCACGCGTACATCCCAGCAAGCCGTTTCTTTATTCAATCTCCAGGATCTAACAGCCAATAATCTGAGCACTGATAGAAATACACATGCGGAAGCGATGCCATCTCCATTCATATAGATACAACCACATATGATGACTTAGGACAATATATCAACTTACCTTAAACAATTACTAAAAGATCCATTCCTAATTCAATATCTGAAGTACAATCTCAATATCCACAATCGACAATTCCATTCCACATACAACTGATCAACTATCTCTTCAAATGCCACTCCTTGGCAAGCTCGTGCTATCTTCGCCTGGAACCTGAAAAATGAAGCCCCCATTGGGGTGAGATATAAATCTCAGTAAGGTTGATCCTAACTTTAAGTTAGACCGACCGTCCACTCAGGCAATCAACTATCCCTCAATTATTCCAAACTCATAATCACACAGGCGCATCAAGTACAATTCAATAAAACAACAATGTGCATATGGAAGGCACGCCATGAGAAACTCGTCACCCTCACATAATCATGCACACTCGGCCTGCCACTTCACCACATCCACCAATCTCCACCTGTCTCAATCTCTTAGCCCGCGATTAATTCGCATCAGGCTCGGTCAGCGTAAACGCTTCACACCGTCATCGGCAACTCGCATAAACGCATCAAGTTCCTATTAATATCCAAGCAAATTCATCATCTCACGAATTCCACCTCGCGATCTCGTCGCATCAGGGTATTCTCACAGTTCTGTCCCGCGAATAGATCGCATCAGGACTGTGGTTATCTCAACCCCGCGATCTCATCGCATCGGGGCGCCACGTAATATCAACACCACCCCGCGATTTCGTCACATCAGGGCATTCTCACACTTTCGTCCTGGGAATAGTTCGCATCAGGACCGTGGCTATCTCAACCCCACGATCTCGTCGCATCAGGGTGCAACGCAATATCAACACCACCCCGCGATCTCGTCGCATCAGGGCATTCTCACACTTCCGTCCCGTGAATAGTTTGCATCAGGATCGTGGCTATCTCAACTCCGCGATCTCGTCACATCAGGACGCCACGCAATATTAATTCCACCCCGCGATCTTGTCGCATCAAGGTATCCATCTATCTCCCCGCGTCTCATACGCCTCAGGGCCTCACCATGTCAGGCTCATGCCACAACCATAACTCATACTATGACTTCTAATTTATTTGCACACACGATACCAAGTGCAATTTCAAGCGCAATTCGAAAACTCCATGGCATGCCAAGCAAATCAATGATATCCGGACATGGCAAATAACTCATGCATAAACAATATCACACATAATCATCCTATAACATCTTAGGATATAATGAAAATTACCCCCTTGGGCAAATTCTCATAATTCAATGCAATTGAACCTCGACTCGCTCAATCGAGTTCGATCTTCCTAGCAAAAGGTTAGGAATTCTCTTACTTTTGATTTTTATATCGCAATTTCTTTCTCTTGAGCCCCCAAAGTTTTGGCCAAGTCACTCCAAGGCCAGTTCACCGCGCAGCCTAGCATTTTCAATCAATTAGTCAATTCTCAAGCCCAATTTCCTTAATCCATGAACCCTGATCATCCATATCCTAACACTCATCATCTAATCATGCTTAAATCATCAAATTATAACTCAATTTATCCATCCTCAGCCCCCTCACAGATTCGGTTTGCACAAAACCAAACCGGTCCTCCTTGGTTCGGTGCAAACCGAGCACAACCGGTCCTTAATCAACTCCTAACCCACCATTTAATCATTATTCTACCTCTTATCATGTCTATCTAAGGGATGAGGGTCTCACCAAAGATTTGAAGTCGATTGGTTGCCGGAAACTCGCCGAACGTCGACAATTCCTCCAAGTCAGTTTTCCGGCAGATTCTGGGCAAAATTCACAATGCCAGTTCGCGTCAAAACTTAATCAAATAAATCCTCAATTTTTACCACAGAACCCTACATATATCTACTGAGTCTCCATGAAATTTGAGCCAAGAATTCGACCTTCAAACGAACTGAGAACCGAACCTACCTCTGGTTGGATCAGTTTCCGTCAACTCCCGAGAAAATGCTTGCTCGAAACTCATCGGTGCTCCAAATGCCGTGATTCCACTTCGAGGAGGTCAGCAAGACGTGTATCTAAGTTGTTATGGCTGGCCAGAATCCTAGTGATGGCCGGAAGTGGTTGCCGACGGCGCCAAACAGAGAGGTCAGTGCTGGTCGCCTGCGAGCAGATGGAGAGGAGAAGAAAGAGAGGGTTTTCGGTGGCTTGCTTGGGTGTGGCCAGCCAAAAATGAGTGAGGAGAGAGAAGAATGTGCTATACACAAGGCTTGAGTCAAATGGAAGAATGGTAGGTGTGGAATGGTAGGTTTGACCACTCAATGGTTGATCTTGTGACACTTGGCATTGTCTTTTCCCATAGAGATCCAATGGCTCTCCTTTAGTCTTCATTTTCGGTAGCCATGGGAGGGTGTAATGTCCATTATGCCCTTCTTCAATTGCAAGGGCAAAGTTCTAAACTTGAGGGACAAAATGGTCATTTTACCCCCGACGTCCGAAACATCGTTTTTCTCAATCCAATTATCTTCGATAGGGCGATGGTCAATCCAATTGTAATATTGAAATTCTTGATTCTCCATTTTCAATTTTCAAGGCTCATTTCTACTGGTTTTCTCTGCTAGACGTGGTTCTAGACTATCTCGAATCGACGGGCGGCTTTTGCAGACATTACGTGTGTTGACCCCGTTCATATCACGTTTAGGGCTCGTCAATTCGTGACGACTTTCGTTGTCATGTAATTGTGAGGGTTTATTGCTAGTTCCCTCAATAATCCTTATGGCCAAAGCGCCATTTTCTATCCGAGTTCCCTAGGTCCACATACCTCGTCTCGCGTTTGCCTTTCCCTTTTGATCAGTCTACTCGAATTGATCAGATTCGAACGGAATACGACTGAAATACATCTCTAGATATTCACTTCTCATTAATGAGCCTGAAATTGACTGAAAATCAGAATGTCACACGTACTTTTTAATGTATTTAGCTCAT
Source organism: Rhodomyrtus tomentosa (assembly GCA_028455895.1). Lineage (NCBI taxonomy): Eukaryota > Viridiplantae > Streptophyta > Magnoliopsida > Myrtales > Myrtaceae > Rhodomyrtus > Rhodomyrtus tomentosa. Next base: position 36,412,950 of record JAPCWY010000011.1, on the reverse strand, counting down.
TCAATGAGAATCAACATAGAGAATTGGACTAAATATCTCCCGGATAAAAACCGGCCTAAAGTTGTCCGCAAAGCAACTTCCACACGTCGTTTCGTTGTGGTCTATGTTCCTGGAACGAATTGTTGTTTCTTTTTTCAGACCGTAAAGATATATGGATATCTTCACGGGATTTCCAATCAATAGAGCTCTATCACTGAAAAAAAAGCTGTGCACATCGCTCAGATCCACAAGATGCAATAATTTAATTAAGACATTACAAAAATGGGGTGTCTCCATTTCCTCTCGCGTCCACATTCAATAAAGATGTAGCTGGATCTACTACAACCTTGTTCATTGTCAATTTGTGAGGCTTTAGCCACTCGACCAAGCAACGAGACCGTTTATCTAAGAACAAATAGCGTCCTTTCATTTAATTAAAAAAATAAGTTTGTTTCTTCAAAATTTGGCTCATAGGGAACATCCTTCACTCATGCGTGATGGATTTTCCTAATCCATGCTTATAATCAAGGTCAAGCTGGTATTTTCTATATTTGTTATTTTAAAAAAATTTAGGCCCAAATATCTCATCTTTCTATATTGTCTTACGTGACACAAGCAATAGGACATTGTATTGTTCAACATAAATAAAAGAAGAAGAAAGATTTCAAGCGCAATTTTGGGAACAACTCACAAAGATATCATTGGAGCATTTGAGGTGCACACATTTTGATGACGAAATGCAGAGTCTTGTAAACTTCTACTTCCTGTGGGTAGCGTTGATGTACAATCAAGTTCCCCTCAGTCTCCGCCGAAGAAGATTTCATGAAAAGGAACAACTTGAGGGTGTCAAGATAAACAACTACGATTTTATTTTGTGAACTGAGTTTTTTTCTATTCACTTAAAGGGACTCCTTGAGGGGCTTTCTATCAACAAATCTAGTAAAGACAATGCATGAAAGTCAAGATTTATTCTCAATAAATTCTTTATATTAGTGAGACATAAGGGTCTAAGTTAGCCCAAGTCTAATGTGACAATAAGGAGAACATTATCAAAAATCGATGTTTAGTATATGATATGTCACGCCCCAAACCCCAGGTACGCGGCATCCAGGTCAATTGTCCCTTGGGTCATAAAAGATAGCATCCCAGGTTCGCCATCGACCAAAGATAATTTATTACGCAAGCGGAATCGAATACTACTCCCAGACAATAAAAGGGATAGGGATAGAAAAACATGATACATATCATATCAAAACATCAATTCATTTATCGACACGTCTTAACTCAAATGGGATAACACCCTAATCGGTCTCATACTTCGAGGCAGGGTAAGGTCACGTCAATCTATTCCAAAAGAACCAATGGCTCCAAGCTAACGAACTTCATCACTTCGAACTTGAAAAATGTTCCCATGAAGGGGTGAGATATGAATCTCAGTGAGTCAACACCTAAGCCTCAGCTAGGGCGTTGATTCGTCTAGAATGTCCTGCCAATCAATCATGTAGCAAGTGACAAGTGTCACAACCATAGGCAACTTACCTTCCGAGATGCCACACGTAAAGCGTTGTAAATATAATCTAACAATCATATCAAATTAATTTGATCATCAAGTCATTCGACTACTTATGAGGTATGACATCATTATTCATACTTACCAACATATTTATTGAGGTACCATGCTTATAATGTTATCATCACTCGAACACAAGCGAACACAAGCTTCTGTCTTCCTACTCAATTTGTCCAGTACCAAACTTCATAGTTGGGGTACGCCCATACCAACCAGTGTACGAAACATATGATGACATATCAAATCCACTTCAACTCGACTCAATCATCGAGGCACTCATACAAATCCAATGTACTTCAGCATCAATCAAACTTTAGGACACCACACAAGTCCATTTTAATTAATCAATGATCCATTACATTTTCTAAGGTCTACACTACCCCATGCCTATGGCACTCCAGGTAATGTCTTCTGTAAAATAGGCTCTGTTCCATATCCTTTCAGCGACGACATCTATAAGTTGTGACCCCATGCCCATAACACTCTAAGCGCAACAAGTAGACTTCCCAAAAGGGGTCCGATTAGTCACAAGCTGCAATCGGCTTCCAACAGTTTATCCATGCTCCATACCAACTTCGTATCGCACCTAGAAAGTTGGGCGTCTAACAAGTCTTGTGGTTATAGTACCTAGTGCCATTGGCATCTTCGAGCACATCGAACTTGTTAGGTGTCAACTCGTCATTTCATCAAATGACCATACAGTTCATTCACAATCATTTCGTTCTTATATTTGCTTATAGCCAGATGATCAAGCATTTGTGCTCAAGACTTGGCCTTCGGCCATTTTCATGCCTAATGTGTCTTATGAGGCATGCAACGTGATATGCATACACCAAACTAGCTACTATTCATCTCAAGCAAGCACAAAGCCAATAATCCAATTGATTTCCAATCAATTCGGTCTCATGATCACATAATCATGGCAATCAGACAATTATCCTAAATAGACATTTCGATAGCATGTCATAAAACTACAGGGCAACCACTCCATTCAAAGGCATTTCAAAACCAAACAGTCAATCATTGATTAATCAAAATAGACTAACATTTTCAATTGAGGCCATTTAGCCTATTCCAAAATGTTAACCTAAACCGACCCCAATTAGTCTACCTAAACACCTAGAATTCTAAGCAAACTAATTCCAAATGGCATCAGCGACCTAATCATGGATTAGAGATCAACTCATAGTCAACTACTCACCATCGGAAACGAACTCGGACTCGCTAGAATCAGACCTAAAATCTCGGATAAATGGGCCAAGTTTTTCGGCCACGGGCCAATTCTCTCTGCCACGGGCCCGGGCACATGGGCACACTAGCCCAGACATGGCCCTCGGCCAATTTCGCCAGACACGACCCAGGTCACAGCCCACTTCGCTGGCCCACTCGCCCGATCAGAACAAGCCGTGGAGGGCTAAGGCAAGTGTGTTTGTGGTTGGTGGTGGCTTGAGGGATATATATATATATATATAGGGGGAAGGGGTAATCTCACTTCTTAAACAATGTGAAACAAAAGGATGATGATGTCATCAGTGATGTAATGGTGACATTATGATGATGTCGTGTTGCAGAAAACTCTAGGGGCATTTTGGTAATTTCTCCAAATGTCAATGGCATTTTGGTAAATTGTCCACTCAAGGGCAATTTGGTCAGTTGAAAATCTATTGAGAGTATTTTTGTCAAATATCATCCTAGGAATATTTTGGTCCCTTGCAAATCTTTTGAGGATAATTTCGTCCAATTCCAAACTAATGGGGTTAGAATAAAGTCCAAGTTTAGGAATCTCGACCTTAAAACGATACGATCGATCGAACGATTGAACTCTAAATTAATTCGATCGTCGATTTAGGAAATTCCCGATTTCCTTTGCCTAATTCATCGAAATTCAATCCAAGACAACAAACTGAAATTTACAGACAATTCATAAAATTAATTCTATCAACCAAAAAGAGGTTGAATTTCCAAGACGTCACATGATCTTTACATTGGCAAATTATCTAGATCTCCCAACTTCTTAACTCTCAATGGGACATCACATGTCCTCACGCAACTAATACTTAATTGAAGTGAAGGGAAAGCTTCTTTCCAACCAATTGCCATACATTTATGAGGATGTTGGAAGATGAAGTCGTCCTATGAAAAAGATGTCTCATTTAGTGTGGGTACCGTAGATTTTCTGTTCTCGAGAATAATTTATTTTTAGAAATAATTTTTTCTATTTTTATTCTCTATACGAGTTTCTGAATAGAAGAATGCGTTTAGTAACTTCAAAAAAATGTATATTTTCGAAATAAAAAATAATATAAATGTATTCGATGCGATCCAAAAAATATATATCGGCAATGGTGATAGGCAACACAACGGTAACTAGCAACGGGCGACAGTAGTGACTGGCTGTTGTGGAAACCTTCTCTTTGAATGTTTTGATTCTGACAAAACTATCTACTCTATTAAGAATTTGTGTGATATTTGTGATGTTTTTATTGCAGAATGAATGTGTAAATAGAAATTTGTATTGCTCCCTTTCTGGCATTGAGACTGGAGAAGGAGTAGTCATATAGTTGTTTCTGAAGAAGATGTTCAGACAGAGTTGCTTATGAGGATATTCAGATGAAGTTGCCTCTAAAGATCAAATGGAATATGATTTTTCATTTGAATGCTTATTCAACTGAAAAGCTATACGATATGTCAAATGGACCTTATTGAAACTCAATATTACTATCCTAAATTATCTATTCAGATTCAAAAAGTCTTTCTTTTGAATACTGCTTCTGAACACTGGTCAGATTTTGCGCCTTTTAACAAACAGATTCAGAAGACTCACGAATGGCAGGTTTCCAATTAAGGTAAGTCCATTTACGAAAGTTTGTGATATTTGATTAACAAGATATTCCTTCAATCAAATCAAAGGAAATATACGATTGGATATTACCTTCCAAGAATAAATCTTGTGACTTATTTGAATCTACTCTACTTTTGAAAACTAAAGATTGGGTTGTATGGACAACTAAATCAGAAGGGGTTCATATTCTACTTCAACAGTTATCATATCTTCTCAAATACAGACTCATTCAATCACGATTGATGACGTCCAATCAAAGATTGAAGAGTAATACTTTGATGGATTATCCAACAGCTAGTTTGGAGGAAAATGAGTATAAAAGAAGAACCATAGTGATCTGTGATGGTGTCGAGAACCAGAAATTCCAAAGTGCCGGAGTTATTCAGATTCACAAAATTGTTCTGAGAGCTCTTAATTTCTTTCACTGTGAGGATTTGTAAAAGCGATTGAGTGTTTTCTATCACTTGTAATCTTCTTCAAATCATTCTAATAAAATTCAGCCAATCAGCTATCGTCGTGGGAGAGTGGACGTAGGTCTAACAAGCCGAACCACTATAAACTCAGCGTACACTTTCATCTACTCTAAACTCTTATTTCTGTGTTTAGATTATCTGCACGTTATTGTACTGTTCTTGTTCTTGATCGTGGAATGAAACGTAATATATTTTAATTAGACTCACAAACACCTATTCCCCCCCCCCCTCTAGGTGATATTGCTAGTTCCAACACTGGCAACCGGCAGCGGCAGCGAAGACTGGCCACAAGGGTGGTGAACTTGTGGTTGTAAAGACAAGTATTAAGTTACAATAAACTTATTTTCTAAAATGCTATTGTTTCTTTTTTTTCAAGAACAAAAAAGTTACTTTTTTTACTTATTATTTATGCTACAAATCTATTCACCGGCTACTGATATGCTTTTAGGAAAAAAAAATCAACTAACATATACAAACGAAATTATATTCTTTTTTATTTAAAAAAACTGAAAAAAAAAAATCAGAAACTTTACCAAACCTGTTGATCTCGCTTTTTGCTCACAACCACCCTAATTATAGCTGTCTTCCGCATATTTGGATGTTCGTCCAGTAGCGGTGGACAAAGGAGCTGGCGACAAGTTATCTCAGATAACATTAATGATGGTTCCGACCAAAAAAAAAAACATCAGTGAAGGTAACTGATCAAGTAAAGGAACAGTAAAATACAGAAAAGCCATCCAATCTCATTAAAGGCCATATCTCAGCTGCCACGGCAACCCTCATTTACTCTCTCTCTCTCCCTCTCCCGCATCTACCCTTGTTAAACCAGTCTTTCGTATATTTATTTGGTTGTCGATGAGCAGAGGAAGAAAGGACGAGGAGACTCGGACATTAACGATGGTGACCGATAAGGAACGGTGAAAAATCATCCATTTCTATCACTAGGTTGTATAAAAGTCTATCGTTCTTATCTTGACGGAGGCGACCGATGTGTACGACCTGGGGCAGTCTTCTTACCATTCAACTTTCCCAAGTGTAGCTCCATCCATACCCATCTTCTATTTTTTCCTAGCCGTTTATTTTTAACTTTCCAGCAAAATGTTGCTGTTTTTCGACCCTCCCCGTCCATTGAAAAAATTTAAATTGAAAGAAAAGATGGGTAACTGCAATATGTTAAAAGTTAAAGACTCCAAAAAGACCCAAGCATTTGAAAGAAAAGGGGGAAACTGCAATTGGAATGAGAGACCACGAAACACTGTTTAGTGGTGATTCAAAAGCGTTTCTCATATTAATTGTGTCCAGTAAAGAGCAACAACATTCAAGAAAGTAAGCCGGTTTAAAATGTTGACAAGAATGACAAAAGTTTAGTTTACTTACAAGTCTTGATCTGACGATTCAGCTTAAGTTACGTTTGATGTAACAATTACAATTGACATTTTAATCTGACAATTCATTTAGATGTTACTTGTATATTTTAAATATTATTTCATTGACCCGCACAAAAAAAGGGTTCAGAACTAGTACCTAATCAGTTCTTGTCCATTAATGGCGGAGGAAAGGATGAAAAGGATGGATTAGAACTAGTACATTAGCGGTGGAAAAGGATGAACGGACCATTTGCGGTGGCAGAGGGTGAAAGGGCAGATAAATTATCAATATGTCCATTAGTGGTGGAGGAAAAGATGGAAACATGAACATTGATGATGGTGGCTGGCCGGAAAATCATCCATTTCTATGCCTAAGGAATTGACTGTTGTTTAGTTAAGGCCTAAGGTTAGCTTAACGAGCTCCATAGTCCATATTTCATCTCCTCTTTCTTCGTCGTGGTTTGGGACTTTGCTAGAAAATCATCCATTTCTATGTCTTTGACTGGTTGTAATGTTATAACTTTCAAAACAATCAAACGCTTAAGTATTGTAAAATTTTAAGGCATTCATCCTAAGTATTGAAAATCCAACATGATATGGCACTTAAGATAAGTACTTTTAAAATGTTATAACATTCAAGCAATCGAAAAAAAAAAGTTATGGTACGTAAAAAAGTTATAACACTTGTGATTTTCTTTTCTCGAGATCTTAGGAAAATTTCAAAAAAGGGGTCTGAATTCCTCCATTTTCTCAAATAAAAGCCTCAAGTGAATTCTATTTCAAATAAGAGCTTGAAGTGCATGCCCTCATTTTCTCAAACAATGGTTTGAAGTTAATATTGTTTCAAATAAGGGCTTGAAGTAGCCATAAAATCTAAAAAAAAGCCTGATTTCAAGGGCATTTTCGTCTTTTTACTTATCTAATTTTTTTATTTTTATTACAATTTTCTTTTATCTATTTTCTAAAAAATTAACAAAAAATTAAAAAAGAAAAGGAAAAACACAATGTACACAGCCCCTTGCCTGTGGCCGCCACCCCACTGCTCGAGAGGGAGGTAGGTGGGCGCGGCAAAGGCCAAAGGGGTGGCTAGCGACTCAATGAGGGCCACAAACCCCGCCGATCAAAGGATAGGGCGAGCATGCCCTCATCAATATCGGGGGAGGGTCAAGCCCTCTCCCAAATCTGAGTGGGTGTCACCGGCCCTCGCTTTGACCAAGGGAGTCAAGGCGGGGTCGCCGACCCTCTCCAGAGTTTCTCGAGAGCTAGAGGCCCTCACCTCTGGTTGATGGGTTGCCTCACCGAGGCATAGACGACCCTGATAGCCTTCGCCGCCTTTTGTTGGCTCCCCATCAGCGGTGGGTCGACGGCTATAGGCGAGAGGGCAGCCCTCTCGTATGTGTTGTAACATTCTGATTTTCCTGTCAGTTCGAGACTTATCAATGAGAATGTATCCAACGATGTAATTCAATCTTATCTCGCTCGGATCTGATCAATCTCGAGTTAACTGACCAAAAGGGAAAGGCTAAAACGAGACAAGATACGTGAACCTAGGAGACTTGAATAGGAAATGACACTTTGACCATAAGAATTGCTGATGGAGTATTTAGAACCATTAAAAGCCGAACTAAGAACGATTAAGGAATGCATTGTTAGTGTTATACGATTGGAGCGCGGGTAATGCCGCTTAACCAACTTATAATTTGTAAAATTTTTCTAAATCGACCGATGACGTAATAGACCATCGCAACTACATGACAACCAAAGTCGCCAAGAACTGACGACCCTAAGTGTGATGAGAATCACAAAATCGATACGCGTAACGTCTACAAAATCCACCCGTTAGTTTGAGATAGTCTGAAAATTTCATTTGTCAGAGAAATGACCTAAGGACGAGTCTCAAAATTGGAAAAATGGAGAATAAAGAATTTCAACATTTTAATAGAATTGGACGTCGCCTCATCGAAAGAAATATTTAATTGGAAAAAATGGCGTTCCGGACGACGAGGACGAAATTACCATTTTGCCCCTCAAGGTTTGGCTTTGTCATAACAAATGAAGAAGGGCATTTTGGTCATTGACCATCCTCCAAGGCTGCCGAAAATGAGGATGTATATTGTCCATTGGATGAGCAAAAATCATTGATAAGAAGACAAGTGTCTTCATGGGATCTCTTGACATTTAATGCAAACCTTTTAACTTACCATTCCATGGGTTTGACCAAATTATTTTGGTGGAAAGCCTTTTCTTCCCTTGCCATAGCGAACACCCTCTACACTTCCTCTCTTTATTTTTTTTTTCTTCTTCATCTTCATTGCTTCCTTCTCAGTCGAACCAACCTCCGCCCGACCAGCCACTGCCGCCGACTTCGCCTCGCTTGACCGCCACTTCTGGCGACCCACCGACCTCGCGCCTACCATCCACCAGACCCTCAACCTCTTGCCGACAACCTCCAAGTGGAAGCTCGGCCATTGGACACCAGTGGAGCACCGGCCAACCATTTTTTCAAAAGTGGACAGAATATGACTCAATTGAGAGTAAGTCTTTGTTCAGCCTCTTAAGGACTCCATTTTGCTTCAAATTTTTGGTGGAGGCTTCTTAACTTGTAGTACTAGGATTTTCTGAGATGAGATGATAAATTTGATGGAGTTTGGAAGGATGTTCATGGTTGTTTTGTGGTGATTTGTTCGGGTCAGGTCTGAACGGTAGTGGACGAAGAAAACTGGGGCTGTTTGTGGACTTCCGAATGTCGACTCGCCACAAAATTTTCAGTGAGGCTCTATTAGACATAAAACTATATGTTATCAAGTGGCTTAGGTGATAAATTAAGGTTTAATGTCGGATTAAGGGCTGATTAAGGAGGAATAGGGCAGAATCGAAAAATCCACTGTTTCGATTTGTGTAACCTGAACTCTTAAAGGCTGTTCAAGGTGTCATCATGTCCTAATTTCGTCGTTGAGACATTCTATGATATCAATTGACATGTTATTGAAGTTTATGCTCCGCGGTTCGACGATTGAATAAGAAAATTGATGACTTGGATGAATTCTCGTAGGTTGTGCAGCTGCCCTATTTTTGGACTAATAGAACCGAATCATTGGTGTGCTTGGGAGGAGATTTTTGCTGAAATAAGCCTAAGGTAAGGAGTTTCTAAACCTTGGTTCGGAGGATAGGCCTTTACTGGACGAATTGGACTTGAATTGGGTGAATTTTCGTGAGTTTACTGTGTGATTGTTCAATGTCAACCATTGTGGTTTGATGAATGCGAGTATACTTGTTTGATGCATATGCTTTGTGTCGAATGCCATTTTGTGAGTGAGAAATTTTGTTGACTCGCATGCTGTAGACTCTTAGCTCGCTGAATGAGCTGGTACTCGATCGTGAAGTATTGATATGGAAGGGAATTTGGCATGCTTGGGAACTCTTGGCACCAAGATGCATCGAGACGCGGGGTTATAATGGCTAATATCCTGATGCGTTGAGATGCGAGACGAGATTTTATATGTGCCGACATAGGACTTGAATGGTATTGAAAACCCGAGGTGTTTAGCACGGGTTTATATGGGCAATGGTCTGAGGCATTACGACGCGGGCTAAGCCTGAGGCGTTTGACGCGAGTGTGGATAATGAGACAATTATGGATGATGGAATGTATGACTTGATCTTGTATTTCCTTGCCTGACCTAAGTTGTAAATTTATGATGTTATACCTGGATGTTTGGCAATCACTCATTTCTTTACAGTTCATTATGATGATTGTTTGCCTTATATTGCCTGGCATGCCTTTGCTCATTATTTTCATTTATCTGGGTGTACTATAAGCCTAACCTAGAGTTAGGGCTTAGCTTACTGAGATGTGAATCTCACTCGTCGTGGGACCTTACTTTTTTCGACCTCAAACCCTAAAGATGTTACCGATACGTTTAGGTGATCCTAAGAAGATGACCGCCTATTTTGATGAGTTTCCTGACGGTCGGGGTACCGTTTATGTGAGAAAGTGTACCGTTGTTTGGGTGGACGAGGGAGGTAAGGATTGGAAACTACATAGGTTCAAGGCCTGATTCCGTAGAGCAGGTGAGGTCATGATAGGTCCGTTGAAGCCCACAGAAGTATCTCGAGGAGTCATACATAGTTGGTGTCATCCTACCCGAGACGAGAGATAGGTGGAGACCTCTATGATGGGATCAAGGAATGTACCTGAGAAGACCCCTACCCTAGAGGATACTGACGAGGTGATAGAGATCTCTACATCTGAGGATGAGCTAGAGAACACCCCGGTAGACAACTCGATGGACGTGCGCTTTGAGACCTTCTAGGACTATGAGCCGACGAGGATGCGAACGAGACAGATGGATCTAGTGGTTCGACTTAGGGGTTTCTCGACCTTACTTGGTAGTCTTCTGGTAGTAACCCTCGTGGTTTGTAAGCTTTTAGGGACTTAGGGTTAGTTGTCCTTTAATTAATCCCAATCACCCCGACTCGTTTGTAGGATCGGCGTATCTGCACTTTTGTATAAACTCTTGGATGGTGTTATGTAAGTATATATATATATATATATATATATATATATATATATATATATATGTTCTCATTATCCAGACTCCCGTCGATTTATGTATCGAGGTGTTTATTCATTTTCGTTTCCGCACACATATTTACATCATGCATCTCTCGATAAGTAAGTCTTGGGCCTTGAGATGGATGTGAAGGGAGTTGCGAGACGTGCCTGAGGACGTGGGGCATGACATCCCCGCTTGTTTGGTATCAGAGTAAGGTCAGCTCAATCCAAGTTGATTGAGGATTTGAGTAATAAGGAGGAATGAATTGGGATTGATTGGGTAGCGAGACCTTAGAAGACTTGTTAGGGTTAGGTGCGAAATGTATGACATATGAATTGGCGCATGTGGTTGACATGTGGTATTGGCATGATTGTGGTGGTTAGTAAAGATCAAGCTGAGTGCTTAGCACTGGGAGTCACACTTGAATTTTGACTTATCAAGCGAATGGTTAGCACTGATTGTGTGGAACTGCTCAGATTATTGGAATTGAGCGGTAGCTGTGACTCTTTGATTGACTCATCCTTAAAGAGGACTGTGTGGAAGGCTGTTTGTTGTGCCTGCTTCTTTTAAGATATAAATTAGTATTGCTGGACTTGACTAGATGAGTAAGTCTCTAATACCGTGATGAAATTATAGTGGTCCAAGTGTAGTTAGTGGGGACAAGATGATGCCTAGAAGACCTGGGAGACTTAGGAGTGGAGCTTCTAGCTCAAGACCGCCCGTGGCGGAGACCCAAGAATAGATGAAGTGTTGAGAGCACTAGAAAGGATCGACGATCTCATTGATAGGTAGACCCAGGATAGGGATGCTGCCATTGCTCAAGCCGTAGGAGCTGCTATAGCTGCTGTTAACACCAATAATAGCAATAATGGAGTTAATGGGAACAACAGCGATAATGACCGGGGTAATGAAATGGGCAAAGCCCAGGAAGAAGGAGTTGCGGTTAAGCAAATGGGACAACTTATCGAGCAGTTTATTAAGCTGAAGCCAAACCAGTTCGATAGAACTGAAGACCCTGAACTGGCACCGAGGTGGATAGAGAAGCTTGAGAAAGCTTTTGGAGTCTTGAGATGCACTAACGAAGAGAAGGTGTTGTTGGCAACGTACCAACTGGAAGGTACCTGTCACGCTCTGCACACGAGATCGCGACTCCCTGCAAGCATAAACTTTTCTCTCGAGGTCCTGGGATTTTCATGGATCGAGACATATAACACATAAAAAGCACGCGGAAGCGATAATAAACAAACTCTTCTATACAATAATAAAAAGGGACCTAACGAGGGTACTAAAAGATGCATAAGTTCATAAACGTTCATACAAGAGCATGGCAAACTAGACCTGCTGGTCAGAAGAGGTGACAGGGTAAGTGCAAAAGAGGGCCATTATCATCTAAAAAAGAAACAGGCATCGAGGTCATCATCAAAATATTATACCAGAAATAGAAACTCCTATGTCGAGTTACTAGAGTCGTCAGTCTCCTCCTCAGCCTCCTCAGTGGGCTCGTACTCCGAGAAGGTCTCCGAGCAAACCTCCACGGTGTCTTCCATCGTCTCGTCAGCTGATGGCTCTACATGGTCATCCTCGGTGGCCTCGATCACTATAACCTCATCAGTGTCCTTCAGGGTCGGGGTCCTCTCAAGACCATTCCTCGAGCCAGCGACTAACCTCTCGGCCTCCACTGAATCCCAAGCGGGATGACACCAACTAGGGATCACCCCACGAAGTACCTTAGTGGGTTTCAGTGGCCCCGTAGAAACGTCCCTATCTTCCTGAACCAGGCCTCATATTTATGAGGTTTCCAACTACTGCCACCCTCATCTACCTAGACAACCGTGCACTTCCTAACATAAATGGTCCCCAGTCCGTCAGGGAACTCCTCAAAATATACTGACATCTCCTTTGAGTCACCAAACCTGATTGGCCACATTCTTAAGGCCTAGGATTTGAAAAAAAAAATGGGATCCCATAACGAGGTGAGATTTACATCTTAGTAAGGTAGGTCCTAGCCCTAAGTTAGGCTGACCGTACACTCAGGCAAATGCAACCACAACCAATTTGTATAATTAATCACATGGGGCACTCAATTGTCAATAAACAACATAGGAATGTCAAGCATGCAGTCATGACATCATTCCACATTATTACAATGAAGTACACATTGCCATGCCAAGTCACACCTTCCACTCTTCCAGTCTGCCTCACTTTCATGCCCGCGTTTAGAACGCCTCGGGCTCGGTCCGCGTAAACGCATCAGGTTTTCAATCTCAATCCAGGCTTGTGTCGACATATCTCAACTCTGTCTCGCATTTCAACGCATCAGGACTATAGCCTTCTTAACCCCGCATCTCGTACGCATCAGGGTGTCATTCAATTCAAACCCCGCGCCTCAGCGCCTCAGGGTATTCATTCACACAACCCTGCATCTCAACGCATCAGGGTGTCACAACTTCTCAGACATGCCATAAGTTCATTTCATTTCATAGCACACGTTCAAATGCAAACTCATGCGACGAACCACACATTCATGGCATGCGAGACAATTAAATTTAACATACAAATGCGACAATCAATTCATGACACAAGCATTGTCAAACAATCAAGTCCTCTATATCTTTCTAGGACGTACATTAGACAATCACCTTATGAACCTCCAAAATTCGATCAATTCGCACACAATTCGCCCAATCGAGTCCAATCCTCCTATCAAAGATTTAGAATCCCCTTATCTTGCGCTAAAACCAACAAAAATCTCTTCCCAAGCACTCCAAGGATTCGATCCAAATAGCTCAAGAACAACTCAGCCGCGCAATCTAAGGAAATTCCTCCAATCGTCAATTTTCCTTGCCCAATTCATCAATCCATGAAACATGAACCTCATGGACCTATCTATTGACATTCTAATACATCTAAATAATGAATTTGGAACCCATTTCCAGCACCATCAGCCTCCCACAGAATCGGTATGCACAGAACCGAAACAGGGCATTTTCGGTTCTATGCATATCCCAACTAATCAGCCCTTAAACTAACTTAAATCCTCAATTTAATCACTAATCTACTTGCTAACATGTAGTTCTAAGGGTTGTGAAGCCTCATCGAAAATTTGAAGCCAAAGCGACTCCGGAAAGTCCTTGAACGACGCCGGTTCCTCCGGGTCTTTAACCGGTCAGTTCTGGCCCTTCAAACACAAGACCCATTTGGGGTCAAAACTCCATCAAATTCCTCCAAATTTTTTCGCACAACTCAATCTACAAGTCCCCTAGATGTGCATAAAATTTAGTCGGAAAAATCAAAGGTTTCGGGGTTCTACGAAGCCTAAACCATGGCTTACCTCCAGCTGCGACGGTTTCCGTCGACTTTCGGGAGATTGGCCGGCCGGAGCTCCTCACTGAGTCAAATGACTTGCTTCCACTTGGAGAACATCAGCAAGAGGATGGAGAAGGGGCTGATAGTCAGCTCGAGTCCAGGCGGCGGCCGGAGGCGGCAGTCGATGGCAGCGAACTGCGGCGGTAGAACCGATCGGGCGGCAGGCTTTTCGGCAACAAGGAAGAAGAAGAAGAAGAAGAAAATGGCAGAGGGAAATGGGGATTTTGGCCAAGAGAGAGAGAGGGTGAGGTTTATACTTCAATTTCAAGAGTCAGCTTACTTGAATGGTAGGTTAAAAGGTGACTCCATCACATCATAGTTTAATCCTTTGACACTTGTCCTTGTGTCAATCAATTGCTCATCTAATGACTCTCATTTTCTTCAATTTTCGGTAGCCTTGGGGTGTGATTAATGACCAAAATGCCCTCATCCAATTATATAGGTAAGGTTAGTGCTTGAAGGGCAAAATGGTAATTTTACCCCAATGTCCGGAATATCGTTTTTTCTAATCTCAATTTTCTTCAAATAAGGCGATGGCCAATCCAATTGTAATGTTGGAACTCTTGATTCTCCATTTTTGAATGTCAAGACTTTTTTCTGAATCATTTCTCTATCCAATGCAATTCCAGGCTACCCCGAACTGACGGGCAGCTTTTGCAGACGTTACGCGTATCGACCCTGTGATTCATATCATAATTAGGGCTCTTCAATTCATGGCGACTTTGGTTGTCATGTAATTGTGAGGGTCTATTACTAGTTCCGATGGTCTCGATCGTCACTATTCGATTTAGGAAAATTTTGCAAATTATTTATTGGTTAAGCGGCATCAACCGCGCTCCAATCATATAACGCTAGCAATGCATTCCTTGATCGTTCTTAGATCGGCATTTTATGGCTCTAAATGTCCCATTGACAATCTTTATGGTCAAAGCGCCATTTTCTATTCGAGTTTCCTAGGTCACGTACCTTGTCTCGCGTTAGCCTTTCCCTCTTGGTCATTCAACTCAAGATTGATTAAATCCGAGCGAGATACAACTGAAATACATCATTAGATACTTTCTCATTAATGAGTCTTGAAATGACAGGAAAATAAAGATGTCATAGTACCGCTAACGATTGGTGGAGCGCGATCAAGAACGGAGTATTTCCGGAGGGAACTGCCTTGACTTAGAATGCTTTTACTACAGCATTTAATGACAAGTACTTTTCGAAGACTGCTCGCGAGAGAAAGTAAGTGGAATTTCTACAACTGTGCCAGAATCATGTGATAGTTGACTAACATGAAGATGAATTTGCCAGACTGTTGAGGTACGCATTGAGGTTAGTTGAGAACCCACTAGAAAAGGCGCGGAGGTTTCGAGATGGGCTGAGGTCCGAGCTTCGCAGTCAAATGGTGGCTCTGAATTTAAGAACTTATAAGGAAATATATGAACGGGGACAAAGGATAGAAAGGGACATGAAGGAGAGGACGACCGCATCTGGATTGCAGTTTAGCTCATTCCGAGATAATCGCCAGACCGGTAAAAGACCTATGGTTGGCAATAGATGCTTCGCCCCTCAAGTGAGGAATAATATTGGGAAACCGATGCACCAGGAAAACTGGAACTGCCTCCTTTGTGGTAGGAGACATGGAAATAGACCCTGCTCAACTAGGACCGGAGCGTGTTTCAAGTGTGGTCAGATGAGCCATCAAATGAGGAGTTGCCGCAATCAAGCTCTAGTGACAAAACCTCAAGGGCAGCGACCTGCAACTCCACTAAATGACCAGAACCGACCTCCAGCTCAAGAAAGAGTTTATGTGGTGGCACGCAGGGAAGCAGATGAAGCGCCTGGCGTAGTCACAAGTATGATTTATTTATGTGACTAAGCTGCTTATGCATTATTCGATCCTAGCGCTTCGCACTCTTTCGTGTTTGCTCAATTTGTTGATTTGGTCGATATGAAGTTGAAACCGTTGAGTGTGATATTGCATGTTACCACGCCGCTAAAGGATAATGCATTGGTTTCATTAGGCTGTGCGGACTGTAAGATAGTAATCGGTGGTAGCGAAGAGAGTATAGATTTGGTTGTGTTGCCCATGTATGATTTTGACGTGATTATTGGGATGGACTGATTGGGTAAGCAAAGGGCAATAGTCGATTGTGGTAGCAGAGTGATCCGTTTTTATCTGGATGGCCGCCCTAAGTTTGAATTTGTGGGAAGTCGAGGAGGAACCACGATCCCACTAGTCTCGTCGCTTGAAACGACAAAGCTGATAACTAAAGGATGTCAAGCGTACTTTGTCGCAATTATGGATGCAACTGTCGTGGAGATTAAATTAGAAAGTATTCCAGTAGTGAGCGAATTTCCTGATGTCTTTCCTCAAGAATTGTCAAGATTACCACTAGAGAGAGAAATTGAATTTGTGATCGAGTTAGCTACCGGAATGGAGCCGATCTCGACGGAGTTGAAGGAGTTAAAGGTGCAAATGCAAGAATTGTTAGATAAAGGATTCATTCGACCAAGTGCTTTACCATGGGGAGCGACGGTGTTGTTTGTGAGGAAAAAGGATGGGTCCTTGTTTTTGTGCATTGACTATAGGCAGTTGAATCAAGTAACTGTAAAGAATAAGTATCCACTGCCGATGATTGATGATTTATTCGATCAGTTGTAAGGAGCTTCTATGTTCTCTAAAATAGTCTTGAGGACCGGCTGTCATCATTTGAGAATTAAGAAAGAGGACATACCAAAGACCGCTTTTAGGACAAGGTAAGGTCACTACGAGTTCATCGTTATGCCTTTTGGATTGACTAATGCTCCAGCTGCATTTATGGATTTGATGCATCGAGTGTTCAAGGAATTTTTGGATAGATTCGTTATAGTCTTCATTGATGATATTCTAATTTACTTAAGGAGTAACGAAAAACAAGAAAAGCATTTGAGAATTGTTTTACAGACCTTGATGGAGCACTCGTTTTACGCCAAGTTTAGCAAATGCGAGTTTTGGCTGAATAAAGTGGCATTTCTTGGTCACGTTGTATTTGGGGAAGGAATTGCTGTAGACCCTGCAAAACTTGAAGCTGTCATGAATTGGCCTAGACCTACTACAGTTATGAAAGTCCGAAGTTTCTTATGACTGGCAGGGTATTACCGACGGTTTGTGAAAAAGTTTTCATCCATAGCCATTCCATTGACGAGATTGACTAAAAAGGAAACGAAGTTTGAGTGGACGGATAAGTGTGAAAGGAGCTTCCAAGAGCTTAAGCATCGGTTAACAACCGCACTAGTATTGACGATCCCATCAGGACCTGAAGGCTATGGGATATATAGCGATGCTTCGTTAAATGGACTGGGTTGTGTGTTAATGCAGTATGGAAGAGTAGTCGTCTATGCTTCGCGACAACTGAGACTGCACGAGATGAATTATCCAACTCATGACTTGAAAACTCATGACTTGAAATTAGCTGCAATTATCTTCGTCCTAAAAATCTAGAGGCATTATTTGTGTGACGAAAAGTTTCAGATTTATACAGATTATCAGAGCCTGAAGTACCTCCTTTCCCAGAATAAATTAAATATGAGACAACGTCGGTGGATGGAACTACTCAAAGATTATTACTGCGACATTCTGTATCATCCTAGGAAAGTGAATAGAGTCGCGGATGCACTAAGTCGGAAATCAAGCATTGCTTGTCTACTGGTTAAAGGGTGGTCTTTACTTGAGGGACTAAGAGACTTAGAATTCAAACTGGAAGTTTGTCAATCATCCAGTTTGGTAGCGACTTTGAGAATAGAGCCTGAAATCCAAGAAAGGATAAAGATTTTACAGCCTGTAGACCTAGAAATTCAGAAGATCCTCGAAATCGACGCAACAAAAAAGAAATCAGAGTTCCAAGTGTTAGAGGACGGAGTTCTGAAGTTTCAAGGACGTTTATGCATGCCCAAGGACGAAGAGCTTAGGGAAAAGATTTTATCTGAGGCTCACCGAAGCAACTACAGTATTCATCCAGGTAGCATGAAAATGTACCAGAACTTGCGTCAACACTACTGGTGGAGTGGAATGAAAGTAAACGTGGCCAAATATGTGGCAAAGTGCCTAACATGTCAACAGGTAAAAGCATAATACTGTAAGCCTGGTGAATTGTTACAACCATTGAAATTCCTAAATGGAAATATGAACACGTGACTATAGACTTTGTGATGGGATTGCCAAAGAGCCAAAGAGGTCACGATTCGATTTGGGTAGTCGTGGACATCCGACCAAGTCTGCGCATTTCATTCCGATGCGAAAGCACTTCGCAATGGACAAGTATGCTAAGCTGTATATGCGTCATATAGTACGACTACATGGGGTACCTGTAACGATTACGTCTGATAGAGATCCCAAGTTCACGGCGAACTTCTAGAAGAGACTTCAGGATGCCATGGGAACTAAACTATAGTTCAGTACGGCATATCATCCACAGACGGACGAACAATCGGAGAGAACAATACAGACACTTGAGGATATGTTACGAGCATGCGTCATAGACTTCAAGGGTGGATGGGAGGATCAGTTGCATTTAGTAGAGTTTGCATATAATAACAGTTATCAGCAAAGCATCCAAATGGCAACTTTTGAAGTGCTCTATGGAAGAGCTTGCAGAATCCTAATTTGCTGAGACGAAGTTGGAGAGAGAAGTATCACAAGCCCAGAGTTAGTAGAGCAGTCGGTGGAAGCTATGAAAATAATACCAGATAGGCTGAAGACGGCACAAAGTCGTGAGAAAAGTTACGCTGACAAACGACGCAAACCTCTGGAGTTTCAAGTTGGTGATCATGTTTTCCTTAAAGTTTCACCGATACGAGGACTATCTCGGTTTAGAAAGAAAGGAAAACTGAGTCCAAGGTATATAGGTCTTTTTAAAATTCTTGAACGGATTGGAATTTTGGCCTACAGACTTGCCTTACCGCCTAGTTTATCTCAAGTACATAACTTCTTTCATGTGTCAATGCTAGTATGAGCCAGACCCGACACACGTGCTGGATTATGTGACTATCGAAGTAGATAACAAGGTGTCATAGGTGGAAAAGCCAGTTAGAATTGAAGATCGAAAAAAGCAAGTTCTGAGAAACAAAACGATTCCAATGGTCAAAGTAATTTGGGAGCACCATAGGACCGAAGGCGCTACGTGGAAAAACGAAGAAACGATGAGGCGTCAATACCCCCATTTGTTTGGATAGTTGGGTTTATTGTAAATTTCAAGGAAGAAATTTTTGTAAAAAGGGAAGAGTTGTGACATTCTGATTTTCCTGTTAGTCCGAGACTTATCAATGAGAATGTATCTACCGATATAATTCAGTCTTATCTTGTTTGGATCTGATCAATCTCGAGTTAACTGACCAAAAGGGAAAAGCTAACGCTAGACAATGTACGTGGACTTAGGAAACTCGAATAGGAAATGGAACTTTGACCATAAGGATTGCCGAGGGAGTATTTAGAACCATTAAAGGCCGATCTAAGAATGATTAAGGAATGCAATGATAGCGTTATACGTTTGGAGCACGGGTGATACCGCTTAACCAATGTATAATTTGCAAAATTTTCCTAAATCGAACGATAACGATCGAGACCATCAGAGCTAGTAACAGACCCTCAAAATTACATGACAACCAAAGTCGTCAAGTACTGACGAGCCCTAAGTGTGATAAGAATCACAGAGTCGATACGCATAATGACTATAAAAGCCGCCCGTTAGTTCGAGATAGTCTGAAAATTTCTTTTGTAAGAGAAATGACCCAAGGACGAGTCTCGAAATTGGAAAAATGAAAAACAAAGAATTCTAACATTTTAATCGAATTGGACGTCACCTCATCGAAAGAAATATTTAATTAGAAAAAATGGCGTTTCGGACGACGAGGGCAAAATTACCATTTTGCCCCTCAAGGTTTTAATTTGTCCTAACAAATAAAGAAGGGCATTTTGGTCATTGACCATCCACCAAGGCTGCCAAAAATGAGGATGTATATTGGCCATTGGATGAGAAAAAATCGTTGATAAGAAGACAAGTGTCTTCATGGGAGCTCTTGATATTTAATGCAAACCTTTTAACCCACCATTTCATGGGTTTGACCAAATTATTTTGGTGGAAAGCCTCTTCTTACCTTGCCATAGCCGAACACCCTCTGCTCTTCCTCTCTTTGATTTTTTTTTCTTCTTCCTCTTCATTGCTTCCTCCTCAGCCGAACCAACTCCCGCTCGACCAGCCACTGCCCCCGGCTTCGCCCCGCTCGATCGCCACTTCCGGCGACCTGTCGACCTCACGCCGACCACCTACCAGACCATCAACCTCTTGTTGATAACCTCCAAATAGAAGCTCGGCCATTGGACACCGGTAGAGCTCTGGACAACCGTTTTTTCAAAAGTGGACAGAGTCGGACTCAATTGAGAGTAAGTCTTCGTTCGGTCTCTTAAGGACTCCATTTTGCTTCAAATTTTCAATGGAGGCTTCTTAACTTGTAGTAATAGGATTTGCTGAGCTGAGATGGTAAATTTGATGAAATTTGGAAGGATTTTCATGGCTGTTTTGTAGGGATTTGTTCGGGTCAGGTCTAACCGGCGGTGGACCAAAGAAAACCGAGGCTGTTCGTGGACTTTCGGACGTCGACTCGCCACAAAATTTTCCGTGAGACTCTATTAGACATAGAACTATATGTTATCAAGTGGATTAGGTGATAAATTAAGGTTTAATATCGGATTAAGAGCTGATTAGGGAGGAATAGGGCATAACTGAAAATCCCCTGTTTCGGTTTGTGTAACCTGAACTCTTAAGGGCTGTTCGAGTTGTCATCGTGTCCTAATTTCGTCGTTGAGACATTCTCGAATGTCAATTGACATGTTATTGAAGTGTATGCTTCTTGGTTCCACGGATTGGACGAGAAAATTGATAAATTGGATGCATTCTCGTAGGTTGTGCGGCTGCCCTGTTTTTGGACTAATAGAACCGAATCATTGGTGTGCTTGGGAGGAGATTTTTGTTGAATTAAGCCTAAGGTAAGGAGTCCCTAAACCTTGATTAGGAGGATATGCCTCTATTGGATGAATTGGACTTGAATTAGGTGAATTTTCGTGAGTTTACTATGTGATTGTTCAATGTCAACCAATGTGGTTTGGTGAATGCTAGTATACTTGTTTGATGCATATGCTTTGTGTCGAATGCCATTTTGTGAGTGAGGAATTTTGTTGACTCGCATGCTGTAGACTCTTAGCTCACTGAATGGGCTTGTACTCAATCATGAAGTATTGATATGGAAGGGAATTTGGCATGCTTGGAAACTCTTGGCACCTTGATGCGACGAGACGCAGGGTTGTAATGGCTAATATCTTGATACGTTGAGACGCGGGATGAGATTTTATATGTGTCGACACAGGCCATTAATGGTTTTGGAAACCTGAGGCATTTAACGTGGGTTTATGTGTGCAATGGTCTGAGGCGTTTGACGCGGGCATGGATAATGAGACATTATGGATGATGGAATGTATGACTTGATCTTGTGTTTCCTTGCCTGACCTAAGTCGTAAACTTATGATGTTATACTTGGATGTTTGGCAACCACTTGTTTCTTTACAGTTCATTATGATGATTGTTTGCCTTAAATTGCCTGGCGTGCATTTGCTCATTGTTTGCATTTATCTGGGTGTACTGTCAGCCTAATCTAGAGTTAGGGCTTAGCTTACTGAGATGTGAATCTCACCCCGTCGTGGGACCTCACTTTTTTAGATCTCAAACCCTGAAGATGCTACCGACACGTTTAGGCGATTCTAAGGAGACAACCGCCTATTTTGATGAGTTTCCTGACAGTCGGGGTACCTTTTATGTGAGAAAGTGTACCGTTGTTTGGGTTGACGAGGGAGGTAAGTACTGAAAACCACATAGGTACGAGGCCTGGTTCCGTAAAGCAGGTGAGGTCATGACAGGTCCGTTGAGTCCACAGAAATACCTCGAGGAGTCATACCTAGCTGGTGTCATCCTACCCAAGACGAGGTAGAGGTGGAGACCTCTGTGATGGGATCAAGGAATGTACCTAAGAAGACCCCTACCCTGGAGGATACTGACGAGGTGATAGAGATCTCTGCATCTGAGGATGAGCTAGAGGACACCATAGTGGACGACTCGATGGACGTACGCTCTGAGATCTTCTCGGACTATGAGCCAAACGAGGATGCGGACGAGACAGACGAATCCAGTGGTTCGACTTAGGGGTTTCCCGACCTTACTTGGTAGTCTTTTGGTAGTAACCCTCGTGGTTTGTAAGCTTTTGGGGACTTAGGATTAGTTGTCCTTTGATTAAGTCCCAATCACCCCTGCCCGTTCGCAGGATCAGCGTATCTGCACTTTTGTATAAACTCTTGGATGGTGTTATGTAAGTATATATATATTTATGTTCTTGTTATACAAACTCCCATCGATTTATGTATGGAGGTGTTTATTCATTTTCGTTTCCACATACTTATTTACATCATGCATCTCTCGATAAGTAAGTTCTGGGCCTTGAGAAGGATGTGAAGGGAGTTGCGAGATGGGCCCGAGGGCGCGGGGCGTGACATGTGTGGTTTTTTTCTTATTTTTTATTGTTAAAAAAATAAAAAGGAAAAAAAGAGAGAAAAAATGAACAAAAAATAAAAACGGAAAATGGCGAAATTGCCCTTTTGGCTAGACCCTTTTTTGAAACACTAAAATCATTTTAAGCCCTTATTTGAAACATATTATGCCACTCCAGGCCATTATTTGAGAAAATGAGGACACTTCGAGTCCTTTTTTGAAATTTCCCCTCTTTAGAAGCAAAATATACTAGGAATCCTGAGAGTTCGATTGTTCGGTCGAGCATGCTTCATGTAGCATGCAGTCACTCAGACTAGTTATCTACTTTATGGCTAGCCTCTAACGAATAATTAATCATGATATTGATATGTATCTCTAATCTTCCGATTGCTTCATTGGACAGAGAGGTAAAATTTACCAAACTGTAAAAGAAAATTTCCCTTCAGTGGGCCCTCGGTTCCCCCTGAACCTTTGAAAATTAGTTAGGAAGATCCCTAGCCAGTTAACTGAATCAATATATTCCTAAGTTTCTAAGGAAAAATGCAATTTAATCATTGCGATCAATTCACACCTAATTCATCCGACATTAATGCTATCAATTAATTGTCAAATATTTGATAAATCTCTTATCTTTTCTTAGAAATTGTGAAGAGTGCAAATGACACTTATTCTTCAAAATATGTAATTTATACTTGCTTAACATTCTATCTTGCAATTATAGAACATGAAGAGGATGATAATTCTATGCTAGTGTTGTCATTTTCTTAAGAAAGGATATGTAATGCCAAATTAACTTATGTTTTACGATAAAATAATTATGCATGCTTAACTTGTTTGGTTTGTAGGATTATATGCACTTATTCCTCATAAACTAGCTAGTTATCACACACAAAAAAAAATTCTTATCAACTTAATTACAAAAAGAACCCCTGTCCTGTTAATTGATAAGTCATGCAATTTTCTTGTTAGAAATTGGTCATAATAAAAAAACAAGTTTAGGAATAATTTTACATTTTCATGTGGCAAGTTTCTTTTCACTTAAAGGGCTAATTTGAGGGGATTTTTGTCAGCAAACCTATGAGAATTTGCAAGATAAAACATGAAATGTAAGGCTTATTTCAGTTAATGGTTAACATTAATCTGACATAAGTGTCTAAGTTAGCCTGAGTCTTAATATGTCAATAAGTGGAACATCATGAAAAGTTGCAGTTCAGTATCTATATAAAAAATACCGCCATTTTTGTGTACCATTTCGAAATCAAACTATTTTTTTTCCCTCTTCAAATAGCTTAATTATGATGTTACTTATATATTTTTTATATGGCTTCATTGACCCGCACAAGAAGCGAGTTTAGGACTAATACCTAATCAATGTTTGTTCACTAGAGGCGGGGGTAAAGATGAGATCGCTCCCCATAATAGTAGCAATAATTTATAAATATATTATATTTTTTGTTGGAACATTGATTTCAAAGTTCCACGTGAAGTTGAATGAGAAATGAAGAGTTGTTTCAGATCGTAATAGAAATGAAGAGTTGTTTCGTTTTGTCGAATATTTTCGATAAAACCGTGCAACTTCGTGACGTTTCATCGAATCCTTTCGACGAAACCATATGTCTTCATAACTCTTCGGTTCATTCTCTACAAATAGAGCATTGATCGCATTAGTAACAAGTATCATACACGAGCATTAGACATAATTGTTATGTTCGTTATTCATTCATCATCGTCATCATTTTGTGCGATTATTCCGCAAAGTTGTGTTCGAAAGTTTCCTTTGAAACAAGTACCGGTTTCGAGGAAAGGCGATCCGTTGTATCCTGAGAGGCAATTGTCCAAGAACATTGGATACCAGTTGAGGGGACAAATTTGTCTTAAGGACACAACGTTATTTCGTTAGACTCGGATCATTCATCTGTATTCAAATTAGTTGTTTGTGATTAGTTTCAGATTTGTCTATTCACCTATTTTTCATATACGAATTACAAGTCATGTTTATATGCAGCAACAATTTTAATATATGAACCACTACCCTCTCAGTGGACAACAATCTTAAAATAAATTTTTTGATTTCCTATGCTTGGTTCGTATAATTATTTTTGTTGTACACATTTTGTTATGGTGTTAGTAGAATGTTTAAAAATTCTAACATTGGTGTCAAAGCTAGGTTAGAATCTCTGTCTTGTTTCCATCGAGTTTTGGATTGGTCGATACGTTGAACTGCAATGGATGAATACGAATTGTCAATATAATGAGTCTCGAGAGAATATATTGTTCATAGTGTTTCGAGATTGTTATGGTCATAAAAGTTATTTTTAAACACATAGTCGGACTCGTCTCGTTGAGACGAGAAGAATGAGTGGTTGCACATCCCCGAAGGAGGACTTATGAGGCCACACGCGCCGCGACGGTGTCAGCCCGGGGGTTCGCAACAAATGTCGTGTGTACGCGAAAATTTATCTTATGAAAGTTGACTCTGATCATATCATTGGACTCATCTCGTCAATATGAGAAAAAGTAGTGGTCGCCGGCCTCGAATGGCTACCGGCTTCGGCCACAAGCTCCCCCACGTGCCGTGACGGCATATGCGCGTGGGATTCACACGCCTAATCCAAAAAGGCGCAACTCGGCCCAACCCCTTTACTCGGTTTCGACCCGACCTGCTTACGTGGTTCCGACCCGACTCTCTGATCCGGTTTTGGCCGGCCTGTTTTGACTTTGACCCGATCCGGATACATATTTAACCGTTGACCATTGACTAGTCAACATTCATTGTTGACTTTTTGATCAATTTTCGAAAATTTCATTTTGGTCCCTGATTTTTTTTCGAAATTGTAATTTTGCCCCAAATTTTTTTGGGAAATTTCAATTTAGTCTCTGAGTTTTCGAAAAAATTGCGCTTCGGTCCTTGAACTTTTTGGAAATTGCATTTCGACCTCATTGACCAGTCAAAACAGAAACTTTGACTGGCTCGTACGAACGTGTACGAACTCCGATTGAGGCATTCTTTGTACCGTTGTGTTCATCTCGAAATTAACTTCATTTTGATATATTAGTTGAATATATTTGATTCATATAAAATTATTAGAATGCATATGAAATCATATGTACATGTATTTTTCAAGGATATGTTGGGCTATTTTCATAACTTCGACATCGATAACGTCTATTACATCTATCCCAACTCTTGAAGAGAAGCCAAAAAAAATTCAATGGTCTGATTTTTAAGATATGACAATAGAAAATGTTGTTATATGTCATGACATTGAATTTGACAAGGTTTCTCAAAAAGCATGCTCCTAAGTAATTTGGATGAAGAAGAGACAAACATGGAAAGGATTGTTGCTGTAGATGTGTGGAAGCATTTTGACTTCCTGTGTCGCAACTAAATTCTAAATGGTCTGGACAATTCCCTCTATAATGTTCATAGCCGCTGAAATGGCTAACGAATTATGGGAAAGTCTGGACAAGAAATACAAACCATAATATGATGGATTGAAAAGATTCATCGTTGGCAAGTTTCTAAACTTAAAGATGGTTGATTTCATAACCGTCCTAATTCAAGTTCTGAAAATTTCAAGAGATTATGCATAACATTCTTGCCAAAGATATGGTTCTAAGTAAATCATTTCAAATGACTGCTTTCATTGAAAGGCTACCACCGTTTTGAAAAGATTTCAAGAATTATTTCAAAGTGTGGGGGCGAGAAATGTTATGTATATTGGTAAGACAACTTCTATCTAGTGAAATTATAACAATTGACTACGTGAAGTCAAAGGATAATATTGTTGATCCATTAACAAAAGGCCTAATTAGAGAGATGGTTGTGGAAATACCAAGGGGAATGAGTTTTAATGCCATAAATAAGTCATCATAGTGGAAACCCTATCTAGTTGACTGAAGATCCCAAGATTTAGGTTCAAAGTGACAACTAAGTTATGAAGGCGGTGTAGAGTACTATGAATTTTTCTGTTCATTATTGTATATAGATAGTACTAATATGTGAAGGTTAAGCATAAGCTTTTAATGATTCTGAATTGAGTATGTAATATACTGTACATTCAAAAATCACCTATGTGAGTGGGAAGTGATGGCTGATTCTATGAGAATTGAAAAGGTCGAATTCTCTAAAGCACTCATGAGACCAGTCGGTGTTCATGGCAAAAACGAATACAACAGTAGAACCAACTTTTTTCGAGGGAACGTTGTGTGTTTCCTATTGTCTAGGCTTACACCAAAGGTCGACAGTTCAAAGACATCGAGTCTACTAATTGACCGAGTAAGTCCGATAGGTCTCCACTAGGGTAAGTTCAAATTTTCAGACCACTTATCTCGATGCAACGATCTCTCATGGAATATTCGCACATTGCATATTATGCATTTATGGAGAGTTTTGATAGTTGAAATTCTCATTCATGTGGGGGATTGTTGGAACTTTGATTTCAAAGTCCCATATGAAGTTGAATGAGAAATGAATAGTTGTTTCGGTTCGTAATAGAAATGAAGAGTTATTTTGTTCCGTCAAATTTTTTCGATGAAACCGTGCAACTTCGTAACGTTTCATCAAATACTTTCGACGAAATCGTGCCTTTTCACTTCACTCTCTATAAATAGGGCATTGAACATCGCATTAGTAACAAGTATCAGACACGAGCATATGATATAATTATTATGTTCGTCATTCATTCATCATCGTCATCATTTTGTGCGACTATTCCGCGAAGTTATGCTCGAAGGTTTCCTTTGAAACAAGTACCGGTTTCGAGGAAATACGATCCGTTCCATTTTGAGAAGCAATTGTCCAAGAACCTTGGGTATTGGTTGAGAGGACAAATTTGTCTTAAGGACAAAATATTATTTCGTTGGACTCAGATCATTCATCTGTATTCAGATTACTTGTTTGTGATTGATTTCAGGTTTGTCTATTCACCTATTTTTCATATACGAATTACAAGTCATGTTTATATGCGACAACAATCTTAATATATGAACCACTACCCTCTTAGTGGACAACATTTTTATCAATTCAGTGCTAAATCTTTTAATTGTGACAATTGAATTTTAAATATTTTTACATTTTCTCAATTGAATCCATCCGGTTTTTTTTTTGGCCAAAAACCAATGATGTGGACAATTTATGATAAATTTTAATAGTTTCTTCAAAATTTATTTATTTATTTATTGTTTCTTTTCTTGTTCCTATTTTTCTTTTCTTTTCTTTTCCTTCTTTACTTTTTTCTTTTAATTTAGCCTGCAAGGATTGCCGGGCGCTCCATCGTCATTCTTCGTCTGTCGTGATTCTTGCTCTGTTTCGCTCTTTCTTCTTCTCGGCATAACCATTCTTCTTTTTCTTCAGCATCTGCCCCTCTTTTTCATCGTTCTCTCTCTGTTGTTTTGTCGGGGGTGGCGGATTTCTCCTTTCGTCTCGATAGCACGATAGCCAAACGACGCAGGTCCGCATTATGATCAACTCCTTTCCCACGTTTGATAGAAAAGAAAAGAAAAAGAAAAGGCATACAATGTACGGACGCAATTGGCAAAAGAAAAGCTCAAAGACATACAGACAATTTTTTACAAAAATTCAATTACTACGATGTCCAATTCCCTCATTAATTATCAAGCCCCGCTTCAGAACTAATTCGAGCCGTCGTCTATTTTTTGGAATATGCAATGAATAAAACCCCCATTTTTTTATCAGTCTTTGCTAAAACTATTGACCGCAACTCGCAAGCTAAACGCATTTTGGTGTTGGAATGCATGCACATTCCTGCAAACTACTTCTATTGTGGGCCAATGCTGCACATATCAATAGGTAATTGTTATTTTTTTTTTTGGAAATAGGTAATTGTTAAAGAGCAAGAACAGAATGAAAATAACAAAATTTAAACCATATCATCAAATGGCATTTTTATGATCGTTATTTCGCATTCTAATCCAATAATTATGGTTGGTATAAAGATTACACAACTTCAATTTTATTTTGTGAACTGAGTTTTTTTTTTTTATATAGGGTCTTTCTATCATCAAATCTAGAAAAGATAATACATGAAAAGTCAAGATTTATTTTCAATTAATGGTTAATATTAGTGAGACTTGAGGTTCTAAGTTAACCCAAGTCTAATGTGCCAATAAGGAGAACATTATCGAAAAATGCTATTCAATATGTAATCTTTACAGTGGCAAATCATTGAGATCCCCATCTACTGATCTCTCAATGGTACATCACATGTCCT
Source organism: Rhodomyrtus tomentosa (assembly GCA_028455895.1). NCBI lineage: Eukaryota > Viridiplantae > Streptophyta > Magnoliopsida > Myrtales > Myrtaceae > Rhodomyrtus > Rhodomyrtus tomentosa. The sequence goes on along the minus strand of JAPCWY010000011.1, from coordinate 36,384,003 downwards.
CACGCAACTGAGACTTAATTGAAGTTTGGTAAGCTTCTTTCCCATTAGTTGTCATACATTTACGAGGACGCTCGAAGAGGAGGTTGTCGCATGAAACGCCATCTCATTTAGGTGGTGAGTATTGCAAATATTTTATTTTTTGAAATGATTTTTTATTTTTATTTTCTGAACGAGTTTTTGAGTGAAAAAACGTGCTTGGTAACTGTACAAAATTTATATTATCATAAAAAAAATAGAAATGTGTTTGGGACATCCCTAATAAAATCATATTGATGGGGGTGATCGACGGCGGTGAGCAGTGACTGGCTAAGACGAGTGATGAAACTTGATTGTGTTCAGTGACCGGCGATGACTAACGAGCGGCGGTGGTGAAAGGCGATCGGCGGCGATAACGATCGACGATGGCGAGGCTCGACAACGACAATAGGGGCAAAGACGAGCATTGAGTTACATTGAGTTTATTTTTTTAAAATGACTTTGTTTCTCTTTTTGTTCCCGATAACAAAAGCTATTTTTTTCATTTCTTGTTTCTTTTCTAAATCTACTTTCTGACCACTGAACAATTTTCGGAAACAAAAAAAGTCAATTGACGTAAATACAAACGAATTTTTATTCTTTTTCAGTTTTGAAAAAGAATAGAGAATTAGAAATGTTATCAAATATAACGCACCTTTAATCTCTCTCTTTCTCGCAACTACCCCAATTATGGCAGTCTTACGTGCGTTAGATGTTCGTCCAGAAGCGGTGGAACAAAGGAGATGGAGATAGACATTGCTGATGATAAGCAAGGGAACAGCAAAATACAGAAACAGGGGTTGTCGCATTAAAGGCCACGTCTCAGCTGCCCCAGCTGCTCTCGATTACTCTCTCTCCCTCCCTCTCCACAACTACCCTTTTCATACGGCTGTCTTATGAGCAGTTTAAGAAAATCAGGTGAGCGATGGTGACCGATCAAGGATCTGTAAAATGCAACCACCCCGCCTCCAACCCCCTCCCCCCCCAACATTACTATCTAGCCCAGCTCCATCCATACCCATATTCTATTTTTTCCAAGCCGTTTATTTTTAACTTTCCAGCAAAATGTTGCTGTATTTCACCCTCCCCGTCGCTTGAAAAAAAAAATTAAGATTGAAAGAAAAGATTTGTGATACCTGCAATATTTAAAAAGTAATTGTTAACAGTAAAAGACTTCAAACAGATCCAAGCATTTGAAAGAAAAGGGGAAACTCCGATCGGAATGAGAAACCACAAAACAATGTTTAGTCATGACTCGGAAGCTTTTCCCAATTTAATTTTGTGTTGTAAAGAGTACCGGTATTCAAGAAAGTAAACTGGTTTAAAATGATAATAAAAAATGGAAAAAAAATTTACTTACTTAGAAGTCATGACTCGGATGTCCATAAAATATTTGATTCAGAATATTCATAATTTCATTGTGGGTCTTAAACACTAGACATATTTTCACCAATCTCCACCTTAGATCGTGTTTGTGCCAAATCATAATCGTTTCGCTAAAATTTCCGAACACCATCGCTACTCTCCCAACAGCCCCGATGGGCTCAACCGACACAGATGTCATCCAAGTCCAAGTCGCGCTTGAACTTCACCATAACCGAGGACCTCATCAAAATACCAACTGAAAATGCACCTTTAACTGCCCCACAAGGACTTTCTAACACAAGTTCCTTAATCACAGATAAAGTAAAACCATCGTTGCATCCATATCTATTGGGAGACCAAATATGTACCTTGTCAATTTTAGTAGTTGCGGCAACTGTTGGCTCTACAGGCTCCACATCGCTATAAGCAACATCTGTATCGATTATTTTGCTAGTATTCGCTACTCAGAAGTTTCTAATTGTAACTCCACCTCTAGCTGAACACCGTCCAGATCCGTATTAATATTGCTACAATCACTCCTAGCCTGAAGTACTGGAGACTCGTTAAAGGTAATTTCTCTGCTGCGAACATGTGAATTTACACTCGGGCACCACAACTGATAGCCATACTCACCTTGTTCATAGCCATGGAATATGCACCTTACCCTCACATCAGCTTACCACCACTTACTCGATAATAACACGGGCAACCAAATATTCTAAAAGTAGAATTATCAGCAACATTATCTGACCACACTTCTTCGAGAGTCCGATATCCGATCGCAGTTAATTATCGAATATCAAGCTAATTAATTAATTCTTTATATCGTATTCTACTTTTCTATGACAAATAAGACAACAGTCATTTTTGGGGAATATGAATCGAAGCAACAACAAGTATATTTCAGGTGGAACATCTTTCGCAATTCCTGAAGAGACGGCTCACTAATAGACCGAGGGATAAGTAATTGATGATAAATTGGTTAATTCCGTTAAAAAGCATCAACATGAGGTCCGGTCCCATTTTTGGCCGAAATTTATTTTTTTCGCTTTGTAAAGAGGCACCAAATGAGCTCGATTCCTAATTTTGGCCCGAACATCTTTTTTCACATAAAAGAATATCAACTTTAGGTCGACTCTCAATTCTAACATGAACTTTTGGTTGTCTTCTATAAAAGCACAATTATTCAGGTGGTACCCAAATCTAACCTCATCAAGTTTTCATCGAGTGCTCGTGGAATGACACATGGAATCTTTAAGGCATTATTGGATAGTGACTCGATGGAAGAAATATTTATTGGAGTTGGCGAATACTTCGGGGACTCTTATTTTTCATACCGGCTACACCCACGTGAGCTTAGGGAAATTAAAGTGTTATCCGATAACATGTGACCCTTGCGCATGGGATGCGAGGGTTCAGGGGCAGCTCCCTGGACACGGGTGTCTCGCTGCCCGGTTAGCATGTCATGCACCATTTCCTTTTGCGTCAAAAAATGGGATTAGCGCCCTCGAAACCTCAACAGATTTGAGTTTTAGTTTAAGTCGGCCCGTTTATTGTGGGATTAAAGTGTTTCGGACATGTTTAGGTTTTGGACCCGTTTGGGGCATATATATTTTGCTCGTTTTTGCTGATTATTATAATGAGTTGAGTGGCTGTAAACTGACAATCATAGTGAAATCTCTTTGCAGGACGTAACCCTATTCTGCGGTGAACTTGAGATGGGCTTATTTGCGTGAATTTAAGGCCTAATCTGATTTTAATTAATTAAATAGGTAATTAATTAAAAGCCTTTCATTTAAAAAAACTAAAACAGACTGAGCTAACTCTGAATTGAGCCCAAACCCATATAAATTTTGGCAATTCCTCCTTGGTCGAAAATTCCAAATTATACTCACCTTCGAATGAATGCAGATGCATGATAAAAAATAAATATGCAATGTATGTGAATTTATTTTTTGTGAAAACTAAGACTAATTCTCATTTTATTGAATAGATGAATTTCAAAAATTTAAAATTTAGCTGTCAATAGTCGTCAAAGTCAATTTCCCTTACTAATGGCATTAAAATATAATAATACATGGAGCCCAATTTCCTCTGGTTGACCTATGGCTTGGCCATGAAATCCCATCCCACAATGGAACGGGATCCCTTGCCTAGCCGCAAAGGGGGTAGGGATATCGCTATCAATCACGGACGGCCGCGATCTGGCGTAAAAATAAAAATAAAAAGGGCCCGCCGCAATGTTTTTTGATCTGGGCCGTCTGTTCAATCACGGACGGCCCGAATTTGACCGGGGCACCCCTGCCCGGATTTGACAGGGGCAGGGGATCCGGATCCTCCGTCAACCGTGGCACGTATAAATATAGGGTGTTCTCCAATTGTTTAACTCAAAATTCGACGCTTCAACTGTTGAAATTCTTCAGGTACATGCCCTTTTCCTCTTGCACATTATTTGCATTCAAGTTTGATGAATTTTAACTAAAAATGTTTTTTATTCCAATGTTGACAAGATTTTAAATATTACCTCTATTGAGAATAACAATATGTAGCGAGCCACAAATTCGTAAAAGAATGGACACTATAATAGTGTTTATTTATTTTTTAACTCAAAATAGATTGTTAGTCTTACAGTCACCAAAAAACTAAAGTGCCATCAATTGTGAAGAAACGAAAGTTTGGTGCCGATAATAAAAATTAAAGTTTAGCGACTTGATTGCAAAATCTACAGATGCGTTTCTTTCTTAGAAAATCAACTGTGCGGATAAATTTTCCTTAAAATGATCGCTTAGCAAAATGAATGTAATGCAAACATTTTCACTGTCAACGAAAATGCCTAGGTAGATTGTTATCAATAATAAAAATATTTTTCGCTCATTAATTAATTGATTTTCTAAAGTTTTCGTCAATGTTATCCGCAGGATGGGCACCGCAATTCCCAGAGGGACATTTGAGTCGCTTGAGGATGAAAGCAAGGAAGGTACGTAGTTTGTGCATTGATGAATCAATCTGCATATACAGATTTGATAAATTACATGTACATTACCCATTTATCACCAAAGGCTACAAATAATTAAGTTCAACTTGTATTATTATGTCCAAAGAAACAGGAAATGAGAAGCCAAGAAACATCGGAGGTACGCAAAAACTCGACGTGAAGATCGTGAATGCGGTTAATGTTTCTCCGGCGAGTGAGACGTTTGGCGGGCTCTACCCTCTCTCTAACCTCGATCAGACCTTCCCTTATGTGATAGAGATCGTGTCCGCTTTCGAAGGCGAAGGGAGGGGAAGGGATATGGCTGTTGTGAAGAAGATGAGAGAGTCGCTGGCCGAGGTATTGGTCGAGTTCTATCCATTCGCAGGCAGACTCGTAGCGGGGAGCGACGGGAGGATGGCGGTGAGATGCACCGGAGAAGGCGTCCCGTTCGTGGAAGCGATGTCGGAGGCCGACATCGGAGTGCTGGGGGATATCAACGCCGTCGATCCCACCACGCTGCGTAAACTCGTGAAGCGCAGCGACGGAGCCCCAACCATATTGGAAGTACCTTTGCTGACGGTGCAGGTATTTTTTTTTTTTTTTAGTTCTTTTGATTTCGAAGAGTAATGTTAGGAGAAGTTATGACCTGAGTGTAGCATATCGCGTAATCCAGGTGACGACATTCAATTGCGGAGGGATCGTCATCGGCATCGTCATGAATCACGTCCTCGTCGACGGAAAAGCCCTCGCGGACTTCATAACTTGCTGGACTGACCTGGCTCGGGCCAAGCCGCTATCGGCTCTTCCCTTTCTCGATCGATCGGTGTTGTGCCCGAGGCGACCACCGCGTGCCGATCTCCCCCACCATGAATATGCCCCGAGAGATCAGCGGTTCGGACTTGCAGTCAGCCCTCAAACCAAGCCCCTTGTTTACAGATCATTCCGCTTCAATCCACACGCTCTCATTCAGCTCAAGAAATCGTCAACAATCGCAACCCAGAACGGCTCTTCCACTGTCCCTACGACCTTCGAAGTTATATCGGCGCTCGCGTGGATTTCGCGAACCAAAGCTCTCGGAATCGGTCCTCATGAGACGACCAAGCTTCTCACTGCAGTCGACGGTCGGCCCAAGTTCGACCCCCCGTTGCCGAGCGGCTACTTCGGGAACGTCGTTGCTTGGTCCTGCGCCGAGTGCAGTGCGGGCGAATTGACACGCAGGCCTTTCTCATTCGCTGTCCGGACTGTGCACGAGGCGCTCGAGTCCGTCACGGAGAACTACATAAGGTCGGCCATCGACCACGTCGAGCTGAACAGGGTCGAGGTTGATTGCGGGGGCAACACTTGCTGCATCAGCAAGTGGAGTCGGCTCCCTTTCTACAAGATGGATCTCGGGTTCGGGAGGCCGTTCCAAGTGGCGCCGGCGACCGTCCCCAATAACCTCATCTTGGTTGCTCCCCACAGCAGGGAGAGCGACAGCTTGGTCGTGTCTCTGGGGCTTCCTCGTGACGCCATGGATGTTTTCTCGACGCTGATTGAGGATGAGCTCACTCTGAAAAGCAAGTTTTAGCCTCATTGATGGATACGATTGAACGTGTGTTTGAAGTCTCGTATTTCTGCCTCTAGTTTTAAGTAGGACCAACACACAGGTGTTGGGCCGCTTGTGCCTGTTTTATTATATGATATATTTCCGTCAATAACACGATGTACGAATGTGAATTTATGAAAGTGCAGCCATAGTTTTAAGGATTTGCTAGGTGCCAAGGCCAACTCCTTCGAGTATTTTGGTAAATCCCATTCTTTAGGCACCATATGCATATCTTTAGCATTAGGAAGAGTACTCATGGGTTGTCTATTTTTCGTGTTGTGCATTCTAGGGCAGAGAATAATGGACCGACCAAATTGGCAACTGCCCGGACCGGACTGGTCCTGTCGCCGGGGGCTCCGCTTCGTTTCTCAATTCCAGTTATGGTCGGTCCAATTCTCGGTTCTCGAGGGACCGGATGGACTGGACCGAACAATTATTGTACTTTTAAAAAGAATTTCATAAACGTAAACCTAAAAAAAACCTAAGATGCTTAGTATGATTTAGAGATTTAGCAACAATACGATGCAATTAACGGGAGGAAATATGGTGAATATATTGTTAAGGAGAAAATTTTAATGATAAAAAAAATGCAACCAATCAAATGACTGAATCGCCTGGGAACCGGACCTGACTGATTGGTCATGTTCCTAATCCATAAAGCTAGGAATCAGTTCTCCAAGTCTAGATTCTAGTTTTAGGGTGGACTACATCGGATCGAGAGCCGATTACCCATACTGCCATCGTGTCGAGCTTGACCTCATATTCTCACGGAGAACAAGATGTATTGTGTAATAAGGAAAGCAAACATGGTAACGAGAAAAAAAGAAGAAGAAGAGGAGAAAGATAAGTTGGCACCATGTATTTTAAAAATAAAAATCACATTAGCATTTTTAATTAGTAATTACACAAATCTGACAAATTCTAAAAGTTGATTACACTTTTTGAAAGTTTTAGGGTTCAATTCTACTTTGACAGGACCAACCTAAGGACTCTACTTACTACCTCTTTAATCATAATCTATGCAAATCATTTTTAGGCTTATCCAGTTCTCTGGTTAAATCTAATCTCGACATTAATGTCGACCTTCCCAACCATAGCTAGAAATGTCCATGTGCAACTTGAACTATATATATTATCATTTTTTTGTCAAAATATATATTACAAGTTTAAGAGAAGATTCTAAATAAGGACATGAAATGCGCTCATTTTCTCAAATAAGGACTCGAAACTGACCTTATTTCAAATAAAGACTTGAAGTATTTAAATCGTTTCAAAGAAGTGTCCATGTGCATCTTGAACTATATATATTATAAGTTTCTTTTCTTTTTTCGTTTTCCTCTTCCCTCCTCTCTCCATCTCTCATGCCACGTGCAAGTCCCGCATCACCCTGCCCTACGGTGTCGCCGTCGGCCACCATGGCCCAAAGGATGGGCCCACCTCCTCGAGCATGTCGGCCCTGACCATCTAGTTTGCGGGGCTGGCCAAGGGCATCCCCATCGATGCCAATGAGGCGGTCTCCATCTCCAAGCCCTGAACGATGAAGGAATCGGGGACTGGCACTGACAGTTGACTTCCTCATCCTCTCGTCTTCTCTTCCAGCCATCCCCTCCCCTCCCTCCCCTGGCCATCGCCAGCCTCAGGGCGATGGCCGCCTCTCTTGGGCTTGCGTCAAGCGACCCTCGTCAATCGAGTCAAGGCCGTTCCCCGCTCACTCGAATGCTAGCTTCAACCCCTTAGTAGTCACCAGTTCATATCGTCCATGTAGAAATTATATCTCTCCGTTTAGTCAATGAGCGGGTCCAGGATCACGAGAAGTTTTATTCTTACAAATGCAAGGCACCTTCAACACATATTCACTTCTCCAATATCGTAAAAGATCTGCCCTGATTACATACAGTTGACACGAAGGAGCACTGTCGTCACGGAAGTGCCAGTTTCCACAATTGTCATGCATAATTATCAGAATTTTGTTGACAAAATTAGAAAATAGCTACAGATTTATGGAGGAAATTGGAAATAATTTTTTATTAACAAAATTCCCCACCAATCGATTAAGGCTCAAGTATGAATCTTCACTCTTCGTATGGCTGAAGGTGATTCCCTTGGGTCTTATATTTCTAAGTTCAATGCTGTTATCTCTCAATTAGAAAGTACTGATATTAATAATGAATGTGCGGTTTAAACTCTTTTATTGTTAGTTCCATTGCCTCTTTCCTATAAGAATTTTGGAACGACCAACTATTGTTGGTAGAAGAACTATATATCTAGACGATGTTAAGCAGAACTAGATATAAATTTGACTTTCGAAGGCAGTAATGATCATGGGATGATTTAATTGCCAGAATTGTTTAGTTTTCATTTAACCTATATTAAATTAGATATGGGGGCCAAAGAGTATCTTTCTCATTTCCAAATAAAGCTAGAGTCCTGGTGAGTATGTTCTTTGGATGAGATGTTTTTGTTTCTATATTTAATCGGTAAATTTGGCATATATGTTGGGCTGAAAATAGAGTTCCCTTCATGTATTTCTATTTCCTTTCTTATGGAAATCCTCCTTTTTTTTTTTTGCGAATGATGCTAGCCTGACAATAGCGTCAGTTATTTTTTACTACGTGATCTCCTAATCAATAAATGCTTTATGCAAAGTACGTCGTGATGTGTTTGGATTTACGATTAAGATTTTATTGTCATGACATGTTGTCAGGAAAACATTTTCCTTTTTCATTGTTTTTGCTAACCATATGATATCCTTTTTTTTATTAATAACTTTAGCAAGATTTGACAAATATCTGGTTATCCATGACAATGTATCATTTGGATATCTTGCGTAAATATGCAGCATGCGATTTATAGTGAATAAACAAAAGGAATTGGCTAGCCTCACAGTGCCCTCGTAGGCAAGTTATAACAGTGAAACCTCCATCACATGTTTTATTTAACAAAGAATGGACAACTGAATAGGCCTAATACCAAAAAAAAAACTTAAAACTTTAGCATTTGTGTCAATTATATTCAAAACATTTTTTATCTCATAAAAAGCCCCTAACTTTTACTTTTATCCCAATTCTACCCAAAACTTTTACTTTTGTCCCAATTTTACCAATCTAGTACAAAAAAAACTCTCAACTTTTAATTTTGTCCCAATTTTACCGGCCTAATACCAAAAAAACCTTCAACTTTGACTTTTATCTCAATTCTATCACCGTCAGCCTTTTGTTCATAATCGCCTTTAGTTAATTCTGCGTGACTCGAATTTTCTTGCCGAATTTACCAATGAATTTTTGAAACTTAGAAACAATAGGTTTTAGAGACGAAGAGATTTTAAAAAGTTCATCAGAGTATTTCCATGTCTAGCCGTTCTTTGGGCTGTTAAGTGCCAAAAAGAATAAAAAAATACGTTGTCTTTAGTGACTATATATCTCTCAGCAATATATAGGGGTAGCAAAAAACATAAGAGAATTTCAAACTTTTTTCATATTAGCTTTGCCGATGTGTAATTCATTAATAACGCAACAATGTCACATAAGATTAACTAACGATGATTATAAACGGAAGGTTAATGGTGGTAAAATTGAGATAAAAGTAAAAGTTGGGTTTTTTTTGTACTAGGTCTGTAAAATTGGGACAAAAGTAAAAATTTTTGGTAGAATTAGAACAAAAGTAAAAATTGAGAATTTTTTTTGGTACTACGCCGGTAAAATTGGGACAAAAGTAAAACTTTTTGGTAGAATTGGGACAAAAGTAAAAGTTTGAGGTTTTTTATTAGACAAAAAGAAAATTAGATATAATTGTTACAAATGCTAAAGTTGGAGGTTTGCGCCAGTGCTATGCTCCTCTCTCTCTTCTCTCACTTTAATTTACTCCTCCATCATCTCTGCTCAAGTACAATCTCAATATCACCGATATCGACATCAAACACGCGATGCAACACAACACGACACTACACGACACGTCGATACGTCATTTCTCAAAAATAAAAAAATCCAACACGTCCGAGACACATTATATTAAATATATTTTTTAAATATAAAAAAATAAATAAAGCCGAAATAGGTATTATATGCACTAATCCGAATCGTAGACGGCGAGCTTTCACTTATGTCAACAATTTGACAAACTCAAGAATTGTAAAAAAAAATAGAAATATATCATATTTTGGAAAACTCAACGGTAACCTAAAGGTATGACACCATCAAATGATACCAAATGAGATTAGAAGATTTTATCTTTCATAAAAGATCTGAAAGTTAGCATTGCGGAGTCGTTAAGCCTGAATTTTTAGAAGATGAGTCAGTCCCACAATTCAGAGAGAAGGAAAGGGAAAAGCGACGACGGGGTTGCTTTTCTACAATATCTAGGGTTCTAAAGTCCAAACTACCAATATTAAGTTTTCCTCTTTTTTAAGGAGCTTCACGTGTCTGACACGCCGGACACCGGTGTCGGCCGAGTGTCGGCCGCATTGACAAGTGTTGAAACGCCGACATGCGGTCCACGCGACCTACACGAGTGTCGGGAAGTGTTGGACGGGTGCCAGTGTCCGACACCGACACTTTCCTCTAGGAGTGTCAGTGCTACATAGAATACCATCTGGTGAATGTAGAGGGGAGTGTCGTCGACGGCTGCGACGAGTTCATGGCGGCTTGGTAGGAGGGCACGGTCGACGTCCTCAAGTGCGTCGCCTGCAACTGCCACCGCAACTTCCACCGTGAGGAGATCGATGCCGGCGGGACCTTGGTGAGATGCCACCACCCGCACCCCCACTACAGGGCCGCACCCCCGTCTTCAGTGTGCCTGCACTCGGCCCCCACAGTAGGAACAGCACAGTTGTTGGCCCTGTCGGCGGCATCATGGGGGCAGGTATAACTGGGACGACCTAGGGACGTGTCGAACCCCCAGCAGTAGCGAAGGTGGAGGCGGCGGAGAAAGCTGGATGAAGAAGAAGTTCAGGACCTGGTTCTCTCACTCTACACCGTTGCTCTGCTCTTGCAACTCCATCATCATGAGTGGCGACTTTTCAACCTCAAAGGTTGCCCTCTCCTCGAGCCCGGGGCCGTAGATGCGACTAAATCACGGGCAGGCGAGATTGCTTGTATCAATTTTCTCTACATTGACGGTATATGTTATATTTTTCCCTATATTCTTGTGGTTAGTCGACAACGGTCTTGATTTTTATGGTTAATATTCGGCCAACTTTGTTATACCATAATAATACGGTACATTTCAACAACAAATACAGGCATTTCATGATTTTTCCTTCTTGAGATTGAAAGCCGTCTTCCTCGAATTTAACTAAATTTTCAAATTTTTTTTCTCGGTCGAAAACTAGTTTTCTATTTTTTTGACATAACTTTGTACTCTTCAATATCAAACATTGCCAATTTCGAGTGGGGTCAAGCCCAAAATATTGTCCGATCAAATTCATCCATTATCGTCGGCGATGAATGAGTTCGAACATATACAAAGACCAGTGGCGCCATGGACGTCATTCACTCCATATTCATATCACACTGTGATGAAATCTTATTAGACTAGTGATTATCTAAACTAAAGCAAGACGCGTTATGATATTGGATATTCTCTGATAGAAAATTAGGTTATTCTCAGATCGGATGCTGCCCATACCTAAGGCTACAGTCGGAAAGCGCAACTTGCGCGCCAATGCCACGCGGGCACGGTTCCTGGACTTCATTGTAGAGGTTATCTATGCAGTTATTACACTCTTCAGCTGCCGTCGTCATCTCGCGGCAATCGGCGTAGCCGAAGCACTCGGCGTTGTTGTTAGAAGCCCCTAGGTTTTGTAGTACAACAAATGTTTCCGGGTGTTGGACTTCAAGTCCTGCACGAGGTTGTAGTCTATGATGGAAATAAGACGGAAAAGAATCTCGATTTGAGGCAACTCGAGAGGGGAAGATATCTTGTGAATTTGTAACTCTCATTCTCATATTCTCATAATCAAAACAATTACAAGTCTTGCCTTTATATTGGCAAAATACAACGGCTCTTCAATTACTCGATTCAAAAATCAACTCATAAATAATTTACCGTTCCAAAGCGATAGACTTCTAGAAACTTGCAAGACATTAACCAGTCCTAAAAATATGAAAAGACTCCATCGAAAAATAACATTATATTAAAGACTCTATCAAAAAATGCTCCAAGTTGGTCAAACTTCGATATCAACAACTTTTGGATGAATTTGGTTTAATTTCATTTTCTAACAAAACTCCCCTTTCTCTTCTTGTAGTTTGCATAAAATTGTCTCTGCTTATTTCTCATCAAAAAAAGTAACCGAGGATTATCCTCTGATTGCTGCATCAACACCCGGCTAAAGACGTTGTCGATATAGTCCCATTTATGAAAAACGAAAGACGACAACTTGATCGATAACCGCTTCACCTTCTGCTGCAAGACGGTTGTGAGAGGGTGGAAATTCGGGAGTCTGATCCTTTTAGATTTTTCAAAGAACTCCATTTCTTCAAACAAGATGTTGATTTTCTGGTCATTTTCAACACAGTTTTGGAGCTCAACTAAGTATTGATTCAACATCTCCTTAATCCCGGTATGCAGTGGATACTCATCGAACTTGTTTCTTGGCAAGAATTTCATCAGCATTTGTGACACGACACGCCGACATGCTATTTCTTAAAAATAGAAAAATCCGACACGTCGGGGACAAGTTATTTTAAATATATATTTTTAATATAAAAAATAAATAAAGTTGAAATAAGTAGTATATGCACTAATTCGAATCGTAGATAGCGAGCTTTCACTTGTGTCAACAATTTGACAAATTCAAGAATTGGAATAAATAGAAAGATATCATGTTCTAAAAAACTCAACTATAAGTTAAAGGCATGGCACCATCAAAGGATACCAAACGAGATTAGAAAGTTTTATCTTTCATGAAAGATCTGAAAGTTAGCATTGCCGAGTCGTTAAGGCTAAATTTTTAGAAGACGGGTTAGTCCCATAATTCAGAGAGAAGGAAAGGAAAAAGCGACGACGAGATCATTTTTCTATGATATCTAGGGTTCCAAAGTCCAAACTGTTGATATTAAGTTTTTCCTCTTTTTTAAGGAGATTCACGTGTCCGACATGTCAGACACAAGTGTCAGCCGAGTGTTGGCCGCGTTGACCAAGTGTCAAAATGCCGACACGTGGTCAATGCTATCGACACGGGTGTCGGGAGGTGTTGGACGAGTGTTGGCGTCCGACACCAATAATCTCACCTTGGAGGAGTGTCGGTGCTAAATAGAGTGCCACTTGGTAGACATAGAGGGGAGCGTCATCAACGACTGCGATGAGTTATTGGCGGCCGGGTAGGAGGGCACAATTGACATCGTCAAGTGCCCCGCCTGCAACTGCCACTGCAACTTCCACCGTAAGGAGATCGATGTTGATGGGGCTCTGGTGAGATGCCACCACCAGCACCATCACCGTGGCCAGTAGCACCACCACTACAGGGCTGCGCCCTCGTCTGTGGTGTGCCTTCACTCGGCCCCCACAGCAGGAGCAGCACCAGTTGCTGGCCTTGCCGGTGGTATCATGGGGGCGGGTACAGCTGGGACAATTTAGGGACATGTTGAACCCCCAGCAGTAGCGGAAGCGGAGGTAGTGGAGGAAGCTAGATGAAGAAGAAGTTCAGGACCTGGTTCTCTCACTCTACATCGTTGTTATGCTCTCGCAACCCCATCATCGTTAGTGGCGCCTCTTCAACCTCAAAGGTTGCCCTCTCCTCGAGCCCAACGTCTTCTGCTCCGACGCCCTCGCTGTGCTCGGGGTCGTAGATGAGACTAAATCACGGGCAGAGGAGATTGTAGAAAAGAGAAAAATTCTAAAAGGAATCAACGTGATTTCTATTCCCTTCTTCTTTCGTTTACAAGCCTATAAGCACTCTTATATATAGAGAAGAGAACCAACCCTAATTTACTTTATAAATCAGGAATATACATAGAAATATAGGATATACATAGAAAGAGAATAAAATCCTATTTTAAATATAATATACAGCTCTTGCTAACACTCCCTCTCAAGTGAGTGAGAAAATGTCTTTGAAATCCAGCTTGACTAACGAGCTGTGAAAAGCTTGACTTGATAAGGCTTTCGTAAGAATATCTTCCAACTGATCTTTAGACTTGACAAACAGAAACTTTATCACCTTAGCATCCAAGTTATGCTTGACAAAATGTCTATCTATCTCAACATGCTTTGTGACATTCTGATTTCCAGTTGATTTCAGGCTCAGTAAAGAGAAGTGTGTATCTAGAGATGTATTTCGGTCGTATTCCGCTCGAACCTGATCAATTCGAGTAGACCGACCAGAGGGGAAAGGCTAACGCAAGACGAGGTACGTGGACTTGGGGAACTCGGATAAGAAATGACACTTTGACCATAAGGATTGTCGAGGAGATATTTAAAGCCACAAAAAGGCCAATCCAAAAACGATTAAGGGATGCCTTGCTAGTGCCATACGGTTGGAGCGCGGGTGATGCTGCTTAACCAACGTATGATTTGCAAAATTTTCTTAAATCGGACGGTGAAAATCGAGACTTTAGGAGCTAGTGATAGACCCTCATAATTACATGATAACCAAAGCCACCATAAATTGACGAGCCATAAACGTGATATGAATCACATGGTCGATACGCGTAATGCCTGCGAAAGCCGCCCGTCGGTTCGGGATAGGTTGGAACCACGTCTAATAGAGAAAACTATCAAAAATGGGTCTTGAAAGATTGAAAATGGAAAACCAAGAATTTCAACGTTATTTGGATTGGCCGTCGCCCTATCAAAGGTTTCCGGAACGAGAAAAACGGTGTTCTGAACGTTAGGGGCAAAATGATCGTTTTGCCCCTTAACCTTGAAGCTTTGCCTATATAACTCAAGAAGGGCAAATTGGACATTATGCCCTCCACGGATGCCGAAAATCAAGCGAAATTATGGGCCATTGGATCTTCATTGGAAAAGCAATTGTCAAGTGTCAAGAGATCAAAGGTGGTGGTCATGTCCAACCTTTTTCAAACCTACCATTCAACTATTTGACCAAGGCTTGTATATAAGCTTCTCTCTCTCCTCACCATTTTGACTGGCCATTCCCATCCTCATAACCCACGACAGCCACTCTTTCTTCCTCTTCAATCTGCTGTTCGCCAGACAGCTTCTGGACCTCGACTTCGCTGGCCACCACGGCCACTTCCGGCCACCCCTGGACGTCGACCAGCCACCACAAGAAATATCTATGTCTTTACGACATCCGTCAATAAGAATTGGAGCATTTGGAGCACCGAGGAGTCCGGAGCAAGGATTCTCCCGAGAGTCGATGGAATCTGCACCAATCTGAGGTAGGTCCGGTTTCTGACCTGTTTGATGGCCTAAATGTTGGAGTTTCAAGTTCAAATTTTATGGAGACCTAGCTGAGATGTGTATGAATCTGTGGTAAAAATTGGGGCTTGATTTGATTAAGTTTTGACCATGAACCGACCTTGTGAATGTTGCCCAGAATCTGCCGGTTACTGACTTGGGAAGAACCGGTGACGTTCGTTGAGTTTCCGGCAACCAACCGACTTCAAATTTTCGGTAGACCCCTCAAATCCCTAGATAGACATGTTAAGGAGTAAGGTTATGATTAAATGATGGATTAAGAGTTGATTAAGGGCTGGTAGCACTCGGTTTATACCGAACCATGAAGGATCGGTTCGATTATTGTGCAAACCGAATCTGTGGGCTACAAGAACAAAAACTTATGGGACTTAAATTGGCATTTATGATGTGTTAAGATGTTGGGGGTTGAGTTATGGATGATTTGGATTGATGAATTGAGGAATTGAGTATGAAAATTTGATAAATCAATTGATTATCCTAGGTTGCGCGACAAATTAGCCTTGGACTTGAGTTGGCCGAAACCTAGGAGGCTCTTAAAGGAGTGATTTGTGTTGCCAAGTAAAGGTAAGGGGGTTCCTAACCCTATGTTAAGACGATTGGACTCGATTGGGTGAGTCGAAAGATAATTTGATCGATTTATGATAATGTTCCAATGGGATAGTTATTAATGTGTTCTAAATGATTAAAGGAGGTTCATGTGTGATATTGGATGCATTTGAATTGTCCGCCATGTATGCGTATCATCGATTGTTTCGCATGCCACGAATAATCAAACTGTGCATGAGCTGCACATTAAGTTTATATGGGAATTGGATTGATGAGTCATGGCATGAGTACATCATGGCGAGGCCCTGAAGCGTATAAGAAGCGGGGCAGGAAAATATATTCCCTGATGCGACGAGTTCGAGAGGTGAAGTTAATGTGGTGTGGCGCCCTGATGCGACGAGTTCGCAGGGTTGAGATGGCCAGGGTCCTGATGCGATCTAATCGCGGGACGAAGAGGCCTTGAAGCGTATGAGACAGAGGCAGGATATATACCCTGATGCGACGAGTTCGCGGGGTTGAGTGTGAGCTCATAAACCTTGCTTGGAGATGAACCGGGACCTGATGCGTTTACGCGGGTCACCGACGACAGTCTGATGCATTTACGCGGGCCGAGCCTAAGGCGACTAGTTCGCTGGCTGGAGAATGAGGTAGGCAGAGGTTAGACTAATGTTATTGGTCAGGAGATTTATCAGAACCTGATGCGTTTACGCAGGTTGCCGAGTCTGAGGCGACATGATCGCAGGCTAGAGATTGAGACAGGCTGAGATTATTGAATATTAGAAGTGGCAGGCTGGGAGCGTAGGTGCATTAGTATTTGAGTGTGACCTGAGGTCATCGATGCTTGTCTGTCATCTATATGTTGTGTTTTATTGATTGGTACCCTATATGCCTGTATGAGGCTTAGTTTGGATTTATTGGATAGATGGCTGCATGAGTAGACGGTCGGCCTAACCTAGGGTTAAGGTCCATCCTACTGAGATTTATATCTCACCTCAGTGTGGGCTTCATTTTTTTTCAAGTCCCAAGCGGAGATAACACAAGCTTGCCAAGGAGCGGCATTCGAAGAGTTAGTTGGCCCATTTGTTTTTAGAATGGATTTGCCTTATTATATTGGGGCTTGTGTTTTTGATTGGTGAATTAGGATTTGATCTTTTATGAATTGATTATTGAATTTAAGGTATTTCTCCTAAGTCATCGGATGTGTTGTATTTATACGATTGGAGAAGGCATCGCTTCCGTACATATGTTACTTCCTGCGCATATGATATTAGCCGTTAGATCCTGGAGTAAAATGAAGAAAGGAACTGTTGGGCGGGATGATCACGCGCTCGCCGAGTTCAGGGTGTGACATGCTTAGTACGACATGTTGAACTGGATTGTGGGAAATTTGAATAGTTTTATTATCACAGAATAGTTTCATCTCAGACTTAGATGGGAAACCGAGTTCTGTCATCAACCTTTTTAGCCATAATAGCTCGCACAGACCTTTAGCTACCCCTCGAAATTCTGCTTCCACACTTGATAAGGATACAACCTTCTACTTATTGCTTCTCCATGTTACTAAGTTTCCTCCCATAAATGTGAAATAACCCGACGTAGACCTTCTATCAGAGATGCTACCTGCCTAATCTGTATCTGTAAATCCATCTACCTCAAGGTGGTTGTTCTTCGCAAAGAATAAACCTTTTCTCGGAGCTAACTTCAAGTAGCGCAGAATTCGAACTACGACATTCATATGCTCTTCAATCGATGTGTGCATGAATTGGCTTACAACCACTATGGCATATGCAATATCAGGACGAGTGTGTGACAAATAAATTAGTTTCTCTACTAACCTTTGGTATCTATTTTTATTAGTAGCCACCTGATCAGGAAACTCTCCGATTTTATGATTTTGAACAATAGGAATATCAGCAAGTTTACATTCCAACATTCCAACTTCAGCTAATAAATCTAACACATACTTTTGCTGAGATAAGAAAACACCGTCCTTTGACTTGACTACTTCAATTCCCAAGAAATATTTAAGACCTCCCAAACTTTTTATCTCAAACTCATTAGATAGCTGCCCTTGAAGATCTGCAATTTCTTCAAGATCATTGCTTGTGATGATCATATCATCCACATATATGATCAATGCTGTTACTTTGTCCTGCCCATGCTTCAAACATAATGTGTGGTCAGCATTACTTTGAATGTATCTATAGCTCTTCATCGTTGAACTAAACCAGCCAAACAATGTGCGGGGTGATTCCTTTAACCCATATAGTGATTGTTGAAGTTTGCACACCGCATTTGACTGATCAACACAAGCATATCCTGGTGAAACTTCCATGTAGATCTCTTCCTTTAGATCTCCATAAAGAAACGCGTTCTTTACATCAAACTGTTGTAAAGACCAATCCAAGCTCGCTGCAATTGACATCAAAACTAATACTGTATTCAGTTTCATAACTGGAGAGAATGTTTCTTAATAATCCACACCATAGGTCTGGGTATAACCCTTTGCTAGCAGTCGTGCCTTATACCTCTCAACCGATCCATCTGCGTTGTATTTGATGGTGAAGACTCACTTGCATCCTGCCGCCTTCTTTCCCTTCGGTAACTCTACCAATCTCTAAGTCTTATTTTTCCGCAAGGCTTCCATCTCCTTTTTCATTGCTTGAATCCACTTGGGATCCTTCAAGGCTTCTTGTAATCCACTAGGAACTTGAATTGCGGAGACATTAGCCACAAACGCTTTCAAGCACTCTGAAAACCTTCTTGTCGAAACATAATTAGTAATTGGGTACTTCGACTTTCGTTCCTTCAAGTCTGGTGAGTATCTATTAGGAGCCTTGCCTCAATTGTGTATGTCAGGCAATTTATAACCAACAACCTCATCAGTATTAGCAAGACACTCATGTGTGAAGTGAGAGCTTACCTCAGGAGACTGGTCGGATACTGAAGAGGGGATATTTTGAGAGAGAGAGGACTATACTTCAGGTTGTTCTCATGACTCTTGTAGCAAAATACTCTGCTGATCATCTTCTTTGCTGAGAATTTGCTATTTGTTTCCTTGTCTACTGCTTTGATCTGCCAAAGCCCCCGCCATCATCCAACCTTCCCACCAATTTAGTCTTTCACGATGAATCTCCCCCTGAAAGGCATAATTGGTGGTAGAAAAGAAAAGTTCAGACTTAACAAATGTGACATCCATGGTCACGTGAGTTTTCTTTGTGTCCGGATTGTAGCAACGATATCCTTTCTGGTAAGTTTCATAACCAAGAAGGACACACTTAACAACACAAGGGTCGAGCTTCGTTCGCTGATTCTTATGCAAATGGACATAGGCCACACACCCAAACACCTTAGGAGGTAAAGTCAAGATTGAGGGGATTGAGACATGCGTCGAAAGAGCCTAGAGCAGGGCCTGGAGAGGGCATACAATTCATCATATGCACAACAGTAACTACAGCAGCATCCCGAAAAAGATTTGGAACCTGCCCACCCATCAGGAGTGCCTTTGCTGTCTCTAAGATATGACGATTTTTTCGGTCGGCAACACCTTTTACTAGGGTGTCTGAGCGCAAGAAGTCTCATGAATTAACACATGGTCTTGAAAATAACCTTTAAGGTGTTGATTAATATATTCGCCGTCGTTGTCGCTACGAATGACACGAATTTGAGCTCCAAATTGGATCTTGACCATTTGATGAAATACACGAAAGATTGTCCCGACTTCATTTTTATGTTTCATTAAATATAATCAGGTTATCCTAGTGCAGTCATCCACAAAAGTTACAAACCAACGAATACCAGATATAGTAATAATTGGTGAAGCACCCCACACATCATAATGTATTAATAAAAAAGGAGTCTGGCTTTTATTAAAACTTAGTAGAAAAGAAGCACGATGGCTCTTCACCAAGATGCAGGTCTCACAGTGAAATTCAGAATCCAGTAAACAACTGAACAAATCTGAAAATAATTTCTTTAAATACCCAAAAGAGGGGTGTCTTAACTGACGGTGCCATAACCAAATGTCTTTCTCCTTAGTAGTAGATTGACCGCGGGTGTGATATGCTCGGCTTTCAGTGAAGTCACCCACAAAGTATAGACTTTCCCTCTTAGTACCACATCCAATAATCTCTTTCGTTGGGATATCTTGAAGTAAACAAAAGGAGGGATACATGAGTACACTGCAATCAAGTTCATCGGTGATTAGTCCAACAAAGAGCTATCAATTAGATAAGGACAGCACTAGCAAAGCATGAGTTAATGATAATGACAGAGAAAGTTCAACACCGCCAGCCCCTAACACCGAGAATATATATATACATACATACTGTCTCCTTGGAGCAGTTTTATGCAAAAGATTATCAAAATAGGGTGTCATATGATCAGTAGCGCATAAATCAATAATCTACCCATTATCATCTCCAGTTTGTGAAGTACTGACAAGTGCAAACCCATTGTTACCTGTAGAATCGGAATTAGGTGCAGCGCTGAAGTTTACCTGTGGCACCAACGATAGGGGCGAATCAACTGTGGTCAAGGAAGCTTGTCCTCTACTTGTCGAATTCTCATATTTCTTTTTAGCCTACAGTTCTTTCCACCAGTCAGGATAACCATGCAGCTTAAAACAAGTCTCCCTCGTATGTCGAGAATTTCCACAGTGTGTACAATTCCTTGCTGCTAGCAGTTGCGACTTAGGTCTTGTACCAGTGCTAGAGCATCCTCCCCCAGGTAGAGCAAAACCAGGAATCATTCATAAAGTAGCATGCCATGTTCAGTTTTGCTGCCACGAGACACCATAGCAGCAACATTGGGAATCTGAGGATGTGCCATCATAACGGCCTAGCGCATGTCTTCTCTTCTTGCACGTGCGTAAGCTTGTTTAACCGTAGTAAGTGGTTGCATTTGCAATACATCAGCCCTAACCTTGTCTAGGCGATCATCCAGGCCATCCAAAAATAAGTAAACACGGTCTTATTGAACCAAAGTGTTGTATCTGTCAATATCATAAGTGCAGGTCATGAGATTAAGCCGACGAAAATCAATTTCTCGCTAAAGTCCTTGAAGGTCATTATAATACTTTTCAATGGGTCCACTCGCCTGCTTCAGATGAGTTAGGCATCGCTTTAAATCATACACCTAGGAGACATCAGCGCCATCAAAGAATGTCGTAGCCACCACGTCCCAAAACTGCTTCTGCGGTGAGGTATCAGATGAAGTTACAAATCAATGAAGGATCCATGAAATTGATAAGCCAGTTCTTCAAAGTTGAATCCTTAGTCTTACACTTCCGGAAGCCTGTATCATTCGGAGGGGGTTGAGGAAGAACCCCATTAATATATCCCAACTTGTCTTTGCAAGAGATGTACATCTCAACAACTTAGGACCAAAGAGCATAATTGCTTCCATCTAACTTGACAAAAATCGGAGGATGTTGAGACAAGACTTGGGTCAAACGCTTGATAAGAGCATTAGTATTCGAAGGTCCCATTGTGCTACCAAAGGAAGACCATCGTCAGTCGGGTTCATGTTTGCCACAAAGATGTAGTCTGATCGGATCACCGAAATTTGTTTCTTTCTCTATCTTCAAAATACCGAAGTGCTTGTTAGTTTTCTTAGATTTGCTCGAAAATCGATTAGTAAACTGATTTGCTAATCCCCCACCACCAAATCAGCACAAGACGAATGACAAACTCGCAAAATCTGAGAAAAACAACTCGTGAGTTGCAAACTCGCAAAATCTGAGAAAAACAACTCGCCAGCTGCAGTGGTGGACGTTCGCCCATATCCGTTGCTAATCCCCACCACTTGAATTTTTGCTCCCAGCTAAAGATGGGAGTAGGTTGTTGGTTTTTTTGTTTAATCCCCACCACCAACTCGCAAAATCCTAGCAGAACGAATGACGAAATCCCAATCTTGACTTTACTCGCAAAATCCCAATCTTGAACCCACTCGCAAAATCCCAGCAGAAGAGGCCATAATAGGAGGACACGGTCCACCAACACGAATGACGCCAAAAGAGAAGGAGCACGAACGAACGAAACCTGTATTATGAACAGATCAACCAAACCTCGAACGAAGCAACTCCCCCAACGATCGACGACCAGATCAGATGAACCCCTCGTCCAGTGAAAAAAATACACTCGCCTCGCAAAAATCCTCGAACCACGTCGATGCAACCTACAGCGAGCCAACACTGGCAAAAGATCTCGAGCATGAACGTGCATTCACGGCGAGTCAAGATGAGGAAACCCTTGGCGCTGGTACCGTGTAGAAAAGAGAAAAAAAATTCTAAAATGAATCAACGTAATTTCTATTCCCTTTTTCTTTCGTTTAGAAGCCTATAAGCACTTTTATATACAGAGAAGAGAACCGCCCTAATTTACCTAATAAATCAGGAATATGCATAGAACATAGGATATACATAGAAATATAATAAAATCTTTTTTTGAATATAATATACAGCTCATGCTAACAAAGATTGCTTGTATCAATTTTCTCTCTGATGGTATATGTTATATTTTTCCCTATATTCCTGTGGTTAGTCGACAACAGTCTTGATTTTTATGGTTACTATTCGGCCAACTTTGTTATACCATAATAATATGGTACATTTCGACAACAAATATAGGCATTTCATGATTTTTCTTTCTAACGAAAGGTTGAGATTGAAAGCTGTCTTCTTCGAATTTAACTAATTTGTCAATTTTTTTTTGTTGAAAACTAATTTTCTATTTGCTTGACATAACTTTGTACTCGTCAATATCAAACACCGGCAATTTCAAGTGGGGTCAAGCCCAAAATATTGTCCGATCAAATTCATCCATTATCGTCGGCGATGAATGAGTTCGAACATATACAAAGACCAGTGGCGCCAGCGACACCATTCACTCCATATTCATATCACACTGTGATGAAATCTTATTAGACTAGTGATTATCTAAACTAAAGCAAGACGCATTATGATATTGGATATTCTCCGATAGAAGCTTAGGTTATTCTCAGACCGGATGCTGCTCATACCTAATTAGTTTTCCACGTATAATGAATTATTTCTCGGAATGATGAGGGTATGAGCGCCAATACCACTAGGTAAGTCTCTTAAGTCCGTGGCCCATGAGAAATATTCTGAAAGACTGCCGTGAACTGTTGGCCCAACTTAAGGAAGTTCAAGTCATATATATGGCCCGAGAAGCGACTCGGTGCGCGGACTGGATCGCAAAGGCCCAAAGACTCAGGTCTCTCTCCCCTAACTAGCTATCTAAGCCCCCCAACCTCTTTGGGATCTTCTCTGTTTTGATGCTAGCAATGTTATGTTTTCCAAGAACCATTCGTTAATGAAAGTATGCTTGTTTTGACCCCCCCCCCCAAAAAAAAAAAAGTCCCTCAAGGCGCAGCTAGGTAGATTCGAACTTGAGACCTCATCATTTTAACTGTCTAAGGCTCGGAGATTTTATCAACTTAGCCAACACCTCATTGGCTCATTTCTCATAGGGTTCTCAACCAGTAAATTCATATTAATGTTGATTTTTTTTAATTTAATCTATATCACATAGGTTGGGCCACTACTTTTATGTCTGTTTTTATTTGTGCAAATGTCGATGAAATAGTTTACAACATCCTCGATTATTCCGTTTTCTTATCTCTTGTATACTCTTATTAGATAAGAGATTTACCATGTCCTCGGATTGACCAACATCCTTGTCTATGCTTTTGTATTATATCGTTGGACAGTCATGAAATATGTTAGATAATTTTCGGGAAAAAATTGTCCAAAAAGTGATAAAAATATTGCGTTTTTGCCAATTCAGTCATAAAACTTTCAGTTTTGCCAATTGAGTTTCAAAATTTTTTATAATTTGCCAATTGAATCCAATTAGCAGAAAATCACTAATGTGGAAAGTCGAGTGTCTTACGTGGCATTACGGGAGCTAGCGTGTATAATTTGTGTAATTTATTTAAAAATATTGTGTATTTTTTGTAATTTTATCTTTTTTTTGTTCTTTTTTGTGCTAGCGAGGGCACTAAAAATTGGCAAATTGTACTCACCCATGGATAGTTTGGTTGGTTAAGATGCACTTGGAATTATGTGGTTCGACGCACTGATCCCAAGTTCGATTCCCTAAATGAGCATTTGTGATTTAAGTGAGGAGTCATGGGGGTGGGTCAATGTGCTAATCTCCCCCAAGGAATGGTCGAGGTGCGCGGAAGTTGGCTTAGATACCTTGGTTACCAAAAAAAAAATATTGGCAAATTATTGAAAGATTTAGGAATCAATTGGAAAAATTGAAGGGTTTAGGACTAAATTAGCAAAAGTGCAATAAATCTATGTTTTTTTTTTGACAAATTTCCCATACTTTATGTGATCAAGAATAATATGTTCCTCCCTATAATATCAATCATAATGTGAAGATATCCAAGTCTTACAAACTGTAGTGTCAGGGCATATAAAGGGGCCTACACTACGGTTTATGTCACAATATTGCTCCTATATACACCCACATAAAACACATGTTTATTTGCAAATAATCAAAGTTATCTAGGTCTAAATTCTCCTATGGTTTTTAACCAAGTCTCCAGTGGAGTCGCCAAGCTATCATAACAACTTTAGAGGTAATGTTGAAGATAGGCTTATGACTTACGCTCATTTCAGGTTCTCCCAAACCCTTATCTTGCACGGCATTTGGGATTTTCAATTTTATTTCTATAAAGCTTGCGGTAATTCTTTCATGGGAGGAGTCGCCACGAGGCTATTAAGGCGAGCTGGGGACCAAATTACATACGGGAATATTTCTCACTTTCTACGCAACAATAAATCTAGGATTGCGGACCAGGTTACATTATTGTCTAACAAGTGCTCTTTTGATACGTTGACTTGATTATTTGTCAACGAAAGTATCCACGCGGTCTTTTACAAATATGAATCCTAAGGATCTCAACTGCTATGTGTTCATGCAATATGTTTTTTGATGTTTATTATAATCCTAAAATTAAACCTAACCACTCAACTGCAACAAGCAAATCCCAATATCAACGATTGCCTTCCGTCGGAACATAAAATATCATCGTTTCTCTTTTTGTTTTCGGGCGATTATTTAGTCATAATAAAGTTATTGCATGGATTTCAATTTAGTTATAGATATTTTAATATGATTAATTCAATCCTAAATATTTTGACGATTTGCTAATGTAGTTCTTCCGGCCTATTCTAATCCGAAGCTCCGGACACAAGAACGAGCTACCCTACGTAGAAAGATCAGTGTTAATGTAGATAATTGTTTTAAAATTTCCCTACATTTTTTTTTAAAAAAATTCCCTTTAATTTTTCTTTTTCTTATTTCCGTCCGCAGCTTCGATGTTTTTAACATTGATTTTAATGCCTCTCAATGCATTTTGTTTTTCGACCAAAAAATAAATGCCCCTCAACGCTGACTATGCCACGTGGTCACCTGAAATTTGATTACATGATGTCACGCTACCCATCACAGGTGAGAACTTGATGGCAAAATTTTCCTTCTAAGGTTAGATTGCATTTATTATTTTGTCACATATATTGTTACATAACTACATATTATTGCCAAATGTTTAAAAAAAATTGCAAAATCTTTTCAAATTCGTTGCAATCTTCCTCTTATGGTATTAGAATTTTTCTTTTGAATATTCATAAAGGCTAATCCCTAGAAGTATATGTTTACTTTCCCTTTTCCCTTTCAACTTTCCTCAATTATAATCATTTTTCTCATTTTACAATCTTTACAGAGGAAAGTTGTACAAAATTACAAAGGGCTCGGCTACCACGACAACATGACGGTACTGTCATTATTTATGATTCCACGATTTTCAATTAATGAGTATTTTATGCATGCGGTGATGGTGTGCAGATCTATGGTAAGATTCAACTCATAGTATTTTCAGAATGTCATGTAAGTTTTTCTGAATTACAAAAGATCGGGATTACATGGAACATCACCGGATGATTTACTACTATAGGAAAGTTTAGGACGCGAAATGTAATACTCCTACTTGAAAATTCTCAAGTACGTGGGAGCACGTGACTAACATTCTGTTTGGTAATAAACCTGAAACAATCTATGTCTGTTCTTGAGGCTAATAAGGAGAACATAAAAATCTCGGGCCAAGTACTCACAAATTTTCATTACGACTTGCAACTCTGTCATTTCTTGACCCTTTGGCCTCTTGTATTGCCACATATCTCGCAATTTTTCATGCTTCTTTTGCCGAGTCAATCCCGAAATTGCGAAACATTTTGCTTGGCCGAGTACGATATATCCAACCTCGACAATCTCATTAGGCAATCGTGTCATTATAAAGACTTTAGCAGCTACCATCCTACATCAAACAAATCTTAGAATAACATGACATAAAGTTGGATACTAGAATGATGCCTAACGGCTCGACGAGGCAAGACGTCGTTTGATTTCCCAATGGCTCGATTAACATCATTTTGTTTTATGCAAGCTTTAACAACGCAAAATTTAGAATAAGATGCATACGTCTATCGTTTGGTTTTGGTTAGCCTTAGCCATACACGCATGGCTATTTAACGCAAGTCACATCACGCATCGTTTCACGTGCAATACTCGATTGACTAGTGCATGTTAGAATATATTTTATAATATATTTGCAGTGAGATTTATTAATTATTATTGTAAATTAATTGATCTAATAAATAAATATAAATACAGTTTTCTAATTCTAGTCGGATATAGGGCTGGATAGTATAGGCCGAAGTAAACCTTATCTTTAATGAGGGGATAAGTTTCATTCTCTAAAAATAGAGCTCAAGTAGCTCCTCTAAACTCTAATTTTCACATAACCTCACACCTAGAATCGTCTGAAGCGATAGTGAGGGGATTCTTATTGAAGCCAGCGATAAAGGAGGTTCTTAGAGGAGAAGCTATTGGGCATCGGATTATCGCAATTCCGCATCAAGAACAATGAATCCGAAACAATGAGTGTTAATTCTTTAACTCTATAGATTAGTGTTTCGTTAATCTATAAGCGTAAATCTTGGGTCACTGCATACGGATCAAATACGTAGTTTTCATGTGGGATCAAAGCCTGCACGTATTAGGTCGGGAATCGCGTTCTTGGTATCTTTCAAAATTTTATTTTTATCGAAATCGAAATAACATTATATATAGAAATTGAAAGAAAATTATATATTTGAAAAAACAAATTACTTGTTGAGAGAGGAAATCATATAAAGCTTTCTTCCATGCGCGTTTCGACGCTCTCGACGCCGAGGTTCGACGATTCATGAAGACCGTCGGGGAAGTCTCGATTAAAGGGTTAAAACCCAAAGCAGTTGTCTTTGTAGTTTGTATGCCTGATTCATTGACAAAACATGGGAATAAAATGCATGGAGGGTGTAGTTGAAGAATCCACGTGCAGATTCTTTATACCCCTAAAAATCATTTTTTTTTTAAAAGGTGAGAGGAAGAATAACAGTATTTTGAGGTGATGTTATTTTGCGTGGATTCGTAATTCGAATGCAACACGTGACCATGAATCACGAGGGCAGAACCAGAAGTTTTGGAAGCTCGCACAGGTATAAGAAATTTTCATAAACAGGCCTGAGGCGAAGAGTAATAAAATTCTAAATCTTTTCTTTCGCGCGGTGGCTACGTGCCGCTCATCCCCATGCAAGTTACACCTAGGGCCGCAATTGCACGACATGTGCAAGCTGACGTCACCTGACGTCACTCAAGCCCGGGGGACTCGACCCAACTCGGTGACTCAATCCGACTTTTGAATTTGACCCGACCAGTTGACTATTGACTCGGGCCATCCGATCGAAATGGCTGTTGACCATTCCAGCCGGATCTCATGACCTAGTTCGTTGGTCAGTCAAGGGGGTAGCAGTTGGATCGAATAAACTAGTCGGATCGATTTTCAATACCGACCGAGACCGAACACGTGCGATGCACGTGTTAGTGCGTGGGGAACATTCGCAAAGAGAGAAAGACACACATGCGGTGCGTTCGAGTTATTAGTGTGCTCATATGCTCATGCTTTACAAGGTATTTCTCTATGGTTTTGTGAAATACAGGTACTAGCTCACATGTGAAGTATAATTTATTAATTACATATTTATGGTTTGACATGTATTGTGGGATATATCAATGTAATTAGCACGGTATGTAATTTTGAGGAAAATTGCCCCTTTCTGAAATTACATGCATACGGTAAATGTGAAATATAAAGTTATATCCCAATTTCAGGTAAATTCAATTGGGTTGCGACGGAAAAGCGGCACGCTTGGTTGAGTTTAATAAAAAACATGCTAGATAATATTGAGATGTCTCATGTTTTAATGCGTACTTATACTCCCAAAAGAGGTAATTGCATATTCTTGCATGAAGGGTTACATGTACAGCATATGATTGATGATTGACTAGGTTAAGTGCATTCATACACCCAAAGGTGGTGATTCGCGAAGATTAAAATAAGTTCGCATGGCCGCTGTAATGTAGATAGTACACAAATACTTGTCATGTTTTCTGCCCAAAGGTAATTATATGATGATGTATGTATCTCTCAAGGTGAAATTTCACATTAAGCTAATTGAAAACATTGATTGTCTTTCCAGTCACCGTTTCCATGAACGGTAACTCTGTGAAAACTACGAATTGATTGAGATTTATTTGGGTTCAAGTTTTAAGAACTCAATGAGGATTTTCTATTTACAAATATCTAGCAAATATTTATATTGCTCTTGTCAAGAAAGACTCCGTAGTTCTCAGTTTCATTAGTGAGAACTTCCAAGGGCATTATGTGCTTATTGGGTAAAGAACAATTGGATTCTCTTATTTGATATAAAGCGATCTATTAAAGAACACTTGAAAAGTATTTTTGTCAATTAACTGCGCTATTAAATAAATGAAGAAAACCTCGAGGGCTTGAAATTAAATCTCGTCTATTACTAAGAGTGGTACAGATCTGTAATGACTCCTCAACATCAATGTGATGGTTCCATTAAGATTAAAGATTACGTCTTAAAATTGATGGAATTGCTTACTAAGCAGTTCTGAAATCATAATCATAAAGTATTATTGTAAACTACTGGTTATTCTAACGATTTGAATCCATGAAAAGCATATTTTGAAAAGGATGGTGATTGCTACTCTTTTAAAGGGAGAATGATCACATAAAGAAAAACTATAGTTAATACAAAGACTTGTCAAAACATGAGCATAAAGTACTGACTCTTTAGTATTGACTTGTGAATTTATTCTATCTAAAGTCTCGTCTAGTTTGTGATGGCCAGATAACGGTGCGACATATTGTGTTGCGTTTACCATATGCAATTCAAAAATTGAACGATATCAAATCAGGTTGAACCAAGCTCATTATGGAAACAACCATAAAGTTGACGTTGAATTATTTGGAATTTCATCCCGGATTCTGATTTTAATGTAACATTAAGAAACATATTTTATGTACTCTCCTTAAATACGAAATTTATTTTCCGTGTTAAGTTTGGACATGTGTAGTTGCTCTTTTGAGATTTCAAATAAAGCAATTACTATTTGTTTTAATTAAAATAAAGCTGGGTACTACTCTATGTCCAATAAATTGTACAAATTATATTTATCTCCCAAATGACATATACGTCGCTTATACAGTTAAAAATTTGTTTCAAAAGGCCCTCTGCCTAAGGTACAATCATACGCATTATGGAATAAACTTCTTGATCACGTCTCCAAAAAAAGAGTGGAAAGACTGATAAAGTCAAATATTTTGTCCACTCTTAATAGTGATCTAGACACATGCGTAGATTCATGTAGATATAAGATAACAAAGAAAAAGAATGAAGCTGTAGTCGACAGCTTGTCAGTTTTGACTATGGTGGTGAGTATTATGATTGACATGGCAATGCTGGATAGTTTAAAGAGCCATTTACCAAATACTTAAGAGAATTCTGGGATTGTAGCTTTGTACCTGATAGTCCTGAACAGAAAGGAGTGGCCGAAAAGCAAAATCACACCTTATGGATATGATGAAGAGTGTGATTTGTAAAATCAACTTATATGATTTTCTGTGTAGTGAAACATTGAAAATAACCTATTATGTTTTTACCAAAACTATTTCATTGACTTCTTTTGAGTAATGGACTGGGTGTTAATGTAGTTTGAACCATATTAAGGTTCGAGTTGTTCATGCAGAAATAAAGTAAAATAATCCAACATTAGATAAGTTGGACTCCAGAGCCACTCAGTTTTACTTCGTACCTTACACAGATCATTTAAGAGGTATTGATTCATCATCCCAAAATGTGTTGATACCTAATTTTCGATTAGTCTTTTTCAGTTTATTTTTGAAAAATTCATAAAAATTTCACAAAAAGTTGAAAAATTACAAAATCAACTTTGGTAGCCTTGGCCAAACCTGAGGAACCATTTTTGACCAAAAAATAACTTTTTGTATTTTTTGCATTTTTGAAAAATAGAAAATACATGAAAAACCAAGAAGGATAGCATTTGAGGTCAAAAAATATGAAAAAATAGTAAATATTTTTCTTTTATTCCCTCGTCTTCTTGACCTCTTAAAAAGTCCAAATTCAAGTTCAATTTTATGTGTTCCTTTGTTACGCATATGATTGAATTTAATAGAAAAAAATGTCAATTGAGTCTTTTAATTTGTAATTTTGGCATTTTGAGGGTCTTGACGTTCAATCTGTTTGTTCTTCATTACAATTTAGTCCAATTATTTGGAAAAATTGCTTAATTACATGAATTGGGCAAAATTACATTCTTAATTGCGATTTAGTCCTCGAATTTTGGCATAATCGAAATTACTTTCAATTCAAGGACTTCCTTCACAAATTGAAACCACTGCACTATATTTTTCACCATTCTGAATTGATTGGCATAGGCGGTTTGGTCCAATTTGACCGTTTGAGCTTTCAATTTCATAATTTTTCGAATTGCAATCAAGAACAAATTTGGGACTTTCATAGAAATTGACATGAACTTTTGGGCAAAACCATATTTTTAGATAATATTCATGTCCTAAGTTCAATTCTATGGTTTAATTGTGAAAATTCCCCATCGATTTTAGTTAATTTTGAAAGTTTCAAATCGAAATCAGTTCAGACCGGTCGACCGGTCGAACCGATCGAGAACAGTGTCGTCTTCAATCTTAGGAGTCCCACGCGAGTGAACAGTCCCTAGGCTAATTTTGATCATCAAATTGAAGGCCAATTCGCTGGTCATTGTACAAGCATTGGTGGGCGTATTGTTGCCCTCATCCTTCCTTGTCGATCAACAAATGGCACCGTTCGACGTCGCCGGAGTAGAGAGTAATTGGCTGGTTAACCTTGCGGGACCTGCAAAAGTCAACGAATCCAAACTCAGCTCAAATCCATGCCAAATTCGCACGAAACGGGACTTGCCGGAGAGCTAAACGAAGCTGGACGGATTACCCAACATCCCCGACGCCGTTTAGACCTAAAATCACATAATCTCTCGTGCAATTCAAGTTAGCAAAGCTTCCCCTCGATTGAGCAGGAAACCAAAAATGGGATATACGGTCTGGAATGACATTCTGAAGTTCTGAAGGGTAACACAAGAGAGAGAGAAGGAGATAGAGATAGAAAGCTCGCTCTCCAATCTCCATTGTTGAACGCTAGAGCTCAAAATCCCGCGACACTGGTTAGGCCGTTTACGGCCAAACCGAAGCCAAGGAAATCCGCCAGAAGCTCTCCTGAGGTAGCATGAGTCGATCGCTACCGGCTACGCCCTCTGAAACCTCGAAAAAAGTGAGTTACAGCTTTGAGCTTCTCACTGCGCATCAATGCCGACTTGCCTTATACTCAATCATTCTTGCATTTCTTGTGTGCGTTTTACTTCCTGAATTACTGAGCTCGGTCGTACCTTGTTTTTGTATTAATTTTGCATAACACCTTGTGTCTGAGCCTTGAAACTCCTTTCGCCTTTATCAACTCTATCGAAGCTTCCCTAGCTCAAGCTAGCCTAAACCAGGTCAATTGGACATGTAGGTAAGTCTTCTGAATTTCAATTGAAGGTGCTCTATGAAGCAATTGGCTTGACGTGCTCTGAATCATACTATTGAACTATCATGCTCATATACTGTGTAAACTTCATTGTTCTTGATTATGTCTACAAAATTGTGTGATTCTACGATATGTTGTAGGCGAGTTGCAAACGAGTCGATCGCCATTAGATTCGAGTCGATTGGTCAAGGTTTGGTCGCCAATCAATAGCGAAAAAACCTCGACCGTCCGTTTTTGTGATATGTGTCTGGAGGTTGAAGACGATTACGTGGCGAGTCAATAAGTCAGCTTCTTAGGTGGCAGTGTGATTGGTCCGCATGGATGTCGAGTCAGCTCAACCGTTAGTCTATTAGGCTGAGTCAGATTTGATCTAACGGCTGGGTTAATCAAGTGCCTTTTTAAATGGCCGTTTGATTAGTAATTTGAAATATTAAGAAATCGGTTTTTAATTGAAAAATCAAAACGGTGTTTTTTAGGTTAATAGTCAAATGGTATCGTGTAGGTTAGTGCAGATGAACGGTCTAGATCGAATCTAGTCTTTTAATCGTAGCCATAGGTTCAGATAATCAGATCTGACGGTTGAGGGATAGTCGGCTTTTGATATGAGCCGTAGTTTTCAGTCAACCGATTCAGTGGCCGTGAAATAGTCACGTGGTTCAATAGGAACTGTCGGATCGAATCGAGATAAACAAAAAAGTAAAAAAAAACACCGAACAACATCATTTCAGGGTCGGTCTCTGTATGGGTCCGGGCTATTCGATTTGAGTGGGTCGAGCCGATCGGTCCGAAGAATAAATTTTTAATAATAAAAAAATTTAAAAAATCAGAAAAATCTTAGAAAATTCTAAAATATGTTAGACAAATCCTGGAAAATCCCAAAAAAAAAATTAAGAAAATCATATGAAACTTCCAATCACTCTAGAAATTTTCAAAAGTTGATGATTAACCACAGACAATTAGTTAATCTCATTTTTGGGATTTCTTATCCATTCTTTTGAAAAATGATGGTTTTGGATTCAACCCTACGGTGTATCTGAGATAGGTCGAAAATGCCAATATGAGAATTAGGGTCAGTTAGGTGGCCAATTCTTTTGCTTGGATTTTCGAATCTCATCTTTTTTCAAAATGACGATTTTACCCTTCAAAGGGTAAATCGTCTTTCCTATCCTAAGAAAAAATTGTGAAAATTGCTCAGAATTAAGATTTGGGTTTAGTGATTGACCAATCATTCTGTTTGTAATTTTCACTTCCCGTCCTCATCTGCAATGACGATTTTAGTCCTCAAAGGTTAAATCATTTCTAAAAGTTCCAGAAAATGCCAAAAACTGCCAGTAAATGGGAAATGGATTGATTTGATGATCAATTATATTTCTAACCTCTTTTTGCTCTAGATTTCTTCTGAAATGACAATTTCACCATTTTAGGGCAAATTATCCCAAATTTATTCAAAAATATGATTTTGCCCCACATGGAAAAATCATGTCTAAATCATTCTCGAACCTTGATTGGCACTTCTCTAGGCCAATACGGCCTTATTAGGGATGCCATGTTGTATTCATGTGATTTATCCGTATGTCTTGGATCCTTGATTTGCGCACCTTCTTTATTGATTGTGAGTGCTAGGGTAGCCACTCCATCTACATGAATTCCCATATCTAGGTTTCGTACTCTACTTATCTGCATGAAACCTTAGGGTTAGATAATTCATTCAATTTAGGTACCGAAATGACGTCAACTCTGACGGTTGGTGTAACTAAGTCTCCGATCCCATTTCTCTTGTTATTGCTGAATTGAATAGAATCTCTCAACTATTCGATGAGGTTTTCGATCGTACCCTCCGTAAAACTATTGGTGGCGACTCATTAGCATGTACACATATCACATGTCACTAGACTACACTGAAGGTCGATTACGTATACCTCCGTTGCGACTTGGGTAACGGGCCTTTGAAGAGGCCACGTCCAACTAGATGGGATGGCCTATTAACCCGCTCCCCTCGAGAGTGGGTCGCGACAAAGGGGAACAAGAATTATGGAATTACAAATATCTAAATTGTTGGAACTTAATATAGTAGAATAATGGTAGTCGCTCACAGACTATTAAAGGTAATGGTGTCGTAGGAACCACTGCGTCGTTTTTTCTGCATATACAAAAGATTATGGAGCATTGAAAATTATGGTTTAATTCTATTGGGGTTCATATTTTTGTTATAAGACAATTCCTGATGAAGTTCATCAAACCCATAAGCGCAGAATAAAAGTTAAAATAGCTTATCTTAATGGCAGAAGAACACTAGGAGTGCCAATATTTGTATACGGCGCTCACTTTAGTACCAATTTTTGTTGGATCAATTTAGTGCTAATTTTTTTAAAAAAATATTTATTTCAGTATCAAATCTTACGTGGCTTATCGGAAATTGTGCGTAGCGCATACGTGGCTCGCCGAATATCCTTGTCAGCATTCAAAAAAATTCGCCAAAAACTAACAAAAAAATTCCACCTAATAAGCTAAAAAATTTTAAAAAATAACAGCAGGTAAAGAAATTAACTAAATAACAAAAAGTACAAAAAAGGTGGAACCTCAAGCTCTGCAGTAGGGCGAGGGCTTTGCAATCCCTCACTCCAGCAGCACGACCGTCGTCGGTGGGAGTTAGTCGGCTATGGGTCGGCGACCCTGACCACTGGATGGCGGGGGCTGGGTGAGGGCTAGCAGCCCTAGCCCATATATGGGCAGTGTAGGGACTACGATTGTTCTTCCCCTTCTCTCACCCGCCGTCTCCATTTCTTCTCTCTCTCTCTCTCTCTCTCCGACATACTACTACGTTTCACCATGGCGTGGAAGCGAAAACCCGATGTAGGAGCAACCCAAGGTGATAAAGAAGGCCGCCAAGAAAGAGGAGGCCAATTTCAAGAAGCTGTGCCGCCGACCCAAATCTGGGCGAGGGTCGCGGCCCTTACCCATGTCAGGCGAGGGTCGTCGGCCCTCGTGCGGGCTTTACAGCAACCGACATCGCGTGGATCTGGAAGCATCCGAGGAGAAGAAGGCAAGAGGGAGGAGATTCCTGTAGCGCAACTATCCCTCCAAGCGTCCCTCCTTGCTCTTTCTCTCTGTCTCTCTCTCGGTCCAAGACCAGAGGTCGTCGAGCCTCAAAAACAGGGAGTCGATCAGTATAATCAGATCCTCTTCATCTCTGACTCCAATTTAATCTCAATCCTCATCAAACTTTAAAAACATAACAAGAATCCCCTCAAATTTCAACAGGTTCAGGCTCGAATCAAAGGAAGAAAGAATGGGAGGAAGGGAGGCTTTTCCAGATCTGCACTTGCTCGTGAGGGCTTGAAATGCAAAGTGGGACGATGCACAAGAATCACCCAGATCTGCGCTTGCTGGTTCAACCCCCCTCCGCTGTCTAGTGGTCGGTGGTCGTCGAGAGTCTAGCAGACAAGTCCCCACCCGTCGCTGGCAGGCAGTGACAGTGAGGGTGTAAAGCCTCACGGTGCTGCAACCTTCTGCATCTGACTGCTGTTGCATTTTTTTTAATTTTTGATTTGTTATATTTTTTGTTTAATTTAAATTTTGTGAAATCTAATCATTTTTTAAGTTGAATGGATGCTAGGTGGATGCCACGTGGATTGATTATTTAAAAAAAATTGCCACGTAATATTAAAAATTAGTAAAAATGCCACATGTACTCTTTGATCGAAATTAGTGCTCAAATAACCATTTTGGCTGGAATTTGCACTTCAGCGA
This sequence comes from Rhodomyrtus tomentosa, assembly GCA_028455895.1. Classification (NCBI taxonomy): domain Eukaryota; kingdom Viridiplantae; phylum Streptophyta; class Magnoliopsida; order Myrtales; family Myrtaceae; genus Rhodomyrtus; species Rhodomyrtus tomentosa. The sequence continues at coordinate 36,348,351 of JAPCWY010000011.1, read as the reverse complement.
TCATTTGTCTCTGATGTGGCACTTAAGTGATAAAAAAAATTAAAACTAAAGTGAGCGTTATGCATAAATATTGACACTCTAGTGTTATTGTCATGCCCCGTGCCTCATCGCGAGCACGCAATCATCCCTGCAAACAAAACAATAATAATCACTCGGCAGTCCTAAGGATCCACTTATATTTAAAGGAATATCGAGAGATGAAATAATTTACATTAAGCACACGAAAGTGTTTCCCAACAACTCCCCGTACAATATATATATATATCTCAAAACTAAGCAGGACTGGATAGCATCATAAAGTCGTACATCAACATCGACTGGTCACATCTACTACAGACCGCTATACAGCAAGGCGACGGGTAAACATGTCAAAAGATGTCCACAAAATCTACTAGGGAAGGGGGATCAAGTCGCCAGTCAAAAAGTCAGATTAACATCCGGAGTCGCCTAGGAAGAACTGCTGGAATCTCCGGTATCATCGCTCTCCTTTGACGGCTCGTACTTGGAGAAAGTCTATGACGGAACCTCCACAAAGTCTTCCATGGTCGTTTCCTGCGACTGCTCAGCCTGGTCTCCCTCCACGGTCACCTCCTGGTCCGGTTCGGATGGATCTCTCTTGGACGGCTCCACCACGATGACTTTGTCCTCTGGCGGTGGCACGGGAAACTCAGCTGTCGGCGTCCGCTCCGGCCGTTCCTCGAACCAACCATTGAGCCCTCGGGAAACTCCTGATCTGCTATCTTCTGACACCAAGGAGGTATGACACCCTCTAGAGCCTCATGGGGCTTCAGCGGCCCGACCTTCCATCCCCGTCCTATCTAAACCAAGTCTCAAACCGATGAGGCTTCCAGTCAGGTTTGCCATCATCTACCCAAACTACTGTACATTTCCTTATGTATATATTTCCCTGCCTATCGGGGAACTCATCGTAGTACGTCGTCATCTCCTGCGGGTCCCCAAACCTGATAGGCCACATAACTACTGCCTAGGATCTGTAAAGTAAAATTTCTCCAAAATGGGTGAGATACACAACTCAGTAAGAAAAACCTAACCCTAGGTCAGGTTGACCGTCCACTCAGGCAATCAAGTCACTCAACCTATCCAACTCATAGGCTCATGCAGGTATGACATTCATAATTCAATAAACAATAATGCATAGAGGACATGCATGCATTTATATTCTCATGTCACACACAGTTGCACGTATATACTCGGCCTGTCACTTCACCACATCAATCAACCCCTGTCTGCCTCATTCTCTAGTCCGCGATTAGATCGCATCAGGCTCGACCTGCGTAAACGCATCAGGCCCCGGTTTAATTTCCAGGCAGAGTCTATGAGCTCGTATTCTGTCCCGCGATTATATCGCATCAGGACTATGGTTATCTCAACCCCGCGACTCTGTTGCATCAGGGCGCCACCTTTTCATAATCTACCCCGCGACCTCGTCGCATCATGGTCTCAACCTCCGCCCTGCGTCCCATACTCCTTAGGGCCATGTCATGCAATGCCACAATCATGTCTCAAGCCACATCATATTAATTAACTTGATTTTTTTTTAAATCAAATTTCATAACCAATGGCCAATGCGCATGATAATATGTTTAATAAATTTTGCGGCATGCAATTCAATTCAAATAGTACTCAGGCACTCAGACAATTTACACATAGGCTAAGTCAAACAATTATTTTATAACGTCCAAGGGCGCATCAAGCTATTACATGCGAGGGTTTTCTCATAAATCGTTCCGTTCGGCCTTCAACTTGCCCAATTGAGTCCAATCCCCCTAGTCTTGGTTTAGGAAATTCCTTACCTTCGCTTAACAACGTAAATTTCCCCTCCTTGAGTCTCCTATGGTTCGGCCAATCCAAGTCCCAAAGCTGACTTGTCACGCAACCTAGTTTAACCAATCGATTTGTCAAAATTCAAAGTCTAACCTCAATTCATCCATCCAAATCACTCATAACATACTCGTCATCATCTTAATACATCATACACACCAAATTACAACATAATCCCAGCCTATTCAGCCCTCCACAGAACCGGTTTGGTCCGGCATTGAACCGGTTCCATTCGGTTCTGTTCATGCAGGGTTCAACCGGCCTTAATCTATCTCAAATGCATCAAATATACATCATTCTACCTCTTATAATGTCTACCTAAGAGTTTGAAAGTCTCACCGTGAGTTTCAAGTCGCGTGGTTGCCGGAAGGTCGTCGGAAGTTGCCGGATCACTTAAACACAGAATATCGGCAGATTCTGGGCATAATATACAAGGGTGGTTCATGGTCAAAAAATTATCAAATAAATCCTAAATTTTTACCACAGAATCATCTCTATTTCTACTTGATCTCCACAAAATTTGAGCCAAAGATTCTAAGTTTTCGGCTGTCTAAAGGGTTCAGAACCGAACCTACCTCAAACTGGAACAGATTCCGTCGACCTGTGGGAGAATGCTTGCCTCGAATTCCTCAGAGCTCCAAATGACCTCATTCAAGTTGGAGGACGTCGGCAAGACGTGGGGCTACATCTGAGTGGTGGGCCGGAACCAAGGGAGGGCCGAAGGTGGCCGTCGTACGGACCGAACGGCGACGTCTGGCGGAGTCGGCGAAAATAGAAACTGGATAAGAAGAAGAAGAAGCTTGGTCTAGTCTTTGGGGGAGCAAAAATGGCCGAATGGTAGAGTGAGAGGGAGCAGAAAGAGAGCTTATTATCCCCAAAAATATTGATTAATTTGAAGTTATTGGTAGGTGGGCATTTAATATGAGTTGATCTACCACCCTTGGATGCTTGACACTTGTATATTGCTCTAACCAAGAAGATCCAATGGCCATCCCTTTTTCCTTCAATTTTTGGCAGCCAAGGGGGAGAGAAATGTCCATTTTGCCCTTCCTTCAATTATAAAGACAAAGTCCTAAGCTTGAGGGGCATTATGGTCATTTTACCCCCGACGTTTGGAACGTTGTTTTTCTCGATTCTGACTTCTTCGATGGGGCGACGGCCAATACAATTGATGTTGGATTTCTTGATTTTCCTTTTTCAAACTTTTCAGGACTCAATTCTGATCGTTCCTTCTACCAGACGTGATTTCAGCCTATTCTGAACTGACGGGCGGCTTCTGCAGACTATACGCGTATCGACCCCGTGATTCTCATCACGATTAGAGCTCGTCAATTCATGACGGTCTTGGTTGTCATGTAATTGTGAGGGCTTATCGTTAGTCCCTGTGGTCTCGATCGTCACAGTCCGATTTAGAATAATTTTGCAAATCGTACGTTGGTTAAGCGGCATCACCCGTGCTCCAATCGTACGACGCTCGCATGGTAATCCTTAATCGTTCTTAGATCGGCCTTTTTGCGGTCCTAAATATCCCCTCGACAATCCTTATAGTCAAAGCGCCATTTCCTATTCGAGTCGCCTAATCCACGTATCTCGTCTTGCGTTAGTCTTTCCCCTTTGGTCAGGCTACTCAAATTGATCAGATTTGAGCGGAATACAACTGAAATACATCGCTTGATATAAATAAACTTCTCATTACAGAGTCTGAAGTTGATTGAAAATCATAATGTCACAGTACTTCTACCCCTCTTAATAGATCTATCAGGCAGAGATGATTAGTTGTATCATCGTACTAAATAGTCTATTCAGAAACGTATGACTGCAAAATCGACTATATAATTAATCTATTAATTTATACAATTGTTATTTCTTGTTCATAATTAGAACTGTGATTGGGTGCATGGTAGATGAGATACAGACTATGAAACATACGGTGTTTGAAATCTTATTAGCATGCCTCAAGGCTACAAGTTCATTTGTTGCAATTGGGTGTGTAATACTTAAATGCTCTAGATGATGGTTGTTTTACTTTATTATATCCAATTATGTTTTGATCATTTTATTTAAAAAGTTTAAAGATAGACTGATAGCCAAATTTTTCACTCAAAAAGAATGAGGAGACTTAAAATATTTTTTTTAGTTAGTCTCACATGAAGTTTTTTTCGGAGTGATTAAGGTATTAATAGCTCATTATAATAAGAAGCTTTATCATACAGATATTTCGAAGAAGTCTATATTATCTAACTCGAAAGTTTTATAGCAGATGATTCGAATAAACTTGTGCGTAAAGAAAGATGAATATCATATAATGCCACGGAGTAAAGTTTGAACATATTCATAGATATTATAGACTGAAAGGTCTGTTTATAAGTTTGAGTAAGCTTTTAAATGATTGTTACTTGAAATTTCATAATATTGTTGTTATATTCTGTTCTATCAAGAACGAAGTAATTAGTATATATACAAGATCAATGGGAAGAATTTAGTTTCTTTGTGTCTTATACAGAGGATATCTTGTTTGAAAGTGGTTTTCTTGAATTACTGCATAAGGTGAAGCAGATATTGTCAAAGTATTTTGACATGATTGATCTTAATTAGGAATATTTTGTCAAAACCATTGAGATCTATATGGATCATTCTCGCCACATATTGAGTTATTTCTAAGGACACACAATGATTGAATTCGGTATAAAGTGTTGCAAGTCAAGAGTTGCTCCTATCATTAAGGGCAACAAATTGAATCTGTCATAATTTTCTCATACAGTTATTAAGAAAACTCAAATAAAAAAGTACCATATCAAGGTGCACTTAAAAGTATCAGTTTTGAGGTACTTAAAGAGGACAAAAGACTATATGCTAATTTACAAATATATTCAAGACCTGCAACTAGTAGGGCATTCGGATTCAGGCTGTATTGGCTGTGAGGATAATGTGAAGTTGACAACTATAGACATTTAAATGTCTAAAGAAAAGTGCAGTATTACAGAAAAGTGTAAACAGAAATCTATGGAGTATGCTTTTCAGCAGCTATTTAGGTTATTTGACTTCGAAATCTCATTAAAGAGTTGACCGTATTTAAATTTGTGGATAGATCCATACAATTGTACTATGAGTATAACTCTGAAGTATTGTTCATTGACAACAGCAGAGGTCTCAGGGGTCTAAATATCTTATGGTCAAATATTTTACCATAAAAGTAACAGATGAAAATGTGGCATTACAGTAGAGCCTATTACACAGATGATAAGACTGCAGACTTACTAACTTAAAGCTTTTGCCCATACACATTTAGATGACATGTCACAAACATAAAAGCATCGTGGGATCCTAATGTGACATGTTCATTGATGGGCTGAGAAAGCATCAAGAGATACTGTTGTTCAATAGAAGCTATATTTGGTATTTGCTCTAATAAAGTTTACATCTGTGTTTGTTACGTTTTGTAACATTTAGATATGTATCAACTCTATTGCATGCAATAAAATATTTTATGATTAAGGTGATGTTGAATACATATATCAGTTGAAAATCTCAAGGGATCGTGTAAACCTTGAGTGATGGCTGGGGCATTTATTTTTAGCCAAAAACATATGTCTTGTTACACATAAAGTATAGTTAACTATAAAGGCAAGACATATCTTGGTTCGTTGGAACCATAAAGATGTTCTCTCATGACACATCCGATTTCGTGACACATAAGGTGAGAGAATGATGATTGACAATGAGAATAACATATAAGTTGTTTCTATTATTTGAAATGTTATCCGATTGCCAAATTATCATATCAAATCCATATCAGTAAAGTTAAGAGTATCTGTGATTGTGGATAACTCTGTGTCTGCTGATGCAGTTACTGGCATGGTCCGATGCTTAAGAATTTATGGGATCGGATTGATTGTTGGGAATTATCTTTAGACCAATATAAAGATGCGCATATACAATACAATTTCAATTAATATAGCCAAAGTGGGAGAATGTTAGATTATATTTTATAATATATTCGTTGTGAGCTTTATTAATTGTTATTGTAAATTAATTGGTCTGATAAAGAAATGTATACAGTTTCCTAATTTTAGTCAAATATGAGATTGGATAGTATGAGTCGAGATAAATCTTATCTTTAATGAGAGGATATGTTTTATTCTCTATAAATAAAGCTCAAGTCTCTCATCTAAACCCTAATATCCATATAACCTCACATCTAGAATTGTCTGAAGTGATAGTGAGGGGCTGTCTTATTGAAGCTAGTGATAAAAGTGGTTTATAGAGGAGAACCTCTTGGGTATCGGATTATCGCAATTCCGCATAAAAAATTATGAATCCGAAACAAGATATGTTAATTCTTTAACTAAGGATTAGTGTTTCGTGAATCTATACGTGTGAATCTTGGGTCGCTGCATACGGATTAAATACGCAACTTACAGTACAAAAACAAAGTAAAGATTTGTTAAACTTCCAGTTCAACGTCATTAAACAAAGCCCTATTGAATAAATAGACCCGTGCGCTCTTTGCTCGATATGAGGATAAGTACACTATAAGCGCCATAATTTTTGTACAACGTTTACTTGAGTGCCATAACTTTTAAAAATCATTCACTTGAGTGCCATTACTGATGTGGACGCCGTAAAAGCTGATATGGCATGCTGGAAAATTGATGTGGCATACCAGAAAGCTGATGTGGCATGCCGGAAAGATGACGTGTACGTCGCAAAAGTTGATATAGAACTCAAGTGAACGATTTTTGAAAGTTATAGTACTTAAATGAACGTTTTGAAAGTTATGGCATTCAAGTGAACACCGTACACAAATTATGGCACTCACGTTGCACTTATCCCCTCGATATGTGCAGAATGTAACATTTTTCTGTCATAGCCCTGAAATGGTGTCGCCAACAGATGCGGATGCAACCATACTCGCCATTGCATCTCCGACCCAGGGAGCTCGCCATTGTTCAATTACGATTTGGATGACTTCCTACACATATTTTGAAAAGCAAAGAGCCACCCACGAACCGCCGGCCTTCGGCGAGTTGGACTCCCTGTCAGGAATGGAGATCGGATGCTGCCGATTCTGGCAAAGAGTGTGGCATGTATATTTTTCAACTAGGATGATATCATGTATGTTCTTCCATGTTATGGCACTTAACTTACAGCAGGTTTATTTTTGTTCCGTTTTTCCATTGGTCGTCTCTATAGATCGCATTTCTAGCAGCTGTTTGATCTATGTAAAGGATAACTCGATATCTTAGTTTTTACTCTATTTTATGTGTTCATCTATAAAAGCCCTTTTTCGAGACTGCAATTTGGAGCAAGGACCAGGCTTATATGCAAATTTGTATCACAGGATTAGCGGCATGCCCGAGAAAGGAATGACTGTGATAAACAGTATTGCACGAAACAAGCGATCGTTCGATAAATATAGATAGAAGAAGAAAATAAATCGAACACCAGATATACGTGGTTCGGTCTTAAAGACCTACGTACACGGGAAGAGCAGCAACGATTTCACTGTAGAACGAGCGATACACGGAGATTACAGACCACACTCGAGTTACACAAACACTCTCACTGTTTCACAAGCCCCAATTACATCCAAGAATCCACACAATGTTTAGCCTCAAATTTCTAACGAAATAATCTCTCAATCTCGCAAAGGAATTATAACACAAATCGAACCTCAAAATTTAATTAGCTTCGATACTTGAACTCTTGATGTAATTTCGTAAACAAACGAAGATACAATGCCAAGCGCTCGCTCATAAAACGGCGCTTCAAGATCCACGTTCAAGCACTCGCATATGCGGCGCTTCAATTGATCACGATCTTCACGCCTTTGCTTCCTTCAAACAATAACGTACGAAGACCCCTTTGTTCGACGAGAAAAACTCAAACCCACGATCTTGCCCCCATATATATATATATATGTATATATATATATATATATATATATATATATATCCACGTGAAGTCACTTTCCGAATGCATCTGAAGATTTGATATCTTTTCGATATCTCTTGGTCCTGTTTCCTAATATGACGAAAAAACCATGCTGGAGATTTCTTCAGATTCCTTTTGGTCTGACTCTTCCACGTCCAATTCAGGAAGAAAATCACCGACCTATATATCATGCGAATATAATGGCAGTGAAGAGAATCTAACCGTTATCTCTGCACGCCAACGAATTCGCAAAAGAGTGCGATGCACTCTTCTTCGTATATCCACCGTCCGAATAGTCAACGTATTGAAAAAGATTGTGTCACCATCTGACATTCCTTTTTTTTTATATTTACTTGCCCTGCACAAAATCGCCCACAAATAAATCAATTCGAAATATGTAAGTTTTTGCTTCGGGTTAAACTCGATATATAATTCTAACAATCTTCATTTAATTTGACGTTTGAGTTATGTCACAATCGCTTCGCTAATAATCTGAACATCATCTGCTACTCTCCCAACAGCCTCATTAGGATCAATCGCCATCGATATCATCCAAATCCAAGCTGCGCTTGAATTTTGTCTTAACTGAGGATCTCATCATAACACCAATTAAACATGCACCTTTAACTACTCCACAAAAACTATCTGACACAAGCTCCTTAACTACAGATAAAACAAAACCATCGTTGCATCCATATCTGTCAGGAGATCAAATACGTACCTTGTCAATATCAGTAGTTACAGTAACTGTTGATTCTATAGGCTCCACCTCGCTATAAATACCATTTGTGTCGATTACCACGCTAGTATCCATTAGCTCAAGAGTTTCTGGTTGCAACTTCAACTCAAACTGAACACCATCCAGATCTGTATGAACACTGCCACAATCACTCCTAGCCAGAAATACTGGAGACTCATCAGAGGTAACTTTTATGCTGCAAACCGGTGAATTTATAATCGGGCAACACAACTAATTGCCACATTCACCTTGTGCATAGCCATGGAATATGCACCTTACCTCCACATCGAGCTTACCATCACTTATTCGATATTAACACAGGCAAATAAATATTCTAAAATTAAAATTATCAGTAACATTACCTGACCACACTTCTTTAGGAGTCCGATATCCAATCGCAGTCGATGATGATATATTCAACAGGTAACTCGTCATACTAAGCGCATCCGCTGGAATTCTCCCAACTATACCATCACTAGAGATATTTTTACGGGCCGTCTCTAGTAATGCTCTACTCATCAATTCTGTAAACTGTTGTAGTTTATTGGCACTAGTGCGGTGTTTCACTATACCCTTTTTTATGAAGAATTTATTTACTAGCTTCGAGTAGGACTCCATGCTACTGTCAGTTCGCACGTGCTTGATCAACTTATTAATCTCCGTTCCGATCAAAGCTCTCGACCGCGTATTCCTAACAACAGCATCAAACTTGTACATCGGCACAACCGCCCAAACCTTTCTCGAGTAGCCGTTAGACTCTTGAACAAATGTCGACGTCTCAGAAGTGAAACTTATCAATGTCTCACCTTGAAGTTCATACAGGCCGCCATGCTTGATTCCTTTCATTATTACCAAGGCACCTCGAACAATCTTTAGAACTCCATTTCGTGAAGAATACCTGCATCCAGCTGAATGTAGAGCACCTAAGGAAATTAAATTCTTTTTCAATTCTGGAACGTGTCTTACGCCACTCAATGTCCTCATAATACCATAATGCATTCTGATTTTAACATCACCAATACCCACAACATCGCATTCAGCGTTGTTTCCCAACTGTACTTTACTACTATCCATGTATTGATAAAAAGTAAATCAATTCTTGTTTGGTGTAACATGAAAAGAATAACCAGAATCCATAATCCATCCGTTAAACGACGAATTCTCAGTGACAGATAAGACACTATTAACAGCATCAGAATTTTTAGCTATAATTGTAACATCATCCGCAGATTCAACTCTAATTCCCTTAGCCCTTTCGTTTTTTAGCTTAAAACAATTTCTTCTAAGATGCCATCTCTTGCCACAGTTCCAATAGACATCACCTCCAGTCCTAGACTGACTGCGTCTATTCATATTCATAGTACTTCTACTAACACGAGTACTAGCTCTTCCTCTTTCACCTATTAAAGCAGCAGATACAGATTCGTCAGATTCTTTTCTACGGATATCCTCACTCAGAATTAAATCTCGAATCCCATCAAACGTGAAACTAGTTAACCCAAAAGAACTACTAATAGCAGTAACAGTAGTTTTCCAACTATAAGGCAATGAGGATAATATAATCAAAGCATGTACCTCATCTTCAAAGTCAATCTCAACTGAACTCAATTGACTAACGATCATATTGAATTCATTGATATGATTAGTAACTGATGTACCTTCGTTCATCTTCAAGTTAAACAGACGTCGCATTAAATAGACCTTGTTGATCGCGGAGGGCTTCTCGTACATGTCCGACAAGGCTTTCATCAAACCCGCAGTGGTCTTCTCCTTGACAATATTAAATGCGACATTACGAGTCAACGTCAGTCGAATAACACCCATTGCTCGTCTATCCAGCAATTCCCAATCGGGTTGCTTCATCGTTTTTGGTTTCTTCCCAAACAAGGGCTCGTGCAATTTCATCTGATATAAATAATTTTCTATCTGCATCTTCTAGAAACCAAAGTCCTTCCCCTCAAATCTGTCGATTTTCACTTTAGTTTCTTCTGTCGCCATCGATTCGCTTCAACTCAAGCAAGCCTAACTCTGATACCAATTATTGCGCGAAATAAGTGATCGATCGATAAATATAGATAGAACGAAGAAAATAAATCAAACATCAGATATACGTGGTTTGGTCGTAAAGACCTACGTCTACGGGAGAGAGAGCATCAACGATTTCACTATAAAACGAGCAATACACGGAGATTATACACCACACTCAAGTTACACAAATACTCTCAGTGTTTCCTAAGCCCCAATTACGTCCAAGAACCCACACAATATTTAGCCTCTAATTTCTAGCAAAATAATCTCTCAATCTCGCAAAGTAATTATAACACAAATCTAACCTCAAGATCCAATCGGTTTCGATACTTGAACTCTTGATGTAATTTCGTGAACAAACGAAGATACAATGCCAAGCACTCACTCATAAAACGGCGCTTCAAGATCCACGTTCAAGCACTCACTTATGCGGCGCTTCAATTGATCACGATTTTCATGTCTTTGCTTTCTTCGAACGATGACGTACGAAGACCCCTCCGTTTGACGAGAAAAACTCAGACCTACGATCTTTTTTGTGTGTGGGTGTGTGTGTATATATATATATATATATATTCACGTGAAGCCACTTTCCCATCTGAAGATTTGGTATCTTTTCGATATCTCTTGGTCCCGTTCCCTAATAAGACGAAAAAACCATGCAGGAGATTTCTTCAAATTCCTTTTGGTCTGACTCTTCCACGCCCAATTCAGGAAGAAAACCACCCACCTATATATCATGCGAATATAATGGCAGTGAAGAGAATCTGAGCGTTACCTCCGCACGCCAATCAGTTCGCAAAAGAATGGGATGCACTCTCCTTCCTATCTCCACCGTCCGAATAGTCAACGTATTGAAAAAGATAGTGTCACCATCTGACATTCCTTTTTTTATATTATTTACTTGCGCTGCACAAAATCGCCCACAAATAAATCAATTCGGAATATATAAATTTTAGCTTCAGATTAAATTCTAGACATAATTCTAACAAACAGGTTGGATGAAATATCAGTGAAGCATTGTAGCTAATGCATGTATGTGAGATATGATCATGTTGTGATCATCGGTTGGAGTCCACTCGAGTTTTATTGTGTTCTGTTCATCTGTCTTGCGATCGAGACATGGCCATGAAACGACAAAGCAACCGATAAAGAGAAAGTAGATAAATCAAAAGAGGAAATTATGATGAACAAGTAAACAGCCTCATGCAACTAAGTCGGATTCAGTTCCGCAAAAAAATGGCGTCTTTCGTGGTTCCTCCAACAGCGCTTACTCATTCAAATCAAAGCTTATCTTGCCTTAACCGGTTCTGTTAAGTCGGCGAAAACCAAGCTGAATAAGTGCAGAGGTTCTCTCTCTAACCGTGTGCTCCTTACTGCTCGATTGACGTTAAACCATAGTAGAGACTCAGTTATGTTGAGAGCTTATGTTCTGATGTAAAATTACCATGCCAGAGCCAATTCCTTCACGTGTGTGTTTTAGAACAATTCAGGCTCTTCTCTCTTGCGTGCTCCCTCCAGCCGCCGATGCCTCGCTCTCCTCCCTTCGCTTCGCGGCGACAACCTCGACAGTAACTGGCAGTACTCTCGCTAAGTTCTCTGTTTTAGGAAGAATTTAGAGAATTGATCGTTAGGTTTGTTTTAATGCTGGTTTTATTGGGAAGACTCAGATCCGATGGCGCAGCCTCATTTGGTGAACGTTGAGTTCCAAAAGAAAGTTAAGCTCCAAGTTTGATTTTTAGTCTGCTTTACCGGTAAATATGTTCGCTCTATTTGGAAAAGACGGTCGGTGAGTTCCGAAAGCACACGCGATGTTCCTGTAGTCACGCAATGCTAGTAGATAATTCGCTGCTTTCTATGTATGATTTGCTTTTAGGACGACATCATACGGAAGAAGGAAGCATTTTCGGAGAAACTGTTTTAGCTTGGAAGTTAGGGTGTCATGTTCTGGAACATCTTTTTGCTGGTGTTTTTTGGTGCCAATCTTTGTTGTGTTTACCTTGTCTAACAATTGTAGACTCTTTTCTTTTTATGTGATGTAGAACTATGAGTACGTAATCGCCATGAACTTGTGGAAGCTTGATACTTACAACTTCGATGACGGATGTGATGTGACCCATTCAGATGAATTCTGATGTTGACATGTGATGTCATTCTCTCATGTTTTGGATTCTGATGCTGCATGCCGTTTACTTGTTACACCTAAATTTGAAACTTATCATTTTGTTCCCACACCTATTTTGTTTGAATTTGGTATTTGTCATGTCTGGTATCTTCGCATTGAATTTCAAATTTCTCAATGTCATTCGCCCATTATATGTGCACTCTTGCCATGCCATTTTAGTGTCATTTTTTTTTATTTTCATATCGAATCAGAATTTGCTATGTCGTTGCCACATTTGGAAATATTTGGATTGAATTTCTATGTTACATTCAGAGTTGACATTTTATTTGCATTCAGTCTCTCACACACATATCTAACGCCACAAACGAGCAAATAGCCTTGTAATCAATAACGATGTTAAATAATTGCTTTGGCAACGTCAAAAAATTTGGAACAAAATGGATGCCTTCTTGGGAAATTAGATCATACGAAGTACTATACTTGATTATTTTGTAATTATTTAGTATTGTCACTGTTTTGTATTTTAGTGGGAAAGCAAGATTTTTCTTATTGTTATGTAAAAGCTTAGGGCGTGCATAGCCACAATTATGTTATAGAAATCAACTTCTGGCCATAAATTAATTTTTCTACTTCTACTTCTAGCAAAAGTAATCACTTTTTTTTACTTCTTCAAGTGACTCCAAAAATTAGACAAAAAAAAGTGGCTCCAAAATTAATTTTGAAGAAAAAAAAATCCTCAAGAAATAGAAAAATTACGTAAGCAAACGGATTTCTAATCTTGAATTACTTCCGGAGCAAAAATTTTGCTCCAAAAGTGTTCTCATGCGTACCATTAACCACCCAAGACATACAAGCAAAACCCTAATCTAGTTAAGGCAATGATGATCTCTCCTCAGCACACTAGGAGCAATCTCTTCCAGTGAACTTCGTCTACCAAAATTGTGGCTATTAGTATCAACATGATCTTTATGAGGCCAATCCCAACTGTGGCAAGCAAGAGCCTTTTTTGCTGGTCATTCCGACTTGCTTGGAAATCCGTGGGTTGTAGAGGATGACTGCTTTTGTCCCCGTCGCATGGTTGATGCATTGAATCTCGACTGCAGCCAACAAGATCCACTGCACTAAGGGCGAGGGCCTTAGCAAGAGTTGTTTCCACACACCTCCTCCATGAATCTTCCTTAGAAGCTCGACAACAATCTCCCAGCCATTCTTGTCAATCCCAACTGCTATTTGTTTGTCTGGGAATCCAGTAAAACACTTCGTGTTTTGAATTACAATTTAGGAGTAAGATCTTTTTCGCCTCGGCGACTGGGCCTTGCAATACCAACCACTTCAATGATTCAGGCATCTTAAGGACCCCAAATGCCAAAGCAAGGGAAGAGATTACTGCGACACCTACAGTCATCCTCCCCCTTACTTTAGGGTCAATTTCACGAAGAAGTAACTCGATACATGGACGAGCAAGATCCCTAGGCTTATGCACAACTCCTATAAAGAGGTCAAGAGTCCTTGGTGTGTGGTAGATGGGATTTTTACAAAATTTACAGGCGCAATCATTAGGGCAAAGCCGACGCCGATGCTAGTGATAAACCACCCATCATAAGAATCACGTAGGACAACCTCGGACTCAGCAAGGCGCGTCGTGTGGAGCCCGGCTTAATGGAGGTAGGCCTTACGTATTCGTAACTTATTTGGATGGTGGATTGAGCTTCTCATTTCCGGGTCAGAGACACGAGTCGGTCTTAGTAGGTTTAGGGATGAATCCTTTCCTTTTCCATCTATCCAGATATCTACCATACCCCATTACCACCCATTGTGGCCACTTAGTGTTAGGGTTGCCCCACGTCGGTTATGAAAGGGGCTTATGGTCGATTTATAAGTGTGAGGAAAAGTCTCATCCTTTAAGCTAGTTTTTGAGTTGAGATAAACACAAGACCACTCAACACTGATATCAGAGCTCAAGTTACTAATAAGTCTAAACCCAGTAATCATTCGAAAAAAATACAGATTGTCGCGTCTTCCGACTCATCTCTCGATGTATGAAGGAAGATTATTGAAGTTGTCCCCAATGTATGAAGAGAGATTGAAGCTATCCCATATCGATTGTGAAAATAATGGTAATTGATTTATAAATATGAGAAAAAATTTCATCTTTTAATCTTCATTTTAAGTTAAGATAGGCCTCATACCACTCCACATCGGACCTGAATTTCGCTCTACACATCAGCGGCCGCCGATGGACTAGAATCGCTGCTCATCAATCCACAGCTCATCGGACTAGACAAGTACTCGATCTGGTCTTGGGATTTCTGACAAGCACGCATGATGAAGACGAAAGATAAGGACGATTTCACCAACGCAGGTATCTGCCATACTGGATTCCCACCCATCGTGGCCACCCAGAACCCTTGGATTCGCTCTGCACATCAACGACCGATGGGCTAGAATTGCGACTCATCAACCAGCAGCTCATTGGACCAAGAAATTATTCGATCTGGTCTAGGGATTTCTGACAAGCACTCATAAAGAAGACAAAAGACAACAACAGTTTCACCAACCCGGATATCTACCGTACCCGATTCCCACCAATCGTGGCTGCTTGGAACCCTGGGATTTGCTCTACACATCAATGGCCGATGGGCTAGAACTGCGACTAATTAACCAGCAGCTTGTCGGACCAGATAATTACTCGATTTGGTCTAGGGATTTATGACGAGCACTCATGACGAAGACAAAAGATAATGACGATTTCACCAACTTGGATATCTGCCATACCCAATTCCCACCCATCGTGGCCGTCCGGAACCTTGGGACTCGCTCTACACATCAAGGGCCGATGGACAAGAATTGCGACTCATCAACCAGTAGCTTGTCGAATTAGACAATTACTCAATCTTGTCCAAGGATTTCTAACAAGCACTCATGACAAAGACAATAGATTAGGACGGCTTCCTCGACGAAACCATCCATTTTCCCACCGTTGATCAACTCCATCGAGACAAAGCTTGATCCATTGTTTCGAGCGTCATTACAATCAACAAACACACTGCCATGAGTCCAAGGTTAGCGAGCCATATTGAGACATGATTCATACTTCTCATCGACATGAAAATACAAGCATCACGCTTAAGCTTTGAATAACTAGCGAAATGCTATGTTAGATGTACCCATAATTTCAACGTGAATCTGAATAAATCTTGTGTTTTAATTTTTCTTTTCATTTTATGCTTATTTTGTTGTGATTATGCATTGAATCTTAACATCAAAGTGAGAGAAAGGAAGATCGAGGGTCAAGGAAATTAGGGATGGTGCAATGGAGTTCTCCATCTCAGATGATAGTGGCTGGAGGCAGTGGCTAGAGACAATGGCTGTCAAAGTTGGGCCGGGCATGCTAGAAGTAGAAAAAGGAGAGAGAGAGAGAGAGAGAGAGAGGAATTTTTAGAGGTTTTATCTCATTTACGGTTAAAATACCAAGTAAAATGGAAACATTTGGCCTCTCGGAAGCTAGAAAAAAATCGTTTGTGGAATCTTCTTTTGTACTGTATTAGTGGAGAGAACACATGCCTGCATGTTGAAAGAAGAGAATTGAAATGTCTGAAGAGATGTAAACATGAAAGAGACAAACTTATTTATTCGACCTTAAATGATAAAGGATAGTATATCATTGGCGTAATTATAGCATACACCGTCCTTTAGTTCGGTACTAATATAAGAGAGTGAGCTGTTATAATCCTTAAATCATCGATAGATGAGACCGCTGGTATCAATTTTTTTTTTTTTTCACATTGACGGTGTATGTTCTATTTTTCCGTATTCATACAGTTAGTTGACAACGATCTGGAATTTTAGGTCACTAGTTTCTCCAGTTTGTTGTACCATATTCTTACCCTACATTTCAACAACGGATGTAGGCATTGCATGAATTTTTTCTAACAAAATTTGAGATTGAAAGCTTTCTTCTTCGAATCTAACTATTTTATATTTACTTGATATAACTTTGTACTTGTCAAGGTCAACCACTGCCATTATCGAGTGGGGTCAAGCCCAATCATGGTGTCGGATAAAGTTGATCCATTGTTGTCGATGATTAACCAGTTCGTATATAAAACAAAGACCAGCGGCACCAACGATACCATTCATTCCATATTCATATCGCAATATCTAAAACATGGCACATCTTGAGCTCAGGTTATTCCGTGAAGGAATATTGCTCATACCTAAATCTACAGTCCTGAAGATCAAGTCGTGCGCCGATACTACGTGGGCACTCTCTCTGGATTTCATCGTAGGCGGAAGCCATGCAGCTAGTACAGTCGTCTTGCGTCAGCCAACCGTAGCACGCCCCGTGGCCAAAGCACTTGCACTGTTCAAAGAATACTTGGCTTAGTAGTTGAACCCATTTCCCGAGGTGCTGGACCTCAGATCCTCTAGGACACCGAAGAATGCGTTGGCAAAATCGTACCAATACAAAAACTGCGCCCGATTGCATAACTTGTCCACAAAAGTCACGTCCGGGTTCCTTCTCGTCATACAAAGATAGTGGGAGAGTAATATGAGCAGGACTCCGATTTTGTGTGTTGTAGACGTGATGGTAGTGTTCATCGACTTCCCTCTAAATCACTCTTGTTTGGTGTAGAGAAACACACGAATGGAGTTGGGTATAAATATGGCTCATTTCTCATAGGGTTTTCAGTCAGAAAATTCATCTTGATGTTGGTTTTCTATTAAATCTATGTTTGAGTTAGGCAATTTTTGCTGCATAGGGGTGTCAACTGTCAAATACATAGGTTGGGCCGGTGCTGTTATGTCTTTTTTCCTTTGTGCACATGTCAATGAATAGGTCATAACATCCTCGATTATTCTATTTTATTCTCTCTTGAATACTATTAGACTAGAGATTTGTGCACATGTCTATGCTTTTGTAGTTGGACTGGCATGAAATAGATCAGATAGTTTTCGGGGGAACATTGCCCAAAACGTGGCAAACCTCCTGCAATTTTGATATAAACTTTTTACTTTTGCCAATTAAGTTCTAAACCTTTTGACAATTTAATTGAGTCATACTATGGGAAAACTACACTTTTAGTGCCAAAAGTTGTGCACGGAGATCACTTTAATGCCAAAAGTTTCAATCGGATCACTTTAGTGCTAAGTTTTTTTTTAAAACAATCAATTTTGTGCCAAATCCAATTTGCTTCGCTGGAATTTAGATGTGACATTTTTCTCTGTGGAATTATTTTTAAAATTTGAATCTTATATTTAACATAATTTGATAAATAAGCTGAAAATTTTAAAAAAAAGGCAAGTTTTTTTTTAAAAAAAATTGCCGCAACCCTCGCTGCTGCCATTTTTTGTCAGTTTTTTTCTTATTTTTCAACTTATTTTAATTTATTTTAAATAAAGTTTCTTTAAAAAAATTGTGTTAGTTTTTCTTTTTTGCTTTTTTTTTTTCTGAAAACCGACTTGGACTTCATTTTTTAATGACAATTAAAATTTAAAAATTAATTGAATATACCACATGGAAATTTCGGCCAGAATTTTTGGTTGAAAGCACCAAAGTGATCTTTTTTTTTTGGGATAAGTGCACCTTGACTGCCATAGCTTGTGTATGGTGTTCACTTGATTGTCGTAACTTTCAAAACGTTTACTTAAATGCCATAACTTTTAAAAATCATTTACTTGAGTACTATAACTTTGAAAAATCGTTCACTTGAGTGCCACGTCAACTTTTTCGGCATGCCTCGTCAGTTTTTTCAGCATCCACGTCAGTGATGGCACACAAGTGAACGTGACGCAGAAAGAAGTGAACTTAGAAAATAATCCCAAAGAATACTCGAATTTGATTGAATGATAATGTCGATTACAAATGTGGACGTCCTATATATAGAGATAGGACTCTTTAGGCATCAGAATAACTAAATATAACATAATCTAAATCGTATCTAACTTATCATAATGGAATTCGAATCAAATATTATAGATAATCATAATATTTAAAATTTCCTAAATTAGAAAATAGCCTAAAAAGTGATCTAAATGAATCTGGAATGCCAAAATACATCGTATTTCATAGCAAAACAATGACTTTGAATCAGACGGACGTTTCGCTTCAACCGTCCAATTTTGAGCGCGATCCGAGATCCGAAATTACCGACGAAGTCGCGCCGGCTTTTGGCGATTCAATTTGATGAGATAATCACATGCCAGTTGTTCTACATCATTCTCCTCTTTTTCAGAAGAACTCGTCCTCGAGTTATCATTAGCATAAAGCGGAGTGTCGAGAGAATGATACTCGAACAGGTCGGCCACGTTGAAGGTTGGAGATATGTTCAAATTTGCATGAAAATTAACAACATAGGCATTGTCATTAATCTTTTTCAGAATGTGGCAGGGACCAATCTTCTTATGCTTCAGCTTGTTATAAGTGTCCACTGGAAATCGCTCCTCGCGTAGAAATACCATCACGTCATCGCCTTCTGCAAAAATCTTGGAACAACGTTGTTTGTCAACAACATCCTTGTATTTCGAATTTGAAGCCGCAAGTTGTCGCGCCACATCAGCTTGAACTTCCATAATTTTTGTTGCGAAATTTGCGGCCGCGACATTATAACCAGGGATCTTTGGCAAGAGATCCAAATCAAGAGTATATTGTGGAGTCCGCCGGTAGATATCTTCAAAAGTAGACTCACTAGTCGAACAACTGACTGCGTTGTTAAAGGCGAACTCATCAGGAGCGATATAACAATCCCATTGCTTGGGCATGTCACTATAGAGACAGCGAATAATATCAGCCATGGTACGATTGACAACTTCTATCTGACCATCAGTCTGCGGATGGAAAGAACTGTTGCACTGTAAATCAATGTCAAATAAACGCCATAGAGTACGCCAAAAGTAACTCAGAAACTTGGTGTCACAATCAGAGGTGATCGTCTTAGGCACACCATGCAATCGGACTACTTCACGAAAGAATAAGCTCGCCACATGGGAAGCATCTGAAGTCTTCTTACATGGGATGAAATGTACCATCTTTGAAAACCTGTCAACCACCTCAAAAACAGAGTCGAAACTGCGTTGTGTTTGGGGAAGTCCCAACACAAAATTCACGGAAATATCTATCCAAGGGTCAGTAGGAATAGGCAGAGGAGTATATAACCCAGCATTCTGAGAATGACCCTTAGCAGTCTGACAAGTATAACATTTATTAACGAAACACCGGACATCCCTCTTCAATTGCGGCTAATAGTATCTATCATCAACCAATGCTATAGTTTTGTTGCGACCCAAGTGTCCATCCAAGGTACTACCACGTAATTCTCGAATGAGCTGCTCCCGCAATGATCCACGATGAATATATAATCTGTTCCCAAAGAACAAGAGCTAGTCTTGAAGAATCATATCCTAATTACAGCTTGTTTGTGAACACTTCTCCCATATATCACCAAAATCATCATCATCATCATAGAGAGTACAAAGATGATTGAAACCAACGATATCATTGCGCATAGTAACTAATGTTTCAGCACGGCGACTAAGGGCATCTGCGACTTTATTCAGGCGTCTTGCCTTATGACGAAGCACAAAATTAAACTGCTCCAAAAAGAAAACCTAGTTCGCATGCATCCTATTCAGATTTTTTTGGCTCTTTATATACTTAAGAGCATGATGATCCGCATTCAACACAAACTCTTGTCGATAAAGATACGGCTGCCGATGCTTAATAGATCGCACTACAGCATAATACTCATGCTCATACGTAGACCATCACTTGCGAACATCATTAAGTTTTTTGCCAAAATAGGCAATAGGCTTACCTTCTTGGGAAAGAACACCGCCGATACCTATTTCAGAAGCATCGCAATCTAGCTTGAACACTTTCTCAAAGTTAGAGAGCATCAATACTGAAGCAGTAGAGAGCTTTTTTTATGAGTTTGAAACTGGCTTCAGCTTCATCACCCCAATGAAAGTTTTCTTTCTTCAAACAATCAGTTATTGGGGCCATAATAGTGCTAAAATTCTTGATAAAATGTTGATAGAATAAGCAAGACCATGGAAACTACGAGCCTCACCAACATTCTGGGGTACTGGCCAACTGCGGATTGTAGCCACCTTTTCTGCATCTACGCGAAGTCCATCTGCTCCAACAATAAAGCCCAGGAAAAAAAGCCGTTTTGTCATGAAACTACACTTCTTCTGATTTATAAATAACTTGTTCGACCGCAACGCCAGCAGGACATCTCTTAGGTGCTTCATGTGTTGCCGATCATCTGAACTATATATGAGAATGTCATCAAAGAAAACTACCACAAACTTGCCAATGAAAGGTTTAAGAACCTGAGTCATCAAACGCATGAAAGTGTTAGACACGTTAGTAAGGCCGAACGACATATCTAGCCATTCATACAAACCCGCACTTGTCTTGAAAGCTGTCTTCCACTCATTACCAGAGCGGATGCGAACTTGGTGATATCTGCTACATAGATCGATCTTCGTAAAGACTCTTGATCCAGCAAGTCTATCTAACATATCATCCAGTTGGGGAATCGAAAATTTGTACTTGATGGTAATCCAGTTGATGGCACGGCTATCAACACATATTTTCATACTTCCGTCTTTCTTTGGCGTGAAAAGCACAGGAGCAGCACAAGGACTTTTGCTCTTGCGCAAGAATCCCTTTCTAAGGAGCTCTCCCCCCTGATCTTGTAAAATTTGGTTCTCCTTCGGATTCATTCGATAATGTGGCAAGTTAGGGAGATTGGCACCTGGAAGAAAATCAAGCTCACACTGGATATCCCTCAAAGGAGGTAATCCGTCAGCTAAGTCTTTTGACATTGCATCGCTGAAAGCCTTCAGCAAGGGCTTAAGAACATCAGGAATACTAATCACAACTTGCTGATCTCCCTTTTCCACAATCATATACATTCCCTCACATTTTCGAACATTTAATATAGCGTTGGTGCCTTACTTTTTTGGAATCTGGGGAGGACTACTCTTTGATTTCAAAGTAATTTTAATCTTTTTCTACACAAAAGAGTAAGTATTCTCCCTAACTTGACGAGTGATAACTACATCATACTGTTAGGGTCGCCCTAATAACACATGGTACGCATCTATCTCCACGACAGCACAGATGATAATATCCCGATATGATTTCCCAATTGAAATAGGTAGGCGATATAACTGAGTTACCTTAAGTTCTGCTCCTTTGCGAATCCACCCGATCGTATAACGTGAGGGATGCGGCTCTGTCTTCAACTGCAAGTGATCCACCAAGGCCTTTGATACTATATTTTCGCAACTTCTGCTATCAATAATGACATCGCATACCTTGCTGTTAATAGTACAATGAGCACGAAAGAGTTGATTTCGCTAGGTGTCTTCTATCCGCGGGGCAAGTAATAGACGTCGGATAACACAGTTAACTTGCTCACCCACTTCATCATCTACTTCTTCGTCATCCACCCACTCTTCTTCTATGCTTCATCATTATGCTCAACAACATTAGCCATCCTTCGCCGTGGACAATCGTTGGAACGATGGCCCAGCTCATTGCACTTATAACATTTAATCGGTAAAGGTTTGACATATGGATTCTGTGCACTCGGATTAGGCATACGAATGTTTGATGTCATCGATTCTTTGGACACTCATGCAGTACTCTTTGAATTTCGGTTCGTATCATTGTGTTGCTGAGTCAAAGAACCCGAAATTTCAGTTTGCTTTCCTTTTCCGAATGTTCCACGGTCCGAGTAGTTGTTACCCTGAGTATTAGGGCTAGCTCTTTCCAGCTGTGTCACGCCCTGAGCCTGGCGAGCGCGCGAACATCCCGCCAAGCCGTTCATGTCTGAATGAAAGTTTCAGGATCCAACGGTCAATGTCCTTTGCGCTAAAAGAAACGCGCATACGGAAGCGATGTCGACACCATTCATACCAACAAATCAACAACAGATGACTTATGACAGATACATCAAAACTTCATTAATTCATTTCCAAAGGTTAAATTCAATAATCTACCAATCAGAAGGACAATCCCTAATATCACAAAAGACAATTCCATTCTAAATACATTTGGTCAACTAATTCTACAAATGCCAATCCTTGGCAAGCTCGCGCTTCCTTCACCTGGAACCTGAAAAAAATTAAGCTCCCACTGGGGTGAGATATAAAATTTCAGTAAGGTGGGTCCTAACCCATGGTTAGGCCGATCGTCCACTCAGGCAGTCATCTATTCCGAAATTCCACGCTCATAATCATACAGGCGCATCAAGCCCCAAACCAATAAAACAACAACGTGCAGATGGCAGGTGTGTAATGATGACCTCATGTCACACTCAAATGATCATGTACACCCGTCTTGCCACTTCACAACATACACAATCTTCGCCTGCCTCAATCACCAGCCTGCGATCTCGTCGCATCAGACTCGGTCCGCGTAAACGCATCAGACCGTCATCGACAACCCGCATAAACGCATCAGATTCCGATGAATCTCCAGGCCAATATAACCATCTCATAACTCCGTCTTGCAAATAGTTCACATCAGGACCGTGGCTAACTCAATCCCGCGATCTCGTTGCATTAGGGCGCCACACCTCATCAACTCCACCCCGCGATCTCGTCGCATGAGGGTATACATCTCATGCCCGTGTCTTATACGTCTTAGGGCCTCTTCGTCCCGCGAATAATTCGCATCAGGATCGTGGCCATCTCAACCCTGCGACCTTGTCGCATCAGGGCGCCACACAATCACAACTCCACCTTGCGATCTCGTCGCATCAGGGCGCCATACTTCATCAACTTCACCCCCCGATCTCGTTGCATCAGGGTATACATCTCCTGCCCCGCGTCTCATACGCCTCAAGGCCTCTTCGTTCCGCGAATAATTCGCATCAGGACTATGGCCATCTCAACCCTGCGATCTCGTCACATTAGGGCACCACACAATCACTACTCCACCCCGCGATCTCGTCGCATCAGGGTATATATCTCCTGCCCCGCGCCTCATACGCCTCAGGGCCTTGCCATGTCGTACCCATGCCACAATCATAACTCATGCCATGATTTTCAATTCATTTGCACACACAAGGCCAAGTGCAAATCGTAAATCCCATGGCATGCAAAGAAAATCAAACGATATCTGGACATGGCAAACGACTCAAACATAAGCAATGTCACACACAATCATCCTATAACATCTTAGGATATAATGAAAACTATCCCCTTGGACGAATTCTCATAACTAGATCGATTCAACCCTCGACTCACCCAATGGAGTCCAATCTTCCTATCATATGGTTAGGAATTTCCTTACCTTAGCTTGACAACACAATTTCTTCTTCTTGGATCACCTAGGTGTCGGCCAACCAAGGTCCACACTCGGACTTGTCGCGCAACTTAGGATTTCAATCAATTCGTCATATTTCGTACCTAATTCCTAAATCCATAAATCCCAATCATCCATAACATAATCCTCAACATCTCATCATATCATAATCATCAATTTGCAGCTCAAATCATCCACAATCAGCCCTTAACAGAATGGGTTTGGGCCCTGCATCGAGCCGGTCCTACTCAGTTCTGTGCGTGCCGGGTCCAACCGGTTCTAATCTACTCTAAATCCATCAATTATACACTATCCTACCTCTTAGAATGTCTACCTAAGGGTTTGGGAAGCTCACCGATCGTTTCAAGTCGATTTGTCGCCGGAAATTCGTCCAAGGTCGCCGGATCACCCACGGTCAGAATATTGGCAGTTTCTGGGCAAAATGTACAAGGCCGGATCACGGTCAAAATCTTATCAAATCAAGCTCCAATTTTTACCACAGAATCCTACACATGTCTACTGAGTCTCCAAGAAATTTGAGCCCAAAATTTCAATATTTCGTCCATCAAAAGGGCTAAGAACCGGACCTACCTCAGGTTTGTTCCGATTCTGTCGGCTCTCGGGAAATCTCTTGCCCAGAACTCTTCGGTGCTCCAAAATACTTGATTCTTATTGGAGGAGTTCGACAAGACATGGATCTTCGTTAGTGTGGTTGGCCAGTGGTCTAACGATGGCTGGACGTGGTGGTCGTGGCAGGCAAAGAGAGAGCTCAATCCTGGTCGGCGAGCGGTAGAAACAGAAGAAGAAGAAGAGGAGAGTTTCGGTGGCTTGAGATGGATGGTCTGGCCGAATGAGGGTGTGAGGAGAGAGAGAAGAGATAGAATTGTGTTATATCCAATTGCTTGGTCAATGGAGTTGAATGTTAGGTGTTGATAAAGGTTGACATGACCATACCTCCCCATCTCTTGACATTTGGCATTTGTCTTTTCTAATGAGAACCAAAGGCTCTCTTTTAGTCTTCATTTTTGGTAGCTATGGGAGGGTGTAATGCCCATTATGCCCTTCTTCAATTGCAAGGGCAAAGTTCTAAGCTTGAGGGGCAAAACAGTCAGTTTACTCCCGACGTTCAGAACGTCGTTTTTCTCGTTTTAGAATCCTTTGATTGGACGACGATCAATCCAAATAACGTTGGAATTCTTGATTTTCCTTTTCAAACTTTTCAGGACTGGATTTTGATAGTTTTCTCTATCAGACGTGGTTTCGGCCTATCCCGCACCGACGGACGGCTTTTGCAGACATTACGCGTATCGACCTCGTGATTCATATCACGTTTAGGGCTCGTCAATTCATGGCGGCTTTGGTTGTCATGTAATTGTGAGGGTCTATCACTAGTTCCCTCGACTATCCTTATGGCCAAAGCGTCATTTCCTATCCGAGTTCTCCAGGTCTACGTACTTCGTCTCGCGTTAGCCTTTCCCTTTTGGTCAGTCTACTCGAATTGATCAGATTCGAGCGGAATATGACTGAAATTCATCTCTAGATATACACCTCTCATTAATGAGTCTGAAATTGACTAGAAATCAAAATGTCACAAGCTGCATCTCAACCTTTCTCGTCATGTCCTGGGCATCATCGACAATAAACAATCGATGTAGGGATACTTGATCCTAGATATTGAGTCACAATCCATTAATGTACCGAGCAGTCTGTTGGGCATCTGATTCTTCAAGGTTATTGCGGGCAGAGAGTCGAAGAAACTTTCCTTTATAAGCTTGGATGGATCGATTCAACTGCCTGCAATTTTGGAATTGCTGAAATAACAACTGCTCATAATTCGATGGAAGGAACCGCTTCTTCAACTTCTGTTTCATCCGATTCCATGTCAGATTGGTGTCTGTCCTTGTCGATGTCGGGTCAATTGAATCTGCTCCCACCAAGCCGAAGCGCCACCCTTTAGTTTATACGCGACAAGCTTCACTTGGCGATCCTCTTCGATCTCCATGGCATCGAAAAAATTTTCAACCTCCCAAAGCCAGTCCATAAAATCTTCAATATCTAGGTTACCATTGAAAGTAAAGAGATCTAACTTCAATTGATACTGCTCAGGATCTCGACGATAACCTCCCTATCGCGAACTCTACGAGCGTACTCATCCTGGAATCCTCTATATTGACGACCTCCATGAATGGGCATGTCCTGGAAATCCTCTTTGTCTTCGTCTTTAGTATCCTTGACATAGTTTTGATGTCTATGTCGGGGATTTCCTCCACGTTCCATGGCAATTTCGAGATCACAAGCGATAAGAATTCGCTGGACTGGAAGAACGCGAGGGGCTTGGTTTGTGGACAAACGCTAGATGGCCTCAATGATCTCTTGAAACCTCCGATCGATTTGATCCACGAATTGGTTGAACTCCGTCCGTATAATAGATTCGTTTTCACGGACCTCAGCTACGGGGAGATTGACATTCACGTTATTCACCATCGCCATAGGAGAATCCTGCTCTGATACCAAATGACATAGAGAGAAGCGAACTTGGAAAACAATTCCAAAGATTACTCAAATTTGACTGAATGATAATGTCGATTACAAAGGTGGACGTCCTATATATAGAGATAGAACTTCTTTAGGCATTAGAATAAATAAAGATAACATAATCTAAATCGTATCTAACTTATCATAATGGAATTTGAATCAAATATTACAGATAATCAGAATGTTTAAATTTTTCTAAATTAGAAAATAGCCTGAAAAGTGATTTAAATGACTCTGGAATGCCAAAATCCATCGTATCACACAGTAAAGTAGTAACTTTGAATCAGACGGCCGTTTTGCTTCAACTGACCAGTTTTGAGCTCGATCCGAAATCGTTTGACCAAAGATCCGAACTTACCGAAGAAGTCACGCCGGCTTTTGGTGATCCAATTTGATGAGTTAATCACATGCCAGTTGTTCTACATCAGAACGCCGTACATAAGTTATGACATTTAAGTGAATGTTTTGAAAGTTATGGCTCTCAAGTGAACGCGTGCAAAAGTTATGGCGCTAATAGTAGACTTATCCTTAGTTTTTTGTCCAACTTGGCACTAAAGTATTTTGATTGAAAGTTTTGGCACCAAAGCGATCTCCGTACATTATTTGTGACACTAAAAGCATAATGTTGCCTTCCTGCTATTGATTGAAAATCGCTAATGTGAACGTTGATCGTTTTATGTGGCATGGCAGGAGTTGACATGGACAATTTGTGTAATTTACTAGAAATATTTTAATATTTTATTTTAATTCAGTTTAATTTAATTTTTTGTCTTTTCTTATTGTGCCATCGAGGGGATGAAAATTGCAAATTATCAAAAGGTTTATGGCGAAATTAAAAGTTTTAAGGCTGAATTGGCAAAGGTGCAATATGTTTAGGTTTTTTTGAACAATTTGTCCATACTTGTGGAGATCAAGAATAATATTGTCTAACCTACAGTATTAATTATATTGTAAATATATTCGAGTCTTATAAAGTGTTGTGCTAAGGCAGATAAAAACGTACACTACAGTTTATATCAAAATACAACTTCAATGTATACCCAGATAAAACATATGTTCCTACTTCTATCTGCAACGCAAATGGGTCGAAAAACATTCCATCTCTTATAATCCCAACCTACATAAACATTTAACACATCATTACTCGACAAACCTCATTTTTTTAGTGAATTTGACAAGCGCTGCCATGAAAACCACGTTAATTCACAAACAATGAAGTTATCTAGGCCTAATTCCTCCTATGTCTTTAACCAAGGCCCCAACGGAGTCACCAAATTGTCATGACCCTTCTGGATGGGAGAATATAGGTTCAAAGGTAATGCTAAAGATGGGCCTTCGACTTTTATTTGGCGTGGTTTCTCTTAAAACCTTACCTCATGTGACACTTGGGATTTTTTGTTCAATTAAGCATGTGGCAACTCTTTCATAAGAAGAGTCGCCATTAGCTTATTAAGGCCGATTAGGAGCCAAGTGATATACAAAAGTATATCAACTTCCTATTCAACCAAAAATCAAGGATTGACGACTCTGTTACATAACTAACTAACAATTGCCTTTTCGGTACCTCGACTCGATTATTCATCAACTAAAGTATCCACACAATCTTTTACCAAACATGAATCCTAAGGTTCTCACCTGCTAAGTGTTCATGCAATATTTTTTGGTGTTTATTATGATCCTCAATTAAATGTAACCACTCAACTGCAACAAGCAAATCAATATAACAAGGTAGTATAAAAGAGTCACAACCACACATAAAAATGAAATATAACACGGCAAAGTAACTTAATACGAGTCGGGCTATGACATAGTCTTAGTATTAAGACCCGCGATAGCAACCCACGAGCTAAGCCTAAACATGCATGAATTTCCAATTAAATGATGCATTTACTCTAGAAAGGACTAAGTGATGCACTACTTGGCGACAAATATAATATGTTCAGATAATAGAAACTTAGATACCAATTGTCGGCATTGACTTTGAAAATCTAACTTCGAATTATTCAATTTCTCTGTCAGTTTCGAAATTTCAGCACTTCTCAAATGCTAGCTTCAACACATTATGCAAATCACATTCAATATACATGCAAGAAGCTCAGCAGTGACCTATTTCACATCGTCATACATATTTATCAGAATTTTGTTGACAAAATTAGAAAATAGCTACATATTTACGGACGAAATTGGATAATATTTTTTTGACAAAATCCCTCACCAATGGATTAAGGCTCAAGCAATAACTCCTTATTCTTAGTATGGCTGAAGGTGATTCCTTTGAGTTCCATATTTCTGAATTAGGAAGCACTGATACTAAGATTGAATGTGAGGTTTAAGCTCTTCTAATTTTAGTTCCATTACCTCTTTATTAAGGATATCAGAAAGATCATGATTGTTAGTAGAAAAACTATCAATCTTGACGATGTTAAGACTAGTCTTCTAATGACGCATGATTCAACGAAAATTAAGCAAATCTTGCTTTGAGAGGAAAATCACGAATTCAGTATTGATAAAAGTATATTCTGTTGTCCAAAAACCTTAAAACAAGCGTATATAGGGTGTTAACCCTACTGACATCAAAACTAGCAAAATTACAAAATTACGACTTAAAATAAAATTAAATCCAAAAAATACTAAAATAATTTAAAAGACCAGCTAAACAATCTCGGATCGCTAAAATCCATCATCAATCAATGCTAAAGGCATTGAGTATTGATAAGACGATTGTTTCACTTCAACCGATCAAATCTGAGCCCATTCTGACATCGTTGACTTCGAATTTGAAAATTCTAGGCGTATCTTCTCGACTTTCGTTGGGACTTCTGCCTATCCAATCGGTTCAGAAACGCACTGTTAATATACTCTGAATCATCCTCCTCCACTTGAGAAAAACTCGTTCTCGAGTTAGAATCAGAATCTGGATACAATTGCTCAGTGGACTCATGAAATGGTGACAAGTCAGCAACATTGAAAGTGTTGGATATGCCCATACTACGCGGAAGGTTTATAATTTAAGCGTTATCGTTGATCTTCCTGTTGGCTGTATAAGGTCCAAACTTCTTCTGCTGCAACTTGTTGTAAGAACCAGCTGGTAACCGCTCCTTATGAAGAAACACCATGACTTGATCACCTACTGCAAACATCTGCTTCTGTTTGTGTTTATCTGCGGCTGCCTTATACTTCTGATTAGCTTCCTTCAGCTTCTGCTTGACTTCATAATGCACTTCTAAAATCTGTTTAGCCATGTGATTCGCTGCTACACTCTTGTATGCTTGCTTAGTACATTGTACCAAATCTAGAGTGTGCTGAGGCGTCTTTGTATAAATAACAGAAAAAGGCGACCTACCAGTAGAACTATGAACTATATTGTTATAAGCAAACTCTACCTGTGATAAAGCAATATCCCACTGCTTCGGCTTATTTTCATAGATGATTTGAATCAAGTTCCCTAGGGTTTTATTGACCACCTCTGTTTGTCCATCAGTCTACGGGTGAGCTATGCTACTACAATTTAAAGAAAAATCAAACAGCTTCCACAAAATCCTCCAAAAATGCCCTAGAAATTTTTTGTCTCTATCTGAAGTGATAAATTTAGGTACTCCATGCAAGCGAACCACTTCCTTAAAGAATAATCTGGCCACACTTATTGCATCAGAAGTCTTCCTACAAGGAATGAAGTGTTCCATCTTGAAAAATCTGCCTACTACAACAAAAATAGAATCCACGACTCTTTGGGTTCGTGGCAAACCAAACACAAAATCCACGGACAGATCTTCTCATATATTGTTAAGAACATGAAAAGGCATATATAAACCCTTATTCTTAGATTGCCCCTCAGCAGTTTGGCAAATATAACATAGCTGCACATACCTGTTGACGTCTTTATGCAATTGGGACTAATAAAATTGTTCCCTGATTGCAGCAATAGTTTTATCTCGACCAAGATGTGCAGTCAATCCACCATCATGCAAATCACGAATTACCTTCTCTCGTAATGATGTCCGAGGAAGGCAAAGTTGATTGTCATGCATTAGATAACCATCCAGAATATAGAACTCCTGCACAGGTTAGCCAGCTGCACACGTCTCCCAAATTTGTCCAAAATCATCATCGTCTGTATAATTAGTCTTTCAGTTGCTCGAACCCCAGAATGTCTTGGTGCAATGTAATCAGCAAACCAGCTCTCATGCTCAATGCATCTGCTACGACATTATGCACACCAAATTTGTGCTGCAACCGGAAAGGGAATTTTGTAAAACTTGACACCAACGTACATGCATATCTTTATTGTTCCTCTTATGACTATTTAAGTATTTCAAAGCTTCATGGTCAGAATAAAGCACGAATTCTTTCCCAATCAGATAATGCTTCCATGTCTTCATAGCCCTTACGACAGAGTAGAATTCTTTGTCATAAGTGCTCCATTTCTATCTCACATCACTGAGCTTCTCATTGAAAAAACAAATTGGCTTGCCCTCTTGAGACAAAACAACTCCTATACCTACTCCATTGGCATCATAATCTACCTCAAACAATTTATCAAAGTTAGATAGAGCCAGAACAGGTGTAGTACAAAACTTCTCCTTCAGAATAGCAAAACTATTCGCGGCTTCCTCTCCCCACAGAAATCTACCTTTCTTTATATACTTTGTAATCGGGGCTGCGGTAGTGCTAAAATTCCTAATAAATTGCCTATAAAAGGTAGCTAACTCATGAAAACTCCTAACTTCAAAAACCGTTTTTGGAGTAGGCCACTCTCTGATGGCTTTCACATTCGTCTCATCAACCTCTATTCTCTCAGCAGTAATAATAAACCCCAAGAATAGCAGTTTATTAGTCAGAAAACTACATTTCTTAAGATTCACATGCAGCTTACTAGTCTGCAAAGTTGTCAACACTTCCCTTAAGTGCATCAAATGATCCTCCTCAATCTTACTATAAATGAGGATATCATCAAAATAAACTACGACGAATTTGCTAATAAAAGATTTCAGAACCTAATTCATAAGCCTCATGAAAGTGCTTGGAGCATTCGAAAGCCTAAATGGCATCACCAACCAATCGTACAACCCCTCCTTTGCCTTGAAAGTTGTCTTCCACTTATCTCTAAGCCGAATACGAATTTGATGGTAGTCATTCTTCAAATCCAGCTTCTTAAATCACTTAGCTCCATTTAGTCTATCCAGCATGTCATCCAACCTAGGTATTGGAAACTTGTAACCCACAGTTATCTTGTTAATGGCTTTGTTGTCTACACACATCCTCCAACTCCCATCTTTCTTAGGAGTTAGCAAGGCAAGAACAGCACGTGGTCTCATGTTATCTTGAATGTGCCCCTCTTACAACAATCGTGACATTCTGATTTCCAGTCAATTTCAGACTCATTAATGAAAAGTGAATATCTAGAGATGTATTTCAGTCGTATTCCGCTCGAATCTGATCAGTTTGAGTAGACTGACCAAAGGGGAAAGGCTAACGCGAGACGAGGTACATGGACCTAGGGAACTCGAATAGGAAATGACACTTTGGCTATAAGGATTGTCGAGGAAACTAGTGATAGACCCTCACAATTACATGACAACCAAAATCGCAACGAATTGGCGAGCCCTAAACATGATATGAATCACGGGGTCGATACGCATAATATCTGCAAAAGCCGTCCGTCGGTTCGGGATAGACTGTAATCACGTGTAATAGAGAAAACTATCAGAATCGAGTCTTGAGAAGTTTGAATGGAAAATCAAGAATTTCAACTTTATTTGGATTGGTCGTCGCCCTATCGATGAATTCCAGAGCGAGAAAAACGACGTTATGAATGTTAGGGGTAAAATAACCGTTTTGCCCCTTAAAATTATAACTTTGCCCTTATAATTGAAGAAGGGCATTTTGGACATTAAACCCCTCATGGCTGCTGAAATTCATGGACGAATAAGAGCCATTGGATCATCTTGGAATTGCAAGTAGACAAGTGTCACAAGATCAATTGAGGAGAGGTCTTGTCCAACTTTTTCACCTAACATTCAACTCACCTTTGATCCTCCTCTCTCTCTCCTCAATCATTTTTGGTCGGCCATTTCCACCATGAACCATCGAACACCTCTCTTTCCTCTCTCTTTCTTCTGCGCCAACTGCTGCCCGTGCCATTCGCCGCCCACGACCGCCCTCTCCGGCACCATTCGACCGCCGGCCGACTACACCAACGTAGATACATGTCTTTTTGACCTCCTCGAAGTGGAATCAAGGCATTTGGAGCACCGAGAAGTTCCGAGCAAGCGTTTTCTCGGGAGTCGACGGAAACTGAGCCAACCAGAGGTAGGTTCAGTTCTCAGTCCATTTGAAGGTCGAATTCTTGGAGTTTAAGGCTCAAATTTTGTGGAGACTCAGTAGACATATGTAGAGTTTTGTAGTAAAAATTGGGGATTTATTTGATTAAGTTTTGACCACGAACCGGCCTTGTGAATTTTTCCTAGAATCTGTCGAAA
Organism: Rhodomyrtus tomentosa; assembly: GCA_028455895.1. Taxonomy (NCBI): domain Eukaryota; kingdom Viridiplantae; phylum Streptophyta; class Magnoliopsida; order Myrtales; family Myrtaceae; genus Rhodomyrtus; species Rhodomyrtus tomentosa. The sequence goes on along the minus strand of JAPCWY010000011.1, from coordinate 36,315,349 downwards.
AACCGACTTGGAGGAACTGGCGATGTTCGGCGAGTTTCCGGCAACCAATCGACTTCAAATCTTCGGTGAGACCCCTCAGCCCTTAGATAGACATGATAAGAGGTAGAATAATGATTAAATGGAGGGTTAAGGAGTTGATTAAGGACCAGTTGTGCTCGGTTTGCACTGAACCAAGGAGGATCGGTTCGGTTTTGTGCAAACTGAATCTGTGAAGGGGCTGAGGATGGATAAATTGAGTTCCAATTTGATGATTTAAGCATGATTAAATGATGAGGGTTAGGATATGGATGATTGGGGTTCATGGATTAAGGAAATTGGGCTTGAGAATTGACTAATTGATTGGAAATGCTAGGTTGCGCGGTAAACTGGCCTTAGAGTGACTTGGCCGAAACTTTAAGGGCTCAAGAGGAAGAAATTGTGGTATGAAAATCAAAGGTAAGGGAATTCCTAACCTTATGCTAGGAAGATCGGACTCGATTGGGCGAGTCGGGGTTCAATTGGATTGAATTATGAGAATTTACCCAAGGGTGTAGTTTTCATTATATCCTAAGATATTATAGGATTGTTGTGTATAACATTATCTATTCCTGAGTCGCTTGCCATGTCTGGATGTCATTTGATTTGCTTTGTATGCCATGAGTGTCAATTGCGCTTCAGTTACACCCGTGTTTGTATGTGAAATGAAGTGAGGTAATATGGCATGGGCATAATATGGCGAGGCCCTGAGGTGTATGAGATGCAGGGCGGGAGGTGAAAACCCTGATGCGACAAGATCGAGGGGTGGAGTTGAGATTGTGTGGCGCCCTGATGCGGTGAGGTCACGGGGTTGAGATGGCCACGGTTCTGATGCAAATTATTCGCGGGACAGAGGTAGATGGATACCCTGATGCTATAAGATCGTGGGGTGAAATTAATATTGCGTAGCGCCCTGATGCGATTAAATCGCTGGATTGAGATAGCCACAGTCCTGATGCGAACTATTCACAGGATGAAGGTATGAGAATACCCTGATGCGAAAAGATCGTGGGGTGGAATTGACATTATGTGGAGCCCCGATGTAGTAAAATCGCGGGGTTGAGATGGCCACGTTCTTTATGCGAATTATTCGTGGGACGGAGAGACCCTAAGGCGTATGAGACGCGGGGCAGGAGATGTATACTCTGATGCGACGAGATTGCGGGGTGGGGATAATGATGTGTGGCACTCTGATGAGACGAGATCGCGGGGTTGAGATAGTCACGATCCTGATGCGAATCATTCGCGGGACGGAGTTATGAGATGAGGATATTGGCTTGGAGATTTACCGAAACCTGATGCGTTTACGCCGATTTTCGATGACGGTTTGATGCGTTTACGCGGACCGAGCCTGATGCGACGAGGTTGCGGGCTGGAGGCTGAGGTAGACGGAGATTATGTATGCTGTGAAGTGGCAGGACTGGTGTACCTGATCATTTGAGCGTGACATGAGGTCATCGTTGCACATTTGTCATCTGCATGTTGTTGTTTTATTGATTGGGCTTGATATGCCTGTATGATTATGAGTTTGAAATATCTGAATAGATGACTGCCTGAGTGGACGATCGGCCTAACCTAGGGTTAGGACCCACCTTACTGAGATTTATATCTCACCCCAGTGGGGGCTTACATTTTTCAGGTTCCACGTGAAGGTAGCACGAGCTTGTCAAGGAGTGGCATTTGAAGAGATAGTTGACCAGTTGTATTTAGATTGGAATTGCCAATTGTGGATAATGAGATTGTACTTCAGATATTGAATTAGGAATTGATCTCTTAGCAAGAGTTTAAGGTAATTTGATGTATTTGTCCTAAGTCATCGTATGTGGTTATATCTAAATGAATAGAGATGGCATCGCTTCCGCATGTTTATTTCTGTCAGTGCTCAGATTATTGGCCGTTGGATCCTGGAGCGTTCAACAAGGCACGGCTCGGCGGGATGCAAGCGCGTTTGGCGGTTTCGGGGCGTGACAGCAATTCTTCCACCTTCTCCTTTAGAATCTCACTCTCCTTAGGACTCATCCTGTAGTGCGGTAAATTAGGTAGACTAACACCAGGAATTAATTCGATATGGTGCTGAATATCACGCATATGAAGTAACCATTTGGGATCTCTTTAGGCATTAGCTCACTAAATTCTTACGATAAAGGTTTAACTGCTTCAGGTTGTTCCTCCACTTGTAATTCAATCTATGTCTTAATCGTTTGTTTCACTAGAGCACATGAATTTCCTTAGTCTCCTTAATTTCATGAAGAGTAAGGAAATTATTATCTATAGCATGTTTTCCTTTGTTCTTTAGGGGCAGCAACGTATACTTCATCCCATCTTTCACCAAATTATATTGGTTGTTCCTCCCCAAATGCTGAACATCCACATCAAATTGACATAGCCTCCTAAACAACAGGTGGCATACTTCCATACCTACCATATCACAATACAGCTCATCGTGATATTTACCAATGGAGAATGGACTTTTGCACCGTTCAGTTACCTGAATGCTTTTTGCTCTAGATTTAATCCATCCTAACGTATAGGGGTTAGGATGTTTCTCCACAGGTATCCCCAGTTTATTCACTACATCATTCCCAATGATATTTTTCGTGATCCCACTATCAATGACCACAACAAACATCTTCCCCGAAATAGTACATCAGGTTCGAAATAGCTGATGGCATTGTGAATGACTTGTTTTGGGGCTAACATCATCCTGCGTACCACACCGTTATCTCTTCCTCTTTCCCATTTTGAAAATCTTCTTCCTCACCATCTAGTTCACATCAATATCTATCATCTTCCTCCTCTTCTCTTGCTGCCACGTTTATTGTCTTTCTCTGAGGGCATTCATTAGAGCGCTGTCCAGGCTGATTAGACCTATAACACTTAATCGCCACTGTTTTAGCATAAGGATTCGGGTTCATAGTTTTCTGTGATTGCAACCCCTTGTCCCTTACCTTGTTCAGAGGGTGCTTTTCTATCACCTTATCCCCTTGATTTCGCTCTGCTTTAAATCAATTGTTGAAGCTGCTTTTCTATATAGAACTGCCTGAGCTCTAAGCTACTATCCCTGTAATTTTCAAAGCCTCTTTTACTCCTCTTTTGCTACATCAATTCTTCCTTTCTAGCCATGTTCTTAGCTTTAGTCAGATTCCGCAAAAATTATACTTTAATTTTATCTCGAATGAAGGGCTTCAACCTATCGACATATCTGCTCATCTATTGTCCTTCTGTTTCTAATAGATTATTTCGTTCTCCTAGTCTCATGAATTCTGCCGTATACACTACTGACAACGCTGGTATTATTGGAATATGATCTGCTCATAATCAGGAGGAAGGAACTTCTGCTTCAGCAACCTCCTCATTCTATTTCAGGTTCGCACCCTCTCTTTTCTTTCTCGCTCCCTTCTATTCCGCAGTCTCTCCCACCAAGCAGACGCACCCTCTTTCAATTAACAGGCTACTAATCACACATTTTTCTCGCTAGAGGTTCCTATATAATCCAAGAATCTATCTACATCAGCAATCCAATCCAGAAACTTTTCTTTTCCCAAACTCCCATTAAAATAAGAGATATCGACTTTTAGTTTAAAATCGTTACCTTCACAATCGTCGTAACATCGTCTGCCATCTCTTTTATTGCGATCGTTATAACGCCCCCTTCGAACTCCTCCAAACGATCCATGTCTTCATAATCAGCACGTCTTTCATCAGAAAACTCATGCTCTTCTTCTTTCGAACTCTCCAAGAATAAAGGGTTATTCTGCATGCGGAAAGGAACATGCCTATTGACAAGGTCATCGCGAGCAAGATCTGCACCTGGCTTTCTATCATTCCGTCGATTTCGGTTCACATCAGCACCAAGACCATCAAATCGATCTGCCAATTGTTCAAATCGTTCCTCGATGCGATGAAGTCCGAGATCAATTCGTTGATCTATGCATTCCATTAAACGCTGCTCCAAACACTGCGAGTCCCCAAGGATAGAGTCTCCAGTCTCCTGATCATCGTCATGAAGACCACCGTTAGTCGCCATAGGCTCTGGTACCACCCGACGCAGCGTTCAGTGAAAATCAAGCAAATCTTACTTTGAGAGGAAAATCACGAATTCGGTATTGGTAAAAGTATATTCTATCATCTAAAAACCTTAAAACAAGCTTATATAGGGTGTTAACCCTACTGACACCAAAATAAGCAAAATTACAAAATTATCACTAAAAATAAAAATAAATTCAAAAAATACTAAAATAATTCAAACGACCATCTAAACGATCTTGAATCGCCAAAATCCATCGTCAATCAAAGCTAAAGGCATTGAGTATTGATAAGACGGTCGTTTCTCTTCAATCGATCGAATATGAGCTTATTTTGACATCATTGACTACGATTCTAAAAATTCTAGACGCATTTTCTCGACTTTTGTTGAGACTTCTGCCTATTCAATAGGTCTAGAAACGCACTGCTAATATACTCTGCATCATCTAAACATGCAAAAACTTGATATAAATTTGATTGTACTAATTGTTATATATGTCACGAGTTTAAACTCGCGAACGAAATTTCAGTCATCGAAGGATTATTGTTTCTGTCTTGATGTTACGTTGGTGTGGCATACAGTGTTTTCCTGCGGAGGTGAATATCTTGCTGGATATCTTTCCTGGATAAAGATGATGAAAGAAGTTTTCGCAGGCAAAGGGTTAAAATAAAACAAAAGAAGAATGTCAGAGGGTTATCTTTGACAGAATCTTTTGTTGGGATGTTGGACGTGGCTTGGCAATATATATATATATATATATATATATATGCATGTATGAGTCAGGGACGTTCATCTATCGATCCCGAAGTGTCGTTGTTTAGCTAAGAGTGTCGTGGGTAAGTCCCACAGGTGTTGGGTGCTTAAGCTACGAAAGTTTGAAGCACCGTCTCGTCGGCGAGTGCTTGGCATCGGGCGCGAAATTACATCAAGAATTCCAGTGTCGAAACCGATTAAATCTTGAAGTTAGATTTGTGTGCGATCTTGGATATAATTGGGGCATGGGAAATATTGAGAGTGTTTTAGTGACTCGAGCATGATTTGTAATCTCCGTGTATCGCTCGTTCTATAGTGAAATTCATTGCTACTCTCCCCATGGACGTAAATCTCCACGACCGAATCACGTATATCTGGTGTCCAATTTACTTTACTCGTTATATCTATTTTATTGTTCGATCGCTTGTTTCGCGCAACGCTAATCATGGGGATGGTTTATGATGAAGAAGAAAGAATATCTTTGTGACATTCTGATTTTCAATCAACTTCCGACTCTGTAATGAGAAGTTCATGTATATCAAGCGATGTATTTCGGTCATATTCCGCTCAAATCTGATCAATTTGAGTAGACTGACCAAAGGGGAAAGGCTAAAGCGAGACGAGGTACGTGAACCTAGGCGTCTCGGATAGGAAATGACGCTTTGGCCATAAGGATTGTCGAGGGGATACTTAAAACCATCAAAAGGCCAATCTAAAAATGATCAAGGACTACCATGCGAGCGTCGTACGATTGGAGCGCGAGTGATGCCGCTTAACCAACGTACGATTTGCAAAATTATCCTAAATCGGACTGTGACGATCGAGACCTTAGGGACTAGCGATAAACCCTCGTAATTACATGACAACCAAAGTCGCCATGAATTGACAAGCCATAAACGTGATGAGAATCACGGGATCGATACGCGTATAGTCCGCAAAAGCCTCCCGTCAGTTCGAGATAGGCTGGAATCACGTCTGATAGAAGAAACGATCAGAAACGAGTCTAGAAAAGTTTGAAAAAGGAAAATCAAGAATTCCAACGTCAATTGGATTGGCCGTCGCCCTATCGAAGAAGTCAGAATCAAGAAAAACGACGTTCCGAACGTCGGTGGTAAAATGACCATAATGCCCCTTAAACTTAGAACTTAATTATTAAAATGGAAAGAAGGGAAAAATGGACACCTACCAATCACTAGATCTTCTTTGTTAGAGTAATGGACAAGTGTCAAGCATCCTAGGGTGGAGATCAATTCAACATTTAATGCCCACCTACCAATCACTTCAATTAACTAAACTTTTTTGAGGGAATAACCAGCTCTCTCTCTCTCCCTCACACACTTCATTCAGCCAAAATTTCCCAAGAAGAACCAAGCAACTCCTCCATCTTCTTCTTCTCCAGCTCTGTCTCACCGACCACCCCGGAGCTCGCCGTTCGGTCCGTACGACCGGTGCCTCCGGCCATCCCCTGCTTGCCGTTCGGTCCGTATGACCGCTACCTCCGACCATCCCCTGCTGCTAACCGACCACCCAAACGTAGCTCCACGTCTTGCCGACATCCTTCGACTTGAATCAAGTCATTTGGAGCTCTGTGGAATTCGGGACAAGTATTCTCCCACGGGTCGACGAATTCTGCTTCAATTTGAGGTTGGTTCGGTTCTAAACCCTTTTGATAGCCGAAAACTTAGAATCTTTGGCTCAAATTTGGTGGAGATCAAGTAGACATATAGATGGTTTTGTGGTAAAAATTAAGGATTTATTTGATAAGTTTTTGACCATGAACCACCCTTGTACATTATGCCCAAAATCTGTCGGTATTCTGTGTTTGGGTGATCCAAGGACTTCCGACGACTTTTCGGCAACCACGCGCCTTGAAACTCACGGTGAGACTTCCAAACTCTTAGGTAGACATTATAAGAGGTGGAATGGTGTATATTTGATGGATTAGACATAGATTAAGGCCGGTTGGATCCGGCATGAACAGAACCGAACGGAATCGGTTCAATGTTGGGCCAAACCGGTTCTGTGGAGGGTTGATTAGGCTGGATTTATGTTGTAATTTGGTGTGTACGATGTGTTAAGATGATGAGGAGTAGGTTATGGGTGATTTGGATGGATGAATTGAGGAATTAGACTTGAGATTTTGACAAATCGATTGGTTAACCTAGGTTGCGCGACAAGTCGGCTTTGGGACTTGGATTGGCCGAATCATAGGAGACTCGACGAGGAGTAATTTGCATTGTTAAGCGGAGGTAAGAAATTCCCTAAACCAAGGTTAGAGGGATTGGACTCGATTGGGTATGTCGAGGACCGATCGGAATGGTTTATGAGAAAATTCTCATCGGTAATAGCTTGATGTGTTCTTGGATGCTATTGAATGAGTTCATGATATAGCCTATGCTCGAGCGATTTGCGTGTTTAGGTTCCATTCAAATTGATTCGCATGCCATGGATTTATGAATCGTATTAGAATGCGTATTAACTATTGAAAAGTGAAATTTGAATTGAAGAATCAAATTGTTTGTTATAACGTGGCATGAATTATGATTGTGGCATTACATAGTATAGACCTGAGGCATGTGAAACGCGGGGCGAAAGATTCGGACCCTGAGGTGACGTGGTCGCGGTGTGGATGATGATTAGATGGCGCCCTGATGTGACGAAATCGCGAGGTTGAGATAGCCATAATCCTGATGCGATATAATCGCGGGACAGAATATGATCTCATAAACCTTGCTTGAAAATTGAACCATGGGCCTGATGCGTTTACGCGGGCTGAGTCTGATGCGTTTTAATCGCGGGCCAAAGAATGAGGCAGGTAGAGGTTGGTTGATGTGGTGGAGTGACAGGCCGAGCATACACGTGCATGTGTGTGTAACATGAGAATATGAATGCATGCCTGTCCTCTGTGTTTTGTTGTTTATTGAATTATGAATGATATACTTGCATATGACTATGAGTTGGATACGTTGAGTGATAGGCTACCTGAGTGGACAGTCAATCTGACCTAGGATTAGGTTTTTCTTACTGAGATGTGCATCTCACCCCTTTTAGGGAAACCTCACTTTACAAATTTTAGGCAGTAGCCATGTGGCCTATCAGATTTGAGAACCCGCAGGAGATGACAGCTTTTTATGATGAGTTCCCCGATAGGTAGGGAAATATCTATGTGAGGAAATGTACAGTAGTTTGGGTAGACGAGGGGAAGCCAGACTGGAAGCTTCACAGGTTTGAGGCATGGTTTAAACGGGACGGGGGCAGGAAGGTCGGGCCTTTGAAGCCCTATGAGGTTCCGGAGGGTGTCATACCTCTTTAGTGTCAAACGATCTCAGACTAGGAGTTTCCCGAGGGATCAGTGGTTGGGTCGAGAACGGCCTGGAGCGGACCCCGATAGCTGAGTATTCCGTGCCATTGCCAAAGGACGAGGTCATCGTGGTGGAGCTATCCGAGGGAGACCTATCCGAGCCGGACCAGGAGGCGACCATGGAGGGAGACCCAGCTAAGCAGTCGCAGGTGGCGACTGTGGAGGACTCTGTGGAGGTTCCGTCGGAGACTTTCTCCGAGTACAAGTCGTCATAGGAGAGCGAGGACACCAAAGATTCCAGCAATTCTTCCTAGGCGACTCCGGATAATGACTAGACTTTTTGACTGGCGACCTGACCCCTTCCCTGGTGGATTTTTGTGGACACCTTTTGGTATGCTTACCCGTCGCCTTGCTGTATAGCGGTTTGTAGTAGATGTGACCAGTAGTTGTTGACGTATGACTTTATGATGCTATCAAGTCCTGCTTAGTCTTGGGGTATAAATGTATATATATATATATATTGTCCGGGAGTTGATGGGAAATGCTTCCGTGTGCTTAATGTAAAATTATTTTATCTCTCGATCTTTCTTTATATATAGGTGGATCCTTGGGACCGCCGAGAGATTATTGTTGTTCTCTTGCAGGGATGATTGCGTGTTCGCGATGAGGCGCGGGGCGTGACATCCCCGCTTGTTTTGGTATCAGAGCAAGGTCAGCTCTATACAAAGCTGGATAAGGATTGGAGTAATAAGGAGGACTAAGTGGGACAAGGACGGATAGCTAGACCATAGAAGACTGGTCAGGATAAGACATGGGATGCCTAACTTGTGACTTGACACCTATGGGTGGTGTTTAACTTTGATGAGATCATGGTGAGGTATAAGGAATTAAGTCCCTTGCTTACGATTGAAGGTCATTTCTGGACCTTGGCTTGTTTGATGCTTGGAAGTGATTGGTTTTAGTGAATCACTGGAACGAATGGAATTGAGTAATGGCCATGAGCCATTGGTTGAAGCATTTCTGGAATTGATGTTGATGTATGAAGTACTGTTGTTGTGTAATTATTTTGTTAAGGAGTAGTTAGTAACCCTGGATTGGATGATTGAGTAAGTTGCTAACCTGTTGCTAAACTTGTGATGGACCAGATTCGTTAGTAAGTGACAGAGATGAGTAACCCATCCAGAAGACCTAGAAGACCATGAGGCGGAGCCTCTAGCTCGAGGTCGCCTGTAGCTAAAGATCCAAGAGTGGACGGTCTACTAAGGGCAATGGAAGGACTCAGGGACATCATAGAGAGGCAGGCCCAGTATTGGAACTCTGCCATAGCCCAGGCAGTGGGGGCTGCCCTAACAGCCGTGAATACCAACACTGGCAACGCCGGTGGAAGAGGAAGTTAGGGCGAGCCGAACTAGAGCAATGAAACGATGAACACTCAAGAGGAAATCGTTGCGGCCAGACAGATGGGCCAACTAGTGGAACAGTTCATGAAGCTAAAGCTGACCCATTTTGACGGGATTGGAGATCCCGAGCTAGCACCCCGATGGATAGAGAAACTAGAGAAGGCTTTCGGAGTACAAAGATGTACGGATGAGGAAAAGGTGCTGCTAGCCGTGTATCGGCTGGAGGGTACGACAAATGACTGGTGGGCTGCCATGAAGGATGGAGTTTTTCTTGGAGGTATGGCCCCGAACTAAAACACTTTTAAGAGGGTGTTCAACGATAAGTATTTTTCAGAAACGGCCAGGGAAAGGAAACAGATTGAGTTCCTGTAGCTTCGACAGAACCAGCTGACGATAGATCAGTATGAAGCTGAGTTCTCGAGGCTCTCAAGGTATGCGCCTCGATTGGTGGAGGATCCTTTGGAGAAGGCACAGAGATTCAGGGATGGTTTGAGGCCAGAACTTCGCAACCAGATGATAGCCTTGAATTTGAGGACCTACAAGGAGATATACGAACGAGGCTAGATGATTGAGAGAGATATGAGGGAAAGAAATACCGCAACTGGATCGCGGTTCTCATCGTTCAGAGACCATCGCCAATTGGGTAAGAGGCCGATGGCAGGTAACAGATGTTTCATGCAGCTTGCAAGGAGGAATATAGCTAAGTCGCCAAACCCGGCGAACTGGAGCTACAAGCTGTGTGGCAAGACATGGGAATGGGCCATGCCCAGTAAGGACAGGAGCCTGTTTCAAGTGTGGTCAGCTGGGCCACCAGATGAGGATATGTCCAAACCAAGCACTAGCCAGTTGACCACAAGGACTGAGGCCGCAAGCAGGACCATCAGCTGCCACACCTCGAATTGAACAGAACAGACCACAGGCGCAGGGCAAGGTATACACTGTAGCTCGCAGAGAGGCAGAGGATGTGCCCGGAGTAGTCACAAGTACGGTTTACTTGTGCAACCAGACCGCCTATGCATTGTTTGACATGGGTGCCACGCATTCTTTCGTATCCGCACAATTTACTGAGTTAGTAGGCATGAGATTGGAACCATTAAGTATGACATTGCATGTTGCCATCCCATTGAAGGATAATGTCTTGGTTTCATTAGGATGCGCTGGATGTGAGATTGTGGTTGGAGGAAGTAAGGAGAGTATCGACCTAGCTGTATTGCCGATGTTTGATTTTGACGTGATTATAGAAATGGATTGGCTGAGTAGGCAAGGAGCAATAGTAGATTGTGGCAATAAGATGATTCGGTTTTATCCGAAAGATCGCCCTAGTTACGAGTTGGTAGGAAGTCGAGGAGGAATCTCAATTCCTTTGGTTTCATCTTTGGAAGTAACTAAGTTGATGTCTGAGAGATGTCGGGCATACTTAGTAGCCGTAATGGATACGACTGTCGAGGAACCCAAGTTAGAGAATATTCCTATGGTGCGTGAGTTTTCGGATGTGTTTCCCCAGAAATTGCCAGGATTACCACCGGAATGGGAAATAGAGTTTGTGATTGAATTAGCTCCTGGAACGGAGCCGATTTCGAAAGCACCATACAGGATGTCCTTGTCTGAATTGAAGGAGTGAAAGGTGCAAATGCAAGAGTTGCTGGACAAAGGATTCATCCAACCAAGTGCTTCGCTGTGGGAAGCACCGGTACCGTTCGTAAAGAAAAAGGACGGATTCTTGCGGCTATGCATTGACTACCAGCAGCTGAATCAGGTAACGGTGAAGAACAAGTATCCGCTGCCGAGGAATGACGACCTTTTTGATCAATTGCAAGGAGCAGCAGTATTCTCGAAGATTGACCTGAAGACGGGGTATCACCAGCTAAGGATCAAGAGGGAAGACATACCCAAGACTGCCTTCAGAACGAGGTATAGTCATTACGAGTTTAGGTGATGCCGTTTGGATTGACTAACGCCCCAGCTGCATTTTGGATCTAATGCATCGAGTATTCAAAGAGTTTCTGGACAGATTCATCATAGTTTTCATTGACGACATCTTAATCTACTCGAGGAGCGACGTAGAGCACGAAGAACATTTGGGAATCGTATTGAGGACCCTGAGGGAACATTCGCTGTATGCGAAGCTAAGCAAATGTGAATTTTGGCTGAGCAGGGTAGCATTTTTGGGTCATGTCGTGTCTGGTGAAGGGATTGCAATGAACCCCGCAAAGATAGAGGCTGCAACCAATTGGCCGAGGCCTACTATGGTCACGGGGGTTAGGAGCTTCTTAGGACTAGCTGGATATTATAGGAGATTCGTGGAAAAGTTCTCATCTATAGCCATCCCACTGACGCGGTTGACGAAGAAGGAAACAAAGTTTGAGTGGACTGATAGATGTGAGCAAAGTTTCCAAGAGCTTAAGCATAGATTGACGACCGCACCAGTGCTGACCATTCCATCGGGATTAGGGGCTATGAGATTTACACGACGCTTCATTGAAAGGATTGGGTTGTGTATTGATGCAGCACGGCAGGGTAGTGGCTTATGCATCCAGGCAGTTGATGCTGCACGAAATGAATTACCCGACCCACCACTTGGAGTTAGTGGTGATTGTATTTGCCTTGAAGATCTGGAGACATTACCTTTGTGACGAGAAGTTTTAGATATATACAGACCACCAGGGTTTGAAGTATTTGTTTTCCCAAAAAGAGTTGAACCTAAGGCAGCGCAGGTGGATAGAGCTGTTGAAAGATTATGATTGTGAGATATTATATCATCTTGGGAAATAAAATAGAGTGGCAGATGCATTAAGTCGAAAGTGGAGTATTGCATGCCTACTGGTAAGAAGTTGGTCGACGAAGAGGATTTGAGAGATTCTGAATTCAGATTGGAAGTTGATCAGCTATCCAGTTTGATAGCGACTTTGAGGGTGGAACTTGAGGTCCAAGGAGGGATTAAGCATTACAGTCTACGGACCCAGAGATTCAGAAAATTATCGAAATGGACGCAACGAAAAGGAAACCAGAATTTCAAGTGTCTGAGGACGGACTTTTGAGGTTCCGAGGACGGTTGTGTGTGCCGAAAGATGAAGGACTTCGATAAAGAATATTGTCAGAGGCTCATAGGAGCAACTACAGTGTCCACCTTGGAAGTACAAAGATGTACCAGAACTTGAGACAGCATTATTGTTGGAACGGAATGAAAGTAGACATGGCAAGATATAAGGCTAAGTGTTTGACTTGCCAGCAAGTAAAGGCGCAGCACTGTAAGCCTGGGAGATTGCTACAGCTACTGGAGATTCCGGAATGGAAGTGAGAGCGCATAACCATGGATTTTGTAATGGGACTTCCGAGGAGCCAAAGAGGTCACGACTCGATCTGGGTAGTCATGGATCGATTGACTAAGTCTGCCCACTTCATTCCCGTATAAAAAGGACTTCGCATGGATAAGTACGCAGAACTGTACATGAGGCACATAATAAGATTACAAGGAGTGCTAGTAATGATTACCTCAGATAGGGATCCGAAGTTCACGGCGAACTATTGGAAGAGCCTGCAAGAGGCCATGGGGACCCGACTACAGTTCAGTTCAGCATACCACCACAGACTGATGGGCAGTCAGAAAGGACGATCTAGACGCTCGAGGACATGTTGAGAGCGTGCGTCATAGATTTCAAAGGCGGATGGGAAGATCAGTTACACCTGGTAGAGTTCGCGTACAACAATAGCTACCAACAGAGTATACAGATGACACCATTTGAGGCACTCTATGGCAGAGCCTACAGAACGCCGATATGCTGGGACGAAGTAGGAGAAAGAAGCATCACGGGGCTCGAATTGGTAGAGCAATCGGTGGAAGCAGTGAAAATCATCCAAGATAGACTGAGGACAGCGCAGAGTCGCCAGAAGAGCTATGCAGACAAGCGGCGTAAGCCTTTGGAGTTCTAAGTAGGCGATCATGTCTTTTTCAAAGTATCGCCAATGAGGGGACTTTCGCAATTCGGAAGGAAAGGAAAGCTGAGCCCAAGATATGTAGGCCCTTTTGAGATATTGGAGAGAATTGGAACCTTGGTCTACCGGCTTGCGTTACCGCCAAATCTATCCTAGGTACATAATGTACTCCATGTGTCGATGCTAAGAAAGTATGAGCTTGACCCAACACATGTGCTGGACTACGAAGCCATAGAGGTGGAAAACAGAGTATCCTATATAGAGAAGTTGATAAGGATCGAGGATCGAAAGGAGCAGATCCTCAAGAATAAGAAGATTCTGCTGGTCAAAGTAATATGGGAGCACCACGAAACAGAAGGAGCCACGTGGGAGAATGAAGAGACGATGAGGCGACAACACCCCCATTTATTTGAGTAGTTAAGTGTAATGTAAATTTCGAGAATGAAATTTTTGTAGGGGGAAGAGTTGTGACATTCTGATTTTCAATCAACTTCAGACTCTGTAATGAGAAGTTCATGTATATCAAGTGATGTATTTCAGTCGTATTCCACTCAAATCTGATCAATTTGAGTAGACTGACCAAAGGGGAAAGGCTAAAGCGATACGAGGTACGTGGACCTAGGCGACTCGGATAGGAAATGACGCTTTGACCATAAGGATTGTAGAGGGGATATTTAAAACCACCAAAAAGCCGATTTAAGAACGATCAAGGACTACCATGCGAGCGTCGTACGATTGGAGCGCGGGTGATGTCGCTTAATCAAAGTACGATTTGCAAAATTATCCTAAATCGGACTGTGACGATCGAGACCTTAGGGACTAGCGATAAACCCTCGCAATTACATGACAACCAAAGACGTCATGAATTGACGAGCCCTAAACGTGATGAGAATCACGGGGTCGATACGTGTATAGTCTGCAAAAGCCGTTCGTCGGTTCGGGATAGGCTGGAATCATGTCTGATAGAAGAAACGATCAGAAACGAGTCTAGAAATGTTTGAAAAAGGAAAATCAAGAATTCCAACGTCAATTGGATTGACCGTCGCCCTATCGAAGAAGTCAAAATCGAGAAAAACGACGTTCTGAACGTTGGAGGCAAAATGACCATAATGCCCCTTAAGCTTAGAACTTAAATATTATAATAGAAAGAAGGGCAAAATGGATATTCCCCTCCCCCCCCCAAGTTGCTGAAAATTGAAGGACAAAGGGATAGCCATTGGATCTTCTTGGTTAAAGTAATGGACAAGTGTCAAGCATCTAAGGGTGGAGATCAATTCAACATTTAATGCCCACCTACCAATCACTTTAATTTATTAAAATTTTTTGGGGGAATAACCAGCTCTCACTCTCTCCCTCACACACTTCATTCGGCGAAAATTTCCCAAGAAGAACCAAGCAACTCCTCCATCTTCTTCTTCTCCAGCTCTGTCTCGCCGACCACCCCGGAGATCACCGTTTGGTCCGTACGATCGCTACCTCCGGCCATCCCCTGCTGTTGACCGACCACCCAGACATAGCACCACGTCTTGCTGACATCCTCCAACTTGAATCAGGTCATTTGAAGCTCTGTGGAATTCGGGACAAGCATTCTCCCGCAGGTCGATGGATTCTGCTTCAGTTTGAGGTAGGTTCGGTTCTAAACTCTTTTGACAGCCGAAAACTAGGAATCTTTGGCTCAAATTTGGTGGAGATCAAGTAGACATATAAATGGTTCTGTGGTAAAAATTGAGAATTTATTTGATAATTTTTTGATCATGAACCACCCTTGTACATTATGCCAAGAATCTGCCGGTATTCTGTGTTTGGGTGATCCGGCGACTTCCGACGACTTTCTGGCAACCACGTGACTTGAAATTCACGGTGAGACTTCCAAACTCTTAGGTAGAAATTATAAGAGGTAGAATGGTGTATATTTGATGGATTAGAGATAGATTAAGGCCGATTGGACCCGGCATGAACAGAACCGAGCCGAACCGGTTCAATGCCGGGCCAAACCGGTTCTGTGGAGGGCTGATTAGGCTAGATTTATGTTGTAATTTGGTGTGTATGATGTGTTAAGATGATGAGGAATAGGTTATGGGTGATTTGGATGGATGAATTGAGGAATTAGACTTGGAATTTTGACAAATCGATTGGTTAACTTAGGTTGCGCGACAAGTCGGCTTTGAGACTTGGATTGGCCGAACCATAGGAGACTTGAAGAGGAGTAATTTGCATTGTTAAGCAGAGGTAAGAAATTCCCTAAACCAAGGCTAGGAGGATTGGACTCAATTGGGTATGTCATACCCCGCGCCTCATCGCGAGCACGCAATCATCTTTGCAAGCAAAACAACAATAATCTCTCGACGGTCCCAAGGATCCACTTATATATAAAGGAAGATCGAGAGATGAAATAATTTACATTAAGCACACGGAAGCGTTTCCTAAAAACTCCCTGTACAATATATATATATATATATATCCCAAGACTAAGCAGGACTGGATAGCATCATAAAGTCATACATCAACTTGAACTGGTCACATCTACTACAGACCGCTATACAGCTAGGCGACGGGTTAACATGTCAAAAGGTGTCCACAAAATTCACTAGGGAAGGGGGGGTCAGGTCGCTAGTCAAAAAGTCAGGCCATCATCCGGAGTCGCCTAGGAAGAACTGCTGGAATCTCCGGTGTCCTCGCTCTCCTCTGACGGCTTGTACTCGGAGAAAGTCTCTGATGGAACCTCCATAGAGTCCTCTATGGTCGCCTCCTGATCCGGCTCGGATAGATCTCTCTCAGACGGCTCCACCACGATAACCTCATCCTCCGGTGGTGGCACGGAAAACTCAGCGGTCGGCGTCCGCTCCGGGCCGTTCCTCGACCCAACCACTGAACCCTCCGGAAACTTCTGATCCGAAGTCGTCTGACACCATGGAGGTATAACGCCCTCCGGAACCTCGTGAGGCTTCAACGGCCTGACCTTCCTATCCCCGTCCTATCTAAGCCAAGCCTCAAACCGATGAGGCTTCCAGTCTGATTTGCCCTCATCTACCCAAACTACTGTATATTTCCTTAAGCATATATTTCCCTGCCTATCGGGGAACTCATCGTAATACGCTGTCATCTCCTACGGGTCCCCGAATCTGATAGGCCACATTGCTACTGCCTAGGATCTATAAGACCGGCCCGCAGACCCTATTTTGGAGCCATAGTTTCCTAACCATCTGAAATTGAAAAGGGCTCTGCTGCAATGGATGGCAGAGCGTCCGTAGTAGGACTTTCGAAATCGATAAGGTTTCTCCAAAATGGGTGAGATAGACATCTTAGTAAGAAAAACCTTACTCTAGGTCAGGTTGACCGTCCATTCAGGCAGTCAAATCACTCAACCGATCCAACTCATGAACTCACGCGGACGTGACAGTCATAATTCAATAAACAATAATGCATAGAAGACATGTATGCATTTATATTCTCATGTCACACACAGATGCACGTATTTGCTCGGCCTGTCACTTCACCACATCAATCAACCTCTGCCTGCCTCATTCTCTAGCCCGCGATTAGATTGCATCAGGCTCGGCCCGCGTAAACGCATCAGGCCCCGGTTCGATTTCCAGGCAGAGTCTATGAGCTCATATTCTGTCCTGCGATTATATCGCATCAGGACTATGGCTATCTCAACCCCGCAACTCCGTCGCGTCAGGGCGCCACCTTTTCATAATCCACCCCACGACCTCGTCGCATAAGAGTCTCAACCTTCGCCCCGCGTCTCATACGCCTCAGGGCCATGCCATGCAATGCCACAATCATGTCTCATGCCACATCATATCAATTAACTTGATTTTTTTAAAAAAAATCAAATTTCATAATCAATGGCCAATGCGCATGATAATATGTTTAATAAATTTCGTGGCATGCAATTCAATTCAAATAGTACTCAGGCACTCAGACAATTCAAGCATAGGCTAGGTCAAACAATCATTCTATAACGTCTAAGGACGCATCAAGCTATTTCATGCGAGGGTTTTCTCATAAATCGTTCCGTTCGGCCCTCGACTTACCCAATCGAGTCCAATCCCTCTTGCCTTGGTTTAGGAAATTCCTTACCTCCGCTTAATAACGCAAATTACTCCTCCTTGCACCTCCTAAGGTTCAGCCAACTCAAGTCCAAAGTCAATCCGTCGCGCAACCTAGGATAATCAATCGATTTTTTCAAATTTCAAGTTCAATCCCTCCATTCATCCATCCAAATCATCCATTAGATACTCCTCATCATCACAACATATCATACACACCAAATTACAACATAAATCTAGCCTATTCAGCCATCCACAGAATCTATTTGGCCCGACATTGTGCCGGTTCCATTCGGTTCTGTTCATGCCGGGTCCAACCGGCCTTAATCTATCTCAAATCCATCAAATATACACCATTCTACCTCTTATAATGTCTACCTAAGAGTTTAGAAGTCTCACCATGAGTTTCAAGTCACGCGGTTGCCGGAAAGTCGTCGGAAGTCGCCGGATCACTTAAATACAGAATACCGGCAGATTCTGGGTATAATATACAAGGTGGTTCATGGTCAAAAACTTATCAAATAAATCTCTAATTTTTACCACAGAACCATCTATATGTCTACTTAATCTCCACAAAATTTGAGCCAAATATTCGAGGTTTTCGGCTGTCTAAAGGGTTCAGAACTGAACCTACCTCAAACTGGAGCAGAATCTGTCGACCTGTGGGAGAATGCTTGCCACGAATTCCACAGAGCTTCAAATGACCTGATTCAAGTTGGAGGACATCCGCAAGACGTGGGGCTACATCTGGGTGGTTGGCTGGCAGAAGGGGATGGCCGGAGGTGGCGGTCATAGGGATCGAACGGCGGCATCCGGCGGGGTCGGCGAAAACAGAAACTGGGGAAGAAGAGGAAGAAGCTTGGTCTGTTCTTTGGGGCAGTAAAAATGGCCGAATGAAGAGTGAGAGGGAGCAGAAAGAGAGCTGGTTTATCCTCAAAATTTTAATTAATTTAAGTGATTGGTAGGTGGGCATTAAATGAAGAGTTGATCTTCCACCCTTGGATTTGTGACCCTTGGCAATTGTTCTTCTTAAGGGCATCCAATGGCCATCAATTGCTCTTCAATTTTTAGCAGCTTGGGGGGCGAAATGTCCATTTTGCCCTTCCTTCAATTATAAAGACAAAGTCCTAAGCTTGAGAGGCATTATGGTCTTTTTACCTCCGACGTTTCGAACGTCGTTTTTTTCATTTTTGACTTCTTCTATAGGGCGACGGCCAATCCAATTGACGTTGAAATTCTTAATTTTCCTTTTTCAAACTTTTCAGGACTCAATTCTGATCGTTCCTTCTACCAGACGTGATTCTAGCCTATTCCGAACCAACGGGCGGCTTTTGCAGACTATACGCGTATCGACCCCGTGATTCTCATCACTTTTAGAGCTCGTCAATTCATGGCGGCCTTGGTTATCATGTAATTGCGAGGACTTATCGCTAGTCCCTGTGGTCTCGATCGTCACAGTCCGATGTAGGATAATTTTGCAAATTGTACGTTGGTTAAGCGGCATCACCCGCGCTCCATTGGTTAAGCGGCATCACCCGCGCTCCAATCGTACGACGCTTGCATGGTATCCTTAATCGTTCTTAGATCGGCCTTTTTGCTGTCCTAAATATCCTCTCGATAATCCTTATGGTCAAAACACCATTTCCTATTCAAGTCACCTAGGTCCACGTATCTCGTCTTGCGTTAGCCTTTCCCCTTTGGTCAGTCTACTCAAATTGATCAGATTTGTGTGGAATACAACTGAAATACATCGCTTGATATAAATAAACTTCTCATTATAGAGTCTGAAGTTGATTGAAAATCAGAATGTCACAAGGTATGTCGAGGACCAATCGGAATGGTTTATGAGAAAATTCTCCTCGGTAATAGCTTGATGTGTTCTTGGATGCTATTGAATGAGTTCATGATATAGCCTATGCTCGAGTGATTTGCGTGTTTAGGGCCATTCGAATTGATTCGCATGCCATGGATTTATGAATCGTATTAGAATGCGTATTAACTATTGAAAAGTGAAATTTGAATTGAAAAATCAAATTATTTGTTATAACATGGCATGAATTATGATTGTGGCATTACATAGCATAGCCCTGAGGCGTGTGAGACGCGGGGTGGAAGATTGGGACCCTGAGGTGACGTGGTCTCGGGGTAGATGATGATTAGGTGGTGCCCTGATGCGACGAAGTCGCGGGGTTGAGATAGCCACAGTCCTGATGCGATATAATCGCGAGACAGAATATGAGCTCATAAACCTTGCCTGGAAATTGAACTGGGGCCTGATGCGTTTACGCGGGCCGAGCTTGATACGATCTAATCGTGGGCCAAAGAATGAGGTAGGCAGAGGTTGGTTGATGTGGTGAAGTGACAGGTCGAGCATACACGTGCATGTGTGTGTGACATGAGAATATGAATGCATGCCTGTCCTCTGTGTTTTGTTGTTTATTGAATTATGAATGATATACTTGCGTATGACTATGAGTTGGATAGGTTGAGTGACTCGGCTGCCTGAGTGGACAGTTAACTTGACCTAGGGTTAGGTTTTTTTTACTGAGATGTGTATCTCACCCCTTTTGGGGAAACCTTACTTTACAGATCCTAGGTAGTAGCCTGTGGCCTATCAGATTCCGTGACCCGCAGGAGATGACAGTTTTTTATGATGAGTTCTCCGATAGGCAGGGGAATATCTATGTAAGGAATTATACAGTAGTTTGGGTAGACGAGGGGAAGCCAGACTGGAAGCCTCACAGGTTTGAGGCATGGTTTAGACGGGACAGGGATAGGAAGGTCGGGCTTCTAAAGCCCCATGAGGTTCCGAAGGGTGTCACACCTCCCTAGTGTCAGACGATCTCGGATCAGGAGTTTCCTAAGGGATCAATGGTTGGGTCGAGGAATGGCCCGGAGCGAACGCCGACAGCTGAGTATTCTGTGCCACATCCAGAGGACGAGGTCATCATGGTGGAGCTATCCGAGGGAGACTTATCCGAGCCGGACCAGGAGGCGGCCATGGAGGGAGACCCAGCTGAGCAGTCACAGATGGCAACTATAGAGGACTCTTTGCAGGTTCCGTCGGAGACTTTCTCCGAGTACGAGCCGTCAGAGGGGAGCGAGGACACCGGAGATTCCAGTAGTTCTTTCTGGGCGACTCCGGATAATGACCTGACTTTTTGACTGGCGACCTGACCCCTTCCCTGGTGGATTTTTGTGGACACCTTTTGGCATGCTTACCCGTCGCCTTGTTGTATAGCGGTTTGTGGTAAATGTGACCAGTAGTTGTTGATGTATGACTTTATAATGCTATCTAGTCCTGCTTAGTCTTGGGGTATAAATGTGTGTGTGTGTGTATATATATTGTCCGGGAGTTGATGGGAAACGCTTCCGTGTGCTTAATGTAAAATTATTTTATCTCTCGATCTTTCTTTATATATAGGTGGATCCTTGGGACAGCCGAGAGATTATTGATGTTCGCTTGCAGGGAAGATTGCGTGCTCGCGATGAGGCGCGAGGCGTGACAATCTTCGTCATTTCCAACTGAAGTTAGAATCCTGGTTACCTCTTCTTTGGATGATATGTTGTTGCATTTGTATTTAATCAATAAATTTGGTTTTTACATTTGGTGTGAAAATAGAGTTGCCCCTTCATATATTTTTGTTTCCTTCCTTATGGAAATTCTCTTATTTCCTAAACCCTAAACCCTAAACCCTAAACCCTAAACCCTAAACCCTAAACCCCTAAACCCCTAAACCCTAAACCCTAAACCCTAAACCCTAAACCCTAAACCCTAAGCCCTAAACCCTAAGCCCTAAGCCCTAAGCCCTAAACCCTAAACCCTAAACCCTAAGCCCTAAACCCTAAACCCTAAGCCCTAAGCCCTAAGCCCTAAACCCTAAACCCTAAACCCTAAACCCTAAGCCCTAAACCCTAAGCCCTA
Source organism: Rhodomyrtus tomentosa (assembly GCA_028455895.1). Taxonomy (NCBI): domain Eukaryota; kingdom Viridiplantae; phylum Streptophyta; class Magnoliopsida; order Myrtales; family Myrtaceae; genus Rhodomyrtus; species Rhodomyrtus tomentosa. The sequence continues at coordinate 36,293,940 of JAPCWY010000011.1, read as the reverse complement.
AACCCTAAACCCTAAAACCCTAAACCCTAAACCCTAAACCCTAAACCCTAAACCAATATTTCTGGCCATATGTGCTCTCAATCAACAAATGTTTTATGCAAAATATATTGTAATAATGTGATCATTTATGTTGAGATTGTACCATTCTTGACCATATTGTCAAGGAGGCGGATCTTATTTTGGCAACCATCTGATGTCTATTTTAGAGCTGTATTTGAATATCTAGCTCAATGATAATGTACCACAGCGATAGTTTTTGGATATCTTGTGAAATATGCAGTACGTGACATGTAATCAATAAATAGAATTCCCTTAATTTACTTAATAATGCTATTCATCATTGAGGAAGAAAAATGTATGAGAAGAGAGAGAGAGAGAGAGAGAAAGAGGATTTTCGAGTGTTTTTTTCTCAATCAAGATTTGACGAATATTTGGTTATCCACAATGTATCTCAAATAGAATATTTGGAAATCTCGCAAAATATGAAATACCCGTTATGGAATGCAGAAACAAAATTCTTTTGATTTATTTAAAATTAAGAATAGTCACTTATTCTGTGAAAATATTAATCGATTTTGAGCCCCGCGAACAAAGGCCATAAATTTTTTTATATATGTGGACATTTATCATGGAAATGCAATTCCTGTTCAGCATAAATCATGGCACGCCCCAAGCCCGGCGGATCCTGAGCATCCCACCTTCGTCATTACCTTTAATGATCTCCTAGGATCTATCGGCCTTAACTATTCAGAACTTCCAAATGATACATGCATACGAAAGTGTGAAACAACCCTATACAAATAAAATAACAAGATGACTTAGGACAAAAAGGTATACCTTTCATAAAGGTCAATCATATTGTAGAGGTTACAATTCTAAATCCCTAAATTTCATCATTACAACCCTAAGGTCACAAAAGGATTCATAACCGTTTCTTCCAGTGACTTCATCAGATGCCAATCCATGGCAATCTCAGGTTTCCTTCGTTTGAGACCTGAAAAATGTTATCCCACGACGGGGTGAGATATGTAATCTTAGTAAGTCAAACCTAACCCTAAACTAAGCTGCCAGTACCTCCAGACACTTTTGAAAAAGGGTATTTTGGGAAAAAATCTTTGGCATGGTAAAACATGGTACTTGTTAAAACTTAGCATTTCAGTACCTTCAAATCATCCTGACTCAGTCATAAATCATAATAAATCTAAGCTTTGTACAACGACAGGGTTTTCAATCAAAAGTAAGTACTCGACGCCATTTCGAAACATGAGTATATTTTCAATTCCATTTCATGAATTTTCAGAAAACATATCCTTTTCTATCACGCCCTTCAAGGGTCGTTTTTAACCCATGAGGTAAACTTAAAACTCGTGAGGAAAACTTCCATACTTGAGGTAAATCATCAAAACATGAGACATATTCAATTTCTCAAAAATCATTCTTGATTTTTTTTCGAAAAACAGATCATTCTATATCCGCCCATCCTAGGCTGCCCACTTTGGGGCTGCGAGATGATTCGGTCTTCATATGACCCGTCGGTCAATATGAGACTCTCGTGTCCGGACCTAGAGATGATTCGGTCACCATACGGCTCTCGACGCCCATTTTTATTCGAGATGAATCGTATCAATATGGGACTCTCTAGCCGCACGACCTCGTCAGGTCAAATGGGAGTAACTCCCTTCCAATACGTTGGCCAAAATATAATTTTCTAGGTGATCTCACATGCCATTGGCGATCCCACACGCCAATGTACATATAATTTTTTCCGGTAATCCCACATGCCATTTTATTCATAAAAATTTCAATTATAGAAAGCCTCAGATTTTCATTTAGAGAAAACAATTCATGCCTCAAAATTCATCATTCAAAAACAACTCAGAAAATCAAGCAGTTTATCGCCTAGTTGAGGCATTCCTTTCAAACATTTGTCACTAGACACAACATGTTTCAAATAATAAATTTCTCAGTCAAGCACGTTTAAATTCAAGTAAAGTCTCAGGTAATTCAATGATTATGACCAATTCATGAAACTCACGCTTGACTTAGTCACGGGCCTCTCAATATACTCGGCTCAAATAGGAATTTTCATAAAACATGCCAAAAGGTCCAACCACACTCTATGACCAGATTAGACTCCTCAATTCAACCTTGATTTCAAAAGTTTCATGCCATAAAAACATTCAAGTTCAATTCATCAAAACATGGCAGAATTAAGTTTCCTCGCGCCTCTCACGAAATCAGTCCATAAAACCTTTCATTCCAACTCAAAAATTCATTTTTTAATAACCTCACATCCTAATAAAGGTTTATACATAACTTACCTCGAGCTTAGGCCAAGCAATTCCATAAAACGATCGACGCATCGTCGCGGCACCAAGCTATCTACTCTTGGCCTTCCAGGACTAGTTTCATTTCCAAATTAACTAATATTGAAATATTAACCTTTTGAGAAATCTACTTCCATAACATTATCCTTCAAGTTCTTACAGATATGTGAGCAAAAACGGAGCTCAATTCGAATAGTGGACGACCTAGAACGAGCCATTTTAAAATTAGTGCGCGTTAGGAACAGATTTACACGGTTCTCGATTTTCACCTCAAATCATCCCTTCAAACACTTCTAACTCCAATTCTTTGCAAAATCTCCTTGCCAACACATCATACAACATCTCTAAGGGTCTTACCAAGCAATTCACAGCAAGGCAACGGTCCAAAGCTCTTCGAACAGCCTCGGTTTCTCACGGCCAACAAGCGAACCGAATGACCTTGGAATTTCACACAAAACCAACTTCAAAATCCATTATATCTCTAAACAATTCTTAAAAATAATTTGCTCAGCACCTAAACTAAGATCTAGAGGATCTCATAGAAATTTTTTAAGCAATCAAGCCCTCGAAGTAGGCGAACGAAGACCCTTTCCCAACCAAGTTAGATCCCGACCAGCCTGACCTTTGCCCACTCAAATAGACCTACAGGATAAAGAAATGGGTCAAATTAAGCTTATTATATCTTGTTAGAACGGCAAGATGATAAGCTTTCCGATGACAGTAGTTTTACCTCAATCCGATATTGGACGACAAAATTATGATTGAAACAATGGATTAGTCAGAGCAGGGCAGCGAGCTGGCAACGGGCGAGTGAGAGAAGGGGAAGAAGAAGAAGAAAAGAAAGAGAAAGTGGAGAGAGAGAGAGGGGTGAAGAAAATGAAGAGAGAGAGAAGTCTTCTTGCTTTTCTTAGTTTCCAAGTCAAGGAAAGAGAGAGGAATAGTAGGTAGGTAAATGACTTGAAATTAATGCTAACCTAGGTCCCTAAGTTCTAATTAGTAGGCTTGTCTTTTCTCCATCAAAATATCATGAAACTAAATTGACCAAAGTGCCCTCCAAATTTCGATCACCATAGGAGAGAATAAATGGCTAAAATACCCTTGCTTGCTCTTAAAAGAAAGAATATCCTTGAGGGGCAAAATGGTCATTTCGCACTTTCAGTCCAAAATCTCACTTTTTCAATTTAAATTGTCCTCGATGAGATGACGTCCAATACTCTTTCAATGTTGGAATTCTTCAATGTACGACACCTAATTCTGAGGCCAAATTCATGTCAAGTTCTCGTCAACTATAATCTCATTTTTTCTCAAACTGACGAGCGACTCTTGCAGGCGCTACACGTATCGACCTTAGAATTTATCATGTCGTGGCGACTTTGATTGTCATGTGATTGCGAGGATTTATCGCTAGCTCTTGCGGTCCTAATCATCGAAATCTGATTTAGGAAATTCTTGCAAATTACACATTGGTTAAGCGGAATCACCTGCGTCCCAACGTATAATGCTAGCAAGGCGTTCCATGATCGTTCCTAGATCGATTTCTGCTGGCCCAAAATATTCTCTTGACAATCCTTATGGTCAAAGTGCCATTTCTTATTCAAATTTCCCAAGTCCACGTATCCGACTCTACGTCAGTCTTTCTCTTTTGATCAGTTAACTTGAGAATGGCCAACTCTGAGCGAGTTACAACTGAAACACATCAATCGATATACTTCTATGCAACGACCTCGAGAGGGTCGGGATTCAGAATGTTACAACTTTTCCCCCCTTAAAGAAATTTGGTCCTTGAAATTTTCCATTTTCCAATTATTCCATCTCATGGGGTACTGACGCCTCATCACATCCTCATTCTCCAAAGTAGCTCCTCCCATTACTTGTCGTTTCCACTTGTCTTCTCTGACAAAAGTCATCTTCCCCAGGACTTGCTTCCCTCAGCCCTCAACCTGCACTTGCTTTTCTCTATTCTCTTAATATCTGTCGATGATACACCTTCGAGCATTCGAATCTTCCTTTGAATCTACCTATTGGTCTGAGGATAATACGTACATCACACTGCAACCCTTCTTTTGAAATTCCCAGTCGGAAGGCTTTTTCAAAATGTCACCTTAAATTTGTGTTCTTTTTCTCTCACAATCATTATCAAATCATCATGAAAACGTACTCCTTAGTGCCTCTATCATTTGGTATAATCATCCAATTCAAATGTCCTTTTGTACCGTCGGGGACGCCCAAATTTCATTAGCTTACCCTCGATTGTTCAGATCGAACCATTGCCTTCTCAACTTCTCAGGCAAATTCATGATTGAGTCCTTAATAGCTTTTCCTCGACTATATTCGAGATTATCCAATGACCAATTTAATCCACTAAATTGCAACAGTTATACTTTCCCTTCAGTTCCTTTGGAGTAGTCAACATTTCCAACTCTTCCAGTTCACACAGTTGCGAGGTCTTTCCTTACACGGGCAACGCTCCCGTATCCGTAAGTAATTTCATCCATCGGCGTTGCTTCTCATCAATTCCTTTCGGGAAACCCATACTTTAAGTTCTTATAGTTTGTATAAACTCGAAACCTTTCTTCTCGCGAATCTTGTTTTCCCAACTCTTTTGCAAGGACAGTCGTATTACAATTCCAATCATGCATTAGGTATTCCCACTCATGAGGTTCTATGGCCGCAACGTGTAAGCAACAACCTTCCACGTTACACTAATTTATAATTAAATTTTCTTTTCGCGTTACGCCATTGTAACTCTCGCCATTCTTCATTTTCCAATGAAATCACCATCATCGGCGTGGTCGCCAACTAGGCTTAAGTTTTTGGGACTCCTTTTCACATTCGTTTATCCACTCGCGCCACACCTCATTTTTAGTACATTCCCTTAATAGAATAGCTCCTTTGGGAAATCTTCCCACAACGTCTATAGCAGACAATTATAATCCATCAGACTTAAGAGGTCTCAAGCCTCAGTAGTTCATGTCCGCCTTAGTAAGCCTATCGCAATCTCCTGCTTTCAAGGATCTACAAGGATTTCACTCCTCAAAACTACCTGGCCAGGGAATTTCACCTGATCAGGCACACAGCTCTACTAATCAACTTAGCATACAACGAGCGTTCTTTTAGGGTTCATTCAAGTTCTGCGTCTTCTTTCCCAGTCTAGACGCTCCATCTTAATATTAAGAAAACTATGATCTTCTCTTCCTTTTACACTAGGGTCCATTACCCTATGAAGGAAACTACACACTTCAGTGGCATTCTCTCATTTCGAATTCATCTTGTCCTTCCTATTCTTTAGATTGTCAATCTTGGAGTCTGCGCTAACGGTGGTATGTCCACTCCAAGATTCAAATATCACCATGCCTAACACTCTTTTTCGAGTGACTCAGTCAACTCAAACAACAAGATTCGAAGTAGTCGAGGTTCTTCCTTGGTCTCTACAAATTTCTGCCTCAAATACTCAATTCAATTACCTCGAGTCACTTTGTAATTACACTCTAAGAGCTTTTTTTTTCGCTTACTCACCATTCATTAGGACTGCGAGTAGCCAAGACCATCAAGTCCATTCACTTTCTTTTCCATTAACGACTATCTCATGGTCTAATCGTCCTTTAAAAACGACGCCCTAATCTTTAGGGGTGATAATACACAATACCACTTCTAGTGGTCTAGATTCATCCTGAATCAATCTCATAAAATCATGAATGTCAGACAACTGACATATCTCTTTCCTTGACTTTCCCCACGACGGAAGGAACGACATGTCAGTCTCTTATTACGAGACTTGCACCAAGGTAACAACCATCCCTTACAGGCGCATTCTGTAGAAAACTTTATATTCATAATCCATGAATGGAAATCCTCTATTATTCCTCTTTCGATCATCCACTTCCTTTCTTAGGGTCTATTATAGTTCCTCCGAATCAAGAATAACAACTAGCCATAAGGCTCTTAAGTTCCAACCCACTCAGGGATTTACTTATCTTATTTAAGGGTCCTCGACCACTCTTAATGTATTTAGGCGACCTTGAGAACTCTGCCTCACATTGGTCGATCATCCTCTGATCCTTGCAAAATTATCAAGATTCAAACAACCTTTGCTCTCGAGCAATCTTTGGAGGATACTTTCCGTCAAACAACTCTACAGAGGTAGTCCATGTAGATATCATGCCTTCAGGGAAAACTTTTCCTTTGGTGACATTTCACCAATCATCAACAGACTCTTAAGGCTAATAACTGCTAGAGTCACTTTCTTTCTTTAGTGTACTCAAAACCTCTAAGATTTTCTCAAAAAACCTCAATTTAAAAAAAGATATTTTCAAATTCCCTCCTTCCATCAAACTCAATCAACTCAACCTTATAAATAGCTTCACAAGCTTTTTAAAACTCTTATGGTTTTTCATACGCATTCAATTTAGAAAGCAGTAACTCAGAGTCACCTTTCTCGTGACTTCCATCTTTTAACTCCTCAGCACTAGTATCAGTCGTCCCAGCAACTTGGGTACAATGTCAGCTCCTTCTCAAGTCTGTTTACCAATCCACTTTTCTCATTTTCGTTGAAAGTTCTCACGACCCCTTATCACACTTGGGTCTCGCACGATTAACAAATCGAGTCATATTCTCTTCTAGTATTCATACTCTAGTTGCTCATCTTTACTCAATTTGCATGATTCATCTCAATTCTTGAATCATCCACACCATGTATACTCGAGCCCAGTGCTCTTCTACGATCGTATTTTGGTCGTTTAATGTCATTAGGTTCTCATGTCACTTGAACCACTATGATTCCCTCCGGAATCAAAGACTTAAATCATCTACTCAAGTCTAGCAGTCTCAGGCTGCTCATCTTATCATCTATCACAAGCAATCAACCATCCAGAGGTTCTAAACAAATCCTTAATCAATCGACAATTATCCAGGGATTTCAAATCATCATTCATCAGTAATCACTTATCAAGCCAGCCTATTCTAGGCAATTTCGTAACTAGTAGTCATCTACTAGGTAAACTCTCGAGTTACAATTCGTTGGGTCAAGTGCTCACACCTTAAGTCTAGATGTATCTGCGACTTAGCAGTAACTCAATAGGCTATCTCAACTTCACAAGATATCAGTCAAACGACATTCATTGCCAAAACTCGCCATACAGGTCAAACACACCCGTCAATTTCCTTTTTTTAAACGATACCTACTGTCATGTACGAAACTCCTAACCATGCCAATAACATATGCCATTACAACTGCCATTCAATTTTGAAAATTCACCTTGAGGGTCACTTCAGCACAATACATCTCTTAACCAAAATTAGACTCAACCCGATGCCTAGACTTTCTCTTTCAATTTATGACTTGGGTCATTCTTACCTCTTTGCTATCTTAGAAGCATGCCAAGAGCCGTTCCTTGTCCGAACCTCTCTGTCCTGGCGTATACTCCTCGCCCTCGTTAGACCTGATCATTGCAGACTGTCCCAAGCTATACATCTACGAAGAGAGTCCCGTTCTACATGTCCCATAACATGCTTCATCACAGTTTGTAGATATCTCGTCAACTTGTCACATACCAAGCGACAGTTTATTAAATCTGATAATAATAAGTTCATGCATTCACCTTCCTCAACTTTCATTTTAATGCCATAAACACATGCACTAAATGAGCGTCCTCAATACTCGCCACACCACATTCGTTTATAGATCAATTCTTATCCATGGAAGGTTTTTAATTCCACAAACGACCATATCACAAATCAATTGCCTATATTCAACCATATACCTCAAGGCCACAATGACGATCATATAATCCAATCGACCCTCTATTCATAAGTAATTCTCTATTAACCTCAAGCACATTCACAATCTCAAATTCATGCTGATGGCTCCCCAATTTCTATTTGCCTTATTGTGAACCTCAATTACACCATTACCCAATATCATTGATTAAAATCGATACTATAACCATTAAAGTGCAACAAAAGTTCAAGCTTATAATCCTCAAGAATCGACAATCAGTGCCTAACCCTAAGGGTCTCACAATCTAATCAATCTCAATTCATCACTTCTTATCACTCCAAGTCTCAATCAAGTTGGATCGAGCTAACCTTGCTCTAATACCACTTAAATGGGGATGTCACGCCCCAAGCCCGACGGGTCCCGAGCATCCCACCTTTGCCGTTACCTTTAATGATCTTCCAGGATCCATCGGCCATAACCATTCAGAACTTCCAAATGATACGTGCATGCGGAAGTGTGAAACAAACCCATATAAATAAAATAATAATATCACTTAGGACAAAAGGGTACACCTTTCATAAAGGTCGATCATATTGTAGAGGTTACAATTCTAAATCCTCAAATTTCATTGCAACCCTAAGGTCACAAAAGGTTTCATAACCGTTTCTTCCAGTGACTTCATCGGATGCCAGTCCATGGCAATCTCGGGTTTGCTTCGTCTAGGTCCTGAAAAATATTATCCCACGACGGGGTAAGATATATAATTTCACTGAATCAAACCTAACCCTAAACTAGGCTGCCAATACCTCCAGACACTTTTGAAAAATAGCTAATTTGGGATAAAATATTTGGCATGGTAAAACAGGGTACTTGTTAAAACTTGGCATTTCAGTACCTTCAAATCATCTTGACTCGATCATAAATCATAACAAATCTAAGTTTCGTACAATGACAGAGTTTTCAATCAAAAGCAAGCACTCGACGCCATTTCAAAACATGAGGATATTTCCAATTTCATTTCATGAATTTCTAGAAAATATATCATTTTCTACCACGCCCTTCGAGGGCCATTTTTAACTCATGTGGCAAACTTCCATGCTTGAGGTAAATCATCAAAACATGAGAAATATTCAATTTCTCAAAAATCATTATTGATTTTTTTTTTCAAAAAACATATCTTTCCATATCCGCCCATCTTGGGCCGCCCACTTTGGGGATGCGAGATGATTCGATCTCCATATGACCCGCCGGTCTATATGAGACTCTCGCGTCCGGACTTGGAGATGATTCAGTCACCATACGACTCTCGACGCCCATTTTCAATTGAGATGAATCGTGTCAATATGGGACTCTTTAGCCACATGACCTCGTTAGGTCAAATGGGAGTAACTCCCTCCTAATACATTGACCAAAATATAATTTCTCGGCGATCCCACATGCCAGTGCACTTATAATTTTTCGCGGCGATCCCACACGCCAGTGAACATATCATTTTCTCGGCGATCTCATACTCCAGTGCACTTATAATTTTTCTCGGCAATCCCACACGCCAGTGAACATATTATTTTCTCGGCGATCCCACACGTCATTTTATTCATAAAAATTTCAATTATAAGAATCAGATTTTTATTTAAAGAAAACAATTCATACCTCAAAATTCATCATTCAAGAACAACTCAGGAAATCAAGTAGTACATCGCCTACTCGGGGCATTCTTTTCAAACGTCCATCGCTGGACACAATATGTTTCAAATCATAAATTTCTTAGTCTAGTACATATAAATTCAAGTAAAGCCTCAGGCAATTCAATGATTACGACCAATTCATGAAACTCACACTTGACTTAGTCACAAGCCTCTTAATATAATCGGCTCAAACAGGAATTTCCATAAAACATGCCAAAATGTTCAACCATACTCCATGACCAAATTAGACTCCTCAATTCAACCTTGATTTCAAAAGTTTCATGCCATGAAATCACTCAAGTTCATTCATCAAAATAGGGCAGAATAAAGTTTCCTCTCGTTTCTAACAAATTCAGTCCATAAAACCTTTCATTCCAACTCAAAACTTCATCCTTTAGTAACCTAACATCCTAATAAAGGTTTAAGCATAACTTACCTAGAACTTAGGCCAAGCAATTCCATAAAATGATTGACGCATCGTCGTGGCACCAAGCTGTCCACTCTTGGCCTTCCACGACCAGTTTCATTCCCAAATTAATTGGTATTGATCTATTGATCTTTTGAGAAATCTACTTTCATAATCTTATCCTTCAAGTTCTTATGGACGTGTGAACAAAAATGGAACTCCATTCAGATACCGGACGACCTAGAACAAGTCATTTTAAAATTAGTGCGTGCTAGTAACAGATTTACACGGTTCTCGATTTTCACCTTAAATCAGCCCTTCAAACACTTCTAAACTCCAATTCTTTGTAAACTCTTCTTGCCAACACATCATACAACATCCCTAAGGGTCTTACCAAGCAATTCACAGCAAGGCGATGATGCAAATCTCTTCGAACAGCCTCGGTTTCTCATGGTCAGCAAGCGTATAGAAACTGACCTTGGAATTTCACACAAAACCAACTTCAAAATCCATTCTATCTCCAATGAATTCTCAAAAATAATTTGCTAAGCTCCTAAACTAAGAGTCTAGAGGATCTCACCAAAATTTTGAAAGCAATCGAGCCCTCGAAGTGGGCAAACAAAGACCCTTTCCCAAACCAAGTCAGATCCTGACTAGCTTGACCTTTGCCACTCAAACAAGCCTACAGGATAAACTTCTAGGTCAAATTGAGCTTATTATACCTTGTTAGAATGGCAAGACGATAAGCTTTTCGACGGCAGTGGTTTTACCTTAGTCCGATATCGGACGACAAAGTTATAGTTGAAATAGTGGATTAGTCAGAGTAGGGCAGCGAGTTGGCCACGGGCGAGAGAGAGAACAGGAAGAAGAATAAGGAAAGAAAGAGAAAGTAGAGAGAGAGAGGGCTGAAGAAAATGAAGAGATGGATCTTCTTGTTTTTCTTAGTCCTCAAGTCAAGGAGAGAGAGGGGAATGGTAGGTGGGGAAATGACTTGAAATTAATGCTAACCTCGATCCCTAAGTCCTAATTAGTAGGCTTGTCGTTTCTCCCTCAAAATATCAAGAAACTAAATTGACCAAGGTGCCCTCCAAATTTTGGTCACCAAAGGGGAAATTAAATAACTAAAATGCCCCTGTTTGCTCTTAAAAGAAAGAATATCCATGAGGGGCAAAATGGTCATTTCGCACTTTCCGTCCAAAATCTCACTTTTCCAATTTAAATTGCCCTTGATGAGGCGACGTCTAATTCTCTTCCAATGTTGGAATTCCTCAATGTCTGATATCCAATTTTGAGGCCAAATTCATTTCGAGTTCTCGTCGACTGTAATCTCAGTTTATCTCAAACTGATGGGCGACTCTTGCAAGCGCTACGCGTATCGACCTTAGAATTTCTCATGTCGTGGCAACTTTGATTGTTATGTTATTGCGAGGGTTTATCGCTAGCTCCTACGGTCCTGATCATCGGATTCCGATTTAGAAAATTCTCGCAAATTACACATTGGTTAAGCGGAATTACCCACGTCCCAACGTATAACGCTAGCAAGGCATTCCAAGATCGTTCCGAGATCGATCTCTGTTGGCCCAAAATATTCCCTCGACAATCCTTATGGTCAAAGCATCATTTTTCATTCAAATTCCCCAATTTCACGTACCCAACTCCGTGTTAGTCTTTCCCTTTTGATCAGTTAACTCGGGAGTGGCCAACTCCGAGCGAGTTACAGCTGAAACACATCGATCGATATACTTTCATTCAACGGCCCCGAGAGGGTCGGAATTTGGAATGTTATAATTCAAGTCATAGAAGGTTGTCTGCGTGTTGATATCAAGATAAGGATTGAAGTCCTATTGGATATTTGTCGGTATATATGGATATACTTCGCTGTTTGAAGTTAATAAAGGAAACTAAAGATATTGATTCAGCTTTATCGGGGACATTGCTACATATATTTGCAAGGGTTTTTGATTTATTTTATGCAAAGAAAGATACACAGAATTTTATTTGATTCCTTGCAATCTTTGGACTAATGGAAAGTCCAATGTGGACTTGAATTGGACAACTATTAGGTTTGTGGGTCTTGTTTTTCGTATATAAAGCAACGAACACCGTGGCCAAGAGTAGTTAATTGAAGCGCCGTCTCGTCGTCAAGTGCTTGGGAGGGTTTTCTTCGATGGTTTTGTTCACAAAATTACATCGAGAAGAATCAGTGTTTGGCTAGGTTAAATTTGTGTAATTTTTTTTGTGAGATTGAGAGATTATTTCTCTTGTGTGCATTCTTGGATATAATTGGAACTTGGAAAACACTTAGAGTATTTGAGTGACTCGAATATGATTTGTAATCTCCGTGTATCGCTTGAGCTATAGTGGAATTCGTTACTGCTCCCTCGTGGACGTTTGTCTATATGACTGAATCACGTGCATCTGGTGTCCGATTTATTTTCTCGTTTTGTATATTTATTATTCGATCACTTTGTTCCATGCAACAACTAGTATCAAAACTAGACTTGCTTGAATTGAAGCGAATTGATGGCGATAGAAGAAGAAAAAGTGAAAATTGACAGATTTAAGGGAGAGGATTTTGATTTTTGGAAGATGCAGATGAAGGACTATCTATATCAGATGAAGTTGCATGTGCCTCTATTTTGGGAGAAAGTAGAGACGATGATGCAAGCAATTGAGAATTGCTGGGTAGACGAGTGATGGATGTTATTCGGCTAATGTTGTCTCGTAACGTCGCGTTTAATATTGTCATAGAGAATACCACTGTGAGTTTGATGAAAGCCATGTCGAATATGTACGAGAAGCACTTTGCGATCAACAATATATATTTGATGCGACGTCTATTTAATTTGAAGATGGGCGAAGGTGCGTTAGTTGCTAATTATATCAATAAATTCAATGTAATTGTTAATCAATTGAGTTCAATTGATATTTACTTTAAAGATAAGGTATGTGCTTTAATTCTATTATCCTCATTGTGTGATAGTTGTAATATTACTATTACTGCTACTAGTAATTCCTATGGATCAACAAATTTAACTTTTGATGGGATTCGAGATTTAATTCTAAGTGAAAACATCCGTAAAAGAGAATCTGACAAATCTGTATCTACTACTTTAGTAAGTGAAAATAGAGAAAGAGCTAGTACTCGTGTTAATAGAAGTAGTACGAACATAAATAGACGCAGTCAGTCTATGACTAACGGTGCAGTCTGCTGGAGCTGTGGCAAGAGAATGCATTTTAGAAGAAATTGCTTTAAGTTGAAAAACGAAACTGGTAAGGGAACTAGAGTTGAATCTGCGGATGATATTGCAGCTATAGTTAAAAATTCTGATGGTGTCAATAGTGTCTTGTTTGTCACTGGAGATTCATCATTCAATAGATGGATTATGGATTCTGTTTGTTATTTTCATGCTGCATCAAACATGAACTGGTTTGCTACATATCATTGCGCATATAGTAGTAAGGTGCAATTGGAAAATAACGTTGAATGCGATGTTGTGGATGTTGGTGATGTTAAAATAAGAATGCATTATGGTATTGTGAGGACATTTACTGAGGTAAGATATATTCCAAAATTAAAAAAGAAGTAATTTTCTTGGGTGCCTTAGATTCAGCTGGATGCACGAGGTGGAATTCTAAAGGTTGTTCGAGGTGACCTGGTGATAATGAAAGGAATCAAACATAGTGGCCTGTGTAAACTTAAAGGTGAGACATTGATAAGTTTTGCTTCAGAGACATCGATATCTGTTCGAGAATCTAACGACTGCTCGAGGAAGGCCTAGGTGCTTGTGTCGGTGCACAAGTTT